>JARFIW010001075.1:4033266-5487399 GCA_036346225.1 Platerodrilus igneus
CTATTTCATTTAGAACGGAACTTTCCAAATTCGCAGTAAATGAGTTTCATTCAAAATATAATAAACGGACTTATTGTACGAAGGTGAAATATTCAGGATGATATTGGAGTATTGAAAAGTAGAAACAGAATCTATGTGATTGGATAATGAATTAAAAGGAATAAGATGTATTTTAATTTATGCCGAAAATAAACGTAATAAAATTACAAATAAAACGAAACGAGATATAGGTGGGAGGTTGAATAAAGAACAGACCAAACTGAAAATAAACCATACCTAGAAAAGAACAGTAGGCAAGCGATAGTGAACTTGGGCTAAAAAATTTCAACAGAATTTATTACTTAAAAATATTAAACGTTGACACCGAATGATCTTTCTTGCATTGAAAGGGGTATGCCACTAACGAGAAGCTTTGAGAATCATTTACTAAAAATAAATTTACCACTTAGCCTCGTTAAAAGTGTGTCCATGGACGGTAGACAATGAAATTGTGGTTTCGTCCGCTGATTAATCTTCTTTGCATTCAAACATAAACGAATACTATTATCTTTTTTCTTCACCAAAACCAATGGATTTAGAAAATGTGTGTTTGAGAACTCAATTATGCCATCGTTCAACATCTTTGCTAGCTCTTGATTCACTTGTTCTCTATGTGCTGCAGGTATTGGATACATTTTTGCATTAAACGGTTTAGAATTATCTACTTCTAAAAAATGCTCGTAACCTAACGCTGTGCTCGCATCTACACCTACTAATTCAGAATGTTTATTCAATAACGCCTGTACCCCTTCTAATTTTTTTTCTGGACATTTAATTCTGTTGATCTCTTTCACGTCTCCTTCATCTAATCCCATAACATTAATACATAAACCCGTGTCATACTCTGTGACTTCATAACTTACCTTCCAGAGCAATATTCTGTCCCTAATTCTAACCACTTTCCTCTCTATATCAGTTATTAATCCCAACTTCACCATACAATCAACACCTATAATCCCCTAAAATTGCAGTCCAGGCGCAATTACAAACTCCTGCTCACACTTACTGAACCTAACTCTACTCGTAGTACCACAACGCTATTCACCACCGCAAATCGCTTTTTATTCGGAGCTGCCAAATTACTCCTTTTTATTGGCATAATCCTATCACACACCTTTTCCCTAATTTCGCTGAAGAATTCCTCCGATATCAAACTCACCTCTGCTCCAGAATCGAACAACGATCCTAAATTATGATCAAAAATTTTTACATCTATTATTGGCAAACAAAATTTTTCCCTTATTTCCGGTTCAACTTCTTAGTCAATTTTTAAAAATTCCCGTGGATGTTCATATTTATGCACAAGTAAATCTGGTGGTTTGTCAGTGTCTAAAAATCCTGTCCGTTTTGATTTTTCTTTCTGGGTCCTTGTTGCCCTTCTACTACCTCCGCATACGTCCGTGGCGTTGTCTCTACCCTATTACTCCTCTCATTGTCCCTAACTGCTGTCGTCGTCTGCGTCCTATCCATGTCCGGTGAGCTGGTCTGCCTTTGTATCCTAGGTCTCGGCGTCGGTCCTCTATTCGCACTGTTACTCTTGAAGAATGGCCTCTTAGGTTCCCAGTTTTGTCCCGAATTTCTATTAAAGTTAGTTCTCCGTCTCTGATAATTGTCTTTTCTGTTCTCGAATCTAACCACATTAACGTTTCTTTCCCTACTGTCTCTGGGTCGTCCAGTGCTCACTTCGTCATACGTCTGCAGCTATTCTAAAAATGTTTCCCTGTCAAGAATATTTTGCAACGCTACGTGTTACCTAACCTCAAGTTCGAAATGTCGCGAAAGATACTTAATAATTTGTCGGTCCGTCAAAGGTGAACTCAGCTGTTTGGCTATGCTGTACTTGCGAATTGCACATTGTTCCCTACTTCCAGCATATTCACGCTTATATTTTTCAGTGATTCAATCATCACGTACCTAATCTTGCTTGTGGTCACTCTAGTAATGTTTTAAAAACTTGTCCTCGAACTCACTATACGATTCTATTTCCTGACCAATTAGGTTATACCAGGCCTCAGCATGGTCTTTTAACAATGCCTTTACTGTGTTCAGTTTCGCCTGTTCATCATATAAATTTCCAACCAAATTTCTAACGCTATTTATGAAAATTTGAGAGTTCCCCCTATTATTCCCATAAAATTTCATTTGCTGGTCTAATGATGTTACCTATGTAAAATCTGGGACCATCCCCCATCAAAGTCGACACATTTTGTTTAATGCCGCTTACCTTTTTCCAACCCTTCCTAGTTGATCTCTACATGAATCTGTTACCTCAGTCATTTTCACATTTATCTCTTCTTCACAGAAGGTTCTTACCTCGGTTCTCAATTGTCCCATTTCATGACTCAAACCTATTATACTTCTTTCATTCTCATCCACCCTTGTTTCTACTTCCCCCATTTTTATCGTCAAACTGTTCTTAAACTCATTGAATTCTTGGGTAGATTTGTCAATCTTTTTACTTAAAGTTTTTGTCATCTGTTCTAATTTTTTATTTGATTCCTGGCTCAGTTATTCAAATCTTTGATTCGAGTCTTGGCTCAGTTGTTCGAATCTTTGATTCGCGTCTTCCCTGATTCCACTCAATGTTTTGTTCATTTTCTCAAATTTCGTATTGGATTCCTCGCTCATCATCTCTAACATCTTCAAAATTAATTCATTTTCATGTTCTCCTGACTCTGTCTTCGACTGATCCCTACTATCTCCTGCTTCCTCCATTTTTCGTCCTGTTTCCTCAAATAAGGCACTGTCACTACTTCTTATTTCAACACCTTGGCTCCTTAACCACTCCTTTCTCTGCATACGTTTAAACTACACTTACGTACACACTCAAAATATTTACAAAATTTACACTACACTAATTTCTTTCCCAGCTCTCCAGTTTTCTGGAATAAAATTTTAATTTTACTTGGAAATGGAGCCCCTCACGTTTGGGCCGCCATAAAATTTGCTCTGAATTCCGCATTGGGAAGAAGCTGCAACGTTAGGTCGACATAAATATGTTCTGCTTTCCGTAGAATTCGTGCCGCACTCTTTGAGTTGATATAACACTTGCTGTAAATTAAAAAAAAAACTTCACTAATTTTTACCTAAATAAATCTTTGAGTCCAAGCTTTGATTACGAAATGATTTAGTTGAGTACCTTCTGAAGAAGCTTTCCAAACTGACATTCCACGGTTAGCTCTGCTCACTGCTCCTTTAGGGATACTCACTACAGCTACTCATTCGCTCAACATCTTTATAATTAATTTAAAATATTTTTTTTTAAATTCGACAAAACACAACCCTTTTATTCTGACAACATAAATAATAAATTCACACAATCTCAATATTTACAATATTTATCCAAGCTAAACATTTTATACCCCTACTCGGTAATAAAATCATCAACCTAATATCCCCGCTATTTTATGCTCCTCTACATTTTATTGTATTGTTTTGAAGTAGATGAGCCTATCCTAAAACCTTAATTTATTTTCCCCTGGTCTATAGTGAGCTCAGTATAAATTTTTTTATGTGTGCACAGATTTTTGCACTTAAAATTAAACAAAAGACCCTTTTACCTCTTACATCTGTGAAATATTATACAAGCATTTACATCCTCAGATATATAATAAAAAAATTGTCCTTTACATATGTCAATAACATTAATTTTGGTTCATAAAAATTTTCACCAAATAAAACTCAAATCACTAATAGTTTACATAAATCAGCACCAGCACAACAGTTTCAACAAAAAAATTCGTTACCTGGAGAATGTTTTTTTTCCAGATCACAACCTCGGTAAATGTCTTCCAAAATGACTGCATGTACCTGGATCACTTCATGTTGCTGCCTTCTATTGTGAACAGCAATTCCATCTCAAACTCGTTGTTCACCGAAATCCTCAACAATTCCTCTAGACTGTTGCTCCAGATCCAAACATCACCTCTTCTTCCACCCAATGTGCAACAAGCACCCTCATTCCTTTGTAAATAATTCGCCACTTACAAGTCACCCTGCTTCAAGTATTACTATGATTTACTGCGGTTCATTCCGTTTAAACTAAGTTGCAACTACTTGTGCATTAAAACACTTGTAAACTTTCAGTCGGACTGCACTAGTCACGTGATCTGAAGCTAGGACGATCTTCTGTAGAGTTGGAAAATAAGAGAGAGCGTATGTCTCCAGCAACGCCTATATAACCACAGCCCCACATGAGTTGCCTGTATTTTTGTTACCCATTCCTTGTAAAGTTGCCAAATGCCACTCAATTCCACAAAATACACCTGCACGTACACACAACGGTCTTTTAAAACTCAGAAATCGGAACATAAACACTTCATTACCGCGAAAAACTGTCTAAATTTGCCAACCGTCCCAATATTTCTTAAAATTTACACTCTTCTGTTCACCCCACCCAAATACAATCATGCCTCTCGCGTGCGCGTTCATACAATTATCTCCCTTGCACCCTCATAATAAATCTCTCGGCTTTGTCTTCCTTTCCTACCTAAAGTGTCTACGTTATTTCTGTCTTTCTGGTATCTCTTTCTGTCCTGTGTTATCTGTCTTTGTTGTAGCCCCTCTATTACTATATAGTTGACGGTTATTTCTCCCTTCTTTTATGTACGTCTTGAAAAATCAATACCGTCTACAAACATGTTGCATCTTCGTCCCACTTATTGATTTTTAAAGTATACTCGTCTGACACGCGCTTGAAAATCTTTGTCTCTTAACCCACTGATATCTTGCATCTGCCTCTATTGCGTATTAAATATTGTCTGTCGCCTAATTTTATTGATCGGTTTTGAACTAGAAGAACGTTGCTGTTAGCCTTACGTTTGTCCGTTAACACAATTTACCTGGAATTATATTCTCAATGCATACTAGCTTTTACGAGAATCGTTTATTTACCCCACTTCTGTTCCATGAAATCCTTGATTGTTTTAACGTGTTTGCAATATTAAACCTTGTAACGTTCGTTGACTGCTTTAGTTTATGCTGTATTTAATAAATGTACCTTGCTTAAATTATTGATCCTTACACTGAAAAGCATTAATACAAATAACCTGTGTACACAATTTTCGACCTTGTCATCGATCTTAATTGTTGTCCTTGTACAAAATTAACGTAAACAAATTAAACCTACATTATAATGTGTAATTTTATCCCAGCGTTGGACCGTCATAAAATTGCCATGGAACTTACAAAAATTCGGGGACGAAGCTGCGACAAAGCTTTAACGTCGATCCTTCACCTAAATAATACGAGCCCCACGAATTGGGCGTCATAAAATTGCCGTGGAACTCAAGACAGTTTCTAGATTCACTATTTTAAAATTCGTGTCTCTCCAGGGTCAACATATAATTTTCAAAAATTCAAAAATTTCAAAAAAAAGATTCCTTACCCTTTTATTTCGCCTTCAAACTCCTTCAGCTTCCCCGGCTAGCTCAGCTGTCCCTTTTCTCGAATACCTAAATTTACAACCATACCTCTTTCACACTCGCACACCATTCAATAAAATCACCAAATAATACAACAACCATACAACCTTTTATATTGACATATGTTAAAACAGTTTGATACACTAATTACAAAACTCAAATTATGGTATGTTTTAAAGTCCTTGATTTTTCTAATTATTTTTAAACAAATTCAATGAGATATGAGTAGATGGGCCCCACATGTTACCCTAAATTGACTTCACACTGGAGTATGGTGAGCTCATTATAACCCAGTTTAGTTTGTATATGCCTTTTAAACCTTGCATAAATTAACACAAAATTTTACAGACCCGTTTACCTTTTACAATTCAATTTTTATCCTGAATAAAATTTTGGATATTTTAAATACGCCCCTTTTCAATATTTAACCTCAATAAATTGTCCAGTACATGTATCTTTTTCAATAAGTTTCTACAACCATAAATATACCCCAAAAAAGTCAACCACACAGCACAAAATTTCACAAATGTTTATCAAACAACAGAAATTTCAAATAAATTACCTGGAGAATTCTTCAGGCTTCTTTCCCTTCGAAGATGATTGCCAGAACACCTCGGCTTTGTTTTCATTCACCGTGCTACTCAACGGATCCACGGGCCTCTACCATCTGCTACCTCTGCGAGCTATGCGCCTCGTCACACAGTACCATTCCATATATCATGCATACAAACTTGATTATTTGTGACGCTTACCCCCATATATCATGCTTCCATTTATTGATTTTTGTGCTTTGTATTGTAATAGCCGGACCTTTATTAATTTAAAATGCACTACTCGTACTTCACGTCAACAATTAAAGGTCCGCTACTACTGTTTTACACTTGCAACCACTATATTTACAGTAATATAATCACATAAAATACTCACAGAAAGCTTTACTGTTATGGTGGTCTGAATCAGCATTCAGTACTTTATTGACGTAAAGAAAAGAATATAACCTAGGTTGGGTATTTATATGCTTTTAAAACCCCCTTTGTGGACGTACTTCCAGCGAAAAGCTTATTTTCAAATCTAATTCCAAAAATTTCGAATATAACCGTCTCTAAATTCGTAAAATTTATTCCGTCCTACGTGCTGTATTCCCTAATTCGCTTCCAACCTTTGCGTGTGCGTACGTTTGGAAAACTGTCTGCTTTTAACCAATGACAAAATTCTCTGTCGTCACAAACCCCGCCTAAGCTTTATTTATCTCTGTCTTATGCATGTTGGTTGTCTCGTTCAAAACCCCACTTGAGTTACAGAAAATTGATATTGATGACATCTTATCTCAACTCCATGTGTATACTGTACATGCATTTCAATTCCTTGCTTGCTTTATATCTGTCTCTATCTGTTGTATTTTACTGATCGTGCATTTCCCTCGCTCCTTAAGATGTTTGTTACCCTAGTTGTTTATCCAACTGGCGGTTGGAAATAATTTCTATGAAATCTTATCGTAATATACGCTCGAGTTCTTTGAACGTAACCTTTTAAAAAGCAGGTGTTTTTGTTAATTATCGACCGTTTTGAACATAACAATTTCTAGACTTTATATTTCTTCGTATCTGATAAAACTGACATTGGCTTTTACAACGAATGCATTTGACTTGGAAATTCTTGATGTTCTTGCACAGCACGTTCCCTTTTGCTTATATGCGTTGAATTAAAATAACTTATGGTTAATTATGCGTATCCTTGAACTTCTATTGCTTTGAAGCTCTCTTCCTTCATGTAATTTTAGCATTCCAATTATTAATTCTAAAAATACGTTAATACTCGTCCGTTTTCTCTAAATAAATTAAATTAATTTTTTGCGTAAATAATTTGCTGTTTTCTATATACAGGGTTGTTGAAATTTTATTGTTTCCCACTGATTTACCTCTTTGAATCCACAACAATATATATAAATGTGTTCATATGGTATAGGTTAAAGCTGGCAAATATTTTTATACTTTAAATGCAAGTATTAATAAAATTGTTTTGAATTTTTAGGTGTAACCCCTCTGCAACTACCATCCTCTTTCGTCTTTCCTCCACAAGGTAATTTAAGTTTATATTTAAAAACTGGTTTGTTTGAAAGAAGCTTTCTTTATTTAAAATTACATACTAAGCGCAGTGAGGGTTCACAGCATTATTTAACTTCGAAATAAAAGTAGACATTAATACTTACCTGAAGTCGAAGAGATAAGTATCGTGATTCACAGAAAAGGTTTAGTTCTTGAGACAAACTGATAATATGGTCCTATAAGTGGAAAAAGATATAAGGTTTCTAATAAAGCAAAACAAACGAAACGACTACTAGATGGAAACTTAGATACAAAAACAGACAAAGCTGATCAAATGGTAAAACGTAGAGTAGGTTAGCAGTAGCTAAGTAATAGAAAACTTGGGCTAGAAACTCGAACACATAATGAAATTTTGTTACATACAAAATTATATAGTTATACAACATCGAATGGTCTTGCATTAAAAGGAATAAATTCATAAAATCAACAATGGAATGAATAACCGTTGTAGGAAAGTATTTAAAGAAAGAATAAAAACAATTTTTAGAAACGTATGCAAGCAATATAGTTTTAGCTAGAAGCCGTACGACTCCACGGTTATCTCAGTCTAGGTCTCAATTTTGAATCGATACAAAATAAATTATTCTTCAAATTGTTCAAATAGGTACGCTTAATGTTTGCATAAATTATGATATTAGTCCTTTACTGCTTGTGTAAATAAATTAATGATACTTCCACGTACGCAGTTAAATTAATTATAAATACAGCACACTTTTCGCTTTAAAGTAGTAAATATTCTCGAAATTATCATCAATGATCTTTGTAGCTGCACTTGAGTATATTAAAGACTTTCGGTAAATGTTTGTGAATAATTAGACTTGTATTGGACCGAATAACGAGTGGTAAATTAAAGTGTATTATGTCCAGAAAATTACACTATGTAACACTTCGCCCTTCTTCCCTGACCTATCTAGCAGTCAAAGAAACAAGGACCGAGTTACCTAATACATATATAGTCGAATGCCAACTCTATATCATTTTTTATGGTTCAAAATTGCAATATAAGGGTCCACTTACCTATTCCAATAGTCGCTACTCTACTTCCTTCAAACGCCTCGGCTACTCTACAGCAGAGAGTACATGGACATGTCCCAGGGTGGATAGGCCTAGAATTCTGAAACGGATACTGGTGAGTTAACTTATCCAAAAGTTTACAAAGTATCTGTACTTAAATGTATTTCAACAAACCCTTGTTACTAATAATATATATATATATATATATATATATATTATATATATATATATATATATATATATCAACATTTGTATTGAGTACTGAATTACTGAATTTAATAACCTTTAATATGGTGATATAACAATTTACATTTACTATATTGACATACCTGAATGCAATAAAATTAATATCTCTTATTTAACTAAAAGTTCCCTTAATCCGGGTTGTTAAATATTATACTAAGCACTACAAATTCTACAGTTAAAACAAATTGGCTTCCAACTGAAACATAGCCAATAACTCTTGATATTCTCTACAAAATTCATAATAATAAGCGGTAACGTTAATAAAGTCCAAGAATTCCAACCTTAATCTAGCAACTTAACATATTCATGTAAAGTATATATATATATATATATATATATATATATATAACTATATAAAAATTCATACTTGCAAACTCCGTGTATGCATGCAAATACACGTATGCAAAGACTCACTCAATACCTGTTTCGGGTATGCAATACCCACTGTTGCTCCACTCTCTACAATACCTCCGAGGTAACATATCCCCAACAGGGTTAATAATGCTGAACACGGGTGTTGATAAATTTTATGCTCGAAACTCTTGATATCTTTCTACTCTTGTACCACTTGGCTTGGCATTGAACTTCCAAAATCCGAACTTCCACAATCAATCAATAATGAACCGTATAGGTGGGGTTAGTTATCATCTTTTTTGCCGTTAATAAGCCGGCGCCTCCAACCATTAACCGCTTATTTAATTTTACTTTAAGAGCGAAACGTATCTGTGCTATTTATCCGCTACTTAAATTCACTATTCTGCCCGTAATAAACATACTAATTCATTAGCTCTGTCTACTAACCAATGATTAAATTAACACGGCCGTATAACCAATACTGCTACGCGACATTGTCGCCTACTTCACACTAGCTTTGGGCTAGTTAGTTTTCATTTTGTAATATCTTTTGTCTTTGTGTGTCTTGTTGAGTCTTTGTATGTCGTGTGTCTGAATTTTTCCACTCCCCATATTTATATAGCTTTGATCACGTGATTGTTCTAGCCAATCAAAAATCTTACATATTTCACAATCGTACATCATCCCTACATGTGCTTTTAGGTTAATGGTTTAAATCCATTTTTATTATTGCCATTGCTAATTGAAATTACCCTATAATTAAATTTAAGTTATTCTGCAATATTCTAAAGTATTTCCTGTTAATATTTTTATAGATATCACGAAAAATTATATTTTATTACGTACTTCTGGTTTTGAATTTTCTAGAACAAACTAGCATTTCCTTTGGCGCCTAAATTTAAAATTTCTAAATTTCATAGGATGTTAGATCTCAGTTGATAGGTTATGTTCATTTAAAGTGTCAATTGTCACCCAAAATCAAATTAGGATTGGATAACTATCTTAATTCAGGTCAGTGATAGGCTACATTTTAGATAGAATTGTTTGTGATTGGCCGAAAGTATTATTTGAAATTTGGATTAATTTAAAAATGTTCTTGGATTTTACAACTAGCATGAAAAGGCGTATGGAGTTCTGGAATTTACCACATTGGAAAAATTGGAGATAAAATGATAGTAAACACCATATACTGACAAGCAGAGGTTCCTTCATTACTGCTTGTAATATATTTTATGCCTAAGTGCATGTGGCATTAGTATAAGATTTTAAAGCGTGTAATTGTAGGAACTAGATTGTCATTTTTTTAACCCACGTTATTATCATATCTACGATACTTCAAATATAGTCGATTGCGCATTCTTTCAAAACAGATTGATGAACTTTGCGCTTCTTTCAAATAGTCATGTATAGGAGATGTCTTTTCTACAGACTATATAAGCAAACGCCTAGGTTATAAAGCCTTTCTAGACCACCACCCACTTAACTAAAAAAAAATTCCAACGCCCCCTTTCCCACAATAGATTATTCCGTCAAATATTAAAATATTATTGCATGCTATCTATATCTACTTTATCTGTCTATCTATCTATTAAAACCATAAAATCAATTAAAACGATCATCGAGTTATTTAAGGTAAAAATTATTAGGAATCCACAAAGTGAAAGCAAGTCTTCAACAAAATAATTAAAGTTGAAACCCAAACTAGTCAGTGTGGGGACGGAATAACAAGGATTAGAAAAAGGGAGCGTTTGATTTATTCACTTTTTGAAGTTCTTTGGACTGCGGTGGCTACATCGGTAAGGCACCAGTTTGTCATGCAATCTGGCAACTTGTGGACAATGCCCTGGAGGAGTAAACACTCCGAAGTAACTAATTTAAAATTACAAAAATAAAAATAGCTGTAGATGCAATGCCCAATTGAAAATTTAAGGGATCCAAAAACATATCCCACAATTTAATTGTAAAAACGAAGAGTTGATAGCATCGCACAATATTACATAAATTGTTTGAGTTGAAGGTTCTAATAATCTCTTGAAAAATGGTAAGTAGCAATTATAATCCACTAATACTATTACAATACTTACTAATTCATACGGTATATTTGACCAAAATAATTTAGGTACAAACTTATATTTATCGGTCCTCATTGGTCAGAGAAATTCTAAGCAAACAACTAAATAAAAAAAACTTGTCATGGCGTAACTGCAAGCGATGCTCATAATATAGCACAATTAGTATTGTTGGGGATTATAGAATTTTAAGATTTGAAATTACTTCGCGTTTGTGCCAAGAACTACTTTTGTGGCGGAAGACGCTCATGTTTTTGCGGTTTTTCTCTTGGCGGTTAATTCCAACAGGCGCAGAGCGCAAATACGTTACCATATCTATTGAGTTGTATCACTCATCCACATGGTATTAATGGTAAAACCAATCTATTCTTATACACTAGGTCTCTATGTATAGAAAAATTAATGAAGCGATAACTATTTATACGATCCTTCCAGCTTTCACTCAGCTACTTTATTTGATTAGAAATTGCATATAATTCGCAAATACTTCCCCATAACGAGGGCCTACTATTTCATGGTGCATATAGTTACACGGCAGTTTTGAACTTGCGTTTGTTGCGCATTCCTATCATCTTTCTGTGTCGTCTCCGAGAATAACTGACTAGCAGAAAGCCCTATTTTTGCCATTCCTTTCAGTTTTATTAACTGCCGTACCACTCATACTATGTCTAATATAAACACTGAATATACTGTAAGCATTTATCCTGAAATTTGATTTATTTTGGAATTTAAACTTTTAGCGCCAAAGCTTAGTTTCTATAGTTGGTATCATTGGAAAGTAGGAAAAATTAGCTTGAGAAGGAAGAAGGTTAGATATATTGTAAGATGGCTGATTTTATAAGTAATAAAAGTAATGATTATTTTTTATTCTTGTTTAATTTACAAAAAGAAGGGTCAGTTTACAATACTGACAACTCATATACAAAGTTTTCATATCCTCGTGGACATGATTTAATAAAACTCTATCTCTTTTAATTAGATTTAGAAAATATCCCACCCAAAAATTTAAAAGCCTACTCAGGTATACAGCAGGACGTCCAAGTAACTTGGCTACTACATCACCTGCGCATTGCCATAACTCAACTGTGTGGCATCTTCCTAATTGAACACGTAACCACAAGTGCATTGTGAAGTCTAATCCGATATTTGAAGACGTTCAACTATACAAAAAAGGTATTAAGCCAACATGGCTAATTGGTTCTATAGAATTTTGAGAACTGTAAAACTACATCACTATGTGCTGTCTCTGATCTGAATTATGGAAATTGTCACTTGCACTCTAGATGATTCGGACTATTGAGGTTTGGGTTGAGGATCGAATTAGCTTCAGTGCGATATGACATTTCACAAACTCCAGTGATTTTAAACAATGCTGGAAATTTATAGATGTACCTATACAACATTCAGGTGTATGAGATAAATAACTTCTATCAAGAATGCGGAGTAGCTACAACTATACAAAGGAACATTGTGTGCTGAATTGCGATTTTTATTGTGAAGCGATACTGTACCCTGAACGTCTTTGTGTTAAATTAACAATAAAACAAGACAACTTTGAATTTGCTAATAAAAACGATAAGAAAGGGTCAATATTGATTTTTGAAACTAAAACTCTCGGTATCTATTTCTGCACTTTACTTTTAGTTTTTCGCTAGTGGTGAGTTCTATGAATTCCTTTTCTAAATTTGATGATTCTGCTGTATCTACATTTTTGTCGCGCGAGGTGGAAAGAGGGTGCCCGCAGGGGTCATGCTCTGGTCCCACTTTTTGAAAGTTGTTAAATGAGAGGATCTTTAGGGTTAAGTTGCTCGCAGGATGCTCAATCGTTGGATTTGCGGATGACACGCTTTTAATTATCAGATCGCGATTATTAATGGACATGCGAACAAAACCAAACGAGGCGCTAAATAAATTGCACGAATGGTCGCGAAAGGTAAAATTAAAATTTAATACGTCAAAATCGGAAGCACTGTATTTCGGGACGAAACCGGGACAGCGACCCTCTAGGCTAGAGCTAGGAAGAGAGAAAATCCCGTTCAAAGACGCCATCACGTACCTCGGTGTCAAAATAGACAATAAATTAAATTGGAAAGCGCACGTACAATGCGTAAAAAGCAAGAGCGGCGAATTATCAAATAAAATGATGGCGGCGGCGAAAATAAACTGGGGTTTCAGAGGCAAATCGCTGAGGACGGTCTATGCCGGAGCGATAGAGCCGGCAATGCTGTACGCAGCATCTGTATGGGCGGAAGGTTGCAAAGTTCGAGAGATGCGTCAATTGACGAGCGTTCAACGCATCACCGCGGTGAAGGCGGCGAGGGCATACAGGACCACCTCCACGGAGGCGGTCTTGGTTATCAGTAGGACTCTCCCTATCGAATATGTCGTTAGGGAGTTTCGAGATAGAAGGTTAGTAGATACCGGAAAAGGACGCGAAATTATCGAAGACATTTGTCTTGGCAATAGGGAGGCAGAGAAAAAGATTGTCGTATCAGAGTTAGGGCACCCGGCCGATATTAGAGGAATCGAGTTTGTCGAAGGTGATCGGGACGCGACGGGTATCAGAATTTACACGGACGGTTCACGAATGGATGACGGGTAAGCAGGCGCGGCGTTTGTCGTGTTTAAGCAGGAAAGGAAGGTGTTCCGGTTTCAAACCAAACTCGCGAACTGGAGCACTATCTTCCAGTGCGAATTGGTAGCCATACGAGAGGCTATCGATTACGTAATAAATCACACGAGCAGAGACGATTATTATATAATCAGTGACAGTAAATCAGCGCTGACGACATTAACTAACATGAACACCTCGACAGACCTCAAGGCGGACGTCTGGAAAATAGCGCATACAGCGCTCGAGTTTCGACGTTTAAAGTTCTGTTGGGTTAGGTCGCACGATGGTAACCTAGGAAATGATAGGGCTGACGAATTAGCTAAAGAGGCCGCGACGGGCGACTTTCGGATATCACATTCGTCGATATCCAGGTCTTTAATTAAAAGAAAGCTGCGCGAAAAATCAATTCGACAATGGGAGAAGAGGTGGAACAACGCTGCCACGGGCAGGTTGACCCACAAATTCATACCGAGCATAGAAGCTAGATGTAGGATCGAGGTTAAGCTCGATCACAAAATGGTACAGTTGATAACAGGGCACGGTGCTCTGAAGGCGTATTTACAAAGGTTCGGTTTAACCAACAGCGGCCGCTGCGAATGCGGTGAGGGCGCGGAAAGCGCAGAGCACGTGCTCTTCGACCTTCCGCTTGAGGCGAGAAATCGAGGGTTGGCTAATAGCAAACTAGCTATCCTAGGTTTGGCATGGCCAAAGAGCCTAGAGGAAGTCGGAGAAGTGGTTAACCAGAAGGCGTTCTGGACAGCCTTAAAAGAATTCGCGGGAAGGGTCGCGAGATTAGACAGAGACAGTGTAAATTCGGTGGGGTTGGTGGGAGGATTGAAAATCTTAGATTCACTTGGCGTGAGTAAAGATACGAGCATTGAAATAACCAAAACCTGATTTAAAAAGAAAAGAAAAAAAAATTTTTTTAAAAAAATTAAAAAATTAACATGATAATTATACCCAAATGTCCAATATGCACGAGAAACTCCCACACCACTAATACAATCACTGTCTAACTTCATAATTATGCGCGGAAAATCGGGAATAAATAATAACAAATAAATCAGAAACCCTAATTAAATCAAATCAATAAAATAAACAAAGAATAAAATAGAGTGACCCCCCCCCCCAAGGACTTGAAAGTGAAGTGATAGGGATAGTGATTGTGATCCCCCCAGAACATTTAGTTCATACCCACCAGAACTTTAACAGTGCATATCCAAATACCCCATAAAGGTAGAAAACCAATAGATATAGGTAGACGACCAGATCTTCGGATGCTGGAGAAATTTATATTAAAGGTAAGAATAAAATTGTGGCGGCTGTACTTGCACAAGCATTGATTTGTGATTTTAAACAGATTTTGAAATAATCTAACAAGCACGTTTTTTTTGTGTAACGGCGCTAGTCGATATAATGCTCATGCGAGTGCTCCTGATTAATGCACTGTTACATGCTTTTGCTTACTCAGAAATTTATTTATATATTTATATTATATTTTTATTTATTTTTACACTAATTTTTTTTTGCCTGCATTATATTGTTTTGTGACTTGATTCGTTGACGTTCTGTCGCCAATTTTTGGCCGCAGTATATATAGAAAAGAAGATTATATATATAATATGTCAGTTAGGGAATGATAGGGAACGTTAGGGACAAATTTAGGGTAAAATAATTAGATCAGGGAGGACGAAATTGTAAATTTATAGAGCAGGCAAAATAGCAGGATTCACTATTAATACTTTTTGCAATTGCCTTAGAAATTTGAATCCATTTTAAATTAGCTAGCTAGATTTGGATAGTTTTAAGTCGATCTTTCAGGTCGCACTGGTAAGCAGAGCTGTCGACTGCTATCCGGTATTACGGATCCCTCCCCCACTTATTTTTGCTTGTGTCTTGTTGATCGGGCACACTCCAAAGTCAACGCTAAGAATACCATTATTTAAACCCTGTTTTTAGTTTTTGTTTCAGTTTGTTAGATTTTTATTTAGATTTTTATTTAGGGTGGATTAATTATCAAGTTAGAATTAATAAGAAGCACGTTTATTTTCGCGTTTAAACCCAATGTAGTACCTCCGGGTGGAGCATTGGGGACGTGGCCGCAAGTATAGCGGCCCTAATTCAAATTATAATGTATCTACATTTGCGAAGAGATCTAAAACCCACTCAGTATACTCATGTTTAAAAATACCCTAGAATCACTCCGTACATCAGTATGCTCCTGATAATGTAAAAACGTGGTTATATTCAACACTGTTTAAACAGAAGAAGTTCTTCCTTTGTAGTAGCTACAACGTTTTTGTCTTGAATAAATACAATTCGCACCTGTAATTGTAAAGTGACTTTATTAAATATTTTATTCAGGTATGTCAAAGAAGCAATGTCATTTTTGGTTGAAACCAAATTTTCGCGCAGTTTTTCAGCTCTGTTTTTAAGGAAATTCATTTCTGAGTCAAAATGTTTGAAGAAGATTTATGCCCAATTGCACAGGTCCTCTTTAACTTATAAGTGGTCCTTAAATGTTGTAAGTGACATATCTTGCGTAGCATCCTAATTTTAAGTTGCCATCTACTCCCTAAATTTAAGCCACATATGTCCACCGCTTAAACGTCGCCTTAACAACTTAATCTTACTGTGTTATTGACATTTGTACTTGCGTACACATATAATTCAGCATGAATCATTTGAGTTTTGACTTAATTGACGATGATGTAGCTGTAGTTAGTTAAAATGAAATGTAAGCTAAAATTCCAAAAATTGAGAAAGATTAAAAGAGAGATGGGATCTAGGTAAGCTTAACAATAGTGAGGTAAAAAAGGAATATAAACAAGTATTAGATAATAAAATCAAAGCCATAGCTATAGGAGGGATAGGTAGAAAATATATGGAAGGAAATAAAAAGGGCTGTACATGATACTGCAACACAGGCTATAGGTAAGAAGCGAGAAAACCCTGGGTAACAAAGGAACCCTTCGGAGAATTGGACAGTGAAAGTAAGCAAAAATAAAATAGAGTTAGAAATAAGATAGTACATGAGTGTAGAAAAGCTAGACATAAATGGATGGAGGATAATTGTAAAAAAATACTAAATGATTTGAGAGCAAGTAAGACAGGGCTTACAGGGCAGTTAAAAAGTTTTTCGGGGAAGATAGGTATTAAAGATGAGAATAATGGGCTTCTAATAAATAAAGTTGATGGAAAGATATTCAGAAGATTTATATAAGGGGAGGCGATATGGATGAGTTACAGAACGACCAAGAAGAGGATGTAGAAATAGCATTCTCAATATTAAGAGAGGAATTTGATAGAGCTGTTAGAGAGCTTAAACTAAATAAAGCGCCGGGGAAAGACGATATACCCGCAGAATTAATAAAATATGCAAGTCAGAAAACTGTAGACAGATTATATGAACTAGTAAAAGTAATATATGACACAGGTGAGGTGCCAATAGATTTCGAAAAAAATATCTTTATCCTAATCCCAAAAAATCAAGAGCTGATAGTTGTGAGAATTTTAGAACGCTTAGTTTAACTTCCCACGCTTCAAAAATACTAACAATAATAATTAAAAATAGAGTAGAAGCTTTGACTGATAATTATTTAGGCAAAAGCCAATATGGTTTTCGTAAAGACAGATGGACTAGAGAACCGATACTAATGATTAGGGTATAATAATTGCAAAAAGGTTACAAAAAAATAAAAAGACTTATTTCGCGTTTGTAGATTTAGAAAAAGCATTTGATAGGGTTAATTGGATTGTTATGTTCAAGGTTTTGTGAAAAATAAAAATCTCTCATAGGGATAGAAAAATTATTTACAGTCTATATGAAAACCAAAGCGTAGTAATTAGATTTGATGAAATAGAAAACGAAACTAAGATTAGAAATGGTGTTAGACAGGGCTGTATACTATCTCTCTTGATTTTTAATGTTTATATTGACGAAGCTATAAACTTTGTTACAGAGAGAAAAAGATAAGTATTAGTGTACAGGTACAGAAAATAGACATGTTATGTTTTGCAGATGATATAGCCATTATAGCTGAGTCTAGAAAAGAGTTAGGAGAGTTTTTAAATATTTTAGATAAGATACTACAGAGTAACTATAGTATGAGAATTAACTCGGGAAAGACAAAGATAGTGGCAAGTGAATTACAGCCTAGTTATAAACCAAAATTAAAAATAGGTAATACCGAGTTAGAGGAGGTAGATGAATTTTGCTATTTAGGTAGTATAATTCAAAGGACGGACGTAGCAGAACGGATATTGTAGCTAGACTAGCTCAAGCTAAGAAAATGTTTTTAAAAAAGAAAGACTTACTAATAGCTAATAGTATTGGTTTAGATAATAGCAAAGTTTCTTAAAGTCATACATATGGAGCGTTACGATTAAAGAGGTAGATAAGAAAAAGATAGAAGCTTTTGAAACTTGGCGTTATAGGAGAATGTTAAAGATTAGTTGAACAGATAGAGTAACAAATGAGGAAGTTTATAGAAGGATAGGACAGGAGAGATAGAATGATAGGGCACCAGTTAAGACATGAGGGACTATTTATTTAGGTCTTAGATTATAGACTACCAAATAAAAATAGAGCAGGAAGACCTAGACAAAGCTATATTAGTCAAATTATTAGAGATTTGAGCTGTGAAGGGTATATAGACCTTTTTAGACTAGCTCAGAATAGAAAATAATTTAAAGCTGCATCAAATCGACCTTAAGTAAGTTCAAAAACAAAACAAAAAAATCAATAAATAAAAATCAGTTAACTAAATGTCACCATGAAATAACTCACAATTAGTTAGCGGTCTGGCATGTTGGCAGCGATTCGTTGCTTAAGCCTTACCATAACATATAATTTAACACTTTTCCTTTTTTGGAGGGGGATAACTAGGTAATATTTCATTACCTTATAAATGGAAATCATGTATACATGTTGGAGTTCTTTAACAACCATCAAGTTGCTAATATCTATGTAGAGTCAGGTAGATAAGAAAAAATAGAAGAGTATAGGAAGGCCTAGAGCAAGCTATGTTAGTCAAATTATTAGAAATTTAGGTTGTGAAGGGTATGTACAACTTTTTAGATTAGAACAGAATAGAAAAGAAGTTAGAGCTGCGGCAAACCGACCTTAAGTAAGGTCGAAAACAAAATGATGATGATGTAGAGGTAGTAGAGTTGATTGAAGTTGGACTACCACACATTATATTGCATAGGACAGATTATTTTGACAACTTAAGTCAATTAGCATTTTTTAAACGATTTCGACTTACCAAAAAAATGGCATTACATATTCTTCCGTTAATTGAAGGTCAACTAGAATTCGCATATGATAGGTAACACCATTTAATAATAGTTAATCTTCAGAGTTCTATTTTAGAAACAATGGTGTATCACCTATGAAGCAGTTCCTAACAGCTTTGAGGTATTATGCAACGAGTGATCATGTTCAATTGGTAACAGACTTTGCCGGAGTTCACTTTTTTATTGCTTGTCACATTGTTCACAAAGTCTTATGAGCACTAGCTCTGTTGCGACCGAACCATGCTAAGTTGCCAGCGACAAATGAGGAAATCTTATTGTGCTAACAAGCATTTTTTAGATCAACATCATTTCCTCGTGTTAACGATAGATGGCACCCATAAGCGAATTCAATCTCCAGGTATATAAACATTTATTAAAACGCAAATGTTTAAATTGCAATAGACATATCCATGAATATTATAGATATTGTAGCCCGACAGCTTGGTCCTGCCCATGATACGAGTATTTTAATAGCAGCGCTTTACAAACAACGTTAGAGCAAGGAGATCTGAAATACAATTTTATATATATATATATATATATATATATATATATATAATTGGAATAATAGAGAATGTTAAATAATTTTTGGGATGAACTTCGTTCGGATGGTTTTTTATTTATAATATTTAAATGAAAATCATTTGTTGATAATCAACGTTTCGGACTTTATTTAGACCTTAATCTTGATTCTAAAAGTATAATACATTAATAGCTAGAATAATGGTTAAGTACTTACAAAAACTTGATTTCTTAAAGAATTAAATTGACAAAAATTTTGACATTTGAGAAAATTATAGAGTATGAACGTCAATTTGAAGTAGACTACTTATTTAAATGTATTTAATATGTAAACGTTTTTTTTTTTTTTCAAAAAAAGGTTATGAGAAGCAAGGTTGTAGGTAGGATTGTGTTTATCAACAAAGCTATAGACTATTGATTGAAATTATATAGTAGAGTGTAAATATTTGTGAGATTGTGTGTGTCTGTTTTAAAGTTTAAACTATTATTGTCTTTTTGTATATAGTATGATTCTAAAACAATCTGTTTACATAGTTACATTCTATATCTAAAATCTTAGTGTCATCCCAGTTGACTATGTGTTTAGTATCATGTATGTGTGATGCAAGAGCACATGATTTTTACCAATTTTGGCGTCACTTTTGTGTTGTGTGAGTCGAGATCTTAGCCACTGATTTGTTTGTCCTATGTACGTCATGTTACAAGAACACTTGATGCTGTATATTAAGTTACTACATATTGGTTTGATAGTTGCATTTTAATTTTTGTAAAAGATTGTTAATAGATTTATTGTATTGATAAACAATTTTGATATTATTGTTAATTATTATTTTATGTATTGCCGGTGTAAGATTGTTAATATAAGGTATTTTTTGTAAATAACGATGTTAGGAGGTTCTGTCTGTGTCTGTTCTATTTGTGTCGGTTTTGTGTTTGAAAAATAAGTTTTTAAAAGTATTTTAGGATATGCATTATTTTCTAAAATGTTTTGTAATAATTTAAGATTTTCAGCTACAAACTGAATATCACATATTTTATTATTCTATTTTTAGGACCAGTACAGTGTTTATTTTGTGTTGGTAAGAATGATTAGAAAAATAATTTATATAGCGACCAGAGTTTGTTGGTTTTTTGTAATAGTTGAATATAATATGATTATCATCGCTTCTTATCACAAGCGTATCTAAAAAAGGGATGCTTTTATTTTTTTCTAATTCTAAAGTGAATTGCAGATGAGGATTGAATTGATTAAAACAAATTAAAGTTTCATTAATTTTATCATATGGTATAGAGCATAAAATGTCATCTACGTATTTAATTAAAAAAGGTGTATGAAAGCTAAGGGATTGAATAACATTGTCCAATAAGTTATCCATCACTATTTGGGCAACTATGGGAGACAGTGGTGAGCCCATTGGTGTACCTGAGAGTTGTATATAGTATTGATTTTCAAAAATAAAAAATGTGTTATTGAAAATTAACCTTATTGTTGTGATGAAAGAATCTTTATAGCTGAAAATCTTAAATTATTACAAAACATTTTAGAAAATAATGCATATCCTAAAATACTTTTAAAAAAACTTATTTTTCAAACACAAAAACCGACACAAATAGAACCGACACAGACAGAACCTCCTAACATCGTTATTTACAAAAAAATACCTTATATTAACAATCTTACACCGGCAATACATAAAATAACAATTAACAATAATATCAAAATTGTTTATCAATACAATAAATCTATTAACAATCTTTTTACAAAAATTAAAAATGCAACTATCAAACCAATATGTAGTAACTTAATATACAGCATCAAGTGTTCTTGTAACATGACGTACATAGGACAAACAAATCAGTGGCTAAGATCTCGACTCACACAACACAAAAGTGACGCCAAATTGGTAAAAATCATATGCTCTTGCATCACACATACATGATACTAAACACATAGTCAACTGGGATGACACTAAGATTTTAGATATAGAATGTAACTATGTAAACAGATTGTTTTAGAATCATACTATATACAAAAGACAATAATAGTTTAAACTTTAAAACAGACACACAATCTCACAAATATTTACACTCTACTATATAATTTCAATCAATAGTCTATAGCTTTGTTGATAAACACAATCCTACCTACAACCTTGTTTAATAACCTTTTTTAAAAAAAAAACGTTTACATATTAAATACATTTAAATAAGTAGTCTACTTCAATTTGACGTTCATACTCTATAATTTTCTCAAATGTCAAAATGTTTGTCAATTTAATTCTTTAAGAAATCAAGTTTTGTAAGTACTTAACCATTATTCTAGCTATTAATGTATTATACTTTTAGAATCAAGATTAAGGTCTAAATAAAGTCCGAAACGTTGATTATCAACAAATGATTTTCATTTAAATATTATAAATAAAAAACCATCCGAACGAAATTCATCCCAAAAATTATTTAACATTCTCTATTATTCCAATTGTATTATACGTTCGAAAAAAGAAAAAGAAACTCATTACTATATATATATATATATATATATATATATATATATATATATTGTCGTGTTATCTTCCTGTAGGAAAAATAACACCTTTGTTATTCTCGCCCCTCGGTTGGGCAGATATATTTATGCTGTGTTAATCGATCCCAACAAATTGGGCGACCATATTTATGCTGTGATATTCTCGCCCCACGGCTTGGGCGTACATATTTATGCTATGTTATTCGCAGCCCCTACGATGAGCGTCATATAATGCTGTGATATAACCCTTATATTACTCAAGCACTTGTAAAAATGTTAATTTATAAATCTCCTTTGCCTCGACTAGCTGATTCAATTAAATAAAGCAATTCTACAATGCGCAGTATAATGATTAAATATTTACAACCTGTTTAAATATCTTCTCCTTTTTTACATCTATTTACATATGTCAGATTTTTAAAAATGAAGCCAGCAAAACCAGCTTTTTATTAAATTTAGAGACCTTTTGAAACGTTTCAAGATGCCTATTGCCTTTCATAAATTTATCCAAGAAACCCCAGTTTGTCAGCTCTTACATTTCTGAATTATTATTGAGATAAAAACAGTTTATAGAAATAAATCATATCAAAATATCTAACCTGAAGTGGATTCAGTAGGTGCTCTGCATCCCCAAAAATGTTCGTGTCTAGTCTGAATGTTCTGAGTCTAATTTGAAGTCGACATCCAACCAATTAGTATCCAAATCGTTATTGGTAAGTTTATTCCAATAAAAGGTTTTTCATTTCCGTAATAGAATATTTACCTTTTTCAGAGATTATCAAATTGCTTTAACAGGCAACATTTTCCAGAGTCTCGTATCCAAAATTGTATTTAAGATCGTAATTGATCGTTATTAAAAGTTTTCACAGGAGTCGTAACAAGATCTTTATTAGGATAGTTATTTAGATTGTAATTAAAAGCCCTGTTTTATTTATTATTAGAAATTGTATAATTTTACTAAATCTGATCTACTTACGTCTTTAGAAGTACGACTCGCTTGCACAATTATACACTCTTTTAAAATAATTTTTCAGTTTAATTTATTTAACTGTTCACGTAAATATTTAGCACTTTCAAGTATAGTGACTGCCCAGTTTCAAAATATACTAACTCGTTGTTCAATTGTCATCATATTTATAGAACCTACCCCTTTTGTTTGCGATTCGTTGACTCCACGTGCTGGGCGACACCAAGTGTCTTATCTCGTTATTTTTGGAAACTTTACCAATTGTGTAGTGCAATTTTCATGTAATTCATGTAATTTATTATTATACCTCACATTTACTTCAGAAATCCCAGGAATCTTCGTTCATTAAAGCAGGTACTATTGTTGTTGGCTTTATTCTAATCTGAATGGAATAAATTTGGTGTTTGTTTATTTCCTAGTTAAATTGGATTTTTGAACAAATGTGATACTTTTATATCACGTACGCTTTTCAAATAATGCATAATTTCTGCCTGCGTTTATAATGATATATTAACGCACTTTTTGAACATTTATCTAGCCAATTCATACAGGTTTTCTATTGATTTAATTTCAATGCGTTTCGTTACATTTTTAAATTCTTATCTTTGCTCGTAGCTACTCTTGGATATGCGTTTTAATTGCTTGTACTGCTATATACAGTGTGCTCTCAACTAAAAATATTTATAATGACCTATTTACTCTTCTAATATCTGTAATTATGTGCTTTTGTTACTTGGGAGTTTCTTTTGTTTATTCTACGACCCCTATGACTCAACCTACCCCTAAATTAATACTATAATTACAGCAATATATATATATATATATATATATATATTGCTATGATATTTATCCAGCCCCTACAATATTTTATTAATTTTTAACCCCACATTTGAGCATGTCATAAAATGCTGTTATTTCCTTACTGTATTTAGCCCCTACGATGGGCGTCATAAAATACTGTGATATTTCAGCCCCTTTATATTAATCAAGCACTTATGATGTGAAATGTTAAGTTATAGATTTTCTTTGCCTCAACTAGCTGATTCAATTAAATAAAGCAATTCTACAATACATTATATAATGATTAAATATTTACAACTTTTAAAATCTTCCCCTTTTCAGAATATTTACATATACCAGATTTAAGAAATTCAAGCTAGCAAAACTAGCCTTTTTGTTTATATTTAGAGACCTTTTGAAACGTTTCAAGATGCCTATTACCTTTCATAAATTGATCAATGAAACCACTGTTTTGTTGACTCTTACATATACGCAAAATATTGAATTAAAACAGTTTTCAGTAGTAAATTATATCAATATCTCTAACCTGGAATGGATCTGTGGTTTCTCTGCATCCCCCAGGAGTTTTCGTGCGCAGTCTGAATATTTAGAGTCGAATTTAGAAGTCGACATTAAAACCAAAATGCTATCCAAATCGTTATTAAACTTACAAAAGCTGATCCAATTTAAGATTCAATTTGAATATCCGTAAATAAAAGATTTTCTATGTCCGTAATTAACAAGACAATAATAGAACATTTACCATGTTAGTAATTACCAAAAAGTAATTAACCACAGTAATTAACAGGAGGTGATTAACCAGAGCCCTGTTTTATTTATGTTAGAAATTGTATTTTTACTAAGTCGTGTTTACTTACGTCTATAATAGATCGGCCCACACTTGCACAATTTTTACACTTCTCAAAATGATTTTTATCTACTTTTGTATCACTGGTTACGTAAATAATTTAGCACTTCAGAGTATCGTCGTAACCCAGTTTAAGATGTATACTCAACTCGTCGCTCAATTGTTATCGGATTTAAAGGCCGTACCTCTCTTGTTTTCCATTCGTTTATTCACGCGTTGGGACGACACCTTTGCCTTTATCTTTGTGTACTCCGGAAATTTTACCAATTGTATAGTTCAAATATTCGGATGAATGCTTGAGTTGTCACGTATTCATTTACATACCATGATATTTAATTGAGAAATCGCACGAATTTCAGTTTATTAAGTCACGTATTCATTGTTTATTGCTTATTCTAATCTAAACCGAAATAAATTTGGTGTTTGTTTATTTCCTAGTTAATATTGGATTTTTGAACAAATGTTATACTTTATGTCACGTACGATTTTCAAATAATGCATAATTTTAGACTGCGTATACGATGATATATTTAACGCACTTGTTAAATATTCGTCAGGCCAATTCATATAGGTTTCCCGTTGATTTAATTTTGATGCATTTTGTTACGTTTTTAAACTTTATCTTAACTTGTAACTACTCTTGAATATTTCTATTTCTTATGCGTTTAATCTCATGTATTTTTATATACAGTGTGCTCTCAACTAACAATATGTATCGTGACTTATTTACTCTTATAATATCTGTAATTATGTGTTTTTGTTAACTAGAAGTTTCTTTTATTTATTCTACGACCCCTGTAACTTAACCTACCCCTAAACTACCCTATAATTATAGCATTAAATGTAAACAATAAAAAATAAGATGTATGTGTAATTAAATTTGTATGAAAATAATTAGAGCTTATTTACTATACAAATCGAGCAAATAGTTGTATAGCCATTCACAAAACAATAGCATTATTATTTCACAAGGGGAGGAAACATCCACTTACCAGTTTCAGCTTCCTTAAGCTTCGTCAGAGCAGATTAGTTTCCAACAACCCCTTGTGAAATAATAATGCTATTGTTTTGTTAATGGCTATACAACTATTAGCCCGATTTGTATAGTACTAAGCTCTTATTATTTTCATAAGAGTTTTTTTACAGATACATCTTATTTTTTATTGTATGCTACACAAATTCCTTATTGCGGAATGCAAATAACTTGTATGTTATATATATATTACTCATATTTAGACCAGGGTAGAAAATTAAATAATCACATCAAATAATTTTAATCACCGTGTATAAGGAATTTTATTAAATAATACGCGTTATTAAAACCGTGAAGCATAAAAATGTATTAGTTTCAGTAAAAATAAGAGATCTAAATCATGGACAAGACGCTTTACATCAAAAGAAACAGTATTAACAAGCTCTGCGTTTCCTAAACAAATGGAAATTACGTGCAAAATTTATATTAATTAACCCTATTTTAAGTAACCGGTAGTAAAACAAAGTGTACACATAATAATTAATATTTAACTTGTATTCGCTAAAAATGAAAGGATAGAAGTCAATTTTAATTGGAGTTAATTAAACCATTATTAATAATAAGCATAAAAGTGTGAAAATCCAAGATTATAATACCAGAAAATAAAGCTCTGAGAATTAATATTATTTTGAACACCTGCGTAGTTTAAATATCACGTACGGCAAAATTGTGTAAATAACAAATGGTTTCAAAGAATCTTGAAGAAACCGTGGCTTAATATTCACGAGAAGGTGCGATACGGGGTTATTAAACCCAGATAGTCCACATGGACTAAAATATAATCGATAATAAAGAATATCAATTTGCACCAATACGAACAGGTTAGAAAAGGAAAGAGAAAATGCGTCAAGCAAAGACACATATAGTAAAAGGCGTGATTTAAGCAACGTCACGAGGGTCACTATTGGTTGAAAATAGGATGCAAATATCAGAGGTAGAAACAACAATTTCTGTACAAAATTAATTAGTTTTTCTCGGACATGTTTGCGTGCCGTGTGAGAATTTCTGAGATTTAAAAGGGGCGAGTGAAAAATTCGTAAAAACCGACGCGCGAGGCACGGACTGGGAACATGGCATGAGAAATTCTTTAGAATTACCCGTTTTGGGGAACAGACCGACAGACAGGCTTTTTGCTATATATACCGAGGTGAATATAAACAAGCTCTCTTAGACTTTTGACTATTCGATGCGTTAAAAGCTCTTACATCCGCGACTTGATTGAAGATGTTAAACAGTGCATTTTAGTTTGATAAAATAATTTAAAGTTTGCTCGTATATTTTAGTGATTCAAAATAGTTTGTTATTTACGTGCTAACATGAATGTACTTCAGTGCACTTAGATACAAGGTAATAAAATTTAGTATCACTGTACCAATTAGCAAAATTTACAACGACAAATGTATACACAAAAGTAGGCAGTTTTGGCGTATATTGGTGAAAGACGCATGAATTTCTTTGCTATTTTTCGGGGTGTTAATAATTAAATGGTTCAAATACGTGTCTGGATCCACGAAACAAGGGTCAGATATACACAGATGAGTTCCGGAAAAGCCCCGAAACAACTTTAAATAAATGGTGATGGAGAAAATTTTAAAAGCGTTGAGAATTAGAAGCCGTAAATATAATCCTGTTGGAATGGTGTAATTAACTAAAGGGACGATGTACATTAAAGCTACGAGGACAGTAACCTTCAGGTAAATTATACTATTTTGTTTGACATTTTTGTGTGTGTTGAATTACTTGATAATTGATTTACTTTAAATGGACATTAGTGAAATTCTACTAACCATAAAATTTTAATGTTAAGATGAAATTTGCTTGTTTAAGTAGAAAGGGGTATTTAGTATTGATGTTCTGGATTATGATGAAATTTTAGGTATGTCTTTGAGCTCAATTAGACGAACCTGGTTAATTAACGTAAAGGGGTGATAGATGCTCCCTTTTTACTCTGCATATATTGTTATATTAATTAGTAGGCATTCTACAAGGACTTTAATTCTGGATGCACATTAAAATGATAATAAATTTAATTTTGAAATTTTCCGATATTAAAATTTATGCTGAATATTAATTTTGAAATTTTAATGTATTGTGAATATTGATGTAAATAGAGTTGACGTTGATGTTTGTGGTAGGAATGTGTTGTTTAATTTTATGAACGAGGAGGTTTATAAAATTAGGTGAGCAGCTGAAGCGAAAACAGGATCACAGCAGTTTATGACGCCCAATCGGTGGCACTAGAATTTTTTTGTTGAAAGGACCCAGTTCCCGCATTCAAAGGAGTATATCACAGCAATATATATATATATATATATATATATATATATATATATATAGGTATACAATTAATAAGATGAAATAATAACTTAGACTTTTTAAGTAAAGCCCAAATGATCATTTCAAATCGAGCTAGTAATTGAAAGAAAGAAAATATAAAGTTTTGGACAGGATTTGAACCTGCATCTTAGTCTTGCCAGGACTTTGCGTTTACCAATTACGCACAGTCCAGCAAGACATTACACAAACTGTATTTGCATTTGCATCTCCAATATGTGGACATATGCATACCACTTTGTAATAGATTCTAACCTTGCAACCTGAATCTCAACTGTTCAGCTTGAGCTTTTGATAAATTTTAATACCGTACTGTCGCTTAGCTCATCTTGTACCTATATCAAATGGTTCGAAATCAGAATCCATGTCTTCTTCCGTAAGTTCAACAATATTATATTCAGCAGCATTCATTCGTCAAGTGTATATGATTGTGCATGTTTGGGGACAGGTATATTCTGGCTGTGAAGGACTAGTCTGAGAACTAATTGCAGGTTTGGGCAGTGTATAGTATACTTCGACTTCAGTGAAATCCCAGATAGATTCCTCATGGAAAATAGCAATATTTAACTAATCTTTAGGTTCTTTCCGCATTATAGGCAATGCATAGTGTATTGACTAACGGGTGACGTTGAATTATCCTCTTGTATTCACAGCACACGGTGTGCAAATGATATGCAGTGCCCAATGTTTATTCCTAGCTTTCATCCAAAATAAAGCTCAAACTTTTTAATTAACGTAATCTTGCCACATATGTAAAAAATATATGTGCTAGATTTATACACCGCGACATTCTATAAACTATCAGAAACATATACTGTATTATTAATTTATATATTGTATCTATTTATAGAGGCGATTAGGATATCTCCTGTCCGTGGCGCTGATATATCTTGCATCAGCTTTTCCAGTAATTTCTAGAACCTTTGCCAGTCATGATGCTGTTTACATGTCAATGATGAGATTATATTCGTTGCAGCATGTAATACGAAGTAAACCATTTCTAACAAATGTTTTAATACCTGAGGGTGACAACTATCAGGCATCAGGAAACAAAAATCGTGTTAGTGTGTGTTATTTACTAAACAAATTGCAGAATGTTAAATTTTTAAATCATGCTTTGTACTTTGCAAATTATACCTGTGCATACAATTAAAGGCATGTACTGGGACCATCGTTGTATGTCCTGTATAAGTGTCAAAATTTGCTTGCCTAAAGTAGATATCGTGGTTAAATAGACGACATAACCATGTATGTTATCCGCAAATTGTGAATGGATCCGCACACCGTACAATATACAAATCTTTTTTTGTAAAAAAACGCTAATCAACATATTTATTTATTTAATTTTAATTCTCAATAGCTACAGTATGCCCCGGCAGAGAAGTATACTATAATAATTATCATTTGAGCACACATTATCTAAGTGATGTCTTATGGTTGTTATATTGCTATTATAGAGATCTATATCCCTGCATCATCATTAGGTCTTCAGTCCTGGAACTGCTTAGACGCGTACCATCATTGTTTCCTATTCTGAACTAACCTACACATTTCCCCGAAATTTGCACAGTCTGCATCTATAACTATCTGATCGAGGTCAACATCTACCTCTTTTTTCCTATCTCTGCTTGTAATATATCCCATACTATTCCCCAAAAATGCCTTAGTACGTATTCTGCCCTTCTATTTCTCTTATCTTTTTCCCCAGATATCCTTGTTCTCTTACTATTTCTATAACCTATTTGTTATTATCTTTGTCTGTCCATGCTATCGTCCTCATACATCTGAAGCACAGCATTTTAAAAGGCTGCTACCGTTTTTCTGTCTGCGTTTCAGACTGCCCGTATTTCATAGGCATACTGTGCTGTGCTCCACACAAATGCTTTCAACAATTTTCCTCTTGTTTTATGTTTGTTGTCTTTTCTCATAAGCGCTGTTCTTTCTTGTTAGATGTCGTTCGGTCACCTTCTATTGTTTTACAATTATATACCCTATTTCTCCGACCTTCAGTGGCTGTGAAGGGAGGTAATCAGCTTGTGGCTGCCAAGTTCCCCCAACACTTAACCATTTACCGATTTAATATATTTTCCAATATATCTTTTCGCACAGTCCTCATTAGTTGCAGATATTTCGCAACCAACAACTAGTTGTTTATACTAATCATCAGATTTATCTGCGCTTATTTTTTCGTCATTAAGTTTTCCGTCTCAAAACTGGTTGGACATGTACCTGCACTTATTTATATTCTGAGCTAGCCTACATAGTTCCCTGAAATTCTCACACAGCATGTGTATACAGCTCGTTCCCCTTTTATTGTTTTCTAATTTTATGCTCTATTTCAGCAAGATTCAGTGAAGGGGGTTAAGCAACCTGTGGCTACCAAGATCCCCCACACTTAGACATTTGTCGAAGTAATGGTTTTCCAGTAAATCCTTTCACACACTTAACATTATTCGAGAATATTGCTCAGCCAATTCTTGTAGTTACTTATAATACTCATCACAGTTATTTTTTCGTCATTAGTTTATCCATCTTGGGATTGGTTGGATGCTTACCTCCATTGATTTCTATTCTGGGCTAGCCTATACATCTCCCTGAAACCCCTACAGCCTACATCTTTTACTATCTGTGTGCAGTAGTCTAACCTAGGTCTGCCTCTTTTTCTCTTTTTTCCTATCTCTGCTTCTAATATATTCCGCACTATTCCCTCATGCCGTAGTATGTGGCCTATCATCTTATCTCTCCTCTTTTTTACCGTTTTCCACATATTTCTTTCTTCCCCTACCATTTTTAGTACCTCTTCGTTCTTAACTATGTCTGTCCATGATATCTTCATCATACGTCTGTAGCACCACATTTCAAAGGCTTCTACCTTTTTCTTGTCCGCTTCTCCTACTGTCCAAGCTTCACAGTCGTACAGTGCTGTGCTCCACACATATGTTTTAAGCAATCTTTTCCTTGTTTCTATGTTTGTGGTCTTTGAGCACAGTAGTTGCTTTTTCGTGTTAAATGTAGCACGACCTTGTGCTAATCTTTGTTTTATATTTTTTGTGCTTTTCCCATCTTGCGTTATTTGGCTTCCTAGGTAGCAGAAATCCTTAACCTCTTGTAAGTTCGTGTTAAATACTTGTATTCTTGTTTTTGATTTTTTTTTCCCCACCTTTGCATACTAGAACTTTAGTTTTAGTTTTGTTAATTTTCATACCGTATCTCTCTGTTAGAACCGTTTCCATTTCATTAAGAGCAGCTTCTAACTCTTCCTTACTAGCCGCTAATACCGCTATATCCTCTGCAAATCTAAGCATATCCATTTTTTGTCCCTGCATAGTAATTCCAAATGTCTTCCTGCATTTGACAGTATTCATTGCGTCTTCTATGTACAAGTTAAAAATCAATGAGGATAGGGCGCATCGCTGTCTCACCGCTTTCCTGATGTTTGCTTCTCTACGTTCCTGCTCTAATTCTATTACTGCTGTTTGCTCTTTGTATAAGCTATGTACTATTCGTCTATCCCTATAGCTCATTCCAATCTTTTTGAGTATTTCAAACATTTTTTTCCATTTTACATTGTCGAATGCTTTTTCCAGATCTCCAAACCCTATATACACGCTTTCCCCTTTTTCTATTGTTTTCTCCATTATCACTCTCAGAGCTAAAATAGCCTCCCGTGTTCCCCTGTTTCGCCTAAACCCAAATTGGTCTTCTCCTAGTATTTCTTCCGCCCGTTTTTCCATTCGTCTTTGCACAATACTAGTTAATATTTTTGACACGTGTGCTGTCAAACTTATTGTTCGAAAATTTTCACATCTATCCGCACCTTTGTTTTTTGGTATAGTTACTATGATGCTACGTTTGAAATCTTTGGGTATCTCGCCTGTCTCATACATATAGCTTACAAGTTGGAAGAGACGTTGTGTTACTGCTTGTCCAGCGGCTTTTAGAGTTTCTGCTTGCACCTTATCTGTACCCGGCGCCTTACCATTTTTTAGACTCTTTAATGCTAATTCAAACTCCTCTCTAAGTATAGGATATCCTGCATATAAATTCCCTATATATTCTTGCCATCTACCCACTTTCTCTACGTTTTCTATGATGACGTTTCCTTGTGCGTCCCTTATATTTTTGCTATACGGTTTTATGTCCCTAAAATTCATTCTAATTAATTTGTATGCTTCGTCTGTCTTTCCTATTTCCATCTTCGTTTGTACCTCTTTGCACTTTTCATCAATCCATTGTTCTTTAGCTTTCCTGCATTTTCGAATAATTTCCCATTTTATAGCTTTGTATCTCTGTTTTCCTGTTTCGTCTGATTTATTTTTGTATTTTCGTCTTTCTTCTATTAAATTCAGGATATCCTTTGTTATCCATGGTTTCTTATTTTCTTTTTGTGTATATCCCAGAATATCTCTGGCCGCTATGTCTAAGCTGGATTTAATGTTATTCCATTCTATTTCTACTTCCTTAGTATCAGATATTTTCCCGATATCTTTGAGCAATTCATTTGACTTTTTTTCGAATCTTTCTTGAATATCTTTATCTTTTAGTTTCTCTAAGTCCAATTGCCTTTTTCCGTTTCTTTTTTTTCATATTCTTAAATTTAAGTGCAGCCTTCATAATTACGATGTTGTGGTCAGTATCTATATCTGCTTCTGGGTCTACAGTCTTTTACTTCATTCCTAAACCGTTGTCTAACAAGAATGTAATCTATTTGATATCTTCCTATATCTCCTGGCATCTTCCACGTATATCGTCTTCTAGCATGATGTTGAAATAATGTGTTTGTGATGATTAAATTGTTCTTGTCGCAAAATTCTACCAGCCTATTTCCCCGGTCGTTTCTTGTGCCTAAACCAAATAAACCTACTACCGCTCCTTCCCTCCCCTCACCTACCACGGCATTAAAATCCCCCGTAATTATTAAATTTTCATGTCCTTTTACGTATCTTAATATGTGTTCGATATCTTTGTAGATGTCTTCTACCTCTTCGTCACTATAGCTAGAGGTGGGCATGTATACTTGTATTATTACTGTGTTTACCGGTTTAGATTCTAATCTAACCATGAGTACTCTTTCGTTCTTTTGTAAGTAATTTTCCATACAGTGTCCTATCTTTTTCCGCATAACTATCCCCACACCCAAATTTCCGTCCTCTGCTCCTGTATGAATTACCCTGAAGTCTCCACTCCAAAAATCTCCCGCCTCTGGCCACCGAACTTCGCTAATCCCTACTATGTCTAGTGATAACCTATTCATTTCGATTTTTAGGTTCTCTAGCTTACCTACTTGCTTCATACTTCTAACATTCCACGCTCCGACTCGCAGAATGTTCCCGACTCTTATTTTTAACTTTCCGATCGCATCCTCCGAAGTAGTCCCCTCCCGGAGATCCGAATGGGGGACTATTTTAACTCCGGAATCTTTTACCCCAGAGAATGCCATCATTTTATTATAATTTAGGTACGCTGTGTACTTGGGAGGGTATATAAATGAAAAATTAAATGCAGAAGTTTTGAAGAATGTGAAAGAAGGTATGACTTGCTTATCCGGAAAATCGCTCTAGATTTAAACGAATGACAATGGTGGATTCAGTAGAATCAGTCAGTACAATACTGCTATTGAAACGTAAGTATTTACACCGGAGATCTAGGCTTTATTATAACTATATGTAATATATTCTCACCATCAAAAAACACGTTGTGTCCTTTTTGAAACGTCCATTAAAAGCAAATGAATACTTTAATATTAATCAATCTTGCGTGACTCATACAAAAATTCGTTCTATGCTACCATGATGGTTGTATTGGTTAGATTGCTAATTTAGTTCTAGGACGATCTGGATATTGTACTGTATTAATCATTTCAATACTAAATGATAAACTGAATATTTTAAAACCATGCATAATAAAGCAGAAAGATATTTTAGCTTCTATACTATAAATTGCAAGCAACTGCACGTATAATCTTTTCCGTGCAGATTAACTTGCTTTCTAAAATATGTCAAACATTTTTCATATATTAAATTTATGAAGCTTTGTGATTGTTAAAATAAGTATATTCTTGTTGCACATATTCCACATAATGCTTGATTAGTTATGTGTGTATTATTAATAGTTGTAAGTGAGCGGTAACAATTTGAGTAGGAATCTGGAATATTGAAAAACTCACTGCAGCCGTATGTAATTTAACACTAATTTTGTTTTAAAATGTACATCTCTTAAGTACATATTGTGAACATCAAAAATGGTAAATGCAATTTTAATACACGTTTTAAAAACATTGTTTTGTGTTTGTAGCTTCAACATCGCAAGTCCCTTTCGACAATCGTCAATCAGGTAATATACATTTCTATTTATTAGGTTTATTCGAAACTCCTTTTCCGTAATAAAAGAGTATAACAAACGGTGATGTGCCAATTATGAACACGTTCACTTGTAAATAAAAGAAGCAAGAGGTAACTTAGATGAAAAAAAAAAATTTGATATATACTTGAAATTATTTCCTTGTTAAGGATCAAACTTCTTATTAGAAATCAATTATTTTTAGAATAAATGGATCTTACGACAAGTGCCATGCAGCCTTTACACATAATAACACAATCTTCAAATTATCTGATCTAGCACTAAGAGCTCCCTAAACCGTAATCTGCTCGAAATTCTTACAAAGCTGCTCCGCAGAGACATCTTGTTAGAACTCCAAGTAATCTTCCACCAAAAAGAGCTATTGAAGTTTCAGAACCATAACTATTTAACGTTACCATATACGCATTGACGCTTAAATTACTTCAAGACCATAGAAAATCAAATATCTGGAAATAGATAAGCTATGTTAGTATGAGCGCAAAAACTGACATTTATACATGTATTTTTTATGAAAAAATTTAAGATCCATTCTGATCATTTTGTCAGATACAAAGGTCATTTACCCCACGTAACCCTTACATTCAAAGCACATGTAACTTTTGCTTAACCATTTTCTATAGGAATTCTGATGCAGTTCGATCCTCACTCGATTTGTTGTTGTAGACAGGTCTAGAGTTGTCTAAGAAAATGTCTCCAGCCTTAAATTCGAATCCTGGCCGCTGGCATGTTAGGCAAGTAGTTTAACCATTGGGAATATTTAAGGATACCCGCAAGACATTGAAATTCTTATAAACAAAAAAAGTTATGTAGTTACACAGTTACAAGAATTTTGCCTAGACGTATGGATGTAATCAGCTTTCGTGACAGCGGTGCTAGCATAAACAATAACACAATGTTTCTTGATTTTATATTAAAAGTTTCTTTCAAAGCAAGTGGAGCCCTTGACATTCAAACGTAGAAATATTTATTAATTGTATTTAATATATCCTGATTAGAAAAAAAAGTATTATGATAGTTGCTCAATCAAAAGTGAAAGAGGATATAGTAAACGAATTTCATAAACCAGCAAGAATAAATTTCAAGAGACGCAAAGTGATAGTAAAAGGTTTAAATGACCTTCTTCAGACCGATTTGATTGAAATGTTACCATATTCGCAAACAAAAAAAGGATTTAAATACATTTTAGTAGTTACTGATTGTTTCTACAAATACGTATGGGCTGTACCACTTAAAAGTAAAACGGGTATTGATGTTATTGCTGCAATGAAAACAATTTTAAATAAATTTAAAAATCCGCCAAGAAATTTGCAATCTGATTTTGGTAAAGAATATTATAACAAACACTGTCAATCCTTAATGCAGACATATGGCATAAACCATTATAGTGTTTTTTCTACAAAGAAAGCATGCATTGTAGAACGTGTAATTAGAACTTTAAAGGAAAAAATGTGACGCTTGTTTAACCTGAACGATTTTTACAATTGGATAAAAAATTTAAGCGATATTATAAAACAATACAACAATACAGTTCACAGTACTATCGGAGTCAAACCTGTAAAAGTTGATAAATCCAATGAAAAAGCTATTCTTAAATCATCATTTACCTGCATCAAACTTGCAACCAAAATACCAAAATATTCAATTAAAGACAGTGTGAGGATTAGTAAACACAGGGAAGCATTTACGAAAGGTTACTCACCAAACTGGTCAAATGAAATTTTTAAGATTAAAAAGGTAAACGTAACCATTTCGACAACATATATATATATATATATATATATATATATATATATTAGAAGATCAAGACGAGAAAGAAATCAAAAGATGCATTTTATGAAATAGAGTTGCAAAAGGTTAAACATTCAGAAATTTACCTGGTAAAAAAAGTCCTAAGAAAGAGTGGAAATAAAGTCTTTGTAAAAAGGTTAGGCTTCTCTAACGTACGCAATAGCTGGATCGATAAAAATAATGTTTGCTAGAAGTTGTTATAATAATAGTTAATAAGGCCAACATTGTAAAATTAAATTAAAATAAATAATACAGACACAATCTTTCTATTGTTTTTTATTATTATTAAACCATTCTTTTAATAACAAGGTATTTTGTTTTGCACATTGCAGACGATTATTGCTGTGTCTATAACAATGGATGTTACACAATAAACGATTGTTGATTTTTAACTCCGATAGCTTAGGACAACCCAGTGCAAGCATATCAGTTACAACGTTTTGCATTAGATAGGTTTCCATCCATTTCTTCTTTTCTAGACCCTTCACACAAACTTCTTCACCGGGTCTGATAATTTGCTTTAAATAAAGCACTATATATGTTGACACCATTCCAGCTGTTGAAGGTTCATCCCAAGAAAGACCATGAATATTCCTTGTCGCCCAGTCTTTATATTTTATATGATCTTGGCTCAAACAACTAGACTGCATTGGCAGTTTAAAAATTTAATGCCAAACAACACCTTCCAACAAGTCCAAAACCGCAATTTCTTTGCACACAAACTCGTTTTTCTTGTATTTAAATCCCTGAATATCAATTACATATATGTTTGTATATGTAGGTATGTAAATATGCAGTAAACTTCGACTAATTAAATTAATATTAAAAGCATTCTCCTTATATATTGCAGATTACCACCATCTGCGTACTTTGCTAACCTACTTTTCAACCTATCACAAGAGTGAACACTTTTTGAATTGAAACTGGCCTATGTGTATTTGCTGAGTGGTCGCACTTTGAATTCAAACCGGCCTTAGCATATTTTGCATCTGATCTACTTTATAACTTCTCGCTAGAATTCAAAACAGCTTCACATTTTTTGTGCACGCACCTACATTTTTTCAATGTAACATACGTGTGGACACGTTTTGAAGTCAAACCGGCTTATGTGTATTTGCAACCTCTAAACAAAAGTAAAAACATAAATCAGAATCCATTTTATCTAAATACAATTGACTTAAATGCGATATTTTGCATCTGACCTGCTTTATAACTTCTCGCTAGAAAACATCCAATACGAATTCAAAACAACTCCACATTCTTCTGCATGCACTTACATTTTTTCAACGTAGCATACGTGTTGACACGTTTTGAAGTCAGACTGGCCTATGCGTATTTGCAGAGTGACCCATCTGACCTACTTTATAACTTCTCGCTAGAGAACCGAATTTAAAACAGCTCCACATTTTTTCTGGATGCACCTACATTTTTTCAATGTAGCATATGTGTGTGATATTTTGCATCTGACCTACTTTATAACTACTCGCTAGAGAACATCTAATGTGAATTAAAAACAGCTCCACATTTTTTGCATGCACCTACATTTTTCATACGTGTAGACACGTTTTAAATTCAAACCGGCCTGTGTGTATTTGCAGCCTCTAAACAAAAGTAAAAAACATAAATCAGAATCCACTTTAATTAAATACAGCATTCTTTATACAATTGACTTAAATGCGATATTTTGCATCTGACCTACTTTATAACTTCTCGCTAGAAAACATCTAATACGAATTCAAAACAGCTCCACATTTTTTCTGCACACACTTACATTTTTTCTACGTAGCATACGTGTTGACACGTTTTGAAGTAAAACCGGCCTATGTGTATTTTCAGTCTCTAAACATAAGTAAAAATATAAATCAGAGTCCACTTTCACTAAATACAATTGACTTAGATGCGATATTTTGCATCTGACCTGCTTTATAACTTCTCGCTAGAGAACATCTAATGCGAATTCAAAACAGCTACACATTTTTTGCATGCACCTACATTTTTCAATGTAGCATACGTGTGGACACGTTTTAAATTCAAACCGGCCTATGTGTATTTGCAGCCTCTAAACAAAAGTAAAAAACATTAATCAGAACCCACTTTAATTAAATACAGCATTTTTTATACAATTGACTTAGATGCGATATTTTGCATCTGCTCTACTTTATAACTTCTCGCTAGAAAACATCTAATTCGAATTCAAAACAGCCCTACATTTCTTCTGCACACACTTACATTTTTTCAACGTAGCATACGTGTTGACGCGTTTTGAAGTCAGACTGGCCTATGTGTATTTGTAGAGTGACCCATCTGACCTACTTTATAACTTCTCAATAGAGAACCGAATTCAAAACAGCCCCACATTTTTTCTGCACGCATTTACATTTTTTCAATGTAGCATACGTGTGTGATATTTTGAATCTGACCTACTTTATAACTTCTCGCTAGAGAACTATAACATGCCTTTTTGCCTATATTTCAGCATGTTACATTGTGCTTGGCACTATTAGCATATAAATGCTTATATCTACATTTAAATACAAAATTACTCTCTTTATTACATAATATATCTTATATAAGAATTTATTTCGCACAATCCTGGATTATTAGTTTTAATCCATAAGTTACTAATTTGTTACATAGTACAAATAATTATATCTATATGAAATTTTTCTATTGGTTATTTCTGAAGTGTTTATTCGAAAAGCACAACTGGTGTGGTTCTAAATTCTGTATTATTAAGAATAATCGCTAGAGATCGTCCATCCCGAATATGGCTAAAAATAATTTATTTAAAGTGTCAAATTTTCATTTCTCTTTTGATATCTGATTGCTTATCTGGCACTGTTGGCTATTTTTGATTTGAACTTCTACCTTGCCTCATGTCCTTACCTGGTATGTAAATTTTTTAATCATAAATTCTAAATTAACATTTAAATATAATTTTAGATGTTTAGTATGAAAGATAAAGAAATTCTTTATTCGTTTAACCCATCCAATGATTGTACAGATGGTAAATTGTTGAAATTTTACTTTTGTAACACAACTGAATTTTCTAGGGTGCTCCGGTTAGCTATGCTCCGGTTATCTATGCTTCGGTTACCTATGTTCCGATTACCTGTGTTTTTGGTTACCGACGTTACGGCGACATGTTTTCCTCATTCAGATTTCTACATGGAAAAGTTGCTCGTGCTTTCGCACAACCAGATGATGTAAAATAAATACTCTCATCACAAGAATTTTATATTTCGTTTCATTCTACTTTACGTATTGCCGCTCAGTTATTACCTTATTGAAAAATATCTAGAAGTTTAATTTATGAAACAGAAGTCTGTTAAAGGCAACATTTGAAGTCGACCACATGCTGTTTAGTACCTACACTGGAGATCCGCCAATGCAGGATGTCTCAGTTTCCTAAATATGAAGGATTCCTATAAATTAAGTAACTATTAGTTTTAGTTCAGTTACTGATGCTACAGGTATGAAATTAAAACTTTCACCTTATCGTCTTTCTGTTAAAATAAAGAGGCCTAACCTCTATTTAAATTTGTCTTTGTCACTACAAATATTTTGTTTTGATTATTAATTACATTGTACTTATCTTAAATGATTTCAAATATAATTCTCTAATACATAACCTAAAAATATGTAAACATCCGGAACTTCATGAAGCTTTTTATGGTAAAAAAGTTTATTACTTAAACTTTCATTTCATGTGCATTTGTTACGACATTATTACAATTATGATCACTTTTTGAATTACTCTCGCATTAAATTAAATTTTGAGTTTTTAAACAGAGATTATTTATTTTGAGTTCTCTATAGAAATTTTCTCGTGTGCATTTATTAAATATATGAATTATATCATGTTAAAATATATAGCGATGTCTACAATGTTAATGACACAAGCGTATTTCTTATACATGCCTTTGGAATTGTAAAACATATTTAGTCAACTTTCTCTTATCGTGTATTAACTTTTGTTTCTCTAAGTTATTTTACAGTTGTGTAAACAAGTGTCTTGATATTTAAATTTTAACGTTCAGATATTCTCTAAACATTGTTACCCTGTGATTTCAAGTCTCATGCAGCCTCCGCAACCTTAAAGGTCGATGCAAGCTGTGCCAAAGTATTTCTTATACTTCGTCGTGCCATTGCTCGTTTTATTACATCGAGAAAAAAGTAAGTAACAGAACATCTAATGCGAATTCAAAACAGCTCCATATTTTTTGCATGCACCTAAATTTTTTCAACGTAGCATACATGTGGACACGTTTTGAAGTCAAACCGGCCTGTGTATTTGCAGCCTCTAAACAAAAGTAAAAACATAAATCAGAATCTACTTTAATTAAATACGGCATTTTTTATACAATTGACTTAGATGTGATATTTTGAATCTGACCTACTTTGTAACTTCTCGCTAGAGAACTGAATTCAAAACAGCTCCACATTTTTTGCACGCACCTACATTTTTTCAACGTAGCATACGTGTGGACACGTTTTTAAGCCAGACCGGCCTTATATTACTTTCAATGGAACATACGTGTGGACACGTTTTGAAGTTAGACCGGCCTTACATACCTACTGACTCCCTACTTGTTTTTTCAATCTCTCAAAATAGGGTAGCATAAACAATAAGATTTATACCACAAATTAGCACAAACACATGCATCACTTTTTATCTGCTTAAATAAGGATATGAGTGTAACGTTTTAACCGCACACCTGTTTTTTTAATAACGTGATGGGGTAGCACTAATTGGTACAAATGAATGTACTTCTTTGGGGGTACCAGTGAAATGCATTTAGCAAAAATGTTGAGATAAGTAGTCAGTGATTTTTGATGTATATCATACAATTCACTGACTTGCGTATTGCAATCAAACGTAAAACAATAGCTCACATTACAATATTAAAAGGATGCCAGGATCGTTTACGCGAACATTTGCTAATACCATTAAATGCTATGTAATGTAGCATCATTTGATGTTAAATTAAAATGCCACTGAAAATTGCAGTACATTCGTTAGTTACAAACATGTTATCTTATAGAATAAGGTATATAGTGCAGATTGCAGATTGAAATACTAAAAAAAAGCATTTATCATTATTTAGATATTGATTTTCTCCATATAATCTAAAACTAAACAATTGAATGCCATTGCTAGCATACAGTGCAAACCAATTTATTTCTAAATATCCCTATAAAGTGCAGCTGTTAAAAATTACAATTTGTAGTTTCAGGATCATACATGTTTCCGGTTTCACAGAACCCTGTCGCATCTGGTATACCAGGTAAGAAGCTTATGTTCAAATTTACAGATCCAATGCAATAAACGTTCCTTGTTTTCAAAGAACTTTATAAAGGTTATAAATACATATTCTATACCATATCCTCTGTGTAGTGTAAAATTTGATACCAGAAACTCTACGGAGGTCGTGAGAGCTAGCTCCCCTCTCTTCCCCAACTAGCCAAATTTGGGTAAAACACAGTTAAAATATTTAGTGATATTTATGTGCTAATTAATTGCTCTTGTACCGATTTTTATGTTACAATCGTTTAGCACTATTTAAACTTGAAAATGGAGGCGCCAGCTTGATATTAAGCTGCCCAAACAAACATGCCTGGTTTGTGTACTATTTATGAGCTTTCAAAATATCATAAACATTGTGCAAAAGTTAGCGGTTTTACAAAACGTTCACAATCCTCTGATCGACAAGTATCAAGACGTAACTTTGTCAAATAAAATGATGCTGCAACGTACTTAGCGTCAAAATACTCGCAATGAAACGCACTTTTGTATGTAGCACCGAATTAGTCGCTCGCTGTAAAGTGCTAAAAACAAACCAATGGCTGCTGCACGTAGCCCACGAAAGGGATACTGCACTTGTATAAGTCTCGTTGGATGTTTTTCCACTTTTTTAGCACATAATTGCAGTATGTTCGCGTTTTCAATAGCAGTATTATACAATTCCTGTGCCCTTTGGGGGAGGAGGAATGACTTGACCTTAAAATTCCTCATCATAATAATAATATTTATTTAAAGCAGGTAATCCTAGACATTCATAGCCATGCAAATTGCACTTAGATGGGCTGCGATCACAAAAACGACCTTGCCTGATGAAGGTGCTTTTGAAATGTCCAAAAGCACTTTGCAAAACTTATGTGGATTTGTAAAAATGCAGATATTCAGCTCTCTTGACCTCCAAACGAACACTATCAACGCCTAGTTTTGTCTAATAATTTGTTGCTGCAACGTACGTGGTGTTACAGTACAACATACACTTTGGAAATGTATCACCGTACTTTTGAAATATATTCATCATCATTAGGTCTTCAGTCGCGGAACTGGTTAGACGTATTTCCATTGTTTCCTATTCTGAGTTAACCTACACATTTCCCTAAAATTCATTATCTGCGTGCAACAGTCTGATCTAGATCTACATCTACCTTTTTTTTTCCTATTTCTGGTTGTAACATATCCCATACTATTCCCCAAATGCCTCAGAACATGTCCTGCCCTTCTATTTCACCTATTTCTTTTTTGTTTTCCACAGACATCTTTCTTCCTCTACTATTTCTAGAATCTCTTTGTTATTAACTTTATCTGTCCATATACATCTGAAACACAACATTGCAAAACGCTTCTACCTTTTTCCTATCTACTTGTCCAACTCTCCCTATTTCATAGCTTTAAAGTGCTATACTACACGTAACAATTTTTCCATGTTTGTTGTCTTCGAACATAGCTGTTTTGTGTTATTGTGTTTTTTATGTCTTTAAATTAGTAATTTGGTTTCAATTAATTGTTCGACTGTTATGATTATAAAGATAAGATATACTAATAGGTATTTATAAGAAAATGCTTTTTGCTAATGTTGTACATGTTATCCAACAAAAATAGAATTAGTATCATGGCTACCACTAAAGTCAGCACAGAAATATCAAAACTTTGGTACATTTTTATTAAAGATACTTCTTTGTATGTGTAGGAACATCGTCACAGGGTACACTATACCCTCCTACTTTTGTTCCAACAGGTAAGATACTCATTTTTAATTTACAAACTAAATCTCTTGAACGAACTTTTAATAAATACACTTTCTACAAATTTTGAAAGGCGGTTCCATACATTAAAAAGATTACATCACATCCATGGAGTGTTGGTATTTATTTCCAAAAGCTTTCTACACAGGTGTTTAGAAATCGGGGTGGCAATACCACAGGGCGTCAATCCTATAGGGGCGGCAAACCCAACAGGACATTTGATTCACTTTAGTAGACTAATACCAAATATTGTTATGATGTTTATTTTACAATACAATTTGTTAAAAAACTTACAATCACCTAAAAGCGCAATCATATGATTACAAAGTACAGGGATTATTAGAATTATATTATATTCTATTCATACCAAACCTTTACTGATGCTTAGTCGGTTTTATTACGTGAGGATTTTCACCAACATACTAATAATGTGCATTATGTTACCTTATCTCAGATAACTCTGTAACTTCATCGCAAAATAAAATATGGCAATAGAAATTAGGATGTTGAATCTTTTTGTTCCACAACCAGTTTGAAAACTCAACATAATCAGGGAAATCACCATCTAACATTACGCGAACTTTCTTAGAACGAAAAGGATACAGGTTTTATTTATGGATAATACTTCACATGGAAGATGTAAAAATGTTAGGAAACATAGCAGTGAATCTTCTGACGCTAATGTCAGACTTATTTTCAATGTCCATCAAAATAACTGTATGTCTACCATTTTCAGTATTTTTAGGTAATACTGAGCCTGTTTCTTTCAATCTTTGGTGTAGAGTTGTAAGTGGTAACGCGGTTGGGATGCTTTCTGTTAGGATGCTTTTCGGCATATCTTCGTTCTGCAGAACGAGCATTACATTCTACTTCGCCTTAGACTAAATGCATATTAGCATATTTTTCACTAGCAAAATGAACCATTTTTATAAAAATTAAACTTATTTTACCCTTGTTACATGCCAAAATTGGCAATGTACATTTTTAGATTTAGTTATAATTTATAAATTAAGTCCCGCGAGTTTTTAAACGAATGCGCCAACTTCCGTCATCCCTGACAGTCGCGTATGCGCAAAAATGATGCGGAGTGCGCGCGTGGTGTAAAAAGACGCCATTAAGCTACGAGAGATGGACGAAGCAACAACTATCTAGTGGGGTGTTTTTTGTGTATCTCAGGTATGTAGGTCCTTTTTATCTTGCCTTGTGTCGTTCCTTTACCTGGCGTTCCTTCATCCCCTACGAGTGGAAAAGAGTTTTAGGACGAATAGAAATTTGATGTCAACAAGACGTAACCCAACCTCACAAGCACCGCAGGATCCTGAGATTAAGCTACGAGATACCCAATATGTGAGTAATTTGTTTTGATTTAAATTGTGCATGCAATTTTATCTTAGATAGCGATTGCATCACCTTAAAAATGTGGTCGGTATAAGTTACAACATGCGGGTAAATTTGCCGCGTAATTATTTGTTAAATTATGACAATGACGTGTAGTTATTCGGGAGTATAACATTGGCGCCCTTACACGTGTTTGTTAAACTTGTAATATATTAGCTTTGAAAATGTTTATATTTTTTTTAAAAATTTAGTTTGTTCATCAAAATCGATAATTAAATAAGTTTAATCTCTAGTGATTTTTAAAAAAAATGAAATTTGGCAACACCAAATTTAGTTACCTTTAGTTAGTTTTTTATCTTATGTGGTGGTAACATTGAAGGAAGCTATATGTCAATTTAACTGGTTAAAATTATCACCTTGGTTATTTGTTTGTTTACTTTCACTAACATTAAAAATGCAGTTTCAAGTTTAGTGTAATTTACTTTTCCTTTTCAAAAACAGTGTTATTTAAATTTTACTTTATAAAAATAGTGTTGTTTATATCTATAACGTTTTTGACAATTATTACCTAATCTAACTTGTGAGTGAACTAAAATATGTTACTTTGGAGGTACATTAATTATCTATCCAGTAAGTATTGTTATTTATAGATAATTTACCACTTAAATTGCTCCATTTGTCATTCCTTATCTTAAAAATTCTTTAAAACCACATTAAATTTGATTAAATAATTATCTTGAACTTGAATTTTTTAAGATTACTAAAACTTTTTTTTTATTCTAAATTTTAGTATAACTATCATATCTGTAACTGGTATTATTAAAGTAAACCTAAATAATTAACTAGTTTTACTGATCTTTTCAGAAAAAAATTATTTTCTTAAAAAACTATTATCGGTTATTTGCCTTAATCTTATCTTAGTATATCTACTTCCTAAAATACAGTAATGTAATGAATCCGTCACATCTTAAGTCTCTTGAAACGATCTTCGAACTTGAATCACGCAGTATCCAACCTGCGTCAAACCAAAACGGCAGACGTTTGCAATTAAAGGCCAAGTTAGCACAAGAAGCTGAGGGACAATTAATTCTTCGTACACTAACTTACGATCTATCACAAAATACCTTCAAGATCAAACAATCTCTAACGATAAATATAGTTTATAAAATAAATCCAGTAGCTTCCGATCTAGAATTAAAACGTATTAGATTTTGTATAATACATTTAAAGCAACGTTTAGACTTGTTACCATTACTTAAGGATAAAGAGATTAATGAAACTAAGCAAGCTTTCTTATCTGACGAATGGTCTAATTTTAGCATCAAAATTCTGCGGCCTTACAACTTGTTAAAAAACCTCTCGATAATCGCCCGCATTTACCTGTTTCTATTGGCTCTCTAAATGTAATCGCTTTATTAAACACAAGTTCGTCATGTTCTCTTTTAAATAACGAAGGCTTACTGCAATTATCTAAACAAAACATTCACTTTCAGGTTATGCCAGAAAAAACCTCTATCAATTTAGCTGACGACAATAAAATATATGTAACTGGTTCTCTTAAATTAAAAATTCGTATAGAGTCACTTGAACGAGATGTTCCATTTTTAATTGTGCCTACACTAGCTTAATCATTTTTACTTGGCGTTGACTTTTGTCAACTTTTCAATTTATCTTTATATTTCCAAGATTTCTCTTGGCAAACTTCTCTTAAAACAAACTCTTGTGTGTCGGCTGGAATATCTAATAAAATTTCTCTTACCGATTTCCAGAACGAAATTCTTAACTCTACAATTGACAAATTTCCTAAATTAAATACCTCTGAACTTGGTTGTGTCACTACTGCAACCCACACTATCTCTACGGGTGATGCTGTTCCTTTTAAACAACGTCAATATCCGTTATCGCCTGCATTACAAAAACATTTACATTCCGAAATAGATAAAATGCTTGAATCCGGTATTATCTCTCCTTCAAATTCGCCATGGATGCCTCCCATGTTATTGGTTCGTAAGAAGAATGATGAATGGCGTGTTTGTTTCGACGGAAGAAAACAACTCTGTAACTGTGGCCGATGCCTATCCCTTAACTCGTACAGATTCTATTCTGAGTCGGCTCCGCAATGCTAAATTTATTTCATCTATCGATCTCATACAAGCTTTTTATCAGATCCCTCTTGACTTATCTTCACGTCCAAAGACTGCTTTTTGTGTTCCAGGTTGGGACTTGTTCGAATATAATTTCTTGCCGTTTGGTCTGTAACGCACCACAGACTTTACAGCGTACTATGGATCAAACGTCAGGTCCTATCTTACACCAAGAATGTGCCTTTGTATTTTTAGACGACTTATTGGTCATTTCCTTTGAAGAACATATCGCTACACTCAATGAAGTTGCTGAACGCCTAAACTCAGCAGATTTTAAAATAAATTGGGAGAAATGCCAATTTTGCTGTTGCTCTCTTACATTTCTTGGTTTTATTATTGATGGAACTGCTCTTCGGGCAGATTCTGCTAAAGTTGATGCTATTACTAAATTTAAAACACCAAAGACTGTTACCGAAATTAAACGTTTAATATGAATGATTAGCTACTATAGCATATTAACCTAATCTCTCAACTATATCTACACCCATTACTGCCTTAATTAAAAATAAAAAGAAAAGTAATCTGTTGAATGAAATTTAGAAGCTCAGCAGAATTTTGAACAAATCAAAACATTAATTACTTCCGCACCTATCTTAATTTCGCCCAATTTTGACGAAAGATTCTGTATTCAAACCGATGCCTCACTTACTGGTCTAGGCGCGTACACCCTATCGCTTATGCTAGTCGTGCTTTAACTTCTGCTGAACAAAAATATTCAGCTACCAAACGTGAATTATTAGGGGTTATCTTTGACATTGAAAAATTCAGAGGATATGTTGAAGGTACACGTTTTACAGTAATTACTGATTGTGCAGCTCTCACATGGTTAAATAACTTAACACAACCCGCAGGTCTATTGGCAAGATGGAACTTACGTATCTCTCAATTTACCTTTGATGTTCGCCATAACCCGGTAAATTAAATATCGTACCTAATGCCTTATCTCGTGATGTCGCTTCTCTTAACCTCCTAGATCTAATTCCTGATGCCTGGTATCTCAATATGATAAAAGAGTTTCTGAAAACCCCGATAAATTTTCCACCTTTCGTGTGAGAAATAATAGATTATATAAATTTGTATCTTCCTTATCTCACAAAATCTCTAACATCCCTGAATGGAAACTTGTAGTTCCTACTGCTAACCGCAGTGAAGTTCTCAAATTGTGTCATGACGACCCTGCAGCTGCTCACCTTGGTGATACAAAAACCTTAGCTAAGATATCTGAATTATATTATTAGCCTACATTAAAACAATCTGTCTGCCGCTATATTAGAAACTGTAAAATTTGCGGGGATCAGAAGAGTTCTCAAGAAGCTCGTTCTAGTGTGATGGGTAACTTCAAACATGTATCTTATCTCTTTCAATTAATATCACTTGACTTATTAGGACCTCTCCCTCGATCAAAAAAAGGTAACCATTATCTTTTAGTCGTCACCGACTGGTTTTCTAAATTTGTTATTGTACAATAGTTAACTAAAGCCACATCTTCCGCTATTATTAAATTTGTAGAACAAAATGTTTTTCTTATCTTAGGTGTCCCCTAAATTATTCTCTGTGATAATGGGGCGCAATTTGTCTCAAAAGATTTTCAAAATTTCGTTAAAAGCTATAAAGTACTGTAGCGGGCTGGTACTACCTCGTTTCACTAATTTAAAGCAAGTAATAGCAAGAGTCTTTATTACTCACTGTTCACAAGTCTAATTAACAGTATATGCCTTATTTATAGATGTTTTCAGTCCAATTAACAATGAAGCACTATCACAGTAATGAATTTACAAGCACTAATATCTTCTTAAACTAACTTCTTAACCATAAGTTCATTAACAACACTAACACAACTATTTATATATTACACTTTTGTCTATTTATGTATTCTACAAGCTGCATGTACATTAGACACATAATATAACATTTATGTATACTCTTGAACTTCCAAAAGCTCAACTATTTAACTTTACACGATATAATTTATTTTCGACATTCTGATATAGACTAAACTCTGAACTTCATCATCGGTCTTATTTATACCGTGAATTAAAAAGGATGACTCAACCTCCAGTAATTGCCAGAAGATTCTCGGTTCATGGAGAATATACAGTGCTTGCGGCGCTTGTGTGTTTGACGGGTTGCCTAATAGTAGCTCGCAACAGTACAAAAAATTTGGTTCAACGCCAAATACCATCCATAGATAAATCTAACCGAAAGAGTAAATAGAATCTTAATCTCTGCTATCTCTTCATTCATCGACTCAGACCACACTAAGTGACATGAAAATATCTTTAAAATCGCTCAAGCTTTGCGTACATCTAAACATGAAGCAACCCAATTCACTCCCTCATTTCTTGTTTTTGGAAGATACACGCCAATTGATGGTAGTTATTATGGTTCAGTTCTTGATGATACTAACGTAATTGAATTTGACGAAAAAGTTTGCTGGAACGAAGACCAATAAGTTTACAAAAAGAGTAAAGATCATTATAATCTGCGAAAACGAGATATTTCTTTTGCTTTAGGTGAATAGGTTTGGAAAAGAAATTATTCTTATCTGATGCTACTAAAAAATTCCCTTCGAAATTAGCTCCAATATTTTATGTTAGGTTACCGCGTCATTAGTCCACTTATCTATGAACTCCAAAACACCGAAGGAAAACGTCAAAGACGGTGGCATATTAAAGATCTTAAACCGTTCTCTGCTGACCCAAATGCTAATTAATTTTTCTACATTTCATTTCCATAATGGTCTACCAAATGGTTTTTGTTCCCGTCTTGAATTTATTACCTATATCTATTCGCTTCTTTTCTCATACAGCATTTACCCTCTACACTTTTGTCTTATTTACCTCATTTTAGTTTTTTTGCTGGCTATTAATTCTTCCTTGAATTTATTGTCAGCCACATGTCTGTTTGTTATCTTGGTTCTCCAATATAGCTCTGTCGCTTCATCTAATCAATCCTGGCACCTTTTCTGCATAATATTATTTTGTCTTTTAGCATTTATCGTACGTTGTTTAATTTCGTGGTGATTGTTGTAACTTTGGTTGGAGTAACTCATTGAATTGTTAGGATTGGTTTTAACTGATGTTGAGTGGACGCTTTTTTCCTTGGACTCACATAGGAGCCGCGGCCTATGTCTTTGTAAGAAACAGTCCTTATTCGCAGTTGCAAAAATAGGAGTTCCTATTCCGTGCGTTCTTCTTCTGAATTATTAGAGTCGCTCACTTTATTCTTTATTATTACTTGTTTTTACTTCTATTAAGCCATCAGAACAGATAAACATTTTCAACGAACTTCGTTCGTTTATGAAATCGATTTGTCGTCCGTCTGTCTGTCCGTCTGTCCGTCCGAGGCCTTTCTAATGGTCGGACATCAATGTGTGATACATCAATCGATTCAGCTCGGTGTCCTGACCTTAAGTTTTGATGTCAGTTGAAATCGGGCCACGGGTACGCCGTGCCCCCGCGATATTCCGTCGGGAAAATTAAAATTTCAAATAGGTCCAAAATTAATGTGCGATACATATTTGGACTCCCCTAACATAGCTGAGTCGAAATATGGTACCCCCACAAAATCTGACCACGGATACCCGACCCCCCGGGAATTAATTTTTATTTTATCTGAATACTTATAATTATTACAACATAATAATTTTAATTTCTTTAAATTGTTTTAAAGTAAGTCTACATTTGGAAGTTCGTTGCGACAATGCCTTGCATTTTCAACTTGTTTTGTTTTTATTTAAGTTCGTGGTGACGTGCTATCTTATTGAATTCTTGGTTGTTTTTAGCATATTGGGACAGTATGTTTGTATCTTCATTTAACTGCTTATAGTTAGGTATTCCTGTGCGTTTATTGGAAAAAACACGAGTGTGTGCTGACCAGTTAAGCTTATCATCCAGAGTTAAACCCAAAAGTTTTGTCAAATAAACATGAATTAAAGGATGAGTGGAATCAAGCGCACCTAGTCTAAAGTTACTTGGCCGTAGTGTCATGGATGAAGACTTTGCTGAACTTATAGTAAGATTGTTATTAAGCACCAATCTTGGCAGGAATTCAAGTCAGATCCAATTTGCTCATTTAAGATATTCATGGATGAAGCATTCCAATTAAGGCTAATGTCATCAGCATATAATAAGCTATTAGAAAAAGTGATACTTGCTGAGAAGTCATTAATATATAATAACCACGGAACTCCGTGAATTGTGTCAAGTTTAGAGAGAGCGAATTGTGTGATTATTAGGTATACGTTTTACAAACTGAGATCGGTCGGATAAATAAGAGTTAAACCAGATATTTGCAACTTCTCGGATCCCATAGGAATTAGATTTATTAATTAGTATATTATGTTATTTCACCTGATTAAGTTTAACATGTTTTGATTTTTACTCACCATCATTTTGTTTTCGACCTTACTTAAGGTCGGTTTGACTCAGCTCTAACTTCTTTTCTATTCTGTGCTAATCTAAAAAGTTCTACATACCCTTCACAACCTAAGTTTCTAATAATTTGACTAATATAGCTTGGTCTAGGTCTTCCTATACTCTTCTATCTTTTTCCTATCTACCTGGCTCTACATAGATATTAGCTACATCATGGTTGTTAAAGAACTCCAACATGTTTACATGATTCCCATTTATAAGGATATGAAATATTACCTGTTTATCCCTTCGGAAATGGTAAGGCTTAAGCAACGAATCGCTACCAACATGCCAGACCTCTAACTAATTGTGAGTTATGTCATGGTGACATTTAGTTAACTGGTTTTTATTTATTTATTTATTTTGTTTATTTTGTTTCCAAATTTACTTAAGGTCGGTTTGATGCAGCTCTAAATTCTTTTCTATTCTGAGCTAGTCTAAAAAGGTCGACATACCCTTCACAACCTAAATCTCTAATAACACAGACCAACGATAAAAAAACTTTTTTAATGAATATACCTTTTTATTATGTTTTTTAGGTTGCTGAATCCAAATATGATGCTTAAAAAACTGAATCACCTACCATTTCTTCACATTTTATAGTTAATTGCATTTTTTTCGAGATTTTTGCGTTTAGCGATATTTAAAGAATTTAAACAGATTTATAGTATTATAATATTTATAAGTAAATTGGAAAAGTAGGTCTAATGGATGTAGATGATGTTGGTAGCACTGCCAAAAAACATTTGCTGGTCAAACAGCTGGTGTTTTCTTTACTGTCAACCTAACCTCTCACTTTAACGTTTCTAGTACATGTGCTCAGTAAAATGTCTAATCGCAGTTGTAAAAACTCTGCTGACAGTTTTTGTTATATTTGTGGTGAGTTTGTGATTAAAAAACACCAAAGAAACATTACAGACTTTGTGAAAAAAGTTTATCTATCATATTTTGGAATTAAACTTGGTGATCAGGAGAAATCTTGGGCACCACATAAGGTATGTTATGTTTGTCTTGAAGATCTAAGAAAATGGTCAAAAAAGGAGAGAAAAACCTTTAGATTTGCTGTTCCTATGATATGGAGGGAGCCGAAAAATCATTCTGATGATTGCTATTTTTGCAGTGTTGATATTACTGGCCATAACTCAAAAACAAGAAGGTAATAAGCTATCCTAATCTTCCGTCTGCCATCCGACCAGTAGGGCACAGTGTAGATTTACCGGTCACTGAACCACCAGATGATTTAAATTCTATTGAAGTACTTTCTGATGTGCAATCCGAGTCAAATGAACAAGATGATGAAGAATTCCATTGTACTACTGAAAATGTAGAGCCTAAATTGTTTACACAAATCGAGCTTAATGACTTGGTTAGGGATCTGGGCTTGACTAAAGAAAAGGCTGAATTGCTTGGCTCTAGACTGAAAGAAAAGAACTTGTTAGCCATTGGAACCAGCATTCATGTGTATAGAAAGAGAGAGCAGCAATTTTCCAAGTATTTTAAACAAGAAGGTGATTTAGTGTACTGCTCAGACATTTCTGGTCTCATGAACGAGTTTGGTATTGAATACAAAAAAGAAGACTGGAGGCTGTTTATGGATTCATCCAAAACAAGTTTAAAAGCAGTTGGTGCCGGTTTACATTACGTGACCTGTCAAAAATAATTAAAAATTATTAGAAACCATACAGAAACACGTACATTTTCAAATACTAATGAAAAATTTGCGGGTTTTTCAGTAAATTTGGTTTAATTAAATTCCAAAAACTTAACTACTTCTTACTGAAATGTCACTCGACCGCAGATCGCGAATGAATATACAAAGCACGCTTGATACTATTATAAGAATAACCACGCCTTGTATAAGTTTTGAGGGTTGGAAGAGCTTTTGACACTATTTGAGACAGAACTTTAACATATTCCTTGCAGTATGAAATTGTAATTTAAATGTCAATGCGCGTCACAACAACGAAGGCTCTCAAAAATTGATTCATAAACATATAATAACTATAACCCTTAAACACAGATTGTCAGTTTTCGAACAGATCATTGGCGTAGCATAATTTGTGAAAAAATAATGGCTGCATTCAGTTAAATCTTTCGTTCTGAAATTGTCGATTTTATTTCGCTATAGATAATACGATTGAAGTTTTACGGGTTATTGAATGGAATCACAGACCATGCCTAAAGTTGAAAACTAATACAGCAGACCATAAAATGAAATGCTAATTAAAAACAGAGTTTTTGCAGATTTTATACATGTATGGTTTCTTCTTTAAAATAAATACGTACTTTTTATCCAACAATAGTGTTACTAATGTAACGTCAACAACCAGACGAATAAAACAAACATCACAGTAATTAAATGTCAAACGTATGAATTGGCACTGCTTCCTAATTGTGTTGCAATTGTTCTGGTATAATGATGTATCTTTTGCAATTGCTTGTTTTTATGTTTTCATTCGATATTCACTTATTGTATTAACTATTCCGAACTCTTACAAAACAAATCAATTGCCGAACGTTACCTTCGTCGCTGCGTGTGCAAGTTCTCATTCGCATAGTTATATATGAGTATTCTCGACACGACAAAGCCGTTATCGTCGAGGACTTGCAACGAGAGGGCTTTATACAGCATAATCGTAGATGTAATGCTGGGTTATGCTGCGGTACCATGCAGTTAGTGTTGAACCCATCTTGGATTTTGCCTTGTAGTAAAATGTTCTGCATAGTGACCTATATTGAAATCACAACAGTATTTTCACACATGTACCAAATTCATCATTTCAACTTAGTAGTAAAACGCTATGACTACTAAAGTAAGTAGACACTTCAACACTATTTTCACCTTGGCTCTATATATGCCTCAACACTATACTCGTTTATGCACACATTCGGTTATCTTGCCTCCGTAGTAAAACATATCAACTACTAACCTAAGTTGAAACCTCAACGCTATTTTCGTAACAGCACTATATATACCTGAACACTATTTCCGCCCTACACTAGTTCGATTATTTTGCTTTAGTAGTAAAATATTTCAACTACTAACCTAAGTTGCAACCTCAACACTATTTTAGCTCCTAAACCCGCCCAATTATTTGTCTTAGCAGTAAAACATTTCGACCACTAACCTAAGTTGAAACCTCAACACTATTTTTGCTTCAGCACTATTTATACCTTAACACTATTTCTGCGCATGCACCCGTCCTATTATTTTGTTTTAGTAGTAAAACATTTCAACTACTAACCTAAGTTGAAACCTCAACACTATTTTCGCTTCAGCACTATTTATACCTCAACACTATTTCTGCGCATGCACCCGTCCTATTATTTTGTTTTAGTAGTAAAACATTTCAACTACTAACCTAAGTTGAAACCCCAACACTATTTTCACTTCAGCACTATTTATATCTCAACACTATTTCTGCACATGCACCCGTCCTATTATTTTGTTTTAGTAGTAAAACATTTCAACTACTAACCTAAGTTGAAACCTCAACACTATTTTCGCTTCAGCACTATTTATACCTCAACACTATTTCTGCGCATGCACCGTCCTATTATTTTGTTTTAGTAGTAAAACATTTCAACTACTAACCTAAGTTGAACCCTCAACACTATTTTCGCTTCAACACTATTTATATCTCAACACTATTTCTGCGCATGCACCCGTCCTATTATTTTGTTTTTGTAGTAAAACATTTCAACTACTAACCTAAGTTGAAACCTCAACACTATTTTCGCTTCAACACTATTTATATCTCAACACTATTTCTGCGCATGCACCCGTCCGATTATTTTGCCTTAGTAGTAAAACATTTCAACTACTAACCTAAGTTAAAACCTCAACACTGTTTTCGCCACAGCATTATTTATACCTTAACACTATTTCCGGCCATGCACCCGTTCGATCATTTTGTCTCAGTAGTAAAACATTTCGACTACTAACCTAAGTTGAAACCACAGCACTGTTTTCGCCTCAGCACTATTTATGCCTCAACACTATATGTTCGCTCATGCACTAATGTATGACTAATGAAACGTTTCGACTACTAATCTAAGTTGAAACATCAGCACTATTTTTACCTCAGCACTATTTATACCTCAACACTATTTCCGTTCTAACACTCGTTCGATTATTTCGTCTTAGTAGTATAACATTTCGACTTCTAATCTAAGCTGAAACCTCATTTTTCGCCTCAGCATTATTTATACCTAACACTATTTCCACTCATTCGCCCGTTCGATTATTTCGAATAGTAAAATTTATTTAAGAAGAGCCTAGACGTCATCATGCGCACACGGCTAAAACGGTGTCAGATTAGTTCATTATTTATAAATAATCGTGTTCGTGCAACATATCAGTAACATAGATAATTTGCTACTAAATGTCAATTGATATTTGTGACTTTGATATTCTATATCTATTTCTTACGCTTTCATAGTTTTCTTTCTGTTTCTTTGTGTTTTATGCTTTGCTTATTCGCGTATTCGCCATGCAAATTTAAACTACCAACAAAATAAAACTTGATTTTAGAATATTTACTCTAAGGAGTTTGATAAAAATTATTAAATCCGCTACGCCACTGACTTTCAAGGGTTGCGCATATGTCAAATGACGTACAGACTCTTCTTAAATAAATTCTGCTCTACCTGAAGCTCCGAATAATATTAATGCAACTATTAAAACAATAACATAATCTCTTCTAATTATTACAGAAACCTAACCCCGCCGCACTTTAACTATGTTTATATTGTTTCGTTGACAGTCAGCATCGAATAATGTTAGTATAACTACTATATCAATAACCTTAATGATACCACAGTTAATCTGTGATGATACCCTCAGCAAAAAATAATATTAGTGAAGTAATATTCAACAACGTTTTGCCTAATCATTGCACATCCTTGTTATTCTTATGCACTAACATCTCAGAATGGGACAATAATTATGCAATATGCTTTAAACCTTCACAAAATCAAAATAAAATTTAATTCTTATAATAAAAATGGTAATGAGCAATAATAGTAACCGAAAACGTAAGTATTTAATAGTTTAGTGGTGTGTATTTGTGATAAAAATAAAACAGTCAAAATAACTAAGTTATACTCCTAACATATTCTTAGAAAAGGTTAAGCAAAATTTTTTTTGGCAAATATTCCAACCTTGTGTGAGTTGTATTCAAAGCAGATTATCAGAAATAACTACCCAAATGTGTTTCGCCCTTTTATTATATCACAATTAATACCCTAAATATAATTAAAGCAAAATTAACATAACACGTAATCGGATTACATAACCTCAAAATTAGGTACAAAATCTCGTTTTTTACGCATGAATCGCAAAAACCCGCATTTTTTTCTGTTGATTTGTTATTTTAGACGTATTTGAAAGTATTTACCACAAAGTAGAAGTCTCTAACTGAGGTCACGTAATGTAAACCGTGTCCGTTGAAGTTTTATTACACAATGGTAACATGTACGCATCTACACCTGTTGGCCATTCTGTACATATGAAAGAAAGTTATGAAAATCTAGAAATAGTGTTGAATAAAATAAACTATTCTGCTCATGGTTGGATGATATGTGGTGATTTAAAAGTAACATGCATGCTCCTTGGTCAGCAAGCTGGTTTTACCAAATTTCCATGTTTCTTGTGCGAATGGGATAGTAGGGCTTGAGATCAACATTGGTGCAGAAAGAACTGGCCTGTGAGGAAGTCCTTAAACCCAGGTGAAAAGAACATTCTACGCAAAAACCTTGTATATCTAAGAAACGTGCTCCTACCACCTCTACATATAAAATTAGGACTCATGAAACAGTTTGTTAAGGCTCTGCCTAAAGATAGACCGTGTTTTAAGTATTTCAGCCAAAAGTTTCCACATTTTTCAGAAGCTAAACTAAAAGAAGGCGTCTTTGTCGGACCTGACATTAGAAAAATGATGTTTGACGTTAACTTTGAATCCACAATGACCGTAAATGAGAAAGAAGCATGGATATCATTCAAGCAAGTAGTTACAAAATTCTTGGGGAATAAAAAAGATCCAGAACATGTTTCTATTGTAGCTAACATGTCAAAGAAGTTTAAAAATTTAGGATGTTTGATGAGCCTGAAAGTTCACTTTTTGAATAGCCACCTTGATTACTTCCCAGACAATTTGGGAGATGTTAGCGAGGAGCAAGGCGAACGTTTTCACCAAGACATTGAAGTGATGGAAAAACGCTACCAGGGCCGCTGGAACACCAACATGATGGGGGACTATTGTTGGTCACTTCACCGTGAAGTTCAGCAAGCAACACATCGAAGAAAAAGCTACATAAGAAGCTTCAAAGAATAAAGAGAACGGAAGTATAAAACAACTGCAGCTGACAAGTGAAACCTGTAATATCAATATAAATTTAAATATTTAAAAATATTTAAAAATTTAAATAGCTTACTGTAAATACAAACCATGCTTATGATTTAACATAGCGTTTCATTAATTTCCCTATATACTATAGTGGTTTTATACTATATCATAAAAAACAGATTGCTCAAAAACTGTGCGTGATACAAAAAACCAAGGCCAGATTTGGATTCAGCTCAAAAAAATCTATAAACATCACCTATTAACGTGAAAAAAGTTTTCAAAAAAAATATTTTTGTTGGCTTGTGTAATTTGACTAATATAGCTTTGCCTACGTCTTCTTCCTGCTCTATTTTTATTTGGTAGTCTATAATCTAAGACCTTACTAAATAGTCCCTCATGTCTTAACTAGTGTCCTATCATTCGATCTCTCCTGAGCATTAATTATTTCCAAATACAGGGTTCCTCACCTATCCTTCTATAAACTTCCTCATTTGTTGCTCTATCTGTCCATCTAATCTTTAACATTCTCCTATAACACCAAGTTTCAAAAGCTTCTACCTTTTTCTTATCTACCCCTTTAATTGTCCAAGTTTCACTACCGTATAATAGAACGCTCCATACGTACGACTTTAAAAAACTTTTTCTATTATCTATACTAATACTATTTATTAGCTATTAGTAAGCTCTTCTTTTTTAAAAACATTTTTTTAGCTTGAGCTAGTCTAGCTACAGTATCCGTTCTGCTACGTCCGTCCTTTGAATTATACTACCTAAATAGCAAAATTCATCTACCTCCTCTAAATCGGTATTACCTATTTTTAATTTTGGTTTAGAACTAGGCTGCAACTCACTTGTCATTATCTTTGTCTTTCCTGAGTTAATTCTCATACTATAGTTACTCAGTAGTATCTCATCTAAAATATGTAAAAACTCTCCTAACTCTTTTTTAGACTCTGCTATAATGGCTATATCATCTGCAAAACGTAACATGTGTATTTTCTGTCCCTGTACACTAATGCTTATCTCTTTTCTCTCTCTAGCTAAGTTTAAAGCTTCCTCAATATAAACTTTAAAAATCGAATCGAATTACTACGCTTTGGTTTTTATATAGACTGTAAATAATTTTTCTATCCCTATGAGAGATTCCTATTTTTCACAAAACCCTGAACATAACAATCCAATTAACCCTATCAAATGCTTTTTCTAAATCTACAAATGCAAAATGAGTCTTTTAATTTTTTTGTAACCTTTTTTCGATTACCCTAATCATTAGTATCGGTTCTCTAGTCCCTCTGTCTTTACGAAAACCATATTGGTCTTCGTCTAAATAATTCTCAGTCACAGCTTCTACTCTATTTTTAATTATTATTGTTAGTATTTTGGAAGCGTGGGAAGTTAAACTAACCGTTCTAAAATTCTCACACCTATCAGCTCTTGACTTTTTGGGATTGGGATAATAATATTTTTTTCGAAATCTATTGGAACCTCACCTGTGTCATATATTACTTTTACTACTTCATATAACTTGTCTAAAGTTTTCTGACTTGCATATTTTATTAATTCTGCGGGTATATCGTCTATCCCTGGCACTTTATTTAGTTTAAGATCCCTAACAGCACTATCAAATTCCTCTCTTAATATTGAGAACCCTATTTCTACAACCTCTTCGTGGTCGTTCTCTAACTCATCCGTATTGTCTCCCTTATATAAATCTTCTAAATATCTTTTCCATGTATCTGCTACCTCAACTTTATTTATTAGAAGCTCATTATTCTCATCTTTAATACCATTATATTTTTTCCTATCTTCCCCGAAAAACTTTTTAACTGCCCTGTAAATCCTGTCTGTCTTATCTACTCTCAAATCATCTTGTATTCCTTTACAATTCTTCTCCATCCATTTATTTCTAGCTTTTCTACACTCATGTACTATCATATTTCTAACTGTATTATATTTTTGCTTACTTTCACTATCCACTTCTCTGAAAGGTTAAAGCTTTCTTCTATTCTCTATTAAATCTAATATCTCCTTTGTTATCCAGGGTTTTCTCGCTTCTATTTTTTTCTTACCTATAGTCTGTGTTGCTGTATCATGTACTACAGCCCTTTTTATTTCTTTCCATCTATTTTCAACGTTCCCTCTTATAACCATCTCTTTGATCTTATTATCTAATACTTGTTTATATTCCTCTTTTACCTCATACTATCATTAAGCTTACCTAGATCCCATCGCTCTCTTTTAACCTTTCTCAGTGTTTTCAATTTTAGCTTACACTTCATTTTAACTAAGTTATGATCGCTATCTATGTCAGCCCCTGAATAAGTACGACTGTTTTTAACTTGGTTTCTAAATCTTTATTTAACTAAAATATAATCTATTTGGTATCTAGCCCTATCACCTGGCGCTTTCCAGGTATATCTTCTCCTAACATGTTGTTCGAATAGGGTGTTTACAGTTACTAATCTATGTTCCTGGCAAAACTCAACTAATCTTTCTTCTCTATTATTTCGTCTGCCATACCCAAATTTTCCTACCATTTTTCCCTCACTACCTTCTCCCACTGACGCATTAAAATCGCCCATAACTATTAAATTCTCATCTCCTTTTACTTTTCTCACTATACTATTTATATCCTCGTATACCTTTTCTACTTCTTCATCCTCGTACTGAGTTGTTGGCATGTAAACCTGTACTAAAATAGTGTCTGTAGGTTCTGTACTCAATCTAACCATAATTATTCTACCACTAGCGTTTTAAAATTTGAATTATCAAACTCAAACTCACCATTATAGTACGAATTCAAAAATCAAAACTGAAATAGCAATGGTTTTAGGAAAGAGGTATAAAACATTATCCTATGGAAGGGACTACTTGAAGAAACGACTACAAATGGCTAAACATCATACAGTAGAATATCACAGAACACAACAGCACACACATTTTATAAAAACAAGCGTTCTTTCCTTTATAAGATGCTTTAACATTTTAGTTTTAAATAAGAACGTAACAAAATATGGTTAATAAAAACTGTTATTGAATATCAAAATACTAATGTTATATGTATTAATATAACAAACTAACACATTCATTTCTTATTTGCAGCGTTCGAAAAACCAACCAGCTCAACTAGAAACACTAATAGTGCTCCAGTTGGTAAGCATCATCTTATCTTTACACTGCTTTGCGATATTTTCCTTTGTACCAAATAATAGGGTTTTTTATGCGATTTAAATTATAACATCTTACATCTGTTTTTTGCTTAATAGTTCTTACAGTAAATAGTTTTTACAGTAAATTTTCTTGCTGGTTACTAATGTGTTCCTGTAAAATACAGAAATAAAGTGATAAGGTGTAGTCATGTGGTGGACAAACACCAACATTAGTGGTAAGATAAGTCAACCAGCAAACAATGCATTTATTCATTTTCTTGTACGGTCTTTAGTCTGCTTCCACGTTATAACCTACAAGGAAATAAGCGTATAATACATAAAACCATGGACTATATATGTGACTGTTTTGTTACACTCCTCCTAATGGCATGGTCTAAGAAATTTCCCTAAAGCAGCATGTTACGTCCCCGTTATGACAATAAATTGTACTTTGGTGGTATGTTAGTACATTCTTTTAATGTACCGTTATAGCTAGGAAATGAGACGGCCTGCGTGCCAGCTTTGCTCTTTCATCCCACCATGCGCTGTAAATGTCTGTAACCAGTATTCTTGTGTTCGTACCACAATAAAGATGCTCAAATCTCGTCTCCTGTTTATTTTAATATAAAAGGAAATATTGGTAAAACACCGTTGTGTTCTCGTTACATAAGGTGAACTGCAGTACGCCGGCACCTTATATTTGGTCCTTCGTAGAGCCAGATCGCTAATTACAGTGACCGTTATTAATTGAACATTTAAGATATCACGCGCGTGTAGACGAAGTTTTATATCTCGGTCGGGTAACAGAAGTTCAAGTAGTGCCATCTTTACCGTAAGTTTGGTAGACAAGTTACCTGCTACAAACTGGACAAACAACCCTTACAATCGTCTTTCAATTTTAAACACGTTTTAAGAATAATAAGAGGCATTCCTCTTCTCGTAAGTGGCAATAAAGGCGATTGCTTGCAAGAATCTTTACGAATACAACCATCGTAGGCAAACAGTAGAGTGTTCCGTTAGGTTACTCTATTGTTCTCCAGAACTGGTCAGCAAAGAAAGGGTCTTCTGTATACATATTTCTCGGTAGACTAAACTTCTACAATGGAAGAACAGGAAATAGTTACATTTCAAGCTGAAGTTAAGAAATACAAGAATAAACGCACCTACCTGAAACGCAGCTTAACAATGCTAGATCAGTATCTAAATGAGAGTAAGGTAAACGATGAAACTCGCAGTAAAGCTACAAGACAATTTCAGACATGTACTAAATTGATTAGTTCGCTTGAGGAATTATTGGAAGAAATTTACGATAGTAATTTTGATTCCGAATTTCAGGACATTTTCGCGGAAAAGGAATGCATTGACGCAACATTTTCAAAATTGCAACTAAAATTTAATTCTTTTGCTGAAACAAAGCCACAAAAACTTGGACAATCAGCTAGTCGTGTAGCTAAATTACCGAATATACAAATACCAACGTTCAGTGGAAAATTTGACGAATGGATTTCGTTCAGAGAGACATTTAATTCGCTCATCGATTCTGATGACTCTTTATCGCCAATCAAAAAACTACAGTACTTGAAAACGAGTTTAAAGAATGAAGCTTGGGATACAATTAAGTGCCTTGAAATAACACCTCAAAATTATGAAAACGCTAAACAAATATTGAAAGATCGCTACGAAAACGAACGCGTCATTGTTACCACTCACATTCGTTCAATTTTTGAATTGCCTGTACTTCACAAAGAGTCGTATCAAGGTTTGCGTAACATTATGGATACAACTTCACAACATCTACGTTCTCTAACTGCCATGGGTAGACCAGTGGAAGAGTGGAGCGATATCTTGGTTTATTTAATCACATCGAAACTTCCTCTGCCAACACGAAACGAGTGGGAAAATAAATTAGAAGTCTCAAACTTGCCGTCGTACAAAATGCTGTGCGATTTTCTAAATCAAAGGTGCCATGCATTAAACGCAATTAGCTCACGCGAAAATAACAATTTTGCAGTGAAAAAATCCACGTATCAAGGTAATCAAGGTAATTACAAGTCCGCGTCCTGTGGTTTAACGTTAAACAAGTCAGGTAATTGTAATTATTGCTCTGAAAATGATCATTTCACTAGCAATTGTCCAGCATTCTTAAAATTTCCGGTTGATTCGCGCATAGAAATAGCTCGAAATAAACGTTTGTGTCTTAATTGCTTAAGACCTGGTCATTTTGGGGTAAATTGTAAATCTTCTCGCTGTAAGAAATGTTCAAAATTGCATTTTGCATTTAAGGTCTTCAAAAAATGACAGTGGTTGCAATCTGTCGATAAATGAAAACATTAACCCTAACCAGCCTAAAGTCAACTCAGCACAATCCCGTTATAATTAACCTCAAACTTTAAGTGAACAAATACATTCACTTCACGCTGTGCAGAATCCTTGTAGTATTGTATTAGCTACCTGTATTGTAGAAATCGAGGACGGTAAGGGTTCCTACAGCAATGCAAGGGCCTTACTCGACTCGGCTTCTCAAATTAATATAATTCGCGAAGATGTAACAGGAAAACTTAATCGGAAAACGGTGCAAACTAACCTGGCCATTAGGGGCATAAGTGATAAAACAACCAGCAGTAACGTACTCGCAAAAACAAGAATCAAATCAAAACACAACAGTTTTTCAATCGATTTAGATTGTTATGTTTTAAATAAAATCTCAGGGGATCTTCCAACAAAATCGTTTGACCCGTATTTCGTAAATATACCAAATCACGTGCAGCTTGCAGACCCACAATATTATATTTTGCGAAAAATTGATATTTTAATTGGGGCTCAAGTATTTTTCAAATTATTGTGCATGGGACAAATACGACTCGTAGATGAAAAATATTATTTTTTCAAAAATCTGTGTTTGGGTGGCTATTTTCAGGACTAGTTCCAGGTAACATTCCAATCGAATCTTTCACCCCTGCAACATGCAATTTAAATACATTGCAACAAATTTCTAAAAACATTGCTAAATTTTGGGAAATTGAGCACGTAACTAAAACTACGCAAAATTCTCAAGAACAGAAGGATTGCTAGTTACATTATCAAAACACTGTAAAGCGCGATGACACAAGTCGATTTATTGCTTGTTTACCATGGAAGTCCAACCCTAAATTAATAGGAAATTCGTTAGAAATTGCTAAGCGGCGATATTTAAATCTCGAAAAAGGTTATTAAAAAATCTCGATATTAAAACGGATTACGATAGGTTTATGTCAGAATATTTAAAGCTCGGGCACATGACCGAAATAGGGAGCTTAAGTACCTGCTCGGGCGAGGGTTATTATATGCCTCACCATGCGGTCTTCAAGGACGAAAACCTTACATCTAAAGTTCGTATTGTTTTTGATGCATCCTGCAAATCCTCAACAAATGTTTCACTAAACGTTATTCTAATCCTAGGACCGGTATTACAAAACGATCTTTTCAGCATTCTAACTCGATTTCGATTTTATAAATTTGTTTTGTGCTCGGATATAACAAAAATGTATAGACAAATTCTGATTAATCCTGAAGACACGTCGTATCAAAGAATATTATTTCGCATTTCTTCAGATGAGGAAATCAAGATTTTCGAATTAAAAACGCTCAAGTATGGTACACGACCCGCGTCGTTTATTGCAACAAAATGTTTGTTTGAGCTTGCATTACCGTATGCAAGTTCTGATCCAAATTTATATAGGACGATAACCAATGACTTTTACATGGATGATTTAATTACTGGCGGTAATAATGAAGCTGAATTGTTGCAATTGCGCAACAAAATAATAAACGTTTTAGACTCGAAAGGGTTTCCACTACGAAAGTGGAATTCCAATAACGGTAATCTATTGAAAAATATAGAATCTGATCAACAAAATCTAATTATTCCGTGCCCTACAAAAGATGCGATACTATATAAAACACGATTAGATTGCAAGGAATCGCGTGTCACAAAGCGTATGATTTTAAGTCACATCTCAAAATTATTTGATCCACTTGGATTGCTCGGTCCCATTATTACAATTTCCAAATTAATTATGCAAGATTTGTGGAAAATTAAAACCGGTTGGGATGAAACCGTTCCAAATGAGCTTCACACTCGTTGGAAATAATTTAGTTCTCAATTGAACGACATTTCAAATATTAACATTCCTCGCGAACTTGTTTTTTGGAACAATTCACGTATTGAATTACACGGTTTCGCCGATGCTAGTGAGCGAGCATACGGAGCCTGTGTTTTTGTTAGAGAAATTATGTCCAACAATAGTATTAATTGCGGAATTTTATGCGCAAAATCAAGAGTAGTCCCTCTTAAAACAATAAGTTTACCACGATTGGAATTATGTGCTGCTTCATTATTGGCTGAATTAGTCGTAAAGGTACTAAGTTCGTCCAATATGAAATTTTCAGTGATTAATTATTATGCAGATTCAACGATTGCTCTGTGTTGGATTAAATCATGTCCTAGTCGTTGGAAATCTTTCGTCGCGAATCGAATAACAGAATTCAAAATATATCAAAATCGGAATCATGGTATCACGTTGACACATTCAACAACCCTGCAGATATTATTTCTAGGGGACAATACCCTGCTGATTTAATAAAAAACAATTTGTGGTGGCGAGGCCCTGCATTTCTAAATCAAGCTGATTTGAAACCGAAATTATTTAATTCAATAAAATGCCAGGTAGATGTGCCAGAGGCTAAAGTATTTACTGTTGCGATCAGCGATTGTGACGTTAATGAGTTGCGTGAATTTGCACAGTGCATTTTCTTAAAATATTCATCCATTACTAAATTAGTTCGTTTAATTGCTACCTGTAAAGGTTTATTTTAATTGTAAAATAAATTAAAAGGATACCTCAGAATTGTCCGTAAAGGAGCTCAATGAAGCGGAAACTGCATTGTTAAAGATTGACCAAGGAATTTCTTTTAGTAAAGAGATTGACCAGTTGCAAAGTTCTCAAGGTCTGAATACTAAGTCAAGGTTGTTGTCGTTAAATCCATTTCTGGATGAGAACGGGATATTACGCGTAGGAGGGCGCTTGCGTCATTCGAGTATGCAATTTGATAATAAACATCCAATATTGCTTGCAAAGGGCTTACTTTGTGATGCAATTGTCTCTCGAGCTCATAAAGCTAGTTTACATAGCGGTACTCAAGGTACGATAGCCGCTACTAGATTAAGATACTGGCCTCTGTCAGGTAAAAATGTTGTTAGAAAAATTGTACGGAGATGCGTGCTTTGTTTTCGACATAATCCTTTAACATCACAACCAAAAATGTCTGATTTACCTGCGTGTCGTATACAAGGTAACAACAAAACCATTCTCAAGTGTAGGTACAGATTATTTTGAACCCTTCTTTATCAAGGAAGGTACACGTAAATCTCGGAAAATAATTAAATCGTACGGCTGTGTGTTTATATGCATGGCAACAAAGGCTGTTCATTGCGAAATTGTAGAAAATTTAACCACGGAAGCGTTTATTGCAGCGCTTAAAAGATTTGTTGGCAAGACGTGGGTTCCATTCGAAATATTTTGCGATAACGGGACTAATTATGTGGTGCAGCCAATGAACTGCGTGAGATCGTAGATTTTCTAAAAATGGAAGGTTTCAAAACGCCATCGAAAGAGAAGCTACTTCCCGTAATATAAACTTTCGTTTTAATGTCCCTAGGGGCCCCATTTAGGTGGTCTTTGGGAAGCCGCCGTAAAGTCTTTAAAAGGCATATTTATAAGGTTGCGTCAAATGCTAATTTAACCTTTATTGAGTTATATACTTTATTAATTGAAGTCGAAAGTGTACTCAATTCTCGTCCATTAGTACCTCTTTCTCAGGACGCAAACGACTTTGACTGGCTGACGCCGGGGCATTCTTTAATTGGTGACAATTTAATGGCAGTTCCAGAAGTGAACTTAACAATGAAACCTATTAATAAACTATTACGATGGCAATACGTGCAGCGCATCCAGCAGGATTTTGGTTGAAATGGAAAGAGAGTACCTTCAGGAGTTGCAAAACGTCAAAATGGAAGATTCCTCAAGGTTTTCTTTGGCTCCAGATCAGTTAGTTATCATCTCGGAAGACAATTTGCCATCGCGTATGTGGAAGCTAGGCCGTATAACTGAAGTGCATCCAGGAGTTGATGGTGAGGTGCGGGTAGTTAGTGTGCGTACGTCAAGTGGCATAATAAAAAGACCTACTGTGAAATTGTGTGCGCTACCAATCGATATTGACTAATAACTAATGCGCAGCCTAATGTAGTTAGCTTAATGTTAAAAAATAAAAAAAAACGTTTATGTTTAAATTGAAATGGCTTGTATTACATAATACATTTGTTAGAGTGTAAAATTAGTGTAGTTTATCCTTTATTTAGCCTTTTGAAATTACTAATTTCAAGGGAGACGGCATGTTACGTCCCCGTCATGACAATAAATTGTACTTTGGTAGCATGTTAGTACATTCTTTTAATGTACCGTTATAGCTAGGAAATGAGACGGCCTGCGTGCCAGCTTTGCTCTTTCATCCCACCATGCGCTGTAAATGTCTGTAACCAGTATTCTTGTGTTCGTACCACAATAAAGATGCTCAAATCTCGTCTCCTGTTTATTTTAATATAAAAGGAAATATTGGTAAAACACCGTTGTGTTCTCGTTACATAAGGTGAATTGCAGTACGCCGGCACCTTACACAGCATATAGCGTATACTGCGATTAAGTATAACGTGCGTATCACAATTAAATCATAAAAATAAATTAAACTGATGTTGTCTTGTGAAGACAAAACATCGGTTTTAACTAGTTACGTACATTGACGTAACCTATAAAAAAAACAAAAAAGAAAGAAAGAAGTATGGGCGGGCTCGATCGGCGAGTGGGCGGGGTTTTATACATACAACAAAAAAATTAAGGAAGACCTGAAATAAAGAAGGAAAAATTATATACACTCACACATTCACACTCATTCGCGCTCAAAACAAAACGTACCAAAAAAAGAAACATAATTAAGCACAGTATGTACACAGTATAGTGGTACCAAAAAAAAACAAACAACAAAAAAATTACTTCTTAAACACTAAACCTAGCAAGAAAATAAAAAACCAAATCTTTTTTTTAAATGGTGAGCTGCCGGTTTTAGGCTACTACCCTATCTTAATTTCCAACCAAATAGAAACAAAACTACTTCCCTAAAACCAACAGTTCTAAATCCTCGTAAATATAAAACTTAACCTATACATAAGAATGGCCGCAACATTTTTTTTGTTTTAGTTATTTAAAACCAAATAGCAGTGCATCCACACAATGCCATTAAATACCAAAAGGGTTCAACAATGGTCGTATTGACGAATTAACTTTAGAAATGCAGGATAATTTTTGTATAGATGAACTAAATGTGGAATTGCATGCACCTAAAGAATAAAATCTTCATCTATATGGTTGCAACGCAAGCAGTGACGAAAAGCACTCACCCTCGAAGTTGCTGACGTCGGGGTGAATCGATTGCTGGTCCACATCAACGGGAGGAGGGGCTACACCCATAAAGAATGCGTTGAGCCTTCCATTACTACAAGGGACGACCATTCATTGCAGCTTTAAGGCCGCCGGAAGAAAGCACACTATAATGCGTGCTCGAAATTCGCATCAACCAAAACGGAAACAACCAAACATTCTACACGTATTTACTTGTGCAGATTGCAAAGCAAAACAAATATTAATTTTGTTTAACTAAGAACCAAAGCTCAACGTAATCTTGAAGTCAGACTTAAAACGCGAAAAACACAGTTTATAATGGGGCAATACGCAACTTTAATTCCATGAATTCTTTCAACGGGAAAACAAATAAGCATTCATTAAGGTATACTTGGAACATGTTATTGACTATTTAGCGTAAACTTTACGCTGGGGAATTTTTAGAACTAGAATTTAGTATTAATTAGCGGAAGTAACAATCAAAATTAAATTTATGCAAACTGATAAATGAATTAACACGTGAATGGGTTATTTTGATTTACTGAATAAATTTTCGGTTTTGAAGCCAAGTGGGTTTTGAATTGAGAATTTTGGTAATTAATTTATGCGGAAAATAAACGTAGCAAATCCACACCCCCCATAAAATATTGACGCCCTGGTGTGGGGCTGCAATTTTTTTGTAATTAATTTCTGCTGCGCTTTTATTTAGTTAGTTTTGTTCCGATTTTTTTATGTATTATTGTTAGTGCTTAAGTTCCTACATCACCCACATTTTTTCGGCCTGATATTACTTATGTTACGTTTCTTACGTTCAATATTATTGGTTGGCTTATTTCAGATTATTGATCTTGTGTTTTCGTCAATACTCCTAGTCCATTGAAAACGCTGGCGCCCAAAATTTTTTTCTTTCCTTCCCTTTCTGGACATATTGTTCTCCCCGTCACGTCTAGAGTTAGTTTTTTCCTCAGATTTTTGTTTTTGCTTTATTCTACAGCCCTATTCTAATTTCTATTGTGTTGTTTTGTTCCTAGTGGTGTTCCAGAAGTTTGTCCGTCGGATATGTTTTAAATTGTCCTGTATTCGCAACAATTTGTTTTCTTTCGAGCTTTTATCGAGTTACGGTTAGCTTTTATTTCGTTACTTTCTACCAATGTCTTTCTTGTTCGATTTCAAAATGACTTCTTTTTCAACTTCCTACCCAGGCCTTCCAGTGTGGGAGTGGAATTTGAAATTTTCAGGTAATCCAAACACTCTTATCGTACATGATTCTTTGAAACGAGTCGAAAAACTCAGACGAGCTCACTATGTATCCGAATTGCAGTTATTTGAGTCTGCAGCAAAGTTGTTCGAGGCTAAAGCTATACTTTGGTATCGTGGTTTTCGGCATAGGTTTTCTGACTGGAAGTCGTTGTCTAATTTACTGATCCATCATTTTGAACACATGGAGTTTGTTTATAAGGCTACTACTAATATTGAGAAAAATACTTTTGCTTTACATGACCGAGTTGTTAAGGTTTCTCCTACGTCTACGGGTAGATCCGATACTTCTTCCTTACGTTCTACTGTTCTTCCTCCTATTTCTACTCCTACTCGTCAGGTCGTATACTTTAATTGCGACAAGCCTGATCATGTTTCGACCCATTGTACTCGTTCTAAAGTACTCCATTGTTATTGTTGCGGACGTAAGGGAGTTACTCGCCACAACTGTCCCAACTGTCATCCTACTACTAATAAGTCTTCGAGTAATCTTTCACATTCTGCCCTCACCTCTAATCGCCTAACTTCTTCTAATTCTCACTCTATGTTCTCTTCTGTCCCTCATCCAGGTCATCCGGCTCCTACAATCAAAACCTTTCCTTCTTCGGCGAATACAGCTTTAAGCAAATTTTCCTCCGTCTCCAGTTCTACATACTTTTCTACTCCTCCTTCTGCTTGCCCTACTTATTCACTCTCATCCCAGACTGTGCTTCCACCACCCTTACAACCCATGCTTTGAATTGGTGACTTGCAGCTAGCTTCTCAAAAGCTTGTTCCCGCTTTCCTAAACGATTCTATCAAAGAATTTTCTGTCGTGTCTGCAAGCACAAAGGTTGCTGAAATGGCCATAACTTCTAATTCAGTCTGCAAAGGTCCTGTTGAATTCCACGAACCTGTATCTTTAATGCCTCTTTTCGTTTTTGTCAAAATTTTACTTGTTCCTGCTTTCTTAAATGCTTCGACTCAAGAAATTCCAGTTGGGCCGGCAATCACAGCCGTAGCTGAAGTGAAGATAATTTCTAATACGGATAGAGAAGGTCCTGTTGAAGTTAGGGAACCCGTGGCTGTGATGCCTGTTGCTGTTGTCGTTAAAGCTCTACCTGATCCTGTTTCGTTACCTACTCTTACTCATTTTTCTCACGCTGACAAAATGCTACTTATTTTTGTTCTTTTAACTAAGGTTGGTGACATCCTAGCTGATGTTCTGTTATCTAATGCTGACGGACTTCTACCTGATTTTGCTCCTTTTCCTAAGGTGGATACTTCCACAGCCAATGCTGCTTTCTTTCCTAACTGTGATACTTCTAGTTCTGCACATAACGTCAATAAAATTTTATCTGCTTCTGTCCCTTTCTCTAACGTAACTGAAGTGTGTTCCGCTTGTGTTTCTTTTCGTCAGGTTGGTTCTCATACAGCCAATACTTTTTCTTTTTCCACCGTTGATATGCTGACAACACATGATGTTTCCTTTTCTACCGTTGACCTTCTTATCACCCATCCTAACAATAAACAACGTCCTTCTATAACGCGTTTTGAGTTTTCTAAACCATTGTTGCCACCTCCTAAACCTAGTGCTATAACTACTACACCCCCTACTATTTCTATTTGGCAGAAAACTGCCCAAAAGAGGCAGACTTTATTCTATGCTCCTTCCAAACTTGAGGATATAGGTTGGCAAAACCCTAATGTCCTTGATCTGGTTTAATTTTCCTTCTGGCGGCGTAAACGCCTTAAGCCCAATATCTAATCCTCGTGCCCCCGATTCTAATGACGACTTTGCCCTTCCTCGGATTTGATTTTTGGACTTACAATTTTGTTTACTTCCCTGTTTTGCTAGGTTTTCTTTCGTTTTCTTGTTTTTTTCTTCACCCGTGTGGGCCCGAGAATAGAATAGTCCCAGGGTACGACCTGCCTGTCGTAAGAGGCGACTACAGCGGTGCATCACACACGTAGACACCCACACACACACACACACACACACACACACTATGTATACACGTCCCATCCATACCCACACACTTCATACACACACAGTTCTACTTAGTTCTTTTTTCTTCCGTTCTCTTCTGGGTTCTTCTTTCCTCCGTTCTCTCCCTGTACTGCTTGCCCCCGTGTGGGTCCGGGAATAGAATAGTCCCACGGTTTGACCTGCCTGTCGTAAGAGGCGACTACAACAGTCCAACACACACATACACACACACCATAAACGCACACACTTCATACATCCACACATTTCTGTTTAGTTCTACTTTCTTTGATTTTTTTCTGGTTTTTTCTTCTTCACCCGTGTGGGTCCGGGAATAGAATAGTCCTATGGTACGACCTGCCTGTCGTAAGAGGCGAATATAGCGGTCAAACACATACACACACACACTTTATACACGCATAACACACACACACACATACATACACACGCACGCACACGCCCACACCTACTCATACACCTCTACACTGAGATTATGTTTTATTTTCTTTTATACGATTTTTGTTTTTTTGTTGGTTTTATATTTGGTGCTGGTATTATTCTTTTTGGTTTTTTCTTTTCTTTATTTTCTTCCGTTCCATTCGTTCTACTTTCCTTTCTCTATCCTTTTGCTGGTCTTCTTTCTTGTCGGTTCTTAGTCCGCTTGTGTTTCTTCCATCCGCTCTTGTGGTAGGTGCTTTCTAGTTCGTTTTTCTTTCTTCGGAAGTCGCGACGTAGTTGACTGTAGGACTAGTCGGCATTCCTTTTCGTCAGCTTTTCGTTTGTTGCGTTTCTTCGCTACCACAGTTGAGAGTACATCGTTTCCTTTTACCAGCGTTCCTCCTCTCTTCCTTTCGTTCTCTCTTGTTGTTCCTTTACATACTTGAGGCTAGACAATTTTGTCCTGTTTTGGTTACTGCTAGTTTTCTTCCTCATGTCAGTTCTTGCTTTTGGTTTTCTGCAGGAAACCACTTCTTTTCTTGAGGTTGAAAAACTTTAATGTTTATTTCTGAGATACATCCATCCTCTGACCACTTTTCAGTGTCCATCCCGTTCCACCTTTGTCCTACTTGATTACATATTGTCCGTCTTCCCTTCCTTCCTTCCCTTTTCTTTTCACTTCTTCTTCTTTCTCCATTTCTATTTTTGCCTCTTCGAGCCGGATAAAAGTTCTTTTTTTGTGTGTTTTATTGGATTTTTTTGGAGTCTTTTTGTTTTTGTAACGAGTTTTCTTTTAGTTTTTTTGTGTAAGCAAATTTTCTTTTTGTTTGGTTGGGTTTCTTTCTTGTGTTTTTGTGTAGTTTGATACTGCCCGCTTCTTTACTTTGGTGTTCCTACCCCTATCTTTTAATTTTACTGGAGGGGGGATTTATTTAGTTTCCGCATAAACTAATTACCATAATTCTCAATTTAAAACCCGCTTAGCTTCAAAAATGAAAATTTATTCAGTAAATCAAAATAACCCTTTCACGTGTTAATTTATTTATCTGTCTGCATAAATTTAATTTCGATTGTTACTTCCGCTAATTAATACTAAATTCTAGTTCTAAAAATTCCCCCAACGTAAAGTTTACGCTAAATAGTCAATAACGTGTTCTAAGTATAGGATAATGAATACTTATGTGTTTTCCCGTTGAAATTGAATTAAAGTTGCGTATATTGCCCCATTATAAACTGTGTTTTTCTCGTTTTAAGCCTGACTACAAGATTACGTTGAGCTTTGATTCTTAATTAAACAAAATTAAATTTTTTTTGCTTTCAATCTGCACAAGTAAATACGTGCAGAATGTTTGGTTGTTTCCGTTTTGGTTGATGCAAATTTCGAGCACGCATCATAGCGTGCTTTTTTCCGGCGGCCTTAAAGCTGCATTGAATGGTCGTCCCTTGTAGTAATGGGAGGCCCAACGCAGTCTTTATGGGTGCCCCCCCCCACCAGTTGATGTGGACCAGCTACCGACTCAACTCCGACGTCAGCAACTTCAAAGGTGAGTGCATTCCGTCACTGCTCGCGTTGCAACCATATCGTAGCCTAAAACCGGCAGCTCACCATTTAAAAAAAATGATTTAGTCTTTTTATTTTCTTGCTAGGTTTAGTGTTTAAGAAGTAATTTTGTTGTTGTTTGTTTGGTTTTGGTACCACTATACTGTGTACATACTGTGCTTAATTATAGGTTTCTTTTTTTGGTATGTTTTGTTTTGAGCGCGAATGAGTGTGAATGTGTGAGTGTATATAATTTTTCCTTCTTTATTTCAGGTCTCCCTTACTTTTTTTTGTTGTATGTATAAAACCCCGCCACTCGCCGATCGAGCCCGGTCATACTTCTTTCTTTCTTTTTTTGATTTTTTTTTATAGGTTACGTCAATGTACGTAACAAACTAAATACCATTTAACTAGCTACATTCAAGGCATCCCTAATTAAATAAGATTATATGTATAAATAAGTGATAAGGATATAGACAAACTCCAGCATTTAACGAAGGATGAGCAACATTGCATACTTATCTACGCAGCTTCAAATTATAGGAGTGTTGCGGTAGGAAGCAAAATAAGGAAACAAGCAACAAAACAATAGTAACAAAACAAAGAAAAGTCCTATTAGACAAACAAAACAGGAAAGAGAAAGAAGGAGCAAAAAAATCTTTACGGTTCAAAGTGCCAAGTACCGGACTACACAAAAAACGCCGAGGGCTGTAGGAAAGGAAGAGGTATAGGACAGCAATCAACATGGACTAAAATGAAATGGCATTAACACTGCAAAATTCATCGAAAGACTTCTAATAAAAAAAACAGTATAATTTTCAAAACTCAGGAAAAGAGTTGGTTTCTTGCGAAAAAACCGAAAAGTAAGAAAAAAAAGAAGAGGAAAACCAACAGCAACAGTCAAAACGAGAAAATAACTGTCAATCCTCGAAGTATGATAGAGAACGCCTAGAAACTAAATAAAAACTAATGTACTTCAAGCTGTGGTAAAAAAATTGCATTAAACAGACATTCGAAGAGAAGAATCGCTAAATAGACCGAAAACTCAACTAAGTTGTACTTTCCGAAGAAAAGAGGAAAGGTTTAGAAGGCACATACCACAGGAAAATTATCTAAATTTAATTAAATTCAGTACGAGGACTGACAGTAAGAAAAGCCAGCGAAAAGAAGGGGAAAGGAATGTTGAATAAGAGGAACAAAGGAGCAAACTAAAATTCAAAAACAGTAAGGAACAGCACAGGATCCGAAAAGAGAAGGTAAAAACGAAAACGAATGTAGCTATGGTTGAATATGCACGTGTGTATGTGTGTGTGTGCGCATGTGGGCGTGTTGTGCGTGCGTGTGTGTGTATGTGGGCGGCGCGCACCTGTCTGTGTTCAGGACTGCTTTAGTTGCCTCTTACAACAGGCAGGCAGTGCAGTGAGGCTATTCTAATCCGGACCACTTCGGGAATTGGTGAGTATGTGCGGTGAAACGGAAAGAAAAACAAACAAAACCGGAAAATTATTTATAAACCAGAACAAATCCCGAGAATCAAATATTAAAGGAAAGCACAGTTAACATATGAATTTGGAGACGAGGGATCTAAGAACCGTTTTTAAAACTTTCGCGTCGCCAGAAGGAAAACGAAGCGACATCAGGAATATCAAGATTATTGGGAGGTGCAGGTTGTGGTGCGTTTTAGTGGTGCCGCCCGTAACTAAGTGGTATGTGCGCTGAGTACGGATTCGGCAGTCTGCCTTGAGTGCTCGTGAGGGTAAGACGGGACCCTAAAGTAGAGGCAAGTCGCGACGGTGATAGTTCGTTCATTGTGACCAGTGTAATAAATGCTCTGGGACAATTATTATTAAGATAGTATCACTCTGTATTTCGTTTCCAGTTGTTTATTGGATTTATTATTGTTTATTTGATATACCGTAGTGGCATGGTATATCTAATTGTATTTGTAACAGCCATTAATTTAAATACTGCTAGTTGCATTTAGTTTAACATTAACGTTGGATACGATTCTTTTCAATATTTCTACGCGCCCTGAGAGGAGGAGTTTGTGTGTTTATAATTGCAATAAATAAGTAGTTTCCATGTTCTTTTTGTTTTGTTTACTGAATGACTTACTAGTCCGAGGCACAATTAACCATCAAAATAGTGAAATAAATTCAGGTGTAAAAAAAGGAGCACTTCAAGGTTAAAGATCTTTGTTGTGCCAAATACCTAAAGATGTGTCCGAAGAATCAGTGAGCTCAAAAATCCAGGGAGAATAACTATACGGATAGAGAAGGGACCATGGAATTTCAGAGCGAGTTTAGAATTAAAATGACGTGAAGCCTTAAGCAGAGCAAAATTACGACGCCAAACGGAATTGCCTAAATAGAAAGTAAAATTATAACCATTATAATTTTTTTGGTAACCAGCGGAAAGCTTCTTTAGAATATGGGAACGGATATTTTTGAAATGTTTGGAATCAGGAGAAGGATGCTCGGGATCAAAAATGTACATGTTGCTTACTTCCGACCGTTGTTATAAATAATCGCCGAAAAGCATGTATTCTCGACGAAACAAAGCAAAGAAATGAGTACAGTCATTGATTTCCTGTTTGGACGTTCGGATGGTGCAGGGAATTTTAGGAAAGTTGATATCCCAGTGACGCTTTTGTTACGGATATAGGAAGCAAGCATGGTTTCAAGAGAACGGTTGACACGTTCAGCCGGGGTGGCGTGGAGATTGTAACGGGCGATAAAAAAATTCGAGTGCATATAAGGAGGTGAATTGACCACTGCGGAATTGTCAGTGATTATATATTGTAAGATACCAAAAAAATAGGAAGACTTGTTTTGAAAGATTTTTGAAAAGAAAGCTTTAATGGCGCTGCGCAAGGTAAAGAAAAGATTTAGTGTAGTATCATCAACTACAAGGATATAGGGATGGGCTTTGGTGGAACATCGAAGAGGACATATGATATCACAAGAAATGATTTGCCAAAGATAGGATGGTTTGGCCCTAGGAACAATCAGACCAGGAGGAGATAAATTCTCAACTTCGTGAGCGACACAAACAGGACATCGTCGGATGTAGCGAGCGACGTCAGTTCTGAGACAAGGCCAGTAATAGATTTAGAGGAGACGAACAGAAGCTCTGGACACACTACAGTGACCTAAACTAGGAGAATCGCGGTGGAAGCATATCAGATGTTTATCCTGTTCAGAAGGTACGACAATTTTCCAATTGTTCAGAAAATCGGGAGAGATACAAACTTTGTGAGAGCGGATAAGGATATTGTTCACCACAGACCAGGATGGGATTTTTTGCAGCATTGATCAGAAGTAGGAAGGATAACTTCGAGAAAAGAAATGGCCAAAAGGAACATGGGTTCGAGTAGAGGAACATAATGAGAAAGGGTATCAGGAACGACATGATCTGTACCTTTATGGTGGATAATCGAGAAATTATACTGCCGAAGCGACTAGCAAGCTAAACGTTAAGACTTTAAAGTTTATTAAGTTAAACAAGATAATGGCGATTGGTGATAAAGGTGAAGTGAGTACCTTCAATGTACGGGCGGAACTTCTCAATTGCCCAAAGAACTGTTAAACACTACTTTTCGGTGACATAATGATTGCACCAGGGTTTAAAAAATGAGTGAATAATATAACTTACCACTATCTCATTTCTGGAATAGGTTGACCCAAAATAACGCGTAAACCGAAATGGGAAGCGTCGGTTTAAATAATAGATGTTAAGGCAAATTCTGGGTAGGAAAATATTCCAGGTTCGAATCCCGACACGGTCCGCTTGAAAAATGTTAGGCGAGCATTTTTCACAAAAATACACCCTCGTTTGGATAAGAGATAAAATGGAGGTCCCGTGTGTGTGTGTTGTCACGCACGTTAAAGATCCCTACCTTGCTTGGAACAGTAAGTGTTCGGCAAAATTCCAAATTTTCCAGGTAAAAAAACTTGCTTTCTGGCCAATGTAGTACCTTTGGGTGGAGCATTGGAAAATTACATGTAAGGTAGGAAAATATTGATCGGGCTAGGAATGCAGACTGACAATCAAAAATTCATAAAAAAGGGACACTGTTATAAGTAAGACTAGAAAGTGGGGAAGTGAGAGTGCAAAATTTTTGAAAGAAGCGCTGGTACCAACTGGCCATGCCAATCAGTGAACTTCTTAGATAGAGAAAAGAGGAAAGATATTGAGGAGAGAGAAAATTTTTTCAGGATTGACAAGCATACTAATTCAATTAACGACGTAATCAGAGTATCGGAGTTTGGAAAGACAAATAGCATTTATCTTCAAATTTAGGCCTCTGAAAAAGACAAGAAAGGACAAGGCCGAAAACTCGGAAGTGTTCATCGAAGAAGAGTGTAACTATGATCATATCGTCAAGATATGCGAAGCAGATCTGTTCCAGGTTAGAACCGATAATCTGCTCAATAAGTCATTGGAGGGTATCAGGAGAATTGTGGAGCCCAAAAGGCATACCTTACATGTGATTTTCCAATGCTCCGCCCGAAGGTACTACATTGGCCAGGAAGCGAGCTTTTACCTGGAAAATTTGGAATTTTGCCGAACCCTTGCTGTTCCAAGCAAGGTAGGGATCTTTAACGTGCGTGACAACACTCACACACGGAACCTCCATTTAACCTCTCATCCGAACGAGGGTGTATTTTTGTGAAAAATGCTCGCCTAACATTTTTCAAGCGGACCGTGTCGGGATTCGAACCCGGGACCTTGAGCATAATAGTCACAGACATACCAACTAAGCGACGGAGCCGCTCCTCCCTTCACATACCTTACATGTGATTTTCCAATGCTCCACCCGAAGGTACTACATTGGCCAGGAAGCGAGTTTTTTTTACCTGGAAAATTTGGAATTTTGCCGAACCCTTGCTGTTCCAAGCAAGGTAGGGATCTTTAACGTGCGTGACAACACTCACACACGGGACCTCCATTTTACCTCTCATCCGAACGAGGGTGTATTTTTGTGAAATTTGCTCGCCTAACATTTTTCAAGCGGACCGTGTCGGGATTGGAACCCGAGACCTTGGGCGTAGTAGTCACACACATACCACTACGCCAAAAAACATACCGCAAAACTGATAAATAGCTCTCTACGGTATAGTGAAAGCAATGTTAGGTTTAGACAGGAAGGAATTTGCAAGTAGGTGAATGGATATCTAAGAGGAGTAGAAACTGACAACACGGAGACGGCCTAACATTGTGGTGATATACGGAATCAATTAAGTATCCTTTTGAGTTACTTGGTTGATCTTGTGAAAGTTGATGTGGAATCTATATGACTCATCTCCTTTTTAAATAAAACAATGTGACTAGATCAATGACTGGTAGATAGTTCAACGACTCCGAGCGAGCATTTCGTCGAGTTCGAAATGAGCAACTTTCAAAAGAGTAAGAGAAAGAGGATAATATCGTTGTTTGATAGGTTCTGCGGAAGTACGTATATGATGTTTTACCAAAGCAGTACAACCAAGGCCAATATATTGGTTAAAAAAAACGGTAGTAATTAAAGAGCCTAGTTGAAATTTTTGCTCGTAAGTAAGTTTAGAAAAGACACTAGGATCAAAACCGATGGTAGTTAAACAGGAAAGGGAAACAAGGGTTCATAAGGCGTCGCGGAAATTTGTACAGACTTTCGAGGATAAACATCAAGAATGAGCTGATGGGAACATCAGAAATTACAAAGACATCCATAGTTGTGACCGAATTCTGGAGGGTGATAGGAAATGAAACGAAACCTAGGATGGTACGTTTGGAGTTACCAACAAGAGTACAGAGGAAAGAAGAGAAATCGGAAAGTGTTGGTGCAAAGGAACGCAAATGATGCCATCTTGGACCGCCAAGACCAACATCGGTGGCTTCGTAGTCTAAAAGACCAGTGAAAAGAATGACAAAAATTTGAATAGACAGATAATAGCACTTGTCGTCACGAACATTCGCACACATAAAATCTAGAACGAAACGAGACTGATCGTTGTGGTCGGGAAATGGAGACTTCGAGATTAACAAAAGAATAGCGCCTAGGCCTCTGTCCGAATACCCTACTATCGGTTTAACGAATATTTACATGAGGTACAGTAATGAGGGTAACTTCCTTACGATGACAACTGTAGCAATCGAGAACTTGCGGACAGACACAAGAAGGTAAAATATATCAGATCTGATCACAATTGAAACATATTACCAATTTGGTAAGAGCCCATGCAGGAGTAGCAATAGGAAACAATTTAGTCTTATAAGTATGTGTAGGACAGGTAGTACTCGATCGATCATGGGAGCCAATAGTATTTTTAATAGTGGTGGATAGTCAAAAACTAAAGTCTCATTCCATAAAGAACGGTTGATCCTGACTAGGAGGTACATAAGTGTGCACTCTGAATTTCTTACGCTTAAGTTTCGGACGTTCTTTCTCCAACTTCTGTAAAGAATCCATCCTGGGTAATTGGGTTAGATAAAAAGGAGATGGGTTGCGAGAGACGCCATCCAATTGCACGTTGGCGGGAAATACCACCATAGCGTTGAAACAAGGAACTAATGCAGGTAAATCCCATTTCGAGCTTCCCAAAACATGGAATGAAAGTGATAAAATTATTAAAACGACTTTTAAGAACGGTTTGACTTGGAAAACGTTATCTTCCCGAAATTTATACAAATAAAGTCATATAATTTAAAGCGCCATGTACCGTGTTTATGAAGCAACTTGAACAACCTTGACACAATTTTAAACAATTACCTTGACGTTCATAACAATATTTCAAACTCGTGAAGTATTTAATTTTGTTATTACAACGAAGTATGAAATTTAACCTTGCAATAGCATTTATAGGAAATAACAGATATTTTATTGTTTTCGATATGAGAATAAAATCTTAATATGAATATGAGGATTATTGAGAAGTGCAAATAAGGAATTTTAGCCAATTTTTTTTCATTTTTTTTCCTTTATAAAAAATGGTTACACTTTATAAACAATTCGTTATATGACGATCTAAGTAAATTCGAGATTTTTACTTAATAGTATAAACAGATTTGTATACATGTGCTACGTACATTGACGTAGCCTAAAAGAAAAAAAATGACCGGGTTCAATCGGTGAGTAGGTGGGGTCTTACCAATACAAGAAAAAAATTAAAGGAAAGCCTGAAATAAAAATAAGAAATTAAATATACCGATTGATACTTATAATTAATCTAAGTGACATTTTGGAGAGACATAAAACGTAGTATACCCAAAGACGAAAAATCAATATTGTATATATAGCAAGGAAAAAACTCAAACAAAAAAAACTGTTTAACATGGCGAACTGCAGTTTCTAGGACACTACAAATCTTAATTAACCAAACAAAAAAAATTACGATTCTAAAAACACCAGCTCTAAATTATCATCGTAAACCTAAAGGTACATATATAACATCGGCACTACGATGTCTTAACTAACCAAAAATTTATAACTCAAGAAAAAAGAAAAACCCATAGTTCTAAATCATCCTCGTAAACATACAATTAAACATATAGGATGGTCACAATGAACACAGTATTAATAATAAATATCATCTCACTTGATGATAATCATTTTTCAAATTTTAAGTTTAATCATCGCGTGGAGCCTGATAAATATACTGTTTCGACCAATTTCACAGAAACCATACAATAAAATAGTGCATAAACACTCACCCGAGCGTCCACGCTGTAGGTTTGGGTCACACCTTCCCTAATGACAGGGCGGAGCAGAGCAGCTCGAGATCCCGCTGTGTGGGTGTTCTCCCATAACAAAAGGAGAGGCAATTCAATGGGCCGTCAGGTCCACCGTAGGAAGAAGCACACAGTGTGTGCTCGAAAATTTTTTAGAGAACGGAAACGACAATTGCTCTTGGTCGTATACAGAAAAGAATAATTATTAACTCGTTTGATAGTACCAATTTAATTCCTGCCGGTGTTATCAAACATACAAATGTGATTAGCAATTCGAAACAAGCTTTATCGGTGAAGTAGGATTCACTATTCCAACGAGTTTTTAGATTGAAGTAATCTAGAAAGTAATTATACGCTATCATAATGTGTAGCAAGTTTACGGATACCTAAAACAGAGTATTGACTATTTAATTTATAGAATAAACTTTTCGTTTCAAAGGAAATAGATTAGAAATTGAAAATTATTAAAAAGTGTATTTATTGTAGGTAAGTCTAATATACCGGGTGTTGAAGGATTTGAGGAGAATCTAAGTAAATGAATAATAAAATACCAAAAAGGTGTAGGTTTTAACTGACCATCGTAAAGCAAACGTAGCACATGTTTTTATATTATATTATATCTAGAGAAAGGACACACACACAGCCCACACGCAGCATCACACAGACACACACACATCCGCACACTTCCAAAGTAATTAATAAAAATTTAGTGCCATTTTTTGTTAAGAGAGCGACACCAATTCGCGAAATAACAACAATCTTGCTGGCGCTTCAATTAAGTTACAGATTTTTTACTTGATGATATAATGAGATTTATATAAATACTTTTATATATATTATATCTAGAAAGATGACACATGCGCACACTCACGCACACAGCCGTGCACACCCACACGCGCGAGTACGCACACACACAGTCATACCTACACACATAGGGACACACGTTGGAAGTAATTTAAAAATAATTAAATGCTATTTTCTGTTTAGGCGGCAGTACCGATTGGTGGAAAAATCACCATCCTGATAGCGCAAAAGGTAAGTTCCAGATTTTTTTACTTAATAAGATAAAGAGATTTGTATAATTGCTTTTTATATTATATTACGTCTAGAAAAATGACATACACGCGCATACACGCACACAGTCACAAACAAACACACACGCGCGCGCACAAACCACGCACGCACACAACCAAACACACTCATGCACTCAGACACACACGCGCGCATGCTTGTGAAATATTTCAAAGCAATTCAGTGCAAATTTTTGTTTAGGCAGCAACACCAAATCGCGGAATATCAACAACCTTAAAGACGCTTTCTGTATTATTCTATAACTAGAGAAACGACATACACAAACACACACAAACACCCTCACGCACTTACTCATGTATACTCATAGACACATACGCCCGCTTGCAAATTAACTTAAAAAATTTTAGTGGCATATTCTATTTAGGCGGCAACACCAATTTGCGAAATAATAACAACCTTGGTGACGTTCCAAGTAACTTACAAATTTTTAATTTGTATAAATATTTTTTATTATATTATTTTTAGAAAAACATATGCACACATGCATGCTCGCACACATACAAACACGCGCCCGCACACATATGCACATGCAACCATGCACACATACACATACATACACACACGCACGCACGCACGCATGCACGCGCGCGCACACACACACACACACACACACACACACACATTCACATACCCATATACATACACGCACACGTACACGTACACGTACATGTACAAATACATGTACATGTACACCTATACGTGTATGTACATGTGCATGTAAACATACACACACACACACACACACACACATACGAGAATGAGCAGACGTGGTTTGTTAGCGCTCTAACGTTTTCGCGTTTATTTGTGGTTAAAACTTTAGTTTCGCTATTGTGTTTGGTATCAATACGCGTAGTGAAACGAAGTCATCCTGTAGTAGTAAGTTTTTTATTTTTCATATCGAGTATAGTCCATTTCGAATGGACCTGCACCTTGCCGAAGTTCTAAATTACTAGAACAGGTGAAATGGCTTGCGTGTTCTAATGAGCTAAAGAGCCAAACTACAGGTCCAACAAAAGTAGTAGGGTCGTTAGTGAGGAACCAGACTAAGACAGGTCCCCAAAAAAGGGCAGCGGCTCTTTCGGTACTTACATTGGCAGAGACCATAGGGGTCGGTGTGGCAGTCTAAGACACACTACCGCGATGTGGAAGGCAACGGGAAACCACCACATTATCTCCCAAGTACACAGCGTACTTAAATTGTAACAAACATGATGGCATTCTCTGGGATAAAAGATTCCGGAATTAAAATAGTCCCTAATTCGGATCTCCGGGAGGGGACTACTACGGAGGACGCGATCGGAAAGTTAAAAATAAAAGTCGGGAACATTCTGCGAGTCGGAGCGTGGAATGTTAGAAGTATGAAGCAAGTAGGTAAGCAAGAGAACCTAAAAATCGAAATGAATAGGTTATCACAAGACATAGTAGGGATCAATGAAGTTCGGTGGCCAGAGGCGAGGGATTTTTGGAGTGGAGACTTCAGGGTAATTCATACAGGAGCAGAGGAAGGAAATTTGGGTGTGGGCATAGTTATGCGGAAAAAGATAGGATACTGTGTAGAAAATTACTTACAAAAGAACGAAAGGATATTCATGGTTAGATTAGAATCTAAACCGGTAAACACAGTAATAATACAAGTATACATGCCCACCTCTAGCTACGGTGACGAAGAGGTAAAAGCCATCTACAAAGATATCAAAAACATATTAAGATACGTAAAAAGACATAAAAATTTAATAATTACAAAGGATTTTAATGCCGTGGTAGGTGAGAGTAGGGAAGGAGCGGTAGTAGGGTTATTTGGTATAGGCACGAGAAACGACAGGGGAAATAGGCTGGGAGAATTTTGCGACATGAACAATTTAATTATCACAAACACATTATTTCAACATCATGCTAGAAGACGATATACGTGGAAAATGCCAGAAGATATAGGAAGATATCAAATAGATTACATTCTTGTTAGACAACGGTTTAGGAATCAAGTAAAAGACTGCAGAAGCTACCCAGAAGCAAATATAGAGACTGACCACAACATCGTAGTTATGAAGGCCACACTTAAATTTAAGAATGTGAAAAAAAGAAACGGAAAAAGGCACTTGGACTTAGAGAAACTAAAAGATAAAAGAAAGATTCGAAAAAAAGTCAAATGAATTGCTCAAAAATATCGGGAAAATATCTGATACTAAGGAAGTAGAAACAGAATGGAATAACATTAAATTTAGCCTAGACATGGTGGCCAGAGATATTCTGGGGTATACACAAAAAGAATATAAGAAACCATGGATAACAAGAGATATCCTGAATTTAATAGAAGAAGGACGAAAATACAAAAAATAAATCAGACGAAACAGGAAAACAGAGATACAAAGCCATAAAATGAAAAATTATTCGAAAATGCAGGAAAGCTAAAGAACAATGGATTGATGAAAAGTGCAAAGAGGTACAAACGAAGATGGAAATAGGAAAGACAGACGAAGCATACAAATTAATTAGAATGAATTTTAGGGATATAAAACCGTATAGCAAAAATATAAGGGATGCACAAGGAAACGTCATAGAAAACGTAAAGAAAGTGGGTAGATGGCAAGAATATATAGGAAATTTATATGCAGGAGAGGAACTAACTGCATTAGAACAGGAATCAGACATTGAAAATGATGACTTGGGATATCCTATACTTAGTGATGAGTTTGAATTAGCATTAAAAAGTCTGAAAAATGGTAAGGCGCCGGGTACAGATAAGATGTAAGCAGTAACTCTAAAAGCCGCTGAACAAGCAGTAAGAGAACGTCTCCTCCAACTTGTAAGCTATATGTATGAGACATGCGAGATACCAAAAGATTTCAAACGTAGCATCATAATAACTATACCAAAAAAAAAGGCGCGGATAGATGTAAAAATTTTCGAACAGTAAGTTTGACAGCACACGTGTCAAAAGTATTAACTAGAATTGTGCATAGACGAATGGAAAAACGGGCGGAAGAAATACTAGGAGAAGACCAATTTGGGTTTAGGCAATACAGGGGAACACGAGAGGCTATTTCAGCTCTGACAGTGATGATGGAGAAAACAATAGAAAAAGGGGAAAGCGTGTGTATAGGGTTTGTAGCTCTGGAAAAAGCATTCGACAATGTAAAATGGAAAAAAATGTTTGAAATACCTAAAAAGATTGGAATGAGTTATAGGGATAAACGAATAGTACATAGGTTATACAAATAACAAACAGCAGTAATAGAATTAGAGCAGAAACGTAGAGAAGTAGACATTAGGAAAGGGGTGAGACAGGGGTGTGCCCTATCCGCATTGATTTTTAACTTGTACATAGAAGAGGCAATGAATACTGTCAAATGCAGGAAAACATTTGGAATTACTATGCAGGGACAAAAAATTGATATGCTTAGATTTGCAGATGATATAGCGGTATTAGCATCTAGCAAGGAAGAGTTAGGAGGTGCTCTCAATGAAATGGAAACGGTTCTAACAGAGAGATACGGTATGAAAATTAACAAAAGTAAAACTAAAGTTCTAGTATGCAAAGGTGGGGAAAATAAATCAAAAACAAGAATCCAAGTATGTAATACGAACTTACAAGAGGTTAAGGATTTCTGCTACCTAGAAAGCCAAATAACGCAAGATGGGAAAAGCACAAAAGATATAAAACAAAGATTAGCTCAAGGTCGTGCTACATTTAACAAGAAAAAGCAGCTACTGTGCTCAAAGACCACAAACAGAAACAAGAAAAAGATTGCTTAAAACTTATGTGTGGAGCACAGCACTGTACAGCTGTGAAGCGTGGACAGTAGGAGAAGCGGACAACAAAAAGGTAGAAGCCTTTGAAATGTGGTGCAATAGACGTATGTTGAAGATATCATGGACAGACAAAGTTAAGAACGAAGAGGTACTAAAAATGGTAGGGGAAGAAGGAGATATGTGGAAAACGGTAAAAAATAGGAGAGATAGGATGATAGGCCACATACTATGGCATGAGGGAATAGTGCGGAATATATTAGAAGCAGAGATAGGAGAAAAGAGAAAAAGAGGCAGACCTAGGTTAGACTACTGCACACAGATAGTAAAAGATGTAGGTTGTATGGGTTTCAGGGAAATGTGTCGGCTAGCCCAGAATAGAAATCAATGGAGGTACGCATCCAACCAATCACAAGATGGATAAACTAATGACGAAAAAATAACTGTGCTTAAACATGATGATTATTATAAGTAACTACAAGAAGTGGATGGGCAATATTCTCAAATAATGTTAATTGTGTGTAAGGAGTTACTGGAAAACTATTAATTCGGGAGACCTTGGCAGTCACAGGCTGCTTAACCCACTTCACTGAATCTCGGTGAAATAGAGCATAAAATTAGAAAACAATAGAAGGGGAACGAGCTGTATACACATGCTGTGTGAGAATTTCAGGGAACTATGTAGGCTAGCTCAGAATATAAATAAGTGCAGGTATGTGTCCAACCAGTTTTGAGACAGGGAACCTAATGACGAAAAAATAAGCGCAGATAAATCTGATGATTAGTATAAACAATTAGTTGTTAGTTGCGAAATATCTGCAACTAATGATAACTGTGCAAAAATATATATTGGAAAATATATTAAATCGGTAAATGGTTAAGTGTTGAGGAAACTTGGCAGCCACAGGCTGCTTACCTCCCTTCACAACCACTGGAGGTCGGAGAAATAGAGTATATAACTGTAAAACAATAGGTGACCGAACTGCAGCTAACAAGAAAGAACAGCGCCTATGAGGAAAAACAACAAACATAGAACAAGAAGAAAATTGTTGAAAGCATATGTGTGGAGCACAGCACAGGCATATGAAATACGGGCAGTCTGAAATGCAGACAGAAAAATGGTAGCAGCCTTTTGAAATGCTGTTCTTCAGATGTATGAGGACGATAGCATGGACAGACAAAGATAATAACAAATAGGTTATAGAAATAGTAGGGGAACAAGGATATCTGGGGAAAAAGAGAAGAGAAATAGAAGGGCGGAATACGTTCTAAGGCATTTTTGGGGAATAGTATGGAATATATTACAAGCAGAGATAGGAAGAAAGAGGTAGATGTAGACCTAGACCATATAGTAATAGATGCAGACTGTGCAAATTTCAGGGAAATCTGTAGGTTAGTTCAGAATAGAAAACAATAGTGGTACGCGTCTAACCAGTTCCAGGACTGAAGACCTAACGATGATGATCGAGTATAGTGCAAATAATTCAAAATAGTATATTACTACTAGGAAAATACGATCCCATAAATTGGTATTACAGTAATTGATATCATTAGACTGGCTATAAGGCCGGTTTAATCAACAGCTATACATCCTTTCCTTTTAAATATCCTTATTTCTATAAATACTGGTAATGGAGTTATACTTTTATTACATCCATCTAATCTAACAATGGAACACACACTAACTTTATCAAGCGAAGCTTCTGATAACAGGGGTCTAACAAATTCTAACAATAACGTATCAACTAACAGTTCCACTATCAATGTAGATAATACTTTATCTAAAAGTCGTAAATGATCAGCATTGTTTTCGCAAGCAATCAAAGTTAGTTTGTTCCCTAAAAAGGAACAAGCTATAGTTTTCCAAGCCATCGACGTAATACCAGTGAGAGAATATGTTTTAGCTCTTAGAAAATTAATCGAATCGAAACAGATTCTTTTTGCATCTCGCATGTCCAATAACAGAGTATGCATTTTCATGTCAACAGCAGAGATCGCATCAGATGTGGTGGACAAATATGGTGGTATTAACGTTCAAAGTTTAGTTATATCGGCAAGAAAGTTAATTAGCCCGTCCAAAAGAATAGTACTTTCAAATGTATCTCCGTGTATACCACACTACGTTATTGAAAATTACTTAAAAGACGTTGGTTTGAGACTTTTATCGCCAATTTCATTTATAGGGACGGGGACTGAAGTAAATGAGTTCAAGCATGTTCTGAGCTTTAGACGTCAGGTGTACATTGCGGAAATTGAAAATCAAAAGTTGCCTGAAACTATTGTTTTACTATACGATAGCGAGGAATACCGCATATTCATAACTGACGAAAAAGTCACATGCTTCATATGCAAGTAAACAGGTCACATCTTAGCACGTTGCCCTAACAAAAATACGCCACAGACAGAACAATCTAATGAAATACAATCGTCTATTACAAGAAAAAGACCACCTGAGTCCACTCTAGAGCCGACCGATAACCTCTTTGACGAATTTGGAATAGAACAATCATTAAAGCCATCCACTAATAGCATAGAGGATGCAGAACCAGGCAATGGGAGTTGTAGTGAATTAGAATTTATTACACCAAAAAGAAACAAAGTAAGAAAAACCTTACTAAGCACGAAAAAAAAACTAAAAACCGATAATTCGCATGTAGATAATTTTGAGGACATAGAAAAGTTATGGCTTAATGAAAATTATATCTTAGACTACACTCAATTTACAGATTTTATTGAAGATGTTAAAGGGAAAGATAAACCTTTAGTAGTTGCGCGTAATTACACTACTAATGTTGTTGAACTCCTACTGATTGTTAAGGATGCAGTAACTGCATGCAAAGAAAGAGCGCTCAAAGATAGATGTAAACGTCTCACGGTTTCCATTAAAAAAGCTTTACTGGCCGAAGGCGCAGTTCTTCTATCACCTCCCGAATCCTTTAGAGGATCTCAACAATCACTTGACCGAGCAGAATTCACAGAAAGTGTCAACAGTACTTACTAAACAATTACTGTTACTATTATTAAATATATAATATATATTTTACAAGTTTTATAATGAATGTTTTAAGAATATTAACCTTAAACACGAAAAGCATCAAAAGTCAGTACAGATGTATACAGCTCAACGACTTTTTAACGAAGGTCAAACCTGATATAGTTTTACTTCAAGAAACCAACATGCAACAAGATTCCATACAGATAGACTCGCAACATTACACATGGCTACAAAATCCATCTACTACTGACTACAGTGGTACGGCTATTCTTACAAAAAAGTTTAAACACACAAAACTATTATGCCACGAGATAATTTAGGAATTGTACTTACAGCAGGCTACAATCTATATAAAAGAATGCACGTACCATATAATAACAGTGTACTGCCCTAACAATAAAGTTAAAGCAATAGAAATATTAAATAAATTAGAGGAAGCCCTGATCAAACTGAAAATAAATAACTGTAACTATGAACAATTAAAAATTATAATAGGGGGCGACTTTAATTGCATGTTTGAACCTATGCTAGATCGGAATGTGTCTGTGGCACATCGGTTACAGGAAATTATAAGTAGTTTCGACTTACATGATTGCTGGCGTGTTTCCAACCACGAAGCTAGAGGATTCGCTTTTATTGCTCCTAAATCTGCATCAAGAATCGACCGCATATACTGTTCTGAGAACTTGCTCAATAATCTGATTAGCTGGCAAGTGCATCTTTCCTTTTCTGACCACCTTGCTGTATCTATAAACGTAAGACAAAACATGACCAATATGCATAAGCAAAAACCTTATTGGAAATACCAAATTCACTTTTATACGTTCCTTTTTTTGTAGAATGTTTTATCGCCAATGAGGTACAAAATACCCAAAAAACTATTGATCTTATTACTAAATGGAAACAAGTTAAAACCAATATTAAAAATATAACTATACAGTACTGCAGGCAAAACAAGCAGAAGCAAATAATTGAACATGACAAACTTAATGCCCACTTATTAAAATCCTTTTCGGACAGCAGCCCAAATAAAGCACGCAAAATATTACAAGAGGTTCAAAACTCATACAAAAGATCTGCTACAAAAACTACGTTGATAGACAAATATAAAGAACTATACGAAACCGATCAGATTTTTTTCCAGCATCACAAAAGAGCAACATACGTTAAATAAACAAAAGTGGAAACTAAGATAGTACAAAATCCAATAGAAATTTGTAAATACATTAAAGGTCATTTTAAAGAACACTACAAAGAAACTCAGGTAAAAGAAAGTACACATTCAACATTGTTAACAAGTTTACCCAAGCTTGACGAAAAGAGCAAACAAAATTTGGAAGCACCTTTTGAAATTGAAGATTTTTCTAATGCTCTAAAAGGCCTACATAAAAAAAGTTACCGGGACTGGATGGTTTAAGCACAGAGTTTTATATAAAATTTTGGCATTCGTTACAAACTGATTTCTATGAAGCTTTTTCAAAAAGCTTTCAAGATCAAAATCTTCCAGCTTCAACAAAAAAAGCAGAATTAGGTTTAATTCCCAAAAAGCCAGAAAATCCGACTGAGATCTCTAGCTGGCGACCAATTTCATTGTTAAATACAGATTATAAAATTGTTGCAAAGTGTGTAGCTAATAGAATAATGAACGTAATTGATGAAATTGTGCATCCCGAACAATGTTTTTCTATACCAAACCGAACCATTTATGATGAACTTCACTTACATAGAGATATTCTAAATTACGCTTCCAAAAATAGACTCCCATTAGCGATACTTAATCTAGATCGAAAAACTGCTTTTGATGTAGTTAGCTTACAAAGTTTTGGTTTTGGTCCCAAGTTTATTAGCTACATCAAAACGTTATACCACCAAGCTATATCACATGTTAAGATCGGAAATTTACTTACAAGCAACATAGAACATAAACGAGGAATTCGACAAGGCTATCCCCGTCTGGTCCACTATTTGTCCTCTCATTAGAACCTTTCCTACATTTATGCCGCAAATCCTTATCAGGTTTTCCTATCCCCAAAATACCACAGCAAGCTGTAGTTGTTAGCGCATATGCAGATGCCGTATGAATTTTTATTTCAAAAGAATCAGATATCCAAATATTTAAAAACGCCTTTGAACAGTACCAAGACCATTCTGGCGCAACCTTCAACAACAGCAAGTCTAAAGGAATATGGATTGGCTCGTGGAAACAAAGAAAAGACACTTCACTTGACTTTAAATGGTCATCCACTCACATAACGGTAGTGGGCGTTTCCTTATCGGAAAATATACTGCAAAATTGTCAAGTAGCCATAGAAAAGATCTTATTAAGAATAAACACGTCGCTAACATTTTACCAACAAAAACATCTCGGCTTATCTATTAAGGGTCGCAAAACGATAGTCAACAAGTATGTGGCCCCCAAACTTTGGCACTACTTGCAAATTTTGCCTTTAAGCACTACAAATCTAAACCATATTCAAAAACGATCCATACAATTTTTGTGGTACGGAAAGCGCTGGACGAAATCAAAAGATCTTCACTTACTAGTCGTTCAAGGCGGAATTGGATTGATACACTTAATCGCTAAACGAAACTGTTTTAGAATCTTTCTTGGTCATGGGCAGTATTAATGAAATTTCTAATCGTGGAAAGCAATAACCTGGAAACCTCCTGGCCTTGGCTCATGTGTTCCAAAGCGCGTTCACAAAACTATAGCAAAAAACAAACGTTTTTCTCTCAGATTTGATAGCGGTGTGGGATGAGATACAACCATATATTCAAAACTTTCCCACATCCCTTGAAGATGTTAAAGTTATACCTACAACAGACAGTAGATTATTGCGTCTGGAATACAAGCCACCGCTATTTAGTAAAAGGTGGGCTGAACACGGATTTAAAACCCTAAAGAACTTTATTCTAGGAACTAACAGGATGGACACAAAACAAGTTTTGCAAGGAATCACTACAGAAACAACTGTTGTTCAGAATGATTTGACAGTGCATTATAACAGAATTCGAGCTCTTTTTAAGTTGCATTACCACAACCTTCAGACATCACATCCGCCAACTCAAGGTTTAGTCATAACTGTAAAATCAAGCGACGCTAGAATAATCGAAATTCAAAAACATAACAGGAGTTTATTACAAAAGATTTTAACACAAAAATATTATAACAATTTACAGCCGCTCGACTCCCATTGGTCGAACAAAAAAGTTAATTGGTCCGCATTTTTTACAGCCCCTACACTTGATCTAGAAGGGATGATATCATGGAGGCTTGCAAAGAATCAATTAGCAGACCCCATTTTTTTAGCAGTAGTAAGAGAGATAGTTTCATCGAAATGCGTTTTGTGTTCAGCCGAAGGAAATGCCTGGCACATGATAATTAAATGTCCTCAAACTACTGAACTATGTAACTACGTGATTAAATTGGTATCAAGGCTACTTCCAACAAACAAAATATCAATAAAAGACCTTTACTGTTGCATTCCAGGAATCTCAGACACTATTAAGATGGCAAACTACTTAATAGTTTATAGCCTTTTTATTTATATTAAGGGATTTTCCTATTAGTTTTTTTCTATGTGACCAGCTGAAAGGCACAAGAAAGTTTTACGAGGATTTCCAGTAAGCGGATAGAGCCCACGGCAAGTTTCGATGGAAAATGGCTTGTAGATGAGGAAACCTCAAAAGGCTAAGCGGCTAGTCGAACTATTTGCTCTGGGTAGAACATGAGCTGTGAGTCGGGGTTGGACTGCGACCAAAATGTAGAGAGTATGACGCCACCGAATTTTTCTATACGAAGAAGACCTTACTTAAGTCCCTTGTACAAGGCGAATGCGGAAACCTTTATTCAATTACCGCTATACAATTTATTACCGCAACACAATCCCTAAAGTTTCTTACCTAATGGCTCGACTTTGACCTTTATAGATCACTGCTACACCTGTGAACAGATTAAACAAAGATAGCACTGTTTGTGCATTTATACCCAAAATTTTAAAAATTAATTCTACTCAACCTTCATTCATTCCAATTAAAAAAAATAGTCTTGACCAAAATAAAAATCTATTCCTTTAGTATTTAGCATGTTATTTACAAGACATCTTTTTTCTTTAATATAAGTTTGATTAATTAAAATTCTGTAAAAATATGTACATAAGTACTTGATAGTATAAGTACTTCTCACCGTTAAAACATGGTAATTTCTATTAGAAATGTCTAGCAAAATTTATTTAAAAATGAGTGAGCGTGAGTTTACTTTCTGAATAATTAACTATATGTAACAATTTCGGTTGGTTTGAGTAGCGCTACTTTAATCTCACAAAAATATTCCACTCAGCAATTAGTGAAATATGAAACGTATAAATTTAATTTCTAATGATTCGAGTAAATCATGTTTCAAATAATTAAATCAATTTTCATAAAATATGTAATTTAACTTTTCTTATCTCATAATGACATCTTCCGTAAATTCAATGTATTAATAAAAAGATTTAAAATGAAAATTTACAGGTTCCTGTTGCTTAATATGAAAAATATATAGTCTGTCATTCACCTAACTTGAAGTTCAGATCACGTGATCAAACAAAAAATTGTTTGTCTGTTATATCCATGCGACAGCTGACATATATGAAAGTAAATTTACATACCAGATGTTCATCCGATGGAAAAATACCTGCTAGGCATCTTGCCTCAGCACTTAAATACAGGAAATTTCCAATTTGTTACAACCAGATTTGCTGCTTATTGAAGTTCCAAACCATATCACAGCGTCCATATTATATAATTGATGCACGCCAAATCCACATTCGTACAAAGGTTAAACTTTACTAAATACTGATAAATTTCATTTCTTAATTCTCCTAAATTTTCCCACGTTGTATGTTAACTAAAATTGCATGCCAACTAAAATTTGCAAGTTAACAAAAATTTCATGGTAACTAAAAGTTTCGTGTTAATTAAAAGTTGCATATTATTTAAAAGTTGCACTGAAAAAAATTATTTAGTAAGTTTACAAAAGCAGTACTACTTACTGTTAACCAATAGTCCTTCAAACAAAATAACGTCTCGTCGTCTGCGAGTTATTTTCCAGCGAGTGTGGACAACTAAAGTGCGCGTCCGAGACGACATTATCTCAAGAAAACAATTTAAATTTCACGTGCTTCCAACACGTGGATTCAATAAACGTCATCGTCCTTGCGTTCAAGGAACAATTGACCTCTTCTGACGACAGCTGTATTGGAAGTGATCATATCACGCGGGTTACCGCCTGACAACAAGCCCAACGCTACAATCGTCTAACAGAGGGAGCTCTAAGAATGACACTAATAGAAAAGTATCTTTTGTCGCCGCATAATTTAAAATTATACACTTCCGCATTAAAAGTTAATATTGTATTTGACAATATGTAATATGTATTTCTTAGATTGTGTAGCATCATTATGCATAAAGTTGATTATTATTAATTACATAGGTTAAATATCTGTAGATATAATGACAGAAAATAAAATCGTTACACAGCCTCTTACTAAGAGAAAAAATTCGAGGAAATATTTCAGAATAAGTGCGAAGAATTTTTTTTATTTTTATTATTAGTATTTACAATTTACTATTAATTTTTACATACCAAAACAAAAAAATAACTCTCTGAATCAACAGGGATACTGCATGTATGTAAATGAGTGACCAGTAACTACGCGTACTAAACGCCAAAAGGGGACAATTTCGGGAAGTCATAATCGGTAGTATTACAATATCAGTTAATACATATTCGGGGTTATTTATCACTCACTTTACACACAGAATTTAAGAAACTAAACATAAAATACTGCCGTATTATAATTCACCAATAAAGATTTAACTTATCATGACAAACATACTCTTACTCAATTAACCATAATTTACATACTTACAATAGAAAAAGGATTCCTAATATTATCGGGATCCATAACAAACATATTTCCAAAATAACGAACATATTTCAAAATCATGAATGTTTAACATTCTAACGCAGCATATGCTAACAAAAATGTAGAAATATCTCTACCTATGAAGAGACAAGCAAAACGTCACCACGTCTTACTCTTCAAAAAATTTCACTCACGCATGAATGAACAAAATAGAACATTGCCAACTCACACAATATTCATAATAAACATAACTGTTCTAGTTACTAACAATATTGGTCTCTTACCAATATCTAACTTGGACTCAAATTATTTGACTTCCAATACAATCTCAAGAACTACCATCAATCTCGGTTGTTCTCTTGACTACAAAATTACTTTCCAGAAACAATTGTTCTCCACAGAAATTTTGAGAAGCTAAGTTTCGGACTACTATAAACACTATATACAACACGTTAAACAAACTAAATGAATTAAATGAATTAAGTGAATTATTTCATACCTAACTCCCCATAGATTAATATGACCATACATACATAAATCCAAAAGAAATTTTCAACTAATTATATACAAAATTTATCAAAAGTTCATCACCAAAAATTTAAACATCTTCTACTGACATTTGACCTTTAGGGTAACATGCAACTTACGTCTCAAATTCAACAATCAATTTGCAACCAACAGTTTCAGAGCAACCTAATATTAACCTTATTATACAACAAAATTTCTTTATCCTTTTTTATTTCATATCCTACATCTAAATTTTAGATTTACAAACAGTATTCTAATACAATAAATAAATTCTTTACCAAAAAGATATGACAGAAATAATTCCTACTATTAACCATTAAACATTTTAACACTACTAATTAACGTTCAGAAACATCATCTTTTTCAATATCATTACTGAACTCTGAATAAGGTTTTAAGTCCTTAACATGCCATCTGCCTGCCTTTGAACCATCTTCATTATTCAATTCATAAATCAAATTAGAAATCTTCTTTCTAACGATACACAAAACGTATTTTGGCGCAAGCTTAGCAGTAAACTTATCACTTGCTTTCGAAAGAACTTTATTGGACTTCCAAACTTTGTCACCTACTTCGAAAGAAATGTTACGTCTCCTTAAATTATATGAATTACTGGACTGCATGTAAGCTAAATGTAACCTTTTCTGTACGTTTTTCTTAATCTTCTTTGGGAATGAAACCACTCATAGTTTTTAAAATCTATTTTATTTACGTTTCGATCCATGATCTAGGATCGTTGTCAAAATAATAAAAACTTCAAGTTTGACGTTTATGACATAAATTGAAGGTTACTTTGATTTATTGATGTTTGAAATATTTGGTTTGAGTACACTAAGCAAAATTTTTAAAGTTTAAAAGAATGATTGCCTTCAATTTGTGTTGCGACCTGGGATCGACTTTCCTATGGTAGCCAATACACTTAACGTGAAATCAGCTGATTAATTTTTATTGGTGAATTTTATATAAATTCAATAATTTGGAAAACATTTTTAACATGTTTCTATTTATACAATTGAGAGATTTCTGATTTTATGTCTTATTTTACCGAGATTCAGTGAAGGGGTTAAGCAACCTGTGGCTACCAAGATCCCCAACATTTATAATTTGCCGAAATAATGGTTTTCTAGTTAATATGCTTATTGTTATGTAATTAGTTATTGTATGTATAAATAGAAATCATGTATGTATGCTGTATTTCATGTTAATATCGCAAGGAAAACCCAGGAAAACTTGCAATGCTACCTAGATATTGTGGGCATTTGATCTTCATTTGTTATTTCTTTTGTTATTTCTTTTAGTAATGGAATCCATTGTTTACTGAAAGTCACGGATTCGTTTGCAACGCAGTTATTTTTATGTAGGGTTATATAGGCAGCTTCTTTGATTTTGCGTTTTGGTGGTTTTCTTCTTTGTCGATAATTTTGCATCTTCCCATTTTATTTTATGACTGGAGTCCCATGCATGTTGGCAAATCATGGATTTTTCAAATTTTCTATTTTTATATATGATTTATGTTCTCTTAATCGAACTTCAAATGGTCTGGAAGTTTCTCCTATATAAAACTTATTACATTCGCACGGTATTTTGTAGATACAGTTTTTGAATTTTGTATTGCGTTTTTGGGTTTTGTTTTGTTAATTGTGCTCTTAGTGTATTGTTGGTTCTAAATACTGTTTTAATTCTAAATTTGTTTCCTATTCTTTGAATTTTTCGGAGAATCCTTTTATGTATGGTATTGAGAGCATTTTGTGGTGTGTATCGTTGTTTTGTTTTCTTTTCTTTATTTTTAGGGTTTTTATTCATTTCTTTCTCTATTATTCTTTTAGGATATTTGTTTTCTATTAGTGTACATCTGATTAGGTCTTTCTCTTTCTTTAAAATTTCTTCGTTTGATGATATTAATTTTGCTCTATAATACATGGTTTTGATAATTCCTCGTTTGACACATTGTGGGTGGTTTGAATCGAAGTTTAAGTATCTGTTTGTGTGTGTTGGTTTTCTATATACCGATGTATTAATTGTTGTATCGTTTTTGCTAACTAGGAGAAAAAAAACCTACTACGAATCAGTATTTTCCAAACAAAAAGAAATTCACATAAAGAAATTTAATAACCTATTTATAGAGAAAAATAACACACAAACTAAAACGTTAGAAAACAGGAACACCATGCCAAACACCGTGATAAATTTATCAAACAGAACCATTAACGACACAGAAAAATCAATTCTTTCAAAAGGCCTTAACTTTTCAGTAACACCAAAATCAATACCAACCTTTGAAATAATTAGCTGTATTGAGAAAACAGCAAACCAACTCGAAGAAGATCAAGCAAACGAATTTAGAATACGATGTAAAATCGAAATAGAAAAGAATCACAAAATAAAACCAAATGTAAGTAATAACGAAATAAAAGCAATTCGCAATCTAAAAAACGATAACTCAATTATAATTCTACCTGCTGACAAAGGCAATGCAACAGTAATAATGAATAAAAACGATTACAACACAAAAGTCAACGAACTATTGAACACTGAGAATTACACCAGTTTAGAAACGGACCCAACAAAATCAATTGAAAATAAAATATACAAAACTCTATTTAAATTTAAAATGAATTCGAAGACAAAGAAAGAAGTAAACTAGTCCCACATTACAGTAAACCACCCCACTTTTACGGTCTACCAAAATTCATAAAAAGACATTCCTCTAAGACCTATTGTAAGCTCAATAGATTCACCATGCCATAATTTAGCAAAATTTCTACTAAAATTATAAATCCATTAGCAGGCAAAACGGATTCTTTCATTAAAAACAACCAACACTTTTTAGAAAAACTATCAAACATAAAATTGAAAATACACACACAATGGTAAGCTTTGATGTAGTAAATCTCTTTACAAATGTCCCTATAAACAAAACGCTTAATATTATAAAAACAAACTCGAAAAAGATGGCAATCTTAAAGAAAGAACAAAACTAAGTATATCATCGATTATGGAATTACTTGGTTTATGCGTAAATACCACATATTTTCAAATAAATGATCAATTTTACAAACAAAGCTTCGGAATGGCAATGGAAGTCCACTATCCCCAATCTTCAGTAATATATTCATGGAGGAATTCGAAAAGATGTGATATTCACACAAGAATTGAAACCATTGATCTGGTGGAGATACGTTGATGATGTTTATGCTATTTGGCCTCATAATATAGAATTAATTAAAAACTTTATACAGTCAATTAACGAAATAGAACCAACTATTAAATTCACATATGAATTAGAACAACATGGAAAACTTCCGTTTTAGATATTCTAGTTAGCAAAACGATACAACAATTAATACATCGGTATATAGAAAACCAACACACACAAACAGATACTTAAACTTCGATTCAAACCACCCACAATGTGTCAAACGAGGAATTATCAAAACCATGTATTATAGAGCAAAATTAATATCATCAAACGAAGAAATTTTAAAGAAAGAGAAAGACCTAATCAGATGTACACTAATAGAAAACAAATATCCTAAAAGAATAATAGAGAAAGAAATGAATAAAAACCCTAAAAATAAAGAAAAGAAAACAAAAACAACGATACACACCACAAAATGCTCTCAATACCATACATAAAAGGATTCTCCGAAAAATTCAAAGAATAGGAAACAAATTTAGAATTAAAACAGTATTTAGAACCAACAATACACTAAGAGCACAATTAACAAAAACAAAACCCAAAAACGCAATACAAAATTCAAAAACTGTATCTACAAAATACCGTGCGAATGTAATAAGTTTTATATAGGAGAAACTTCCAGACCATTTAAAGTTCGATTAAGAGAACATAAATCATATATAAAAATAGAAAATTTGAAAAATCCATGATTTGCCAACATGCATGGGACTCCAGTCATAAAATAAAATGGGAAGATGCAAAATTATCGACAAAGAAGAAAACCACCAAAACGCAAAATCAAAGAAGCTGCCTATATAACCCTACATAAAAATAACTGCGTTGCAAACGAATCCGTGACTTTCAGTAAACAATGGATTCCATTACTAAAAGAAATAACAAAAGAAATAACAAATGAAGATCAAATGCCCACAATATCTAGGTAGCATTGCAAGTTTTTCCTGGGTTTTCCTTGCGATATTAACATGAAATACAGCATACATACATGATTTCTATTTATACATACAATAACTAATTACATAACAATAAGCATATTAACTAGAAAACCATTATTTCGGCAAATTATAAATGTTGGGGATCTTGGTAGCCACAGGTTGCTTAACCCCTTCACTGAATCTCGGTAAAATAAGACATAAAATCAGAAATCTCTCAATTGTATAAATAGAAACATGTTAAAAAATGTTTCCCAAATTATTGAATTTATATAAAATTCACCAATAAAAATTAATCAGCTGATTTCACGTTAAGTGTATTGGCTACCATAGGAAAGTCGATCCCAGGTCGCAACACAAATTGAAGGCAATCATTCTTTTAAACTTTAAAAATTTTGCTTAGTGTACTCAAACCAAATATTTCAAACATCAATAAATCAAAGTAACCTTCAATTTATGTCATAAACGTCAAATTTGAAGTTTTTATTATTTTGACAACGATCCTAGGTCATGGATCGAAACGTAAATAAAATAGATTTTAAAAACTATGAGTGGTTTCATTCCCAAAGAAGATTAAGAAGAATGCTAAACAAACCACAACAAACATACAGGGAGTATTTACTTTTCTGTACGTCTATAAAAATATCAAATAGTCCTTGATGATCTAACACATACGAAGGTCTATCACCAGGAATAATATCTAAATCATCTGTGGGTTCCACATCAAGACCATAAAATCTTCCAGACACGGGAACATGTCTACCAAAAACTAAGAAATTTGGCGAATAACCAGTGGCATGATGTTTTGCAGAATTAATCGCATACTGAATTTGGGGTAACTCAATATCCCAAGTATCATGTTCTTTAATATATGACCGTATAGCTGTTCCGACAGTTCGATTTATTCTTTTCACAAAATTACATTGAGGAGAGTAAACTGCATTAAACCAGATTTTTTGAACATCATATTTTTTACATACTGCCTTGAAATTTCTTCCACTAAATTGTGAGCCATTATGACAAATAACGAATTTGGGGACACCAAAGACTAAAAAAACTTTTTCCTCCAGTACACGTTCTATTAAATGCGCTTTTGCACTACGTAAAGGAAACATTAATGTAAACTTAGAAAACCAATCACCTATAACTAATAACCATTTGTGTCCAAGCTTGGACCGTGGAAATGGGCCCATGAGGTCTATTGCAATAATCTGAAAGAGGAACTTCACCTCCTTTTCCTTTCCCATTAACCCTAGGGGTCCTCTATTCGATGCTTTCTGTGCACCACACGTTAAGCACTTTTTACAAAATTTCATCACATCAATACGCATTTTTGGCCAATAAAAATTCTCTTGTACGCGTGCCAATGTTTTAAAAAAACCAAAATGTTCGGCCACTGAAGGGTCATGATTTATCCGAATAACCTCTTCCTTTTGTGATATAGGTACTAAATATTTCCTTTCTCTTACATTCGACGAGAGTGGTAAATTTGAAGAAAGAAATTTAAATACAAGGTTATCTTCCACCTTCCATTGTGGGTAATCATCAGGTGAAGATAAAATCTTTTCTCGAAGAGACGCATACCAGGGATCCACATTATCCAACTTGATCTCAACTAAATTATCAACATGATTTACGACTGGGACTGCACGGCTAAGACAATCTGGAACTACGTCAAACTTTCCTTTTCTTTTAAATTCGCAGACAATGACAATTTTAAACATAATAAATTTATAATTTAGATTACTTTCAACCTTCCATTGAGGATAACAATAAATCAATGTTCTAGTACAGTCTTACACTACTAATAATCAAACTGTCAAGACAGACAAAAGTACTTCACAACGCATAAACTTGCTAGGGTGACAAACTCCTCTATGAGTCTCACCTAGACTTATAAACAAAAAAAATTTAACCTGATCACCAACCTCAAAAATAGAGATGCCAAAATTGCTAGAGCGACAACTTACCTCGAGTCTCGTTTAGACTAATGTAATGCTGAGCGACCGACTTTTCCTAAGTCTCGTCTAGACTAATATACTGCTATCCGACCAACCACGACGACAAGTTTCGCTTAGACTTACAACCAATTTAACATACTGCGTTGCAATGCGGATATAAATAAATCAAAAATTGCTATTAAAATAAATCATATCAAAACAAAACGTGCCCATGCACAAGAGCAATCCTGAAACGGTTTACCGACAGTAAAAACCAGTGTACCAAATTATAAACATCTATTATTTCAACTATAAAAAAATTAATCAAACAACTATTGTAACTAATACAAATGGAAGATGAACCTAAATACAAATCACTATTATCAACTACACTGTGAATTACTATTCACTGAAATACTACAAGCTGCGACTAAAAGAACAATAACATTCCTATCGAACAATTTTACCATGTAAGAAAGCTTCTTCCAATTTCTTACACAACTTGATTAACGTTGACATATTATCAATAAACGAATCACCAAAGAACTCCAATTTGTTAACGAACTTCTAACCCAACGATACCATTCTAAACCGTTACCTGTGAATAATTCTACGGAAGCATTAAATAAATCTTCTTCAGATACTTTACGCGAGTGTGCTAACTCAGCTACTCTGTCCAAAAATTGATGAACCTGTCTTGGATCTCCAGAAAATTTTACTGACCACGAACCAATTGGAATAGGGGGTACTAAATATGAAACAGTATGAATAGGAGCACTGACAACAGCTGGAATGGTTTCTCTCATAGAAAATTCACCATATCCGCTTACATCTTCATTCTTCTTAAGCTTTTCATGTAACTCTGCCTCCATGGTAAGGATAGTTGCTAACGATTCATTTTTAAATAAAGTAACCTCATCCGAATTATCTAAAGGGATTTTCATTGTCCTAACTCGACCATCAAGATGTATTAATCTCGACTGTATCCTCTTAAATGTAGGGTCTGCTAACTCACCTTCAAATTCTAATAAAACATTTTTTACTGATTCTATCGATACCTCAATCTCATCACGTTCATCTGAAAATTCTACGACATATGCGGAAGGATCTATTAAACGACCAGGTACTGTTGTTTCTTTAGCTAATAATCGGCCTAACATTTTCCTCTTATCCTGCATCGGTCTGCTACTAACAACTCCTCAAATTCTCAATTCGTAATCCAATTCATCTTTATGCAAATAAACTACTGGATAGGTCTCAGCCATCGTGAAATAGACTAGCTAACTAACTACAATTTAAACTCAATTAAATAATCTGCACTAATACTTCAGTCGAACAACATCAATAGACTAAATTAATCTTAGGGTAAATGATTTACGAATCAACAAGTGTAAACATGCAAGGTCAAGCCTGGACGTTATGTGCTTATACAATTGGTACAGCAATCGAGGCCCCACGTTGGGCGCCATTTATAGCCTTTTTATTTATATTAAGGGATTTTTCCTATTAGTTTTTTTTCTATGTGACCAGCTGAAAGGCACAAGAAAGTCTTACGAGGATTTCCAGTAAGCGGATAGAGCCCACGGCAAGTTTCGATGGAAAATGGCTCGTAGATGAGGAAACCTCAAAAGGCTAAGCTGCTAGTCGAACTATTTGCTCTGGGTAGAACATGAGCTGTGGGTCGGGGTTGGACTGCGACCAAAAATGTAGAGAGTATGGCGCCACCGAATTTTTCTATACGAAGAAGACCTTACTTAAGTCCCTTGTACAAGGCGAATGCGGAAACCTTTATTCAATTACCGCTATACAATTTATTGCCGCAACACAATCCCTAAAGTTTCTTACCTTATGGCTCGACTTTGACCTTTATAGATCACTGCTACACCTGCGAACAGATTAAACAAAGATAGCACTGTTTGTGCATTTATACCCAAAATTTTAAAAATTAATTCTACTCAACCTTCATTCATTCCAATTAAAAAGAATAGTCTTGACCAAAATAAAAATTTATTCCTTTAGTATTTAGCATGTTATTTACAAGACATTTTTTTTCTTTAATATAAGTTTGATTAATTTAAATTCTTGAAAAATATGTACATAAGTACTTGATAGTATAAGTACTTCTCACCGTTAAAACATGGTAATTTCTATTAGAAATGTCTAGCAAAATTTATTTAAAAATGAGTGAGCATGAGTTTACTTTCTGAATAATTAACTATATGTAACAATTTCGGTTGGTTTGAGTAGCACTACTTTAACCTCACAAAAATATTCCACTCAGCAATTAGTGAAATATGAAACGTATAAATTTAATTTCTAATGATTCGAGTAAATCATGTTTCAAATAATTAAATCAATTTTCATAAAATATGTAATTTAACTTTTCTTATCTCATAGTGACATCTTCCGTAAATTCAATGTATTAATAAAAAGATTTAAAATGAAAATTTACAGGTTCCTGTTGCTTAATATGAAAAATATATAGTCTGTCATTCACCTAACTTGAAGTTCAGATCACGTGATCAAACAAAAAATTGTTTGTCTGTTATATCCATGCGACAGCTGACATATATGAAAGTAAATTTACATACCAGATGTTCATCCGATGGAAAAATACCTGCTAGGCATCTTGCCTCAGCACTCAAATACAGGAAATTTCCAATTTGTTGCAACCAGATTTGCTGCTTATTGAAGTTCCAAACCATATCACAGCGTCTATATTATATAATTGATGCACGCCAAATCCACATTCGTACAAAGGTTAAACTTTACTAAATACTGATAAATTTCATTTCTTAATTCTCCTAAATTTTCCCAAGTTGTATGTTAACTAAAATTGCATGCCAACTAAAATTTGCAAGTTAACAAAAATTTCATGGTAACTAAAAGTTTCGTGTTAATTAAAAGTTGCATATTATTTAAAAGTTGCACTGAAAAAAATTATTTAGTAAGTTTACAAAAGCAGTACTACTTACTGTTAACCAATAGTCCTTCAAACAAAATAACGTCTCGTCGTCTGCGAGTTATTTTCCAGCGAGTGTGGACAACTAAAGTGCGCGTCCGAGACGACATTATCTCAAGAAAACAATTTAAATTTCACGTGCTTCCAACACGTGGATTCAATAAACGTCATCGTCCTTGCGTTCAAGGAACAATTGACCTCTTCTGACGACAGCTGTATTGGAAGTGATCATATCACGCGGGTTACCGCCTGACAACAAGCCCAACGCTACAATCGTCTAACAGAGGGAGCTCTAAGAATGACACTAATAGAAAAGTATCTTTTGTCACCGCATAATTTAAAATTCCGAATTAAAAGTTAATATTGTATTTGACAATATGTATTTCTTAGATTGTGTAGCATCATTATGCATTAAGTTGATTATTATTAATTACATAGGTTAAATATCTGTAGATATAATGACAGAAAATAAAATCGTTACAAGTTTTAGCAAAAGCTACCATCTATTGGAATACAATTGATTCGATAAAGAAAAATTTAATATCTGCAACTTTCAGGGTTATATACACAAAGCGCTTAAAATCCAGAATAATAAAGGAATTCGTAGGAAAAGTGAGCTCTGGACAATTGCAAAGTTTTCAAAGGGTGTGGTGCATTAAAAGCATACTCTGTATCGTTAACAACAATGACCTAGTGTTTGAAAATGAACTTAGTGACATCTCTCCAACTGCTTTTTAGGCTACTTACCAACTTGTATTCAGTTTTGTCTTAGAACTTTACCATATAAATTTATTTTTGTATTGTAACTTAATTATTATGTATCAGTTGTTTTAGAACTATGTACGCAAAATGAAACGTTTTAATGAATAATAATAATAATAATAATAATAACACACACACGCACGCACGCAAGCGCGCACGCGCACACACACACACTCACTCACACACACACTCACACACGCACGCACGCACGCGCACACACACACACGCACACACACACACAACACATACACACACACACAACACACACACAACACACGCACACACACCCCAAATCAAATTGCTTAGTTTCCACAAACGCTTGCAAAGATACAGAACACGTATTTTTTCATTGTCCTAGATTCCGTATATCACGCGACAAACTAACCACGAGAGCAAATATAAATTTGTTTCCAGCTAGGCTTGTTGAAAAAGTGCTAGAATCACAAAAGATATGACTAGCAAGTAAGAAAAACTCATACATGCGCATGCATACACACACAACTGCACGCATACATGCACATAAATACACACACTTGCGAAGTAATTTAAAGAAAAATTAGTGCTATTTTTTGTTTAGGCGGCAACACCAATTGGCAGAATAACAACAATCTTGGTGGCACTCCTGGTAAGTAGCAGATTTTTACTTGTGTTAACCATAGCTTTGTTTAAATACTTTTTATTTATTTATTTTTGTATTTTATACGATTAACAGCATTATTTTAAATTACAATAGAAATATCAATACAGGCAACTTAAATAATATTAAGCAAACATTTACTTTAAACAAAAATCCATTTTAAATTAAATTAAATGCGCTAATTAGATTAATTAATACAATATGGATAAGTAAGATAAGTGAAGTGTGCAAACAAAAATGAAGTGCACAATAAAGTAGCAGTTGGATATTAAAATATTACTGCAGAACATAGTAATGTAGGTTTAACTAGAACCTTCTCTATTTGAATGAGACATATCAAATGGAACGAATTATGGTGCTTATTAATTAGTCTACACATCCTATCAGTAGATGAAAATAACATAGTTGGTTCTATAGAACCCAATAAACAAAATTTCATGATTCCTAGTACTCTAGGAGGCATTTGTATACATATCTTCTGTAAAAGTCCAGGTCAGATAATATGACAATTCAAAACATTGAAGACAAAACATGTATCATTGATACATCTCCTATCAGATAGAGAGCACATATTTAAAACTGACAGCGTGTGCTCGTTATATAAAGTTACTTCAAGACTAAGCTTATATAATATATATTTAAGAAATCTACTCTGAACATGCTTAATCAAGTCAGAGTAACAATGGTAAATTGAATTCCAGACGGGGGACACATACCTACTCTAAATCTGAACGGAACAGAGAGGTGTATAATATTTTTATTGAGTTAATATTTGTGAAATGTTTAGTATTTCTTTTAACAAATCCAAGCATACGCATTGCTTTGGCTGAAATGTTTTTGATATGGGAAACAAATGTTAGATCCTTTCAATTAACACTCTTAAATCAGTTGTCTCAGTATCCCTAAAACTCGACTATTTAAAGAATAAAATATCATGAACGAATTATGTTTTCTATAAAATCTTAGGCAATAATATTTATCAATGTTTAACTGCAATTTGTAATGATCACACCATTCCCAAAATCTATCAAGATCAGATTGAAGTAACAAATGATCATTAGGAGAATAAATAGACATATATTTTAATATCATCTGCATACAGAATAAACTTTGAAAACTTAAAAGTCGATTTAATATCATTTATGAACAATACAAATAAGACTGGACCAAGGTGAGAACATATGAGTTAACTACAATTTCCTTTGATATAAAATTTCAAATTTTAACAAACTGGCTTCTTCCAATAAGGTAGCTAGAGATCCAACCAAGCAAAAATTTTCCAATGCCAATTGTTGCAAGTTTAATCAAAACTTGTCTATAGCTGACAGTATCAAATTCCTTTCTAAAATCACCATAAATACAATCAACTTGATGACCTTGTAACACCCAAGACATTTTTTAATTAATCCAAATTTTAAATAATATTTTCTGCCAATCACAGATAATTCTATCTAAAATGTAACCCATCACTGACTAGAATTAATATAGTTATCCAATCCTAGTTCGACTTTGGGTGACAATTGACACTTTAAATGAACATAACCTATCAACTGATATCTAACATCCCGTAAAATTTAGAAGATTTTAAATTAAGGCGCCAAAAAAAATGCTAGTTTGTTCTAGAAAATTCGAAACCGGAAGTGCGTAATAATATGTAATTTTTCCTGATATCTATAAAAATATTAACAGGAAGTACTGTAGAATATTGCAGAATAACTTAAATTTAAATATAGGGTAGTTTCAATTAGCAATATAATAAATGTTGATTTATACCATTAACCTAAAAGCACATGTAGGGATGATATAGGATTGTGAAATATGTAAGATTTTTGATTGGCTAGAGCTGTCACGTGATTAAAAGTATATAAATATGGGAAGTGAGAGAATTCAAAAAAAAATTGTCGCACAAAAACAAAAGACGACACACAAAGACTCACCAAGACACACACACAAAAGATATGAAAGAAGGTACGAAATGAAAACTAACTAGCCCGGAGCTAGTGTGGGGTAGACTGCAATGTCGTGTAGCAGTATGGGTTATATGCCCGTGCAAATTAAAGCAATGTTTAGTGAACAAATATAAGAAGTGAGTATGCTTATTACGGGAAGAATAGTGAATGTAAGTAGTGGATTAAGAACACATATAAGTCCGACTCGTAAAGTAAAAGTAAATCGTAATAGATTTAAGTGTAATGAAGAAACGAAATGGTTCAGCTGTAAGGCGGTCAATGGTAGAAAGTGCAGGTTTATTAACTGCAAAGAAAATTATACTTAAACACAATTATATGGTTCATTATTGATTGATTGTGGAAGTTCGGATTTTGGAAGCTCAATTTCAAACCAAGTTGGTACGAAAATAAGGGGAATATCAAGAGTTTCGAGCACAAAATTTATCAACACCTGTGTTAAGCGTAATCAACCCTAGTGACGATAAGTTACCTCGGAGGTATTGTAGAGAGTGGAACAACAGTGGGTATTGCATACCCGAAACAGGTATTGAGTGAATCTTTGAATAAATGGTTTGAGAAAACGGACGTGTATATGCATGCATACACGTGGGGTTGTAAGTATGAACCGTTATATAGTTATACCTATGCTTTTACATGAATATGTTAAGTTGCTAGATTAAGGTTGGAATTTTTGGACATTATTATTAACGTTACCAATCATATTTTGAATTTTGTATAGAATATCAAGAGTTATTGGCTATGTTTAATTTGGGGCCAATTTGTTTTAACTATAGAATTTGCAGTGTTTAGTACAATATATAACCACCCGGCTTAAAGTAACTTAGGTAAGTAAGAGATATTGCTTTTATTGCATTCAAGTATGTCAAAATACTAAATATAAATAGTTATATCACCATACTAAAGGTTATTAAATTCATTACTTGATAATGTTGAGATATATATATATATATATATATATATATATATATATATTACAATTAAAAGGGGTTTGTTGAAATACATTTAGGTACAGATACTTTGTAAACTTTTGGGTAAGTTAACTCACCAGTATCAGTTTTAGAATTCTAGGCCTAACCACCCTGGGACATGTTCATGTATTCTCCGCTGTAGAGTAGCCGAGGCGTTTGAGGGAAGTAGAGTAAAGACTATTGGATCAGAAGTAGTTGACAACCTTACGGAATAGGTAAGTGGAGCCTTGTATTGCAATTTTGAACCATAAAAAGTGGTATAGAGTTGGTATTCATTTATACATGTATTAGGTAACTCGTTACTTGTCTCTTCGACTGCTACTTAGCTCAGGGGAGGAGGACGAAGTGATACATTTCGAGTTTCACGTTAGGCGCCAATTATAACACTTTGCCCTCCTCCCCTGACCTATGTAGCAGACAAAGAAACAAGAAACGAGTTACCTAATACCTGCATAATTGAATGCCAATTTTATATCGCTTTTATGGTTCAAAATTGCAATACAAGGGTCCACTTAGCTATTCCCTACGGTTGTCAACTATTTCTGACCCAATAGTCTTCACTCTACTTCCCTCAAACGCCTCGGCTACTCTACAGCGGAGAATACATGGACATGTCCCAGGGTGGTTAGGCCTAGAACTCTAAAACTGATACTGGTGAGTTAACTTACCCAAAAGTTTACAAAATATCTGTACCTAAATGTATTTCAACAAACACCTTTTAATTAAATAATATATATCTCAACATTATCAAGTAATGAATTTAATAACCTTTAGTATGGTGATATAACTATTTACATTTACTATATTGACATACTTGAATGAAATAAAAGTAATATCTCTTACTTAACTAAAAGTAACCTTAAGCCGGGTTGTTATATATTGTACTAATCACTGCAAATTCTACAGTTAAAACAAATTGGCTCCAACTTAAATATAGCTAATAACACTTGATATTCTATACAAAATTCATAGTAATGATTGGTAACGTTAATAATAATGTCCAAAAATTCCAACCTTAATCTAGCAACTTAATAACATATTTATGTAAAAGTATAGGTATAACTATATAAAAGTTCATACTTACAACCCCACGTGTATGAATGCGTGCATATACACGTCCGTTCTCTCTAACTATTTATTCAAAGATTCACTCAATACCTGTTTCGGGTATGGAATACCCACTGTTGCTCCACTCTCTACAATACCACCGAGGTAATTTATCCTCACCAAGGTTGATAGTACTTAACAAGTGTGTTGGGTAAATTTTATGCTCGAACTCTTTATCTCCCACTACGGCTGTACCGTCTTGGTTTGGAATTGAGCTTCCAAAATCCGAACTTCCACAATTAATCAATAATGAACCATATAGGTGTAGTTAAGTATCATTTTCTTTGCAGGTAATAAACCTGCACTTTCTACCATTAACCGACTTACAGCTGAACCACTTTGTTTTTTGATTACACTTAAATTTATTACGATTTACTTTTCCTTTACGAGCCGGACTTATCTGTGTTCTTTATCCACTACTTAAATTCACTATTCTTCCAGTAATAAGCATACTCACTTCTTATATTTGTTCACTAAACATTATTATAATTTACACAGGCATATAACCAATACTGCTACTCGATCTTGCAGCGTAACCCGTACTAGCTCGGGGCTAGTTATTGTTACATTTCCGTCCCTTCATATCTTTTTGTCTTTGTGTGTCATGTGTCTGAATTTTTCCACTTCCCATATTTATATACCTTCGATCAAAAAATCTTACATATTTCACAATCGTACATCATCCCTACATGTGCTTTTAGGTTAATAGTTTAAATCAACTTTTATTATTACCATTGCTAATGGGAACTACCCTATATTTAATTTTAAGTTATTTTGCAATATTCTACAGTACTTTCTGTTAATATTTTTATAGATATCACGAAAAATTACATATTATTACGCACTTCCGGTTTTGAATTCTCTAGAACAAACTAGCATTTCTTTTGGCGCCTTAATTTAAAATCTTCTAAATTTCACGGGATGTTAGATATCAGTTGATAGGTTATGTTTCTTTAAAGTGTCAATTGTCACCCAAAGTCAAACTAGGATTGGGTAACTATATTAATTCTGGTCAGTGATAGGTTATATTTTAGATAGAATTGTTTGTGATTGGCCGAAAATATCATTTGAAATTTGGATTAATTTAAAAATGTTCTTGGGTGTTACACCCGGTAAACAACCTCTTTCAAAAGCAGTAGTAATAAAATCAACAAACAACAATAAATTGGTTGTGGTAGAGCGTCCAACACAGAAACCATGTTGTTCATTAATAATTAAATTTCTAAATATAAAGATTAGGTGATTAAGATCAAACTTTCAAAAAAATTTTGTACACAACTAATTAAGGAAATAGGCCTATAATTAGAAATGTTAGACTTATCGCCTGATTTATGAACTGGCGTAACAGAGCTAGCTTTCCAATAAACTGGAAACGTCCCTTCACTTAAGGGCAGATTAAATAATATGAATAAGGATTTTGAGATAGTACACACACAATTTTTCAAAAATATAGGTGGAACTCCATGAGGACAAGAAGATATATTTACATCAAAATTGTTTATTATTGAATAAATTGTCTGCTAAATGAACATTAAAATGCGAAACATTGATATTAAACCAATTATTGTTTATAGCAGACATATTATGTCCAGTATTACTAACATAAACAGAAGAGAAATAGATTGCAAATAAATCAGCAATCTCATTGTCTCCACAAGTAACCTTATTATTATAAAGCATGCTGTTTGGAATTCCATAAACATCCCTTAGTTTACTAGTGAAACTCCAAAAACAGTTTACATTGTCAGAAATAGAGTTCTCAATATTACATACATAATTCCTATAACAAGTGGTTGCTAAATTTTTTTGTCTATTCCTTAAATTAGAAAAAATAAGGTAATCATGAACAGAGTTTGTAGACATATACAGGGTGCCCACAATCTATCTCCGTATATGGGTAACTTTTTTATTATAGAAGATACAATGTTGGTTAAATTAGCAAAGTTGAAGAGAAATTTACGAGTAGTATGATGCTTTTTTGAAAACTCACCTAGATGCTCAACTTTTTTAGATATTTGAAAAAAACTGAAATTTGCCATTTTCTTCAAACGCTAATAACTTTTTAACGGTTTAACCTATAGAGAAAATAAAAACTGCTTGTAAGGTAACTTTTTACGTAGAATTCAATAGCGTATATGACAATTTTAATTGGAAATGGGTTTTCAAGCTACAAACATAACCTCACTTTTTTTAAATGGAAACCATAGTTCAATATAACCCAAATGGAAAGGTTTTTCTTTTCTGGTTACACTGATGTAAGGGTTGATGTACTTATTTTCAGTAGTTTCTTCATAATAAAGAAAAACGATTTATTTATTTGCGGACATCAAGGAGTCCATGGATACATATTTTAAATAAACAAAAAACAACTGGCATTTGTCAGATATTATTAGTTAAAGTGTTTATTTGCTCTGGGTTGCAAATTTTGTGTAGAAGACTGTAACGTCTTAGGTGGGGTTATTGCTTATTAGGGGTGTAGGCTTTTAATGATACACGAGTAACATTAGTAATGTAATATGTAATTAAGAGACCACACGCCGTGCGCTCTTATTGACATATTAAATACGACTGTCCTTTAGCAATAGCCAGGCGTGTGGCCTGATAACCACCTGCTATATTATTTATACATAATAGATAACAGTGGCGTAACTACACCCCTGCCAGCCCCCGCTATGCGGGGGGGCCCCAAGTGCAAGAAGGCCCAAACGATAATAAACTCAACTTATTCATCTTCAACGTATTTGGCAGGTAAGAAACGGTCAAGAAAATATTGCAGATAATTCAGAAACCGCAGGTTAACGAACGTTTTCTTGATGTTACTACTAGGAACTGCTGAAATACAAGAAATAATAATTAAGATAAATACTGAACACCACCTGCAGCCTGCATCCTTTCTTCTTTCTATCCGTTCTGTCCTATTTTGTAAGGGTTAATAAACAGATGAAAGAGACTGTAAACTTTAATAACAAAGATGTCTATATTATTCTTAAGTGATAAGTTGTATAAAGTGGTAAAGCATTATTAAACGACGTATAGTAGGGTTAGTTTGGTTTGTGGGATTTTAAATAGGAATAAAAGGGCTATTGTCTGTACAGTACAGATTCACAGGATGGCAGGTAGCTTAGTAACCTTCGCTTTCTAGAAATATAATACTAGAAAGAAATTCATTTTGTGGTTTCTAGTCAGCTGGTTGCAACGTATTTGCATTAGCTGCATTATATATAACGGAAAGGAAGTAAAAAGCATTCCAGTACGTTTTACTCAATAGTGTTGTGTTCGTATTACAGGAGGTCTTTCATATTTAAACGTAAGTATTTATATCTATTTTTATTAAACTACTATTGATTTGATCATAGTTGAAGTCGCGCTGAGAAATACATATAAATAAATCTTTAAGCATTCAATAAAATCATTTATATTTTGTTAATTAAAGCATTTAAAGCAAAGTATGTATGTGTTATTTGTAATTTCAAAAGGCTTTTAAATAATTATTACTTATCTAATTACATTATAATTAATTTCATTCAAAATTGCAGGAAATAATATACAATGAGCACTACAAGCGGCGCTGCAAAAAACGAAAAGGAAACTATTGGAAGAATCAAAGAGCAAGATTCCAAAAATAAGTTCCTTTTTTACTTCTAAAGAGTCCGAAAAACAAGAACAATCTATGAAAGAAATTGGGCTTTCGACAGTAGCATCTACTAGTTCCGCTACAGACGAACAGCAGTCGTCAACAATTTTAAAACTCTCACCCAGGGCGCAAGTACATCACATAATGACGGCCGCGATAGAAATTTGGAACTAGATACCACTACAATTACAGAGGTAAATGTGAGTAGTACTTTTTCACTTAATAAACTATCTATGGATCTGACGAAAGAATATCCAACCGATTTTGCACATTTTTTAAAAATCAATGTTTTACAACATGACAATTTAAGAAAAGAAATAATTAATTACGGATTGTGTAGACCAGATGGTGCGTTTCCTAAAGATAATAAAAATAGAAGTTTTTCAGTTCACTATTATTACTTAATAACTGCAAGCGAAAATAAAAGCAATACGTTAAACTTACCACACAATTCAAATGGGTGGTTGTGTTATTCTAAATTAAAAATTGTGTTTATTGTCAACCATGTTGGCTGTTTGCTTCAGTAAGGTCAAGTTGGACGACCGGAATTAATGATTGGCAGGGTTTATCAAAAAATTAAAGAGCATTTGCTTGCTCAATCTCATTTAACTTGTTGTTTTATTTACGATATGTGGAAAAAATTATACCATAGATAAGAAAGATACTCTACTATTAAAACAAGAAACTGAATTTTGGAAAATGTTTTACACAGACTTTTCAATGTTACTTTAACACTATCCCAGCGCATGCTGTCATTTCGAGGACATAGAGAAAGTTTTTCTGATTCAAAAGACAGTTACAACGGTAATTTCTTAAGTTTAGTTCATTTAATTAGTAACTATGATCCTATATTACAAAAAGTGCTTGAACGACCCAAAGGTTCAATTAAATATCTTTCCCAAAATTCAAAACGATATTATTAATACTTTAAGCGCACACTTAAAAATATTTTATTAAATAAAATTAGATCCGCTCCTTTTTCTCAATCATAATAGACACTACACAGGATATAACTAAGATTGATCAATTAAGTAAAATTGTAAGATATATTGATTTTAAAAAGACAGCTTGGGAGAGGTAACCAAAATAGATATTTGTGAAACTTTTGTGGGTTTTACAAAAGTAGAGTCCCAATCTGCTGAAGGACTATGTAATACTATATTAAGCAATTTAACCAACATGCAATTAGATATAAATAAATGTAGAGGGCAGGGCTACGATGGAGCTAACGTTATGAGCGGTACGTATTCTGGCGTGCAAAAGAGAATTTTAAACATAGAGCCTGCAGCCTTATATATGCACTGTAGTGCCCATAACTTAAATCTAGTCATAAATGATGCCGTTAAAGGTATAAAAGAAATAGAATCGTTTTTCTACTTTTAGAAAACATATATACATTTTTGCTAATAGTATAGTAAGATGGAATTGGCTTTCTGTTTTAAAGAAAATTTCACACAATTGAAACGCTTAAATCCGACACGTTGGGCGGATCGAGTAAAATCTTTAGCTGCCATAAGAATTCGGTATAAAGATATAGTAATGTCTCTTAATAAAATTATTATGATATCAAAAACAGATGAACGAAATGACGCAAAGCAAATATTAACTAGCATGGATAATTTTAATTTTATTTTTAAGTGTTTTTAAGTCAAATTCTAGAAGAGCTTAACAAGCTCTCACAAACTGCTCAGAGTGAAAAGGCGAATATTAATCAGATAACTCTCTTATTTCAAAAACTTTAAAATTTTTCAAGGAAACAAGAAATAACTATTCCAACATCAAGGAGGAAGCAGCGAAAGTTGCAGGGCAATGGAATATTAAACCGGAATTTATAAAAAAGGCAACCAAAAATAAAAAGCATTACGATGAATTATCCAATGATTATCGATTTAATGATGAAGAATTTAAATTTAAAATAAATGTATTTTATCGCGTAATGGATATTATAATTTCACAGCTGTCGAATCGTTTTAAATCGCTTTTTCATGTAAACGAAAACTTTAATTTCTTAGAACCTAATGTATTTTTGAATTTAACTGCAGACGATATTTTATCTAAGGCAAAACAATTGCAAAAATTTTACTACAAAGATTTAAATGATGCTATAGGTATAGAACTTACTACACTCAAAAATAATAGACTTATTTGTGATGAATTAAAAATGTTAACGGTATCTTACAATTTTAGAATATCTAGTACTTTCCAAATCTACAGGTTCTAGCAGTTTTCCAAACACCATAACAGCCTTAATGTTATACCTAACTTTACCCGTTAGCGTTGCAAGTGCGGAGAGATCTTTCTCAAAATTAAAAATTATTAAAAATTATCTTAGGAACCGCACTTCACAAGATAGATTAGACGATTTATCCCTCTTAGCAGTAGAACATGACACTGCCAAAAATATGAATATAGAGGATACAATAAACGCGTTTGCAGCAAAACATGCAAGAAAAACAAAATTTTGAATTTGATTTGGAATGTCTGCTAGCTCATAGGTTTTTTTACTGTATCAAATTTTTAGGTGTAAATAATTTTGTGCGGCGTATAAATATGTAGATTTAATATTAATTAACTTATAAGTTTGAATTTATGTAATTTGGTTTTATAATTAATAAAGCACTTGATTAATATAGTATATGTATTTAATTCTATACTGCTTCCTTCTCTACATGTATTATAATTTAAAAAAATAGCTAAATATAAGCCAGTAAAAGTAATACATTTTAAAGAGAGCCCACTTTAAAATTTTTGCGGGGGGGCCCAAAAATCGTAGTTACGCCACTGATAGATAATGTAAACAAATGCGTACATTTTGTTTAGATATATCACATTTTCCTCTACAAAATTTTTTAACAATATAAACCTATTGTAAAATAAGAAAACAATTCAAAAAATATCTAAATTATAACTTAACCATATTATAATCCCGCAAAATATTTGAATTATAACTTAACAATATATAATCCCGCAAAAATATAAAAAACCAAAATCAACTTATACGGCAAACCGCTTAACCGGTTTCCTAATCCTATCAGGGTATCGTCTAGCAATGGGAGAACTTTCCATGGAACTATCAGTATTTAATTTACCAGGTTTAACATTTATAACGTCAGGTGATCGCTTGACCGGCACGATAGGGAGGTTGAATTTCGCCTGACTACTACTGTTGGGTGAATATCTCCAGCCACTTCCGGTAAGGGGAGAGTTCAGAAACAATATCCGTGGAAGGTTCCATGCCTTCACTTTCTGAGTTAGTAAGAGGTGCATCGATAGCTACTAGCTGATCGATGTGCCGTCTCCACGTAATACCCGAACTTAGCTTGACTACATACATAGTAGGGCTAATTTGTTTCACGATAATTCCGTCTATCCATTTATTTTTGATCTGTAATCCCTAACAAGTACAGGTTGATTTATAAATAAAACACGAGTTTTGCTACCGCCTGTATACAATTTTTGTTTAGTCTGATTAGCTCTTACACTACCAGACAGGTTCGGTCTTAATAAATCTAACCGAGTTCTTAAAGAACGGTTGAACATTAATTTGGCGGGTGTTTCGTTGGTGGTTACATGCACAGAATTCCGATAATCAAAAAGGATTCTGCTTAAAGCCACCAAAACGTCTATATTGTCTCGGAATGCACACTTTAATTTAGATTTTGCATATTTAACCGAGTTTTCGGCTTGCTCGTTTGACTGCGGGTGATACGGCGCCGAACTCGTATGTTTAATGCCATTAGAATTAAAAAATGAATCTAATTCGGCTGAATTAAATGGAGGTCCGTTGTCGGTGTGAACCGACACGGGTAATCCAAAACGTGCAAATAATTGTCTTAAAATATCGACTGCTTGTTTAGCCGACGTTGAAGATGTTTCGAAAACCTCTAACCACTTAGAGTGAGCATCCACGATAATTAGATACAATTTCCCTTTTAACGGTCCCAAATAATCTAAGTGCAACCTTTCCCATGGTTTACTTGGGTAATGCCAATGATGTAATTCTGCCACCATTATTACCTCCGATTGCTAACGAAGCTGCATTTTTTTCTGCAGCTTCAATCGAAGACACAATCGCCACCGCCTTATCGAAAGTAAGATCTACTTCCCCTAACAGCCGTTGCTTCGTTGAATCACTTCGAATTCCACTTACTAACCGATCCCGTAAGTAATCTTTAAGATTAGCTCCGAATTCACAATGTGTAGATAATTTTTTTAAATTCGCGACATACTGTGCAACTGTTTCATTTTCTAATTGATTCCTCACACTAAATTTATAGCGTTCCGCGATAAACGAAGGTTTGGGATACAGGTGGTCTTTAATTATTTTATTTAATTGTTCGTAAGTTTTCGTAGACGGTTTATCTGGTGTACATAAGTCACGTAAAAGGTTAAAAGTTTTAACACCCACGACCGTAAGAAGTGTGCAAACTTTTTTTTACTTTCCGTAATGTTATTGCAAATTAAGAATAACTCAAAACGTTCGATGTAAGAATCCCACTATTCTTCATTCGCATCGAATTCGTTTACACTACCAATAATTCCAGACATTTTAAGCCTTAATCACCGAAATCGCTTCAATAACAATGCTTTTTCTAATTTCTAAACCCGCTTTTACGTTCTACAATAATGTAAAGATAAACAACATAGCACGCGGCGTTAACAAACCCGGCGCAAACCAAATTACCCTCACTACCGTGTTTTTGAACGTAAAATTATTCCAATATCCTCGTCGCCATGTAACGTCTTAGGTGGGGTTATTGCTTATTAGGGGTGTAGGCTTTTAATGATACACGAGTAACATTAGTAATGTAATATGTAATTAAGAGGCCACACGCCGTGCGCTCTTATTGACATATTAAATACGACTGTCCTTTAGCAATAGCCAGGCGTGTGGCCTGATAACCACCTGCTATATTATTTATACATAATAGATAATGTAAACAAATGCGTACATTTTGTTTAGATATATCACAAAGACTTTTAAATTTATTTGATTATAATAGAGAATGTATACAAACGACGAAAAAAATGACATGCTCTTTTGTTACTATGCCTGTAACAGAAATTGTGATGCTGCTGGTGATATGTATTATGAAAGATATTTGGAAAGAAGGCAGCCAGATAAACGATTGTTTTCTAAATTAGAAAACAATTTAAAAAGCTTTGGTGCTTTTACAAAACCCAGTACTGATAAAAGAAATTCAAAACTGATGATGAAGAACGTGTGTTAGCCTACATAAATTTTAAGCCAACAGCGTCCACCGAGAAACTGCAATTGAGTGCGCTACTTCTACAGAAAAAGCTCGCCTGAATTTTAAAACAAAACCGCTACAAACCATACAAAACCCATGTTAGCAATACACTGTATCATGGGGATTGTGAGAGAAACAACAGTTTTGTAGGTGGTTTCTTAATGAAACAAATAATAATCCTGGTTTTAGTCACACTATTATATTTACTGACGAAGCAAAATTTACTAACAAAGGCATGTTTAACAGAAAAATACAGTCTACTGGAGTCAGGAAAATCCCCATTTAACAGAAGAAAGGCGGGATCAACATCAATTTTCGATAAATGTGTGGTGTGCCATTTTGGTAATAAAATACTTGGGCCTTTCTTCTATAATTATAATTTAAATGGTGTACACTATTTGAATTTTCTACAAAACGAATTGCAAGAAATGCTCGATAATTTGTCACTTAATTTACTGCAAAACTTATATTATTTTCAGCATGACGGTGCACCTGCTCACAATGCTCAAGCCGTTTCTGAATATCTTGATAATAGTTTTCCAAATTGGATTGGCAATGCAGGTCCTGTTCCATGGCCGGCAAGATCACCAGAACTATCGCCACTGGATTTTTTTCTTTGGGGTACTGTAAAGGATGTAGTGTATGCTAAAAAATCCAATAACATTGAGTAACTCAAAGATAGTATTACAGCAGCTATTACAAGTATAAAACCACAAACGTTAAATTTTTGTTTCCTTTGATTAAGTTATTTGTATTGTATGGATAGTTTATTTTTTAAGTATTTTATTTTTCTTAGTTTATAATAAATTTAGTTACAATAAACTTGTGTTTCCATTATTGATTTTTACACATTTTGTTTGTTTGTAATATGTATCCATGGACTCCTTGATGTCCGCAAATAAATAAATCGTTTTTTCTTTATTATGAAGAAACTACTGAAAATAAGTACATCAACCCTTACATCAGTGTAATTAGAAAAGAAAGACCTTTCCATTTGGGTTATATTGAAGTATGGTTTCTATTTAAAAAAAGTGAGGTTATGTTTGTAGCTTGAAAACCCATTTCCAATTAAAATTGTCATATACGCTATTGAATTCTACGTAAAAAGTTACCTTACAAGCAGTTTTTATTTTCTCTATAGGTTAAACCGTTAAAAAGTTATTAGCGTTTGAAGAAAATGGCAAATTTCAGTTTTTTTCAAATATCTAAAAAAGTTGAGCATCTAGGTGAGTTTTCAAAAAAGCATCATACTACTCGTAAATTTCTCTTCAACTTTGCTAATTTAACCAATATTGTATCTTCTATAATAAAAAAGTTACCCATATACGGAGATAGATTGTGGGCACCCTGTATATATATATATATATATATATATATATATCTTGTAGGTCATCTTCTTTCTATAAATTAGAGATCTGAGTTCATACGAATACCAAATAGTGAAATTGGAACGCCTGAATTTACGAAGAGTAACTTACAGTTCAATAGCTTCATAAATAATGTTATAAAATACATGCCTCGTTCAGTGGCAAATTGGATAATATAACATCCCAATCAAAGCCAGCTAAATAATTCGCTATGAGAATGTAGTTGGCATTCTGAAAATCGCAAAAATAATCATTATTTTCTAAGTCACTTTTGACTGTATAAATAGGTACAAATATACAAAGTGCGGGATGATGGTTTTCACAAGGTAGTAGTATATCAGTTGCATAATTTACTCTATTGTTAGACATGCACGAAAATACAAGAGCCTGTGGAACATTGTTAGCATTAACTACATTATTAAGCTGAGAAATTGCATAGACACCAAAATCATTAGTACACCAACTTGTATGCGATAGATTGTAGTACCTAACCAAAATGAGCTTTGTATTGTTATACATATCCATTATATATTGGACTGTTAAGCAATAAGCTAGGTAGACATCCGATGAAGATTTTGGTGGCATATATACAGTTCCAATGATTAGAAGTGAATGAGCACGCTCAACTTTACGAATAATTGTTCTACTGAGTCACAATCCAACGATATAGAACTACTAAAGAAATTATACTTCACAGCAATCTTCACACCATCACCTATACTAAATTTACTAGTGAGATCACAGCGATCCGTTCTATATATATTATATAATTTCTTAAGTTGAGTTCAACATTAGTAATATCATAAGATAAGTCTCACTAAAAACCAGCACATCATAGTCTTCAGAACACCCATAACTGCAAGATACAATTGATTCAACTTAAAGCAAAGACCATGTACATTTTGATAGTATATAGAAGTAATCAGTTTTTTGAACGAATTGCATTAACAATAGTAAAAACCTCATTAATATATCAAATAGTTTTATCATTCACATCCTTGTTTATTAAATTTTCTAAGTCCTGTTTAACTTTTATATAGTACTCTCGCTGCATCACTGTTAAATTAGAGTCAAGCCGTATATCTCCAGTATATTTATTTTTATTCTTGAGCACTATTTGTTATACTCCCGGCGTACGTATTCAGCGGCACTGCTACAGTTGGCAACACTGATACGATCCACGTTTCACAATATTGCACAATAATGACATAATTACGTGTCAAATTGTATCACATACCAAACACGTTTACAATGATACAATTTGCACTTCAAAATGTAAATAAAGCGAAGTACTCACTTAAAACGCGCCTTGCAGTTAATCTCAGGGGCTCTCCCTGTTGTTTTAGGGTGGGTTGCGTCATGCCATTGTTGAATCCAGGTTTGTCTCTCCTCTTTGTCGTTCGTAGGCAGGGCGAAGGAATAAAAGTAAGATAAGATACTGGAACCTACATCCTAAAAAAAGAAAAGACAAAAAACACGAACAGGTAAACGTTACCGTTCGACGTCTCGTGGCTAATAATTCCTGCCGTGTCCCAAATCGCCCATTTACGCCACTCCGCGCCTGCGCATTCCTTTGCGCCGACGCAACTGTCCGGGATGGCGGAAATGAACAAGTCTATTTTAAAATAGTGGCGGGAATTCACTCATAAATTTAAAAGTGTTGTAACACTTCACCCCCTGTTCTGACCTATCTGTATCAGTCAAAGAAACAAGGACCGAGTTACCTAATACATATATAATCTAATACCAATTCTATATCACTTTTTATGGTTCAAAATTACAATATAAGTGTCCACTTACCTATTCCAATAGTATTTACTCTACTTTCTTCAAACGCCTTGGCTACTCTACAGCGGAAAATACATGGACAAGTTCCGGGTGGATAGGCCTAGAATTCTGAAACCGATACTGGTGAGTTAACTTACCCAAAAGTTTACAAAGTATCTGTACCTTAAATGTATTTCAACAAACCTCTTTAAATTATAGATCTCAAAATTATCAAGTAATGAATTTAATAACCTTTAATGTGGTGATATAACTATATACATTTACTATATTGACATACTTGAATGCAATAAAATCAGTATCTCTTATTTAACTAAAGCCCCCTTAAATCGGGTAATTACATTCTACTAAACATTGCAAATTTTACATTTAAACAGATTGGCTTCCAACTGAAACATAGCCAATAACTCTTAATATTCTCTACAAAACTCATAGTAAAACGTAGTAACGCTAATAAAGTCCAAGAAATTCGATCTTAATCTAGCAACTCAACCTATGCATTTAAAAGTACATATACAAATATATCATTATATATAAATTCATACTTGCAAACCTTGTGTATGCATGCAAATACACGTCCGTTCTCTCGAACCATGTATGCAAAGATTCACTCAATACCTGTGTTGAGTATGCAATACCCACTATTGCTTCATCCTAAACAAGGCCGCTGAGGTAATTTATTCTCACCAGAGTTGACACTGTTAACACGGTTATTGACAACTTTCGTGCTTGGAACTCTGGATATCTCGCTACTTCTATACCAACTTACGGGTTGGAGTCGAACTTCCAAAATACAAACGTCCACCGATCAATCAAAACTGAGCCATAAAAGTGTGTTGAGTTATCATCTTCTATGTCGTTAACAAGGCGGCATCGCCAACCATTAACTGCCCTAAAACTTAACCCTTTTGTCGTCTAATTATACTGCCCTTTATTCATTATTTATATCCACTAATCGTACCGTAATAAACGTATTCACTTCTTATATTTATTACATATACTTCACTTTAATTTACGCGGTCAAATAACCTTGATAGTTACGCGCCATTGCAGCGTAACTGGCCCTAACTATGGGCGAATTACTTTTTTTATTTTATTTCGTACATCTTTTGCCTTTGTGTATTGTCTTTTTGTCTTTGTGTGTGAGTGTGTCTTAATTTCTTCATTCCACTATTTATATACCTTGTATCACGTGACTGTTCTAGCCAATTACAAACCTTACATATTGCACGATTGTGTCCCATTCCCACACGTGGTTTTAGGTTAATGGTTAAATCCATTTTTATTATTGCAATTGCTAATTGAAACGGCCCTATAATTAAATTTAAGTTATTCTGTAATATTCTGAACTATTCCCTGTTAATATTTTTATAGATATTACGAAAAATAGCATTTTATTACGTATTTCCGGTTTTGGAATTTTCTAGAACAAATGAGTATTTCCCTTTGGCGCCTAATTTAAAATCATCTACATTTCACGGGATGTTAGAGTTCAGTTGATAGGTTATGTTAATTTAAAGTGTCAATTGTCACCCCAAAGTCGAACTGGGATTGGATAACTGTATTAATTCATGGTTATTGATAGGTTATATTTTAGATAGAACTATTTGTGATTGGCCGAAAATATTATTTGAAATATAAATTAATTTAAAAAGGTTCTTGGGTGTTACACCCGGTAAACAATACCGATATTTTCTTTAATTGTAGATGTTAAAAAAGCATTCATTATTTTAAGTGGTGATTTTAAGATTAATTACAATAACGGTTCGGATAAGAATGTTATTAGATTAAAACAACTTTTCAGTATATATAATCTGAAAATGCATGTTCAACAAAGCATTAGAGTAACAAATATATCAAGTACAGTAATTGATTATGTTGTTACAAATTTTAATTTTGCAACACTTTCTACCATTTCTGTGGTACCTAATGATTTATCAGATCATGAATTCATACATTTTCAATCAAATCTGAAATTACAAAATATTAAAACTATTAATTATATCAGGATCTATAATACCCAAAATTTCATGCGCTTTTCTACTTTATGACCAGATATTGGCATTAAAATAGCATCGAAAGACTTAAACTATAAATTTCAAACATTTGTTCATAATATTGCGACGACATTCAATAAATCATTTCCTATGGTTAAATCCTACCCAAAGAAAAAACAAAAACCTTGGTTGACAGAGGGTATAAAAATTTCCGCATAAAACAAAAAATCTTTACATGCTATTTATAAACATTTTCATAATTCAACTTTTATAAAAAATTATTATTTTCATTACAAAAAAATATTTAAAAAAGTAGTTCAATTAGCAAAATCTCAATTTCTTGCAAGTCGCATTTCTAATTCAGGTAATGTACAAACTGAAACGTGGAGAGTTGTTAATGAACTTACAGGTAGAAGTACATTCTCCTAACAGAAAACTAGCATTAAGAATTGTAATGAACGTGACACAGCAGATATCTTGAACAACTATTTTGCTACTGTTGCCTCAAAATTAGTTGAAAATAACAAAGTTTCCACTTTAACTGCAATTAACTTTTTACGTAGAAATCAGTGCTGTGTCTCTAACTGCTTTGCGTTTTTCCCAACGAATCCACATGAGATTTAAAGGTTTTTAATTCTTTCAAAAACAAAACTACTACAGGTCATGACAAATACCTGCAAAAGCCTTACTGTCATTTTTCTGAATTAATAAATTAATCTTTTCTTCCTGTAGTGTTTACAAACTGCTTAAAATTTGCAATAGTTGTTCTACTACACAAAGGGAGCACTTTCATCGGTAACAATTTTAGACCTATCTCTCTTTTATCTACCTTTTCTAAAATCATCGAATCACTTGTTAAAGAACGGCTTGTAAATTTTGCATTCAAATTTAAAATATTTAGTCCTAACCGGTTCTATCCTAAAAAATCTACAAGCGATGATATGAATAATTTCTTAAATAATTTATATGTTACATTAAATAATAGTCGATGCGTTTCAGCTGCGGTGTTTGTAGATCTAAGTAAGGCATTTGATTCGATAAATCATTCAATATTATTGCATAAATTAGAATTTTACGGTTTTAGGGATATAGTCAACGACTGGTTTAAATCTTATTTTGAGAATAGATTTCAATCCGTTAGGGTCAAGTCTAACGACTCATATATATTGTCTGAGAAAGCTATGTTAAACTTAGACGTTCCACAGAAATCGGTGTTAGGCCCCATTTTGTTTTTATTTTTTATTAATGATTTTACTAGCTGCACTGTATATGCCAAATGTACTCTCCATGCAGATGATATTAATCTTCAGTGGGATGCACTAAATGTTGATTCTTTAAAGGAAAAATTAAACACTGATCTCCTATCCATGAGAAAATGGTTTTATAATAATAGACTACTGATAAACGAACAAAAAACTTGCTACATGGTCTTCAAACCTTTACCGCCGCCATTTAGTCTCATCTTGGACTTGTCACTAAATTTAGTCACCTCCACTAAATTCCTTGGAATCATAGTAGATCAGAATTTGAACTGGTATGAACATATTAGTATGTTATCATCCAAACTATCTTCGGTTATCTATGCACTTAAATCTGTGGCTAGGGAATTACCAATGGATTGCTTTAAAAAATGTTATTTTGCAATATTTGAATCTAGATTGAGGTACGATATTGCTTTCTGGGGTAGCTCATCTCTCGTTAACACATCTGTAATTTGCAAATTGCAAAAAAGAGCTATTCGGATTGTGTCTGGTGCAAGATTACTGCTCACTGCAAACCTTTATTTAGAATGCTTAATGTACTTACTCTATATTCAATATTTATTTATGAGACACTCAATCTATTCTATACATATTCTAACAACTATGTCTCTGCCAATTTGGTACATAGTCATGATACAAGATATTGTGGCTGTATTTATAGACAGAAACTTAATTCATCACGTTCTAAAAAATCTTTTATAAATATGGCACCTACATTTTCCAATAAATTACCAAGCACCAAACGATCAATAAAACCGCTCAAAAAATTTAAAGCTGCCATTTTTTCCTTGCTCGCCGATAAATGCTATTACACAGTTGATGACTTTTTAAATGATAAACTTCAATAGAAGCAAATTTATATTAATGTAATTACATTAATTCTTATTATACTGTTAGGTTTATGTTATTTGTATTTTATTGGAAATTACTAGACGTTTCCAAGGTAGGACATACACACTTTTTATAATAAAGAGTCGAAGTTTCAGCAACCTTTGTCGTTTATTATAAAGTTCCTACAATGAAACATTTAATCATATTATAAACAATTTGTATAGGTCTTACAATGTGTTCTCACACGGGTTTTTTGGCCTCTTAATAGGAACTCTTAATCAATACCAATATTTTAATCAGTCAAAGTTTTCTCTCGTAACTAACAAGAAATTTGGCATCTGTCGTACATTTACCTACTTTACCTAAAATAATGGCAACGGAGACGCGTGCACGATCAACATTACAAATTTATACAACACATGCAAGGCAATGAAATAAGTATTTCTAACATTTTTATACTTTTAATTGTAATATTTATATGAACAAACTACCATGTATTCATGGGTACAAATAAATCTATCTATCTATATTTCTGCTATATGGTTTTATATACCCAAAAATTCATTCTAATTAGTTTGTATGCTTTGTCTATCTTTCGTATTTCCATCTAACTTTGTACCTGTTTGCACTGTTCATCAATTTGTTGTCCTTTAGCTTTCCTGCATTTGCCAATAGTTTCTCATTTTATATTTTTGTATCTCTGTTTTTCTGCTGTACTTTTAAAATTGACCCAAAACTCACGATGTCATTAAATTTCTGAACTTTAATTAAATATTAGTAATTAGAATGTGCATCTTTTATCAAATTGATTGTCAATTGTACAGTGTTTACATAAACCCCTAAACTAATTGCTATTAAATTCAAAATAATACCTTACAATATTTGCAGCTTCGGCTCCTAGTTCCGGCCAACTACGAGAGCAACAACAACAGCATCAAAAGCAACAACAACAGTTACAGCAACTACAGCAACAACAGCAGCAACAGCAACAACAGCAACTACAGCAAGGACAGCCACTACAGCAATATTCGTATCAACAGCCATACCCGCCAGGACCTGGTAATTAGCATTTGTTTACTATAATTTATGTTGAGCTATGCATTTTTCAGCATAGTTTAATAACAAGTCTACTGAACGTTAGATTTCTTTATTTTTTAACCATCAACTATAACGTAATTTAATAAATTAATGATTGGGTTAACTAGTTAGGGGTTATTTTTATATCCCCAAATGTGACCAGTAACCTTTAAGAAAGGATTTCCTTAAAATGATGGAACGCAAACATCTTCCGACTATACTAGGGGTCTATTCCTTGGGCAGAGCTTATGAGGATTGGTCGTGGTTCTTTTTACAAAGCATTATTTTATTACTAGGGCTAGATTCTCAACAACGCAGGGGTTTAAATAGGGCGCCACCAAGTCATTAACTTTAAACACAGGGTTTCCCTAAGGGGACTTGGGCGTCCTTAGGGAGGAATACCGTATTAACTGCTAACGCAGGAGCTGTAAAGAAAATTTAATTAAATATACAAAATGAGGACACAAGAGTATTATCTTGCTACCTCATATAAAAACAACAAAGATTAATCAGGCAACAATAATATGAACACAGATTTTATGCTTCAAATACTGAAAAGGCTATTAAAGCTTCTTGTTAAATTGAGTTTACCATTTTACTCTATTTGATCTTATACTTTGTTACCCTATTTCTGAAGGTACTTGTTCAGAATAAAACAATTAATTAAGAAAATTAAATGTTGTTTCTTTAATTAAAATTGTCCTTTCATAAAAACTGTAAATATAAAATTCATGTTTAAAAAAAGATAATACAAGTTTCATCTACTCATAAGGTAAGATTATATATTCAAAGAAAAATATCAAAAACTTTAAATGTTGCTTTAGTTACAAAAGTTTAACTTGGATTTATACTAGAAATATCAGATGTTTTTTCTGTTTACATATTTCTAAAACTTTAACTACTTTGTCTATTAATTCATTATTCAAAAACTGTAAGTGAAATCATGCATATATGAAACATCAATAAGAACTCTTTAAGTTTTCCTAACCTCATCAAATTTAGTAACTGTAATTATACTGAACTAGTATTAACAATAAAAATTTACTAAGGTCCTTCTTAATTTGCAAAACGGATTTATCAGAATAGATAGTTACAAAAATATTTTCTGAAGCAGCCTCGTATCAAAGATCACCAAATGTAGACGTGATGCAAGAATAATTCTAATCTCTTACCTTGGCTCTGCAGGTGTTGTTTACATGTTGTCCTTACAACATGTTTGGGCAGGTGTTAATACATACATTTTTCAAATAAGTGACGTAAAATCCACATGTTAAACAGAACACGAACAGCTGCGTGACCCTTGGACTGGACCATACTAACTTCCATGCGTTTTTGTTATACGCACAAACTAGACCAACCAAATTCCAATACTAAACTTAGATGTTCTACTGTGTGTAAATCTTGAACGAAAGTTTTAACAGTACCATTCCAATGCATCATCGGACTTAATTTACATACCATAAAAATTTCTACATATTTTGTAGAACGTTTCCTTAAAATTCAAACTTATTGTTTTCTCCATAACATTACATAAAATCCACCTATCCATCGTACGGTAGAAAGACGTTCATATTGGATCGATACACTATCGCAAAGTTGACGTGAATGAACCATAAGTTGATACTCGCAGGTGCAAAAGTAGAATTTATATCTTCTTTAAATACAGCATACTCGCTGCCTTAGTTTTATAAAACCAGATAATACAAAACGATTTCTTAAAGTTGAGAATTATAAAATAAAAATCTAATTGAGGACTTTCTACGAAGCGTTGAAAAACATGTTTTGTCGTAACTTTTACAAAATTATTAAAGGAATATTTTATGTGCTATTTACACAAATGTCCAAAGAATTATTAACTGAATTTATCAAAGGAAGTTATTTATTAGAAGTCATTTAAAGACGTCGTTAAAAGGAACGTTATAACAGAAGAAAAGAAAAAATACAAAAAGAGCGCTACAACAAAATTATTCAGTTGGTCTAATTAATTATTACTTTAATTCTTACCATCGTTAAAACACAAAGCCTAGTGTTCAGCACACTAGGGTTCTACTACTGCACAAAAAGCCAGACGCAAGTTACATGCCAGAACCCTTATAAGTTCCATAATCATTCTCGACGAGAGCTCTAGCTAATGTCAGTGCAGATGTACTATGCACGAAACAGGAAAGCTGCTTGGTCTTGATAATAATTGTATTAACATTCGGCGCTTGATGTTAGCAACCAAACTAGCATTTCTGTATGACGGTTAGCACATACAATATCAATACTGGTATTTATTTGTTTAAAAATGGTTTGCATGATATTAATGACTATACTAGAGTTATTAGGACTAAAAATTCGTTGATGTTCTGCAGTGGTAAAAAAAAACTGTTACATAACAGCAGATTTTGTTTATTATGCAAAATCCACATTTCTGTTTGCAACACACAAGCTTACGGGAATCTGGAAGTTGAATGCAGAAAGGTGGAAACAAAAGTTCCAAAAAATTTTATATTTTTTTGTATTGGTTATCATTTTTCTTATAGTATGTGTTCAATGTCTGGTGAAAAAACGCTTTCAATTTTTAATAGTTCAATAGATTAATCTCGTTATTACAAAATAGCAATACATCAGCGAATAGAGCTAGAAAGGTACTCAAACCTATGCATATGCAGAACCGTTGTCGAACAATGTTTATGAAAATATACAACCAATGCGTTCCACTCAAACACATGCATTACAGATAAACATACGTCCACGATGTGTTTTGGTGTTACAAGTTAATGAACTCGTGAAATTATAATAATAAGGGGTTCATAAATGTTCATAGGAAAAACATAGTTCCACAGATTATTAACTTATAAAATCAACGACTAAAAGGACTAAATTTTCTTGAAATGCAGGTAAGAAACTGAATTCGTTTTTCGCATATATAATATATTAATGAAAACTTTATAAGATAAATACATGATTCACTATATATCGGTTATAACAAAGCTTACAACACCTACATTTTTGTCAGAAACCTGACAACCTTCGTTGTCCCCTTCTAAACCTTACCATTTTCGGTGCACCTGATACCTAAAGCGCATTTATGTGATTTGGCAGGATCCCCAACTCTGGCATCGTGATTAATTGAAACTTGCCATTATTCTAGGCGACAACCAGCATTTATTTATTTATTTATACATACATTTATCTTACATTAATCCACTTACAAGATAGAGCTACAAACAAACAAGATAAATAAAACATTACTATTATAGTGGGGGAAGTGAGTGGCATTGTGAATACAATTTATTTAGCTAAATGTCTAAGTGTGTTTGAATTTTTTAGTAATTAGAACAAATCACATGCAATAGGGAGAATTTAAGAACATTAGTACGCGGAATGACACAATGAAACGTGATAGGGTTGCGAGAATTTGGACGGGATATAGCAAATTGTATCTGATGGAGAATTGTAGGGCAGTGAGATAGTGAAAGGATATTATTCAGAAAAAATATGGAGTGCAGAAGACGACGGTTTTGTAACAAATAAACATTAAATGCAGCTAGTAAAATGTTATGTGGATATCCAATAGGCGGGTAAATACCTTAAGTTGCACCCTGCCTTTTTACAGGTAGGAATGGGTGTACAAAGAGTCTAAACAAAAACTCTGGCGGGACTAGCGTCGACCGTTTGTGGCTGCAGTAGATTGCAAAAGACTATATCTCAGGTGTTTAGAGAACAAAGTTAAATTTTACCCAGACAAGTTATAGGGGTGCAATTTAGAACGTGACCAAATGCAACTTATATATTGACGTTTAGCTAATAACATTAATAAAAAACTAAATATATACCGTTATTTTCTTACAACCAAATTTTCATACGATAAAATCACTAAGTGTAGTTTATATATCTACACTCTTATAATTTTAAAATTTGTTTCAAACTCTACCAGACAAGATATTACAAAATCTAAATTTATTATTGTACTTAGACACAATTTCTAATTAAACGTTCTAAGTAAAAATAAATCATAAATACGCTTTGTTGTATTCAACATTAGTTAAGAGAATTTTAATTAAACATTTAAATTGAACATACCCTCAATACGCACAAAAAAAGGTTTCATGAGAGCTTTTCTGTTTACAACTTATAAGGTTATACCAGAAAAGCAAAGATAATATTAATTAGGTAAGGTAATTGGTAAATAATGTTATGACTATATTTTACATGCATTATTTTTTCTAGATAATTGAGATTTAAAATGTAATACATGCACATTGCTCCATCCCAAAAGTAAATAAGATAAACTCGTACCTGTATTCAAGATATATAAAAGAAACGTATACTTAAGCTTTGAGCTTACGGCTTGTTCAGAAATATAGGATCTTCTTACGGTTTGTTGAGACGAATATCATCGTTATTGGTTCTTAACCACAAACTTCAAATTTGTAAGAGCTAATCCTGGTTTGTTCCACAGCCATATGTTTCATCAATGGACATTTAATTTATTTTAGAAAATTCATAAAACGTCAACATAACATTCTTGTATGATAATAGATAATATCTGTAGGTAATAGAATTTATGCTTCAGGCTTAGTTAGCCTAGCACAGATAATTAAATACTCCATTAGAGAATATTTTACTGGAAGATGTATCACCTGAAGATACTTCACCAAAGGACCCATTCATTAATATTTTGAACGGGTTATTCAGGTAGACTTTCTCCATAAGCATTTTGCTAGTATTCAAGTACAATATTATGGCCTTAGGAAGAACATCTTTATCGGTAAACGGCATGTGCTCAAAAAGACCGTTAGATATCAAGACAAACAAAAATTTATTCTGGTTTTAAAGATAACCACACATTTTGAAGAGGGATAAACAAGAAAACCATCCTAAATGACAGATTCATATATACACCAGTTGTGTATTTATGGACATTATTCAGAGGTTTACCAATTAGAAAATTACGTATGATCAATACTTATTTATATTATTTATATTAAAGGAACATTAAATTATAACTAAAGATCAACGTATTTAGTGTATTATTTAATAATACTAAAGGGAAATGTTACACAAATCAAAGCTAACTTGTGATTGTTAACGATATAAATTTAACATTAAGACGAATAATTGGTTTTATATTGAAGGAAGTGGGACCACAATGTAATATGGCAAGGGAACCGTGAATTGGCATATTATAAAGTATGCAACATAACTAACTTCAAAATTTTTCTCTGAACATTTTCCAGTAAGTTAATGTGTATAGCATAGTAAGGGCACCATATAATTGAAGCATATTCCTGACAAGAACATATATATGCATTATATAATGTAAAAAAAGTGGAAGGATTTGAGAAACTACTTGAATTACGGATAATGGAACCCATTGTTTGATGTTATTTTTGAACTAGAAAATTAACATGTTCAATGAAACGCAATTTCTTGTCAAAAATCACTCCCACATCCTTAACATGAGGTGGTCTATAAAGAGTTGTATCATTTAACAAATAATCAAATCTAATCAGATTATCAGTTCCAGAGAATGTCATGACGTAACATTTTTTAACATTCAGAGGGAGATTATTGCTATTGCACCAGGTAGTTAAAAGGTCCAAATTGGTCTGCAATTTTCTACAATCCTCCTTTGAATTTATTTCATTGTAAAGTTTTAGATTGTCAGCGTATAGAAGATAGTTTACTTTTAGTGTGTCTCCAATGTCATCAATATATATTAGGAAGAGAAGTGGTCCTAGAATTGACCCTTGGGGTACTCTTAAAGTAACATTTATGAAATTCGATTTGTGGTCATGATATTGCACATACTGTAAACGGTTTTCTAGATACGAAGCAAAAAGTAATATTAGATTATCTGAAAAACCAATACGGTGTAAGTGCAAGAAGACTAAAGTAGCAGATGCGATTGAGCGTCTCTGAAAAGTCAGTATAGACAATATCAACTTGAGTACGGCAGTTCAGAGAAATAGCTATAAATTGCATAATACAAAACAAATTGGTGGTGGTGGATCTACCTTTGACAAAACCATGTTGATAAATGTTTAACCTATTTTGTACTTGTTCTGATAGGAAAGCATGAAGAATGATTTCGAGAACTTTACAGAAGTTAGATATAATGGCAATTGGCCGGTAGTTCTTTATGTCACTCTTATTTCTGCTTTTGTGAACAGGAGTAATTCTGGATAGCTTCCACATTGCTGGAAAAGTCTGACTGAATAAAAAGGTCAGTGGCCTTAACAATATGTGTTTACAATCTGGTAGAAAGAACGCAAGTATGCTATCTGGACCCATTGTCATATTCGGCTTAATGTTTTTAAAAGCTTGTAGTACGTCATGTACAAAAATAACTGTCATATTAAAAGTGACTGAATTATGTAGGATCGTTTGTGGTAATCTGAATGTATTTTGTAAATCATAGTTGTAGCAGGTAGAAAAGTAGTCTGCAAATGCATTCACCACTTTCGGGCCAGTGTTGACTGTAGTTGCATTGAAATCATGTGTGATGAAAGAGAAGCATGTCCACTTTTATATGACATGTATGACCAGTTTTGTTTTGGGTCGCTTTTGATATTTACTTCCACATTTTGTAGGAAGTCTTTATATAATATAGCAATGTCTTGTTTAGTTTGAGATCTTAGTTCACTGAACTGCTGATATATGTGTAGATCGTTTGTTTTTTTATAAAGCTTCCATAGCAAATATTTCTTTTTTATATTCTTAATAATTGACATAGTAAGCCAAGGCGGATAACCATTTTGTTTTGGAACTGTTTTTGGAACATTTTTGTCGAATACGCGATATAAAATGCTATAGAAATAATCACTAGCTTCATTTATATCAATTAAAGTAAGCTCATTGTATAAGCCTTTAAGATTGGCTCTACGAAAGTTATAAGCTGGGTTATCGGAATGCAATAAACTAGAATCTATTATTTTGCCCATGGAGAGTGAAATTGTTAGGGCTGGATGATAACAGTCATCAGTGAGTATTGTGTTCTGGTTTACAAACTGTGCATGATGTCGACGAGAAAACTAGATCCAGTAGTCTTCCATTGATGTTAGTTATTTGATTATATTGACGTAAATTGTAAAAGCTACAGAAACTTGAGGTATACATTAATGTGGGACTTGTAGTGTTGCTTTTATTAATGTAATTTGGTATATCGAAATCTCCAATAAATATTATATCTGAACCCTAGTTAAGTTCCATTGAGATAAGGGCCTCAAACTACAGCTGGTATTTATTCGACTGAAAAGATAGTGGTATATATAGGACAAAGACAATTAGATGTTTATTATTTACTGATATTTTGGCACCAACCACGTCCACTGGCAAATTTACAAGTAAGTCAAGATCTGTATTTATTTTAGATGATACTATTTTATTGTTTATAGCAAGCAAAACTCCATCTCCTCTCCTTGCTTGAGTTATGGAGAGGTTCTGTCAGACCAATAAACCTGAAAGCTACTGGAGAATAGTTCACTATTTTTTACACTATTTTTAAGCCAGGTTTCGGTAAGAGCAAACATATGGAGCTTAATACTTATGCTCTTTATTCTATTGACTAATAAGGCAAAATGGCATTTGAAGTGTTGAGTGAAAATTTGGCACGATAAATTTGAGCACAAGCCAAAAGAAAATGTGATTGTAACAGAAAAAGCGACTACTACTTAGCCATCGCGCTAGGTCAGGGGCTCTATTAAAAGTACTACCAAAACCCTTTAGGGCACTTGTATAACCTTTCAAAAGCCTGGAAAAGAACATGGTGATCTTCAACCTGCCAGAAGGTAGAACTTACCAAAGGGTTTAGTAAGAAAGCACTAGTCATTAATACCAACAATGTTCTTTCACACCTTTCCATATGAAATATGGCAAATGTGTCTTTGTACCGCACTGATTGTTATTGAAATTTCAGACACCTTTTCAAAAAACTGAACAAAATAACATGACATTGTGGATGGCAACAAGAGTATTGCAAGTAGCAAAATTTTGAAAGAAATTCTTGATATGATGTAATCTTTTGCTGATACGCCTTCAATCGACGGAAACATAATAGTCTGATCTTTTTTGGGAAAAAGCATAGATTTAATGGTACCTGAAAATAGCCCACTTCTTGCAGGAGACGCTGGTCTTGCGTATCAATCGTGACATATATCTTTTAACTCAGCGTTATATGCTAGGGGTCCGGTTCCTTCTGATATCACAGACTCCACTAATAAGGATCCTACTCTATTCGGAATATTAAATGCAATCAATGCGCTTAGCGTTGAAGTGATCATGAGAACGATAAGCATGTAAATAAACAGGACGCAGCTGTTGGCAATGCCATGTAATTATATAATTACTTAACGTTGAAAATGTTCACTAAACCTTTTCGTTTTAAGTAGTAATTTTAGTTTAGAAGAAAATGGGTCTATAAAATAATCAACTTACAGCTTGCAACTTTTCAATCTATAACATATAAACCACTATTAAATAACTGTTTCTTACCACTAATACTCACAAGTAAAACATGAGAAATCGAAACGCGTGTGCTCTTTTCGAATACTCACATGCACGTGTGTATGTGAGTGTGTGTGTGTGTGTGCGTGTGTGTGCGCGTGTGTGTGTGTGCATGCGTGTGTGTGTGTGTGTGTGAGTGTGAAGGTGAATGTGTGTGTGTGTGTGTGTGTCGATGCATATATGCATACAAACGTGTGTTCGTGTGTACATGTATGTATGTGTGGGGGTACATATGTGCATGCAAGCATGCGTGTGTGCAAGCATGCATACATATGGATATGCACATGTGTGTATGTGCATTTTATGGTGTTGTATGTGGAGGTATGTTAGTGCTGTGGGTTGTGGATGAGAGTTTGAGAATATTTCCTTTAGAAGGAATTTGCATCTTTATGGTAGTGAGATTCCGGGAAATATATGCTTGAGAGAGGCAGGGGAGAGATAGATCAAGATGTAAGGCTTTTGCAAAGTTGGTTTGATAACAAACAAGAGTACATAAGGTGCAGCTGAGCTTCAAGGTGTGATTGGTCAGAGTAAGAGCGGTAAGGTGATGGGATGATGTTGAATTGTTAATGTTTCTGTCAGAAAATATCATGTCTAGCTAAGAATTAGATTGCAGATCTGCTAGAGGGAGGACTGCGGGAGGGGATATGTCGTAGGGGTGGCGGGCGGTAGAGAAAAATGCCATTTGCTCTTCCCAAGAGCATAAAAGGAAAAAGTGTATGTGGGATTTAATTTCCGCTTTGGATGTGGTATTCATTGAGTTAAAATGTCTTGTTATGTAGGATGATAGGTTACTTGAGCTTGAAGTTACAGACTTGAACTGACAAGTGGAGAAGGATTTTTAGCAGCAGGCTTAAAAGAATGGTATACAGAAAAGCAATAGAATGGTTCTCTATGCTCCTAAGGTGTATAAGGAAAATGCCTGATAAGTGAGTGGGTAGGTTGATGGGGCATTAATGGCAGCAATGAATCAACGACATATCAGATGATAGATATAATGATTTGGTAAGTAATTAATCTGAAAATCCGAAAGTATGTATTGGAGTTTATAGAAAATGATTTTAGATTTGGCGCAGAACTTTTTGAGTGAGAAATGGTCTTTAGGTGGGTGTCAAGTTGCATGCCTGGGTATGATTCTGTTTGTGAAAAAGATGTGGGCATATTAAGAATGTAGAATATGGGTTGTTCTTTTAGAAATGTAGACTCTATGGAATTTGTTAAAAAGCACATTAATCATCATGAATCACAATGGCAAGGACATCAGCATAGGCAAAGGTGGATACATGTGAGATGTTTTGATTTAGGAGCGGAATAATTGATAGGTTTCAGAGAGTGGGAAAGAGGCGTGATCCTTTAAATCAACCTTAAGCTAGTTGTTTTGTGATGGAATGGAAGTTTGATGATTGTGTGGCTGTACGGAGGTGAGATACGACTTTACTAAGAAGAAGAGGTTCAATGGGAAGTTGGCTAGTTTGAGTTGGTTGAGGAGGTTTGGCCACCAAGAGAAGTCAAATGTAGAATGGCAATAGATGAAAACAACGATGACATACCTATGGTGAAAGCATTGAACATTTGATACGAGGGAGCGGATGTTGTTTTCGGCAGTATGACCCTGCAACATCTCGTTTTGATTTAAACTAAAAGTAAATAATATAAGGACATGTGGCCCGACCACATGGCACCGCACGGCAATGTGGTGCTTATGATTTATAGTCACCGTTAATACATATGCTGAGGTATCACCAGATTGAAATAGCCCGCCATCTTTTTATCAAAACATAGGGATTTTACCGCTTAATTAAATAACTAATCAAAATTATATTCAGTAAGTTTTGTAAAGCACGATTTTTAGAGTAATTTGATAACAAGTCCGCGTGAGGGAAAGTTAAATTACGTTAGTTAATAGTAATAAATATTTTCATAAATTTATTGCCAGCATGTTTAAGTAGGTCAAGTTTAAACGTAGTTTGTAAATAAGGAAGTAATAGTAAGATATTATATAGGAAACTGGACCTTAACACATCAATAAGGGTGCTTTCGAAAGGAAATTGATAGGTTAAGAGTACCCCGAAGTTCTTTATGAACACTTTAAAGCTCCAGAAAGCATAACAAAGAACCGAAAATTTATAAATACCCGCGTGTATTCAGATTATTATAATTATTTTTGAGTTTCAAATAGGGTAGTGAGAAACCATTCGCTAATGGTTGATTACTAGAATATTAGGGAAAAAAAGCTTTTATCTCGAAGGGAGCCTCAAGTAAATACAAAGGGGATTAATATTTCGTTGATCGCATCGAGAGTGGTTCATTTCCATTTTTAAGTGATTTATAAACTTAACTAAATACCGTTAGCCCGACAAAGCAACCCTGCAGTGTAACCTTTAGCAGGGTCGTTCTTAGTATAGCCACTATATACATTATTAAAATAGAAAGTAAAAGTGTGTCGTGCGAGAACAATAAACTACTCAAATACCGCGAGTATATTACAAACAACGGCGCCACACGTCAACCAGGACGCTAACCCAGGCTCTGGAATTTACACCTGATCGTATACGCAACGCTGGTAGTGAAAAACGGCGCATGTAATGTAATTAATTTTAATGTTAAATTGACCCTTAAGGCGATTTATGACATACTTGTCTGTAGTATACAAAATAACTAGGTTAAGAGTATTTAGTTAGGGAATTAGGTATGCATAAAAAATAGATCCGTGCTGTATTTTGTTGCTTGTAAATACTTATTTTTTTATTTAAATAAGGTTGAATACAGTTAGGTAAAAGCTTGTAAGTGGCTCACTAACAAGTACTGGAAGTCAGGGTAAAGTTTTTTAAAAATTGAGATTCTGAAAAAAATTAAGGTGTTAGAAGTATCTCCTACCGTGTTTAATAAGAGATTGTGAGTATCTTTTAGAAATACTCTGTTGCAGGATTGTTATAAAAGAAAGAGTAAAAAATAGGCTCAAGAGCTTATTTTTATATTGAAACTGTAGGTACCCGTTCTAGGTGTTTATTGGTCACCAATACAAATAAAACAAACCAATATTAAACTAAGGGAGACGTTACAACCCTTATAGAAACCGTGATGGTTGTCAGAAATGAGAGAATAAAGTTTTATGTAAAAATTTAGTCTTATGAGGATGACTTTTTCTAGGAGTTTTCCTAGGGTAGGCAGAAAGGCAATTGGCTTGTAGTATTTAGGACCTTCTGAAGGCTTAATGGTTTTGGAGGAAAATGTATGTTCTTTTGAAAAGAGTTTCTGAAAGGTTTTGCTAGACATTTCGAGAAGAGCAGATGGGCAAATTTTTCGGATTACGTGCCAAAATTTTTGGAGAATGAAATTGTTATGCGATCAAGACCTAAGGCTTTGTGTGGTATAGATTTTGATATTAAGGAGTTAAAAAGGTATGGTCGAGGTTGGAATTTAGGTCCGTGTGTGGCGAGTTAAAATAATTTTCAATTAGCTGCTCCTATTTTAATATATAAGGATATCAAGTGGTAAAGAGGGAATTGCTGTGTCTATTAAGGTGGCCACTGTATTTTGGAAAGCGGAAAGGTTTGAGAGGGAGGGAGTGGTAAGGATGTGTGTTTGTGGTCTTATAGTGCTCGATTAGTTTAAGTTTCCCAGTAATTTTTATAATGTCTTTATGACATCATCTGTTAATTGTGTGCGTGCAGGTTGTGTTTTAGCATTATGTCTGCGTTAACCTTTCGAGTTCTTTGTAGCCTGTATTTGGTTTGTGACAGTGAGTCTCTTGCAATGACGAGTCCGTGCGTTCACCACGGCATGGCTCGTGAGGCATAATATCATCGTGAAATGGAACCTGAGGCTGCAGTGGGGATGGTCTGTCCTATGATGCTGGCTAAGAAGTTGTGGTGGTTTTTAACTCAGGTTTCAGTGGGTAAGGTTGGAATGAGTTTGACTAGGGTTTCTAGGTAAAAGTGTAGGTCATCTTTTGGATATTGAAACGTGGTATTTGTTGATACTTATATTGAAGGCCGATAGGGTAGTGAGTGTTAACTTTATTTGAAGTATACATAATATACAGTAATTTTTATCTGCCTTGTGAATTGCATTTTGTAAATTGGAAACGTAACGGTAAATTTAAGTAACGTAATCTTAACTTAAATGGACCAGGTGTTCACTTACTCTAATTTAGAATTTAGTAAACAAGTTGTTAACGTTAATATTAATGTACAAAAGAAAAGAAACAGTAAAAAGTGCTCTAACGCAAACTTTGGTTTAACTAATTGACTTGGAGAATAATTACATAATTACTCGTGTACTGTGGACGTACTTTATAACATGCAATCTGTAATTTATTGGATAATCATGTGTACGAAATTAGAGAACCAGCACAAGAAGTGTATCATCTACAGCAGCATCAAAAGATAAGTAAACAAAACAACTGTTCCCTATCAGAACTAGCTGTCTACCTCTCTGGTACCAACTTAAAGAATTTGGAAACGCGGACTGCACTCGTCGATGGATTGGTCACTAAATTAACCAATTTAACTAGGTTAGAACTCTAAGTACCACGAATTATCTTCGTATCGCGACTCGCAACATTTCTGTTCGCTAAAAGAATGTTGTATAGAATAGCATATTGTATGGAATAGACTAGAATAGAATAGGCTTCTTTCAAAAGCTCAGCTTGTATTTATATTATACTGGCCTATGAGGAAAAGTAAAGTAAAACAATTCTCAACGACAATGTGTAAAATATTCTGCAAAAACTTTTAAAAGTATATTTTCCAAGCAGCAGCTGCAAAACTTTCCTACAATAACGGCTAATTAATGGAGGCAAAATACACTATAGTTACTTCCATTGAATTTTGTGTTGTCCGCATGAGAAAGAAATGTATATTTTACATGTTCAGGCAATTGCGCAACCCTGCTTACAGCCCCATGGAACGAATCGTATAACAAGTTGCCTAACTTATAAAAACGACACCGATTTGTATATTATCGACCTACAATTCCAAAAATGAAATTAATTGAGGTAATGCTTTATTGCCCACAATTTGAGCGAACTGAACACCTGCATTAATAACGGAATACCGTGTTTATAGAATTTCTTAGTACAATAAAAGCTTTTATATTTGTACAATGCAACTGTTTAGAACTCGTTTCAACGAATAACTATTGAAAGTGGTTTGACGATAAGCAGGCGTTGGACTGTTTCGGCAAACTTCTAAAGCGAAGTTGTTTAACAACAAGCAACTATTTCAGAAAGTTTATAAACGCGGTTATAGAATATATTCCACTCACTACTTCACTTACAAAATTTTTTAAATAGGACGGTTTTAATACGTATTTCGATTGGAAGGTAGTCAACTGGTTAAATAAAAGTTTGTATAATTTGGGAATAACATAAAAAACGTGCAGTCGTTTAGGCATTTTAGAAGGCTTTTAATTAAGGTAGCTGAAATTAGTGCAGAAATCAATGATTTCAGAAATTTAACGTAACAATATTTACGCTGCACTGAAAGTATAAGGATATTAGGCAGGTAAAGCAAGACTTCCAATGAAGCTCAACTACTGTTGTTTATGGGGTTGAGAGGGATGCGAGGTAGGAGAGTCTACGAGGGAGTCGGTAATGATAATCGCTGAGGTAAACTTGTAGTCGAGCGGTTTAGATGAATGTGTAGGTGCATACGTTGGCTGATAGGTTTGAAATTTTGTTTAGATTAAATAGGGTTCTTGTACAAACGCACCAGAGAAGCAATATTCTTGAAGGATGAGCGACAGTTGTAGCGTAGCAGCGCGTGAGTGTTGGAGATTTATTTGATTGAAACTTAATTTGGTGTGGGAGTGGGCGGGGCAGCGTTCGTATACATGTTTAATAGAATACCGTTAGTTGTGCGCCACCATAAAGCAGCGCGGTATCCAAACCGATCGTTCACTTCTCTTTAAATATACACAAGAGAATTATGCGCGACAACGAGAGCACCCACCACGAGACGCTGGCTGTTTCATATCCCAAAGCAATAACTAACTTACGTGTGTCGAGTAACAGTGCATATTCTTGAAAGTAAATAATGCAAAGACGAAATGGGTAGAGTTATGGAGTATTAGTTGAGGTATATGATGGCTGTTCGAGGTTTGAGGAATAACTGTTTGTGAGGCGTATTTGGTTGAAGAAATTTTACCACCAGACGACGTCGAAGGCTGATTGGAAATCTACGAACAGGGTAATTACGTATTTGTGGTTGGAGGATTGGTCTGTGATTACTATGGGAATAGTTTGTTCGGCGCTGCATCTGGGGTGCAAGACGTACCAGTTGGGAGACAGGAGAGAGTGTTGTTCAATGTGGGAGTTGAGCTTTTGAATTATTACTTGCTTAAGTGGTTTACCGAGGACAGGTAAGAGTGGGATACGTTTGCAGGATTTGCAATTGTCAGGGGGTTTATTAGGTAAGAAAATAAGACTTATATTGGTGGATTTAAATATGTTTGGGAATATTACTTGAGATAGACAATTTTTAAAGAGAAAGGTAAATAGATTCTCCAGTAATGTGCCATAAATTTTTGTATAATGTGGTTGGTGATATGGTCTTGAGCGGGGTTTATTAGGTTTGAGTTATCTTCTAGGGAATCTAATAAGGCGATATCTAGTTCAAGATCGGATGGAGTTTCAAGTGGGATTTGGGAGTTAGGAATGAAAAATTGCCGCGGTTCAGATAGGACATCTATCGTAGCAGAAAGGGTGGCCGTGTTCATCAGGTATTAGGCTGTTGATAGAGAGGAAATTATGGTGCTGTGAAGATTTGTGGGGTATGTGATTTTATTAATTTCCGATATGTAGTCTACGGTAAGTTTGTTGCTCGCTTGATTATGTTGTAGTGTCTTTTCTTTGCGAAAATGATCAGTTGTTTGTATTGTCTGATGTTGGTGGAGGATATTATTTAGGTCTTGGTCGGAGTATGTCCGTTTAGCTTTTGGTGCTCTGTGTTGAGTTCTGTGGAGTGTAGTTCTAGTGGTTGTTAGTTCGTGGGCTTACCATGGTATAGACCGTACAGAGAATAGTTTCTTTTGGAGATGCTTGTCCAGGCGGCAGTGTAAATCTGTTTAGTTATAAATTTGACAAGTGGGTGTTGGTTGTTTGTTGACGAGAATGTGAGAATTTGGTTGGCAACGGTTTCTTGGTAGTGGGTCCAATCTGTTTTATGGGTATTATGGGATTGGGCTTCTTTGGTGGATTCTTGGTAGTAGGTTCGGTAGAATATTGAAGACGATAGAGTTATGATCACTGGTTTGAAGGATGCGTATGAGATTGACCAGGAATTTATAAATCTAAAAGTTACTGGAGTTGCGAGAGTAAGATCGATGTTGGATTTATAGTGCAGGAATTCCCACGCGAGAATTGTTGATGGACGATTATGGATTGTCTTATGGCGTTGTTATATAAAGTCTTCTAAAGCAAGTCCGTTGTCGTGCTTGCTGTTGTTGTACCAAAATGTGAATTTAGCGTCAGCGTTCATGATTGGAATTGGGTTTGTTTCCGAGTAAGTTTAGTACGTGTGTTAGGTGTTGTAAGTAAGATTGTACGTCGTTGCCGAATTGGATGTATGCAGAGATTAAGAAATTGGAGCCGGTTCTCCGGTGGATTTCAATGACAGTGACCTGTGGAGTGGATAAGAGAGCAAGATAGGTTGCGTAGAGCAGTGTTGGTAAAAATGAAGTCTGAAATTAGTTTTTGAATTTGATGAATTTGAACGGATGTATGATCGTGTGTTGGGTGGAAGATTTGGTATTTAGTTGTCGGAGAGGTGTGCTTCTTGGAGTAGGACAATGTTTATTTTGTTATGTTGAATGACGTGTAGGAGTTCGATAGAGGTGACGCATGATTGTTGGAAGTTAATTTGGATTACGTTCAGGGTGGTGTAGGCTGGGAGCGATTGTCTAGTCCATGTACGTGGCTAGTGTCCTACAGTCCATAATCCGTGCGTAATTTAGTCAAGTGCATGGATTGCAGGATTACAGGGCATTTGGAGTTGGTTATTATATGGTCGTGCAGGTGATTTATTCGGGAACAGTTTATACAAGTAAGAACGGCGGAAGGGGAATGTGGCGTTTTTTCAGTCTGAGGTTACCGTTAGTTAATACACTACCGACGTGTTATCCTATAGTCATGATTTATCGCTGTCATTTGTCTCATTTTTACCACCTTTATTGCTTGATTTATGGCTTTCGTTATATGTTTTATCTTTTATAATAGAATTTAAATAAGCCTTTACCTCTATCACCTCTATTTTCGCAAATAACTCGGAAAATATCAACTTTATGGGAAAATATGTAGATATCAAAATTGTAGCTCACAAAATCCCACACAATTTCATTTTTTATTCAAGTCTGTACGACCAAATGGAGCAAAAATATAATTTTTTAAAACACCGGTAGTTTTACGATGCAACGAAATAGCATACACGCGTCGCGGGTTTTTTGCTAATATCTCGAAATGTACTCTCGAATCGAGAAATGTAAATAAAAGTTGTAGAGAATCTTAATTACGAACAATTTCGTTTTTTATTTATTTCTGTACGGCCCAAATTAACTGAGTTATTAATTTTAAATACAATTTTTTTATGTTGATAGTGTACGTTTTACATGTTAAAATCAGCATTAATTCTTAAAGTATAGGTCATACATATATAGTCTAAAATAAACCCTCGAATTGAAAAATGTTCGAAATAAAAGTTTTATAGAATGTAATTACGAAATTAGTTGTTAATCTTCTTTTTCTTCTTCATTGACACTATTTGAATAGTTTTAATCCGATTCGGAATCTCTCATTTCGTCAGATATGAACATATTTAGGCAGTCGTTCTGATTGCAATTAGCACAGAGGTTAACAGTAGAGATATTTCTTAATAGTAATATATCTTATTTAATTTAAAGAAACTTTTTTCTCAGTGTCATTTTTACAACATAACCTACATGAACAATAATAAAAATAAAATACTCACATTTTATTAAACAATTGCTATTTTATTGCTTCGGACCCTTCTTAATCTTTAGTACCTACGTACAGTACTATCGGTTGTTCTCCTCCCGCGTCGCGTGTTCATAGCCACTTCCACAGTCGGCAACACGGATACTATCCACGTTCACATTATTGCACAAGAAAGATATTACGACATAATTTCGTGTCAAATTGTATCACATGCCAAATATGTTTACAGTGATACAAGTTGCACCTTAAAGAAAAAGATAAAAGTACTCACTTAAAAATGTGGAACGCTTCACGATTTTGCGGTTATCCTTGCGCAGGGGCCATGCTGATTTCCATGGATTTCGTTTGGGGTGGGTTACGTCATGCTTTTGTTGAAGCCAGATTTAGCGTCTTCCTCTTCTTTGTTTGTAGGTAGGACGAAGAAAAAACCCGGTAAGGAACGATAAAACCTACATTCTGAAAGAGAAAAGACAAAGGAACGACCCAGGTAAATGTCACCGTTCGACGTCTCGTTGTCTAATGATGTCGTGTCACACACCGCGCACTTGCGCCATCACTCTGCGTCTGCGCATTCCTTTTGCGCAAACGCAACTGTCCAAAATGACGGAAATGCACAAGTTTATTTGAAATAATGGCGGGAATTTACTCACAAATTTAAACTTAAACTAAATATGATACATAGTCGATTTTTGGCATGTAACACGGTTCTAAAAATATCGGCCTAGTACCAAACAATTCAGAAAGACCCCCAAAATAACTTCTGATACTTCAATAAGTACAGAAAAATGGTTAAAGGCAAGTTTTTTCATCATTTCAGGCGACCCATAGTGATGATCTGCTACATACGCAAACTTACCTGTCTTTTGAAACGCCAGTTTCTCATCACGATGCATTCAAAATTACATGCCACAAACTCTATTATAAGAAATTTTATCAGTATTAATTTCGGTCTCTTGAAGTTTTTTCGTAAAGTTAATAGAAACGAATGTATTTACAAAAAAAAACGAATTCTAATGCAATTTTTCCATAATTTATCAAATATATATATATATATATATATATATATATATATATACAAAGTAAAAAGGAATTATTGGCAAGTGACTCAAATTCAGCCACGAGGGCATCCTGTCGACGCGTTTCGCCCTAATTGGGGCTCATCAGGACAGAAGTAGCAAAGTTGTAATATTTAATACAGACACCTTATGGAAAGTACAGCATCACCTAGCTCACAATTTGTGTCTTTGTGTTGTTTCACCTGACATCGCAGGTTTTCAACAACAGTCGGCGCGGAGGAGATCCGGCTTAACTGCCTTATATATATATATATATATATATATATATATATATATATAAAAATATTTATATATTTATACTTGGCTTATAGCCGTGATTTTGAGCGTTGCTTCCTGTCTATATCTGACATAAGTCAAAAACTTGACAATTTCAGATATGATTGACAAAAATGCTAAACGTAATTGAAAGTTAGGTTTATATATGGTACTGTACACGATTTAGATTTGTAAATTTCCCAATTATAGCCATCGGCCTCGGTAGCGTAATTGGTAAACGCACAGTTCCGGCAAAACGAGTTCCTATCGCGCGGTCGAAGTGTACGGATGCTCTTTCTGCTACCTGTGCTCTCCGAAAGCATTCCATTGCTAAACTACAAGTCGAGTTTTACCAAAAGCTCAACTAACTAAAAAGTGGAATTTATTCTAATAAATTTCACGTAGATATTGATTGTATAAATAATGTTAAAATTAGTTTTAGTGCAGTGTAATAATGTGACTATTCAAAATTTGGTTTAGTTAAGTTTAATCAGAGCAAAGACTCCATTTAGTGTAAGATTTATACGAATGAAATTAAAAGATGGTTCAATCAAGAAAACTAAAACGAGAACGGTAACTAATCAAGGTAAAATAACGAATAACGAAATTTCTAGCGTAAGTAATCTGTGCAAAATTAAAGAGAAAATAATCTCGGAAGCCTGTATATCGTTCACAGGTACTGAAAGTTTAATAAACCAGTCGACCCTCGGGCTGCTTGCGCCCGCAGATGACCCCTGTCTACCCAGCACAAATACAATAGACGATTGTATGAATATCAACAAAGGAACGGACGTTCTTGCTCTTCAGTTTAACAAAAATGTACACAAACCCAGTGTAAGAATGAAGGATATACTAATAAATACGCAACGTATAAAGCACATTCAGGCTGAAAATAGATTGGAAGACGCAGACGAATTTATCCATCCTAAAAAGGTGCGTAAAAATTCAATAAATGAAAAAGACGGAAATTCATCTCTACAATTACATAATCAATATGATGTCTTACAAAATGAAAGTGAGCAGCAAAGTCATGAAATGGAAACAGAACAAGGGAACCGATGAAGCTTTAACACTTAATAATAGTAAAAGGAAAACGAAAGCACCACCACCTGTCGTACTACATGCAATCACGAAAGATCACAAAGCTCTAATAACACGCATCCAAGAAAAAGCCACAAAAAGTGCAACCGTGAAATATACAGGAAGAAGGACAAATGTCTACTTCGAAGATCCTATAGATCGACATAATTTCATAAAGGAAATGGAAAATGAAAATGTATACTTCCACACGTACACAGATAAGGGAGAGAAACGACATGCATTTGTCGTGCGTGGACTAAATGAGGACATTGATATAGAAAACCTGATCGACGAGCTAAAAAGTCTGAAAGTACCAGTGTTACAGGCTTATAAAATGAAGACTAAACGAACACCGTTATTCCTAATCATAACAGATGCCACCATCACACTAAAATATTTGAATCAAAATATTAAGTCACTGCTGTACATAAGAGTAAGCTGGGAACGCTACTTAAACAATAAAATTCTAGTTCAATGTCACAGATGCCAGGACTGGAACCACGCAACAAGCAATTGTCGTGGTCAAATAAATTGCTTAAAATGCGCTGGAAACCACTGGACGTATACATGCACTAAGGACAGGACAACCGCCGCGAAGTGCGTGAATTGCGGAGGGGCGCACCCCGCTAATAACACAGAATGCGCGGTATACGTCCACATATTAAACAGCAAACAAAGCAACAACAGCAATGGTGTACCAGCCACGTTCAATCTGAACAATAACAAACAGTTCCCAACACTCAGTCGTCCCGGACCATCCAGAAATTACAACCTCTACCATTGGGAGAAAAACAAAGACATCTACCCACCATCATCCAACGAACAAAAAACTACAAAAGTACAACAGGACGATAGTCATAAAGACAACGTAGACAATTTCAATAAATTAACAGCAGAATTTGAAAAGTTGGATTCCTTAATAAATGTAGAGGCAATGTTGCGAGCGGTAACTGACCTCAACAAAATACTAATAAATTGTACAACGCCACTTGCAAAATTCAACGCGTTTCACAAATTCACCCAGCAATTATCCAACTATGGATTATAAACTAAATATATTGACTTGGAATGCTAATGATCTATACGGCAAAATGGGTCAGTTAATTAACTATATAAAAGACAATAGTGTAGATATAATTATGATAAATGAAACTAAATTAAAATCTAGAGATAAGGTCAAAATTAAGAACTATAGTTGTGTAAGGAAAGATGGACCTAACGACAATGGTCAAGGCGGTGTACTTATTTTTATAAACAATAGTGTGCCATATAGTGAAGTGACTCTAGAACCTAATTGTATACAAAGTTTGTGCATCAAACTAACTAACAACTTACACATAATATGTGCTTACAATTCGCCCCAAAACAGACTAGCAGACCGAGATCTCGATAAACTATTCAAAATCGGTAATAAAATTGTTTTAGCTGGAGACCTAAATTCACGTCATTACAGCTGGAATTGCCACCGTAATAATACCAATGGGAACATACTAAGGCAATATTGTAACGCAAACACACTTGGGGTAATATATACAGAAACACCCACGCATTATCCCTGGAACGGGACGACCCCAACAACAATTGATCTGGTCATTACAAAAAACATACGTGAACCAATTACTCCAATATCTGAAACTGAACTCTGCTCCGATCACAACCCAGTATCGTTTAAAATCAAAAGCAATATGAAACAGGATATCAATATTCGTATAAAAGTTTTCAAAACACCAATTGGAAGCACTTCAGGAACGATCTAGACAAAATATAGAAATGAAAAGAAACGCGGACAGCCCCGAAGAATTAGAACTGTTAGTGGAATCCTATACCAACGCAATAAAAAAGACAATAATCAGACACAGTGAAAATAAAATAATAAATGTATGTAAGGACGTTCTTCCGAAAGAAATAAAAAATCTAATTAAAAACAGAAACAAAATTAGAAGGCTCTGGCAACAAACTGGCAACCCACGACTGAAAGATGAACTAGCATCTGCAAATACCAACATAAAAATCGAAATAAAAAAGCACAGAAACTTGCAGTGGAATAATAAACTAGGAAACCTGAGAGCACATGACAACAACCTGTGGAAGATAACAAAATCACTTCGAAAAAGTAAAGAACCCATACCTGTCCTGAAACACAATGACAAACAAATAATAACAGATGTTGAAAAAGCAGAACTGCTTGCACAAACCTTCGAATCAGCACACAAGTTAGAACCTAATCTGCCAGAACATGAATGCATCAACACAACAGTTCAAAAATTTCTAACAAACAGCAACAAAGAAATACAAACCGAGAAGAAACATCAAAAATGGCAAACAAATCCGAGTGAGATATTTAGAATAATAAAGACACTGCCAAATAACAAGGCTCCGGGACAAGACCAAATACCAAATAAAGTGCTGAAAAATCTTTCAAGAAAAGCCATAGTACAACTGATGTATATAATTAATATAATATTAAAACTGGCACACTTCCCTAAACAATGGAAACTAGCGATCATTGTCCCAATTCACAAAACAGGAAAGAATGCAAGCACTCCCACCAGCTACAAACCCATAAGTTTACTATCAACAATATCAAAAATCACAGAAAAAATCATACTGAACAGAATCACCGACCTGGAAAAGACTATTAAAACGACGCAAGACACCCAATTCGGCTTTAAGTCAAAGCACAATACCACACAGAAAGCCGTACGCATAGTGAAAGATATAACATACAACTTTAACAAAGGAAAATTAACCACTATGGTGTTACTAGATCTGGAAAAGGCCTTTGATAAAGTGTGGATAATAGGAGTCATCTACAAACTGATAAAATTACATATGCCAACACAACTAATCAAACTCATACATTCCTATCTACAAGACAGAGAGTTTGTAGTAAAGGTGAACAACACCTACTCATTAAAAAAGAAACTTGAAGCCGGGGTACTGCAAGGATCGGTGTTGGGCCCCAAAATTTTTACTGTCTACATACATGACTTACCAGAGTTTCCGCGCACAACTACTTCACTATTTGCGGACGACACTGCAGTGTACGCTCACTCGGACATGGCGCAAATATGTAGCAAACAAGTACAAATCCACCTGAACTTACTAGAAAAATACTACAAGACTTGGAAAATCAAAGTGAATGCCGACAAAACGGAAGCAATTATTTTTAAGAGAAAGTTTAAAAACACGACGATCTATCAACCCATAACTTTCAACAAAGTAACAATTAAAGTAGTCCCGAAAGTGAAATACCTTGGCGTACATCTAGATTCTCGACTTAATTATAAGGAACAAATAAAAAACTGCATACGAAAAGGATATGCAACAATGAAAAACTTATATCCATTAATGGTGAAAGGAAGCGGCTTAACACAGAAAAACAAAAAACTAATTTTCACAACAATCATCAGGCCAATAATAACATATGCAGCACCAGCATGGTATAACATATCTAAATCTGGATTGCTACCGCTACAACGGTTCCAAAACAAATGTTTAAGACTGATTACAACATCTGACCGATATACAAGAATAACTGAACTACATGAGCTAGCAGATATAGAACCACTGAGAACATTCATGAGAAGAACATGCGAAAAATTTTTTGAAACACAAACCAACGTCAGTCAAATAACCAGAAGTATTACAGAAATAAGATCACACAACACCGAACACCAACTGAAACACAAACTACCACACCAAACCTTTTCCATATTCACAAAGAAATAGAAGGAGACGCACTATAGCTCACAACTAAAAGCAGGTTTTTTAGCTCCAGTAGCTTTTCCTGCTCTAAACAACTATAAAATCTACCAAATTCCAACTACCAAAAGCAACTTAACATCGTAGTTGCAAAAGAAAACAGAAAAAGTGAACAAACAAAATCGAAAATGGAACGGTATGCAACAGCAGGAACATTCCAATAAGGGTCCTCACAGGCATCATTATATACTTATATATATATTAAGTGTTAAACTGTAAATATATATAGCATCTATCTAAAAATTGTTAAATAAATTGTTTTGAATTGAATTGATTGTTCCGGCAAAACTGAGATGCAGGTTCAAATCCTGTCCAAGGCCATATATTTTCCTTCTTTCAATTACTAGCTCGATTTGAAATGATCATTTGGGCTTTACTTAAAAAGTCTAAGTTATTATTTCATCTTATTAATTACAATACGTTAGTATTTATCAACTTACCTTCTGTAAAAAACTACTTATAATATTTATATATGTATATATATATATATATATATATATATATATATATATATGAAGTAATGAAAACAAGATAAAATAAATTTTTGAAAAATTATTATCCACATATTTTTGGAATAAAATGTTAATTCAACAAAAATTGATTTTTTTTCTTAAATATTTAAACACCTGTTACTCGTCAACGTTTCAATGAAAAAAGCTCTACGAAGTCCTCATTTTAAAGATAATTAAAATATCTTCAAGAAAAATACATAACATTACTGCCCTCAACCAATCAGCAAAAGTTATTTTCCAAAATGCACTCAAATATGACATTTTTTCATGTTTTTTGCTCTTAACTTCCAGCTATCATTACCAAAATGGATTTATGCATACATCAACATGATTAAAATTTTATTCTCTTCTACTTTCATTGTACATACTATATGTGTACGACCTATACTTTCAGAGTTAATACTGATTTTTACATGCAAAACATCCACCATCAACATAAAAAAAATGTTTTTTAATTATTAACTCGGTGAATTTGGGTCGTGCAGAAATGAATAAAAAAACGAAATTGTTCGTAGTTAGATTCTCTACAACTTTTATTTAAAACATTTTTCGATTCGAGAGTCCATTTTCGAGATATTAATGAAAAATGCGTGACACGCGTACGCGATTTCATTGCGTCACAAAACTACCGATGTTTAAAAAGTTATATCTCTGCTCCATTTAATTCTATAGACTTGAATAAAAACGAAGTTGTGCGAAATTTTGTAAGCTACAATTTTGATGTTAACATAAATTTCCGTAAAGTCGATATTTTCTGAGTTATTTGCAAAAAACTGATTTTTTGGACCTTTAAGACCCTCTCCACCCCGCAACGTAGCGTCTAGACATGGGGAATTTCAATATGTTAAATAGTACCATAAAACAAGCCTGTTTACAAAGTTTCAGCCCAGTCAGTAATATGTCCTCTAAATTTTGTTATTTTACTGGGCTAATACCCTTACAATATTTGCAGCTTTGCCACCAAGTTCCTTCCAACCACAACAGCAACAACAGCAACCACAGCAACAAGGATACATGTCACGACCAGGTAATTAACATTTATTCACTGTAATTTATGTTGAGCTTTGCCTTTTTTGGCATAGTTTGATAATAAGTCTACTGAACATTAGATTTTTTATTTTTTAACTATCAACGGCAGATTTTGTTTATTATGCAAAATCCACATTTCTGTTTTCAACACACAAGCATGCAGGAAACTAAAAGTAAAATGCAGCAAGTTGGAACTAAGAGTTCCAAAACACTTTTATATATTTTTGTATTTGTCACAATTTTTCTTATAGGAGGTGTTACATGTCTGGTGAAAAAACGCCTTCAAAATTTAGGCACTCAGTAGATTTTATCCCGTTACTACAAAATAGCAATACATTTTATAAATAAAATGAGTAGAGGAAAATCAGGCAACCCAGGCCCTCATTTCCTCCAGAATCCCTCATTTCCTCACTCATCTGGACCAAAAAGTTTTCTTCGACTAGCCATTTTTTTATCTTTCATCTGAACCAAATAGTTTTCTTTGTCTAGCCATTACATCTTTCGAGATAAACCTATCTTGTTTGGTATCAATTAACAATAGAATTTTCTCAGCTACCCGAATCTCTAAGAATTTTTTAGATAGCATCACCCCCAAGGAAGCTACCCCCATTTTAAGATTTCTTACCTGTAGCGACTTTTGAGCGTCCGCATAAATTTTTTTAGTCATGCGATACATCTTGTTAGCTTAGAATTTTACGCAGAATTAGAATCTGCAAACAGATTTGAAATCGGACCACGCCCTGCAAAGTTATACTTTAAGCTCTTTTGCTCGTATATATTTAACTCCATTTTTTAAAACCTTTTTCGCTACCCAAGGTATATGCTTTAACCAACACAAAATTATGAACACAAAAGTTTAATAATTTATTTATCCAATTTACAGTTTAATAAACTATTACAATTTTTACAAAGTATAGCATTATTTCCTGTGTGTAGCCGAAAGTTTAACCTGTAACAAAAAAGAGATTAATGGGTTGTTTAAAATAGACGTGTAACAAAAGAGATTAATGTAAAAAAAGAGGAAACGTGTTTTCAGTCAATAAGACATATTGTTGTTAACAATATGTTTTACCGTCCAGCGACACCACGTGGAGGTAAACACATGCCGCCGGGCGCAAAGGAAATTTAATTAAAAGCAGAAAGTTTTGTTCGGAAACGCTACTGTAAAATATATAGAGCAAATAAATTATTCCCTGAATGTGTTTTCAATTGCAATAACTGACTATACAATCACAATTTAAATTACACTTTATTTAACTAAGTTACTTTAAACAAGAAATTACCGCATCCAAAAATTCCAATGCATGCTTAACAATAATGTAGAAATGGCAAGGTCGACTTTTGATGTCCAATGTAATGTGTTTTAAATATCTAAAAAGAAAGCGCATTTTGCTGGTATGAAATCTATGGAATTTCTCCTGTAATGAAAGAAGAATGCATTCGTAATTGAAAATGCATGCTACAACTTTCGCTAGATACCAGCCATGTATGTTAATTAGAAATTTTGTGTATGACATCATTAACTACCTAAATTCCAGAATTAACAAAATGTAATAAACCAGATTAAGTACTGAAAGTAACTCGTAATCCAACAAATATTCTAGATTTCTTAACGAACATTTGAATACTGTTTTATAATTTCTTTTCTTGGACTTTCTATTAATTATGTTGAGAATATGTTTCAATGACGCGCATTTCAAATCGAGATATAATTGTTTGTAGATTACCAATACCACGAGGTGCTGAAAAGTGCGTATTTACGGAAAATACAAACCTCATTTAGTAGTATAATTAACGGATTCAAAACGTATATAACGCGGTGTCATTAGAAAAATTCTATTAGTTTCACACGCTTTTGTGTAAAGTTCGTCGAAATTTTAAACCGTCGTTTCGCGTAGTTCTTTTTGTGGAAAGTTTTGAAGGAAGATTTAAGGTAAGTTTACATTTTTTATTAAAGTAGAACTGAATTTATTTGCAAACACCAATTATTATGTATTCGGTTATTGGTTCTTTGTATTTTAAAACATTAATTTTTCCAAAGTAATGCGCTGTTTTACAGATATATTTTTCCAAATTTTAAAGGTATGCTTTTGCTAGAATAAAAACAATTCTGATAAAATATTTTATTAAAATTTAATACATTAACAAAAGACCTCAATACCAATACGTTTTCTTTAGAACAGCTTAAATTATTCAAACAATGGTTTAAACAGTGATTGTACCTATTACCGAATCTTCTTAATTCTTTGAGCCTTGGAAGTAAGAAAACACTTTCCATGTTTAAAATGTTGTTTGATAAATATTTTGACAGTAACTGTCTTTTCTGTTCTCCTTTAACATAGATAGTAGCATCGGGTGGTATGACTTCTTTCAGCAAATCGCCTACATTTGTATATCCACTTGTGGACTGTCCATCCCAGCTAAGCCCATGGATTCTTTGCTTTAACCACCGAACTTGCTTTTTGAAATCATCACTTAGGGTGTTATACTCCACAGCCATGTCCAGTATCTCATGCCATATTACATTATTCGCTACATCCAAAATGGCAATCTCCTTGCAATAGAAATCACTAGTTTTGTATTGATATCCTTGTAAATCGATTATGAAACACATGCTTCCTGCTTCAAATCACAGATGGGAATGGGGTTCTAAGCAAATCTCCCTATATATCCAGTTAAGGGACTTTACTCCCTTCTTTTATGATTTTTTCATCCAGGTAATTATCTGGATGATACTAAAGCAAGTCTGTTTTCTTAATCCAACTTTTACCATCCCCCAACCACGACACTAATAATTCGCGTCCGTGCTTCCGTTTCCGTAAAACTTTTTCCACTAAGTACGTGTCGGGTGCTGCTGTGAGCTGAATTTCATCGCCGTAAAAGCACCTAGAATTGGCCGACCTTCCAAATCTTGTAGCAGATAGGTTGTCGGTCTCGTTTTTGTACTTTAACAATTTTGAATAGTTCTGTACTCCAGTTTGGGTGAAATCCTCGATCGAATACTGCTTTATATTTTGATATACGCACAATGTCTCCAACCTTATACTTGTAACTTTTAGAAACGCTGTTAGCGGTGTAAAGTTTTATTCTTTCCGGATGTTCTTCTGCTTCCATAGGTGTCATGTTAATAGCCCGATGCGGTGTATTATTGTATTCTTCCATAACCTTAGGCAAAATATTCACCCATTTATGACTGCCTTGCAAGTAAAATCTTCTGTACAATTTGTTTTTGATTGTTCTAATCAACCGCTCGACCATACTAGCTTTGATTGCGGAATACGTAGAGTAATGGTTTATCTTATATTTTTGCATAAGATTTTTAAAACAGCGGTTGTAGTACTCTTTCCCAAAATCCGTTTGTAGATTGATTTTAAGTTATTTTCTCCTTGCAGCATTTTGTCCAATATTTTTTCATAGCATTTGTAACTTCTGATCCAGTTTTATTTTTAAAGGTTCAGCTAAAGCATATTTTGTGAAACAGTCCACTGCTATTATAATATATCTGTACCCATTGTTCACACGCGAGTAAGGCTGCATTTCGCACAAGTCCGATTGGATAAGATCACGTTTCACATGTTTCAGATTTGTATGACGACGCTGAAAATTTTTCTTGCAGGTTTAAATAATTCCTTAACGATGATTTCTTTACTCATTTTTGCTTAACACTGTTGCTAAACTAATAGGGTTATCTTTATCCAATTGCACCTTTGACATAAACTGAAGCTTTGGTTTGTAGTATTTGTTTTTATAGCTGCTGGTGACGCCTCGTAAATCGATGCTATTGCAAGACTGAGCTCCTTTTCATTTGTCTCGAAGTTGCAGTCAAATTAATAAAAACTGTATAAACGTTTTAAAGTCAGATACAAGCTTATCCAATTTTTCATTTACATATTGTTTATTAACTGCATCAGATGGCTCAACTGGTTGAGCAAGCATTGCGATACGCTGGTTTCTTGCATTGAAGGCTTTATCTTTACGTTGTATATCATCAGAACTTTTAGACAGTATGAAAAGGCTTGATTCACGAGCTTGATTACAGATTTCTTATTAACACAATCACCATCTTCTTTAGGATCCATTACATCCACTAGCCTTCTTTTACGAAAACTAATTGTTTCTTCTCCAGACTTGAATACTATAGTACTCCTCTGATTAACACAATCACTATCTTCTTTCGGGTCTGATGAATTCACTAACCTTCTTTGCTGCATATCGTACCCATCACCATCCAACGTTAGCACAAATCCTCGACCTGGAGGACCTCGCCGAATATCAGCATCTTTACGCTCTGAACGTCCGAAGCGGTCGATAGGCATTTTAAAACTGTGTAATTATTTACTGAGCTCACTGTATTATACCTTCTTCTCTCAACTCTTCTATTATGGACACCATCTCGTTAATGTTTTCCTCGCTTGTATTTCCAGCTCGGTTGGATGCGTTCAACAATCTCAGCCGATCCACAAGTTCATGTACATTATTCCAGTAGACATATTGCACCGGCTTTGAATTTAAACCTTTGTAAAACCGATTAGAAAAGCCTAAACCTGCTCCCTTAGACTGTTTTCTTCTCTTTGGCTGTTTTCTTTCGGGATTCCTCCGAAATTCGGTGAGATATTTTGCACATATTTGTTAAACTTTTTGTTATTTGTTGGGAATCCGCTTAAATCGTGCACCGCAAATGGGTTAAACTTTCTTCTCAAAATCGACGCAGATTTGATCATTTCCAAGTAATTCGGCAAATCTTCATGCAAATTAAAATCGCCATCTTCGGGGCTGATGTCTTTGTAAACCAGCAGATTGTATAAACCCTCGTACCTGGATATATCACATTATTTAATGTTATATCGCTAGTTTCCGGGTTAATTACCAATACACTTTTCCACAAACTCCATGTATCGGTTTCCGCATTATACTTTACTCCATAAATTGATTTGTCAATATTTTCGTCTTCGTCTCTAGCTAACACATCCGCATAGTAAAGATGGAACGGTTCTTCTGGAACGAGTTGTTTAATTTTCTTTATAGGCACGTCCATGTTTTCAACTTTAACCTTTGTTGTAGGTGTGGGAATTTTTTCGGTGATCGATTGCAACTGGGAAGCGGTTATTTGCAGTGGATCGATCAATTGTTTGTGCATCTCTTTGAATTTTTGCTGAGATGTAGCGTCTCCTTTTGTACGCTACAAACTTTTTCGTACAGCATCCTGCATAAGATGAAGACTGCGTTTATTCGCAATAAAATTGTTAACGTCCGTCATCATGAAACTTTGGATGAGAACTAGCTGTTTTGAATAATGTCAAATATTTATATACTCGTCGAAATTCTTCCTATATCGACCATTATCCAAATCAAAATCTTTCACAACAGTTATAAAATTATGTTTTGAGTCACCCCAACACTGTAAACACATTTCTTTAAATTTTGGATATGTCATGTCACCACTTATATGATCCGAAAAGATATGGCGAAGGTTTGTATCATCCTGTTTCCATAATGCGATTACATTGGTGTTATCTCTGAGTCTATGTTTTAAGGCACTAGCGTAAGTTTGACATAGATAGAACGAATCTATTGCTTTATGTCGGCCGAACGAGAAAAATTGAGTGATTTTACTTTGCTCGTTTGCAGGTATATCATCGAAAACCATAATTGAATCTTCTTTGGTATCTCTGGGTTCAATCAAATCATCGTAATTTTCAAACTCATGGTACCCAATTTCTTCTTTTAATGGTGTAAAAACGTTTCTTAATAATTCGTATTTCGGTTGATATAAACTTTTAGAAAACACATAAACGTTTTGGAATCTAAGACCGTTCTCGTGCAAGATCAGAGATATTAAAGCGTTGGTCTTCCCACAACTCGATGGTCCAGCGAATATAGCTCGTATGTTAGACGGGAACAATGAACCATGTTTACCATCCTCTCTTGCACTAGCAATAGCAAAGTTATCATAATTCTGTATAGGTATTTTAACTTCTTGTTTCGCAGTCTCCATATTGCTTCGAGCGTACGCTTGCTTTTGCTGCTGCTTGCGGTGATAGCTTAACGTCTCTTTCGGTATATTATATTTTTTACTGATGGAGTAAATACTTGATTTACCCAGCCGAACTTCTTCTATAGCTTTTTCTAATGCTTCGTTACTGTATCCACTACTTCGGTTTCTTATGTAATTGCGAACCATGCTAACCAATACTGTCAGGACACTTTCACCCTATGGAGCAATTTCACCCTATGGGGCAATTTCACTCTATGGAGGCAATTTCACCCTATGGGGCAATTTCACTCTATGGGGCAATCTCACTCTAAAATAACTAGAACTTATGCACAGAGTGGAGATGCTCACCATTCGACAAATAAAGTAGACTAATTGAAACAAAATAATTCCTTGCTTTTAAATTTTATTAAAAATATATACAAAATATTTAATTGTGAATAAATCTATTAACAATTTCCGTAAACGGATTATATTCAAACATAGAGTCATGTATAATTAAAGCATAAGCCTTCATCGACGGTTCAAAATTTCTTGAAGCTTCTAATTCCATTCTTACATCAACCGTTGCATCCTTGATGCTTTCAAATTGATGACGACAGTCGATTACAAAGACAGGTGAGTCCTTAAACCTGTTGTAGTCCATTAAACATTTATTTGACGATTTGTTCGGATAGTATTTTTCCATAAAAGATGCATAAGACAGGTACGCTGGCAAGTAGTCATTCTGCTCGAAATCCAAATTTAATCGACCTTGAGGGAACATCTGAGAGTTTAAAAACACTTTGACATTGGTTATGTTGGCATTCGTAAAGCTTGTAGCATTTTCTTCTTTCCTGTCGTACTTCCCATTTTGCAGCGCCAGTAATATCCACCGAGCCTTCTCTGTTTCGTTCGATACTTTAATTCTCCATACTTGCGACTTTGATTGTGTTAGAGACGGTAATTCAGTGTAGTTCCCATTTTCTGAATGCAACCATTATAGATGATTGATTTTGCATTTCCGAAAGCAGCGACGCCTTGGCAAAGTCACTTAATGTTATATGCGGGACCTCCCATGAAATACGTTGTATTTTGAACGTTACTGTATTTCCAATCGACTTGTAGCAATTTACGTCCGACTTGGATCTGATTAAAATCAGCTCTTGAGGCATGTTGACGATAGTTTTCTTGTAATCTTCAAAACCCAAAATGGTTTTAGCGGTATAGCACAACTAAACCGTCCATCTTGGAATATGGTATCGGGTTTCCACCCGGTATGTGTAATAGATTTTGTTTCTGATTCTTCCATGGATACTAAACCTTTAATAGTTCTTGTAATTCCAGGGATTCGACAGACATCTATTATTTGATTATTACCCAATTTGTATTGAATTTCCTCAAACAGAAAATATGGTGCATTTCTAGTAAATTCGTAAGCTTTAGGGTCTGGTTCTGCTGCTCTAATCGGGTCTCCAGTTGTTGACGCTTCCTTAATGTTTCCGTAGGCTTATAGGTACCCTTTATAAATATAAAACTTTCATGGGGGTATGTGATGTTATCACTGCTCTGGATTTCAATTGAAATTCGATCGTTGTTTTCTGCATTCAATGTAAAGGGAAGATATGTATAATAATCTTCCTTTATTATGGTTTCGTCTAATTTATAACCTCCAAACACATCCAATTTGGGCACGTCCTCATATTTAAGCCTTCCAAGTTTAACGTTTTCATCACCGTGGAGATCTAAGCTGCGTTTACTTCTGCCTCCCATCATTTATAACTTTTAATCCCAAAGATTTTAAGAAACGTATTTCTTCTGCTGTAAGTCTCTCGACAACTTGACGCTTTGACACCGTATTCACTTCTAATCGTCTGGGGTGTTGTAGCGTGCTTTATATACAAAATCGATAGGCATTTTCAGCTACTTTTTATTTCCAGTCTCACACAGGTGTATGTTTCCGGGGAAAAGTTTACCAATTCACCCAAATGATCGACTAGTCTGATTGTAATATTATCAATTTCTGTCACGCTCAGCGGATAATATATGACGTGGTTAGGTTCCTTTTCCAGATTATACCCAGGGTGGTACAGATAGACTGAATTCGAATATGCTGTGGGTAAGAAAATTGTTTCTGAACGATCCGCTGGTGATATTGGTTTCCACAAAAATGTTTGAGACCGATATTATGTTCACTTGCTGATTAGCGATATGTACGGTATCTGCAGTCAATTTGCGGTTGGTAAACCCCAAGATGCTTCCAATATTGTTTTACGGTTTGCCCCAAAATCAATCGGTATACTGCTTCGTATAGAACACTTTAATGTATTATTGTTGGCACTCAGTTTAAAATATTTTCAATGTTCTCGTTGATGTCCGGCTTCTGACTGAACCATTTTTGAAGACGTCCTGTATATATGCATTTATTTCTTCTAATTCGTATGATCCAGGTTCAATGGTTATTCTGCGATGCTCTGGATCGTTAAAGTACAAGTTATTGTTTCCTGGATGTATGTTTTGCACAGTGTTACAAGTGTACAGTCCCACTAGACCCAAAGCATATTCACCGTCCTGTTTCAATTTAATTGGTGGGTAAATGGATCCTGTCGATATGACATTACCATACCCGAACACGCTCACTGTTTTAGCCATTGTCACTAAGAAACTTTAACACTAAATGTCCACAATTGTATGTGTTGTAAGTCTGCTCCGGTACACTGTTGTAGTAAATTTTACAACCTCGAAAATATCTCTTTACTTCTTCCGGCGGTCTCAAGTCTCCAAACGAATCGTAGTAATACACACTATTTCCGCGTTTTCGGTACCCCACCCAATGTGTACCCGAACCTTTGGTGGTATCCAAATTAATCACACCGATTCGTTGACATGCGGTCTAATCTTCTGTAACTGATCTCTAGAAAAGACACGCGAAAATGAGGAATGTTAGATGCGTGTTTCCTTATATCTACATCGGTGAGAGCTCTTCGAGGTAACTTGCTTAGTTTTTGATACTTTTTACAAATGCTGCGCCCTGTTTGTACGGTTTCAAGAATAATGCTGTGCCTTTTTGTATGGTTTTAGAAACATCCATTTCCTTTTTCCCAACGGTAATGGCTTCCATAGATCTGTTGTGTCGTTCGCTCTCCTTAAGCTGTTCGTTGGCCGTCTGACATCATTTACTGCTTTAGCTATCCCTGCAGCACCACCTGTTAGTGCCCTAGGGCACTTAGTCCCAGCGAATATCGGAATCAATGGTAGAAAACCTCCTTTCTGTGGAACGGTATAATACGTGGGACTTTAATTTTGCTTTTCCCACCGGCTCCTTTTATGATTTTTACCAATTAGAATACCAACGTCTAGTAGCTTTTTCAAGTTGTCGGAACCAACTCGGTCTACTGCAGAGCGTATTTTCTTCAAGAATCCCCTTTAAAACTTATTTTCTTCTTTAAACCCATACCCATTTTTCTCTTCGCTTTCATAGCGTTTGTCACAAACCAAGCTGCGGCTTTTTCCCCAAACTTTGCGTTTTTAGACTTAACTCTCCCCCAGGCTTCTTCTTCTAAAATTTTATCTGCTCGGTGTCTGGCTGGAAGATCGTCGGGTACTTGGGTATGCAATGTCGTGGTCTTTACACAATTTATCTAATTCGTTTATTCCAGGATCACCTCTTGCTAAGCGCTCATCCAACTTTGTACCAGGACCGCAGTACTGATAACCTGGAATATGCAACTCAAACGGTAACCTGTTTATAGCGCTGTTGATTAAACCCTCTCCAGAACAGATAATCATGTGTTTACTCAAAAATCTCAAACTATACTAAATAAATAAACAACAACGAGTCTATTTATACTTTTCAAAAAATTTACAATATATTTACAATAACAATACATTTACATCCATGTCTCTTGGGCTGTCTTTTATACTCTTTCTAGTTATCACCATAACCAGAATCTTCAGATTCGACAAATTTAAACGTCTAAACATTTCCACTAATGTTCTTGTACGCATCACATCTTGCACAAATATATCCGGAAAACATATAACCAGCTCCAATGCATTTAGTGCGCTCTGATTCAATTCGTTGTAGAATAAAATATTGCCAATTCGAACTTCGCCTTCAATCAAGATTTTAATTCGTTTCTCCCTTCAGTCATAGTATTAAACCCATCGCAATCATTTAAATTAGAATTAGCAACAAACCTACTAATTCGCTGTATAATGCTGGGAAGTCACGACTTTCCAACTGTTTAAGTTGATACTCAAACAGCTCTCGCATATGGAATAGTTTACGGCACTCCAATTCGTTTATAACTATCGAACTATTACCCATTATTATTTTTAACTGGAACGTTTCGTTCTCGGTTGATTCCAGACACTGGTGACAGAGTGATAAAAACGAACCTCCTAGTTGTATGTGTAGATCTTCCTTTCGGGTGCACCATTTAATCGAGTGTTTAGTACGTCACGAGAAAATACATTGATTTGAAATTCCACTTGAAAATTTGTAAATGCTAACCAATTTTCGTATGTCAATTCCAGAACATGGTTGCCACAATATTTCTTGCTACACACCAATCGTAATACGGGTTTTATTCTCTGGTTTATAACAAACCCAATTTCCACATTATGAGGGTGTTCACCCAATTCACTTAAACTATACGTAAACTTATTAATCAGATTTTCGGTATACGAAACTTGTGCATCATTAACACCTGCAGACTCCATTGCTTTGCACTGATTTCACTGAGATGACTGAGAAGGGATGCAGATCATCCTTTTAAATGTTTCAGGGTTGTTGTTGCGCATGCTCCTCATTATCATTTGCAAGTTACAGACAGGCATGAACTAGTTTGTAATCCGATTCAAGGTTAGTTAAGAATATTAGGTTTTACTGGTGTGATTAGACTGGTATGGAATGTTACTCAAGGTTAAACGACGCTGGGTTTCTCCTAATTTAAAAGTAAACTAGCTAATTGATTTTCACCGACGTTAATAGACTAGTTTGGAATGTTACTCAAGGTTAAACGACGCTGGGTTTTTAAAAGTAAACTACCAACAGGGTATAAAAGCATGGTACGAGGCGATATAAATTCAGTTTCTGTTTAGTCTTGGCTAGTTACAACTGTTAAAAGTCTTTAACCAGTTTTAATTTCTTTATAGAAAATGGCATCATTCGTGTGCAACGTCTGCGGGCTGTCTTCTCGAGGGTGATATTGAGGCATCAGCTCCAACAACATGACGTGGGATCGAAACCACCGGTCTTTTGTTTGCGATGCATGCCCTGCATCCTTCTCGCGGAGGACAACTTGAAACGGCACAAGGACGCCAAACATGGTGTGGCTGTCCCCGTTGCCGGCCATCGGGTCAAACGACCGGCCGCACCAACAGTTGAGGAACCTGCCCCAAGAAATCGCGGAGATGTGAGTGCAATGTGGACGTTGTTAACTTGGAGCCCACCAGCGATCTAACGCCACAAGACCGCTGCTAACCGTGTCCTGGATGGAGGTGTAGAAGTAGTAGCAACCGCTTTTAAAACAAGAGTAGCTACATACAGAATTAAAAATGCTAATACTAGTGGTATGTATTTTTATAAGTATTTTGTTTTGCTTAGTTCGTATTTTTAGGTCTATTGGATTTTCTATGCGAGCAGAAAAAGAGGTTCATAGCCTTAGTCGGGGAACAGCTGGCTATCACACCTCCCTCAAGGTTAATTGCGAGTTGTTTGGTGGCTACACCAAGATGGCTGCGGCAGAGGTGTTGAAGATATTTCCCAACACCCGAAATGTTGTGGTCACCTCCTCCAGTGACCTGGGAGCGGTCTACAACACCTTTGTGGAGAGGATGTCGGCTAAGTCGGACGAGTTCCAAGAACGTGATTCTGGTTAGTTTCTACAATTATTAATTTTTCTAATTTTTAAATTTTAGGATGGACTCTGAAACATGTGTTGTACTTGGAGGTAAATGTTAACAAGTACCAACCAATGCGGGATCCTCCTACATCGAGCTTCCCAAATGGATTCAGGATAAGGGAGCCGTCGTTAACATCCAGAATCAAGACAATGCATGTTTTGCCTGGTGTGTTGTGGCAGCCTTTCCTGATGATGCTCGCAATCCGCAAAGGGTCAGTAGCTACCCGCATTACAGCACGGTACTCGACGTAACAGGAGTACTGTTCCCGATGCCATAAAGGACATTCCCAGGTTTGAGGAGCAGAACGACATCAGCATCAACGTCTTTGGGGTAGAAGGCAAGTCCATCGTTGGACCACTACATTTCACCGCTAATAAAAGGGATCGGCATGTGAACCTACTGTACATTCAGGAGGGTGCAAGTCCCACTACTGTTGATCAAAGATTTGGGGAAGCTAGTGGGTAAGCAGCTGTCCCGCTATGGACAGAAATTCTTGTGCGATGGATGTCTTGTGTTTTTCGCAGCGAGGAGCAACTTGTTAAACACACCGAACAAGACTGCAACCATGTGGTGACAACCATGCCGAACCACTTCAACAACATCCTCGAGTTCACCAACATCCACAAACAAATGCGGGTACCGTTCGTGATTTATGCTGACTTCGAAAGTGTGTTGAAGCCTATTAGCTCTGCAGTTCCGGATCCCACCTCTTCCTTCACCAACAGCACACAACACCACGAACCCTTCAGTTTTTTATATCAAATGTTCATACGATGACTCGTTTAACAAATTTGAGCTGTACAGAGGACCTGAAGCCGCAAAAGTTTTTATGGAAAAGATGAAAGAGGAAGCCCAACGATTGGGAAAAATTTTAAAACAAACACCCCATGCTTCCAATGGAACCCCTAGATGAGTTGTTGTTTCATATGGTTGAGGATTGGCATCTGTAAAGCCTTTGGGAAATGAGAGGGTGAGGGATCACGCCATCTCAGGAGATTTCGCTTTGCCGCACACCCCAATGCAACATTAAATACACGGTTCCAAAGTTTATCCTGGTGGTGTTTCAAATAAGCGGTTATGATTCCATTTCATTGTGAAAGAGTTGGGATACGACAAAGAACGTAGAGGTGATCCCAAAATAAGGAACGATATATTTCATTTAAAGTATGTTGATTAAGGGTGAAACGAAGATGATCAAATTTAAGATCCAGCTGCGTTTATAGATTCGCCTTTTTTCGTTGGATAAGTTCAAAATTTGAACCTCAACAGTTTGTTGAGGTCCAAAATTTTCCAGACGACAGATGGGTTTGTGACGGAAAGGTGTTTTCCATTCAACATTTCGATGTGTGTATTGAATGAAACCTCTTTCCCGCAAAACATGCTTTCTTAAATTACTTCTACGATATTAGCGATGGGATTAAAACAGCGCAGAAGGTGTGGAGGAGTTTCAATACGCTTGGGTGAATACAGCGATCTGTATTTAAAGAGCGATGTTCTACTGTTGGCAGACGTTTTTGAAAATTTCAGAAACGTTTGTCAAAACTAAATCTGACCCGGCCAGTACTGACAGCCCCTCTCGCCTTTGATGCAATGCTGAAACACACTGAGGTGAAGTTGGAGTTATTAACCGATGTTGATATGCAATTTATTAAGAAAGGATTAGAGGTGGTCTACCAGTGAGTCACGGTATGCTCGGCCAACAAAAGTATATGGAGATACAACCCTGAACCCTCCAGTACTTGCATACTGGATGCCAACAACCTTATGGATGGGCATGAGTCAACCCTCCCATGGGTTTTCAGGTGGTTAAACATCGATCAGGTTAACCATCTGAAAGATAAATTTTGAATATCCCCTTACACACAAAGGGGTAATCCTAGAGGTTGATCTGCATACCCAAACACTTCAATTTGCAAACGACTTGCCTTTCTGCCCCGAGACCATGGTTCCCCAACACTGTCTTCTAGGACCCAAAGTACTCACCACACTTTTTGAAAGAAGAAATATTAATCCATTACCGAACACTTCAACAGGCTCTGCGAATGGTTAAATTAAACATTCACCGTGTGTTGGAGTTGAGCAATCCCTGGTCAAACCCTACATTGATCTCAACACAACTCCGTATTGGCAACGCGTTTGAAAAGATTTTTCAAACTTATGAACAATGCGGTTTTGGTAAAACAATGGAGAACGTGGACAAAGGGTCGATGTCAAGATTGTGTCGCGGTGGGACACGACGGGAAAAAGTTGTGGGGTGGACTAATAGCTAAACCTAACTTTAACAGTTGTACCGTGTTGGGGAAGATCTGGCGATTATACAGATGGATCGTGTTAAAATTAATTATAATAAACCAATCTATGCAGGATTGTCAATTTTAGATTTGTCCAAAACTCTTATGTATGAGTTTCACTACAGTACCATGGTTCCTCTGTATGGTCCCAGATTGTCCCTGCTTTATACGGATACAGACTCTTTAGTTTATAGTGTTGAGACGCCAGACTTATACAGTGACATTAGTGCAACATTGAGCATTTTGATACAAGTGATTACCCTCCAAACAATAAATACAATATACCACTTATAAACAAAAAGGTGTTGGGTAAGTTTAAGGACGAGTTTTGTGGCGATTTGGTGTTGGAATTTGTAGGTAGTAGGGCTAAGTCCTACTGCATTATTAGTGAGAAAGACATTGTTAAAAGATTAAGGGTGTTAGTCGTAGGTGGTGGCGGGGATTAGTGTAGATAGTTTTAGGGATGTTGTTATTAATAATAGAGATGCCCTCATGAATACGATGGTATCAATCCGGAGTAAGAAACACCAACTTTATACACAGCTTATTAATAAAATCAGTTTATCGGGCGCAGATGACAAGCGTTACGTCATCCCCGGAAGCATATCAACCTACGCATGGGGGCATAAGGATATAGGTTAAGTTGTTTATATTTTATTGTGTATATATAGTATATTTAGTTATAAGCATATCTACCCTCCCCATCCTTAAAATTTCCTTTGTTCCCGGCGGATGTGTTTACCTCCACGTGGTGTCGTTGGACGGTAAAACATATTGTTAACGACAATATGTCTTATTGACTGAAAACACGTCTCCTCTTTTTACATTAATCTCTTTTGTTACATCTATTTTAAACAACCTATTAATTTCTTTTTGTTACAGTTAAACTTTCGGCTACACACAGGAAATAATGTTATACTTTGTAAAAATTGTAATAGTTTATTAAACTGTAAATTGGATAAATAAATTATTAAACTTTTGTGTTACCCTCTAACTGTTTGGTTAAAGCATATACCTTGGGTAGCAAAAAGGTTTTAAAAATGGAGTTAAATATATACGAGCAAAAAATTTAGAGGTTTGAGAGCTTAAAGTGTAACTTTGCAGGGCGTGGTCCGATTTTAAATCTGTTTGCAGATTCGAATTGCATAAAATTCTAAGCTAACAAGATGTATCCATGACTAAAAATTTATAAGAACGCTCAAAAGTCGCTAAGGTAAGAAATCTTAAAATTGGGGTAGCTCCTGGGGATGATGCATCTAAAAATTCCTAGAAATTCGGGTAGCTGAGAAAATCTAATATTAATGATACCAAACAAGATAGGTTTATCTCGAAAGATGCGTTTAGTCGAAGAAAACTATTTGGTCCAGAATGTTAGCGGTAAAAAAATCTTAAAATAGGTTTATCTCGTGTGTGGAAATGCGGATGCTCATTTATCTCGAAAGATGAAAAATTTAAGAGATATTTATCTCGAAAGATGAAAAATTTAAGATATTTATCTCGAAAGATGAAAAATGGTTAGTCGAAGAAAACTTTTTGGTCCAGATGTGTGTGGAAATGTGGATGCTGGTGGAAATGTGGTGCTGGTTCGTCACTAAATACTCTACTAAAATGTATGCCACAATAAATTATTGGATTAGTAGATAGCACAACCGTATTAAGTTAGATTGTGTAGACTATCTATTTATTGAGGCGGCAAAGTAACCGCGGTTGGTTCAGTAACCCAGATATAGGGCCAAATGGCTGCGGAGAAATTCCTTCGATTTAGTGAACTGCAAAATAATGAATTCAAACAAATGCACGTCGATATACATATTTAGTTTATTGCGATTGATAGATTATTTACAGAATTCAACGCTTTAAGCGAAAATTAACATTTTATGGTTTACCGCTACATTTTAGTACGTACAAAGCATTTCAAACTCAATGACTGTTCTCGAGCTACTCACCCCCGGGTTGCTTACGGATCAGAACGTAACAACCGCTACTTAGACCAGTCCATAATATAAGGGGTGGTGCGTATCAAGTCTGTATGTTAGTATTTGCACATAACTTAACACTAGAAATATTTTAAGGCTGTTAGGGATGACACAGTAACTATAACATACCGGCCACCTTGAAATCACCAAGATTTAAAAACAATTAAATTTGCAAGATAATAAGATAAGCAATATAGAAAAATAGTAAGTACCTAACTAGTGAACATATATACAATTTATAAAAACTAATATTCAAATTGCTAAATTTAAAGTTAAAAATAATGCATGTAACAATTAAGGAACATCTAGAACAAAACTCACTTTGAATCGGGTAGGACGCAAAGCTTATGCACTGAGCGCTTTAACAGATTCCCACTAGACACACGCACAGTTACATTTCGTAGCACTCCATCGGCAGCTGGATGCAGTTCCACAACTCTACCGAGGGACCATTGAAGTGGAGGTAAGTTGTCTTCCTTGATTAATACCAGCGAGCCGATCCTTAAAAGTGCAGGTAAGTTTTTGAACCATTTTGTCCGACGCTGCATCTCAGGGACAACTTGTAGACTCCATTTTTACCAAAAGTCTTGAGTAATTTTTTGAATGCGTTGGTATAATGATAATTTTCCATCTGATAGGTGAAGCAGATTATGCTCGGGAGGATGGCATAATGGTTTGCCTATTAGGAAGTGACCAGGTGTCAGGGGATTAATGTCGGAAGGATCGTTAGACAGTGGTGAGAGGGCGAGAATTAGCGTAGCCTCGATTTGCACTAGGACAGTTTGCAAATCTTCGTAGGTTAAACTGGTGTTAACTAGCACTCGTTTAAGGTGAGTCTTGGTAGATTTGATACCGCCTTCCCACAGGCCTCCTTGATGAGGAGCGCGAGGGGTACTAAACTCCCAATTAATTCCTTGGCTTGACAGAAAATTGGAAACTTCCGCCTTAGTATCATTATTAGTAAAAAATTGAGAAAGTTGTTTTAGTTCTCTGGACGCGCCAACAAAATTTGTGGCATTATCAGAAGTAATTGAGTTGGGCTTTCCTCTACGGCCGATAAATCTTTTTAGAACAGCCAAGAAGGCAGACGTTGATAAGTCGGTCACCAAATCCAAATGAATGGCCTTAGTTGTCATACAAATGAATAGGCAAATATAAGATTTTATAAGTTTGGCTCCGCGAGTTTTGCGATCTCTGATTAATATGGGTCCAGCATAATCTATTCCGACATTATAAAACACAGGAGTATTAAATTCAACTCTTTTACGAGGTAAGTTTCCCATTAAGGGATTATATGAAATTGGATTGGCCTTGAAGCATTTAACACAGGAGTGACAGATTTGTTTTGCCGTAGTGAGACCAGCTATTGGCCAGTAATGCTCACGAATGCAAGCTAGCAGTTGTTGCGATCCGCAATGCATAAGGCTAGCATGAAAATGTTGAAAAATCAATTTGGTTAGTCTATGGTTTTTTGGGTAGCAAAATAGGATGTTTTTTGTCAAAGGGATAGTTTGAATTTTTTTAACCGTCCACCTACCCTAAGCATATTTTCCTCGTCAAGGTAGGGATTTAACGATAATATATTAGAATCAGCATTGATAGGCCGACTGGATTTTAATTGTAGTATTACAGACCCGAAGGCCTCAGCTTGACAAAGTTTAACAAGGACGTCTCGGCTAGCTCGTAGTTCCCTTGTACTTAGAGGTCCATAAGTTGGAATAAATTTGGGTGTAGAATTTTTCGTAAAACGCATCATCCATGCCACAATACGTTGCAACCGGCTTAACGTAGAAAATCTCTGGAATATATCAGAAGTGTTTAGGTTCAGTAGAGTAACAACTTGACTGGACGCTGATTTTAGTTCGACATCAATTGAAGTATTGAAGTCAACACACAGATGAGAAGGCCACGCGTCTTGGTTTTTCATGAGAAAATTTGGACCCTTCCACCACAGGTCGCAGTCTGATAGTAGTTTTACAGAGACGCCGCGGGAAATTAAGTCCGCGGGGTTTTCTTTATAAGGTACGTGATACCAACCGTCTATGTTAGTTAATTCTTGTATTGTGGCTATTCTATTGGCCACAAATACCTTGTACTTATTTGGCGCAGATTTGATCCAATTCAACACAATAGTGGAATCAGACCAGCAGTAAGTTCTTGAAATAGGAACAGTTAAAGTAGATTTTACCTTCTGCACTAGTTGCGCAAGAAGCACAGCTGCGCATAATTCTAGCCTGGGTATAGTAGCTCCTTGTAAAGGGGCAATGCGAGATTTGGAACACAGTAAATTTGAATAGTGATTACCGTCAGGTGTGGACACGCGTAAGTATATACAAGCGCCGTAAGCATAGCTACTGCTATCACTAAAACCGTGAAGCTCTATAGAAACGAAGTTCGTAGGAATTACACATCTAGGGATATGTAAGTTTTCTAGAGTGTTTAGTTGCATTTTAAAGCTGTTCCATTCGGAATCCAGGTCTTCTGGAATAGTTTCGTCCCATGACGTTTTGAGTTGCCATAGTTTTTGTATAAGGAGCTTTCCAATGGCGGTAGTGGGCGATAGAAGGCCCAGCGGGTCGAAAATTTGCGACACCATTGATAGAATGGAACGCTTAGTGTTTCTTGTTGTATTAGCCTTAAGTTGTACGTTATATACTATAACGTCTAGTAAAGAGTTCCAACCAACGCCCAGGGTTTTGGTGTTTTCTCTTTCGCCCAACGGAATATTGTAGAACTTAGTACTCCCTTGGTCAGATAACGTTTCCTTGAAATTGGATAAAAAATTTTTGATGGGCAAGCCTACACCAGCTAAGACCGCGGTAAGTTCTTCTTGAAGGATTGCATTTCTTGGACGGTTTTAAAACTTGTGATAAGATCGTCCATGTAAAAATCTGATTTTAAAATAGCTGAAACACTAGGGTGAGTTTTAGCACAGAGAGTAGCAAGATGGTGTAAATGTTTTGTAGCAAGATAGCTAGCGCTAGCGGTTCCGTAAGTAATGGTGTTTAGTTCATAAATGTCTAGCGTGGAAGTTGGATTGTCGCGCCAAAATATGCGCTGAAATTTACGCTCAGAAGGCCGAACCAGTATTTGGCGATACATTTTCTCGATGTCTCCCGTCAGTGCAATTTTGTGTTGACGGAAGCGTATTAAAATTGAAAACAAGTCGTTCTGCACGACGGGGCCAACAAGCTGGGTGTCATTAATCGATATATTTGAGTGCGTAGGTGCACTACTGTCGAAAACAACTCGCAACTTAGTGGTCAACGAGTTCGATTTTGTTACAGCGTGATGGGGCAGATAATAGGGGGGTATAGTAGAAATATTTATTTTAGCGTCGAGAGCATTTACTGAGGTTGCGTCTGTCTGTTTTGAATGAGTCGAGACCTTGGACATGTGACCTGAAATGTACTCCTGCATGAATTTATAGTTTCAGTTTTAAGGTTGGAATTCGAAATGAATTTCCTTTCTAGATTGAAAAATCTCTTCTTAGCTAGATCACAGGAGTACCCTAGTTTACTTAAATTTAAATTAAAGGGTATAGATACCACAAAACGACCAGCATCATCACGGGTTATTGTCTCGGAAAAATGATTTTCGCAAAATCGTTCTTCGGCAGACAGTTTGGATAACTCGCTAAGAGGTTGTACGTCCTCTAGCTGCCAAAATTTTTGTACAGAATTATTTAAGTCCGTAATGGTAGGTCTGGCACGATTAATTGCTAGATTTACGCGGACTATATTTGTGTTATGCGGGGGGGCTGGACAGTTTCCAGACAGCACCCAACCAAGTAGGGTTTTTTGAAAGACGGGTTTATTTTTCCCTAATGAAATTTGACCAACACATAGCAAACTGTAAAAGTCACTAGCACCAATCAGAATGTCAATAGGAAGAGATTGATTGAAGTTTGTGTCAGCAAGCTTAATGCCGTTAGAAATTTCAAACGTAGCCTTATCAAAGGATACCAGAGGTAATTTTTCGGCAATTTTTGGTATAGTCAAACATTCTAGATTCACCGTGTAGCCGCAAGTTTTAGAAGTTAGTAGTAAGTTAACCGTTGAGCTAGAGACGGAGCAACTTGAATTTAACCCGACAATTTTAGTGTGAGTCGGGGTTAGTTTTAAGCCTAGTTTTTTCGCTAACTCATCCGTTATAAAATTTGCATGTGATGCTGAGTCCAAAATAGCTCTGGCCGATTGCCATTCATTATGAATGTTTTTTACCTTTACCGAAGCCGTTGCTAGCAGAACTTGCTGCAAGTTGGCAGGGAAGCAGGAAAGTGCAGTACTAGTAGGTAGCACATTTTCAGTGGAAGGGTTTTCAGTGTGACCTCCATTTCTAGTGAAAGAATCACGCACATTTGCGTCAAAGTGTAATAACGTACTGTGCTGCTTGTTGCAAACCTTGCAGCCTTAGATCGGCAAGCTGATTTCTTGGAGTGACGGAGACAGTTCTTACACAAATCGGTATTAGAAACCTGTTCATACCTTTGTTTTCCAGTTAGCTGAAGAAATTCAGGACATTGTGTTATGAAATGACCTAGTTTGCACATAGGACATGAAATAGTGCCTTTACTTGTAGTTACAAATGCCTGCTTATAGGTTGGCGGCTTAAATTTAGGCTGTTGATTTCTTGGAGAAGCGGAACAGGTAGATGTTTGTTTGTCGTGTTCAATTTCTTCAAGTAGTTGGCAACGATTTCTTAGAAAGTCGTCGATCTCAGTTAGGCTTAGTATATTGTTGGGTTTATATTTTGACAACTCAGTTCGGGGTCATCTAGTTTAGACATCACGATATGTGAAATAAACATTCCAGATTCGTCGATGGACGTTTCCAATTTTCGTAATGCTCTGACGTGCTTAAACAAGTTATCGTACAAGCAACGTAATTCAGAAGCATTAGCTTTAGCAATAGGTTTTAATTCAAAAATAGCTCTAATGTGATTCTGAATAATTAGTTTGGGATTATTGTATCTCTTACAAAGTAGTTCAAATACCGAGTGATAGTTTTCTCCCGTAGGAGCGATATTTGCGATCAGTTCGCTTGCAGAACCCTTCAAGCTACCCTTCAGGTGCAAAAAGCGTTCTACGTCGCTTAGATTAGTGTTAGTGTGTACAAGTGCCATGAAAATTTCTAGAAAAGATGGGAACTCTGTAAATTCGCCTGAAAAACTAGGTAGACTCAATTTTGGTAGTTTGGCATTTATTTGTTTAGTGGGGTTAGTAGCATCCAAACTCCCTGCCGAGGTTAAAGACTCTGAGGAACTCGCCCTGCAGGATTCAGAAGCACGGTTCAACAAACTTATAGCTCTACTTGTAAGCTCCATAAGTTTATCAAAATATTCCTCTTCAGTCATAACATCGTCAGATTCAATTGAATTAGCTGTAAGCTCTATACTTACTTCTCTGTATTTTGCCGCTGATGGCTTAATCGTATCTAGTCTTAAATTTAAATTAGTTGCAATAATGTCGGTCAGCGGAACGTCAATAATTTTGTTCAAATACTTTTCAAAATTTGCCAGCTCGTTAATTAACGACTGTGCCCTTGTTAGCAATAGTTTAGCTGAAATTTGCTTAGGCATTTTTATAGTTCAAAATATCCAAATTAATAATTAATGTTTGAAGTTTTAGCGTAAAACGAAAACTTATTTACTATAATTGGTAAATAAAATATTTTGTTTAGTTTAAAGCTACGTTTGCATTAGAGCACGAATTTCAATATATTAGAATGAATACTAAAGCGAAAATTTCAACTTTCAGTAACTAGGTAGTTAGTAAACTTGTTTGTAAATAGACAGACAACACAAACAATAGCTAGTACTAGTTTATTATAGTGATTAAATTAATCTTTTAAACGAATAGGCTCATTTAAATAGAGTAATAATAATTTGTGAGTACAACTGAAAGCTTCGTTGAATTTCATAGAGAATTATTGTTAGTTTTAGGAATGAGCGATAATCCTAATCTTTAGAAATAGCATGCAGGTACGTTACCTTGGCGCAGCTGCTAACATCCAACCACCTGTTGTCCATGAATCAGTAACCCTTAGTGAAGTTATTCAGCTCTCTGGAATGCAACAGCGACACGTGCGTGAAAGAGAGATGTTTATACTACTGTACACCACGACCGACCCACAATATTATGCTTTTATTTCGAACTTTAGTTTTTTAAGTAATTAATATCCATTATTTAGCACTTAGTAATCCCGCGAAAGAAGGACCATGGATTAGTAGATAGCACAACCGTATTAAGTTAGATTGTGTAGACTATCTATTTATTGAGGCGGCAAAGTAACCGCGGTTGGTTCAGTAACCCAGATATAGGGCCAAATGGCTGCGGAGAAATTCCTTCGATTTAGTGAACTGCAAAATAATGAATTCAAACAAATGCACGTCGATATACATATTTAGTTTATTGCGATTGATAGATTATTTACAGAATTCAACGCTTTAAGCGAAAATTAACATTTTATGGTTTACCGCTACATTTTAGTACGTACAAAGCATTTCAAACTCAATGACTGTTCTCGAGCTACTCACCCCGGTTTGCTTACGGATCAGGACGTAACAACCGCTACTTAGACCAGTCCATAATATAAGGGGTGGTGCGTATCAAGTCTGTATGTTAGTATTTGCACATAACTTAACACTAGAAATATTTTAAGGCTGTTAGGGATGACACAGTAACTATAACAATTATATAAGTTGAAATGTGAACGAATGCTAAATTGCACGTAAGTAAATGCAGGAATAAGCTTTAAGCCGTAAATTACTACAACATTTAATGATTCGCACTATAAATCTCATTCACCAAAGTATCGCAAATGTTCAGAGAATAGGGATAGAAACGGAACTCAAACCTACACATTGCAGAACTATTTATCATCATCGTTAGGTTAGATGCCTACCTCCATTGTTTCCTATTCTAAGCTAACCTACACACTCACCTGAAATTTCCACAGCCTACATCTTTGACTATCTGTTTTGCAATAGTCTATCCTAGTTCTACGTCTACCACTTTTTTTTCTTATCTCTGCTTCCAATATATTTCGCATCATTCTCTTGTGTCTTAGTATATAACCTATCATCCTATCTCTTCTATTTTTTACTGTTTCCACATATTTCTTTCTTCTCCTACCATTTCTAGAACATTTTTGTACTGAACTTTGTCTGTCCTTGATATCTTCATCATATATCTGTAGTACCACATTTTAAACGGTTCTATCTTTTTCTGTCCACTTCTCCTACTGTCCAAGTTTCACAGCCGTGCACTGGTGTGCTCCACGCATATGCTTTCAGCAACCTTTTCGTTGTTTCTGTGTTTGTTGTCTTTGAACATAGTTGCGTTTTTTTGTTTAAATGCAGCTCAGCCTTGTGCTGCGCTTTGTTTTAGATCTTTTGCACTTTTTCCATCTTGGTTATTTGGCTTTCTAGGTAGCAGAAATCCTTAACCTTTTGTAAGTTCTCGTTTCTTATTTGTATTCTAATTTTTTATTTATTCTCCCCCTCCTTACATACTAGTACTTTAGTTTTAGTTTTGTTAATTTTCATACCGTATCTCTCTGTTAGAACCGTTTCCATTTCATTCAGAGCAGCTTCTAACTCTTCCTTGCTAAATGTTAATACTACTGCATCATATGCAATTCTAAGAATATCAATTGTTTGTCTCTGCATATTAATGCTAAATGTCTTCCTGCATTTGACGATATTCATTGACTCTTCGATGTTCAAGTTAAAAATTAAAGGAGATAGGTCACCTCTCTCACTTTTTTCCCTAATATTTACTTTTCTAAGTTCCAGCTCTAATACTATTACTCTTGTTTGCTCTTTGTATAAGCTATATGCTATCCGTCTATCTCTAAAACTTATTTCAATTTTTTGAGTATTTTAAACATTTTTTTCATTTTATATTGTCGAATGCTTTTTTTATTGTCTTCTCCAATAATCATCCACGGAGCTAAAATAACCCTCCATGTTCCCCTGTTTCGTCTACACCCAAATTGATCTTCTTCTAGTACTTCTTCAGCTAGTTTTCCCATCCATCTTTTTACAATTCTAGTTAATATTTTTGACATGCGTTGTTACGTACCTAGACGTAGCCGGAAAAAGTAAATACCAGGCTAACTACCAAACGCGAAGAGTGGGGATATTCACCTACATACCAAGAAAACAAAAAAAAATAGCACATCGCCCACAATTATCTATTAACAAATAAAAATAAATAAAAAGTTCTGTACAAACAAGCAAAAGCAATAAATTAAGCGTTACTATTTCAAAGCAGACAATTATGTGATATGAACAATTTAGTACTTTAGATACGAAGTGCGCATCTCGTATTTTACACAAAATAAAATTAATCATTAGTAAATAAACATGTGAGAGCTTTTGTCAAGCGTTTTGTTTTTAAAATTGCACCTAATACTTTTTGTAAAATTAACTAATCAGTAAGAAAGAATTAACAAGTGAGAGCTTTTGTCCCTCATTCTTTTTAATTGTACATAATACCGTTTCTAAAATAAGCCAATCAGTAGAAAAGAAAAAGCCTGTGTCTGTCAAACATTTTTAACAATGGTACATCACACTTGTAGAGCGATAATATTGATTCGCAGCAACAAGCAATAGTCCTACAGTGTCACGTTTCTTATCACGTAAATACACCAAACGCTGATACGGAATATGTTATTGATATGCACAAAAGAAAACAAGTTGTATACCTGTATGTGTCTGGATACTTAGCTTGCAAATCGTCGGGGGTGAGTTGAACTTACATAAATACCAGTAATTAAAATGTACATCTTTTATAAAAATGATTGTCAATTGTATAGTATCTATATAAACGCCTAAAGTAATTGCTATAAAATTCAATATATCTTACAATATTTGCAGCTCCAGTTCTAAGTTCCAACCAACCATGGGAGCAACAACAACAGCAACAACAACAACAGCAACAACAGCAACTACAGCAACTACAACCATATATGACAGGACCAGGTAATTAGATTTATTCCCTATAATTTATGTTGAGCTATGCGTTTTTCGGCATAGTTTAATAATAAGTCTACTGAACGTTGGATTTCCTTATTTTTTAACTATTGGTAGCAGATTTTGTTTATAACGCAAAATCCACATTTCAATTTGTTGTACACAAGCATATAGGAAACTGCAAGTAGAATGCAGCAAGTTGGAACCAAAGGTTCCAAAAAGTTTATATTTTTTTGTATTTGTTACCACTTTTCCTATTGGAGATGTTCAATGTCTGGTTAAAACCGCGTACAATTTTTAGGAGTTTAGTAGATTTATTCCGTTAATACAAAATAGCAATATATCAGATAATAGAGCTAGAAAGGTACTCAAACTTACGCAATTGCAGAACAATTCAGTCGAATCCTTGTTGAAATTATTAAGAACAGGGTTTATTGAAATATACGACCAATACGTACCACTCAAGCGCATGCATTACGGACAAACATATGTCCACGGCATATTTTGATGTTACAAGTTAATTAACTCAATCAACGGTTTATAAAAATATCACGAAATAATAACAATATGGGGTTCATAAATGTTCATAGGAAAAAAATAGTTCCGCAGATTGTTATTTCGAAGTTAGACTAATAAAATCAATGACTAAGAAGACTAAAAATTTCTTGAAATACAGGTAAGATTTTTTGCATATATAATATATTAAGGAAAACTTTATAAGACAATTACAGGATTTACTATATTTCGGTTATAACATAGATTACAACACCTATATTTTTTGTCAGAAACCTGACCACCTTTGTTGTCCCCTTCTAAACCTTAACATTTTTGGTGCACCTGAAGTCGAAAAAGCATACATAGTAGTTTTACAGGATTCCCCAACTCCGTCATCACGATTAATCGAAACTTGCGCCTGGTTATACAACCGCAAACGAAAGCGTTGACCGTTGCCACAGTTATAGAGGCATTGGAAGATCCATGCGGAGTTGTGAAAAGGATCAACACATGGCCTATCGAACTCGTAAGCTCCTAAAAGGAAGAACTGGTGGATTTTAAAAGGTTAGCACCCATGACAGCGATGGCGTAGGTAATGCCGAAGAACGACAAACAACTAGAGAAAGAAATAGTTATGCTGGTGATAATTAACAAAGTTTGGACCAAGCTGTGATTGGTTCATGTCTCTGTACAGTGACACCAGCACGGCGAGATTTGGAATCACGGAAGAGATTCAAGGTGATTTATTTGATGCGCCATTGGAATACTCTCTGGTGCATTACGTGGTGGCGAACCTTGACATGGTTTGAGTGATTAAAAATAAATTTGGTGGTCTTGATCAACTTCCCGACAACAACCATATGATGGAAAGACCATACCGTTGAAAGACAGTCATAGGGGCATCTACTACTTGATAAATAAGCGTCAGGCTTGTGATAAACCGAATTACCAGAATCTGCAGAAGGCGTTAGTGTACCTCAAGGGTCAGGTGATCGAATTTGAACATAAGAAGTTTGCCATATCAAAAACCGATTGTGGACTCGATGGGTTGGACTGGCGGGTGGTACGAAACATACTAGAGATACTGTTCCAGAAAACCTGGGTTTAGATTTTGATAAGTGGTTACAATGCACATAGTACTGTTTTCATTACAAAACTGTTGACTGCTACTTCTATCAACATGGTGACTGCAGAAATAGTTTTCCCTGTCCTAACGCCACAATGACTTTCGGCGTTCGACTTACAGAGTGTTCTAGGATGGAACAGCTTCAAGAGGAGGGAAACATGACGCCGCTCGTCTGTCTAACGTAATTATGTTAGAACGCGTATAAAGGATGGTCTCGAATCCCCGTTCCGTTACAGCTTTGAGATCTGTAGAATGACATGTACAAGGCTTTGCTATTAATATTAGAATAGGGTACATTCTAAGAGTTGTAAGAAATCTCTAGATAAAAAATTACATAATTGCTGGACCGTCCTCGATTTTATTAGTACAATTAAAATGTGTATAAATTGCTGTTATGAATATGGGAAGTTAGTTCTAATCGAAACTTTGATATGAGTACTGAATGCGGCTTGTTTATAACCACACGTTAATAATACGTGATGCTAATGTAAGAATATAGCTTTAGAATAAGTAATATAATTATTCTACTGTTGCAAATTTGATATAAATTAACCATAGTGATTAGTGCTTCGTATATAAATTAATTGTAGTGGTTAATTAATAAGATAGAATTTTAGTGTTTAGAAGATTATACTTGTACTGTTAGTTAAGGCTCTGAAAGTAAATTGTTGTAAGCTTTTCGAAATTTCATAGTACGTAGTACAAGTCACTGTTAAAAGGGTTTGTGTATTGGTTTTGAAAATAAAGAATTTTGTTATTGCAAATAGACGTTTGTGCTTCATTACAATGTACATGAAGGAGACCATGGTACTACAAGCTTATTAATTATATGTATTTACTGGATCTATATAAAACTTGTGGATACCTCTTAATATATCATTCTCCTAGACTATTTCTTTTATTTGATTTTTTTTAGGTGTTTTAGTTTATTAGACAGGCAAACATCCTCTCCTAGTGAATCTATATTTACTAACCCTTTCTCTTACAGCAAGGCAAAGTAGGTATGAGTATTCCTGTACTCCACCACTTCATAATTTTCGACTTTATTAGCACGACTTTCCTTTTTTTCTGTCATAGTAAGTTGTGTGGGTATTCCTTTCTTACTTTTTGGTTTCCTTCCAAACCGTGCATCTTACTGTAACAAAATTACCTGGTACTTGTTTTGCCTAAGCGTTTATATTAATTTGATATGACGTAGAGGTATTGTATGTTTTACATTGGTTATTATTTATAGGAAGTTGGTCAGCCACACGTGGATAGCCAATGACTTAATATAGTCGAAATCAGGAAAGAATGAATGCACGTCATAGGTTTCTGAATTAAAAAAAGACATACTTTCAAATCTTATGCATTAAGTATATTCCGATAGATCCTTTAAAGGTATGTAGTTTTTTAATTCAGAAACCTATGACGTGCATACATTTTTTCCTGATTTCGACTATTTCTTGTCACATTAAAACTCATAATGTTTTTCAATTTTCATAAAATACCAAATAGTTTAATCCCAATTGCCGACATGTATGCATATGTTTAATTTAAGGGCAATGCTAAGATCATGCACGAATAACGTGGCAACTTAACTATCTAAAGCAATGTAGATACATGTATTATTCACATACCTTATGGTTATCTTGATAGTACAATAGATTTTTCAATTAATATTGCATATAATATAAATACACAAATAATTGATGTGTTGTAATGTGTGTCGGAAATAATTCATTCATTGCGCTTTTGAAATAAAATTTAATGCATTTATAAGCTAATTTTCAAGATCCCATCACCATTCATGATTTTCCTACGTTTCTTAACTCGCACCTTTAATATTGACCCAAAAATCACGGTAACATTAAATTTCTGAGCTTAAACAAACATCAATAATTAAAATTGAATCTATAATATTATTGCACAGCGGTATTGAGTTATTTGGGCGCCTTAATATTATTTTTATTTATTTAAACTCAATTAGGGTCGTGGGGTACGGGCTTGAATCAATGAATAAAGAATGTAAAGCCATGCTGAACGTTTAATAGTGTTCATGTAGTTTGTTTACAAGTTTAGTGTATAAACGAATTAGCAGAGATTGTTTACAATCACTGAAAGCAATAACGTTAGTTATTGAAATTATTAAATACGTATAACAGGTTAACATAACACAAAGCGAACTGCAATATTAATTACAAGAACGAATAATACAATAAAATAAATTGGAATAAGACCGCGAAGGTCGCACGTCTAATCATAACCGAAACTCGAAACAAACTGTTTGCATCCTTATCTTGTGTTTATACGTTCAACAGGTGTAGCGTCACGGGCTTGCCACACTATCGACGTATATATACAAGGTGAATGAAGTAAAATAATATTTTTGTTACAATCTCCCCCTTTGGATCACACGGCCGTCCCGGGTGGGATCTTAAAGTGAAACTTGTTAATGGGCGTAGCAGCACTATTAATTTGGCCCTGATTACGCAAACGATCACTTCGGCGCAAACCACTATCTGCGGCGGCATTTTTCGTAACACTAACATTCGCACTGTCTGTCACTTCTGGCGAACTATCAGAGTGAACATTTTCAGGCGTTCCTTGTAGAGTGCGGGTTTTCTGTTTTTTCGGACGACCTCTTCTACATATAGGACGAACAGGTTGAGGCGACAAGTTATCCTTATTGGCTATAAAGCGAAACATGATAATTACCTAACGGTTTGGTAGTATCATCGATGTGACTGATTTGGTAAGAGGTAGGAAATATCCTCTTCTTTACTAAATAGGGACCATCGCAACGCGACCCGAACTTAGCAGTATAGGCGTTGCTTGCTTTGCTGGCAGTATGCACATCCACTAAAACTTTATCACCAATAGCATATTTGTCAGCGCCTCTTCGATGACGATCAGAATATTGTTTTATAATCATTTGTCAGGATTCTAATTTTTCCCTTGCACGTTGTAGGTTAGAACTTACGAGTTTCAGGTAAGGCGTAATTTCTGCTACAAATGTATCATTTTCTACGACAGCGCGGAAATCATGATGTACATCAAACGGGGTACGCATTTCTCGCGAAAATTTCAAATAACTAGGAATAAAACCGGTACTAACATTTTTAGCACTATTTATTGCAAAACGAATGCTCCGTAAAACATCTTTCCATTGGGTGTGATTCTGGTTAACAAAAATCGACAATTGTGTTTTTAAATCACGATTTCGTCTCTCCTCAGGATTAGACTCAGGATGATAAACCGGTATTAGGCTCTGTTTAAAACCCAAACAAAAAGCTACTTTTTGCATTACATTACTAACAAACTGGGTACCGTTGTCACTAACGACACGACACGGCGTGCCATAGCGAAGAATAATTTCATCAATAAGGCACCTGGCACAAGCTTCTGCAGTGGCTTGAACTAAAGGGAATAATTCTATTCAACGAGTTACCGTATCCTCAACAGCAAAAATCCACTTTTCACCACTTTCCGTTTCGGACAACGGTCCAAATAAATCAACGGCCAATGTTTCAAATCGGCGTGACATTGCAGGGGTTTGCAATAATCCGGCAGGCTTCAAATTACTGACCTTATATCTCTGGCATTCAATACATTTTTGAACGTGAGTCGTGATATCCTTACGCATAGTGCACCAAAAATATTCACTAGCGACCCGTTGCAAGGTTTTCTCGACACCATAATGACCAGCTAGCGGAGAATCGTGGAATTCATGTAAGACATTCCCGATTTTAGCACTAGGGATTACTAATTGTGCATCTTCGGAATCTTCTTCTGGAGTGTATCGATAAAGAATACCACCCATCATGATATAACCTTTATCGGCCCATTTACAAAAATCGTTTTCAGGCGACCTTTTATTTTCAAAACAGTCGATAATTTTTTTTACATCAGGATCTGCAAGTTGTTTTTCTCGCATTTCCTGCATCGGAACTGAAGGAAGTGTTACACTAGTCGGAGTAACATCAATTGGCTCTTCACGACAGTTAATTTTGGGAGGACGGGATAAAGTATCTGCGACCACATTTGTGCGAACCGGTATATATTTTATTTCCAAGTCGTAACATTGTAACTGTAGCGCCCATCTGGCTAAGCAACCAGCAGGTGATCGGAGTGACATAAGCCACTGCAAAAGTTGATGATCGGTAGCGACCACAACTTTGGAACATTCTAAATATCCTCAAAATTTTGCTAATGCATAAACAACAGCTAGTGCTTCTCTTTCTGTTGTAGTATAATTACATTCTGCGGAAGTAAACAATCTGCTTGCATATTCCACGGGTCTTTCATCGGGGCCCTCCCCCTGGAGTAAACATGCGCACCTAATGGCGTACGAGCTTGCATCAGTCTTAAAACATACGGTAGACTAGGATCAGCTTGACGTAGTATTGGTGAACTACCAAGCGCATACTTCAATTTATTAAAAGCAGTTTCTTGTTCATGGTCCCATTTCCAAGGAGTATTTTTTCGCGTTAACACACTTAACGGGGCTGAAATACTTGCGAAATTTGGTATGAAACGTCTAAACCAATTGCACGTTTGTAGAAATGATAATATTTCTTTAAAATTTTTGGCGCGAGCCAATTCACGATCACAGAAACTTTATCAGGATCTGGGCTAATTCTAGAACGAGAAATGATATGTTCTAAATACTTTATACTAGAACTAGCAAATTGAAATTTTTTGCGATTTATACGTAATTTAAAATTGCGTAATTCTTGGAAAACTAACTCCAAATCACGTACATGTTCATCAACACTAGACGAAATAATTATCAAATCATCAAGATATCCAAGGATCTCAATGTTAGGCAGTTTGGTTCGGAAGCGATCAATCAGTCTCTGAAATGTCGCAGGAGAATTTCTTAAACCGAAGGGTAGTCGATTGAAGCGATATATTCCGAACGGCGTAATAAAAGCAGTTTTATCACGATCTTCCTTTTTAACAGGAACTTGCCAGTATTCTGCCTTTAAATCTAAGGACGTCATAACTACACTTGATTTTGCCATATGCAAAATATCATCAATGCGCGGTAATGGATAACGATCAGGTACTGTAACCTCATTTAGTCGACGATAGTCTATACACACGCGGAACGTATTGTCCTTTTTAGGTACGAGCACAACCGATGCAGCATATGGTGAATCACATGCTTCAAATTATGTCATTTTCTAACATTTGATCGATTTCACGCTTAAGAATTTCTTTGTTTTGAGGTGATAATCTATATGGCGGCACAGATATTGGGGTATCATCTGTGAGTTTTATAACATGTTCTGCGTAAAGCGTAGCCTCACCACCAATTTGTTCACTAAACAAATCAGACTTACTAGCAATCAAACCATTAATTTGTGCTTTTTCGGTAGCATTTAATTCAACGGCTTCATCGTTACGAAGCGAATGAAGTTCTACACTATTTACAGCAGTTTCTGCAAGAACTACGGGTTCAGTACAAAACTGGAATACAAGCGAAGGCGAGTCTTCGAAAAACGAACACATTTTGGGAATATTCATCACAATATTCGCTCTGGTAAGAAAATCCATACCGAGCAACGTTTTAGAGTGAATAAACTCTGACACAGCGATAAACGACATGGGTATTTGGCGGTTCATTAAATCGATATACTTTCAAATTTTTCCGTATTAACTGTGATGGGTTTGCCATCCGTGAACGCGATGTTCATTACCATCAGAATCGAAGGCATATTTTAAGATATAAAATATTCATACAAGCAGCGTCCAGCTATGTTACACTTTGCTCCAGTGTCTACATAAACGAAACCAGTTAAACCGTTAATGTATACACAAACTAACAGACGATTCACGTCATTCATGTTTACATCAGTTGCCAAGACTTGAAATGATGCAGCATGTTGTGTCGTAATCTTACTTGATGGCGCACAATTCGGGCATTGCGATTTAATGTAACCAGGCAGATTACAACCATAGCAAAAAATATTTGAATTTGTACTATCACTTTTTACGGGTGTTAAAGGTTCAGCTCTAGCGACAAGCTTTGTTTCATCGGACTATTCACAGATTGTCCAACAGCAAATGCATATTCTCGACAGTCAGCTTGTACGTGACCAAAATTATGGCAATATTTGCATTTTTCACGAAATTTTGCTTTTCTTTCGGTGTGACCGGATTGCAAAATTTGAATATTCGACTTAGCGCGATTTTGATCTAATTCATCGTAAGCTTCTTCTAGTGATCTAGCCTTTAAAATGTTTCAAAATTATCACGTGACAAACGATGTCTAATACGTTTGTTTAACTGACCGTAAACCATATCTATTTGATATTGCTCAGGTAAAACAGGATTTTTCGGTAAGTGTGATAACAAAGCGCGGCACTTGCTTACAAAAATATCCGTAAGTTCAAAGTCATTTTGCTCTTTTGAATACAGTTCTTTAAAAATTTTATAAGGCGGTTTTGCACATCCCAATGCATGCCGTAATGCGTCTAAAGCGGACTTCCATGTGTCAATCGACGATTTTACACCTTGCCACCACATACCGGCGTTACCGTCTAAAAGCATGGCTAATCCTTTTAACGATTGTTCATCGAAAATTCCCACACACTCGCGGAAAATTTCAATAGCGTTAATAAATGCCTCGACATTTTCTGTTTTCGATCCCGAAAAGCGAGTTTTACAATTAGAGAAGTTACCTTGATTAACAGCATAATTTACTTGGTTAGGTCCTGGAGCAGGTCCTCGGGATTCCTCCGCTATCTTCCTTACTCCATCTAACAGTGATTGTAGATACTCTTGAGTTATCATAATGGGTTGAGTAGCCATTGTAGAATTAGTATGATCAGGCACAACACTTACACTTTCCGGACGCGAACGTAAATTATAACGAAGCCCTTTAGCGTTATTCATGATGACTATGATTACTGTTTTGTTTTTAATCAAAACAAAATATAACGTGTTGTTTCATATCAAAACAAAACAAACGCGATTAGAATTCGAACTTAGCAGATGTATAATAACTTTAGTTACTTTACATTGATGCGCCCATTTACGTAGAAAAACACTAATAAACAACACAAAAACCACGTTTGTGTTCAACTTTTTTGTTGCAACAACCACTATAAAACAAAGCACGTTGGGAGTCAATTTATAATACAGTATTGCCCGAAATAAACAGTACTGAAACTAAGTTGGCGGTGTTTATATGCGTGCGCTGTCACACTCAAGTTAGCTAGTATAGACCTGTCAAGTAAACCTCTAACAAGTAATTAGTAGGGCCTAATTGTTAAAAATGGTGTTAAGTACAGAGGAGAAAGTGTTTCTGGTAGAGCATTATTTTCGTTCATACGGAATCGGCCGACGTAATGGTGCAAGTTTGCTATACGTGTCTGATCAATTCACACAAAGGTTTAATAAACGTTCTCCAAGTAATGCTGTAATTTTGAAGGTTATTGAAAAGTTTAGAAATACAGGTAGTGTATTGTGCCAACGAAAAGGAAACTCAGGGGCGTCCCAGGACAGTTAACAACAACAATAACCATGAACGTGTTTTGAGCAAATCTTAGAAAATCCGAAAGTCAGCCAGGCAAGGACAGCGTTACAACTTGATTTAAAAAGAACTTCCTTTCAAAGAATCCTGAAGGAGCTGGGCACATTTTCGTATTTGATTCGGGTACATCAACAACTACATCCTCGGGATTATCGCAGTAGAGTGGAATATTGCGCCAGAATTCTCGCGTTACAGTATGAAAACCTGAATTTTGAAAAATGTTTGGTTTTCAGACGAAGCACATTTTCACTTGTCAGGTTATGTGAATCGTCGCACAAATCGATTTCTAGGCTTTGCCAGACCCGATGAGGTTCAAGAGGTTCCTTTACATAGTGAAAAGTGAGTGTCTGGTGTGCTGTTTCCGGACACGGAATCATTGGTCCGTACTTTATCGAAGAGAATGGTAGGCAAGTCACACTTAATCAACAGAGGTACAGACAAATTTTAACACGATTTATCCCTGATCTACGTCAATTCTGTCGTGCACGTAACTTGGCATTTCGAAACCAATTTTTTCAGCAGGACGGGCAACTTGCCATACTGCTGCCGCAATTCGTCAATTTCTTCAAGAACATTTTCCAAGCAAATTCATATCACGATTTACTGACTTCCCTTATCCTTCACATTCTCCAGACCTCACACCTCCAGACGCATACATTTGGGGCATGGCTAAAAATGCCGTTTTCAAACGGGCACCACAAACCATCGATGAATTAAAGGATGCCGTTAGAGTCTTCTTCGCAGCCCTGAGACAACCCTTATTCAATAACATGACCAGAAACTTAGAACATCGTTATGAAGTCTGTCTCGAACGAGGAGGTGCACATTTAGAACATATAATAAAGTGTCAATAATATGTATTTTTTAAATATACAAAACAATTACAATTTCAGTACTGTTTATTTCGGGCAATACTGTATTATTGCACGGCGGTATTGAGTTATTTGGGCGCCTTAATATTATTTTTATTTATTTAAACTCAATTAGGGTCGTGGGGTACGGGCTTGAATCAATCAATAAAGAATGTAAAGCCATGCTGAACGTTTAATAGTGTTCATGTAGTTTGTTTACAAGTTTAGTGTATAAACGAAATATCGGAGATTGTTTACAATCACCGAAAGCAATAACGTTAGTTATTGAAATTATTAAATACGTATAAAAGGTTAACATAACACAAAGCGAACTGCAATATTAATTACAAGAACGAATAATACAATAAAATAAATTGGAATAAGACCGCGAGGGTCGCACGTCTATTCATAATCGAAACTCGAAGCAGACTGTTGGCATCCTTATCTTGTGTTTATACGTTCAACAGGTGTAGCGTCACGGGCTTGCCACACTATCGACGTACATATACAAGGTGAATGAAGTAAAATAATATTTTTGTTACAAATCTTTTATAAAATTGATTGTAAATTGTATAGTATATGCATAAACCCGCAAAGTAATTGCTATGAAATTCAAAATACCCTTACAATAGTTGCAGCACCGCTACCAAGTTACAACCCACTACAGCAGCAACAACAACCGCAACAACAACAGTATCAGCCGCAGTTGCAACAGCAACAGCAACCACAACAACAACAACAGTATCAACAGTTCTACACGCCAGGATCAGGTAATTAATATTTTTTTCTTATAATTTATATTGTGCTTTGTCTTTTTGGCATAGTTTAAAACTCTACTGAACTTTATATTTCCATATTTAATTTTCAACAGCAGGTTTTGTACAGTGCGTCCCAATTTTGATGCTCACCATTGGTATCTCGGTTATTAGAAGACATTGAGCAGCGGTTAAATTGCGAATATTTTGCAGAATATAATACCTGTGACTAATCTTATTTCAAATTTGACCAAACTTTTTTAATATTTAAAACATTTTGAAGTATCGAAAATTTGACAATTTTATTATTCCTTAATGACTCGATAATGCACCGATGTTGGAAATGATTATACGTTACCGCAACCAATACTTAGAATATGCGAGTGTGGGGCGATTGCTTGTGCAAATGTTTAGAGATTTGGTTATCCCTAATTTACTCAATCCCGATTGTTACAGTAGATGCAAGTTACGAATACATGTATATGTTTAATAAAATTATAATATTTCTTGATAACGTTTGCTTTATTTATTTGTAATGTCAACACCGATAAAAATTATTATTAAATACACCCCCCACCATCACACTGTGCCAAATTACTTAAAAATACACTACTCATGCATATATGCATCTGTACGTGTTTTAATTAAATAAGTATATTGTGAATTTATCAGGCACCTATAATGTAGATGTCTTCTTTCATGGTTTGTACTATAGTTACTTCCCTACATGTTCTCGAAAGCCTTCTTGTATCTAAAGCTAAATGCGGAAAATTAAGTTTTAGGATTTTCAAAAGTTCAATTAAAGCAACATGAGAAATATTATACTTCAATGCCTACTGTGATATTTGTGCTAACAAATCAGTTTGCGCCTCTGTTGCTGTGACTAAATTATCTTTTACCGATATCTTTCTAATAATTTCCGGAAAACAATTTCCCCGATATCTTTCTTAACTGAAATAAATTCCTGTTTAGGTTTACAAACAAGTGCATAAATGTTTTGAGCTTATTATATAAGATTGAGTTTAGATATTTTTAAAAATTTAAATTGTGAACAAAAATTTAAATAACCTTATGGTACAAAACAAACTGTGTATTATTATGCTTTTAAGTAAAAAAAAACTGGAATCTTAAATGTGACAAGCATGTGCTAGAAAGTTACCACTTAAGTTACAAACAAATTCTTCTTTAACATTTGTATACCTTGAAATTTATCTTTAAATCTCAAACGTTCATATGAACCTTTGTACAAGTTCAAGCTTTTTTAAATATTGAACAAAAATATTCACTCACATTTAGACTACTATATGAATTTACAAAAAAATGCAATCGCTATACTTCCGGTAGTTTTTTCTTGACGAGAACTCAATAAAAAAATCATTCACCACTAAAGTGTGCATTACCTCTATCTAAATCTGGTAGCAGTCATCTACCAACTTATTTAAGAATGAGCTTTGCGTCATCGCCCAATAACCTTCATGTCCAACACCAACAACAGATGTATGTCCTCTAAATATGCCTAGAACTACCAGCTTGATTTTCATTCGAAAATGAACGCTTAAATTTTTACTTTTTCACAACAGTAGTCGTAATGCGTGCGATGTAAATGTGGTTAAGCCAGCGTAAGCTAGTCATTATCTACAGAGCAGCAGGCATAAGAATGCTGCAGCTACTGCCAGGGAGGGAGACGATTCGATTATCCATCGCATTACTTAAGAAATACTCGGTCGCTATAGCTCATTTTTTAAATCTTGACATACTATTGGTTTGCAAAGAAGCTAGATGATGCAAATCTGTTGCTGTCATTGGTCCTAACAGTTTTAAATAATAGTAAATATACCTGATCGTTCAAGATCTAAAAATATAATGAATAGGTAACTCCGTAGAAATATTGTGTCATACTTAAAAAAGAAAGGCTTAATCTGGTGACAAAATTCAACATCATCATCATCAGGTCTTCAGTCCTGAAACTGATTAGACGCGTACCCTCATTGTTTCCTAGTCTGAACTAACTTACACATTTCCCTAAAATTTGCACAGTCTGCAGCTATCACTGTCTGCATGTGAAAGTCTGAGCTTGGTCTACCTCTATCTCTCTTTTCCAATTTCTGCTTGTAATATATCCCGTACTATTCTAAAAATGCCTTAAAACATATCCTGCCCTTCAATTTCTCCATTTCTCTTTTTTTTTGTTTTCCACAGATATCTTTATTCCTCTACTATTTCTATAACCTATTTGTTATTAACTTTGTCTGTCCATGCTACCATCCTCATACATTTGAAACACAACATTCCAGAAGGTTTCCATCTCACTATATCTACTTTTCCTATTGCCCCTATTTCAGAGACGTACTGTGCTGTGCTCCACAAATATGTTTTGAACAATTTTCTTCTTGTTTCTTGTTTGTTGTCTTTGAATACAGCCGCTGTTTTTTCTTGTTAAATGAAGTTTGGTCACCTTCTATTGTTTTACAACTATATACCCTATTTCCCCAATATTCAGTGGTATGTGAAAAGAGTCCTGAGTTCCAATCCTGACACGGTCGTTTGAAAAATGTTAAGCGAGCATTTTTCACAAAACTACTTCGTTGTTCGGATGAGAGGTAAAACGGAAGTCCCGTGTGTGTGTGTTGTTGCGCACACTAAAGGTCCCTACCTTGCTTGCAACAGCAGGGGTTCGGCAAAATTCCAGATTTCCAGATAAAAGAACTCACTTCCTGGCTAATGTAGTACCTTCGGATGGAGCATTTGAAAATCAAATGTAAGGTATGTGAAGGGGGTTAAACAGCTTGTAGTTACCAAAGATTCCCCGACATTTGAACATTTGCCGAATTAATAGTGTTCCAGTAAATCCTTTTGCACAATTAACATTAGTTGAGAATATTGCAAGACCAATACCTGTAGTTGATTTAAGTACAGTTATTTTTTTCATCATTAGTTTTTCCGTGTTGGGACTGGTTGGATGCATACCTCTTGTTTCCTATTCTGTGCTAACCTACACATTTCCCTGAAATTTCCAGTCTGCATTTTTCACTATCTGTGTACAATACTATGAGCTAGGTTTATCTTTACTTTTTTTTTACTATCTCTGCTTGCAATATATCCCGCACTATTCTCCAAAAATTTCTTAGAACATATCCTGCCTTTCTATATCTCCTATTTTTTTTTGTTTTCCACAGATATCTTTATTCCCCTACTATTTCCATAACCTATTTGTTATTAACTTTGTCTGTCCATGCTATCATCCTCATACATCTGAAGCACAACATTCCAAAAAGCTTCTACAGTTTTCTGTCTGCTTCTCCTACTGCCCCTATTTCATTGATGTACTGTGCTGTGCTCCGCACATATGTTATTCACAATTCTCTCCATGTTTCTATGTTTGTTGTCTTTGAACATAGCCGCTGCTCTTTCTTGTTAGATGCAGTTTGGTGCCCCTTTTATACCCAATTTCCCTGATATTCAGTGTAAAGGGGTTAATCAGTCTGTGGCTACCAAGATCCCTCAACACTTGAACATTTGCCGAATTAAGAGTTTTCCAATATATTCTTTCGCACAATCAACATTAGTTGAAAATATTTCAAAACCAACACCTGTAGTTGCTTATAATAATCATGTTTTAAATATAGTTATTTTTTTCGTCATTAGTTTTTCCATCTTCAAATTAGTTTCTATTCTGATCTAACCTGTACATTTCCCTGAAATTCCCACATCCTACATCTTTGACTGTCTGTGTACAAACCTACGTCTACCTCTCACTACTTCTCTTTTTTCCTATCTCTGCTTCTAATATATTCCGCAATGTCGTCATTGCAAGTGTACTATCTCGGATGCAAGACAGACAAGGAAGGGCTATTGTTCATTTTAGCAAGGTACTTTCGAAACCGCAACAAAATTATTGCGTTGCCAGGAGAGAACTATTGGCGGTAATAAAATTCATAGAACGCTTTTATAAGTATCTGTAGGGCAGAAAATTTCACCTGAAAACATACTGCGCCGCCCTGAAGTGGCTATTATAGTTTAGACACCCCGAAGTGCAAGTTGCCAGATAGGTAGAAATGCTGAAGGAATATAACTTGGACACTGAACACCATGCTGGTACGAGTCATCGTAATGCAGATGCGCTTTCGAGACCGCCTCACTCTGAAGATTGTAGCCACTGCTCATGTTACAAACAAGGTGTGATCTCTTTAGTTGGACTACCATGACCAATGGCGATTGGCAGTCTCTACCGATGCGAGCGGAACAGGAAAATGACATAGACTTAGCCAGAGGAAAACGTCCTCCCTGAAGGGACATTATCCTAAACAAAAAATAAATTTGATTATTAATAACAGTCTATACGATAATCCTCAACGGCTTTGTGCTCATTTCAATCAGTTTTTTGTCAATGCTAGTAATGTATTACCTAACAAGAATAACGTACAAATTAATAGTGCTAATACTAGTATCAGTTTTGATAATCATGGCAGTTTCTTTTTTACTCCAGTATTGGTGAGTGACGTAATGGAAGTAGTAACACACATGAAAAATTCTTATTCAATAGGGCACGACGGTTTTAATTCAATATCCTTAAAGAAATACATTCAATTTGTAATTACTCTCTTAACTTATATAATAAATTCTTCTATTAGTTCTGGTGTTTTCCCAGAGATCCTAAAAATTAGTAAATTAACTCCTCTGTATAAAAACAAAGACAGTGTAAATGATATAAAAAACTCTCATACAATTTCAATACTAAACGTGTTTTCCAAGGTAAATGAAAAATTAGTGATTGAAATAATTATTCTGTATTTTACTAAACATAATCTTTTTAATGTAAATCAATTTGGTTACCATAAAGAATGTTCTACCGTATTAGCTATTATTAAATTTTTAGATATTTTATATGAAAACTTAGATGCTGAAAATAAGTGTGCAGCAATATTCTTAGATTTAAGTAAAGTATTTGATTTAGTAAATAATGCTAAATTACTTAATATTTTATTTAGGTATGGAATAAGAGGAATAGCCTTAGATTGATTTTGCAGTTATTTAACTGGCAGGTATCAGTACGTAGAAATTGAAGGTTGCCGTTTACATCAATTGTCTATTAACAAAAGAGTTCCGCAAGGATCTGTACTGGGATCATTGTTATTCATAATTTATATAAGCGATCAACAGTTTAATGATACCATATTATATGCAGATGACACCTCGTTTCTGGTCTGCTCCAATAATACGAACAGTCTTGTCAGCCAAGCAAATACTCAATTACAACAAATGGAAGCCTATTTTAATAAATTAAATTTAGCCCTTAATAGTTCTAAATCAATAGCAATGCATTTTAATATATCCCGCCAATTTTTTATTTTTTCATTGCTAATAAGAGCCTCAACCTCATGTTTAGCAGAAGCTGCAAGCACCAATTTTTTTGGTATTAAAATTGATTCGAAACTGGTTTGGAATGTGCACATAGATGATCTTTGTAAAAAAATTAGGTACCTGTTGCTTTCACCCACAATCTCATATGGAATAATTGCATGGGGTAATGCACCCTACATAGATATAAATAGAATCTTTATATTACAAAAAAGGGCAGTGCGTATGTTAACAGGAAGTAAGGCTAGAGACAGTTTTAGATATTTGTTTAAGCAATTTGGTATTCTCACTGTACATTGTATTTTTATTTATGAATTACTTCTCTATTCTAGAAAACACTTACATAAGCTCACAAAGCTCAAAGATACACACCATTATGATACTCGGAATACATACACACTACTGTTTCCTAAACACAGGTTAATAAAATATAAAAATAGTCCAAAATATTTAGTAATAAAGATCTATAACAAGCTTCCAGATTCCTATAAACATGAAACGTTTAATTTGTATTAAAAAAACTTAAAAGTAAACTAATTTAAAAAAGTTACTATTCAGTTTCAGAATATTTAACAGACAATGACTTTTAATATCAAGTCAACTTATGAATATTTAAGTACATATCTTAGTCTTAGTTTTACGTGTCAGTGACTTTGTTAATTTATACTCTTATAGTTGTAGTGATTGTGTAATGACTTGTCCTATATCATTTTATTTTTATAATGATCTAAAAAAGGATGAATAAAAACATGACATAACATCGAGTAACACCCTAAAATTGTTTTGGGACAAAGCGATTTTCTGAAGGTAGAAATTGGGATCTTGGTGCGATTCTTATAGAATGAGACGGATCCGTGAGTACGCTTTAAGTGGTGATCACCAGAAGTTGAGTATTGGAGGTTTCAGGACACCTCTATACTGGAAGAAAGAGTTTATTGGATACAAGGACGACGTGAAAGAGTGGTGCTGAAAAGGCCAGCCATGTGCATAATTGAGAAATCATAAGGCTCCAATAATGTAATACAACATGGGCGCTCCTTTGAGAGAGTGACAATCGCTATTGCCGGTCTATTCCCTAAGACTGACTCCGGGAATAAGTACATCTTGGTAGACACTGACTATTTTACAAATTGGACCGAAGCCTATGTCATACCAAATCAAGAAGTTGGAACTGTGAAATAGAAACTGTTCTGCCGTTTTAGAGTTCCTATGGAGTTGCAAGCTGTCCAGGACAAAAATTTTGAGTCTGCATTTTTCCAATAGGTTTGTCGGTTGCTAGAGATGAAAAAAACACGAACAACAACATTGCATCCGCAACTGGATGGTAGGGTAGAGTGTATTAACTGTATCCTGGGCAAGTACTTTTCCAAAGTGCTTTCCCAACATCAGAAAGACTAGGACCAATATGTACATCTATTTTTCTTGGTCTATCGGTCTTCGGTTTATGAGAGCTCTAACAGATACTTGCATGTACTGTGCTGGGACACAATATACGTTTCCCATGTGATTTTAAGTTTGTGTGTGAGCCTGAGGATGACGTTGTGGGCGAGTGCTACGTCGAGAATCTCAAACGCAATTGTACGACATCCATGGTGACGTTAGGAAAATGTCCAGATTGCAAGCGCTAAAATGAAGACCAGATATGACATCAAGGCAAAGGAGTCTGGTTTTCAGAAGCGTGACTGCATTTGGTTATACTACACAAACGAAAGCGTTGACTGTCGCTAAAGTTATAGCGGTATTGGGAAGTCCGTGCGGAGTTGTGAACAGGATCAACGACGTAGCCTCTCGGACTCGTAGGCTCCCAAAAGGAAGAACGATAGTGATGCATTTTAAACGGTTAGCACCCTATGACAGCGATGGTGTAGGTAATGCCAAAAAACGACAAGCAACGAGAGAAATAAATCGTAATGCTCGTGATAATGAACAATGTTCTGGACTGAGCTGTGATTGGTTCATGTCTCTGTACAGTGGCACAAGCAAGGCGAGTTTTGAAATCACGGAAGAGATTCAAGGTGATTTATTTGATGTACTATCAGAATACTCTCTGGCACATTGCGTGGCGGCGAACCTTGATATGGTTTGGGCGATTAAAAATAAATTTGGTGGTCTTGATAAACTTCCCGACAACAACCATAGGATGGAAACACTATACCGCTAAAGGACATATATCGGGGCATAAACGTCAGGCTTGTGGTAAACCGAATTACCAGAATCCGCGAAGGCATTAGTGTACCTCAAGGGTCAGGTGATCGAATTTGAAGATAAGAAGTTTGCCATATCCAAGACCGGTTGTGGACTCGATGGGTTGGACTGGCGGGTGGTACAAAACATGCTAGAGGTACTGTTCCAGAAAACCTGGGTTTAGATTTTGATATGTGGTTACAATGCACATAGTACTGTTCCCATTACGAAAACTGTTGATTGCTACTTCTATCAACATGGTGACTGCAGAACTAGTTCCCCCTGTTCTTACCACTACAATGACTTTCGGCGTTCGAGTTATAGAGTGTTTTAGGATGGAACAGCTTCAAGAGGAGGGAAACGTGATGCCGCTCGCCTATCTAGCGTAATTATGTTAGAATGCATATAAAAGATGACCTTCCAGTCCCCACTCTGTTGTAGCTTTCGAATCTGTAGATTGACATTTACAAGGCTTTGCAATTAATATTAGAATAGGGCATATTTTACGAGTTGCAAGAAATCTTTAGATAATATTTTACATAATTGCTGGAACTTTTCGATTTTATTGGTACAATTAAAATGTGTATAAATTGCTGTCATGAATATGAGAAGTTAGCTCTAATCGAAACTTTGATATGAGTACTGAATGCGGCTTCATTTATAACCACATATTAATAATATGTGATGCTAATGTAAGTTTAGAGCTTTAGAATAAGTAACATAATTATTCTACTGTTGCAAATTTAATATAAATTAATCATAGTCGTTAATGCTTCGTATATAAATTAATTGTAGTGGTTAGAGATTAAGTTAATTAATAAGATAGAATTTTGGTGTTTAGAAGATTATACTTGTACTGTTAGTTAAGGCACTGAAAGTAAATTGTTGTAAGCTTTCTGAAATTGTTAAAAGGGTTTGTGTAACGGTTTTGAAAATAAAGAACTTTTGTTACTGCAAATAGACGTTTGTGCTTCATTACAATGTATATGAAGGAGGCTATGGTACTGCAAGCCTATTAATTATTATAACGCTCCCAACTTAACAATTAATATTTTCCTTAAACATATGCCACTGCATAAACAAATTCAATTGTAGTTCAGTGGTATCATGAAACAACATCTCCTCCAGGGAGGTTAGGCACAGGCTTGAATTACGTAGAAACCTTTTCCAATAATATGTACAAAAACACATAAGATCACAAACTTATTCTATTAAATTTGCAATAGTTCTTATATACATCTAGACGTGATACAAACAAAACTTAGATACTAAACAAAACGCAAGACATTTACAGTAACAGTAAGCAATCATAAACGAAATTACTTAAATAGATCGTACGCAGTACAGGCTTTTGACACAGCGAAGTGCATGCAAAACGACAAGAAAACATTGATATTATGGGGACATTACAAGCAAAGCTGCACAGGTAGATGTCCACTTAACCATTTTGAAGTTCTGACGCGCATCAATAAAGAAGGTCGAATTACGTCGACAAAATACAGTATGATAATTTATTTGTTCAAACTTACTTGTTTTCCAAGATAGAAATACGAAAAAGTACCAAGATACAGCACAAAACATACCTGACTTTTTTATTATTCTTTGACTTTCTTTCTGCTGTCATACTTGACGGAACAGCCCCCACTTGATCCTTATCCTCAATCCTATCGCTTTATCATGATGTATCGTAGTCAAAGTGCGGCCGATTCTCAGCTACAAGGCCTTCTTACTTCATGTTGATATGGTAACAGTATAAATTGAAGTGAGCGCTTCTATTGGTTACACTTGTAAGGCGTGGAAACTTGACATGTGGGTACTTACTTTAACGTAATTGAAATTAACCCAAATTTCTTGTATAATTGTAAATATATACATCAGAGATATTTTTAAGTTAACCGTACCTGTTTATTAACCAAATCTGCAGTCACGTAGGGGGCTCTGTTAGAATGTATTCTTATCGGCAACCACCGTCAATTCTAGAAATAATAAAGTCACGATGAGTGCTGACCTCTCAGTCATTCTAATAAGGAATAGATAAAACTACATTCTATATAACTATATAAATATGGTATCAACTATCACTGGCATACACAACCAATGTAACCTACAATTGATTCAATATCTAGCTTCACATCAACACCATTCAAACCATCATTATCATACCTATAAGACTCTAGACAACTAGCGTGGCGTATCCTCCACCAGTACGCCCTATTCTGTGTGTCGAATGGTTTGCTATGTAACAGCAGAATTCTTCACACCCTAACCTGTGTGTCGAATGGTTTGCTATGTAACAGCAGAATTCTTCACACCCTAACCTGTGTGTCGAATGGTTTGCTATGTAACAGCAGACTTCTTCACACCCTGACCTCGTGTGTCGAATGGTTTGCTATGTAACAGCAGAATTCTTCACACCGTACGTCTTTAACTACTATCTTATCTTTATATCATTAAATGTACAAGATGCTTGGTAGCATCCCTAACTATATACTCTAATAAACATTATATCGCACTCAGCACATAATAGCTATAGCTCTCAGTGATCATACAATAGTCAGAACAATCTATGCAAAAGTATAAAATACAGTCTTTCAATGTAGTATACTACATAGCTTCATTTACTCATGAATGAATAATTAATATAAAAGAATACACATCAATTCATACAAATCAACACCCGTGAGAATATATATATATAATAAACTCACCTCTGGAATTGAAGAATTCTGGTCCAACTATTCAATATAAGTAGAACTGGTGGCAATCATGACAGTTTTTAATTTGACATTTTATTTTTAACATTTCAAAGGTAACTATTTTATTATTAAAATTAGAAACTAAAATGGCTTCTTACACACTAAAGCATAAGTGTTCAGTAGGGAATGGGCGCTACCAGGTTTCAAATAAAAAATATTGCGCTTTCTAGGAAAACCAAGAAACCGAAAAAGCGGGACAGGACTCGTATATCTGTCTAGAGGTACACACAAAGTTGCTCCAAATTTTATAGTACGTAAACAGGTTCTTTGCGAAATCGTCACTATAAACGCGCATACAGCAACCGAATTCACATTGAACTTTTATAACCAACTTACAGCATTAGAGGTACAATAATGATCTTATCAAAGTAGCACAAATGTCACAACTTTGTTTACTATCAATATAGGAACGATCAAACATTATCATAAACACTAATCAATAACTTTATGGGCCTTAAGAATTGTCGTTAAGACCAAAACAAATTTACAATTACAGTGTAGGCATTCGTACTACAGAAATCAACCAGATAGATAGGTACCAAATTCTTACAAATTACTTAAAATAAGGTACAGGAATAACAGACGTTACATCCTATAAGGTATAGATAGTTTCGTCGTCCTATACTTATCGCATTAGGTATAAAAGGCAAAAATACTTTAGGTTGCATAAGTGGTTGATGCGGTTAATCAGGTAAATTATTAATTTTAGTTAATGGAAATAGAAATAAAGACCTAAACTAATTTGAAATAGACATCAAGAGAAGATATGCTAAGAATGTATATACGCATTCACACCTATACGTATATTGCGGTACTAGTTCAGCTTTCAAAGTTACTTGTTACACAATCATGCTGACTTCCAGTAAAGGAGTTAAAACAAAAACGGAAAAAATTTATTTTAAGTTAATTAATAGGAAAGAAATATGAATCAGCTGTCTTATCTTAATAGTATCAAAATTATCGTAAGAGAATTCCTTATTGTCGCAACAGCAAATGTCAACTATTCTCTAAAGGGCACTGTGTGATCAGCATAATGAAGTTCCCCAAACACAATGCGTCGATTCTAACTTCAGCTAAAACAGTTCTTAAACTTACGAAAAAAATCAAACATTAGAGATAAAACCGGAAAATTGTTTTTTTATTCATCAATATCAGAAACAGGACCAAAGGGTTTTAGGTTTTTAACATGCCAACGACCTTGTGGCTTACCCTGCATGTCTTCCAATTCATAAACCAATGGACTGACAAGATTCGTAATTTAACACAAAATAAACTTAGGAGCCAGTTTAACAGCAAATTTCTTACTCACGTCAGATTACTACATAATTCTTTTTCCACACCTTTGCCCCTAACGCATAAGAAACCTCACGCCTTCGCAAATCATAGTGACATTTACTTGTTTCGTATGGTTTACGTAAATGCAATCGAATTTCAGAATAAATGTTAGGCAGTTCTTCTTGGTTCTTAACCCAACGAATTTTTTTATCCACCTCTAATACATTGGTATCATCCGGGTGTGATCCATAAAATGTACCATCTAAGGGAATATGACGACCAAAAACCAAAAAGGAAGGCGAAAATTTAGTAGCCTCGTGTATAGAGCTGCGTATTGCTTGTGCAATTTTAAAGATATTTTCATCTCAACGATCATGTTATTTTTCAATATAGGAAGATATGGCAGTAACGATCACGCAATTTACACGCTCAGCCGGATTTACCTAAGGGTGGTACTTATCGTTAAACCATGTCTTTTGTACTCAGTATTGAGTCATAAATTTCTGAAATTCTTTAGAAATAAACTGCATTCCATTATCGCACATAACTATCTGCGGAACACCATATATGAGAAAAACATTTTGTTCCATAAATTTTATAATGGAAGCGAAAGTAGTCATGGCTAAGGGCTGAACTAGGACGAATTTTGAAAACCAATTGGTTACCACTAAAAGATATTGGTTACCCCTCTTTGATCTAGGAAATGGTCCCAATACATGGACGTAGATTAATTGAAACGAATACGATATCTTTTTAAATTGCACAGTAAATACAAGAAATATAAGTCAATGCAAGATTACAATGACTACTCAAATTTGCGTTGGCTAAGCAAAAATGAATTGAACATATGCTATAATCTTTGTAGTGCGGCAGATTGTATACTGTTATATTTGAAATTAAGATTTTGGCACGATAGGAAAGTGTGCGTGTTGATTAAGGATGCAAAGGGAGATAGTGGGGGAAAAGTGTTGGTGGTAGGGGGCGCAAGATATTAAGTTAGTTGCTCTTGGATAATCGATAGTTTAAGTTTTTTAAGAAATATTTGATGGAGTTGGATGAGAATAACTCAATGTACCAAACTGTCCGAACTCCGACCTGAGGTTTGTTTTGAAACAATAAAATTTAAGTTGAGTAATCGAATTGTTGAATTTGTTGAGTCTCACAGCCATTAAGGACAATCCGGAAGATTACGTTGCGAATTTTATACAAGGCAGCACCTCATTTTGGCGCCCAACGTGCGCTGGTACAAAGGCGAATTATTACTTGTTAGAAGAAAGAAGTTGTAAATTGGAAATACTTGTATTAAAATTGCCAGTTAAAAAGAGTCTTAAATTATCGAAAGTCGCCCAGTTCAACGAATCATTGTAATCAGGTTTGATGGTTAAAATTTTCTTATTTGTAGTTGAAGAGATGTTTGGACCGCTGTACCGCATACCTCTGCACGGCCTAACATGGTTACGTATTTCAATTGAGAGGGTACAAGCTATTTATAAACCTTTGACGTCACATAAGTAAGGAACCTGTTCCGAGTATAATTTAATTGCGTGAAGCGCTGATAAAGAATTTATATGTATCTTTTCTGTCGTTTATAAAAGCTTATTGTTAGGTTTGGGTATTTTAACTGTTGGTCGCATAAGGTGTTGCGTATTAATTAGTAATAGACAAGTATACCTGTAAACTGAATAAATAAAGTGTGTTTTATTTAGGTTAAGATAGTTTATTCATATGATTAATTGAAAAATTTAACGTTTAAAAATGGTGGGAGAATCCGATGATATTACCAGTGTATCTGAATTGCAGAAAATGATGTTTCAATTAATCACAAATGTGCTTCAAATGCAAAATAGTATCTCTCGATTAGCAGAATCCGTTCGTGAAAATTCTGTACCGTCTGATGTTATAAATCCGACTGAAAATAAAAAATATATTGGTGTGTTTAAAGATTTACACGGGTCTGAATTGTAGTTTCGACCCAACGGAAACTTACTTCCAATGCAATTTTTGCGGAAATTAAAAAAATCGTTTATTGAAGCAGGAGTGCCACAATCTGCGAAATTAAACCTTGCTATTGGAGCTTTAAAATTATCCGTGTCAGAATGGGCATCTGCTCGTGAGGGTTCGTTTACAAAATTTGAAAATTCTGAAGAACAATTTAAGCAAAGATATTGGAATGAAGAGCATGAGTGCGAATTATTTTATCAATTGAAATACGTGGAGTATAAGATGGGTAATAGGGCAGATTATGTGCTAAAATTAGCCATGGAGGCAGATTTTCTGTCTGAGAAAGTTAAGGAAGGAACTATAGTTGCATGGTTGTCCAAGCATTTCAGTGCAGAAGTGCAAAGAGGCATCTTATTACAGCGTATTGGAATTATTAAGGTTTTAGAATCTTTCTTGCGAAAAATTGACCTAACCCATGTTGGGGATAAAAATTATAATTCAAATTGTAACAAGGGGTATGAACATAATCGAGTAAATAAAGATAGTCGCTTTAGACAATCGTAAAGTTACCGAAATAATAACAGTTTTCAGAAAGGGCCCAGGGAGTCCCAACATACTTATACGAGTAAAAACTGGCATGCCGCTAGTAGAGATGGCAATGAGAGGGTGGTGGCTACCACCGAATTAAATGGTATGAAGGAAATAGATTACTAACTGCATGCATATTAGAGGCTGACGAATTATTAAGCGATGAGGATGATTTTCTTTCTGTATGGAGTGGATCTCCTCTTATTGAAAGTGAAATTTATGGTGAAAGAATAGAAATCTTATTTAACACAGGTAGTCAACTTTCAGTAGTATCAGAGTTGTATATTAATACATTAAAAAGTGAACAAAACTGCCTATTTTTCCTGTTGCTAATTTAGTGGTTTCTGGGGCAATAGGAAGGAAGGCAAACAAAATAACTGAGCAAGTACTTTTGCCTATTAAGTTGGGACAAGTTACTGTTGATGTACCCTGCATGGTGGTACCAAAGTTGAATCAGAAGCTAATTTTGGGCAGCGATTGGCTAGCCTAAATAAGGCCGAAATTAATTATCAAGATGAGACGATTAATTTCCCGATATTAAATTTAAAACTAAAATTTAGTGAAACTAAATTGGTCGACCCTTCGATTTTAATAAATTCCATAAATACTTGTAATGAATATGCTAAACACATTTATTCTGAGGAGGATTTTCGAGTAGCAGCCTTGGAAGCTGAAACCTTTAATAATGTACAAAGGGAGAAATTACAAAATTTATTAAGCGCATATAGTACAGTGTTTTCAGATACCCCAAGTGAAACGGGAATTTATGAACACCAACTTATGAAAAACAAGTGTCCCATTTTTTAAGCGGTCGTATCCCATACCCTTCGCTTATAGGGAGGAGGTCAAAAATCAAATCAACAATATGGTGGAGTGTGGGATTTTCACCCACTGTCGCACTGAGTATGTTTCAACGCTTCTTACGGTGATAAAGAAAGATAAAACAGCTTGAGTGTGTTTGGATGCACGATTCTTAAATTCGAAGCTGGAGAAGGACAACGTGCTACTTCCTTCTTCAGAGGAGCTGCTTATTAAATTTAAGTATGGACAGGTACTGAGCACTTTAGACACGACTGTCTCGTATTGGCAAGTGCAGATTAAACAAGAACATCGGAAATATACCGGGTTTCTATACAAAAAAGCACTTATTATTTTAATGTTCTCCCCTTCGGTTTAGCGACTTCTGTTGCTATTTCTATTAGGTGCCTTAATAAGGTATTAGGCCTTGAGTTTGAAAATTTTGTACCGACCTATGTAGATGATATTTTGGTGTTTTTGCAGTCGCCTAAAGAGCATTTATTGCACTTGGAGAAAATATTTAAGCAGTTTGTCGAGTGAAAACTAACTATTAAGTTGAGAAAATCCTTCTTTGATAAAAAGGAGACCGAGTTTCTAGGCCATTTAGTTTCAAATCGGGGAGTGCGGCTAAATCCTACTCGGGTAGAATGTGTTCAAAACTTCATTCCATCTCGAAACATTAAGGAGTTGCGCAGTTTTTTAGGTTTTATCAACTACAAAAAACGTTTTTGTGAAAATTTTTCTGAAATAACCTGCCCATTGCTTAAATTATTAGAAAAAAGGTTAAATGGGAATGGAACGAGGAGTGCAAAAATGCATTTCGAAAAATAAAACTTGCCTTTTTTAGAGTTAGTCACGGTTGTCCATCCGGATTTTAATAAACAATTTTATGTACAGTCTGATAGTTCAGAGCAGGCCATTGGGACTGTGTTATTCCAGTTGGGCCCGGGTAATAAACAAGTAATTGCTTTTACCAGTAGGATTTTACGATAAGCTGAACTCCGTTATAAAATAACTGAGAAGGAGGCGCTTACTTTCGTTTTTGCATTAAAACAGTGGCGTACACTGATTCTGGGTTATACCATCACTATAATTACTGACCATAAAGCTTTGACGTTTCTGTCAAGCATGAAATTAATCATGGCAAGGTTGGCTAGATGAGCATTATATGTTCAAGAATTCAATGTTTTAGTTTATTAGGCAGGCAAACATCCTCTCCTAGTGAATCTATATTTACTAACCCTCTCTCTTACAGCTAAGCAGAGTAGGTATAAGTATTCCTGTGCTCACCACTCCCTAATCTTCAACTTTATTAGTGCGGCATATCTTTCCTTTTTTTTCATAGAAGTCGTGCGAATATTCCTTCTTTACTTTTCAGTTTCTTTGCAAGCGGTTCATTTTACTGTAACAAAATTAACTGGTATTTGTTTTGCCTAAACGTTTATATTAATTTGATATGACGTAGAGGTATTGTATATTTTACATTGGTTTTTATTTATAGGAAGTTGGTCAGCCACATGTGGATAGCCAATGACTTAATATTTTGCCACATTAAAACTCATAATGTTTTCCAACTTGCATAAAATACCAAATAGTTTAATTCCAATTGCCGGCATGTACGCGTATGTTTAATTTAAGAACAATGCAAAGATCATGCAAGGATAACGTGGCAACTTAACTATCTAAAGCATTGTAGATACATGTAGCATTCACATACCTTATGGTTATCTTGATAGTACAATAAACTTTTCAATTAATATTGCATATAATATAAATACACAAATAATTGATGTGTTGTAGTGTGTGCCGAAAATAATTCATTCACGCTTTTGAAATAAAATTTAATGCATTTATAAGCTAATTTTCAAGATCTTATCACCATTCAATATTCTCCTACGTTTCTTAACTCGCACCTTTAAAATTACCCCAGAAATCACGGTAACATTAAATTTCTAAGCTTCAATAAACTTCAATCATTAAAATATGAATTTTTTATTAAATTGATTGTCGATTGTATAGTGTCTGCATAAACCCACAAAATAGTTGCTATGAAATTCAAGATATCCTTACAATATTTGCAGCTCCGCTACCAAGTTACAACCCACCACAGCAGCAACAACTGCTACAACAACAACATCAGCCACAGCTGCAACAGCAACAGCAACCACAATTACAACAGTATCAACAGTTCTACACGCCAGGATCAGGTAATTAATATTTTTTTCTTATAATTTATATTGTGCTTTGTCTTTTTGGCATAGTTTAAAACTCTACTGAACTTTATATTAACTTATTTAACTTTCAACGGCAGGTTTTGTACAGTGCGTCCCAATTTTAATGCTCACCATTGGTATCTCAGTTATTAGAAGACATTGAGCAGCGGTTAAATTGCGAATATTTTGCAGAATATAATACCCGTGACTAATCTTATTTCAAATTTGATTAAACTTTTTTAATATTTAAAACATTTTGAAATATCGAAAATTTAACAATTTTATTATTCGTCAATCACTCGATAATGCAACAGTGTTGGACATGATTATGTTACCACAACCAATACTTAGAATATGTGAGTGTGGAGCGATCGCTCGCGCAAATGTTTAGAGATTTGGTTATCCCTAATTTACTCAATCCCGATTGTTACAGTAGATGCAAGTTACGAATACATGTATATGTTTAATAAAATTATAATATTTTTGATAACGTTTGTTTTACTTATTTGTAATGTCAACACCAACAAAAATTATTATTAGATACACCCCCACCACCACACTGTGCCAGATTACTTAAATACACTACTCATGCATATATGCATCTGTGCGTAATTTAAGTAAAGAAGTATATTATGAATTTATCAGGCACCTGTGATGTAGATGTCTTCTTTCATGATTTGTACTACAGTTACTTCCCTACATGTTCTCGAAAGCCTTCTAGTATCTGAAGCTAAATGCGGAAAATTAATTTTTAGGATTTTCAAAAGTTCAAATAAAGCAACATGAGAAATATTATACTTCAATGCCTACTGTGATATTTGTGCCAACAAATCAGTTTGCGCCTCTGTTGCTGTGACTAAATTATCTTTTATTGATATCTTTCTAATAATTTCCGGAAAACAATTTCCCCGATGTCTTTCTTAACTGAAATAAATCCTGTTTAGGTTTACAAACAAGTGCATAAATGTTTTGAGCTTATGATATAAGATTGAGTTTAGATATTTTTAAAAATTTAAATTATGAACGAAAATTTAAATAACCTTAGAGTACCAAACAAACTGTGTATTATTAGGCTTTTAAGTAAAAAAAAACTGGAATCTTAAATGTGACAAGCAAGTGCTAGAAAGACACCACTTAAGTTACAAACAAATTCTTGTTTAACATTTCTATACCCTGAAATTTATCTTTAAATTTCAAACGTTCATATGAACCTTTGTACAAGTTCAAGCTTTTTTAAATATTGAACAAAAATATTCACTCACATTTAGACTACTATATGAATTTACAAAAAAATGCAATCGCTATACTTCCATTTGTTTTTTTTTTGATGAGAACTCGATAAAAAAATCTTTCACCGCTAAAGTTTGCATGACCTTTATCTAAATCCGGTAGCAGCCATCTAGCAACTTATTTGAGAATGAGCTTTGGTCATTACCCAATAACCTTCATGTCCAACACCAACAACAGATGTATGTCCTCTAAATATGCCTAGAACTACCAGCTTGATTTTCAATCAAAAATTTGAAAATTATACTTGTACTGTTAGTTAACGATCTGAAAGTAAATTGTTGTAAGTTTTTGCAAATTTCATAGTACGTAGTACGACAAGTTATTGTTAAAAGGGTTTGTGTAATGGTTTTGAAAATAAAGAACTTTTGTTATTGCAAATAGACGTTTGTGCTTCATTACAATGTACATGAAGGAGGCTATGGTACTACAAGCCTATTAATTATTATAACACCCCTCACTTAACAGTTAATATTTTCCTTAAACAAATGCCACTGCATAAACAAATTCAATTGTAGCTTAGGGGTATCATGAAACAAAATCTCCTTCTCCAGGGAGGTTAGACACAGGTTTGAATTACGTTGAAACCTTTTCCAACTATATGTGCAAAAACGCATAAGACCACAAACCTATTCTATTAAATTTGTAATAGTTCTTCTATACGTCTAAACGTAATACAAACAAAACTTAGATACTAAACAAAACGCAAGACATTTACAGTAACAGTAAGCAATCATAAACGAAATTACTTAATTAGTTCGTACGCAGTACAGACTTTTGATACAGCGAAGTGCACGCAAAACGACAAGAAACCATTGGTATTATGGGGGCATCGCAAGCAAAGCTTTTCGGATAGATGTCCACTTAACCATTTTGTTCTGCCACGCATCAATAAGAAAGGTCAAATTACGTCGACAATTACAGTACGATAATATATTTGTTCAAACTTACTTGTTTTCCAAAATGGAAATACAAAAAAGTAGCAAGATACAGCACAATACATACCCGACTTTTTTATTATTCTTTGACTTTCTTTTTGCTGTCATACTTGACGGGACAGCCCCTCCGTTTGATCCTCATTCTTGATCCTATCGCTTTATCATGACATATCGTTGTCAAAGTGCGGCCGATTCTCAGCTATAAGACCTTCTTACTTCGTGTTGATATTGCAACAGTATAAATTGAAGTGAGCGCTTTTATCGGTTACACTAAAGTGAAAGCGCTAATAGTTTAATATGAAGTTGTAGTAAAATTAATGGCAAATGCAAAAGGAGTCGCCGATGCACTGTAACTATATAAAACTTGTGGGTAACTCTTAATATACCATTCTCCTAAGCTGTTTCTTTTATTTGATTGATTTTTTTTTAGGTGTTTTAGTTTATTAGACAGGAAAACATCCTCTCCTAGTAAATCTATATTTACTAACCCTCTCTCTTACAGCGAGGCGAAGTGGGTATGAGTATTCCTGTATCCACCACTCCATAATCTTCAACTTTATTAGCGCAGCATATCTTTCCTTTTTTTTGTCATAGAAGTCGTGCGAATATTCCTTCTTTACTTTTTCAGTTTCTTTGCAAGCGGTTCATTTTACTGTAACAAAATTAACTGGTATTTGTTTTGCCTAAACGTTTATATTAATTTGATATGACGTAGAGGTATTGTATGTTATACATTAGTTTTTATTTATAAGAAGTTGCTCAGCCATACGTGAATAGCCAACGACTTAGTATCTTGTCACATTAAAACTGATAATGTTTTCCAACTTGCATAAAATACCAAACAGTTTAATTCCAATTGCCGGCTGTATGCGTATGTTTAATTTAAGAACAATGCAAAGATTATGCACGGATAACGTGGCAACTTAACTATCTAAAGCATTGTAGAGACATGTATTATTCACATACCTTATGGTTATCTTGATAGTACAACAGAATTTTCAATTAATATTGCATATAATATAAATACACAAATAATTGATGTGTTGTAATGTGTGTAGGAAATAATTCATTCACGTTTTTGAAATCAAATTTAATGCTTTTATAAGCTAATTTTCAAGATCCCATCACCATTCATGATTCTCCTACGTTTCTTAACTCGCACCTTTAAAATTGCCCCAAAAATCACGGTAACATTAAATTTCTGAGCTAAAATAAACATCAATAATTAAAATATGAATCTTTTATAAAGTTGATTGTCAATTGTATAGTGTCTGCATAAACCCACAAAGTAATTGCTATGAAATTCAAAATACCCTTACAATATTTGCAGCAACGCTACCAAGTTACAACCCACTACAGCTGCAACAACATCCGCAACAACAACAATATCAGCTGCAACAGCAACAGCAACAACAACAACAACAACAACAACAACAACAACAACATCAACAGAACTACAAGCCAGGTTCAGGTAATTACTATTTTTTTCCTATACTTTATATTGAGCTTTGCCTTTTTTGGCATAATTTAAAAGTCTACTGAACGTTATATTTCTTTATTTAACTATCAACAGCAGATTTTGTACAGTGCATCCCAATTTTGATGCTCACCATTTGTATCTCGGTTATTAGAAGACATTAAGCAGCGGTTAAATAGCGAATATTTTGCAGAATACAATACCCGTGACTAATCTTAATTCAAATTTGACTAAACTTTTTTAATATTTAAAACATTTGGAAATATCAAAAATTTGACATATTGTTCCTCAATAACTCGATAACGCAACAATGTTGGAAATGATTATATGTTACCCCAACCAATACTTAGAATATGCGAATGTGGGGCAATTGCTGGTGCAAATGTTTAGAGAATTGGCTATCCCTAAATTACCCGATCACGGTTGTCACAGTTAAGAATACATGTATATGTTTAATAAAATTATAATATTTCTTGATAAAGTTTGTTTTACTTATTTATAACGTCAACACCAGCAAAAATTATTATTAAATACACCACCACCACACTGCACCAGACTACTTAAATATACACTACTCATGCATATATGCATCTGTGCGTGTTTTAAGTAAAGAAATATATCGTGAATTTAGTCGGGCACCTATGATGTAGATGTCTTCTTTCATGGATTGTACTATAGTTATTTCCCTACATGTTCTCAAAAGCATTCTGGTATCTGAAGCTAGACGTGGAAAATTAATTTTTAGGATTTTCAACAGTTCAGTTAAAGCAACATGAGAAATATTATACTTCAACGCCTACTGTGATAATTGTGCTAACAAATCAGTTTGCGCCTCTGTTGCTGTGACTAAATTATCTTTTACCAATATCTTTCTAATAATTTCCGGGAAACAATTTCCTCGATGTCTTTCTTAAGATTGCCAAACTTTAACAAGCATCATACTCACAACATAGTATTCACATGTGTTACAAGGTTTCCATTTGCAAAACAAGATGAAAGGATTAAAATCTCATTTTGAAGCTCGCACCTGAAATCTTGTTGGCCTCGCATTGTGAAAATTCTCTCGGGTTTATCAACGAAAGAATACTAGTGATTTTATGTTTTATAGAAATACGATCAAATAAATATCTTATACAATGTTCGATTTTAACCTTTGGTCATTAATGAAAAAACAAAGTAATGTTTAGTATGTATCACATAAAAAAAAATTAGCTAAGAGAAGTAGCAAATTAGATAAAGGATCTCTGAGGCAAAATGTGTTAATAAACTTGCAAACTCACTTAGGTCAGTAGCTACTTCGATACTTACGACTTTTAAAATTACAAGATTTAAAAAACTTTATAGAAGACATAATTTATTTATTTATTTATAATGAAACATGTGTGAATCACTAATGTGAATAACAATTTGTCAAATACAATAAAAGTATGTTTACAATATACAATTTAAAAAAAAATCACCAAAAAGATGGAAATTATGTTATAAATCTTCAGAGAACAATCTTAAAGAACCAACTGAAGCTAAAAACTCAGGTACAGTATAGAAAACATTTTCTAATAAGAATCTTTTTATATTCAATTTAAATTGATGGAAGCAAATCTTTTATGCTATAATGAAGTGCATTATAAAAAATACAGCCAAAGTAGTTAGAACCATTTCTGCTCCTACTTAGTGTATGGTAAGGTACAACCAATTTGCCCTTGTTACGAGTGTCAAAGTGATGAATATCGGTGTTGTGTTGATATTGTAAGATTTGTTTTTTTGACATAAAGCAGACATTGTAAAATAAACAGACAAGGCAAAATTAAAATTTTAAATTTAATAAAAGATTCACGGCAGTCATCACGGAACCCAAGGTTAGACATAATGCGAACAACTCTACATTGAAGCTTGAAAACCCGAAGGGAGCCGCTACAATGACCCTACACAATTATAGCATACGAAATATGACAATGAAACATGCCATGATAGCATGACAGTAGCACATTAGGTGAAAGTGATCTTACCAAAGAGTTTATGAGATAAATAGATCGGCAAAGTTTTTTGCATAGCAGATCACAGTGGGTGTCCCAACTTAATTTGCTATTCAGGGTGATACCGAGAAAATTAGCTGATTGCTCCTTTGAAAATGAATCTCTTTTTAATGAAAAAATTATTTCTTTGGTTTTATCGCTATTCAGGGCAAGCTTGTTATCATTGAACCATGATTCAGTGAGGCATAAAGATGTTATACTGTCAGCTACCAGTTGAGCCATATTATCACTCTTATTATATAGTGGTATCATCTGCATAAAGGACAACATCACACTTGTCTTTTAGAAGAAAAGGTAAGTCGTTAATGAAGCATAAGAAAAAGAGCGGACCGAGGATGGAGCCTTGAGTAACACCAGAAAAAACTTCACACATACTGGACAATTTGTCTTTGTAAAAACACATTGAGACCTAGCAGTCAGATATGAAGCAATTAGCTCAATACTATCATCATCAAAATTTAAACCGTTTAATTTGTTAACTAAGAGGGCATGATCAACACAATCGAAAGCCTCAGTCAAATCACAGAACTTAACGGCAAGATAACTACCCTCCTCAAAAACATCTAAAATTTTATTTACTAATTTGACTAATGCATCGCTAGTAGATAATTTTTTCGAAAGTCGAATTGCTCAGCACAAAACAGACTATTATTTTTAAGATAAGAAGTAATTTGAGTATTTAAATACATTCAAAAATTTTCGAAAAAGTGGGTAATGTACTTACAATTTGTTAGTTGGTTTCGTAAAAACAAAAGGGACCAAACTAGATTTTACATTAAAAGTAAAAAAATCACGTGGGTTTATCTACTTTTTAGCAGATGTACAAAAAATTATGAATATTATTGAAAGAGGTATTGAGTTTTCTTTCTCTGTTGGTTGTGACAACCATTTTAAATAAAAGTATTCAGATAAAAGTTAAAAAAAACTTTGTGGTATTGAATTGACGCTTGACTTTTTCAAATTTAAAAGACCAACAATGTTATGAAGTCATAAGGAAAAAAAGGTAGTACAGGTAACCCAAATTTTAAAAGTCACTTGCTCATTTTCTAGATAATTTTTATTCATTGCAAAGGCTTTGTCTTCAAAAACATCCTTTAACTTGACTAACGTTCGGTTTCTTAAAAATCTGTTCCCATAAATATATGATTATGATTTGAAAAGAAAGAAATTGTAAAGACAAGAAATAAGATCCGATATCTACATTTTATCAATAAAGAATAGAAACTCATTACACATCCTCTAATTCATTTTTCTTAAAATGAATAAAATATTCAACCTGCTAAACAATCGTGAAATTTAACTAATACTTGTAACTACTTCAACAGATCTTTAGTTTAGTTATAACGAATAGCACCTACTATTGCAATGTACGCTAAGAGTGCTTTCACACTATGTGGTTGTGGCAAGGGTAAACTTATTGTACTATTACATATTGATCTCATACGTAAGTAATGATTTTATATAATTGGAAAAATAGAAAAGAGATTTTGATCACATGTGTGAAATAAACACCATCAAAATATGTTGTGCATTATTTGCTAATTAATTAAAGCGCATATATCACACAACAGTCACCAAACACCCAGCTACTCTGAATGCAAGACTATGTATGCAAAGCCAATAACAGCAATATGTTTTTGTAAACAAAAAAACACTATTCTTTTAGAATATTTTATTACATTTGTCCTTACTCTAAGCATGCGGATCATATAAAATGCTTTGATGCTCGTGTACCAACATTGTTTCTTATAGTGATATTTTAAGCACTTGCAGATAATAACAAACCATCGATATAACGTAGGCTTCCTTTCATTCAACTGCAGAACGTAACTTACATGTCCAAACATTTTTATTTTTACTTGAAGTTCTTTTCAATCTATCCAATCTAATTCTTACTGTAGAATTGAATCAGACTTGTATTTCTTTGCCTAACCAATAAGAGGACAATTTAGTGTCTTGATGCCCTAACTGCAAAATAAAACACACTATGTTTCAGGTTTTATACTTTATTTTCTAAAATAATAGATTATGCTTTTCTTTTAGTTATTCTAACATAGAGAGAAAGTTTTGTAAATCTTTTCATACATAGATATCTTCTACTTTATTACCTATTTTTTAATACTAGAAGCATCCTGCTTGTTTTCTTAGATATTTAACATCTCAATTCCTCCACCTTTAAAAATGTATCTAGTATCTAGTAATTCGAATTTATTTATTTATTTATTTTTATTGTCATAATAGGTCTATTTGACAGATCATTCAAAAACTCCTCCACCGTGTAATAGCACTGGTCACACATCAAGGCTAGTAGCGACAATTTAAAATTATGAGTATTCTTAGAGTTTTTAATGCTGTAAGGAAGTTTACTATAGAGAGTTGGTGCCATAAAAAGTATTGACTTATAAACCCAGGTTGAAATAGGTGTAATTTTGTAGATATCTCTTAAATTTCTTGTAATGTGTGAAGAATTAGTGTTGCTACTATTATATTTAAGATTGTTTTTACGGAAGAGCAGCAACGTATCCAAAATAAATAAGGAAGAATATGTGAGAACTTTCAGTCGTTTAAAGAGCGGCCTGCAGTGTTCATCTCTTGGTTTATGGCAATTAATACGGATAGTCCGTTTTTGCAATTTGAAGATGAGATACATCTTTTCTAGCAGCCTGGATTCAAACAAGGCATAATACACTTTAAGGGCAGAGTCAACTGCTAGTTCCATGGATATAGTTCTCAGTACATAACACACTGATGCTAAGTTAGCGGCAAGCAAGGATATATGATCTGACCAAGTTAAGCCATGGTCGATAGTTAAGCCTAAGAATTTAGTATTAGTGACAATATTTAGTGATAAATTGTCTAATATACTTATAGTTTCAGAGGTGACTTGAGGTTTGAAAATTATACAGCAAGTTTTTTTAATGTTTATAGAGAATTTGTTTATTTTGAACCAATTTTGAGTAGAAACAAGATCTGACAAAATGCAATTGTGAAGTATAGGAGCAGAAGAAGAGTCCCAATACAAAATAATATCATCAGCAAATAGTGTACATGAAGCATATTTAACAGAAGATGTAAAGTCATTAATATAAAGTAAGAATAATAAGGGTCCCAAAACAGAACCCTGGGGAACTCCAAAATTTACACATACCATATTTGATACAATTGTTTTACGTTGACTAGAGAGTTCAACGGATTGGGTTTTGTTCTCTAACTAAGACTTAAGCCATAAATTTGCCATCCCTCTAATACCATAATGGTCAAGTTTATTTAAAAGAATGCTATGATGCACGCGAGTAAAAGCTTTACTAATGTCTACAACTACAGCAGCAGATGCATATGGTAATACGTTCCTTTATAAGTGTTTCTAATAATTTAGAAAAAGTTGAAAGTAAAGAGATTGGTCTAAAGTTATAAGCGTGTTGGCTCCTCCCTTATGTACTTATGTAACGGGCGATAATAGCATATTTCAAACACGAGGGAAATATTCCATTCAGAAAAGAATCGTTTATAAGCTTAGTATAACATGAAGCAAAAGAAATAATAAATTTTAGCTGAGACATTATCAATTCTTACTGTATATTTATTTTTAAAAGCTTGTAAGACCCTAACTACTTCGTGCTGATCGGTAGGATAAAGGAAGAAACTATTACGATTTCCATCCTTATGTTTATGCAAAAACTCAATTGTATCAGTAGCCAAAGAATTGTTCTTTGAGACCAACTCACTTGCTACCTAAGCAAAATGTAAATTTAAGGTGTTTGCTATATCATCCACGTGACAATTATCAAGCATAATGTCTTGTTTCTGGGTATTTAATCTATTAGTCAGTTCATTTATAGCTCTCTAGGTTTCTGTAGGAGTATTTTTCGAGTTTAATATACGTTTAGATAAAGAATGTGACTTTGCTGCTTTTACTAAATTGTTAAAAATTCTTTTATAGCAAAGATAATAAGATTTAATGAAAGTAGAATTGGAGAAACATTTGTACAAAATGTGAAGTGACTTTTTGTTTTTTGCTGAAATTCTCAATCCCGCACTTATCCAGCTTTTATTCCCAGGTTTAACTAACACCAGGGGGAGGAAATGTCAAATGCCGAAGAGATTTTTTTAACCAATGAATTGAAATTATAGTTAAGGTCAGTTAAATTTGAAGTAGATAGACTATCAAAGGAACTCACAAAAGTGGATATGTTCGCTGGAGAAAAAATTCTGTGATATTTAGGGACTGGTATGTTAGGATTTTGTAAGCTAGTACTGAAAAGAATTGCTTCATGGTCCGATAGATCACTACTGATTATTTCAGTATTAATAATTAAATTTAGACTAATATTCGTAAGAACATAATCAATTCTGGAGCTAGAGTTAGCTGTTATTCTAGTGTCAGATGCTACCTGCATATCTAAGTTGTAGCAATTAATAAATTGTTTTAACCGAAGAACATTTTTATCCAGGTTGTTATTAAGATTAAAGGCCCCTGTAATCATTAGCTTACAATAAGGAGAAGTAAATGAGTGTAAGAGTGTATCCAGTTTTATACAGCAAACCGCGTATGGTTTGGCAAGTTAATATCAAACTGAAAAACGATTGTAAAATGTTTCATTTTTCCAGTAGCTGGTTGTTATAATCATAAGCTGTAATAAACAGCATTTTGTAGTAAGTTGATTTGTGAAGTATAGGTAATCAATGAAGTCTTTTTGCATATGTATCTCGATGAAAACATAATTCTTTTGATTAATAAAAATAACTTGTAGAATGTTTGCAGGTTGTATCCTAAAGTTTTTTATCAGCTTGTAACAATTCGCTTTTCCTCTTCTACAATAACCTATAAAAGTTGTGTATTGTGTTACCAAAAATTTCAAATTTACTTTTATAATTCAATATGAATCGTATGTGTAGAACCCATGCTTAATTTATAGGTGTAATAAGTTTCGAAACACCCTAGTTATTGTCCTTTTTATTTTAATTATCTAATAAATTAAATGCATAGTTGTAAATACTTCCGTCTGTATTCTAAAAAATCATGTTAAAACTCGAATGTGCTATTCAGAATTTCCATAAACTATCTTCAAGGTAATATTAAATAGCATGATTATGCGCATCTGTTCGGTCTTCAAAACTAAAGTGTTGAGGTCTCAACTGTTGTCGAACAAGTCTGTCGACCTTTTACCTTTCTAGCAACCAGATGGAGAAATCAATAAGAAAGGGCGACTTGCGAGTTGCTATTCATTTCGAGTATTACATCGATCGGTAGTTTGGAGGTTCATTAATGCGCAATACTCACGTTAGATTTTAATTAAAAAGAATACGAAGCAGCTGATGTGTGATATGTAAGATGTATAAATATGGACATCTATAACATTGACGTTATATTTTAAATAATGCTTTTGCGAACATAAATGCTAAACATTTGATATAAAAATGACTATGTGAAAATCGCAACACAGAAGATTTACTTTCATAGTAGCCGTACGAAACGGTTAATTCATCACGTATAAAATGTATACGCATGGAAAACCTACATGAGTTCCATCCTTTATTCTTGTGGATTTAATTTACAAAGCGTAGGCGCATCAATGTAGTCAACAACTTTTTGTTGCATTTGTTCAACAGTGAAGATCTCATATGGTTAGAATTTATCCGCCTAATGGTTTGTAACAATTTGATCTTTATGTTCAAGGTCGGTAAGTTATATTTTGTTTTGGAAAGCATCTGTAAGACGTACAAGGTCGTATTTAAGCTTTACCTTGGTAGTTTGAACTGATGGAAACTAACATCTTGAAGATTACATTGAACAAATGAATTTAGATTTCAAATTTTGCTGTAAATTAATATTATATTTTATAAACTTATTTATCTAAACAAACTATTCGTGAACTAGATTATAAATCATGTAGTTGAGAACTTGCTTGTATAGGATGCATATTTAACCAAAATTAAATTTACTTAAAAGATCTTATTACAAAACTAATTTTGTAAAGATGTACGTCGTTTGGTCAGTACTGAAAAGATAACGAAAAGTAAAGAATTTTGTTAATGATATTTATAATGCCTATTTAATTTAGAGGCTTTGATGTAACCGAGATTATTAAAATACGTTCATAGAGTTAATGAAACACTCGCGAAATTATTGTAAATACATGTCAGCTTAAATCAAAATTATTTTTCAGTTAATATATGTTGATATTTAAGAACTCAAATTTTTTTTTAAAAGTTTACCAATCTTTAAACACGCCTAAAGAAATACTTTAGAAATTATGCTTATTCTTCGCCATACTTGTTTTTGGATTCCATAAATTAGATATGAACCAAAAGCGCTTAAATTTAATAAGTAGAGTACCCATGCCCTATTACACTAAAGCAAAATTTAACAAGTGCAAGGAGTTTGTATGATTTATTGATTTTATTTAGTGTTCTAATAAGAAAATGTTTTCATTGAGGTTTCTGTATTTTTCTTAGCGATATTTTTTGTTCTTACATCTTACCTAAGTACAGTGGCGCCCTATTAATCCGTATTTATTAAAGACTGCCCTCCCCCTGATAGTCTTACTAAACCTATTATACCCCGCCGGTACAATACGCGAGCCACTACGTCAGTTGGCAGTACAAATTAATATTTGCCAAATGACGCGCAAATAGGGTATTACGTCATATAAATGTTCAAATTATTATCACATAATAACAATGGTTATATTAATTATAAAGAAAACCAAAAGGTACTCACGTTAACTATAGAGCTTCTCACAGCATTTCTCCATGATGGTGGAAGCGGGGCTCGGGAAGCATTGAGGGCGTGGGTGATTTGTTGGGCCCCCGGTTGAATCCAAATTCAAATTTGTCTTCTTCTTTCTATTTGTAGGGAGCGACAGGAATACAGGAAAAGGCACGATAATCAGATATAAGCCAGGAAACCTACATATCAAAAAAAGAAGACACAATAAGACACAAAGATAACTACATTCGTCCACGTCTCGGTCACCAGTCTCCACGTGTCCGCAAATTCACCACCACCCTTATTGCACCTCGCGTCGGCGCAATCTCGCGCAAACGCAACTATTTCAAGCGACGGAAATACACGCACGTCTTTTTAAATTATTGGCGCGAAATTCTTACAAATTAAAAGTAAATTTGGAAATGTTTACGGCCGATTTTTCGGCACGTAACAAACCGCTGAAGATAGAGTTCAGAGTTAGTGCGGAATTCTACAAAAGTCAGTTGTGCTAATACGGATAAAACTACATCTTCTGTGTGATTTTTGATAGAAATATGTTGCCCTAGGTAGGTCCTAAATCTAACATTATAAGAACTAAGTTAGAGGACTGTTCCACCAACGCCCAAGGCGTGGGCCAACAATAACGTTTCAATGTTCCTGGAACATGGAGCAGGTAACGATAAGTTTCAAGCTCTTCTACTCATTATATTGTTTCATATTCTTGTTCTTAGGGATGTCTATATTGATTTTTATTTAGGCAAATTTTATTATGCGTTCTAAAAGAGTTTTTTTTCTGCAGATAGTTTTCATCTTTTTTGTTGGACAAGTAATTTTAATAATTTACATTTTCTTGCAGTATATGGTAAAAAGTTATGGGTTTTCTAGGTTTGTCTTTTCAAACTTAAGAGGAACATTACGATAAAATCATCTTTGCAGCAATCTTGCTTTTTTGTGAATTTACATAACCTATTTCATTACAGCATATACCAAAGTAAAATTTTCTTTCGTACGTAAATAAGTCATATCTGTTGCATTTTAGTGTATTACTGTAACAAATATATTCTGTGGTACTAACTTTTGTAGCCATTTCTATTTGCTACAGCTTTGTGGAGTCTGATCTTTTTTATTTCCTATGATAATATCAGAAGAAATAATTTCATAATAGAAAAGAACGTTATTATCATTTAATTAGCTTTAGAGTTATCATAAGAAAACATTCAATAGTAACAAAAACTTTGCAATTGTCCTAAGAACAAAACGCCTTTAAAAAAAACGCTATGAACGAGTCAATTGTGTTGCTTAATTCGTAGGCGGATTGCATCCACTTTTTAAATTACTAAGTTAATATAGCGCTTGTGCAGAGTGTCACGAGGTGACGCGTAAAACAGATCACCTGTTCTTGACGTGGAAGGTATCAAAAAAGGACTGCGCCATCTTGCTCGAGTACAGCGTTAGCAAAGCGGGTAGATGGGAAGATGTTGACACATTTACGTGCCAGCTGGTGCCTTAGGATTGAAATTTAAGTCAGCAGAAGGTCCATTGTCGTTTTGAAGGGGGCCTGAGATGTAAAGTTTCCTCGGACTCCAGCCAGGCAGCCGGAACACTGTGTAGTGACAACGTGGTAACCTGTCCTCGACAACCGTTGACGCTGAGATTATAATTGGTAGGTAATTGTTATGCTAAAAAGGATCTTTAATTTTCTTAGAGTTTTGGTGAAATTATAATTGGAAGACACCTTTGTTATGGAAAAATTTGAGGCCGTTTGTAGAGCTTTTTTTAGAAAAGTGTGGTGAGAAGATTTCGGTCGTTTATTGTGGGTTTCCCATCGGCAAGGTTTTGTTAACAGATGAAGTTTATGGATCAGGATTCGTTTGGAAGTTTCCTTACGTATGCAAAGACCAGGTATTTAGAACCCCCATTGACATAGGAATCAATTCCTGGTGAGTGTTTGATTATTTTGTGTTAGTTACGGTGGAAGCTTTGTTACCGCGTTTTCTAGACTTTCGAAAATGCCCATAGAGTCGTTAGTCGAATTGAAAATCTGTGGAATAAAAAGTACTAGGCCAGTTGTAGAAAACAGAAAAATTTTAGGTAGGTTGTTAGCGAAAGAAGTAGGGAAACCTGATTGTTTAGTCAATCTGTCGGTATACAAAGTAAAATTTGAAGAAGAGTGTAAAGAAACCATACATTCAGTAAAACATTTGGTGTTAGAATTTGAAGGTGATTCTGGAGATTCTATTTTTAAAAGAGTACTTTCAAGGCTTGTTCATGTATCAGATCAGGTTAAACGCATGAGACTCCCGTCTGACAATTTGAAAGAAGCAGAACTATTCAAAAAAGAATTATTAGCAACTATTCTTACTATTGAAGCAGAATTGTATGAAAAAGTTAAGCCGAGTGCAGGGTGAAGCAGCTCAGGTGATGCAAATCACACAACTTCACTAGTAGTAACTTATTATAATCTAGGTGTTCTATTCAAAGGTATACTTTTAAAGTCCTGGCGCGTAATTTATAAGAACCACGACGACAGTTGGCAACATAATAAATACGTGCATAATGTTGCGCAATAAGGTCTTACGTCAATTTTACGCCACAAATTATTATCACATACAAAAAAAATAAAAGGTACGTAAAATGTAGAACTCGTCACGGCATTGCAGCTATTCTGGCGTCAGGCTCTCGGCGTTGGTTGAGCGTTGTTGGGCGTGGTTCGGCCTTTGCCCTCCGTCGAAACCAGATTTTCTGTTTTCCCTCTTCTTGTTGTAGAGATACGAAAGGAATAAGGTAGGGAGCGATAACAGGTACGAGACAGGAAACCTACATTACCTGGAAAAGAAGACAAAATAAAAGGCACACACAGATAACCACCCTGTTCGACGTTTCGTTGACTAGTCCATGACGTGACGGAAACCACCACTTTCTTCCACACTCCGCGTTTGCGCAATCTCAAGCGCCGACGCAACTATCTAAAGTGACGCAAATGCACGCCCAAGTCTTTTAAAATATTGGCGCGAATTCACTTACAAATTTAGAAACTTACAATGCCAATTTTGGCATGTAACAAACTGCGCCTGTACATACTTTTCTATATTCTTCACCACCGATCTCTGTTAGTTCTTGGTCAGTTAAATTTTCAGGACCTCCTAAGCAGTTGTATTTCTTTCTAGATAGGATAAAGGAGTTGGCTCAATCGCGTAAATTATCGAATAAAGATTTGTTTGAGTCGTATGTTGAATTATTTGTTGAGAATGCTTTGGTGTGGTTTAGGAGTGTTATAGATTCCTAACAGATTAGGAATTCCTCGTAAATCGTTCGAAAAGATTTTGTACCAGCTCATTTGTTGGACGAAGTTTGCGAAACAATAAAGAATCGTCGTCAAAAGAAGGATGAACCAATTGTTTTATTTGTAGCTCATGTGGAAAGTTTTTAGTAAATAATCCCATGCTTAAGTGGAGATTACAAAAGTTAGGATACTTAGAAAAAATGTATTACCAGAATTCATATCGCAACTTGCTCTTTCTGATATAGAGGATATACCTACGTTAATAAGACTATGCAAAAAATTAGAGGAAGCCATGTTGTTAAAACAAAAATCAGTTTTCGTTCAGTCGAATAGTTCAGCTAAATTTCACAACAATGTCAAATCGCCAGTAAGGAACAAATATTCTGTTTATGTGAAAGGTCCTCCTACATCTGAAGGCCGTGTTGATAATCAAAAGGAGTATAATTCACAAGCTCAGATTATAGGTAATTATAAGGCTTTTCCAGTACCTACCTCTGCTAATTTTACCACTCCATCAAGAATTATTTCAGGATGTTGGAATTGTTCGCCACATGGTCATTCATTTCGATATTGTAGATCCCCAAAAAGAATTTTTTGCTTCGGTTGCGATCATAGATGAGTTACACGTGAAAAATGTCCATCGTGTTCAAAAAAACGAATAAGGAGATGGATGTTGCACGGCCGACATTCCATTCCTTCTCAAAAGGCAGCAATTATGATTTGTGAACAGAAGAGTTATTTTTGTAAAAAGAATGGCTAAGTGTAGTAAAAAAATGTTGTCATACTAATCCACACCCTAAAACTGATTCGTTATTTATTGAAAAATCTGGTGATAATCAACCATATGTGATGGTTAAATTGTTTGACATTGATGTCACTGGTCTTTTAGATTCGGGATGTATTACATCAGTGATTGGGTCTCTTGCTATCCCTTTAATCGATAAGTTGAAGTTAAAAATTTTTAGATCACAGAAAAAAGGTATATTTACGGCGGATGGGGCTTTGAAACCAGTTGAAGGAATCGTAGATATACCCGTTTCTATAGGAAAACAATGTCGTGTAGTTAGTGTTTTAGTAGTGTCATCTTTACCACATGCATTCATATTCGGTAGTGATTTTGCCAAGCTATTTGGATTGATACCCGATTTTAGGAATAATTCGTGGCATGTGCAAGGCGATAGGGAAAGTATTGTTCCGTATGTGGGTCTATCATTAGTTCCCTTAAAATATAGTGACTGTTTATTCAACTTGGATGATTTGTCAGTTGATCAGCGGTCAGAAGCGCAAGCTGCCATTGATTCGTTTCAGGAAATTTCTAGTGCCGATAAATTAGGATGTACAAATATGATGGAGATGGATATCAACACAGGCAATGCAAAGCCCTTCAGGAAGAGACCTTATGTCATGTCTCCCTATATTGGTAAAGAGTTGGATAAAAAGTTAGATGAAATGATTCGTTTAAAAGTTGTAGAACCGTGTGAGAGTCCATGGAATTGGCCCATGTTGCTAGTCAAGAAGAAGGATAGTTTGGTATATAGATTTGCTTTGACGATAGGGCATTAAACGATGTTACAGTTCATGACAGCTACCCTCCTCCTAATCTAGACAGAATCCTTGGGATGTTGCGTAATGCAAATTATATTTCCAGTCTTGATTTACGTAAATCGTTTTGGCAGGTCCCTCTTAGTGAATCATCGAAGGATAAAACGGCGTTTAGCGTTATTTCACGAAAACAATATAGATTTGTGACGATGCCGTTTGGTCTAAAAAATGCTGCATGGACTCAACAGCGTTTAGTTGATGCAATTTTCGGTCCGAAATTCGAACCATATGTATTCTGTTATCTAGGCGATATAATTCTGTTCTTCGACGTTTGAAGAGCACTTAAAGTTATTGTACAAAGTCAAGGAGCGCATTCGAGAAGCAAATTTAACTTTAAATTTGGACAAGTGCGAATTTTAGAAGTTACTCAAATTTCTTGCCTATATAGTAGAGTCAAATTCTCTGAGGATAGATCCGGATAAGGTATCAGCTTTGGTCAACTTCCACGCCCAAATATCACCACATAAGTCAAAAGATTTCTCTGTATGTGTAGTTGGTACCGTCGTCGTTCATTAAGGATTTTTCATCTTTAGTTTCGCCAATCAATGATCTTGCCAAGAAAAGGAAAAAGGTCAAGTCGTTATTTAAACTCCTGAGGCTGAGTTTTCATTTGTGTCGACTAAAAAAGCTTTAGTGTTTGCACCACTTTTGGCGCAGCCGGATTATTCCACCCCCTCTGTTATTGAATATGATGCCAGCAATATGGGTCTCGGAGCTGTTAATTCAGAATGTCAGTGGAAAAGAACGTGTTATATCATATGCTAGCAAAACCCTTTGTCGCACTGAGTGAAATTACTCAACGACAGAGAAAAAGTGTCTTGCGGTAATTTTTACAATTGAAAAGTTCCGCCCATGGGTCGAAGGAGTTCGTTTCACAGTCATTACAGACTACTTTTCGGTGCCTCGGCTGAGAAATTTGCAGAACCTGACAAGAAAACTTGCTAGGTGGGGTGTAAAGTTAAGATAACGTTTGTTTGATTTGGTACACAGGAAGGGAAAGTTTAACATAGTTCCTGATTGTCTTAGTCGTGCAATTCCGGAGGAAAACCATGTCTTGAATTTAATAGAGGCCAAGCTTGATAATTTAGAAAATTGGTATGTGTCGTTACGTGAAAAGATTTTGGCGTCGCCTGAGAAATACCCGCAATGGAAAGGAAAAGATTTAGAAAGAAATGTCTGCATCTAATCCGGGCACCATCATCCAACATAAAATCAAAAAGGTGTATTTTGTTATACTTTCAGTAAGGAAATATTTTCACCATAATAAACAATTTAACAATAAAAATTAAACTATGAAAGTTTGTAACTATTTTTGCTAGGCCTTACGTTGGATGGGTGCCACTGAAACGATTTCTGTTTTACAAAAGACTGAAACGTCTTTTTTTTACATTAAGGCGCTAGTGAACAAAAATCTTTCGACATAGCTAGGGGTCTATTCCTGGGTAGAGCAATGAGAAGTGGGGAGTAAGTCGAATTCTGTTTGCAAACCAAAGTTAAGCTAAATCAAATAGGCGCCACCATGTCCTGAGATAATGACGATAATTGCAAAGCACAGTTCTAAGGGCGGACGTGGAAACCCAAAGAACAAATGATCGCCTTCGTTAACAAAAACCTGTCTTAACAAAACAAGAGAAGAAATTATAATGGTTAAATAAATAAAAAAAATATAACACCACTTGTGTCCTATAAAAGTCTATAAAGAAATAATAAAAAAGTATTTCCAATATAATATTGGCATCAAATTATTACTCAGAAAAATTTTATCTTTATGTAATTAGATTTGATCGCATTTGACCAAAATAAAAGTCTTAAATTTTGAACTAATTGTTTACTAAAAAACTCTTTTAAAATATCGAAACTTGTAACAAAAATTGTCATAATTAAAGTTTTGAATTTCCTTTTTTATTTCATTAAACAACCAACTGTACTTTAAACATGAACTTGTTATACAAATTAAAGTGATAATGATTTGTAAGCATAAAACAGTGAATTAAGTTCTAACCTGGACAGATCTTTTCAGGTAAATAACAAATTACTAGAACCTAACATAATGAGAATTTGAACTTTCATATTTACGTTTAATAATTTATGTATAGATAAAAGCTGATCACAAAAATAGGCATGTTTGTTTAAATTCCATTACAGCTGCACAAACCATCTGCTTTCAAGACAACATCTGTCAACTCTGCAAAACAGAAAAATATGACGTCGAAAACATACGTTGAACTTATCGAAGGTTCATATGGAACAAAGCATGTTATTATAGAAAGCTAATCCGACAACATTTCGTTTTACGGCTTATAAAACCAGCTCAACAATTAATTGAAATTTACACAATTTACGTGTACTAAACATAATAGCAAGTTTACCTGTTCTAACCTTTAAAACACATGCAAGAAATATCTTACAACTAATAACGAACCCAACTGCTATTTGTTGCTTTACGAAAAATTATGACGGGATTTCCGTTCTTCAAACAAGGTTACCAGCCATTCTAATTTAATACGACTGCATCCAAATTAACATCCATAATTTCTTATCCAATAAATTTCTTATTAGGCAATTTTCAAATCGACTGTTCCTACATAATGGTAATTCTTAACTTTTTCTTGGATTCTGGTTGACGAATTCTGAACGTTTCATTCTACGTTGTCGCGCTAAATAAATTTCCTCAAATTACATTAGTTCGTAAAATATATACTTTACCAACCGTTATTAGAAGATATCCCAACGATAAATAGTTGATGCGAAGGTTGCCAGCCTCCAGCCGAAAATACATCTTAACAAAGCTGTTGCCGGCGGCCGACTGACTTGTCGAAACCAGAGCCGAGTGGTTGCGCCGTCAGAGGCGGGGAACACGAAACAAACAAATAGAGATGTGCTTGGACATAGCAATGCATAGCAACTCTTGCACAACGTACGTACAATATTTCCCTAAACTGTGTAAGATTATACTTATCCAGCGTACTTGCAGCAATAATAAGCCATGCAGCGAGCGCTTGGGCAACCAGATTACATGAAGTAAAACCAAAACAAAAAGTCAACAGTGTCCAAAGGGGGGTACTAATAAGACTTACTGGAGCATACCGGACCGTATCACACGACACCCTCTATGTGGTATTAGGAGTCCTCCCTCTTGATCTGTATATCAGGAAGAGAGCGGCGACATACTGCTTAAAAAACAACGAACCAGAAAAAGTCCGGGAAATCCTAAAAGTAACATCAGAAATTCGGATAAAAAAGGAACTTCAGGACACAATACTAACCGAGTGGCAAGATAGATGGAACCAGAGCACAAATGGGAGGAGGGTATACGCACTAGTCCCAAACATCCGAGACAGACTAAACTGTCACCACTTGGTCCCCTCACAAGGTCTCATTCATTTTCTCACGGGGCATGGTCCTTATCCAACCTACAGGAACCGCTTCGACTTCCAAGACAACAACTGCACATGTGGTGAGGTGGGGACACCGGAACATCTGGTGTTCCACTGCACCGAACTGCAACAGGACCTAGGAATGGATAGGACAATCCTACGGGACATACCCCTCTCGGACATGCTTTGGAACAAAAACATATTTCCTTACCTAAACAGAATCACTCAGCAAACTACTACTATACTACATCAAAGGTACACAAACGGACTCTGACAGGACACACACAAACACCATAGAAACCCCACACATCACAAATACCACAAACACAGATCACACGAAACACAGAAGTTTGACGTAACGCATCGAACGTGCAATACAAAAGCACAATCCACCCAACACACATGGGAACCGACAACAAACAAGCGGAATTCTTCCAAGGACATACCAGGAACCACGTGTTTCCTGAAGATCTACCAGAAGGCTCGTGAATCCTGACGACCGGGAGTGATACCAGTGAAAACGAAGTGAAAATAGTGAAAACGGCAAAAGTGCGGCAAACGTGCCTCAAACACAAGTTTCCCCCAGAACACTTATTAGCATTAGAATACTAACACTAGTAGGAAAAGAACTCAATACTAACCATCTAAAATAAAAAATACAACTCACTAAAATAAACAAGAGAAAATACTAACCAAATTTGTAATTGCTTTAAGAAATCTAACCCTAGCTTCAGTAACGTAATGTTAATATATCCAATGTTGTAGCGCAACTAAAAATTACTACAGGGGTAATATTCTGACTACATAATTACAACACATCAGCACGACAAAATACACACAAACACGCACACGCACAAGCACACACACACACAACAGAGACTGTAAGTGGCCTCCCTGGTTTCCGGCTGCCGATAGCCAGGACACGTACAGGAACGCGTACTTCTCGGTTTCTGATTTCCGGCTACCGGCGGTTGGAAACCGAGAGAGGGAAACAGTCCCAAGGGCCTCACCACAGACATAAGCACACGCACACACAAACATGAAAACAATAAACACACACACCATTATAGCACACTGGCACGACAAAACACACAAATACGCACGTACACGTACCTGCACGCACACGCATACGACACAGATATATACGCACACGCGCACACATACACACCAGGGACTGTACGTGGTTCCCCTGGTTTCCGGCTGCCGACGGCCAGGACACGTACAGGAATGCGAACTTCTCGGTTTTGATTTCCGGCTGCCGGCGGTCGGAAGCTGGGAAGAACAGCAATCCCAAGGACAACACCACAGACAGAAACACACATACGCACCCTCACGCGCGCACAGGCCCAAACACACACACAAACGCGCGCACACATACACATACACACCAGGGACTGTACGTGGTCCCCCTGGTTTCCGGCTGCCGATGGCCAGGACACGTACAGGAATGCGAACTTCTCGGTTTCTGATTTCCGGCTGCCGACGGTCGGAAGCTGGGAAGGAAAGCAGTCCCAAGGACATTACCACAGACAGAAACACACACACACACACTCACGCACCCACACGCGCACAGACACAAACACACACACACACACACACACACACACGATTATTTCCAAACGCAAATAATATAAAACTAACTAATATAATTTAAGGTAGCAAATAATTCTGTTAGATTTCTTAGGAGTAACAGGTTTGCTGTAATTTTTAGGTAGCAGACTAATTGTAATGTTAGAATAAATAAAAAAAAAAAAAGCTTTATGCGACACATATATTAATATAAGTAGATCCCTAAGGAACAATGCACGCTTAGCGCATTATTCTTGTAATTCAATGCAATTAAATTATGACTGAAAATAAAAATGTTACAAGTTTGTGTTGACAGATTATAGAATTTAGACTCTATATATTACCTATTAAAACGGTAATTGTTGTTTATGAAAATATACATGTTTTGCTTAGTTTTACATTGCTACACCACTCTTTATCCCAGACCTCCTTCTTAAACGAGAAGGTGACAACAGTGTTTCAACTTGAGGTTCATACAATCATACCTTTTCGAAAAAAGTGTATATTAATAAAAAAAAATTAATTAGTTCCTTCTACACATTTCCTGATTATTCTTTTTTGTTTCAGGCCCGACATATCAACCGCCAAACCCTTAATATTTAGTCATATTGATTCAGCCTACTTTTAAAACAATACAATTTGAATTATGCCTTAAAGTTTAAAATTGCACTACTTTATTCTTTTTTAATGTAAAACAGTACGGATAACGTTTTAAGTATCAGTTATAAATTCATTTAAAAATGTTTGTTGTAAGTTAATATTAAAGTGTCCATGCCTAGATACCTGAAGCAAATATATATATTATGTATTTTGTTTTGCGGTACGCAATTTAAATTGTGTAAAACAAAGTAAAACAATTATGTGTAAATCCTTTCTTATGAAAATGATAAATATATATATATATATATATATATATATATATATATATATATATATATAAATTACAGTCACATCGTATATTGTAAAGAACCTATTCTCTACACAAATTTTTGTACATTACATAATTGTTTTTGAGTTTAATCAATATTATTATATTTACCTATGGTACGATTTACGAAGGTATTAAGTAAAATAGCAAGTTTTGTAAAAATTGTTATTTAAAAACTATAATGGCAATAAACACAACAAACATAATCTTTACTTTGATTCCTGTTCTGTCTGTAAGTACTAATTTTTCTTCATGTATAAAGGTTGTGTTTAATTAACTGTTTAGGGCAGTAACTTCTTTGGTTTGCAACATATAACTCCTTAGTAAGGTTGTCACAAAAATCATACAAGTTTGAAAATTGAATCACGCATACCTTAAAATGTTTATATATTTCTTAACCTTCTTTTCGGTTGTAAATTTGTTTACATGACTTTTGCTTGTAAAAAACAGCAAAACTGTTGATTATGTGCAGACTAACGTTTTGAAGTACAAGAGTGCTTGTTCATTTGCTGCCAGTAAAATATGCGTTGAAAAAACTACAAACTTTTTTTACTATGAGAAAATTGTTATTCTTTGTATATACGCTTCCTTCATAAGGTAAGTACTTATTCCGGAAATCTACATGTTTGTGTAAAGGTGTACAGCATATTTCAACTTTCTCAACAGCAAGTATAATTAATAACTTCAGTAAAATTTTTAGATTACTTTGTACAATAGGCTATACAGCTATTTTGAGAGATTTATAAATGTGAGCCAACATGGTTTTGTTGGTGAAAATCAACAGCTACTAATCTATTTTGCGTAATGCAATTTATTGTGCAAGCCTTCGATAATAAACAACAGTGCGACATAATATATATGGATCTGTCAAAAGCTTTTGACCATATGGATCATCAGCTACTATTAATAAAACTGCAAAAGTATGGTTTTTTAGATGCGGTTCTGACTCTCTTCCATTCATATTTCTTAAATAGACAACAATTTGTGCTTATGCAAGGAACTAAATCTGATATAATATCTGTGACCTCTGGAGTGCCACAAGGCTCTGTCTTGGGGCCTCTTCTGTTTAATATTTTTATTAGTGACATAACATTCCAACTAATTCCAGATATACATTGCATACTATATGCAGATGATCTCAAAATATACTCAAAGATATTCAGTATTGCGGACTGTCATATATTACAACAGAATCTAAACGAAATCATAATGTGGTGTGAAAATAATAAACTTACTATCAATGTAAACAAATGTAGTGTTATGTGTTATACTCTTGTGTACTCGACAATTACCTACGATTACTCTATACATGATAATATCTTATCAAGATCGACTGAGGTTCGTCATCTAGGAGTAATATTTGATTTTAAACTGTTGTTTGCTGAGCATATTCAGTTCATTATAAATAAGGCCTACAGAATGATTGGATTCATTATCAGAAATAGTAACAGTTTTTGAAAAAATGAGATTCTCATCCTACTTTATAATGCTTATGTGCGATCCAACCTTGAATATGCTGTTATAGTATGGGAACTGCATTATGACATATACATTAGGTGTATGGAGGCAACACAACGTCGATTTATGAAATTTTTAACTTTTAGGATAGAAGGAACGTATCCACCAATTGGTTATTCACATACTGCTCTGCTGAGAAAGCATAACTTTCAAAGTCTTTCTGGCCGTAGGCAGTACATTTTATTATTATTCTTACATAAGATTTTTAATCAACAAATTATATGTGATGATATTAACAAATCCTTTCAGTATAACACTCCGAGATCAGCATCCAGGCACCCACAATACTTCTATCTTTCAACACCTAGGACACATAAATTAAAATATTCTCCACTTTATCGTTTGTGCAACACATATGAAAAAATAAAAACCGAAATTAATATCAATAGCTGCACTGTTGGTTCCTTAAAAGACTGTGTATGTGTAATATTGTAATTTTCATGTTAGTCCTGTTCCAATTTATAGGCTTCTGTCTTTGGAACAGTGTGTAAATAAATAAATAATAAATATCCCATTTACCCGATATTCAGTGGCTATGGCAAACAAGATCCCAACACTCGAATATTTGTCGAATTAATAGTTATCGAATATATCTTTTCGAACAAGGTATATCGTCTTGAAACTGGTTGAACGCATACCTCCACTTATTTCTGTTCTGAGCTAGCCTACACCGTTTCCTGAACTTCCCACAGCCTAGATACAGCTTGGTCCTACTTCTGTAGTTTTCTAATTATATGTCCGATTTTACCAAAATTCAGTAATATGTGAAGGGGGTTAAGCAGCCTGTGGCTGCCAAAATCTCTCAACACTTAGACATTTGCCTAATTAATAGTTTTCCAATAAATGCTTTTGTACAATTAATATTAGTTGAAATATTGCAAAACCAATACCTGTAGTTGCTTATAATAATTATCAGGTTTAAGTACAATTATTTTTTCGTCATTAGGTTTTCCCTCTTGGAACTAGCTGGACGCGTACCTCCATTGATTTATATTCTGAGCTAGTCTACACATTTCCCTGAAATTCACACAGCCTATATCTTTAACTATCTGTGTACTCTGGCCCAACCTAGATCTACCTCTAACTCTCTTTTTGCTATCTCTGTTTCTAATATATTCCACATCATCCTGCACCATTTTCCACATATTTCTTTCTTCCATCATTTCTAGCACCTCTTTGTTTTTAATTTTGTCTGTCCATGATACCTTTATCATACCTCTATAGCACGACATTTTAAAGGCTTCTGTCTTTTTCCTGTCCGCTTCTCCTACTGTCCAAGTTTGACAGCCATACAGTGCTGTACTCCACACATATGTTTTAAGCAATCTTTTCCTTGTTTCTGTTTGTTGTCTTTGAACGCAGTAGATGTTTTTGCTTGTTAAATGTAGCACGACCTTGTTCTAATCTTTGTTTTCTCGTTACCTATTTGTATTCTTGTTTTTGATTTAGTTTCTCCTCCTTTGCATGCTATTCTTTTAGTTTTATTTTTGGCAATTTTCATATTGTATCTCTCTCTCAGTAAGAGTAGCTTATAACTTTTTCTTGCTAGATGCTAATACTGCTATATCATCTGCAAATCTAATCATATCAATCTTTTGTCCCTGCATTATAATTTCAAATGTCTTCCTGCATTTGACAGTATTCATTGTCTCTTCGATGTGCAAGTTGATAATTAATGGTGATAGGGAACATCCCTGTATCACCTATTTTTCTAATGTTTACTTCTCTACGTTCCTGATTTTATTACTGCTGTTTGTTCTTTGTATAAGATAGGTACTATCCCTGAATCACATTACAATCTTTTTGAGTATTTCAAATATTTTTTTTGAATTTACATTGTCGAATGCTTTTTTGAGATCTACAAACCCTATATACACGCTCTCCCTTTTTTCTATTGTTTTTCCATTATCACCCTTCAGAGCTAAAATAGCCTCCCGTGTTCCTTTGTTTCGCCTAAATCTAAATTGATCTTCTCCTAGTATTTCTTCAGTCCACTTTTCCATCCACCTTTGTACAATTCTAGTTAATATTTTTGACATGTGTGCTGTCAAACTTATTGTTCGAAAATTTTCACATCTATCTGTGTCTCTTTTTATTGGTATAGTGACCATGATGCTACGTTTGAAATCTTTGGGAGGTCCGCCTGTCTCATATAGCTTACAAGTTGGAAGAGATTTTGTATTACTGCTTGTTCAGCAATTTCTAGAATTTCTGCTTGCACTTTATCTGTACCCAACGCCTTACCATTTTTCAGACACTTTAATGCTAATTCAAACTCATCTCTAAATATAAGATATTCCAAGTCATCCTTTTCAATGTCTGATTCTTGTTCTAATGCTGTTAGTTCCTCTCCTGCGTATAAATTCCCTATAAATTCTTGCCATCTAACCAATTTCTCTACATTTTCTATAATGACGTTTCCTCCTGCGTCCATTGTTTATTTTTGCTTATACGGTTTTATATCCCTAAAATTCATTCTAATTAGTTTGTATGCTTCGTCTGTCTTTCCTATTTTTACCTAAATTTGTACCTCTTTGCACTTTTCATCAATACATTATTCTTTAGCTTTTCTGCATTTGCGAATAATTTCCCATTTTATGGGTTTGTATCTCTGTTTCCTGTTTCGTCTGATCTATTTTTGTTATTTCGGTTTTCTTCTATTAAATTCAGGATATCCTTTGTTATCCATGGTTTTTATTTTCTTTTTGTGTATACCCCAGAATATCTCTGGCTACCATGTCTAAGCTGGATTTAATGTTATTCTATTCTGTTTCTACTTCCATAGTATCAGAAATTATCCCGATATCTTTCAACAATTCATTTGACTCTTTTTCATATTTTTCGTGGATATCTTTATCTTTTAGTTTCTCAAAGTCAAAGTGCCTTTTTCGTTCCTTTTTTTAGATTTTTAATTTAAGAGCTGCCTTCATAATTACGATATTATGGTTAGTGTCTGTATCTGCTTCTGGGTAGTTCCTACAGTCTTTTACTTGATTACTAAACCGTTGTCTAACAAGAATATAATCTATTTGATATTTTCCTATATCCTCTGACATCTTCCAAGTATATTGTCTTCTAGCATGAAGCTGAAGTAATGTATTTGTGATGGTTAAATTGTTTTTGTCGTAAAATTCTACCAACCTATTTCCCCTGTCATTTCTCGTGCCTAAACCAATTAAACCTACTACCGTTCTTCCCTACCCTCACCTACCGCTGCATTAAAATCCCCGTAATTATTAAATTTTCATGTCCTTTTGCGTATCTTAGTATGTGTTCGATATCTTTGTGGATTGCTTCTACCTCTTCCTCACTGTGACTAGAGGTAGACACGCATAATTGTATTATTACTGTATTTACCAGTTTAGATTCTAATCTAATCATAAGTACTCTTTCGTAATTTTGTACACGTTGTCCTATTTTTTTTTCGCATAACTATCCTCGTGCACAAATTTCTTTCCTATAATCCTGCATGAATTACTCTAAAGTCTCCGCTCCAAAAATCCCCCGGTTCAGGCCACCGAACTTCGCTGATCCCTACTATGTCATTGCTAATCTATCCATTTCAATTTTCAAGTTCTCTAGCTTACCTACTTGCTTCATACTTTTGAAATTCCACCCTCCAGCTTACAGAATGTTCCTGAATCTTCTTTTTCATAATTTTCCGATCACTTTCTCCTAAGTAGTCCCCTCCTGGAGATCCGAATGGGGGACTATTTTAACTCCGGAATCTTTAACCCCAGAGAATGTCATCATGTTTATTATAATTTAAGTGCGCTGTGTACTTGGGAGATAATGCCATCATCTTAAAAAACAATTTAAGTACGTCCTGTACTTAGGAGGTAATGTGGTGGTTTGCCGTTGCCTTTCACATTGCAGCAGTGTGTCTTAGAATGCCATGCTGACCCCATTAGTCTCTGCCACTCTACCGAAAAGGCTGCTGCCCTCTTTCGTTACCTGTTTTAGTCTGGTTTCTCACTAAAGACCCTACTACTTTGGTTGAACCCGTAGTTTGGCTGTTTAGGTCACTAGGATGCAGAAGCCATTTAACCCATTTTATTAATCTAGAAATTTTTCAAGGTGCGGGTCTATTTAGAATGTCCTCAAAACTTCACGTACTTCAAATTCGGCTTCCATATTGTGATGGTGAGATTAACGTTGGAATCCACTTGAGGGTTAACATTGTTACCTATTAGTGTGTTTAGGTTTATTTGTGGTAAAACATTTATGACGTCAGCACCAGGATTAACCATTATTTTAAACCTTTACGTGAGATTAACTTGTTGATATTCGTAAATAAAATTTTAGATTCACATCTTTCGTATTTATATTAAATGCCGGGCATGTGCATTTGAGTCTATCTGGGAAAAATTAAAAAAATACGTCTGATTACAGATGAAATCAATTGAAATTATGTTATCGTGGGTTTTCCGAGTTTATTATTAAGTCGCAAGTTTTTAAAAATATTTACAGTTGTTAATATCTGTAACCTTGCCTTTATATAACCTTGCTGGGTAAAACCGCTTACAACTATCAGTGATTACGTATTTCCGAGAACTCATCTACAAATAAGTCTTGACAGGAGCATAACAAAGACGAGTAATTGTTTTAGGTAGTTCCTATATACTTACAAAGTCTTGTGAGAAAAATAATCGTTGCATTCTATTGGCGTGACTACATAAGCCCCTTAACTCCTCTTTAATTCAATAGTATCTTCAGCAGCAGCTTCGACAGCATCTTGTAGTATTTTTTGATCCTAACCTATAAAATTTAATTAATTGTAATAATTTAATTTCTTTTACCTTAATATAGCTAACTCTTACTTTTCGGAAAAATGGAACCTACCAACGCTTTTGCACGCAATAATAGGGAAGCAAGATCTTCAACGTGTGGCGTTGGGGAACTCAGCCAGCCCATTACTGTTTGAACCAGTTGCAAAGCGTACCCGAGCAGATGTGCAGCGGTGTGAGGTGTGCGATGTAAATGTCCTCAAACAGTCATTTGTAGCACATCTTAACACCAATGCACACAAGAACAAGGCAAGTCGAATCGTCAAATAGCCAATTCTTGAATTTTATAGTGTGTTTTGAAACAAATTGTATGCATAAACACTCGTTTATGTTTATTAACCGCTTTCGTCATTTTGAGATTTTCTTAATTGTGTACATCCACTTTTCCTAACTTTTATAACAACATTGGTATTGTTTTTGGAATAAATAAGTTACAGTAGTTGTTATTTATTTGGTGTTACTTTATTTATTTAGATTATTATTTTTATTATTCATAATTTCTTAACTTACAAGGAATCTGTAACAATAAAATTTATATTATAAAACGATAATACAAATACATTTATAAATCAATAAACTTATCATCCCTAAAAAACCTTACAAGACCAATTTAAATTGCTTTTAGCAATCAGTCGTTCAAATAATGAGCAATTTAACATTTACAATAAATATTTAGAAAGCATATAATATAAAAAGATTTTACAATTAAAAGTTGCAGAAAAGGTTTAACAATTACTGTACAACAGATCACAGGAAAAGGGGCATTTTAAACGCCATCTTATTACTATTAAAAGTCACAGTTGTGTAGTAAATTCACAGTGTTCAATCGAACACCAGCTGCCGATACTTGCCTTACACCTTCTGGTTCACAGTCCAACATAATAATACACATAAAGCTTCTGCCAGTGATATTGTCCCGTGGGTAGACTGTCACTGGTATAAAATGACGACATTTACCCTCGACATACAAACATAACTGCCTGTATATTTCAGGGTACTGTCTTCGAAGTGATATACCTCGGATTTTTAACTGAGTTTGTATATTACTAAATACATATTCGCGACATTTAATATTAGGGGTTGGCAGACAAGTTAAAACAAGCGTTTCAAGATTTTCAGTTGAGTCTCGCTCTGGAATAGGCACATTTTTACTTATCCGCATCTTAGCACAACGTGACACCAACTGCCGTTCCCATTTAACGCTACCACTCTCTGGAACCTCTGATATTACACACACTGTTACATACAGTACAAGCTTTGTTTCGGGGTTATAATTTTTGCACATTTTAACTAGTTCCGTGTACATTTGTGTACCCATTTCTGTTGGTAAGAGATCAGTCCACCTTACATATGTTAGTTCACCTAAACACGATAAACCACAATTCAAAAACTTTTCGGCAGCATCTGGGCCAGGAAAGAAACATTTGACAGCACCAAGACCTTGAGATAAGTAACCTCTACGTGCAATTAATGAAATTTGTAACAATGTGTCCTGTTGCTCTTTGGAGGCAGCTAAAACTTGCCTACACAGTGAACCAACACGTGTAAATAAACAACTTTTTCGATGTTTTTCCCAATGAGCTCGCCTGCATGCTCTTGAGCAATAGGTGTAAGAGCAATTATGGCAACTCTTGAATGATTGAGCATCACTGCTTGCTGCTGAAACGACACGTGAGCAACGGATATTACGGCAACGTAGAACCGGAGAAGAATGAAAACTAACACGCCTTGGGATTGGTGTTGGGTGAGTTACTGGTTCACTTCCTTCACTGTGACGTCTGAATTGTTCTGCAGCACGTGATTCCTGTCCCAAGCGACTAGGGCTGGTATTAGCTGATGCCGTCTCTAAAAATAATTCAAATTAGAAATTGGAAGAATTATGTTTTAAGAAATCATGCATTAAGGATTGTACAGTTGGATAACAGAGTTTATTTAAAGTGTAAGGAATATACAATCTTGTAGAAATCTCGCTTGTTGGCAATTTGTTCATTGTGAGAGCACAACTTTTTGTTTCTAGTACAACCAATCACAGATTATTAAACTGGCAGCGCCTTTTTATGAATAACTCGCAGATTTAAATCTAATGTATCTAATCGCCTAACTTTAATTATTAAATACAATTCTTTTCACTGTTGTAGAATTAATCATTCTAGCGTTTGATTCGTCCGGAAGTTTTAGTAAATACAATGGAAAATATTGGTGAAGAACGATTTAAAACATTCTTCCAACAACGGTCACTCGAAAATCAGAATACAAGTCCTGTTACGGCAGCCGCTGCTGTTACGGAAAATACACCGGTTTTAGATACGATGCATCCGTTTATCGCATCAATAAATGCCGTACTACAGGAAAATTCACAAATGCTGCAATTACTCATGCAAACTCAAGGTTCACGAACGCAACAAGTGCCTATTGTTAGTGATGCAGTCACTAATTTTAATGTGATGCCTGATCTTTCTAAAACGATTGAATTATTTGATGGAGAAAAGTGGTCCAATGAAGCTATGCTATGGTTAAATCGTTTACAAATACCGCATTAATTAATCGTGGTCAAATGCATTCATATATCAAACTGCTATTTGCAACCTGAAAGGCGCAGCTAAGCACTGGTTCACAAACCGAAGCACTGAAATTCATAGATGGGGTGAGTTCAAGCAAGCTTTTGAAAAAAACTTTTATTTTTGCAAGAAGTAAGACCGAGTTGGTGTCAGATACAAGCTAGAATGCAAGGTGCCAAAGAAAATGTTTGTAATTATTTCTACGAGAAGGTGGCACTGTGTCGCAAATTAGAACTTACTTTTACGGTAACTAAAAAACAAATTATTATCGGACTGTGGCCAAGGGAGCTAAGTAAAATGTTGATGTCACGTTTACACACAGATGAGGATTCACTGTATCAAGACATAGTTTGCTACAAGCGAGTCGACTAGGCACAAAGAGAACGTAAGATAGAAGTAAGAATAGCTTGTAGCATCTCCTTTTAATTTAAATTAAAAGTAAATACTATAAGGACATGTGGCCCGACCACATAGCACCGCACGGCAATGTGGTGCTTATGATTTATAGTCACCGTCAATAAATATGCAGAGGCATAGCCAGATTGGAATAGTCCACCATCCTTTTATCAAAACATAGGGGTTTTACCGCTTAATTAAATAACTAATCAAAATTCTATTCAGGAAGTTTTGTAAATCACAATTTTTAGAGTAATTTGATAACAAGTCCGCGTAAGGAGGAGTTAAATTACGTAGTAATAAATATTTTCCTAAATTTATTGCCAGCATGTTTAAGTAGGTCAAGTTTAAACGTAGTTTGTAAATATGGAAGTAATCGTAGGATATTATGTAGGAAACTGGACCTTAGCACATCAATAAGAGTGCTTTCGAAAGGAAATTGATAGGTTAAGAGTACCCCGAAGTTCTTTATTAACACTTTGAATTTCCAGAAAGCCTAACAAAGAATCGAAAATTGATAAACACCAGCGTGTATTCAGTTTAGGGATAGGGTAGCGAGAAACCAATTGTTAATCGTTGATTACTAGAATATTAGAAAAAAAAGCTTTTATTTCGAGAGGAGCCTCGAGTAAATACAAAGTGTGCTTAATATTTCGTTGACCGCATCGAGAGCGGTTCATTTCAATTTTTAAGTGATTTATCATCCCAAGTGTAACTGATTAAATAAATTGTGGGCGCGGTTACGGTCCAGATAAACTGATTTCACTAAATTAGATTGGAGAGCGAGTACGGATTGTAAAACATCCAGGGGCCCCGGTCTTTTCATTTTTAATGTACGAAAGTGAAGGTATTTATAAACTTAACTAAATACCGTTAGCCCAACAAAGCAACCCTGCGGTGCGACCTTTAGCAGGTAGTTGTTAGTATAGCCACTATATACATTATTAGAATAGAAAGTGAAAGTGTTTCGTGCGAGGACAATAAACTACCCAAATACCGCGAGTATAATACAAACAACGGCGCCATACATCAACCAGAACGCTAACCCAGGCTCTGTAATTTGCACCTGATCGTATACGCAACGCTGGTAGTGAAAAGCGGCACATGTAATGTAAGTAATTTTAATGTTAAATTGACCCTTAAGGCCATTTATGACATACTTGTCTGTAGTATACCAAATAACTAGGTTAAGAGTATTTAGTTAGGGAATTAGGTATGCATAGAAATAGATCCGTGGGGTATTTTGTTTTTTACATCCGAGTAAAGAAGTTGCTTTTAAAGAATTATCTTTTTATTTAAATAAGGTTGAATACAGTTAGGTAAAAGCTTGTAAGTGGCTCACGAACAAGTACTGGAAGTCAGGGTAAAGCTTTTTAAAAATTTAAATTCTTGAAAATTTAAGGGGTTAGAAGCATCCCCTACCGTGTTTAATAAGGGATAATGATTATCTTTTAGAAATACTCTGTTGCAGGATCATTATAAAAGAAAGAAAAATAGGCTCAAGAGTTTATTTTTAGATTGAAACTGTAGGTATCCGTTTTAAGTGTTTATTTGTCACCAATACAAATAAAACAAACCAATATTAAACAACGGGAGGGGTTACAAGCTACAAGAGGTAAAGTGACTGACAGTTATGTCAGACAGCTCGAGGTGAAAGTTGAAAACAAAACAAGCACAATTAGTCAACAAAAACCTGGCACCAGCGGTAAGTGTTATAATTGTAATTTATCTGGTCACCGGATGGACAAATGCCCAAAACCAAAGCGTCCTCCTGAAAGTTGCTTTTATTGTGGTCAAGCCGACCACCAAATCAAGAACTGTCCACAGAGATGTACGTCAACTGCAATATTGATACAGCAGCCTATTTTAAAACTGCCTTATTTATTACCGTTGTACTTTCCTGAACTTGATATTACTTTAGATGCACTAGTGGATTCAGGCAGTCCTGTTTTACTTATTTTAGAATCGTGTGTTCATGTGAATTTTGTTAAGCAGCGTGGAAATCAACTAATACATTTAATTGGTATTAATAATTAAGTATTGCAGATTCTGGGTATGTACGTTGGTAGTTTAAAATGTAGGGGTTATGTTTATGACGCGACCTTTTATGTTGTCGGCAAAAGTACAATGAATTGCCCTTGTTTGTTAGGTAAAGATTTTATAGCAGGGTGTAATGTTTCTATGAGATTTGATAAAAATAGTATTTTACTAGAACCTGTGGTGCAACACCCAGAATTTTGAAGTAATGAAGTTTTATTGATTAATACACTTCAGAGTAATAGGAACAAAGTATTTAATATAAATAACGATTTAGAGGCTTCGGTTATTGTTGAAGTACAAAATGTTTTAAATAATTTTTATTGCAATACCAATAAACCAGAAGTGTTAATTTATTTTGATGACATCTTGATTGCCACTGATACAATTATTGAGAACATAGAAATTCTGAAAAACGTTTTACGACTGATTGTTGATAATTTATTGGAATTAAGGTTAGATAAGTGCTCGTTTATGATGACAGAGATGAATTATCTTGGATATCACATCAACAAAAATGGTATTACGCCAAATACGGCTAACATTTTCGCATTTACAGACTATCCTATTCCCAATAATGTCAAACAACTTCAAACTTTCATAGGAATGGCGAGTTATTTTCAAAAATTTATTAAGGATTTTAGTATTATCGCATCCCCTCTGTATAACTTGCTAAAAAGAGAAAAATTTGAATTTACAAGCACACTTCTTAATACTTTTGAATTATTGAAATCTAAACTAACTAGCCAGCCCATTTTAGCAATTTATTCACCTTTTAATGAGACCGAACTACATTGTGATGCGAGCTCAGTAGGTTTTTGCTCAATACTTATGCAAGGACAAGGCGATGACATGTTCCATCCAGTGCTCTACTTTAGCAAGCGTACATCTGAGACTGAGTCAAAATATCACAGCTATGAATTAAAATGTTTGGCTGTTGTATATTAACTCAAAAGATTTCATACTTATCTACAAGGATTTAAGTTTAAGATTATTACTGACTGCGATAGTTTCAGATTGATAATGAATGAAAGAGATATTATTCCAAGAATAATGAGATGGACCATTCTGAACGGACCTGCTCCTTGACGACGTTCTAAAATACTATAAGAGATAGAATGACTTGTGTGTTTCAATGAGCTAAACAGCCGAACTATAGGTTTAACCAAATTAGTGGGGTCTCTAGTGAGAAACCAGACTAAGACAGGTCCTCGAAAGAGGGCAGCAGCTTTTTCGGTACTTAGAGTGGCAGAGACCATAGGGGTCGGTTTGACATTCTAAGACACACTACTGCGATGTGGAAGGTAACGGGAAAGCACCACTTATCTCCCAAGTACACAGTGTACTCAAATTGTTATTAATGATGATGGCATCCTCTGGGGTAAAAAATTCCGGAGGTAAAATAGTCCCCCATTCGTATCTCCAGTAGGGGACTACTTCGGGGATGTGATTTGAAAGTATAGAAAAAGATCTGTGAGTATTCTGCGTGTCGGAGCGTGGAATGTTAGAAGTATGAAACAAGTAGGTAAGCTAAAGAATCTGAAACTCGAAATGAATATGTTAGCACTAGACATAGTAGGAATCAGCGAAGTCCGCTGGCCAGAGGCGGGAGATTTTTGGAGTGGAGACTTCAGGGTAATTCATACAGGATCAGAGGAAGAAAATTCAGGTGTGGGGATAGTTGTGCGAAAAAAGATAGGACGACGTGTAAAAAACTTACAAAAGAACGAAAGAGTACTCATGGTTAGATTTGAATCTAAACCAGTAAATAAAGTAATAATACAAGTATACATGCCCACATCTAGCTACAGTGAGGAAGAGGTAGAGGCGATCTACAAAGATATTGAAGACATACTAAGATACATAAAAGGATATGAAAATTTAATAATTACGGAGGATTTTAATGCAGTGGTAGGGGAGGGGAAGGAAGGAGCGATATTAAGTTTATTTGGTTTAGGCACGAGAAATGACAGGGGAAATAGGTTGGTACAATTTTGTGGCAAGAACAACTTAACCGGCACAAATACATTATTTCAACGTCATGTTAGAAGATGATACACGTGGAAGATGCCAGGAGATATAAGAAGATATCAAATAGATTACATTATTGTTAGACAACAGTTTAGAAATCATGTAAAAGACTGTAGAAGCTATCCGGAAGCAGATATAGACACTGACCACAACATCATAATTTTGAAGGCCACTCTTAAATTTAAAAATCTGAAAAAGAGGAACGGAAAAAGGCACTTTGACTTTGAGAAGCTGAAAGATAAAGATATCCACGAAAGATTTGAAAAAAAGTTAAATGAATTGCTGAAAGATATCGGGAAAATTTCTGATACTAAGGAAGTAGAGACAGAATGGAATAACATTAAATCCAGCTTAGACATGGCGGCCAGAGATATTCTGGGATATACACAAAAAGAAAACAAGAAACCATGGATAACAAAGGATATCCTGAATTTAATAGAAGACGAAAATATAAAAATAGATCAGATGAAACAGAAGAACAGAGATACAAAGCCATAAAATGGGAAGTTATTCGCAAATGCAGGAAAGCTAAAGAACAATGGATTGATGAAAAGTGCAAAGAGGTACAAAGTAAGATGGAAAAAGGAAAGACAGACGAAGCATACAAATTAATTAGAATGAATTTTAGGGATATAAAACCATATAACAAAAATATACGGGACGCGGGAGGAAACGTCATTATAGAAAAAGCAGAGAAAGTAGCTAGAATGCAGGAATAAATAGGGAATTTATATTCAGGAGAGGAACTAACAGAATTAGAACAAGAATCAAACACCGAAAATGAAGATTTGGGATATCCTATACTTAGAGATGAGTTTGATTTAACATTTAAAAGCCTAAAAAATGGTAAGGCGCCAGGTACAGATAAGGTACAATCAGAAACTCTAAAAGCCGCTAGACAAGCTGTAACAGAACGTCTCTTCCAACTTGTAGGCTATATGTATGAAACAGGCGAGATACCCAAAGATTTCAAAAGTAACATCGTAGTAACTATACCAAAGAAAAGAGGCACGGATAGATGTGGAAATTTTCGAACAATAAGTTTGACCGCATACGTTACAGAAATATTAACTAGAATTGTACAAAGGCGAATGGTAAAACGAGCTGAAGAAATATTGGGAGAAGATCAATTTGGGTTTAGGTGAAACAGGGGAACACGAGAGGCTATTTTAGCTCTGAGGGTGATAATGGAGAAAACGGAAGAGAAGGGGGGAAGCGTATATATAGGGTTTGTAGATTTGGAAAAAGCATTCGACAATGTGAAATGGAAAAAAAAATTTGACATGCTCAAAAAGATTGGAATGAGTTTTAAGGATAGACGGATAGTACATTGCTTATACAAAGAGCAAACAGCAGTAATAAAATTAAAGCATTAAAGTAGAGAAGTAGATATTAGGAAAGGGGTTGTTATGTATTGTTTTCTGTACGAGGGTTTTTAAGTAGCGTGACGAGAGACACGACAGACGGTCGAAAAGTAAGTCGTAGTATGTTAGCAGTTAGTTTTTGCTGTGGTATTAAGAAATGTATTCTTGAGTTAAATTGCTAATTAAAATATTTGAATCCATGCTGTGCTTAATTAAATACACAACATATAAATTGGCGACGAAACGGACGTATCTACGTGTCTTGATAAAGAAGTTATGTATGTCCATTTACATAACACTTTCTAAGGGTTTTAAAAGTCTGAATAATTAAGAAAAAATGTCTTTAATAGGAAATATAGAACCTCTTAACCCTAAAGATTCTGATGTTACAACATACATAGAAAGATCAGAGCAATTATTGGCATGCAATGAGGTTAAAGATACAAAGAAGGTGGCTTTATTTGTAACATTAATAGGAGGAGAAGCCTACAGTGTTATGAAAGACATTCTAGCACCAAGCCCTTTAAAGGACAAAACATATATGAACTTAAAAGAGCATTATTACAACATTATGGTCCAAAACGTCTTACAATCACGGAAAGTTACAAATTTCATAATTCATGTCAAGAATTATCTGAAGATGTGAAAACCTATGCAGCTCGATTTAAAACTTTATCAAAGTTTTGCGAATTTGGGGTTTTCTTGTAAGAGGCCCTACGAGATAAATTTGTTTGTGGTATTAACCCAGAAGGTATCAAAACAAAATTATTAACAGAAGATAACCTAACATTCGAGAAAGCATATCAAATTGCTGTAGGTATGGAGTTAGCAGAAGGACAGATGAAAGCTTTGGGGCCTGAATCTGGGGTTGTCTTGCATAATTTAAGTCAGGGGCGTAGGTTTGGTAAACCAAAATGGCAGCAGGCAAATGAGTCTGGAAAACGTTATGGTAATAGTAATCAAGGTTCCAGTCATATACCAAAACATTTTAATAGTCAGTCAAAATGTAGAAAGTGTTTGCGTATTCATCAGGATAACAATTGCCCTGCAGTAAATTAAACATGTTATGGTTGTAACCTGAGGGGTCATACAGCTAAATCACCGCTGTGTCAAAATAAAGTTCAGAAATTAGAAAGATCAGAAAAGTCTGATAATAATGAAATTGTGGATGATGATCTAGAGCTAGGATTTATCGAAGAACTCGCTACTAATGGAGAAGTATATCTAATAAATCCCGAAAGTGAAAATTACAGTCTGAAGGTAATATTATTTCTAATAAATCATTAGTAATGGAAGTTGATTTGGGAGCATGTAAAAGTGAAATGCATGTCGATGATTTTAATCAATTGTTTCCTGACCTAGTTCTTGAACCAGTTAATTTTAAATTAAAAGTTGTTACCGAAGATAGTGTTTCAATTGCAGGTCAAATAAACGTAGAAGTCATATATAGAGATAATAAGCTTATGTTACTTACCGCTTATCGTATTAAATAGTAAAAACAAGTTTATACCATTACTAGGTCGTAAATGGTTAAATATTGTTAATCCTACATGGAAAAACTTTGTACGTGTTGGTATTGTTGAACCTGGTGCCTTAAATACAGTCGGTGGATTTAAAGAAGTCCGTGAAATTGAAAATGCTATTGTTACTCTAAAACACAAATTCTCAAAAGTATTTTTAGAGTAACCTAATTCACATATTAAAGAGTTTACTGTGGAATTGTCCTGAAAGAAGGAGCTAAACCTATATTTCATAGACCCTATGAAATGGCTTATGCGCTTAAGTCTAAAGTTGAGGCAGAATTGGTAAAAATGGTCACGACAGGTATTTTGACTAAGGTTAGTCATAGTAATTGGGCAAGCCCTATAGTAGTTGTACCCAAGAAAAATTGTAGTGAAATCAGGCTGTTTTGATTTTAAAAACCCGCTTAACAAAGTTATTGATAGTAATCGATGCGTTTTACCATTACTCGAAGATATCTTTGCTAGTCTTAGTGGTAGTACCTATTTTGTTGTCATAGATTTGAAAGGAGCATATCGGCAGCTTTTAATTGGCGACCAGTCAAAGGAACTTTTTACAATAAATGCCCATTTATGTTTGTTTAAGTACAATCGTTTGACTTATGGGATAAGTTCAGCACCTGGCATTTTCCAATCCATAATGGAAACAATTTTAGCGGGTCTTTCTAACACCAAATGCTATTTAGATGACATACTAGTACATGGTAAGAACTTTGAAGAATGTTACAAAAATACAAGTAATGTTTTAGCTCGACTACAGTATTATAATGTAAAAGTAAATGGGCAGAAATGTTGTTTCTTTAAAAAAGAGGTATTTTTCCTGGGTCATAAAATTGATGCCCAAGGGATCCACCCCTCAAATGAAAAAGTTGAATGCATAAATAAAGCCCCACCACCTACAGATATAACACAATTAAAGTATTATCTTGGGTTAATTAATTATTATGGAAAATTCATTCCAATGTTATCGGATAAACTTGCTCCTCTTTATTATTTGTGCAGAAAGGGTGTACCTTTTCATTTGTCTGAACAGTGCGAAGAAACCTTTAGGCTTAGTAAAACTCACTTAATGTCAGGTAATGTTCTCATGCATTATGATCCAACATATCCTATAATTATAACCTGCGATTCAAGTGGTTATGGCATCGGGGCTGTATTAAGTCATCGGGTAAATGATAAAGAGAAACCTGTTTTGTTTGCTTCAAGCACCCTAACTGAAGCCGAAAACCGATATTCTAATATAGAACGTGAAAGTTTAGCTATTACGTTTGTGTTAAAAAAATTCCATAAGTATATTTTTGGTTGAAAATTCACTTTCATCACTGATCATCAATCGTTACAATTTATTTTTAGTAGAAGTAAAGGTATTCCAATAACGGCATCTGCTAGAATCACTCGTTGGGCTATAACATTGTCTGGTTATGATTATAACATAGAATATAAAAAGGGTAAACTTGTCAATAACGCTGATGGATTATCAAGGTTACCAATGGCAAGCAAAACTAATATTCCATGTTCGTTATATTCTTTTAGTCTAGTTAATGATATTCCTTTAAACTTAGAAAATATAGCTATTGCTACAAAAACTGACATGGTTTTAACTAAAGTTTGTGAACTAACTCTTTCTGGCCGGCCTAATCATATAACTGAAGACAATTTAAAACCATACTTTCAAAGAAAAAATGATTTCTCTCTGGAAAAAGGCTCAAAATCGTTATTCCAAATTCATTACAAAACAAGTTTTAAAACTTTTCCATGAACAGCACTTATGTATTGTTAGAACTAAGATGTTAATGCGATCCTATTGTTGGTGGTCAAACATCAATGATGCTATTGAGAGATATATAGGTGTATGTGATATTTGTCAACAGACCCGGAATTTTTCAAACGGTAGTGTTTTATTACCCTGGCCAGGTGCACAAAATAATTTTTACAGAGTGTATATCGATTTTTTTTTTTAAATTTAACTTTACGTTTTTAATTATCGTTGATGAACGATCAAAATGAATTGATATTAAATTAATGGAATGTGGAACTAACGCTACAGAAACAATATTGAAACTTAAAGAATTTTTTGCAAGCTTTGGTCTTCCTGTAAAGTTAGTTACCGATAACGATCCACCTTTTAATTCATCTGAATTTTTAAATTTTTGTCAAGCAAATGGTATAAAACCACTAAAATCCCCACCGTACCACCCCCAAAGTAATGGGTTAGCCGAGAAGGGTGTGCAGACAATAAAAAAGGGTTTAGAAAAAGCACTTTTTCTTGAAAGAGGAAAGGAAACAACTAAAACAATAGTTTTGGATCGTTTATCAGATTTTTTATTTACTTACAGAGATGCTCCTTCAAGTGCAACCAATTTACCTCCATCACAAAGTATATTTAAAATTAAACATTGTACATGGTTTGACTTAATAAAACTGATGTTCTATGACACCATTTCAAGTAATGCCGATAACTACAAAAAAACTAAACTGTATACTCTTAATAAACATGTTTATGTTAAAAATGTTCAATCTAAGTTATGGGAAAAGGGGAAAATCATAAAAATTGTTAGTCATTCAACATACTTAGTACAAGTGTATGGGGTTGTTAAGTTTGTCCATGCTAATGATATCAGAATGAATCCGTATAGTGAGATTACTGACTCGTGTACAAATAATGCTTCGCATAAAGGAAATGATGAAAATGTATATCAAAAATTAAATGTGCCTACGTCAGTTGCTTTACAGACAGACATCAGTAATACTTGCGAGAATGATGATACAGCCACTGTTGTTAAATGCACTACTCCTAGTGCAGGGGAAGCCTTGGAAATTACAGCAAAGAGAGATTTTCACACAACAGAAAATATAATAAAGGAAGTTAATACAGAGCATACTCCTAGGGGTCCACAACAAATTACTCGCTTTGGTAGAATTTCTCAGGCTCAAGTAAGATTAGATCTATAAGTCGATAGTATTTTAAGTTCATTCATTTATAAAGAAGGGAGAAATGTTATGTATTGTTTTCTGTACGAAGGTTTTTAAGTAGCGTGACGGGAGACATGATGGACAGTCGAAAAGTAAGTCATAGTATGTTAGCAGTTAGTTTTTGCCGTGGTATTAAGAAATGTATTCTTAAGTTAAATTGCTAATTAAAATATTTGAATCCATACTGTGCTTAATTAAATACACAACAGGGGTGAGACAGGGATGTGCCTTATCCCCATTTAATTTTTAACTTGTACATAGAAGAGGCTATGAATACTGTCAAATGCAGGAAGACATTTGGAATTAATATGCAGGGACAAAAAATTGATATGCTTCGATTTGCAGATGGTGTAGCGGTATTAGCATCTAGTAAAGAAGAGTTAGAAGATGCTCTTAATGAAATGGAAACAGTTCAAACGGAGAGATATGGTATGAAAATTAACAAAAATAAAACTAAAGTTCTAGTATGCAAAGGAGAGGAAAATAAATCAAAAACAAGAATACAATTAGATAATAAGAATTTACAAGAGGTTAAGGATTTCTGCTAGCTAAGAAGCCAAATAATGCAAGTTGGGAAAAGCACAAAAGATATAAAACAAGGTTAGCACAAGGTCATGCTACATTTAACAAGAAAAAGCAACTACTTTGCTCAAAGACCATAAACATAGAAACAAGGAAAAGATTGCTTAAAACATATGTATGGAGCACAGCACTGTATGGTTGTGAAGCCTGAACAGTAGGAGAAGCAGACAAGAAAAAGCTAGAAGCCTTTAAAATGTGGTGCTACAGACGTATGATGAAGATATCGTGGACACACAAAGTTAAGAACAAAGAGGTACTACAAATGGTAGGGGAAGAAAGAAATATGTGGAAAACAGTAAAAAATAGGAGAGATAGGATGATAGGCCACATACTAAGACATGAGGGAATAGCACGGAGTACATTAGAAGCAGAGATAGGAAAAAAGAGAAGTATAGGTAGACCTAGGTTAGACTACTGCACAGAGATAGTGAAAGATGTAGGCTGTAAGAATTTCCGGGAAATGTGTAGGCAAGCTCAGAATGTAAATCAACGGAGGTACGCTTCTAGCCAGTCGCAAGATGGGAAAACTAATGACGAAATATAACTGTGTTTAAACATGATGATTATTATAAGTAACTACAAGAATTGATTGGGCAATATTTTCGAATAATGTTAAGTGTGCGAAAGGATTTACTGGAAAACCATTACTTCGGCAAATGTCTAAGTGTTGGGGGATCTTGGTAGCCACAGGTTGCTTAACCCCCTTCACTGAATCTCTGTGAAATATAGCATAAAATTAGAAAACAATAGAAGGGGAACGAGCTGTATACACATGCTGTGTGAGAATTTCAGGGAAATATGTAGGCTAGCTCAGAATATAAATAAGTGCAGGTACGTGTCCAACCAGTTTTGAGACGCAAAACCTAATGACGAAAAATAAGCGCAGATAAATCTGTTGATTAGTATAAACAACTAGTTGTTGGTTGCGAAATATCTGCAACTAATGATGACTGTGCGAAAAGATATATTGGAAAATATATTAGATCGGTAAATGGTTAAGTGTTGGGGGAACTTGGCAGCCACAGGCTGCTTATCTCCCTTCGCAACCACTGAAGGTCGGAGAAATAGGGTATATAATTGTAGAACAATAGAAGATGACCAAACTGCATCTAACAAGAAAGAACAGCGCCTATGAGGAAAGACAACAAACATAGAACAAGAAGAAAATTGCTGAAAGCATATGAGTGGAGCAATAATAATAATAATAATAATAATAAAAAATCTATGCCGCATGTACGCCATACAACCAAACTTAAAGCCATTATGTAATAGAAATTCACACAAGTTTATTTTTTATATCGTAACAATTTTATAAAATTTTTCGAACATATTTTTCAAAGTCGAATAACTTGAAAACCAATCGACATAGAGTATTGATGCTATGGAAAAATATGCTCAGGATGTCGATATTAACCTAAAAATAATATTTATATTTTGTTATATTGGAGATTTATATAACCAAAATTTCGACTTTAAAGTCGAATTACTCGAAAACTAGATGAGATATCGAAAATTGGCTAGCATATTCGTAATCATCGTAAAAAACTGAACAAGATCCATATATCAAATGTTTGTAAAACGAAAAAAACGTGCAACGGACGACGGCGGCGACGACGTCGACGTAGCGATCTTATTAACCTAACTTACTTCGTAAGTTTGGTTGATAATAATTACTGTACTTAAAAATGGTGATTATCATAAACAACTACAGATATTGGTTTTACAATACTCTCAACTAATGTTAATGGTGTAAAAGGATTTACTGGAAAACTATTAGTACGGCAAATGTCTAAGTGTTGGGGGATTCTTGGCAGCCACAGGCTGCTTAACCCCCTACACATACCACTGAATCTCGGTGAAATAGGGCATATAATTAGAAAACAATAGAAGGGAATCGAGTTGTATATAGGCAGTCGGGAGAATTGCAGGGAACTGTGTAGGCTAGCTCAGAATATAAATAAGCTGAGGTACAAGTCCAACCATTTTCAAAACATAACACCCAATTACGAAAAAATAAGTGTTCTTATTTCTGATGATTATTATAAACAACTAGTTGTTTGTTGTGAAATATTTTCAACTAATGTTGATTGTGCGAAAGGATAAATTGGAAAAACTATTAGTTCGACAAAGATTAAAGTGCTGGGGGAACTTGGCAGCCAAAGGCTGCTTACTCCCTTCACATACAACTGAATATCGGGGAAGTAGGGTATATAACTGTAAAACAATAGGTGACCGAACTGCATCAAACAAGAAAGAACAGCAGCTATGTTCAAAGACAACGAACATATATGCAAGAAGAAAACTGTTCAAAGGATAGTGTGGAGCACAGCACAGTATATCTATGAAATAGGGGCAGTAGGAAAAGCAGACAGAAAGAGATTGAAGCCTTCTGAAATGTTGTGCTTCAGATGTATGAGGATGGTAGCATGGACAGACAGAGTTAATAACAAATAGATTCTTGAAATAGTAGAGGAATAAAGATATCATTAGAAAATGAAAAAAATAGGAGAAATAGAAGTACAGGATACGTTCTAAGGCATTTCTGGGGAATAGTACAGGATATATTACAAGCAGAGATGGGAAAAGATAGGTAGAGGTAGATCGAGAACAGACTTTCGCACACATATAGTGATAGTTGCAGACTGTGCAAATTTCAGGGAAATGTGTAGGTTGGTTCAGACGGAAACAATGAAGGTACGTGTCCAACAGGACTGAAGACCTAATGATGATGATGATGATGATGATGAGTTGATAAGGTTAGGGAAGGAGCAGCAGATGGTTTATTTAGTTTTTTCACACGAGAAACGACAGGGAAAATAGGCTGGGAGAATTTTACGATCAAAACAATTTAATCATCACAAACATTTCAACATCATGCTAAAAGACGATATATGTGGAAGATGCCAGGAGATATAGGAAGATATCAAATAGATTACATTCTTGTTAGACAACGGTTTAGGAATCAAGTAAAGACTATAGGAGCTACCTAGAAGCAGATATAGACACCGACCACAACATCGTAATTATGAAAGCCGCGTTTAAATTTAAAAATAGGAACGGAAAAAGACTATCTTTCTGATTTTGTAAGTCTTTTAAGAGTTAGTATTTTACAATATGTTATAAAATAAAAATATTTACTCACAGATTGTGCAGACCAATGGATATGTTTCTTAAAAGTAATAAAAATAGAAACTTTTTTTCTCTACTATTATTACTTAGTGAGCGTATTACTCGTTACTCTGGTTGGATAGGCTTAAAAACCCATCTGGGAGACTATAACGATGGAGCCTGAGATTATCACAATTCACTTATAAAGTAGTGCATCGTAAGGGCAAACATAATGTCGTCCCAGACGCACTTTCAAGAGCGCCCATAAACATAAGTATGATACAAGTGGACAATAGCCAAAACGACGCATGGTACAACAAAATGCTTCAACAAGTGGATGAATACCCAGACAACTTTCCAGCTTGGAAAGTAGAAAACGGTTTATTGTTTAGGTACATAAAAGCTAAACATAGGATAAAATCAAACCTGATACAATGGAAACAAGTCCTTCCATGTGCAAATCGAGAAGACATAATACGACAATGTCACGATATATCAACTTCTGCACATCTTGGTACATACAAAACACATGCGAAAATAGCAGAAATGTATTACTGGCCTAAGATGAAGATAGATATAAGTAGATAGGTCAGAAAGTGTCAAATCTGCTTAGGAGCAAAAGTTGCCACCTTTACTCAATCAGGATTAATGGGAAAGGAAAGGGACGTGAAATACCCATTCCAAATGATCTCCGTTGATATTATCAGACCATTGCCAATATCGAGCAAAAGGTATCAATACATTTTATCAGTACATGACTGGTTCACGAAATATATACTAGTCCAACTGCTCAAACAAGCAACTGCTTCCAGTATAAATACATTCTTAGAAAACCAAGTATTTCTAATTTATGGAGTACCGCAAATTATAGTCGTCGATAATGGATCACAGTTCATAAGTAATAAATTTAAAAAGTTCACAGAAGAATATAAAATTCAAAAAATATGGTACAACGCAAACTACCGCCCGCAGGTGAACCCAGTGGAAAGGACTAACCGCGTAATAGTTACAGCATTAAGGTCATATGTCACACAGACAACAACAAGAAATGGGACGAACGCTTATTTAAAGTAGGACACGCTATACGCAACGCAGTTAGTGAAGTCATTAACCACACACCAGCATTTTTAAATTTTGGGAGATCCATACCAATAACGGGGGAGTATTATGGAAGACTCTCCGAATTTACAGATCAAGAACTAAATGTCCATTCCAGGGAACAGTTAGTTTAGGATGTAAATAATTTATCAAGTTTATATAAAGAAGTGAAAGAAAGACTTCACAGGGTGTACCAGCGCAATAAAAAAACATATGATCTGCGACGAAGAGCAGTCACGTACAGGAAGGGAGACTATGTGTGGAAAAGAAATATGGCTCAGTCCAAAGCATCAGATGCTTTTTCACAGAAATTAGCACCGAAATATTTGCGCTGCAAAATCATTGAACAAACGGGTACAGTCACTTACAGATTGCGGGATTGCAACGGAAAGGATATTGGAGTCTGGCATGTGCAAGATCTCAAGCCAGATTCTTAGTTAATTAAGTTGTTTACACCAACAGGGAGACGTTTCTGCTGGGAGTTTGTTCTCTTTGAAGGAGGTGGGTTTGCACCTTGCTTTCCTGTTAGCCTGGTGGGACCCCATGTTTTTCGAAGGGAGGCTGATTTTCTTCAGAAAAGTTGTTTTCTTCATGGTGAGAGTTTCTCATGTGGGGAGGGGGTAGTGTAGCAGTGTAAAATCCTGCTAATATCATTATAGGTAGGCAATCCTAATTACGTAGCGTATACATCTATGGTAGTATACAGTTCTATTGCAGGTAAATCAAGTTAGAACGGAGTAGGGATTCGAGATCCGACGGCGATACTCGAGGTCGTCTCGGTTTTCTGGTTCTTTTTGATTTGAACTTGCAAGCATGATGGTGATTCGAGAGATCGGTTGCTTAGGAAGAATTTTTGCAAAGAAGCGAGTTCGGTTTAAAAAGTGGTTACTTAACGAAACTTACAGCAGGCTAGTGGTAGGTGAGATTTTTTTTTAATAAAATTTTGCTAATGAAGTATTACAAATTTTTAGCTGTCAGTTACGGCTGAAAGAAATAACTGTAGTTATTTTAAAAAATTAGATGACTAATGGTAACGTCTTGAACGGAAGAGGTTTCCCAGTTATCTAATGGCGTTGGCATAAATTTGGATTTGAGTAAAAAGAAATTCCTAGGAAGCTGTACTATTCGAATTTAAACAAATAACAGGTGAAGAATCTACAAGTGCGAGTTTGGAGAGCAAAGTTGCTGATACTTCATAATTCCATGGTCATTGCAAGGGTCAAGTCGAGTCAAGGACGCAGCTGGCGGTTATGTTTGGCTGATTGCATGCAGATGATATTGGTTTTCCTACACATCATGTAATTAGGTATTTATGACCTTCTTATCTGATCGGGTTTGGAACATAATTTATCTAACCAAAAGTGTAAACTAAAATAATCTTTATCCGTAACTTACCCTATGATTTGTTGTAAACATTCCGGGACGTTCTAAATTATTTTTATTTTAAAATTGTTAGTAAGTTACCTGATGCCTGCTAGATAATTTTAATACCGGTATCAGGCCACATTTACTTGAAATTAAATTTGAACTATAGTGACCGTTATTTAAATTGAATTTCACTTTGAAAATATAGCAACTTTAAATAAAGTGCTTTGTATAAATATTTTGTATTAGCAAACAGTGTAACACTGATGAGGTTATGAGCTCAGACACTTATCGGCGCATTTAAATTAATTGTAAATAATTTAACGTAATTTAATTTTTTCAATAATTGTATATAAAATTTTGACTTATGAAAGTTTAAGTCACTTGTATATAGTTTTGCTGCTTGAATATTTCTTAAAGAATTATTGCGAATCTTGCTTATTTGTACATACCTCTTCTTGTACATATATCACGAAAACATTAGAAATACTTTGCCTTCCAATTGTTTATTTATTGAACTGGTGTGTTCGCATTCAATGGTACACTACTGTGTTAAGCTATACAGGTCATCCCACCCCTGAAGAAGTTATTAGACGTTTTATGCTCTTAAATTATTATAGCTTAGGCTATGTTTTTTTTGTAAGCAAAATTAGTGTTTTGTTTAGATTCTGCCATACTTAGGGAGACGGAGTTTGCAGCCAGTGTAGCAGTCCCACGATATTAGATATATTTTTTGCTCCCTTACAGATAGGTGTACCAAGGAGTAGACACGTGGTTCAGAGTAGGAAACAATGGGGGTATGCGTCCAACCAGTTCTAGGACTGAAGACCTAATGATGATGATGATGAATGAGATGGAGTCTTATATTGCAAGATTATGATTACTCTATAGAGCACAGACCTAATAATCGAATATGTCATATTGATGCCTTAAGCAGGGCTCAAACTATTTTTGTGTTAGAAGGAAACACCTTGGAGCAAACTTTGACAGTCAAGCAAAGTAGACAATGAAATCACGCGAATAAGAATTAAATTACTTGAGGGTGATCATCCATTTTATAAGTTACGACAAGATGTAATACATAGGAAATTAAGTGGCAAAATTTTGTTTTGTATCCCAAAGTCAATGGAACATACTATACTCCATACTTACCACAACGAGATGGGTCATTTTGGAGTTGATAAGACTGTCGAATTAATCAGCACAACTTATTGGTTCCCTAAGCTGAAAACTAAGGTCAAGGATTATATAAGCAATTGTTTAAAGTGCATCGAGGTTTATGCTAAGCAAGGTAAAGTAGAAGGTATATTGAACAACATTCCAAAGGGCAAAGTACCATTTGAAGTTCTTCATGATGATCATTACGGACCCCTTACAAGAACCAGTAACTGCTTTAAGTATATATTTGAGGTTGTAGACGGGTTTTCAAAATTTATAAAATTCTATCCCTGCAAGAGCACAAATACTCAGGAAGTAATAAAAAATTTAAATTCCTATTTTCGGAATTATAGTAAACCTACAATTTTAATAACTAATAGAGGCTCAACATTTACGTCGTACTAGTTCGAAGAATTTGTAAACGAGGAAGGCATTAAGCACATTTTAATAGCCTCTGGAGCTCCAAGGGCTAATGGGCAGATTGAGAGGATGAATCGCTCACTAACCCTCGTACTAGCCAAAATGGTCGACGAAAAGAATATATCATGGTATGATGTCTTAGGTAAATTTAAATTCTGATTCAACAACACCATAAATCGATCGATAGGTGATACCCCAAGTCAATTGCTTTTTGGTAGAAATGAGATTGGTCCAATGGACGATAATTTAAGATTAGCTCTTGAATCATTTTCCGAGCCTGTAATAAATTTAGAGCAAATTAGGCAAGAAGCAAGCGAAAAAAATGAACGAATTCAAGAACAAACAAAATGTTTTGTGACAGCAAACATAAGCAAGGACATGTATATAAACCTGGGGATTATGTCATGGTGTTCAACAAAGACATTACCATAGGAGTTAATAAAAAATTAATCCGTAAATTTAAAAAACCGTTTGTGATTAAGAAGGTTCTACCACATGACAGGTATGTTGTCACAGACATTATAGGGTTCCAGAACACCCAAATTCCTTATGATGGAATACTAGATGTTAGTTGTTTAAAACCATATTCAGTATAGAAGTAAAAGTGTTAGCTCTAAATATGTAACTATTATAAAACTTGGGTATTAATGCCATGGGAATTATGAACTTATCTTATCTTAACTTTTGTTTTGTATTTATGTATTAAAACACTTATGCATTATGTTAGGTATTATGAAGCTTTATGTTTTATTTATTTATTTATTTATATAAATTAATTACTTACAGGTAATACCCAAATAGTAATAATATACATAAGGAATAGGAAACATAGTTAGCACTTTACAAAATGGATAAAGATGTCTTCAAATATTTACACGTAACATTGAAAATATCGATGTCGGATGGTATAGAAGCATTGTAAACTCCCATTAACTTATCACTAAATGCACTAGCCCCATAGCTAGTATGATGACTACCGATGTAGAATAAATTATTACTCCTGGTGACTTTAACTGGTATCCGAAACTGCAGCATGCTTAGTAATCCCGGACAATCAACTATGTCATGTAGCAATTTATAAAGAAATATTATAAACGCTGCAGTACGTTGAGCTAGCAGTGATTGATAACCGACCAACTGACGCCGAATGTCATGTGAACTTTCGGTATACGGATATCTAAGCTTCCAGAGAATGAAATTAATGAACTTGTTTTGTACACGCTCAATTTTCTGGATGTGAGTGGCATAATAAGGTGACCAAATGATGCAATTGTATTCTAAAATACTTCGAACTAAAGAATTGTATAATGATTTCAAAGCTTGGACATCGTTGATGTGTATACAGTTTCTTTTAATGAATCCCAACATCCTAAATGCTTTAGAAACAAACTGAATTAATATGATTAATAAAATTTAAACCAACATCAAAAACAACCCCTAAATCAGAGATGGTTACCACAGTTTCGAGTTTAGAACATCCAATTCAGTAATCAAACAAAATCAAGTCTTTACATTTTGTGAACCTCATAATTTTGCACTTCCCAATATTTAGTTTGAGTTTATTATGAGCCAAGTAGATTACTAGATTGTCAATATCTTTTTGCACTTTAAGACAGTCATGTATAGAACTAATACACCTAAAAAACTTTAAGTCGTCGGCATAAAGTAGGCATTTTGTATTTTTAAATGCAAAAACAACATCATTGATAAAGAGAATGAAAAGACTTGGGCCAAGGTGTGACCCTTGAGGCACACCTGACGAAACACTTATGCTTCTGGATATTATGCCTGCTATTTTCACACATTGGGTGCGATTTACTAAGTAGGAATATATCCATTTCAAATATGAACCTGTTATACCAAGAAAACAAAGTTTATCGATGAGTAACGTGTGACAAACACTGTCAAAAGCTTTTGAAACATTGGCGTATACTGTATCAACTTGTAATCCACTTTCCAAACTATGTATAAGAAAATCGTGATACATGGCAAGGTTAGTGACAGTAGAGCGGGCTTTGAATAAGCCATGCTGTTCAATAGCAATACAATTTTTAAATACACTGAATAACTCATCGCATATGATAGACTCAAACAGCTTAGCAATAGAGGATAAAATTGATATGCCATGATAATTCTTGATTTTAGCACGGTCACCCGATTTAAATACTGGGATTAAAAATGACCTTTTTCAAGCTAGGGGAAATGTCCCACTACTAAAGCTTTTATTAAAAAGAATCATTAAAGCTTGCGATAGACTATCGCAGCATTGGTGTAGGAATAAGGAAGGAATGCCGTCAGATCCCGCACACTTAAATGAATCTAAGGCATGAATTTTTCTTTTTACTTCATCTTCAGTAAAGATAAGTGAAACAAGAGTAGTGCTATTGTAAGAATATGAACATTTGCTAGAAGAGGAAGGATCATTCAAGTGATTAACATAGCAAGATTCAAACATTGAGGCAAAAGCATTGGCTAAACTACGAGCATCACTTAGAATTTTGCCATTGTATGACATCCGTTTTGGAATGCCTGAATCTCTCTTTAATGACTTAATGAAAGACCAAAAATGTTTTGTGTTGTCGGAAATCATTAGCTCACTATCACTGCTGAATTTTAAATAACAAAAGTCCATCAAACGTTTTGATTCCTTACGAGCTGTGGAATATCTAACAAAGTCAGTTTCCAATCTAGAGTGCTGATACCTACTATATAGTTTATTTTTTAATTGAATGAGTTTAATCAAAGAATTACTATACTAACACGGATATTTTCCAGACTTTATTTTTAATATGGGAACAAATTTATTAATACCTTCAAAAACAGTTGAATAGAAGTAATCTGTGGCTTCATCTATACTCTGAAAGTTGTCTAAAACTGACCAATCAATTGACTTATACATTCTGTTAAGTTCATCATAGTTTGCTTTTTTATAAGCAAAGACATGGACATTCTCACAAAACCTAATACAAGGAATAAAATTACTCTTGATAGAAATAAGCAAGGGAGGATGGTTACCATCCACAGTAGTTAAAGCGACATCAGATTCACGCACTAGAGCATTAACCCCCTCATCAGCAAAAACTAGATCCAAAAACTTACCAAAAGAATTAGAAACACCATTAACCTGCAGTAAATTAAGAAATTGCATATTCTCAATTAGATTTTCAGCCTCGATTGGCAAAGTGCCACATGTGCTGAAAGAATCAACGTCAGGTACCCAATTAATTTTAGGTAAATTAAAATCTCCGATTATTAAAAATTTGGGATTTTTATAAGCCATTTGAAGTCTTGCAACATTGTCCATAAATTCTTGATATAATTCACAATTTGAGTTGGGTGGGAAATATACTCCACATATTATTATACACTGCGAAAATAGGCCGATTTTTACGCTGGTGTTCTCAAAATGTAAATTGGAACAACCAGGAAGCTGGGAAGTATTAATATTAGAAATAATAGCAACAAGTAAACCACCACCACGGTCACAATTGAGTGCAGAATAGTTCCTGTTGGTGTTAAAGACAGTGTAAGTAGAAGGAAATAACTCATTGTTAGAAATATCATTGTTCAGCCATGTCTCAGTCAAGACAATAATTTCAAAATTGAAAGAACAACTGGCACAGTAGCAATCAACAGTTTTTGTACGAAGACCACGAACATTCTGGTAAAAAACGTTGATGAATAATGAATGTCTGTTATTAACTTGTAGTTTTGTTAGTCATGAAGCTGGTAATTCAGTATCAAGCAATTTGTTAGTCACAGTCGTATTTTGCAAAGAACTTTTGGCAATTATTTTAGATTCCCTTTTGTCCTTATCACTGACCTTAAATTCAAAAAAGTGTACCATAACACCGCTAGGCCAATAAGAAGGAGACATGACCTTTTCAACAATATCAGCAGGAATTCCCAGTTTAAAAGAATTTAAATTACTTTTAGTGCCCATCTTAAAGCAGACACCATTGGCACCATCTTCCTGCATGTATCTCAAAATATGTGAGGCTTCCACAATTGGAGTTTGTGCATTAGCCATAACTCTACTCAAATGCAGCCAAGTTTTCTTTACATTACCACTAAAAAGAGCTGAATCGGGTAACACAGTTTGGATACCAATGATAACCTTGTTTCTTGATTTTAATTTACTTTTTCTCCTATTAGCAACATCCAACCAAGACTCAGAATTCATACAATTTTCTGCCTTGGATTCATTGCATAAATCAATGTTAGAAACGGATTCCACATTAGATGCCATAGTCACAGGAACTGAGCAATCACTATTCAAAAAAATAATTGTATCCATAGTTTTGCTACTATTCTTTGCTGCAACAGCATATTCTACTGAATGTATAGTCTTACTAACTTGGTCATTAGTTATTGGTAAATTAGAAACCTGAGAAGGTGTTAACTGTGTATCCAATATATGATTGTGAGAACTTGAAGCATGGTTCACCATGGAACTACCACTTTGAAAACTTACTAATTTGCTCTTTAAATCAGCAATTTCAATTTCCATTGAAAGAAACTTATTATGAAAAAATTCAGCATTTTGCCGCATACATTTTAAGATTGCTCGTAGAATTTTGGAATCTTGACCTAAGTCATCACCAAACTCCTCATCAGAGATAATGGAGGGTGCAGCACATTCAGCACATAACAACCTATCATATCCAATTATAAGTGTACCTTTTAGTCTTACTGCACAGCCAGAATGAAAAGAGGAAACACAGGAGATGCATCTCACATCACCTTTAACACCTCTAAGACAACTATTGCACTTTTTACTAATAGAGATAGTGACAGGTTTGTCTCCATCTTCACCCATGATTGAAACATTAACTCCAAATACCTTCCAACATAAATAAATAATAAGTTGAATGCTACTAAATACAGCCCTGTCTTGAATTCAAATTCCAAACAATATTTATTAGAAATCACAAAACACCTGAAGATAAGAATATCACTGTGTATTGATAACTACTATTATGAATGTCCTTGCAATTTTGTAGAAAAATTAACTGCTAGTAGGTACTATTCTTCAATAAAAACACTGCACTTAAAAACACTAATGACACCAGATAACCCAGTAGATTAGTATTCAGATGGTATAAATAAAACTGTAAAACTTGCAGTTTAACTATAAGAATTAATTTAAAATGCACAGAGCACATGCAAACATGTTGCTATCAAGCAATATATGCCAACATGTTGTATTAGTCATATTTATGTTCTTTGACAGTTATGTTTATGAGTTCAACTTTGGGTTTATTATGTAAAACCTAGAAGTTGTATGAGACATGACTTTTATGCTTTATATTCTGAATATTTACTTATGTATCTATAACTGAGTGGTTCGTTCTTTTATGTTTAACTATGATCGAGGCGATCATATGGTCAGGTCGGTCGAGTTGTAGTAGAATTCATCATTCTAACGTTTGAATATTGCGGTTATATTTCGTTTATGTTCGGATTTAGACATGCATAGCGCCTGCATGCTAGGGAACAAACATTATTATTGTTAGGCTTTTGTGATTATGTTAATTATAGCCGGTAATGGCGTCTGCATTTTATGTATCTAAGTGTTTGATTTATGTTTTAATAAGTAATGGAGTGTGTTTTATATCCAATTTAGTTATTTCAACAAGTTCGAAACAAAGCGTTAGCCATTTTCTTACATCACCAACACCTGGAAATCAATACCTACTTTAACATTTTGCAATGTTAATTTATTAAAATAATCTTGGAAACTGGAAGCTGCTAACTTTGTTCTATTGCAACGTGTTAGGGTATTCCATGCGGACAAGAAAGAAAAGTAAAGTAAGCAAGGAAAATTGCCCACACCGGATACTGCCACAAAGAAAATCCAAGTAAGTAATGCCATGCTAGCTACATCGTAAAGTAGGGTGGGTCAGAAAGAAAGAGACAGGAAACCTAATTTTATTTACAATTGACTTCTTTTTTATTCTTTTTGTACTACAACGGATGCGTGACATTAACTATTTTATATTTAATTTGTTACATTTATTTATTCTTTTCTGATTTTTTGTTCTGATGGTAGTTTGGGTTTGTAATGTAAACTGTTACGTGCCAAAGTGGCACTAAACATTGTTTTAGTTTAATTTTGATGTGCGGAAGTTTCGCGCCATAAATTCAAAAGACTAGGCGTGTATTTCCGTCACGTCACAGTGCGTTTGCGCCAGATCGCGCGGCGCGAGTGGAGTAGGGACAAATAGGGGAGAAGTTTCCGTGAGACTCTATAACGTAGCTTTTTTGCCTGAACCTTCGAGTGCAATGGACGTTTTAGGTATCGTATCGTGCCTTTATCTTATATCTATGTAGATCCTTGCCTTTGTTTATCGCCCTTATACCTGTATCCTTGTCGATCCCTACATAGGTAGAGAACATTTGCAGCAGCCTAGGGAGGACCGGAGGCCACGACCCTAGATGAACGAGTCCTGGTAGCCACCGCGACTGCCGGAGCTGTTCCGAGCGCTTTGGAAAAGCGTTGGGCGTACCCTCCAGCAATTATCTTTAAGGCGACCATCAGCAGCCCTTATGTATGTACTGACGCCATCTATATCTATCTTGAAGGACGCTTGGTGGACTTCGTGGAATTCTGGACCTATTATGTGAGTACCTTATTGACATAATTGTTGCTAAGTTAAATTAATATATTGCGTAATTGCGTAATTAAAATTTGTGCATTGGTGACGTCATTGACAGATGGGCGCGCCAAATCTGTATAAGATTAGCGCTACCAACTGTTGTGGTGTCTAGTAAACCGCGCTTGCGGTGTTGTATTTACGACTTTTAAATTGTAAGAATTTGCACTTTAAAACTGTAAGAATTGGCGCCTTTAATGTGTGAGGTTGTAATACTCCTTTTATAAACATACAATTTATTCACTAATGGCTTTTTCATCTAAAAAAAATTTACAAACGTCATTATCTATATTCTCTAATATATCTGTGGATTTTAAATTTCAGGTTGGTATCTTGTAACTTACTGTTGTAATGAAAACCGCCATTTTGGGGTTATTATTATTATTATTATTATTAAATGTCTTTATTCAAAAAAAGTATTTGTTAACAAAACATAAAGTAACAAAATAATAGAATATGGGCGAAGTTCAACTTGATGGGCATAACCATCAGTTGCTCTACCACTTAACCCACAGTGAATTGCGCAAAATAACTTAATATTCTAGTTAGTAACATCGAAGCAAAATAATTGTTACTTACGCTAACGTTCTACTCAACATCTCTAAATCTTATGTAAAAATTAAATATTTATAAGACTAAACTCCACTAGCATTTAAAGTTCAGACAATTCTTAAGTAAATTAGAGCTACATTCCAGCAACCATTTGAAACATAGCTTTTTTAAAAGACGTTACTGACAATGTCCTCATGTTTAGCCAAACATTATTATAGTGTTTGGCGATGCAATAAGTAAATGAGCGTTCATATATAGCACTAACATGTGAAGGAGGAGTTAAAGCACCCTTAAATCTAAGGTTCACATTATGGACGTCAGTGCGGAAAGTAATTTTATTATACAAGTACCGCGGTGTTTTGTTAATATAATTTTATGAAAGAGAGACAGCGCATGTAGTGTCCGTCTATTAATCATACTGAGCCATTGCGCTTCCACTCTTTTAGAGCTAATATGTTCATATTTTCTTACCCCGTATATCATACGGAGACAAGAATTTTGAACCTTTTGAATTTTATTTTGGTCTACTACAGTGAGACAAGGACCATACACTGTATCCGCAAAATCTAAATGAGAGAGCACGAGTGAATTACATAAAAGTTTTTTAGTTTGAACAGAAAACAAATGCCTATTTGGGTAGATACTTTTTAGGTTACCATATGCCTTCTGCATGCATTTAGATACGTGTTTGGAAAACCGCAGTCCTGCATCAATATGTACTCCAAGGCATTTAACATCATTTTTACCACTTAATACAGTATCACCAATATTGAGACAAAAATCTACTGCTTTAAGTTTGTTAACACGACTGCCAAATATAGCCATATCCGTTTTGCTAGTATTAAGACACAGGCTGTGCTTTTTAGAGAAATTCATTATTTGAGATAAATCATAATTCAGCGCAGCATTAGCTTGTGCAATTTCATCGACTTCAAAAGACATGTATAGCTGAGTATCATCAGCATACAAATGAAGATTACTCGACAATAAACATGTCTGCATGCATGACGTATAAACTATGAATAGTAATGGACCCATAATTGAACCCTGTGGCACACCTAAAGTAACTTTTTTTAAGACCGACATATCATTATCCGTTTTAACACATTGATATCTGTTACTTAAATATTGCTGCACTAGGTTAATAGCTGACGAATCTAATCCAATATAATGTAGAATGGCCAGTAGTGTTACATGATTTATGGTGTCAAAAGCCTTGGAGTAATCAAGCAGTACTAAACAGGTTATTTTACCATCATCACATGCTTTTAGTATATCATCGGTAACATGTAATAATGCAGTCGAGCAACTATGGTTTTCTCTAAAACCGGATTGGTGCAATGGTAGAATGTTATGTTTCTCTAAGTAAGTTCTAAGTTGGATGTTCATAATTTTTTCTAATATTTTTGAAAAAGTTGGTAAAATACTAATAGGACGAATATCTTTAAAAGTCTTAGGATCTGAGATTTTAGGAAGTGGAATCACTTGTGCCCTCTTCCATATTGTTGGAAAACCACTATGAACTAGACAGTAATTCATAATATGCGTAATGTATGGCAGTAGAAGTGGAATACACAGTTTGATGGTAAATATATTAATATTATCCAACCCAGTTGCATTACTACTAATTTTATTTATAATATCGAATACCTGTAGTTCTGTAACTGCTTGAAATTTAAAATGCTCATCTACCCCTGCCAGGACGTTAGAATTATAAAAATGTATTGTTTCATCATCTGGTGGTATGAAAATTACTGAATTAATAAGATAATTATTAATATTTTCCGCATTGTTTAAATGGCATGGCAAAGTATTCAACTTACTACGGTTAGTTAGCTTTTAATCTCCATCCACTTCTTTTACTACTACATTTTTCAAAAACACTCTCAAAATGCAACTTTTAGCTCGCCTAACTGCATAGTTTACCATATTTCTAAATTGTTTATATTGCATCCAGTCACTAGTGGCATGACTTTGCTTAAACTTAACCAAGGCACAGTCCCTCAGTTTCATGATAACTTTTATATCATCAGAAAGCCACGGCGCATAATGTTTGGTGATACTGCAGGTTTCTACAGGTACATGCATATTTAAAAGAGTTATTAAGTTTGAGGTGAGAAACTCGGCTTTATCATTGTAATATATACCTTTTGTCTTAAAAATGCTACATTAATCTAATTAATTTACTGTAACTTTAAATGAAGTGTATAACTGAAATTATCTGAAATATGTGTTTAGTTGTTCTAAACAGAACTGCAAGTTTTTAGAAGGATTTATACCTTAACCTTACTTCTGTATTATACTGGTAAGTAAATTATTTATACATAAATAAACAAACAATCAACTACATAAACAATTAAGTAATTGCATCCCTTAAACACGGTTTATTACAAAATTATCTAGTTTATATTAAATTAAAATATAACCCTTGTTTGTTTTTTCGACTTTAAAAAACTGTTTTGAAACCATAAATCAACACTGTTGTGTGTTTACACTAAAAAAAAAGAGTGTCTTAGTAATTTACCTGTTTAATTAATGATATTTCGAATTACCTTTACAAGAAAACCTTGTGTTTAAAAGCACTTAACGAAATAAATTGCCCTTTTTTAATATCTTTTTAAGAAACGTTAAACTACGGGTTGTTGCATTTGGTAAATAACACATTACCTACGTGTTTTTATAATTTGGAGTGCCTTTTTTGTAGTTTATCAATGATATATCCCTTTTATTAAATACTAATTGCCCTCATACAGTTTTAAACGTGTTTCTTTAGTGTTTTGGATACTTAGCGTAATTAAATTCGAATATTATACCTTACGGATACTTTTCATAGGAAGTTTTCACCCTTAAATATCTTTATCGTACTGACTTGAAGTAGCTGTACCGTTTATTACCTTCTAAATTACCTCAGTATTGTATACCTGATATATATTGTTTCAAATATTAATTCAAAATGAATATAGCACACTTTAAGTCCTTGGAGCTCATTTACGAGATTGAGTGTAGAAATATTACCCCTGCCCCTAATCAAAATGATAGACGATCACAACTTAGAGCCATTTTAGCCCAGGAAATGAAAGTCGTCCCCATTTTAAAGAAAATAGTTTCCGATTGGCCTCATAACGTATCTGAAATTAAACTGTCTTTGGACGATATAACTGGTATAATAAATAGAATAGATCCTGGCCCCAGTAATATCGAGCTAAGGCGCTTGGTTTCGAGAATAACCCATGTCAAACAGCGTATAGAATTATTGTCCTCTTATGACGATGAACAAGCGAACCAAGCTAAACAAAATTTTCTATTAGATCTATTATTACTTGAAGGGATTGTTCTTGAGAGACTCAATCCAATCGCAGACGCAAATATATCGTTACCGTTTTCAAATCTCGTACTTGCTCAACCAGTAGGAAAATCCATATTTGTTTACAAATGGGGTCTAACTTTTCAAGGGTTTGACGGCAAGTCTCCTTTTTGTCTTTCCTTGACAGAATTAATGATTTTAAAATTTCTCGCCAGTGTACCGATCAGGATTTATTTGTTTCAGCAGGTGAATTGTTTTCTGACTCCGCGTTAATCTGGTACCGAAACATTCGAGATCAAATTTCTACCTGGGAAGAGTTAGTTGCGTGCTTAAAACAAGATTTTCTTCCGCATGGTTATATTACCAACCTTTGGAACGAGACACGAAATCGAACCCAAGGACTTGACGAAAATGTTGTTTCCTTCATTACCTCATTAGAAGCCTTATATAGTAGACTCGATAATAAACCCTCAGAATCTGAAATTATCGATCAGTTACTTAGAAATTTAAATCCTTATTTCTCTGAACGTCTGGCCTTACAACACATTTCTTCCTTAACCCAATTTAAAGATTTATGTCGTTCTCTTCAGGAGGTAAAGTTAAGAGTTGATAAATACCGTCCTCCCTCAGAAAAACAATCTGGCCTTTTAGAACCCGATTTAGCTAGTCAAGTTCGAGCTTCTCATAAAGTATCTACCCTTAATGTTCCTTCTACCGCAACAAATAACTCGCGCACCTGTTGGAACTGTAAGAGAAGTGGACATAACTATAATGTCTGCACATACCCCAAAAATATTTTTTGTTATGGTTGTGGTCGCGCAAATACCTATAAATCTAACTGCACGAACTGTAATCCTAACGTATCGGGAAACTCTCGACGAGATATTCCAACTCAGGACGTGAATATCTCAAGGAACCAAAATCGTCCTCAACACCAATCATTCAACGGACCCAGACGTCAATAAAATTAAACCATAAAACTACCTCTAACGCTGTACCGTTATTAAATTTATCTAACAATAATATCGCTACTGTTAATGTACAAAATGCCTTACCTTCATTAGAAGAATTATGTTATACTACTCCATCCGAGTGGTCTAATTGGTTACAAACCGTCAATTCCTTTTATCATAAAAAGTCTGCCGCTTTACAACTTGTTAAGAAACCCTTTGTTAAACGTCCACTGCACTCGAAGGTTCAGGCAAAAAAGCCACGTTATAGAGTCTCACGGAAACTTCTCCCCTATTTGTCCCTACTCTACTCGCGTCGGGCGATCTGGCGCAAACGCACTGTGACGTGACGGAAATACACGCCTAGTCTTTTGAATTTATGGTGCGAAACTTCCGCACATCAAAATTATTTTAAAACAATGTTTAGTGCCACTTTGGCACGTAACAAAACATCTAATATACATAAATAAATAAATAAAATCCTTTAGGTGAAAAACATGATACCAAAGATAACATCATCTCGCGTAGAAATCGACAAAACATATCCCGAAGGATTTACACAGTATAAAAATGTACGTAAAATAACACATATTTTCTGTTACCTCAAATTAATTTTTAACCCCATTTCTAATATTTAAATAAAACAAAATTAAGCAAAGAAAATATATAGTAATTTTTACCCTCAAGCCTGATATTTATATAAAACAGAAATTAAAAAAGAAATATATATAGTGGACTGTTTTCTTAATTGTTCTTCACAAAATAGTGGTCCAAAGTCGAAATACTGAGACTTAAATAAGGTAATAATGTAAACATGTTAGAGTTCTTTAACAACCATCAGGTTGCTAATATCTACTTAGAGCCAGGTGGATAGGAAAAAGATAGAAGAGTATAGGAAGACCTAGACCAAACTATATTAGTCAAATTATTAGAAATTTTGGGTTGTGAAGCATATGTAGAGCTTTTTAGATTAGCACAGAATAGAAAAGAAATTAGACCTGCTTCAAATCCAGCTTAAGTAAGGTCGAAAACAAAATGATGATGAAATAAGATGCTGATGTAATATTGACATTTAATAAATCGGATATCTAGGCCTTAAGACGCATTTAAACTTCATTTTGGATCAGAACCAAATTGATCTAAAATAATAAATGCTTACTTTCCTTGTTCTTAATTTATTAAAACCTTGGATTGACTATCTAAATTTTTTACAGTAACCTTACTTTATCAATGAACAGTGTTCTATAAAAAATTGCTTATTGTTGTAAATCCATAATAAAGATATTTTCTCATTGTCATCTCCATCTGTGGACACACTGTATATATTATAAATATGAAAAAAGGAATATACTACTCTACTGTTAATATATTGTCAAATTGGACAATTTTTTAACGATTTCAATAAATTTGTGGATACAATAAATGCAGCAGTAATGGGTCCTAGAGGAAGTGCACAACAATGTGATACAAAAAGTGGTTAAAAACTGAAGAAATGGAAGAAGTGCCTTCGTTTTGATAGAGAAACCTGAAATGAAACTTACATACGCCTCCTACCTTGGTGGCTGGGGCTTGGAGCACGTGTTGATGGAGGCAGCCCCAGCAGCGAATCAAGCACATCTTCTAAAGTCGTTGAACTTGGTGATGGTTTTGTAGTTTCCGTAAAGTCTTGATTAGAAGCATCTGCATAATAAAAATATTAATTTAGCAAAATGCTTCCAGAACGCGTAATATTTACAAAATGGCATGAAATTCTTAATAAAAACTTTGATGTTCTAATGTAAAATCAGTAGAGGATTGTTTCTTACATTAACCATTAATTGCTTGAACAAAAAGAAGTTAGTTGTTAGTTATATATTTAGAGAAATGGTCATAATTTATTCCTAAATTGTTATAAATATCAAATTTAGCTTACAAGTTAATGGCTAAAATTTTTTGCACGTTATGAATGTAATAATGTACTTCTGATTAAAATATAACAAACATAATTCTTACACTTTTGAAAATCATATTTGCATTTTGAATTTGCTTTAAATAGACTTTTTCTTATCATTAGATACTATATTAATAGTTAAACATAAAGTAGTGTCAAACTAAATATTTAAATATTAGGATGTAACTAAAATTTACAGAAACGTGTTTATAACATAGTTCTATGGTGTTGGGGTTCAAAATTCAATTTGTGTTTTTCTCCAAGTACTAGTAATCGAAGATTGGTAATATGAATGCTTCATGTAGAAACATATCGTCACTTTGGTTGTCAAGAGAGAGAACCCACATTTGTATACAAAATGAGTTAACGCTACCAATGAATTTATAATCATTCAGTCTTCAGTCATAGAACTGGTTGGACGCGTACCCACATTATTTCCTAGTCTAAATCAACCTACACATTTCACTGAAATTTGCACAGTCTGAATTAATCACTATCTGTGTGCGAAAGTAATATAGCCTGTACTATTCCCCAGAAATGCCTTAGAACGTATCCTGTCCTTCTATTTTTCCTATTTTTTTTTGTTTTCCACAGATATCTTTATTCCTCTACTATTTTACAACCTATTTGTTATTAATTTTGTCTGTCCATGCTTCCATCCTCATACATCTGAAGCATAACATTCCAGTTGGCTTCTATCTCTTTCTGTCTGCTTTTCCTACTGTTTCCTACTATTTCCCCGATATTCAGTGGTATGTGAAAGGGGGTAAGCAGCCTTTGGCTGCCAAGTTCCCCCAGCACTCGAACCTTTGTCGAATTGATGGTTTTTCTAATTGATCCTTTTGCACAATCAGCATTAGTTCAAAATATTTCACAACCAACACCTGTAGTTGTTTATAATAATCATCAGATTTAAGAACACTTATTTTTTTTTCGTCATTGAGTTTTATGTCTTAAAACTGGTTGGACTTGTACCTTATTTATGTTCCGAGCTAGCTTACACAGTTCCCTACAATTCTCCCAACAGCCTATATACAGCACGATTCTCTTCTACTGTTTTCCAATTATATGCAATATTTCACCAAGATTTAGTGGTATGTGAGGGGGCGTGGATCAATGTAGTAAGCGTAAGACTACGGATCCCAAGGTCCCGGGTTCAAATCCCGACACGGCCGACTGCTTGAAAAATGGCAGGTGAGCATTTTTCACAAAAATTACGCCCTCGTTCGGATGAGAGGTTAAATGGAGGTCCCGTGTGTGTGTTGTCACGCACGTTAAAGATCCTTACCTTACCTGGAACGGCAAGGGTTCGGCAAAATTCTAACTTTCCAGGCAACAAAAAACTCGCCTCCTGGCCAATGTAGTACCTTCGGGTGAAGCATTGGAAATGTAAATGCACGGTAAGTGAAGGGGGTTAAGTAGCCAGTGGCTGTTAAGAATTCCCCAACACTTAGACATTTGCCGTATTAATAGTTTTCCAGTAAATCCTTTTGCACAAATAACATTAGTTGAGAGTATTGTAACGTTCTGTACAACCAAATAATCATGTCCCAGATCAGCATTTTGCAGATGGTTTATTAACCAAATAAGACAAAATAATGATTTTATTAATCACGTTTTATGGACTAACAAATCTTGCTTTTTAACTGTGGCTTATTTAACCGTCATAACGAGCATTATTAGGTACAAGAAAATCCACGGATAGTGATTCCATGGCGAAATCAAGATAGGTTCGAATTTAATGTTTTTTGTAGCATATTGAGAAATAATTAAGTTGGCCCTATAGTTTCTGATGGAAAGCTAACTGCACAACGATATTTGGAAATTCTTCAGATATCTCTGGAAGATTTACTGGATGATTTACCTTTGGCACAAAATTACCGAATTTGGTATCAGCAAGATGTTGCTCCTGCTCATAGTGCTAAAAATGTTATTAATTATTTAAACAATCGCTTTAATAATAGAATCATAGCGACTAACACACCCATTTCATGGCCAGCTAGATCACTGGACTTAACGCCCTTCGATTTGTATTTATGGGGCACTTTAAAAGATAAAGTGTATGACAGTAACATTATTTACAATAATGTAGAGGAATTACGTGAAGCAGTAGTGAACTTTTTTAATAGTATTAATCGCAATACATTGCGGACAGTAACTGCCAGTGTTGCAAAACGTGTTCGTTTATGTTTACCTAACAATGGCCAAAATTTTGAGCATTTGTTAGAAATTATTGTTACATTAGTATGTTTTGTTTTTGATTTGTTTACTGTTATAACAAATTTTGTTTGGTTTCTTAGTCATTTGCATTTGTTTTTAAGTCTATTTGATTAGTTATAAAATTGAAATAATTAATATTTTTATTAAATTTTAATGTAAACATACTTTATTATACATCGTTGCAGAGAAAAAAAAGTTCTATTTAATCATGTAAAAATCCAATATGGCGCCCATTTAAAATAAGAAAGTTGCTATTAATATCTTGAAAACTGCCATCTTGAATTTTATACTGACAACATTTTTAAGTTTGCCTTATTAAATAGTGTAACTTTTATATGAAACATTTTATATCTCCCTTATAATTACGAAGTTATTTGACATTTTTAAAAATCGCGATTTTCATTTTTTTTTAATAACTTAGAAACGGGTTTGGAATTTTAGTTTTCTGAACGGAATCTGAATGAGCACTAAAAACTGCACAACATTGCCCATTTAACTGACCTTGTAGCTTTTATAATTTTCGAAATCCCAATGGTAGCCTATCTGAGACACCCTCTATATGGATATAAAACAGCAACAGCCTATAAATATTTATGGTTCGGTGTTGACACCGTGTCATTTTATAAACTAAGATTGACGTTTCACCCACTTATGTAAGGGACTTCATCTGGACAAGAAAAGAAAATAAATAATAAAAATAATAATAAAGATACGAATGATAATATTAAGTGGACAAGTTAAAGTGTAAAGAGAAGAGTTACTCCTGAACTTGCAGACTCACTAGCCCATTCATATCTAAAAGGTGTCTTGTGGCAAAGTAACTGGTGAAACTAGCGAAAGTGGTGGTTTATATAGGGCGAGAACTTGATGCACGAGTGATCATGAATCAAGAGGAGTGTCGTAGCGGATCAATGAAACGTCACGGTTCTGCTTTTGTAAACATAGGTTTTGTTCGGTTTTTTTTATTATTTTATTAAGTTTAATTTGAAGACGACTCGCTCCTGTATCCTATTAATGTAGACATTGGAAATATGCATCCTGAATACCTCACCCCTTTTATCACTAAGGTTACGCGTGATCAGTTTCGAACAGGTAGAAACTTGTTTTGACCTGCCTGCACCCCTAAATAGAGTGTAAGAAGAGCAGTCGTAGTTAATCGTTCGAAACGGTAAGACGTTATTAAAGCAGCATACAATTCGGTATGTTTTCGAAGCTCGTTTTATGGTTCGTTATGTAAAACATTAATTATCGTGTAGTGTTCGGAATGAAGGGTGTAATTACACAAGTGCTATTTATGGCCATAATAGTGCGAACTTTGTAAGTGATAATAAACTGGTCGTGTAATGGATATTTCGTCTCGGCTTGCAGAGGAAGCATTACTACATCATAAAAATACAGTCCACAGAATTCGTTGGTTATTAATCGTTGGACCAGCAAACTTCGTCCTTCGATAGTATCTCCAGGTATGTACCTTGATATATTCTAGCTACAACCTCATAGGTACGTACAGGTTTGTTTTCCAAATGGGGGAAAGGTAATAGCCATCGTTTTTGCTTAGATTGTTAGAATTTTTATTGATTTCTACTGATTCTCCAATTTTTCTATTGTAGAATAATAGAATTCTGACAATTAATTTCATCTTGTCAAAGTTAATGGTATGCCCTGTTTTAAGTTGGTGTTCGGCCACCGGTGAGCAATTGCACTGGCTTGTTCTTAAGCATCGTTTATACTCGCTTAGTCTAGTCTGTACTGACCGTCCTGTTTCTCCTATGAAACCACAACTGCAAGGTATACTATATACGTCTGGGGTTTTAAGACTATTTTCCGAGTCTTTTGGGGTTGGTAATATTTGTGAAATTTTATTAGTGGGTTTATACATGGTTTTGATGTTGTGTTCACGTACAATTTTGCCAATTCGGTCTGTTACTCTTAGTATATATGGAACGATTGCTAAAGATCGTGTGTAGGGATTACAGTGTGGTTTCGGGGTTCGTGTTGGATGCAGATGCCGGTTTATTACCCTGTTGATAACCGAGTTACAATAGCCGTTTTTTATAAGACTAATTTTTAGATGGGGCAGATCATTAGATAAATGATCTGGTTGTGAAGTTTTAATTGCATGATGGACTAGAGAGTTAATTAGCGATGATTGTTGTGACGGATGATGATGTAACGACAAATGTAGGTATCTGTCTGTGTGTGTGGGTTTTCGATATACGGAATGACCTAGTCGTTGGGTTGGTGCTCCACCAGAACGTCAAGCAATGACAGAGTTTCGTTCTTTTCAATTTCCTTAGTGAACTTAATATCTTTATGTTGATTGTTTATGTGATCTAAAAAATTATTGAGCGTTTGGTGTCTATGGTGCTAGATTACAAAAGCGTCATCTACATAACGGAACCAAGTTTTTGGTTTAAGGTCTGTAGATTCTAGAGCCATGGATTCCAAAGACTCCACAATAGGGGATAGAGGTGAACCCATGGGCGTGCCAGAAATTTGTTTGTAAAATTGTCTATCGAAGACAAAATAGGTAGAAGTTAAGCATTTTTCAATGAGCGTGGTCAGGTGCTCTAATTCGTTTTCTTGAGGTAGGAGTTGATTAATAATGGAGACAGTGTCTATGATAGGTACGTTCATGAATAGGGATGTTATGTCAAAACTGACTAGTATATCGATAGGGCCTAGCTCAATATTTGCAATTAGTTCTATAAAATGAGCGTAGTTTAAAACATTAGTATGGGTGTTACCGGAATAGGGTTTTTAAGAAATTTGTTAGGTATTTTACCAGATAGTAGGTTGGCGAGTCAATTGTGCTCACTATCGGACCAAGAGGGACATCGGGTTTATGGACTTTAGGGAGGCCGTACAAGCGAGATGGTTCAGATTCGCGAGGTATTATGCGTTTTTGGATAGCTTTGGGATTATTAGAGGATTTGACAAGTGCTGAAATTTCCCGTTCAAGCTTTGAAGTGGGGCCTTTGGTTATAGGAGTGTAGGAACCGTCTTATAATAATTGGTTAATCTGTTCTTTGTATTCTGTACAGTTTAGAATTACAGTTGCATTACCTTTGCCTACAGGAAGTATAACAATTTGCTTGTTCATTCGTAGGTGTTTTAAAGCCGTCATTTCTTGCTTTGTCACCTTTTTTTAGAAGTTTTGGCATGTTGGAGACTTTTAGTTGTTTCAAAGTGAATTAGGTTGGCATCGTCTTGGGGTAGAGATCGGATTGCTGATTCTACAGAGCTAATGATGCCCTCTGTGAGAAATTTCTGGGTGCAATTGTGAAGTTTAGTCCTTTGGAAAAGATATAAAGTTCGTTTTCAGATAGGATATGTTCTGATTCGTTTATAACGATGTTTGAGGACAGAATTTTCTGGTAAGATGTTTTTCAGGGTATGAAAGGTTCTTAGAAAGAATTTGCATAAGTGGGTTTTTGTGGTGAGTTTGGTGGTCTTTTGGGCTTGCAAGAATGAAATTTTGTCAAACAGAGTCCAGTCATTGTAGATAAGTGTGGCAGATAATGTTAGATGGCGCTGTAGGAGTTGTTTAGAAATATTGTTTATTTCTTTTCAAGTGTTGAAAATTCGTTCGTGAAGTAGTGAGAGTTCTCCTGTGTGAACAATTTTTGGTTGGAATATGTGTTATTGTGATATTTTATTTAAGGATATTTGAAAGTATGTCAGAATTGCGACACCATAACAAGAAGGTGAGTGTATAAAGTTATTTTACTAATAAGTGTCTAAGGTTACTAAAAGTTTTTGTTTTGCTTACAATATCCTCCCCGTAAGGGTTTTTGTGATATTGTCAAAGGCTTTCACGACCGGAGTCATTATAAATATTTATGGTTTCAGGTTGTAGACCAAACATTAACTTTCAGTAACCTTAGACACTCATTAGCAAAATTACTTTGTACACTCACCTTTTGTTAATGTGCCGCAATTCTGAAATAGTTCCAAATTTCCATAAAATAAAGTATCACATTAACACAAATACCAGCCGAAAAATTCTTCCCAGAGCAGAACGCTCACTACTTCACAAATGAATTTCCAACACTCGAAAAGAAATAAACAATATTTCTAAACAACTCCTACAGCTCCATCTAGCATTATCTGCCACGCTTAGCTACAATGACTGGACTCTGTTTGACCGAATTTCATACTTACAAGCCCAAAAGACCACCAAACTCACCACAAAAACCCACTTACACAAATTCTTGCAACTTTCTAAGATCCTTTCATACTCTGAAAAAACATCTTACCCAAAAACTCTGTCCTCAAATACCGTCAAAAACCGATCAGAACATATCCTATCCGAAAACGAACTACATATCATTTCTAAAGGACTAAGCTTCTCAATTGCACGCAAAAAATTCCCACAGAGGGCATCATTAGCTCTGTAGAATCAGCAATACGATCTCAGCCCCAAGATGATGCCAACCTAATTCGTTTTGAAACAACTAAATGTCTCCAACATGCCAAAACTCCGACAAAAAAATGTGACAAGGCAAGAAATGACAGCCTTAAAACACCTACAAATGACCAAGAAAATTATTATACTTGCTGCAGACAAAGGTAATGCGACTGTAATTCTAAGCCATACAGAATACAAAGAAATGATGAACCAATTATTACAACACGGTTCCTACACTCCTATAACCAAAGACTCCACTTCAAAGCTTGAGCGGAAAATTTCAGGACTTGTCAAATTCTCTAATATTCCCAAAGCAATCCAAAAGTGCATAATATCTCGCAAATCTAAACCACGGCCTCCCCAAAGTCCATAAACCTGATGTCTCTCTCTGTCCGATAGTGAGCACAATTGACTCGCCAACTTACTATCTGGCAAAATACCTAACAAATTTCTTAAAGCCCAATTCCGGTAACACCCCTACTAATGTTTTAAACTCCGCTCATTTTATAGAACTAATTGCAAATATTGAGCTTGGCCCTAATGATATACTAGTCAGTTTTGACGTAGCAGCCCTATTCACGAACATACCTGTCATAGACACTGTCTCTATTATTAAACAACTCCTACCTCAAGAATACGAATTTGAGTATCTGGTCACGCTCATTAAAAAATGCTTAACTTCTACCTATTTTGTCTTCGACTGACAGTTTTACAAACAAACTTTGTAACAATTTTATTTCTTAGTTACTAAATCCAACCATAAAAGTGCAAAGTTATAAAACGCTTTTATTCAAATTATTAGTAAAATACATGCAACAAGTTTAGTAATACGCTAAAATTGTATCTATAGATAGTTTTCTATAAATAGTCAGGTGTCTGTGCTTTCGATAACGGTTCGCAGGCGCGTTGTGGTTGAAGGCTCGGCCGGGAACACGCCGTAGCTCGTGCGAGGATAATCAGTCGGTCCTGTAAGCTTGGAAAATCAAAATGTATGATTGGAAGCAGGCCGCCAATTTGCGGTTACATTTTGAAGAGTCGCGATCCATCTTTAAATAGCGGTTGGTATCCTATGAACAGTATTTAATTTGTTTAATTGAGGTATTTTGTTTAGCGAGTAATTAACCACCATAAAATCATCAGTAGAAATAACTATCCCAACCACAGATGTAAAACCACTTTGTATTGCAGTCCGTAGGAAGCGGCTTTGATAATGGAGACTTTGAATAATTAATAGAAGAACTTATTACTACAAACCTGATGGAAGTATGGTGATTACTTTTGATTTCACAACACCTCTTCACTTTTGGTTCGTAGATAACTTTAAGAAATTTGATTGTGTTTCAAATTAGAAACACACTATTTTTGTTTAGTGCGTAAAAGCACGAATGTTATAAAGTATCGATTATTAATTGAGCTGAAGTTTTCAGTGTTAAAAATTTTAATGCACAACTTGTAAAGTTTTAAGATACCATACACGTGGTTCATTTCGTCCTGTTGGTAACAGCGACAGATGTTTTGTTACGTCACTTGTTTGCTTGCAGTTTACTGCTGACACCTGTGTTCAAATAACATATGCTTTGAACAATGTTTGCCTAAGTTGAGCTTATAAGAATATTTTTATGATCTTTCTTTATTAGAAACTGAAACTAACACAATAAATTTAGATAAGGAAACTTGATTTACTATGTATTAATTTGTAACCCTCTCGAACAGATCTATCCGGGTCGGCTTTTATTTGTAACAAGTTTACACTAAGTCTTAAAATGTTTGCTTAGTAATTATTTTTATGAAACTTTATTTAAAATCCTTGAATTCATTTAATTATTTATGAAACTTTGTAGCATTGAATTTTGTTTTAAAAGAGAATCTTTTGAGTAAATTATTAGTTCAAGATTAAAGCTTTTTTATTTTGATCAAATATGGTCAAAACTAACTACAAGAAACTAATATCCGTATGAGTGGAATTTTAATGTCAACTTATATAGGAGATATTTTTTTAAAATTTCTTTAGGTATGTTTGTGGTGCACAAATAGTGTTCCACCCATCTATTAAGCTAATTATTACCATTTCTTACAGGAGCAGCGTCTTATTCAGTTAAGACGGGTTTCTGTCATCGAAGGCGATTTTTTCTTTGGGTTTCCACGTCCGCCCCTAGAAATACACTACGCAATTATCCTAATTAAGTCAGGACTTGGTGGCGCCTTATTTGTTTTGGATTAAGTTCAACATACAATCAAAATTCGACTTACTCCCCATTTCTCATAGCTCTACCCAAGGAATAGACCCCTAGTCATGTCGGAAGACTTCGTTACACTTGCTCATAACGTGAGGCCAGCTATATATAAGAAAAATTAGTTTCACTGGCTTTCTATAAACGTAGGGCAGGTGCCTCAGAAAAACAATATTTGTTTCACTGGTGCCCATGTGTGAGGCTAGCTGAGCCGAGTTAGAAAATACGTTACACTGGCACACCACGTGGAGCTGGTGTTTTAGTGCTTCAAGAAAAAAATAGTTACAACTTCTGACACACCCATGGGCTCACCTCTATCCCCTATTGTGACCAATATATTCATGGAGTCTTTGGATTCCATGGCTCTAGAATCCACATACCTTAAACCAAAACCCTGGCTTTGTTATGTAGATGACACTTTTGTAATCTGTCCCTATGGATACCAAACGTTCAATAATTTTCTAGATTGCATAAACATAAAGATATTAAGTTCACTAAGGAAATTGAAAAGAACAGAACTCTGCTTGACGTTCTGGTGGAGCGTCAACCCAACGGACCACTATGTCATTCTGTATATGAAAACCCACACACACAGACGGATACCTACATTCGTCGTTACATCATCATCCGTCACAAAAATCATCGGTAATCAACTCCTCTGGTCCTCTGTTCAATTAAGATTTCAGAACTAGAACATTTATCTAATGAATTGTCTCATCTAAAACTAAGTCTTAAACGGCTATCGCAACTCAGTTATCAGCAGGGTAATAAACCGGCATCTGCATCCAACACAAACTCCAAAACCACGCTGTAATCCTGACACATGATCTTTAGTAATCGTTCTATATATACAGAGAGTAACAGACCGAATTGGCAAAATTCTACGTAAACACAACCTAAAAACAATCTATAGCCCACTAATAAATTTCACAAATATTACCAACTACAAAGGATTCTGAAAAGAGTTTTAAAGGCCCAGGCGTATATGGTATACCTTGCACTTGCGGTTTAATATACATAGGGGAAACAGGACCGTCAGTACAGACTAAACTAAACGAGTATAAACGATGCTTAAGAACAAGCAAGTACAATCGCTCAGCGGCGGTCGAAGACCAACATGAAACAGGGCATACCATTAACTTTGACAAGACGAAATTAATTGCCAGAAATCCATTTTTCTACAATAGAAAAATTAGAGAATCCACAGAAATCACTAAAAATTCTAACAATTTAAACAAAGAGGATGGCTACTACCTTTCCCCCATTTGGAAAACAAGCCTATGTTTACAAAAGCAGAACCGTGATGTTCACTGATCTGCTACGACACTCCTCTTGATTCACGATCACTCGTGCATCAAGTTCTCGCACTATATAAACCATCACTTTCGATACTTTCACCAGTTACTTTGCCACAAGACACCTTTTGGTTTAAATGGTCTTGTGAGTCTGCTAGTTCAGAAGTAATTTTACACACTCTTTCCACTTTAACTTGCCTACTTAATATATCATTCTTACCTATATTATTATTTTTATTTTATTACTTTTTTCTTTTCTTGTTCTGATGAGGCCCCTTACAAAAGTTGGCGAAAAGTCGACCTTAGTTTATAAAACGACACAGTCCCAACCTGGAACTATAAATATTTATAATGAGTCTGGCCGTGAAAGCCTTCGGCAATATCAGCAACAGTCTAGTGTAGAACTATTAAAAGACATGGTGGTGTAGTGATCTTTGTTTAATCAAAATAGAAACAAAAGTAGTCGATTTATCTGAGTACTGTAACGAACAAGATTTTGAGTGTTGTACAGTCAAATACAATTATAATCGTTTAAGGATGTGTATTATAATGAGATACCAAAGTGGGGATGGTAATTTTAAAAACTTTATAAAGCAGTTTGATCGTATACTAACTATAGTGTTACAGTTATCTGAAAGTTTAATAATATGTGGTGACCTTGAACATAAACTTTGTAAAAGATTTCTTAAATAAAAGAGAGTTGAGAGTTCTGAGTATGGTCTAAAAATCAAGTTAATACCCCAACTAAAAGTAATAATGGGATTGATTATGTCACAACAAATTCTATTGACTCTAAAATAGATATGGTAGATCCAGGCTATTTGAATCATGCAGCTCAGGTTTGCTCAATACAAGTGACAAAAATAAAACACAAATCAAATAAAATTCTCCAACCTCAAAGACATTTTGCAGATAGATATATAAACAACTCTATACATCTAATAACTAAATAGGGGTGGTATGATGTATGCAGGGGTAGATGAGCATTTTAAATTTCAAGCAGTTACAGAACTACAGGTATTCGATATTATAAATAAAATTAGTAGTAATGCAACTGGGTTGGATAATATTAATATATTTACCATCAAACTGTGTATTCCACTTCTACTGTCATACATTAAGCATATTATGAATTACTGTCTAGTTCATAGTGGTTTTCCAACAATATGGAAGAGGACACAAGTGATTCCACTTCCTAAAATCTCAGATCCTAAGACTTTTAAAGATATTCGTCCTATTAGTATTTTACCAACTTTTTCAAAAATATTAGAAAAAATTATGAACATCCAACTTAGAACTTACTTAGAGAAACATAACATTCTACAATTGCACCAATCTGGTTTTAGAGAAAACCATAGTTGCTCGACTGCATTATTACATGTTACCGATGATATACTAAAAGCATGTGATGATGGTAAAATAACCTGTTTAGTACTGCTTGATTACTCCAAGGCTTTTGACACCATAAATCATGTAACACTACTGGCTATTCTACATTATATTGGATTAGATTTGTCAGCTATTAACCTAGTGCAGCAATATTTAAGTAACAGATATCAATGTGTTAAAACGGATAATGGTATGTCGGTCTTAAAAAAAGTTACTTTAGGTGTGCCATAGGGTTCAATTATGGGTCCATTACTATTCATAGTTTATACGTCATGCATGCAGACATGTTTATTGTCGAGTAATCTTCATTTGTATGCTGATGATACCCAGCTATACATGTCTTTTGAAGTCGATGAAATTGCACAAGCTAATGCTGCGCTGAATTATGATTTATCTCAAATAATGAATTTCTCTAAAAAGCACAGCCTGTGTCTTAATACTAGCAAAACGGATATGGCTATATTTGGCAGTCATGTTAACAAACTTAAAGCAGTAGATTTTTGTCTCAATATTGGTGATACTGTATTAAGTGGTAAAAATGATCTTAAATGCCTTGGAGTACATATTGATGCAGAACTGCGGTTTTTCAAACACGTATCTAAATGCATGCAGAAGGCATATGGTAACCTAAAAAGTATCTACCCAAATAGGCATTTGTTTTCTGTTCAAACTAAAAAACTTTTATGTAATTCACTCGTACTCTCTCATTTAGATTTTGCGGATACAGTGTATGGTCCTTGTCTCACTGTAGTAGACCAAAATAAAATTCAAAAGGTTCAAAATTCTTGTCTCCGTATGATATACGGGGTAAGAAAATATGAACATATTAGCTCTAAAAGAGTGGACGCGCAATGGCTCAGTATGATTAATAGACGGACACTACATGCGCTGTCTCTCTTTCATAAAATTATGTTAACAAAAACACCGCGGTACTTGTAAAATAAAATTACTTTTCGCACTGACGTCCATAATGTGAACCTTAGATTTAAGGGTGCTTTAACTCCTCCATCACATGTTAGTGCTATATATGAACGCTCATTTACTTATTGCATTGCCAAACACTATAATAATGTTTCGCTAAACATGAGGACATTGTCAGTAACGTCTTTTAAAAAAGCTATGTTTCAAAAGCTTGCTGGAATGTAGCTCTAATTTACTTAAGAATTGTCTGAACTTTAAATGCTAGTGGAGTTTAGTCATATAAATATTTAATTTTTACATAAGGTTTAGAGATGTTGAGTAGAACGTTAGCGTAAGTAACAATTATTTTGCTTCGATGTTACTAACTAGAATATTAAGTTATTTTACGCAATTCACTGTGGGTTAAGTGGTAGAGCAACTGATGGTTATGCCCATCAAGTTGAACTTCGCCCATATTCTATTATTTTGTTACTTTATGTTTTGTTAACAAATACTTTTTTTTTTTTTGAATAAAGACATTTACTAATAATAATAAAGTATATGATGCTACAAATATTAACTATGCCTTTAATAAATTTTGGGCCACCTTCTATTGGTAAACAGAAGTAGTCAGTCCCAAAAATATATCTTCCCAAATTACAGGATATGTAATAAGCAATAGCTAAATCAAAATATTACTCAGCAATCAGAACATCTAAGAACATTTTAAGAGATATTTAAGACAACTAAGAACGTCAGATTAATGGTAGAATACAAATCAAAAAAGCATCACAGCCAAAATGTCTGTAATGCAAAAAAGCAATACTTTCAAGAAAAGGTATTAACATTTTTAAACAGCATTAAACATATATGGCAAATAGTACAGCAAATCACTGGGAAAATAAACTATAAAATTGCAGTAACTCAAACAAAATACAACAGAAACGTCATGAATAAAGAATATGACATCTCTAATGCCTTTTCTAAATATCATAAGCAAGAATCTGCAAAACAATAATTGTAGTACACAATACCGCAATTAGTACCAAACAGTACGTATTTCACAAATGTAACTGATCAAAAATAGCTAGTTTAAATAATAAAAACACAAGAGGTGTAAATACTCCCTGTATGTTTGTAGTGGTTTGTTTAGCATTTTTCTTAATTTTCTTTAGGAAGTAAACCACTCTTAGTTTTTAAAATCATCTTTATTTGCGTTTCGATCCATGACCTAGGATCATTGTCAAAATAATAAAAACTTCAAGTTTGACATTTACGACATAAATTGAAGGTGACTTTGATTTATTGAGGTTCGATATATTTGGTTTGAGTACAATAGGTGAAAATTTTAAAGTTTAAAAGAATGATTGCCTTCGATTTGTGTTGCGACCTGGGACCGACATCTTAGGTAGCCAATACGCTTAACGTGAAATCAGCTGATTAATTTTTATTAGTAATTTCAAATAAATTCAATAATTTGAGGTTTGGAAAACATTATGGAATTACTTGGTTGAATGCGTTAATACCACATATTTTCAAATAAGTGACAAATTCTACAAACAGAGCTTCGGAATGGCGATGGGAAGTCCACTATCGCCAATCTTTAGTAATATATTCATGGAAGAGTTCGAAACAGATGTAATATTCACACAAGAATTGAAACCACTAATCTGGTGGAGATACGTAGATGATGTCTATGCTATTTGGCCTCATAATACAGAACTAATTAAAAACTTTGTAGAGTCCATTAACAAAATAGAACCAACTATTAAATTCACATATGAATTAGAACAACAAGGAAAACTTCCGTTTTTAGATATTTTAGTGTGATATATTATATTCACTTCGTACATTCATGTGACACTACCTTGGGATAGGTTTTATGTCAATTGTCAGAGTACTAGTAAGTACAATGGCAACTCTATTAATACATATAATTATCTAGTTGTGTATAGTTAAATAAAGTACATTCGCTATCTTAAGAGCCTACATTTATTGCTCCCGCAAAATACACAACAGCTGGCGCAGTCGAGTTTAGTAAGAAAATCGGTATTTTCGTGATTACAGTACGCGGATTACTTGGATTAAAAAATTACGTTAAAAAAAAACAACCTCGTGTCGTTGTTACAAAAATTAAGAAAATGACTACGAGTGGTGATACTACTGCGTTACTGTTAAATTTAATGCAGCAAAATTTACAGGTACAAGCAGATTTAACAGCGGCGATACGCAATTTAGGAAGTTTATCTTCATCAGTTAGTACACTGACTGCAGCACCACCCACTTCTACAACTGGGTCTGGATACTTGCAATGCAACCATATAAAGAGGGAGAAGATTTTACAGATTTTCTTTCCAAGTTTGAAGCTCTTGCAACTGTTTACAATTTCAGCAATGAAAGAAAAGTTGCTACGTTAGTTACTCTACTACCAGCATCTACTTTTGCTACACTAAAGGATTTCTTACATCCAAAAGCATTTACAGAGGTACCTTTACTTGAAATTACAGAGTACTTATGCTTGTTATTAAAGCCGAAAACATTAGAAATCCCTAGTAGACATAAGTTTCTAAATCGGAAGCAACAAGAAGGTGAAAATATTTCTGATTACCTAGCTGCACTACGTAAGCTTTCAGTTCCGTGTAATTATAATCCGGACATTTTGAAAGAAATTATGCGAGATGTTTTTGTTAGTGGCCTTCGTTGTAAACAAACTCTTCAACGTATATTTGAAGAGGATCAAGCGGACTTCAAACGTGTTGTGGATATTGCAGAAAATATTGAACGTGCAACTGCTAGCACATCCGTAATTTTAACACCCCACATCACAGAAATAAATAAAGTTTCAAGTAACAGTACAACCACAATTAAGAAAAACACAAAAAAAGCAAAAGGTAAAGCAAAACCTAAAATTGTGCGTTGTTATCGTTGTGGAAATTTTAATCATAAAGCTCCGGAGTGTAATAAACAAAATTTGCATTGCGATAAATGTAAACGTGATGGACATGTGGAAGTAGTTTGTAAAACTAAGAATACGATCCACGAATTAACTACAAATGAAAATCTTAATTGCGAAGACGATTCGTTACAAATTTATTCACTGTACAATAATACGTCGGGACCATACATGGTTAATGTACAAATAAATAGTAAAATTGTCAAAATGGAAATAGACACAGGCAGTGCCATATCAGTTATAAATTACGAACTGTTTAAAACACTACCTGATACAATTTTAAAGATTACAAATAAAACATTCCGTAACTACGGAGGCGGAATAATTGTACCTTTAGGGGTTGCTGAAGTAAATGTTCATTACCAAACATATAAATTACCATTATATATAGTACAACAGGAATTGCCACCTTTATTAGGTCGTGAATGGTTACAGTCGCTACGTTTAGACTGGCAAGCGATTCACCACATATCAAGTGGAGAATTAATTTTTTCTACAATATTAAATCAGTATAAAGCAATTTTTGATCAAACGACTGGTATTGCAAAAGAATTTGTTTGTTCATTAGAATTGGTGGAGAATTCTACACCTGTTTTTAGAAAACCAAGACCTGTACCTTACGCATTACAAGGCAGGGTTGAAGCAGAATTAAACAGGTTAGTACAAGAAGGAATTTTACGAAAAGTAGATCATTCTGAATATGCAACACCAATAGTTCCTGTGGTTAAATCTGATGAATCTATAAGAATTTGTGCTGATTACTCGCAAACCTTAAATAAACAGATAAAAGTACCACAGCATCCAGTACCTCGTATAGAAGAACTATTTGCAAAACTTGCTGGTGGAACGGTATTTACAACCTTAGATGTTCGTACGGCATATCTAAGTTTACCTGTCTCAAAAGAAACTGCAAAAAAGATGACATTAAATACTCATAAGGGCTTATTTGAACCTCAGAGATTAATGTATGGAATCAGTGCTGCACCTGCGATATGGCAACAATACATTGAGTCAGTCGTAGGGCACATTGAGGGAGTTTGTGTTTTTTTCGATTACATTCTCATTTCGGGAAAATCCAATCCTCAATTATTGAAAAGGACGCAAGAAGTTTTCAAAAAACTTTTAGAAGCTGGATTACATCTAAATCGTTCGAAATGTTCTTTTCAATCTCCAGAAGTACACTATCTGGGATATAAAATTTCAGCTCAAGGTATACATAAATCACTAGAAAAAGTAAGAGCTATTGCCGAGGTACCTACACCAAAAACTACGCAACAGGTAAAAGCTTTCCTAGGCATGATCACTTTCTATTCTCGGTTTTTTCCAAAATTAGCCACCGTTGCTAAACCATTATATAATTTAGAAAGACAAAATGCGATTTTTAAATGGACAAAACATTGTGAAAGAAGCTTCACAATGCTAAAAAAAGAAATAATTTCCGACAGGATATTAGCTCACTATAATCCTGAATTACCAATTATATTAGCGGTAGATGCCAGCCCTGTGGGTATAGGCGCCGTTATATCTCATGTTTCTTCAGACGGTAAGGAACAACCCATAGCTTTTGCATCGCGCACGTTAAGTGCTAGCGAAAAAAATTATTCACAAATACATAAGGAGGCACTCGCGATAAAATGGGGGTACAAAAGTTCTTTTATTACCTTTACGGAAACGATTCATTTTATACACTGATCACAAACCTTTATTATCAATATTCGGGAAAATAAACTTCCGACAATAACAGCAACAAGATTGTTACATTACGCCTTATTCCTACAACAATTTTCATTTGACATTCGTTATAGACCATCTACAGATCATTTGAACGCAGATGCGCTGTCGCGCTTACCCTTAGCATCTGAACAATTATTCACAGATGAAGTTGAAATATTTCAACTACAACACATAGCAAATTTACCTATATGCGTAAATGATATTGCAAAAGCTACAGCCTCTGATGCAGAGTTAATACCATTATTACAAAAGTTACGAACAGGAAAACATCGTGTGCTAATGATGTAGCCTACTGTTTACAATCAGGATGCATTCTATTGGGATTACGAGTTTACATTCCCCAAAAATTTCGTAAACTTATCTTAAATGAATTACATACGGGACATTTAGGAATTATTAAAATGAAAGCGCTTGCGTTCATACGTGTATTGGCTGGGTATAAATTCTGATATTGAGCATATGTGTAAAATTGTACGCAATGTGCGCAATATAAAGAAAACAAATTTCCAATCAAAACACATTTTGGGAGTACGCATCTACCGTATGGGAGCATATTCATATGGACTTTGCTATGTATGCTGGAAAAATATTTCTGGTAATTGTTGACTCATACTCCAAATGGCCAGAGATATTCATAGTTCCATCTATGACCGCCAAGTCTACCATTGAAGTCTTGGAATCATTAATTGCTAGGTATGGAATTCCTCAAGTATTGGTTACAGACAACCAGTCAACATTTACTGGAATTGAATTTCAAAGTTTCAGTAGATCAAAAGGAATAAAGCACATCACTGCACCTCCATATAATGCAGCATCAAACGGGCAAGCTGAGCGCTATGTTTTCACATTGAAACAAGCGTTACGATGTCTGTCCAATAATAATAATAACTACATAGTAACTTACAAACTTTTCTAATGTCATACAGACGTGCACCGCATATGACAACGGGAGAAAGTCCGGCTCACATGTTTCTAAAAAGAGAAATACACTGTTCATTCTCAATGTTGCAACCTAATATACCCCAACAAATTAAACATAAAATTAGAAAAGATTATACCTTTAATGATCCCATTTTTTACAACGGTCAAAAGGTCGCTGTAAAAAATTACAACAATCCAAACAAAAGATGGGTTTTTGGTTTTATCGTATCACAAGATGGTGCTTTACAATACACTGTCCAAGTGCAAAATGAATTGTGGCGTCGTCATGCTGCACAAATTCGTGCAATTGGAATGGACATACCTATACTACCGGATGTACCTCACCTATCTCGTAATTACAATAAACAAGATATTTCGATGAATACTACGACACCTACGAAACCTAATACGGGATGTGTGGCACCGATACAGCAAACACCCCACGAGCAAGAAGAACCAAATGCAATTACAGAATCTAAAGAAACCTCCGTTAACGAAGCAACAAATACACCGGAAAAAACGGCAGATATAGTTAAGGAGTCATCTACAGAAATAAGCTCACCCTCTCTGGCCGCTCGCAGGGAACGTCGTAAGGTACAAGCACCTAGAAGACTCGATTTGTGAATGATATAAATAATTTGTAGTGTAGTGTAAATTACTCCGTAAGGGCAAGGAGATGTGATATATTATATTCACTTCGTACATTCATGTGACACTACCTTGGGATAGGTTTTATGTCAATTGTCAGAGTACTAGTAAGTACAATGGCAACTCTATTAATACATATAATTATCTAGTTGTGTATAGTTAAATAAAGTACATTCGCTATCTTAAGAGCCTACATTTATTGCTCCCGCAAAATACACAACATTTAGTTAGCAAAAACGATACAACAATTAATACATCTGTTGCAATACAACATAAATAATAGTGAACTTTGAATTTGTTTTTGAATTTATGAAAGTTTAAGAGGGCATATGTTGATGCGATGGTTATTATATTTTAATTTGTCATATAGTTGTTATTAGTTTTTTGAAAGGGGAAAGCATATCAGAAATAAACCCTACCCTAAACTACAAGATTTATAGTTTTATTGTGTGTACCTTGCCTGTCTACACCTTCCGCCTAATCTTGTAGAGGTTCTATTCTTTGCATCTCGATTGCGAATTTGCAGATTAGCCAACCGCAACATCTTACATCTTTATTTCTGTTTGCCAAGTTCACATAAATACCTACACAGAAGTTGTGTCTACATGCCAAGACGAGGCCGGCGTTTAAAAAGAGAGCCAGAAGATTTCCATATGAATGTTAGTCAAATGCCAAATATTCCAACAAGCGATAAAGAGACCCTTAACAGTGGTGGCGCTGATTGCCCAAAAAACACCGCCAAAAACAATTTCGACACTGGGGTTAACAATTTGCTTAAACAACTCGTTGACCGCCTGGCTATTTTAGAAGCTAGGAATCAAGACTTAGAAAACGCCATTAGAAAACAGTTTGAAAGTCAGCAGTATAATGCAACTTTGCCGTCAGTTCCAAAAGATCCACTTATTAGTTCTCATTGCTTAGCTAGTCAATTTTGGTGTTGCCATGTCGTCAGCTGAACCTCTTGAATCTAAAGAAATACTCAGAGCGAAGAAAATATTGAAGCTGATAACTAAAAGGATTGGTGACAAATTTGAAACTGGTTTATTATGGAAAGCAGACCATGTGATGTTACCAAATAACTACACAATGGCATTTAATCGTTTGTGTTATATACAGCAAAAAATGAAAAAAGATCCGCCATTTTATGAGGCATACAACACCGTGATGTCTAGCTACATATACAAAGGATATGCTAGAAAACTAAATCCAAACGAGATAGCTGTCAAAACGCCTAGAACTTGGTACCTCCCTCATTTTGCCGTGGTCAATCCAAATAAGCCAGGGAAGGTATGCATCGTATTTGACGCCGCTGCAGCTGCAAACGGAATCTCCTTGAACTCAGTTTTATTAAAAGGTCCAGATTTAAATCAACCGTTGAATGGCATATTGTTCAGATTTTGTGAAAATGCAATCGCCTTGTGTGCAGATATAAGAGAAATGTTCCTTCAAATTAAAATAAAAGAAGAATACCTGCATTCGCAACAATTTCTTTGGAGAAGCGAAAATATGGAAAAACCAGTCGAAATATATGTAATGACATCAATGGTGTTTGGAGCCTCTTGTTCCCCATGCAGTGCCTTGTACGTTAGGAATGAGAATGCCGAGGAATCGGCAAGTAGCGAGTCTGAAGTGGTGACAGCAATAAAAGTCAATCACTATATGGACGACTTGGTTTCAAGTTTTGACAGTGAGGAGACAGCGCTACGCATAGGCGGCCACGTTAGGGATACGCACGCAAAAGCTGGATTTGAACTTCAAGGTTTCGTGTCCAATTCTAGCACAGTACAATCTGTTTTAAATGGCAATCAAAGCCCTATGAGAGTCGTAATTAAAATTAATCCAGTTGATACTATAGATAAAGTGCTAAGAATATACTGAGATAGTAGTAACGATTAGTTCTGCTTTAAATTGTATGTACATCGAGTTACTCCAAATATTATCAAAGCCGAGCAGTGCCCGATCAAACATGAATTTTTGAGCTTGGTGATGTCAATATATGACCCGTTTGGAATGTTGGCCAACCTTACAATTTATGGAAAGGTACTGTTGCAAAAATTGTGGCGCGTAGGTGTCAAATGGGATGAAATGATTCCTAATGAAATTTATATGAAGGTCAGACAGTTTGTAAGAGCTTTACAAAAGGTAAAGGACTTCCACTGGAATCGTCATTATTCGAGTTATATAAAACAATCTTACACAATTCTCGAGCTCCATGTTTTAGTCGATGCGAGTGAGATTGCTTTCGCCGCAGTCGGCTACTGGCGTGTCCTATGGCAAGATATTATTGAAGTTTGTTTTGTTGCGGGGAAAACTAAGTGTGCACCACTAAAGGTCTTGTCTATTCCTCGTTTAGAACTTCAAATGGCGTTACTAGGTACACGTTTGCGAAATACAATTATAGAAAATCACAATGTGCAGCCAAAAAGGTCTTACTTCTGGAGCGACTCTAAAACGGTAGTTTCCTGGATAAAATCAGACCATCGACAATTTGAAACATTTGTAGCACTTCGAGTAATTAAATATTAGAATCAAAGCATGAGAATGACTGGAATTGGTTGCCGACAGCATTGAATGTGACTGAAGCGGGAACTTGTACTAAGAACCCGATAAATTATGAAGGAAATAACACATGGTTAATGGGACCCAAGTTCTTAAAACAAACTGAGGTGTTCTGGTCCAGATTTGTTGACAAACAAATACCTATTGAATGTTTTGAAAAGAAACATCAATGTCATGTGAGTAGTTTAGATATGGTTATTATAGATTTTACTAAATATTTCAATTTTCTTGGTTTAGTACGAACAGTTGCTTGGATGATGAGGCCTCTTTGTGTTATTCGAGAAGCTAGTAGAGATAGAAGCCTAAAAAACACAATAGCTGCTCTATCCGTGGAAGAGATTCAAGCCGCTGAAAAAATATTATGTAAGTTAGCCCAGTGTCAAGTTTTCAGTAACAAACTTGATTATCTAAAAGCTAATCGGTCAATTTCAAGTGGCAGCAGCATATTTACACTTACGCCTATGCTAAATGAAGAAGGTGTACTTTGTGCCTATGGGAGAACTGATTATGCTTCAGCATTACCGGAGTCTGCACGTCGACCGGCCATACTCCCTAAAAACCACGCTTTCACCGATTTAGTCGCCTCATGGTATCACAATAGACTTCACCATCAGAACGAAGAATTAGTGATTAATGAAATCAGAAGAAAGTAAATGTCAGAGTAGTTGTGAAACGAATTAAAGCAAACTGCATTCAGTGCAAAATTAGAAAGGCTACACCAAAACCTCCTATGATGGGGCAGTTACCAGCAGATCGTTTGACACCATTTGTAAGACCATTTACTTACACTGGTCTAGATTATTTTGGTCCGTTGCAAGTTGCTATAGGAAGGAGAGGAAAAAACAGGTGGGCCGCATTATTTACATGCATGACAATTCACGCAGTACATATAGAGCTAGCCACTAATCTATCCACAGATGCCTGCATATTGTGCATAAGAAATTTTGTTAAACGTCGCTCCGATATGGGCACTAATTTTGTAGGTTCTGATGGCGAGCTACATATTGTTGAAGATATATTCGACATGGCCTACATTCAGAACAAACTTTCAGTTCGAAATATAAAATGGGAATTTAACTGCCCAGCCAACCCCAGCAGTGGTGGATGTTGGAAAAGGCTTGTCCAGTCGTTCAAAAAGGTACTTGCGATAGTGCTGAAGCAAGTAGTTCCGCAGGTCGAGACTTTACGCAGTCTTTTGATAGAAGCTGAAAACATTATTAATAGCCGTCCACTTACTCACATACCAATAAATGCAGATGACATGGAGCCGCTTACGCCTAACCACTTTTTGCTGGGTACAACGAATTCGACTCAAACTTCAGGATCAGAGACAGTATCTAGTAGCCGAAAGCAATACCAGATAAGCCAGCAACTAAAGAACTGCTTTTGGTGTCACTGGATACGTGAATATTTGCAAACTCTTACAAAGCGGACTAAATGGTTTTTGCCCCAGAAACCGTTTAAAGAAGGTGACCTGGTAATAATTTGTGATGAGACCTCTCCCAGAAGTCAGTGGCGGAAAGGCGTGATTGTAAATACTTTTCCTGCTAAAGATGGGCACATACGTATAGTTGAAGTTAGGACGAGCAGCGGTGTTTTAAAACGTCCTGTGTCAAAATTAGCCAAACTCGATGTGATAAGTAAAGCTTGATAGTTTTACGGTGGGTGGAAATTTTGCAATACAACATAAATAATAGTGAACTTTGGATTTGTTTTTGAATTTATGAAAGTTTAAAAAGGCATATGTTGATGCCATGGTTATTATTTTTTAATTTGTCATATAGTTGATATTAGTTTTTTGAAAAGGGAAAACATATCATAAATAAACCTTACCCTAAACTACAAGATTTATAGTTTTATTGTGTGTACCTTGCCTGTCTACACCTCTCGCCTAATCTTGTAAAGGTTCTATTTCTTTGCATCTCGATTGCCAATTTGCGAATTAACCAACCGCAACATCTTACAACATTGGTATACAGAAAACCAACGCACACAAATAGGTACTTAAACTTTGATTCAAACCACCCACAATGTGTCAAACGAGGAATTATGAAAACCATGTATGATAGAGCAAAATTAATATCATCAAATGAAGAAATTTTAAAGAAAGGGAAAGATTTAATCAGATGTACACTAATAGAAAACAAATATCCTAAAAGAATAACATAGAAAGAAATGAATAAAAACCCTAAAAATAAAGAAAAAAAAAACAAAAACAACGATACGCACCAAAAAATGCTCTCAATACCATACATAAAAGGATTCTTCGAAAAAATCCAAAGAATAGGAAACAAATTCAGAATTAAAAAAAATATTTAGAACCAACAATACACTAAGAACACACTTAACAAAAACAAAACCCAAAAACGCAATATAAAAACTGCATCTACAAAATACCGTGCGAATGTAAAAAGTTTTATATTGCGGAAAGTTCAGACCATTTGAAGTTCGATTAAAAGAACATAAATCATATATAAAAAATAGAAAATTTAAAAAATTCATGATTTGCCAACATGCATGGGACTCCAGTCATAAAATAAAATGGGAAGACGCTAAAATTATCGACAAAGAAGAAAACCACCAAAAACGAAAATCAAAGAAACTGCTTATATAACCCTACATAAAAATAACTGCGTAGCAAACGAATCCGTGACTTTCAATAAGCAATGGATTCCATTACTAAAAAAAATAACAAAAGAAATAACAAACGAAAACCAAATGCCCACAATATCTAGGTAGCATTGCAAGTTTTTCCTGGGTTTTCCTTGCGATATTAACATGAAATACAGCCTACTTACATGATTTCTATTTATACATACAACAACTAATTACTAACAATAGGCATATTAGCAGCTCCCGGCTGCTTAAGCCTTTCGGTAACATAATCACACACTTCTTTAATAACCATCCTCTCAACCATATAAATAGAAACATGTTAAAAAATGTTTTCCAAACCTCAAATTATTGAATTTATTTGAAATTACTAATAAAAATTAATCAGCTAATTTCACGTTAAGCATATTGGCTACCTAAAAAGTCGGTCCCAGGCCGCAACACAAATTGAAGACAATCATTCTTTTAAACTTTAAAATTTTCACCTAATGTACTCAAACCATCGAACATCAATAAATCAAAGTCACCTTTTATTTATGTCATAAATGTCAAACTTGAAGTTTTTATTATTATGACAACGATCCTAGGTCATGGATCGAAACGTAAATAAAGATTTTAAAAACTATGAGTGGTTTACTTCCCAAAGAAGATTAAGAAAAACAAGAGGTGTGACGAAATTCCAAGATCATTTATAAAAATATTTTTCTGCAATACTAGTGTCTCTGCTAGATTATTCTATAAAAACTGGGCAGTTTCCTGATGCATTGAAAATAGTGCCAGTTCCCAAAAAGGCGATCTACAATGTGTTGAAAATGTTAGACCAATCTGCATACTTTCACTCTTCTCAATAATTTTTGTAAAACTAATCGGGAAAAAATTAATAAATTTTCTATTGAAGTATAGTCTGTTGGAGGAACAGCATGGTTTTCGACCAGGCCGTTCTGCAGAAACAGCTGCATGAGAATTTTAAATCATGCATTTCTTGGAACGTAATTCAGATTGGGTAATGTCTTGCTCGTATAAATGGTACTTCAGGAATGTCTGTTATGCAACTTCTACAATCCTATTTTATTACAAAAACAGTTTTTTATGAAATATATAAGATTCTACTTAAGCTTAACATATGCAACTTAATTGCATAATGTCCGTATGAATTTTTTGTTTGAGGTTGTAGGCGAGGGCATGTGATTGCTCTTCCTACAAGAAGGAAACTTGACTAGTATTATTCATATTAATCTTTTTATTATCAAGTTTTGATGAGGTATTTGTGTTTTTGCTTATCGACACGGATGATTTAATAGTTTCTGTGTATCCTGTTCTAAATGTGTGCATTGTATTGCTTGTTGTGCCTTTTTTGTATAAGGTTTTGCATTTTACTTAACTGTTTAATATTAGGGGCTTTTTAAACCGCGTATGGGAAGTTTTCCTTTCTCATCTTTAGTTTAAGCCTTTATATGTAACGTTCCTGATTATTAGTGTCTCACGCATTTCAGGACATTAACCTCAGTTGCGGTGCGTCAACCACAAACGTTGCGTTTCTCGGCTATAAAAATGCAGGTGTGTTTAGCAGTGTTCAATTACAGAATCTCTATCTTCTTATTATTTTTGTTTGGATCAGCCATTTCTGGAAAAGTTTGTGTCTTGTCTACATCCAGAGTAATAATAGGGGACTCGACATTTAGAAGTGCTGTATTGCTCGTTGGAGACAAATGTTTAATATAAACGGTGGATTCCACATGTCTTGCAGCGTATTATGGGATATTCAAATGGTAGCTGTTTGTGAGTTATAATTAAAGTGACTTTGAAGTGCTACGATAGACACGGCAATAAACAGTGCGACCAGAATGACAAGGGAAAGTCACCAATGTTCGTTTTCCGCCAGCATTATTCTTAAAGCTATGTAACTGTACACGCTGTAAAGTTATCCTTATTAATAAAGTATAGTTTGTTGCCATCATTACTTAGTATTAAAATCCCAGTAATAAACATGGCGCAGTCGTTAGAAAATGAATATATTTCGTATTAAAATTAACTGGGAACTTTGATTCTGGCACCATTTGAAAGTAAGGTTAGAAGCACGTTTATTCAAGCAAAATTGGAGTAGTTTTTCGTGTAAGAAAATGTCTGAATACAATAAACCAGGCAAATTGACACTGAAAGGCAACCTTGCAGAAAATTTTAAATCCTTTAAACAACAGGTATCGATTTATTTTACAGCAACGGAAACCGACAAAAAACTGATGCGGTTCAGATTGCGAGATTATTAAATTTAATGGGCAGTGAAGCTTTAAAAGTTTATAACACGTTTGATGTTGCGTCGTTGACAACTATTGATTTAATTTTGAAAGAATTCGAGTCTTATTGTATGCCCAAGAAAAATGAGGTAATGGAACACTATAAATTTTTCTCGAGAAAACAAAAACCAGGTGAACCCTTTGATGTATTTTTAACTGATTTAAGGAATTTAGTGAAATCCTGTGGCTTTGGGGAAGCAGAGAGCAAAATCCTGCGTACTCAAATTGTTTTAGGCATTAAGGATCCCGATATACAAGCAAGATTATTGCGGGAGGACACAACTTTGAAATCGGTAATTGGATACTGTCAAGCAGCAGAAATTGCAGAGTTAAATAGAAAAACCCTAGAGGATGACCGTACAAGAATTTCAGTTGTTGATATTAGGTCCAATAAAATACATGGAAAGAAACTATTTGGCACAAATGAAGAGACCAACGTTCAGAAAGTTGCTAGCAATAACGGTAGAGGTAAAGCTTTTGTTTGTAAAAGGTGTAACCGTAATCATATTAAGGGCGAATGTCCTGCAATGGGACAGCAATGTCTTAAATGTTCAAAATATAACCATTTTAAAGTCTGTTGTAAATGGCAAAGTACTGGTAGCGATAAGCGCCAAACATTTGAATTAAGTGAAACAGATAATACGTTTCAGATTAATGTTATTAAAACTATTCACTACACAGATAAAAAAATGGCATACAGAATTGCTCTTAGATAATGTTAGTATTAATTTTAAATTAGATAGTGGAGCAGCAACTAATATAATACCAATGGGAATTTTTAATAAATTGTCTAATCACAAATTAGATAGGACCAATATTAAACTTGAAGCTTTTGGTGGATTTAAAATAACGCCAGGTGGCGAATTCAAAGCGACTTTAAACTATAAGGACAAATTAATTGTTACAAAATTTATTGTAGTAGAAAATAATGCCTGTATTCCCATTTTAGGACTAGATTCTTGTGTAGAACTAGGTTTAATAAATAGAGTTAACGATATATGTAAAAATGAAAATTCGGGAAAGTTAAAATTCATAAATGCAAATGAGGATGTATTTTCAGGTTTAGACTCATTTCCTGAAGTAGTGTCACTTAAATTAACGAGCAACGCTGTACCGAAAGCTAGTGCAAGTAGGCGAGTCTCACTTAAAATTAAAGAGAAATTAAAAGTAGCTTTAGATGAATATGAAAAAAAGGGGAGTTATTATACCTACTAAAGAACCATGCGAGTGGGTTAGCAATCTAGTTTGTGTAGAAAAGGCTAACAATCAGCTTAGGTTATGTATAGATCCCACTCATCTTAATAAATATCTAGTTAGGGACTTATGAAATTCCAACGTTTGATGAAATTAGCTCCAAGTTGGCTAATAAAAAATGCTATTGTATTTTTGACCTTAAAGATGGATTTCACCAGTTGGTTCTGGATGAAAAGTCAAGCAAGTTGTGCACCTTTAGCACTCCTTTTGGTAATTACCATTATTTAAGGGCTCCGTTTGGGTTGTCTGTAATACCTGAGATTTTTATCAAGTTAGTTAATAAATACTTCGGTAATATTAAGGGTGTAGTACCCTACTTTGATGATTTATTGTGTGCTGCAAATACTGAAAAAGAATTGCAAATTATAATACAGAATGTTGTAAATGTAGCAAGAACAAATAATATAAAATTTAATCCCGACAAATTACAATATTGTAAAACGGAGGTTAAATATTTAGGTTCAATTTTTAGCAACAAAGGCATCCTTTCAGATCCTGAACGATCTAAATGTATTGAGGAGTTAAAACGTCCTGAAAATAAAAAAGACCTGCAGAAATTTCTGGGAATGGTCAATTTCATAAGAAATTTTTTACCAAACTTAAGCGATGTAATATCACTTTTAAGAGAATTACTTAAAAATAATGTGGAGTGGTTGTGGACGGAGGTCCATGATAATTTATTTCAAAAAATTAAAAAAATGGTTGTTAACAGTACTGCTTTAATGCCTTTTGATGTTAATCGACCGATTGAAATTCAATGTGATTCTTCTAAAGATGCCTTAGGTGCATGTCTTTTGCAAGAAAATAAACCAGTGGCGTTTATATCAAGCTGTTTAACGCAAACTGAAATTCAATACACACAAATAGAAAAGGAATAATTGGCATGTTCGTGGGCTTTAAACAAGTTCCATTTCTATGTCTATGGACATATGAATGTTGTAGTTTATACTGATCATCAACCGCTAACAGCAATAATTAAAAAAGAAATAGCTGATATAAAAAACAATCGCTTGCGGCGATTACGATTGAAATTAATTTCATACAATTTTCAATTAAAGTATTTGCCAGGCAGATTTATGTATATAGCAGATTATTTATCTAGAAATTTTTTACAAGTCCAAATCAAAAGACGATGATACTATGACTGAAAGAATTCATGTGATAACAGAGTATGATATTAGCTTCTCAGAAAATAGACTAATAGAATTTAAGAGGTAAACTGCTAAAGATAACGTGTTAGGGCAAATTAAGAATTTTTATAAAAAAGGTTGGCCGAAAAAATTAAACAATGAAGTGCGAGAGCTGAATCATTTTTATGAACTCAGGAATGAAATAACTGTAGAACACGAATTAGTATTTTATAAACGGAGGTTAATTATTCCGAAAACATTGAGAGAATTCATTTTAAGTGAAGCTCATGAATCACATCTGGGAATTAGTAAAATAAAGGATAAAACGTGTAGTTTATTCTATTGGCCAGGGATTAGAGCTAGTTTAATAAGCTTTGTTCAGAGCTGTAAAATTTGTCAAAAATTTCAAAAGTCAAATATAAAAGACCCCTTGATTAGTCATGAAATTCCTGAGCTACCATTTTTAAAAGTAGCGATGGATTTTGCAGAATATAAAAATCAGAATTATTAAGTGATGGTGGAATACTATTCTAGATGGCCAGAGGCCATAAAAGTAACAAACAAAGACGCATCCACTGTAATTAAAGTATCCAAAGAAATATTCTCAAGATGGGGTATTCCGCAAACAGTTATTGCTGATAATATGCCATTTAACTCCTATGAGTTTAAACAGTTTGCAGAACAGTGGAATTTTAGTGTGGTTACAACTAGCCCGCATTATCCTAACGCTAATGGTCTAGTGGAAAAATATGTAGGGATTGTTAAGGACCTCTTAATTAAAAGTGATGAAGCTAAATCTGATTTCAATTTAAGTTTGCTTGAATATAGAAATAGTCCAGTTGCTGGATTACCGTGGTCACCGGCACAGCTAATTCAAAGTAGGAATTTGCGAACTAAGTTGCCAACTAAATTAGATTCATTAATACCCGTGGTAATTCAAAATGCCATTGATACAATGAAAGACAATCAATTAAAACAGTCTGAGTATTACAATAAAAATGCAAACATTCATGCCGAGTTTCATCCAAATGACAAGGTTTTAATTAAAAATGTTAAAACTAAACATTGGGAGGAAGGGAAAATTGTGAAGAAGCTTGACTTTCCACCCAGGAGTTATTGGGTTGAAATAAATAATATAGTTTTAAGACGTAATACATCATTTATTAAGAAATATTATCAGAGGGTTAACGATTTAGATAGTGAGGTAGAACCATTCGTTCCAAAAAGCGGCCCTGTGAATGTCCTACCAAAGGAAACAAGTAATGATGTATGTACAAAAAGTGGAAGAATAATAAAGCCACCCAACCGATTAAATTTATAGTTTATAAGACTAGATACATACAATTTTGTTATACTTACATTACATTTGAATTGTGTTTAGTTTCAATATATTTTGATGTATAGGTATAAGATTTGTCAACCAGAATTAAGCAGTTTGATGTATTAATTTTCGTGTGTTGTTTTGTAAAAAAAAAGGGCATGTTTGTGAGTTATAATTAAAGTGACATTGAAGTGCTACGATAGACACGGCAATAAACAGTGCGACCAGAATGACAAGGGAAAGTCACCAATGTTCGTTTTCCGCCAGCATTATTCTTAAAGCTATGTAACTGTACACGCTGTAAAGTTATCCTTATTAATAAAGTATAGTTTGTTGCCATCATTACTTAGTATTAAAATCCCAGTAATAAACAGTAGCTGTAATCAATCTAACTTCTTCTACCAAAGAATTACACTTACATTGTCTATTATGATTTTTAAAAATACAAATTCTGAAGGTGCTAACCAAGACTATATAGGAGTAACATATGTAGATTGCCTAGGGGGGATATACACATAATCGTGTGGTGTACAGTTAGTGAACATGCATAGTAACGAACGAATAGAATGTTATTATAGACCCGTAAACGTGGTACGTACGCCACAAATGACAGTTGGAAACGATATTACATAATGTGAAAATTGACGCGCAAATTTAGATGACGTCACACAATATGCAAATTAGGGCGACGCAATTTATAAAGTATACAAATTTTAGGGGACCCCTAAGGGATACTTACGTGAACAAGTAGAGCTTCCTTCACGATCACTCCATTATAGCGGCGGCTTTTTTCAGGATTACTCCATGATAGCGGCGGATTTCTAATATTTCTCGGTCGTAGGTCTTGAGCCAGGTTGCATCCAAATTCCAATTTGATTTTCTTCTTCCTATGTAGAGGTACGATAAGGAACGGGTTTGGGGAACGATAATCAAAGAAGGCAAAAGGGAATCTACATAATAATGAAAGACACGATAGGCTGCTCAAAAAAAAAACAACCTTGTTCACATCTCGGAGGCTAGTTGTATCACGTATATCGGAAATTCCCCACTCTCCTCCTTCGTCCACACGCGTCGGCGCAATCTGGAGCAAACGCACTGTCTGAAGTGACGGAAATACGCGCACAAGTCTTTTTAAATTTATGCCGCGAAATTCTTACATATTAAAACTTATAAGAATGTTTACAGTCGATTTAGGCACGTAACATTGTAAAACCTATGATAGCACAACTTCCCCCTGTTCAGATTTAAATTTTTAGTCTTTAGCACTAATGTCAATGTTTTCCAGATTATTCCATTGTATTGTTCTATTTGACCATTTTCTTCTGGGTTGTATGGAGTAGACTGACTGATAGAAATACCTTTATTCTGTAGACAGGTTACAATTTCCTTTGACATAAAGGAAGTTCCCCTATCTGTGTGAATAAATGAAGGAATTCCAAAAGTATAAAAAAGCTTAATTAGCCAGTTAATAACAGTAGATAAGCTGATATCTCTTCACGGGTATGCAAACAAAAATCTGGAGTATTTGTCTATTATCGTAAGTGTATATTTATTTTGGTTTGAGCTTGGTGCGGGACCTTTAAAATCCAAATTAAGAGGTTCAAAAAAAGTAGTAACTTTTATAATATGACCATTACAGTTCTTCTGAAATAGTGGCTTAATTTTTGCACATCTGTACATCTTCCAAAGAATATGACAAATCTCGGCTTCTTACAAAATGAATGTAAAAAGTCTTCAAAACTACCCGTTTTGAAGCTTCTTAAGAATCAGACTCGGAACACAGTGCTTTACTAAAAAAAAACGAAGTATTCTCTGAAAGCTAAATAAATTTTTTTACTCTTTTAATAGACTGACATTTCTCACTAAATTTCTGACTAACACTCATTATTTTTAAAACAGAACAGACAAAATATTACAATTCCAACATCACTCCCACCTTAAATTACCAATATTAATGAAATAAATGACAACTTGACCATATAATATACGTATATTCAAAAATAAGTTCTATTTTTTGGTTTTACATAAATTTATTAAATTTGGTCTCATTGCACTACTACAGGTTAGATGTGTTGCATTCAGCACTGCCATTCATAGGGAAGTCCCCCTCCAAAAGTCACACTTTCCGCATCATGCACATGTGCGCTCGAGAACTTGAAATCCACTTCAAAAAAATGTGAGGTGGGAATTTTGGTTGTACCCAAATCACAGGCGGCTCCGTGGCGTAGTGGTATGTGTGTGACTACTACGTCCAAGGTCCCGGGTTCGAATCCCAACACGGTCCGCTTGAAAAATGTTAGGCGAGCATTTTTCACAAAAATACACCCTCGTTCGGATGAGAGGAAAATGGAGGTCCCGTGTGTGAGTGTTGTCACGCACGTTAAAGATCCCTACCTTGCTTGGAACAGCAAGGGTTCGGCAAAATTCCAAATTTTCCAGGTAAAAAAACTCGCTTTCTGACCAATGTAGTACCTTCGGGTGGAGCATTGGAAATCAAATGTAATGTACCCAAATCACAGGGCAGCTCCGTGGTGTAGTGGTATGTGTGTGACTACTACGCCCAAGGTCCCGGGTTCGAATCTCGACACGGTCCACTTGAAAAATGTTAGGCAAGCATTTTTCACAAAAATACACCCTCGTTCGGATGAGAGGTAAAATGGAGGTCCCGTGTGTGAGTGTTGTCACGCACGTTAAAGATCCCTACCTTGCTTGGAACAGCAAGGGTTTGGCAAAATTCCAAGTTTTCCAGGTAAAAAAACTCGCTTTCTGGCCAATGTAGTACCTTCGGGTGAAGCATTGGAAAAACAAATGTAATGTACCCAAATCACCACCTAGATACGCCTACACATAATCACCATCGTAGAATATTTTCAAAATGCCTTGTAGTTGTAAAAGTTTATTACCTTACTAGTTGTAAAGATTATGTTTCATTGCTTAGATTAATTTGTTATAATTGGATATAGAACAAAACGACTTCATATAAATTCGTGTAAATTTGCATAACTCTGTTTAACATAATACGACTTTGGATAACCGTGCATTGATTACATCACCCCAATTTTCTAAGTAATTTAATTAAGGAGTTCACAAACTTGATGCAATCCTCCAGTCGCCTGACAGAAGATGGAAAAGACATTCTTCCTCTACGACAGATAAGAAGCGACTGACTAGTTTTAAAAGTTGCAGGTGGATTGCCGCGTAGTGAAACAAACAACATCAGGTGTGACCTTGTATAAACTGCACGGTTTCTATAGTAACCTGATTTGAACATGGACACAAACTTATCGTAAATTGAAGGTTTTATGAAAGTAAAACTTTGTTTATGAGAGACAAAAAAATACACCGGTTGTTTTACAATTTATATGATTAAGTATATTACCAAACGAAAATTTATAAAACTAAAAATGATTCTAAATCAAAAGCAATTAGGTAAAACGGGTTCTGGAAAATAAACATGCTTCAGGGTGTTGTTTTGTACAATATATCCTAAAAGATTGATTCGGTTTTTTGAGTAATGACATTTATCCTGATTTATAGTTAGACCTTATTTCTCGACACTGTTTATAAGCTTTTGCAGGTTAGAGTTGCGAATGTCTTGATTTTAGACCCAAATAGTGAACCGCTAAACTAAAAAGTTGTAAATATGTGTTATAAATGCCACTGTACATTTATAAAAAATACATATAGTAAAAAGAAATAAATAAAAGTGGTGCGTGTGTTCAGTACTTAGAAAACAGTACAATAAATGTTAAAATCAAAAGAGATCAGCTCTCTTTAACTCATTTTTAAAGAATTTTTGAAAGGTTTATGTTATATTAAACATAAGTTCACAAATAATTTGTGTCATTCGTTGAAGTTATAAGTTTTGATTTTTTGCTTTCAACCTTCTTCTTTAAGCATATATATGGTATTCTATGTAGTTAGTCACGGCAAAAGACCCTGCTCATGAGAAAAGTTATCCACTGTTTCCATTTTTTCTCCTAATATTACTAAAATGTCTACATGATTTTCCTTTACATACTGACGTATCAAACAACACAGTAATTATGCGTGTATAAAATGTTACGCACTTTATCATAAAAGTTGCTATAAGGGAAAAAGAAAGGATGTATGAAACTGGATAACTGTGAAATAGTTTATTGTAATGAAAAATCCTTATCGATCACAGAGAAAAAATACTTAAAACTAACGGAAATGGAAAATGATTTAAATGAATACATCCTACAAATAATCTCTGAGCCTGATTTTCTTATCTATCATAATAATCAATTAAAATATCACCTGAATCCTATTGTTGAAGAAAGTGCAGATTTTGAAGATTTCGTTACAAAAAGAAATGAGAATCGTTTAGAGAAAATCAATGAATTCTTGTATAAAGATAAAGCTCTAGAAAAAGAAGTGCAAACACTAAAATCACAATTAAATGAAATATTATTGTTAAGTACACTTTTGGCAATTGTAAATTATACTTTTGATACTGTGAAATGTGCCTGGGCGTGATGGCATAGCTAGGTGATGTGACGGTAGTGTCTTTAGTAGCGAGAGGTGGTAGTTAACTTAGGTCCTAGGGACCTTGGGATCTAGTAATGAGTGGAGTAACATCTTGACGAAATCAACAACAGTATTTATGAATATTAAATAAACTTAAGCTAAATGACGTTAACAAAATATGAAGCGGTATAAGAGTTAAACAATTATAATTATAAAGAATTACTTACGTGACTATCTTGATTAGGGTTTCTTTAGCATCTATAAAGGGTTAAGCTACCATTTCAATGAGAGCCAACTCGCTCTACATTACATTTGATTTTCCAATGCTCCACCCGAAGGTACTACATTGGCCAGGAAGCGAGTTTTTTTTTACCTGGAAAATTTGGAATTTTGCCGAACCCTTGCTGTTCCAAGCAAGGTAGGGATCTTTAACGTGCGTGACAACACTCACACACGGGACCTCCATTTTACCTCTCATCCGAACGAGGGTGTATTTTTGTGAAAAATGCTCGCCTAACATTTTTCAAGCGGACCGTGTCGGGATTTGAACCCGGGACCTTGGGCGTAGTAGTCACACACATACCACTACGCCACGGAGCCGCCTAAACAACTCGCTCTACAGCAGACTACCCATGACTTGGCCAACTGCTTAGCTGCCCACAAACTACCGATGAGTGGAAAGGTGTCTTTGCCTTTTATACATGCTGACCCAAGGATACTGGTTTTACGGAAGGTTTTGGCATGTGATAATCAGTACAAAGGTTAGCCAAAACTTCCTAGTTTGTAATAATCTTACAGGAAAACTGAATATGAAAAATACAAAGTAACTAACCAATGTGGTACAGATTAAGAAGAAATAACATGAAACATTAAGGTTTGGTTTGAACAAGATAATGACAAAGTAGATTGCAAAGTTTCCTAAAATACAGGATGCGGAATGTATTGATTGCTACAATGTTGCATTTCTAAAAGTAATCTAAAATAATGGCTTTGCTATATACAACATTATGTCCAAAACCTTGTTAGACAATAATACCCAAACAAAGTTAACTAGTAAATGCAATGCTCGTACACAAATTGACAGGCGCTGCAGCTCACAGCATGATGGTACTTACTCATAACGTAAGTGAAAATTGCTCAAATGTTGATCACACTAAAACGGTGAACCAGGAACTTAACGTATACTCCTAAATGGAGTATAAAATCACTCCAGGCTCTCAACATTCACTCATTCAGTGCAAACTCGAACACAAATTGATGTGTTCTGGACTACATCAAGATGTCATTAATCAAAATTATAATGTAATCAAAAGCTGCTTAAAAGTTGATAATATTAAAAACAAAGAACCAAGAACTTAACATTTACTCCCAAGCGGAGTATGAAACCACTCCAGGCTCATGAAAATCAAATTCTTTGTCTGATACTAAACACATATGTTTGTGTTGTCTTGTTCGAACTTGGATTAGGGCTTAATTCTTCAAACGTATCATATGCAGCTTACCAACAGACGAAAAATATATTTATTTGCAGATAGCCATGCAAGAGGCATTTTCTAAAATACTAATACATCTAATAAAATTGTATCATCATGAAATCTTCCCAGAATGCAGACCAAATGCATCCTTGACAATGTGAACTATAGTCTAACAAGAAACCTCAATAACTATAACTTCAATGATTATATTATCATAATCGGAGGTGCAAATAATGCTCTAACGAGAAGTAAAATATCACTGTCAACAAAATCATTACTATCTAATATAGCTAAAACTACTAACCTGGTACTAAATTCCACACCTAATTGGAAATCTTGTATCGTACTTAGGGAGAGTAGTCAAATATCGACCGCACCCTCTCTAACCGAATCTATAAGTGATTTAACATCAGAACAGAGCAGGACGCCAAGTATTTACAGCACCTACTGTGACGAAATCAACAGACAGCCATTTAGTCTAGAGTTAGCCTGGAGAGTGAATGCTGCGTGATTTTCGATCTTTTTTTATAATATTCTACGTGTTTATGTTATGGTAAGACAATATTTTCTTTTGATTTTGATTTTGTTTTTGTGACGTAAGCTAAACAAGACAAAACTGGAATAATTTTATAGTAAAACTTAATGCCGATATCTAACCTAGTTTTTTGTTTGTTTACATATTTTTGTTTAACGGAATCGGCTAATATCGACCACAAATAATCGAAATTATCCCACCATGGTCGATATTGTTCTAATAGTATTAATTTTTTTCAGATGCCCCGGAAAGGATATACGCGAAAGAGTACCTGTTCTTCATGGTCTGAGAACAACATGGGGCATGCCTTTACAGCAATAAAAGAGAAGGATGTTCCAATAAAAAAAGCAGCAAGAATGTTTGATGTTCCATATGGAACCTTACAGGATCGTTTAAGTGGTCACTTTCGTCCACAAAAATACAAGTTGTAAAGAAAATCAGTGTTCAGTGATGAGCAAGAAGCTAGACTTGCAAACCATATTATTGACATGGCAAACGTATTTTATGAACTCGCAGCAATTAAAATTAGACAGCAGAAACAAATCGACTGAAGCATAACTTCAATAAGGAAAAGGAAATATGCGGTAAAGATTAGCTCTAGGCGGCTCCGTGGCGTAGTTGGTATGCGTGTGACTACTATGCCCAAGGTCCCGAGTTCGAATCCCAACACGGTTCGCTTGAAAAATGTTTGGCGAGCATTTTTCACAAAAATACGCCCTCATTCAGATGAGAGGTGAAATAGAGGTCCCGTATGTGTGTTGTCACGCACGTTAAGGATCCCTACCTTGCTTGGAACAGCAAGGGTTCGGCAAAATTCCAAATTTTTCGGATAACAAAAACTTGCTTCCTGACCAATGTAATATCTTCGAGTGGAGCATTGGAAAATCACATGTAAGGGTAAAGATTGGCTGTATTCATTTTTGCGTCGTAATCCAACCTTAAGCATCCAAAAACCAGAAGCTACAAGTTTGAATAGAGTTTTAGCTTTTAATAAACAAGAAGTAGCATTATTTTTCAATAATGTAGAAAACTCTGCAGTTAATATAAATTCGAAGCTCATCGTATCTATAATGTCGATGAGACTGGTATTAGTAATGTTCATGTTTCAAACCATATTGTAGCTAAAAAAGATCAAAAACAAGTAGGTGCCCTTACAAGCGCACAGTTAGTGACTGTTGTTGTTTGTATGAGCGCTGCCGGTAGTTTTGTCCCATTCTACATGTGATTTTCCAATTCTCCACCTGAAGGTACTACATTGGTCAGGAAGCGAGTGTTTTGTTGCCTATTTAGAATTTTGCCGAACCCTTGCTGTTCCACGCAAGACAGGGATCTTTAACGTGCGTGCCAACACTCACACACGGGACCTCTATTTGACCTCTCATTCGAACGAGGACGTATTTTTGTGAAAAATGCTCGTTTAACATTTTTCAAGCGTACTGTGTTGGGATTCGAACCCCGGACCTTGGGCATAGTAGTCACACACATACCAACTATGCCATGGAGCCGTCACTTTTGTCCCACCACTGCTCATTTTCAAAAGAAAACGGATGAAAGAGGCGTTGGGAAGGAATGGACCTACTACCATGTACAAATGTTCTAAATCGGGGTGGATAAATAAAGATATTTTTACCAAATGGATACAGCATTTTGCAACGTATACAAGAGCTACCACAATTGACCCTGTTTTATTAATTTGTTACGTGCCGAAATCGGCACTAAACATTTTCAATTCAAGCTTTAATTTGTAAGAATTTCGCGCCAAGGATTTAATAAGACGTGCGCGTATTTCCGTCCCTTTAAACAGTGCGTTTGCGCGAGATTGCGCCGACGCGGTGTGCCAAAGAGGCTGGTGGTGATTTCCGGAGATACGTGTCGGGACTGGTGATCGAGAGGCCAACGAATGTAGTTGCCTTTGTGTCTTATCGTGTCTTTTTGGTTATATAGGTTCCTTGCCTTATCTCTGATTATCGTTCCTTATATCCAGTTTCCTGTCGCCCCTTTACAAATAAAAAGAAGACAAATTGAATTTGGTTTCAACCGGGCCCAGCGAATTACCCACGCCCGAAAAGGATCAACGGAGCCCCGCTGCTGCCATCAGGGAGAAGCGTTGGATTCGCCCTACAGTTTACGCAAGTACTCTTTTGGTTTTCCTTATTATTAGTATAACTTTTTTATTATGTTGTAGTAATTCGAATATTGATATGACGCAATCTTTTATTTGCGCGTCATTTTTACAATTATTTAACATTGCTGCCAACTGACTGTAGCGGCTCGCGTACCGCACCGACGGGGGTATAATAGTGGCGCCACGTTGGCCACCACTATTATAATCCCGTCAATAGGGTACGCGAGCCACTACAGTCAGTTGGTAGCAATGTTAAATAATTGTCAAAATGACGCGCAAATAAAGTATTACATCACGCAATTATTTAGAATTACTACATCACATAAAAGCCCAAAAGAGTACTTACATAAATTGTAGGGCTTCTCGCAACACTACTCCATGATGGCGGCAGCGGCTTTGCTGATCTTTTTCGGACGTGAGTGATCGTTGAGCCCGGTCAAATCCAAATTCAAATTTGTCTTCTTCTTTTTTGTAGCGGAACAGTGGAATAGGATGAGGGACGATAATTATGTAGAAGGCAGGAAACCTACATCTCAAGAAAAAGACACGATAAGACACAAAGGTAACTACATTCGTTGGCGTCTCGGTCACCAGTCCCGATACGTCTTCCAGAAATCCACCACTTTCCTTCTTGGCACACCGCGTCGGCGCAATCTCGCGCAAACCACACTGTCTAAAGTGACGGAAATACGCGCACGACTTTTTAAATCCTTGGCGCGATATTCTTACAAATTAAAACTTGAATTGAAAATGTTTAGTGCCGATTTCGGCACGTAACAAATTATGGATAACCATTCCACCCATTCTAGCTTAGTCACATATAATTTTTGCAGGGAGAACGGTATTGAAGTGATATCACTCCCACCCCATACATCACATCGGATTCAACCTCTTGATGTCTGTTTTTTTTTGGTCCACAAAGGATCGCTTATAATCAAGAGTGCGATAAATTAAAACAGCATGGAAAAATTTTGCAAACTGATATTGTGGAATTATTTAAAAATGCCTACTACAGGGTAGCAACTATAGAAAAAAGAGTCCATGGTTTTGAGGTTACTGGAATACATCCTATGAATAGGTTCCAATTTTTTGACAAATAATTTATCACCGCTTGCCCGATGTTGATATTTCAATTTCTTCACAGAATGCAGTACCTAGTGATAGTTCAACCCTAGATAGCTTGAATAGTGAAGGTTTGAATCAAAGATCTCCTATAGCTGGAACATCCAGATATGAGCAAACACCATCGCCTAAGCCTGGATCGTCTACTTCTATGAGTAAATGATGTCGCATATCTTCTACTTCTACCAACACAGATTTAGAGCTCGAGGAGCATGTTGATGATGAACCAACTGACGACAAACGATAAGATTCTTGAACGAAAATTGTCAAGCAAATCCTTTGCTCATTTTTGCCGTTACCAAGATTAAAAACTAGAAATCAATCAAGACAAATTCAACTTTCAAATATTATGACATTGACTTCGGCGAAGGAAGAATTAGAAAAAAGGAAGAAAAAAGAGGATGAAACAAGAAAAGTTGAAAAACGTTAAAAGATGTGTTGCCCCTACGAGAAAGAAGAAGAATAATGCTGGGAAAGATGACATATGCTCCATATGCCAAGATTTTGGAATGAAAAATGAGCTGTGGTGATGTCGGGTATGTGGTTCTTAGGCTCATGCTGACTGCAAAGACATCGAGAAAGCTGACTCATGTCTGTTTTCAATGTTAATTACAAATCTTTTTAATTTTTTTACATCTGTTTGTTTAAATTTGTAAAAAAGTTATTAAATTATTTGGCGGATATTATCCGTCTTGATAATTGATTTTACCCGACAGGTCGATATTACCCACCAAAAATACAGATTCCATTTTCCTCATTTTACAAAAAAAGAAATTATAACTAAACAATAATTGTTTGTGGTTGTATTAAGCATAATCCTTTTTTAGTTATCTCTTAAAAAACGCAAGTTTCTAACTACAACCGGGAACGGAATAACGAATTTTTTTTGCTTAAGTGGTCGATATTCGACTACTCCCTCCTAGTAATTTTATATCATCATCATTAAGTTTTCAGTCCTGGCACTGATTGACGCATACCTCCATTGTTTCCTATTCTGATCTAACCTACACATTTCCCCGAAATTGCCACAGTCTGCATCTTTTACTATCTGCATGCAGTATGATCTAGGTCTATATCTACCTCTCTTTATTCCTATCTCTGCTTGTAATATATCCCGCACTATTCCCCAACAATGCCATAGAACGTATCCTGTCCTATGCCTTCTATATTTTTCTGTTTTCACAGATATCTTTATTCTTCTACTATTTCTATAACCTGTTTGTTTGGCTTTATCTGTTCGTGCTATCATCCGCATACATCGGAAGCATAACATTCCAAAAGGCTTCTTCCTTTTCTTGTGTTTCTCCTATTGTCCCTATTCCATAGGTGTACAGTGCTATGCTCTACAAATGCTTCCAACACTTTTGTCCTTGTTTCTGTTTGTTGTTTTCGAACATAGCCGGTACTCTTTTTTATTAGATACAGCACAATACCCCTTCTATTGTTTTCTAAATATTTACCCTATTTCATCGATATTCAGTGGTATGTGAAAGAGGTTAAGTAACCTGACGGTTACCAAGATCCCCAACACTGACATTTGCCGAATTAATAGTTCTCTAGTCAATTCTTTCATACAATCAACATTAGTTGAGAATATTGCAAAACCAACAATTGTAGTTGTTTATGATAATTTACAATTATTTTGTATTTTTGTCATACAGCTTTCATTCTTGGAACTGGTTGGATGCGTACCTCCATTAATTTCTATTCTGAGCTAGCCTTCACATTTCCCTGAAATTACCACAGCCTACATCTTTCACTATCTGTGTGCAATAAACTTAGGTCTACCTCTACCTCCCCTTTTTCCTATCTCTGCTTCTAATATATTCCGCACTATTTCCTCGTGCCGTAGTATGTGGCCTATCATCCTATCTCTCCTATTTTTTACTGTTTTCCATATATTTCGTTCTTTCCCTACCATTTCTAGAACCTCATACAATATGTATTATACATTAAAAGATTTTTATTTTAAAACAACAAAATGAGACTGGGGGAGGGAGAATTTAAAAGCACCATGCTTTCAACACTAAAAAGTGCGAGTTACGGAAATTAAAACCCAACAATAGATATGTGTTAGGTAGCTTGTATAATAAATTTAATAAAGGGTGCAAATGATTGTTCGATAAATTGTCAACCAGCCCTCAAAGACAACCATTAGGACAGTTGACTTTTTCACTATAGTTAAACTATAGACTAAATTATTTATAGAATATCCTTGTTCTAGGTCAGTGATTCTGTCCTTTTATTATTACAGTGCACTTTTAAAAATTTCAAAATTTGACATCACACTAACAATTAATTGAGTTTAAAAGAATGTTGCTTAACCTACAATACACTGTGTAAAAGCGGTACGTTTGATTCGGCTTTGCAGAATAATTGAGTTGGCATAACAATAATGCAGACGATGCGCTGTAGTAATTGCGGCATAACGCATTAGATATTTTTTTCCATCACGGTCCGGTTCAAATAAATTGCTGTAAAGCAGTATGTACAAAATAAATTTTATTGTTTGCATTTCTAAAATTTGGCGGCACACAAAAGTGCTGCGGTACAGTGGTTGAGAATCACTGATCTAGGTACAGCTAAGTATGAACAGGAGAAGACCCACACTTGTCAAGTCAGTAGCATCATCAGCAATTGCAAAAAGCTACGAAAAGCTATTGTTAAAAAAAATTGTAATTGCCGATATGGAAATGAAAAAATTAGAAAATGAAATGGCATGGCAGGCAAAACAAAAACAACGAACAGAATCTCAAGAATTGGACATTTTAATAAAAAAAGTTACTTTTTATAAATTACTTAAAACCACAAACTATTGGAGATTACATATTATGTATTTGTCAATTATGCACAATTTTTTCACATATTTTTCTTATCATATTTTATAAATTAGCAAAGTAGTTATTAATAAATTTATTCCTAACATTAATGTTTCCGTTATTTTCAACACAAGCTGGTAATATTTGTCCATCTGCAATTAATTAATTTAATTCTTGTGGCTGTCTGATCTCTCAGTGCTGAAGGGTTATTATCATGCATGTGTAATGCTATATTTTGCAGAACAGCAGTTGCTGCGACGGCTGCTAAGACTGTATTTAATTTAATACGCATTCAATATGCTAGAACTGGGAATCTACGTTCCTAATTTCGAACTAATTGCTCAACAGTATTGCGAGTTCTAATGTGTGCCTCGTTATATAATCGTTCTGCATATTTATTATTATTAAAGGTCTTTATTGTCTTAAATTGATTTATACAGTATACATATAAACTAAAGCAAATTATGAATGAGAAATAAATTTAAGAAACAAAGGGCAAAGTTCATCTTGGTAGCAAAACTACTAGACGTTCTTCCACTTAACCCGCATTTGCAATTATAAAACTTAAAACAAAAAACAAAAAGCCAAAAATAATGTATACAAAAAAAAGAAAAGAAAAGAAAACAAAATTAAATTAATACAAAAAACACATTTCGTATAAGTAATAGCTTATAGAGTTACAGTGCAAACTATACAAGTGAAAGATGCCTCTCAAAGAAGCTTTTTTTTGATACATTAATTTTTTAAATCTTATAATGCCTACCGATTTAATTTCATCCACTATTGAATTATACAGTTTTGTTATATTGTACGTATACGAACGTTTAAATAGCTCAGTATGGTGAAATGGAGGTGTCAACATTCCCTTATGTCGAATATTGATATTATGTACGTGTGTTCGAAAGGTAATCTTATCATACAGATATTGTGGAGCCTTATTGATTATTATTGAATGAAATAGAGATGTAGCATGCAGGTTTCGTCTTGCAAACATGGTTAGCTATTTAGATTCAGCTCTTTTACAACTAATACGATCATACTTTCTCAAGCCATAAATCAACCTAATACAGGAGTTTTGCAATTTCTGAATTCTGTTAATATCAACAGATGTTAAGCACGGACCATATATTACATCAGCATAATCTACACACGATAAAACCAATGACTTGCATAGAATTGTTTTTGTCGATGCACTTAGTATATCATGATTATTAAACAAAACTTTCAAGTTGCCATACGCCACCTTTAAACGACTAGTTATGTACTGAGTAAATCTTAAATTCGATTCAATGGTTAATCCCAATAGTTTAACAGTATCTATTTTGGCAACAACTCTCCTTCAATAAATAGATCTAGATTTTTTGAGGTAAAATGTCTATCACTTGCATTACCAAATATAACAAATGCAGATTTACTTGAATTGAGTTTTAAACAATGAATATTACAATATTTCACTATATTAAATAAATCCAAGTTTATAGCGGCAGCAGCTTGTTTTATTTCATCAACGAAGAAATGCATATTTATTACAATATCAGCAGCATTCATGTGCAATTAAGATGAAAGAAGAGACTATTCAACACAGTGAGTATACAATATGAACAGCAAAGGTCCCATAATGGAAACTTGTGGTACACCAGAAGCTACCATTCGAAAACGGGACATTGCCCCTTTGACTCTAACAGCCTGCTTTCTAAAGCTCAGATAGTTTTTGATTAAATTACAGCTCTCAGGAAGCAAGCCAATATACTGCATAAAAGCAACAAGAATTACATGACTAACGGTGTCAAACGCTTTACTGAAGTCTAGTAGAACTAGACACGTTATTTTTTTATTATCGCAGGCCCGAATTATATCATCAGTAATGTTTAACATTGTTGTTGTACAACTGTGATTTGGCCTAAAACCCGACTGCATAAGTGATAGTATATTATAAGTCTGTAAATATTCACGAAGTTGTATATCTAGAACTTTTTCTAAAATTTTTGAAAACGGGGGAAGAATGCTTATTGGCCTTAAATCTGACAAAGTTTTAGGACTAGAAGTTTGTGGTATAGGCAACGTAAACTATTTTCCATTTTTCCGGAACAATTGATTTAAGAATACATTGGTGTATAATATGGATTATGTATGGGAGAAGAAAGGGAATGCAGAGTTTGATCGTTAGTATATTTATCCCATCCAAACCTGTTGAAGTACTCTTTATGCTTTCTATTACGCGAAATATGTCATTCTCTGTGACGGTTTGAAAATTAAAAGTTGATGTTGCTTTGGGATGAAAATTGTTTTCATAATATTTGATAACTTCACTATTTGGGCTTATATAAGGTATTAAATCTAAAAAATGATTATTTATTGCCTCAACATCATTGAGATAATCAGGTAAGTTCTGAAATTTACTAGTATTAAATATGTTACTTTTTATTTCAGATCAAAAACACTTGTTGCTAGCATCTGTAAGCTTTTGTTCCAAATAATTTTTTTTCTGCATCCTTATTGCAATATTCACTAAATTTCTAAGCTGCTTGTAATTGTCCCATGAATTTTTTCCCTGGTCTTTTTTAAACCGAGCAAGTACTAAATCTCAAATTTTTATCATCTGCTGCAGATCTGCAGTAATTCACGGTGAATAGCATCTGGTAATTTTACGTTTCACAAATGGGGCATGCATATTTAGAAGAATTAGTATATTATTAGTTAGGAAATCAACTTTGCTGTTGATATTGTGTAAGTCGTTTAAGTTGTATTATCGAGGAAATCTAAGAAATATGGCCTCAGTGGATAACCACCATCGTCTATTAATACATTTTGCAAACTCTGGCCTAAGAGAAGCAAGAGCACATTACACTCTAGCAATGATTCTTAAAACTGTTGTAATATACATCCCACAAAATCTGCTATACTGACATCAAGTGCCCCGTAGATGCTTAGAATCTTAGTGCAACTAACATCCGATTTGTTGGTATGACACTGTTATTTTTGAAATACTTGAATGTTCCATTATTTAGCACATTATTTCTTTTACTTACTAATCATTTAAGAATTAAAGTGTTTCCTCTATTAAACTTAAAATTCTCAGACCAGTTTGCTTGGTTAATTAACGCTTGTAAAAACAAAAATCATCCATCGCATGAAAATAATTTGACCGTGTATATGATTTTGGAAATCCAAAATCTATAATTTCCGATATGTCCAAATCATCTTCAAATATATCATGTAAGGTGAGAGCCGTTAATAATTAAACAAGGAAATCAAAAAAAAATAAAATGCGAAATACTAACTGAGCCAGAGGGGTTAGGTCTTTTTCATTGTGAGACTACATTCGGCCGTAGATTAGTTGCATTCGGCTTTTCTGTACATGCACGATGTACTGCTTAACATCTGAAGTAATGATGTTTGGGTACTTAATTTTAAGCTTGTCAAAAACTTTTAAGTGGAACTTAGCAAATGGTGCAATCCATTTAAGATATTTACCTTTACTTAATTTTTAAGTATTACTCAAATCATACAGTGCAAACGATGATAACGAATTCAGACAACAGTATTAGTAATACTTATGAGTAATTTAAGTAAAGGTTTTGTTATCAACCAAAGTACCTGAAGCATGTTCATTAAAACGGGAAAAAAAATTGACATTTAATGTTTCTTCACGGGTAACAAAATGTCAATTTTTATGAATTTAGTTTTTCCCCGGTGTAACGTCCCCCTTTGTTTAATATTGGTTTGTTTTATTTGTATTGGTGACAAATAAACACCTAAAACGGGTACCTACAGTTTCAATATAAAAGTAAGCTCTTGAGCCTATTTCTCTTTCTTTTATAATAATCCTGCAATAGAGTATTTCTAAAAGATAATCATTATCCCTTATTAAACACGGTAGGGGATGCTTCTAATCCCTTAAATTTTTCAGAATTTCAAAAAAGCTTTACCCTGACTTCCAGTACTTGTTCGTGAGCCACTTACAAGCTTATACCTAACTGTATTCAACCTTATTTAAATAAAAAAAATAAGTCTTTATAAACAGCTTCTTTACTCGGATGTAACAAAATACACCACGGATCTATTTCTATGCATACCTAATTCCCTAACTAAATACTCTTAACCTAGTTATTTTGTATACTACAGACAAGTATGTCATAAGACGCCTTAAGGGTCAATTTAACATTAAAATTACTTACATTACATGCGCCGCTTTTCACTACCAACGTTGCGTATACTATCAGGTGCAAATTCCAGAGCCTGGGTCAGCGTCCTGGTTGACATGTGGCGTCGTTGTTTGTAATATACTCGCGGTATTTGGGTAGTTTATTGTCCTCGCACGAAACACTTTCACTTTCTCTTCTAATAATGTATATAGTGGCTATACCAACAATTACCTGCTAAAGGTTGCACCACAGGGTTGCTTTGTCGGGCTAACGGTATTTAGTTAAGTTTATAAATACCCTCACTTTCGTACATTGAAAGTGAAAAGACCGGGGCACCTGAATGTTTTACAATTCGTACTCGCTCTCCAATCTAATTTAGTGAAATCAGTTTATCTGGACCGTTAATCGCGCCCACAATTTATTTAATCAGTTACACTCAAAAATGGAAATGAACCGCTCTCGATACGGTCAACGAAATATCAATCACACTTTGTATTTGCTCGAGGCTCCCCTCGAGATAAAAACTTTTTTTCTTCTGATATTCTAGTAATCAACGATTAGCGAATGGTTCCTCGCTACCCTGAGACTCAAAAATAATCATCCTAAACTGAAAACACGCAGGTATTTATCAATTTTCGGTTCTTTGTTATGCTTTCTGGAGCTTTAAAGTGTTCATAAAGGACTTTGGGGTACTCTTAACCTATCAATTTTCTTTCGAAAGCACCCTTATTGGTGTGCTAAGGACCAATTTCCTACATAATATCCTACTATTACTTCCTTATTTACAAACTACGTTTAAACTTGACCTACTTAAACATGCTGGCAATAAATTTATGCAAATATTTATTACTATTAACTAACGTAATTTAACTCCCACTCACACGAACTTGTTATCAAATTACTCTAAAAATCGTGATTTACAAAACTTCCTGAATAGAATTTTGATTAGTTATTTAATTAAACGGTAAAATCCCTGTGTTGAAAAAAGATGGTGGGCTATTCCAATCTGGCGATGCCTCCGTATATTTATTGACGGTGACTATAAATCATAAGCGCCACATTGCCGTGCAGTGCCATGTGATGGGGACACATGTCCTTATAGTATTTACTTTTAATTTAAATTAAAAGGAGAGGTTACACCGGGAAAAAATGAATACATTCTTCCCAGGTATGTGCAAATAAGTTAGAACACGAAGATATTTAATTTAAAGCCGGGTCCACACTTGTAATATTCGGATGTAACATAACATCGTATCATAACTTCATCGCATTCAAAACAACCGATATAAACAACTTAAGTAAGCAATTTTTGAAACCACTTGCAGAATTAGATTGACAGATATTTGATTACTTAGCAAGGCAAGTCTAACTGTCCCTATAAGTACAACAAGATACTTGTTTGAAACTTCAAATTTGACATCGATTGATTTTTTGACTTTAATATATTGTAATATTTTTTCAATATTAAATCATCGTTTTGTCTATTACAGAAAAAAATAGTGTATTATACACGGCTTTACATCGAGAGACAAACACACCTCGAGCTAAAATCTACTACTTTCTTCCCTTATATAATAAATAACTATTAGAAAACTATTATTTTGAAATTTTACAGTATTATTCATATAGCACCAAAACCGCAGTACTAATATCAAGTATAAAACCTATATTCTTCGTTGCTAATTTGAACAGCAGCACAAGTTTCTTAAACACAAAACTAGTTCTGGCCTGATGTGTCTCATATCCCAGCCAATGAAATCCAAATGAAATAATATGGTTTAAACAAGTCGCTGCATTCTCACATCGAACTTGAGACATGCATCAATATTTGGATGAAATTTTCCCAATACATGGATTAGCAGGCATGTGAGCAAATGGTTGATACAATCTTATAATTTGACCCCAGACAACTTTTTCTTATGGGAAAGGACGACCGTAACACAGAATAATTATGTACATAGAAATGATGTAGAAGTAAAATTTGCTACGAGTAAGAAATGAAACGTTACAATCTAAAAACTCATATTTATGTGAAGAAAACAAGAGATCCCTGACAAACTCAAAGAACATACATACATTAGGCAAGAAGTTTAAGAAATATCTAAAGAAATTTTACAAAATGTTGGAAATGAATTTTTTATAAGCTCAATCTTTGCCTATTTTAAGGCTTTTTTCACATTAAAACGTACTTTTAGAAAATTGATTTTCCTATTTTTCTGTGATAATTATACTAGTAATCACCTCAAAGCACTTTTTTCAATAAGAGTTCACAAAACATACCCCTTCATTTATAAAAATTTTGGGATTAGTTCTTACTGCCCTCCTAACCATAGACAAAAATCATCCTAAGACGTGACAAACTTTAAACAAAGATCGACATGTCTCATGAATTTTGCTACAAAAATTTTATTCGTTTTATTGGATTTATTCCAGCTAAAGTTAGCATGCTGCATATCAAAACTTATACATCTCGATATCATAATCGATTAACGAATTAATTTATACAGTTTACTTATCTATATTTTAAGTCCAATATAGGAATGTTCACCCGTAGCATAACAATATTTTAATCTAAACGTTTTTACAAATTGCATTTACTATAATGAAATTTATAGGTAGTCAAAATCGTATAATTCTATGTTAATCGCCACGACTGTAACATATTTAATTCATGTGAAAATTATAATAACTAATTACTAAACGTTATAGTTGACAATCTAGAGAAATAATAAAACCAAATTTACAGTCTTTATGCTTATTAATAATTGTGTTCTACTTAAATCTTAACTCATATTTATTTGTAATTCATAAACATGTCTAATTTCATCTGCATATGTAGGACTGGACTTGAGGTAACTACCACGATTTATAAAAATATTTATTACTTGTGAGAGGTGTTACGTTCATTTTACGACTAAATTAAAATCTACCCTTTTGATTCATTATTCATTTACTTAGAGTCTGTTCAAATCCTCCAACATCACCTATATTAGACTTTCCTACAATAAATACGCTCTCTAGTAATTTTCAAGTTTAAATCCATCTGTTTTAAAATGAAAAGTTTATTCTATAAATTAAATAGTCTATACCCTGTTTTAGGAATCCGTGAACTTGCTATACATTGCAATACTGTGTAATTACTTTCTCTATTATTTCAATTTAAAACTCGTTGAAATGAGGTATTGGACTATCCGATATAACCGTCTTTCAAGTTTCCTAATCACGTTTGATAACAACAATATTACTTTGAGCTCTGGTTATTAGTTAAACGAAATTAATATTCACTTTCTTTTCGATATACAAAACAAAAACATTTGTTGTATTTTTGGTTGCTTCCATTTTTCTTTATGAAAATTTCGCGTACCCCCTACAGCATGCTTCTTCCTACGGCAGACCTGACGGCCCATTGCATTGCTGCTCCTTTTGTTATGGGAGGACACCCACACTGTGGGATCTCGAGCTCCTCTGCAGAGGGTAGGTAGCTAGAACGGCAGCTCGCCATTTTAAAAAATGTTTTCTGTTGATTTTGTTGACATGTGTAGCTTGTAATTATTGATTGTCAATTTTTTTGGTACTACCGTGCTTTTGTAAATTGTAACACAAAAGAACATTTTTAAATTAACCCAAATTTCAAACAAAATTTCTTGCCCATCACTGACAATTCTATCTAAAATGTAACTCAACACTGAACAGAATTAATATAGTTACCCAAACCTCATGTGGTTTTGGGTGACAGTTGACAACTTAAAGTACCATAACCTATCAACTGATATCTAACATCCCCTGTAATTTAGGAATTTTTAAATTAAGGCGCCAAAGGAAATGCTAGTTTGTTCTAGAAAATTCGAAACAGGAAGTTTGCAATATTTAATTTTTCGCGATATCTATAATAAATATTAACAGAAAGTAATTTAGAATATTGGACAATAACTTAAATTTAAATATAGGATAGTTTCCAATCGGCAATGATAATAATAAAAGTTGATTTAAGCAATTAACCTGAAGCACATATAGGGGTGGTTTAAGATTGTGAAATATGTAAGGTTTTTGATTGGCTAGACCAGTCACGTGACCAAAAGTATATAAATACGTAAAGTGGAAAAGATGACACACAAACACAAAAGAAGACACACAAACCCACACAAAGATATAAAAAGGCATACGAATTCGAATGTAATTAGCCTGGAGGCTGTTACGTGTTATGCTACAGGGCCGCATAGCAGCATTGGTTATGTTCCAAGTTTAAATTAACGTAATGTTTGGTTAATAAATCTGAAAAGTGAGGGTGTTTATACTTGAAGAAATAGTGGAATTCAAGTAGTGGTGTTGGACATAATACTAAATATTAGTATTCAGGGACATAAAAATATTAGCTTCATTTTAGAAGATAAGGCTCTTAAAGGAGAATTTAATAGTGGTGAATTTAAATTTAATCAGAAAACTAAATGGTTAAGTCGTAAGTCGTTTAATGGTAGGAAGCGCTTTTACTAACTGCAAAGAAGAAGATGACCCACCACCAACATACAGTTCGTTGTTTGGCGATGGTGATGGGCTAAATAAAAATAAAAGTTAGGAAGAAGAACCACCCTCATATTGTTCATTATTTGGGGATGGTGGAACTCAGGTTTTTGGAAGCTTGGTCCCAATCCAATTTGGTGAAGAAGAAGTAGGGGAATATAAAGAGTTTCCAGCACAAAATTTATCAACACCCGTGTTAAGCACTATCAACCCTGGCGAGGATAAGTTCCTCGGAGGTATTGTAGAGATTGGATCAACATTGGGTATTGCATACCCGAAACAGGTATTGAGTGAATCTTTGAATAAATGGTTCGACAGAACGGACGTGTATATGCATGCATACACGTGAGGACGCAGGTATGAACTTTTATATATTTATACATATTTTTTTATATGAATATGTTAATAAGTTGTTAGGTTACTGTTAGAATTTTTGGATCATTATTATTAACGTTACCATTTATTATTACGAATTTAGTCTAAAATACCAGAATTCTTGGTTATGTTTAATTTCGGGTCAATTTGTTTTAATTATAGACTTTACATTGATTAGTACAGTGTCTAACAACCCGGGTTAAGGTAACTTTTAGTTAAATAATAGATTTTTTTTTTGGTTGCATTCATGTATGTCTTTTAATTTATTGGGTAAAAGACCAAGAAAGCGAAAGGTATGTCGATATAGGTAATGTATATAGTTATATCACCATACCAAATTATTATTATTAAATTCATTACTTGATACGAATGTTGAAATACATATGTATGTTGATAATTAGGTGTGGGTTGAAATATATTTAGTGGACAAGGATTTTGTAAACTATCTTGTAAGTTAACTCACCAGTGTCGATTTCAGAGTTCTATGCCTAACCACCCTGAGGAATGTCCATGTACTCTCCGCTGTAGAGGAGTTGAGGCGTTTGAGTGAAGTATAGTGATTGCTGTTGGATCAGAAATAGTCAACAACCTTGTGGAGTAGGTGAGTGGACCGTTGTAATGAAATCTTGAACTTTAAGAATTGATATTTGCATTTTATTTAATATGTATTAGGTAACTCGTTTCTTGTTTCTTTGAGTGTAACTTAGGACAGAGAAAAAGGGCGAAGTGTTACAACATATTTTGTTACGTACCGAAAAATTCGGCACTAGACATTCTCAATTAAGTTTTAATATGTAAGAATTTCGCGCCATAAATTTAAAAAGACTTGTGCGCGTATTTCCGTCACTTCAGAGAGTGCGTTGCGGGAGATTTGCGCAGACGCGGTGGGCCAAGAAGGAAGTGGTGGATTTCCGAGATACGCGTTAGGACTAGCCTCCGAGATGTAAACAGGTGTAGTGGTCTTGTATCGTATCGTATTGTATCTTTTTCTGATATGTAGGTTTCCTGTGATTCCAAAATTATCGTGCCTTTACCTGTTCTCTTTACCTTATTTGTATCTACATATAGAGAGAAGACAAATCGAATTTGGATTCAACCTGGCTCAAGAATTCCCACGCCCGAGAAAGATTAGCCAAAGCAGCTGGCGACATCATGGGGTAATTCTGCAAGAAATCCTGCAATTTATGTGAGTAGTATCTTAGTTTCTTTTTTTATGTGTTGCAATAATTTGCATATTGTTTGACGTCATCTATAATTTGCGCGTCATTTTTACATTATCTAATATTGTTACCAACTGACATAGTGGCTCGCGAACCGCGCTGGCGGGGCTGAAATATTTTTTTTTTAATTAGAGGTTTTCTTTTGTGTACGTTTAGTTGTGAGTTCGAATGAGTGTGTGTATTTTTATTTCAGGCATTTCTTTAATTTTTGTTTGTGTATTACCCTGCCTGCTCACCGACTGAGCCCTGTCAGTCTTTCTTTGTTTTTTTTTTGGTTATACTACATCGATGAACGTAGCAGAGGTATTTCCAGGGTGGAAGATTATGCAAAATACATTTATTTGTAACTTATGCATTTTGTCATATTTTAACAATTAAAAAATCTCTATACTAGTAACTAATTCCAGGATTAAACCCTTCATTTTTGTTCACATGCCCCTTTAAAACTATATATAAAATAGCTCTTTGATCTGTTCACTCTTTGCATTTGACTACAAAAAAAGCCAGCCATTTATAATGTGTTAAAATAATAAAATTAAAAAAAAAGATAACGAAAAGAAATAAAAAGCAAGTAAAAATAAAATAAAAAAAACAAGTAAAAATAAAACAATTTATTTAGCAATAATATATAATAATTAAACTATATGCAAAACATTAAATAATAAATGAAAAAGTTGTCACACGTTTACAAAATAAAAAAAACCAATGTCATAATTAAATTAAATTGTTAATTAATTATGACCATATCATTAATCAAGTTTGTTAAAGTTGTAAAAGTATAAAATAAATGCTTTTTCTATGTTTGCAATAATGGCAAAATATCAAAACCGGCACAATTTACATCTACGTAAACCATGAGGTGACATAGCTCTTACCCAGATGTGAATGTCGATAACAAGATATTAATTATTTATAACAATAAATTAGAAGCATTTTTTATACTTAAAATAGCACCTCGTCAACACTTATAAATAATAGAACTACAACAAAAGGTACTGTACAAGGCATCAAGCACGAATTGACTCACCATTATGAGTTTTTTGTAGCTCGAGCCTTAAATTGGAAATGGGTGGTGTTGGCGTTGAATTGCGATTTTCAGCAAGCGATACTGGTGTTTCAGGTATTTCAACAGGACGTGTACCCACAAAAGAACTTTCCATCCAACATAATTTTTGACTTCCTCGCGGACTTACAGATCTAGGTTCAGATATTTCAGGCGTTAGACCGCTTACATAATGCACAATAGCTGAAGTGACTTCTTTAATGGATGTATGTATTTCAGGACTTTCAGGTGGCTGAACTGGGTGATTTTGACTTTGTGCTAATAAAGAACTGGCTAAACGTTCTGCTGGTGTTCTTGGCCTTGCAAGTCGTTCTTGTGATCGCCACCCTAAATAAGGTTGTCGATAACTAAAACTACTTCGTACTGATGAAGGTGATATAGAACCATTTGCTTGTCTAGCATTAAAACTGCTTCGGGTTGAGGCACATGGGGACGAAGCTGTGGAATTTAATTTAGACGTAGACCACCGAACAAACGGTTGTAAATTATGTGGCGATGGACTAAGTATAATGGGAGAGTGACTATTTGAACCTAAACTGCTAAGCGATGGTGTTTTACTGGTGGTTCCAGTCCATCTTTCTCTTGTGGTGTTCTTTTTTAAAAGGAAGCCTTCACGAGGAACAGGTGATTGCTTGTACCAATCAGGAATGGTTAGTTTTTGTAGAGAGCGTTGAATTCTTAATTGATGTTCGGACATTACACGTTCACCTTTTTGTAGTTCGTTTTCTGGGGGCTGTAACAAAATTTAAAAATTAGTAAATGATTTAAAGGATATCTGTTCAATTAAATTTAAGTAAGCAAGTGCAAATTTTTGATTGAATGTGCATAGAATTGTAATGAACAAACTCTTAACATATTTACCACTTTTTCATTTGAAAACTAAATATAAAATATTTAAAACTGAATATTTATGATGGGTATAAAATGTTTAACATAAGTTTAAAATATAACAGTGTCGTTATTAAGCATTAATTATAAATAGCGTGATTGTACAACAAAAATATATACATATTTGTAGACAATTCAGCTTGGCAACAAAGTTACAACTGCTTTCCTTTTCAACTTATTCGTCCCATGTTAATGTTATATTTACAATGAAAAAAAGGAGAGACCACGTCTTGGCCTCAGAATAACGGAAGAAAAAAATTTATAAAAAAGTAAATAAAATGTAGTTGAATGGGTAGTTGTTCTGAAGTATAAAAAGATTCTTGAAATAGGATCAAGGACAATTGTAAATAGCATCAGTGTATTATATATGAGGAAACGAACAGTGGGAAAAGGTGAACAAATTGAACAATACTAAATAAATGGAAATGTTAGGTTAGCGGAAGAATATTAGCTTAAGTAATGGTAAAATACGGTATATACTATAATTTAGGAAAAAGAAAATGTAAAAATAATCAGATAGTAGGCAATAAGAATGCGATAGAATTAAAACGTAGAAGGCAGAGAGGACAGTAGCGATAGAAACAAGGAAGATGTGTTTTTTGTTAGTTAAAGATTTTGATGAGATTTGTTAGTGGTAAAATCACAAAGGTCAAAGTGTAGATAGTAATTTACTGATTTTGTGCCATTTCGAATTATGAGAACTCTTAATAAAAAGAGAATTGTTAAAAAAGGAATTTTGTGACACAGAAGTCAATAAAAAATATACCATCTATTTAAAAAAAAGACTTTGATGTAGTAGGTGTAACACCCAAGAACACATTTAAATTAATTTAAATTTCAAATAATATTTTCGGCTAATCATAAACAATTCTATCTAAAATGTGACCTATCACTGACCAGAATTAAGATAGTTATCCAATCCTAGTTTGATTTTGGGATGACAATTGACACTTTAAATGAACATAACCTATCAACTGATGTCTAACATCCTGTGAAATTTAGAAGATTTTAAATTTAGGCGTCAAAGGAAATGCTAATTTGTTCTAGAAAATTCAAAACCAGAAGTACGTAATAAAATGTAATTTTTCGTGATATCTATAAAAATATTAACAGGAAATACTTTAGAATATTGCAGAATAACTTAAATTTAATTATAGGGTAATGTCAATTAGCAATGGCAATAATAAAAATTAATTTAAACCATTAACCTGTAGGGATGTAGGGATGATGTACGATTGTGAAATATGTAAGATTTTTAATTGGCTAGAACAGTCACGTGATCAAAGATATATAAATACAGTGATAGAGAAAATTAAAACACACGACATACAAAGACTCACCAAGACACACAAAGACAAAAAATCGATGAAAGTAGGCGCGAAGATGAAACGTAACTAGCCCGGAGCTAGTGCGTGTTACGCGGCAAGACCGCATAGCGGTATCGGTTATAGGCCCGCTGTAAATTAAAGAAATGTTTAGTGAACAAATATAGAAATTAGTATGTTTATTACGGAAAGAGTAGTGAATTTAAGTAGTGAATAAAGGACACAGATAAGTTTGGCTCTTAAAAGAGAATTAAATAATGATAAAGTTAAGTGTAATCAGAAGACGAAATGGATAAGTTGTAGGGCGGTTCATGGTTGGAGGCGCCGGCTTATTAACGGCAGAGAAGATGATAACTAACCACACTTATACGGTTCAGTTTTGATTGATTGAAAAAGTTTGGATTTCGGAAGCCCGATTCGAAACCAAGTTGTTACAGCAGTAGGGGAATATCAAGAGTTTCGAGCATAAAATTTATCAACACTGTGTAAATTAAACTGGGCTAGCCAAGGCAGATTTAAAATTTCAGGAGATTAAAATACACAGAGCGGTGGTGATCAAAAGGAGACTGAGACAAAAATTACACACGACGTATAGCGTTATGATACCAATATATATATATATATATATATATATATATATATATATATAAAATTTTATTAGATAATACGCGTTATTAAAACCGTGGAACATACAAATTTATTCGTTTCATTAAAAATAAGGGATTTAAATTATTCACTAGACGCTTTCTATAAAAAGAAGCAGAATTAAAATGCCCAACTTGAATGTAATTTAATTGTTCCAAGTATAAAGAAACAAATAGAAATTACGTGCGAAATTTATATTAATTAATTCAAGTTTTAAGTAACGGGTATTAAACAAAGTGTACAAATAATAATTAATATTTAATTTGTATTCACTAAAAATTAAAGGGTAGAAGTCAATGCCATTCATCATTATTTTAATTGGAGTTAATTGAACGATTATTAAGGTATTATATGCATAAAAGCTTTTAAAAACCCAATAATACCAAATATGAGACGCGTTGCTAGCATACAAATATATCTAGAAGGTTAAAATGTTACGATTGAACACCTGCGTATTTTTAAAAGTCAATTTCTGTTTAATTTGTTTGGATAAACATGAAAATTCTGCGTATATTGCAAACGGTCGGATAAACCGTAGCTTATATTAACATAGGAATCCACGTGGACTGAAATAACCGATAGTAAAGAATATCGATTTGCACCACTAAGGCCAGGTTAGAAAGAGACGGATAAAACGCGCAAGACAGAGATATAAATAATAAAAGGCGGGATTTGAGCAACGTCACGAAGTTTACGATTGGTGAAAATAAGTTGCAGATATGAGAGGTGAAAACAACAATTTCTAGATAAAATTAATTAGTTATTCGCAGACGCGTGGCGAGACGTGTGAAAATTTCTTAGATTTAACTGGCACGAGTGCAAAAATTTAGTAGAATCGCGTGCCGGACTGTCGAAGGGGGAACAGAGAATGCGAAATTCTGAAAATTGTCCGTTGCGGGACAAATCCGACGTGCAGGCAAGCTATTATATAAACCCGTGATTATAGGTGTTTCGCTCTCTTATATTTTTTGATTATTGAATACTTTAAAACAGTTTGCTCTTTAATTTTTTGATGTGATACCATACTTCAAGCAGAATACGTGCTACGATACAAGTTATTATGCATTAGTGCACTTAGAAAAGAAGATACAAGGTAATAAAGTCTAGTTATATTTGCGAGTATTACTGTACCAATTATCCAAATTTGTAACGATAAATGAATAAACAAAAGTAGACAGTTTTGGGTATAGCGGGAAAGAAGTATGAATTTAAGTGCTATTTTTCGGGGGTGTTAATAATCAAATGTTATTCGTAAACGTGATTGGATCCACAAAACAAGATTTAGATATACATAGATGCGTTCCTGAGAAGCCCTGAGACCTGTTAGACGAATGGTGGGGTAGAGAAATTTTAAAAGCGTTCAGAATCTGAAGCCGTAAACATAAACCAGCTGGAATGGTGGAATTAGCAAGGACGATGTACAATGAAGCCACGAGTGCAGTAACCTTCAGGTAAATTATACTATTTTGTTCGAACTTTGATGTTTTGGTGTGTGTTGGATATCTTTATGATTTGTTTGATAAAATAGACAGTAGTGAATTTGTATAAACAACAAATTTTTAATTGTAAGGTGAAATTTTCTTGTATAAGTAGAAAGGAGTATTTAGCAGTTTATGTTTTGATTATGATGAAAATTTGGGTCTGTCTTTGAGCTCAATTAGACTAACCTGTTTAATTAACGTAAAGGGGTGGGAGATGCTCCCTTTTATTCAGACTTAGGTCTGCACATATTGTAACTTAATTAGTATGCATCCTACCAGGACTTTAATTCTGGATGCAAATTAAAAATGATGACAAAATTTGAAATGGAAATTTTATAATGCTGCAATTTATGCTGAAATTTAATTTTGAAATTTTAATGTATTGTGAATATTGGTGTAAATAGAGTTAACATTGATGTTTGTGGTAGGAATGTGTTTTTTTTTATGAATGAGGATGAAAGTTTTAACTAGGTGAGCAGCCGAGGCGGGAAGAGTAAAGAGGCGATTATCAGAAGAGATTCAACAGGGCGAAAATCACAGCAAATCTTGGTGCCCAATTCGAGAGGCTCGAATATTCTTTTTTACTCTGGTGAGGCTTTTTGTAGGTTTCACAGCAAAATATGACGGCCCAACGCTGGGGCTCAATTCGAAAACCTTAGTTCACGAATTTTAGTAGAATCACAGCAATATATATATATATATATATATATATATATAATATTAAAGAAGTAATAGTTAAGCACATGACCGTCTATTTGAAATGGCTGCTCCAAAGGTAATGCATACAAAAAAGGGAGGGGGCGTAGGAACTGGAAAAAAATCTTAGTGGTAAAATGGCAAATAAAAAAGAAATGTGCCAGCTATACGGCTTAGCTGCTTACAAAGAGTAGGATGGGTAGTAAACCACTACTGGTGGCAAAACTGTAAGGAAATAAAATACACAGACATTATCATCCCAAAGCAAAGTGATGATACCTGATCTGGAATCCATTACACAAATAAATAAAAGAAGAACATAGTAACAACAAAGAAAGAAAATCTTGGTACAATTTGCCTTCTGTATGCTAAGACGAAGAAAAAGAAAGAAAATTGTAGCAACGCATGAAGCTATATTGTACGTAAGAACAATCTCAACTACATGAATAAACTATATTGTTAAGATTGACACAAGAAATGAATCAAATGTGTAGACTAAAGATGTTTCTATATTACAGAATGCATCTAATGAGGAGATTAAGTGAATATAAAATAAATAAATAATAATTCTACTACTTGTTCTTAGATCAAATGTGCCTATCTAATACTGATCTACTCTCATATGAGCCGGTGCTACAGACCATTTGATTTAAAAATCTCCGCTGTATAGCGGGTTTATTTGTAGTTGGAAGTGTAATAAACTATAGATAGATATTGTAGTGTCAGTAGGAGCTACAAGGGTTCTAAGGGTTGTTTTGTGTTGAGGGTGGTGTATGCCAAATAGAGTGAGCCATATATCAGATCCCGTAATTTAAAAATGTATGTTTGCCGTACTTTACATACGTTAAAGTATTTGAAATGTTAGTTGAAATGTAAGTGCCAAGACGTAAATTATAATGACTTGATGACGTGATAAAACACACAGTATTCAAGGTTTTATACTGAGTTGTAGTTTAATAGGCCATTGAACGTACATTTGCCAACCGAAAACCGGATGCGTCTATGGATGTCCACTATTAACCACGCAGATCCAGGTTCATATGTGAATCATTTCGGCTTTTATTTTACTAAAATCAACCTTTGGACAAACATGTAACATCAAAATTATAAGTAATAGCAGTGTCAAATATGATTGAAGGGTTGTGCGATATTTAGGACCAATGATTGAACATTATGTATAAAATAGGAAAGTGCAAAAGACAAAGTTTAAGGTATTAGTGACACGAACTCGGTGATACGACGTTATTGGATGGTTTTTTTTTATATACTATGTAATAGAGAGTAGGCAGATAAATATTGTAATTATCACCTAGGATAAGTAAACAAGGGAGTCGATTTCGAAATATTTTTGTAATAAGACGTGTTTATAAACTGCGCTAAGTTGTTTTGAATATTTTTTGAAGATTAAATAAATGAGTTTGAATTGTACGAGTTTAATTTATAAAGGAAGAGTAAGGATAAGCAATAGTGAATGAATAATTAAAAGCGGCGACGAGTAAAAGTTAAGATTGGAATTAGTGCGACAGCGAACCGGCGGAAAATAAGATTGAATTGGAACGAGATTGATATAGGCAGAAGGCATTGAATAGGAATAATAAGAGTGAAGAATATATTAGGATTGAATTGGATATGGTTTTATGTGTAGCGGGGCATTGAGTGGTAAATAGGACAAGGATTGATTTGGAACGAGCGGATTAAAGAGAAAACGAGAGAAGCGAAATTAGAAGACAGCGGAAGAGTAGCAAGTGGAAGCGAACGAGACAAAGAAGAAATAACACCGGAAGAATTAGCGCAGGGGAAGTAAATAAAAAAGGGTATTCTAAATTCTAAATTCGGGTCATATTTATTTTAGATTTGGGCGCAGCAAAATTAAGGAAAAGATACCTGGAGGCTAGACGGCAGTTTTCAAAGTGATAGTGAAACCTTGTGAAGGCGCATACGGCGAGAAGGATTTTGAGCCAGCATTCAGAGAGGCCGCTAACGACGTATAGAACAGGTGAGTACTGTGTTGATATAACGTCAAAGTCAGAAATTTTGTGGTAGTAATTAATTTGGCACAAGGCTACGTGGATCATATAAAATTTGGCATATACAAAAGTAAATTATAAAAAGGTACTAAAACAAAAGATAGTGCAGTTTGGTAGGGCATTACACATCTACTTACCACTGAACCCACGGTAAGTAGGTGGATACCCTGGGAAGAAAGAGTTCATATAGTCGAGGCATATTTAAAAACAGTTTTGATTCATTAACCAACCAAACGTTGCTAAAGCACGTAACGTAAAATCAATATTTGCACATTATATAAAAATCATTAAATTAATAAGAAAAGGCGCGAAACAAAGAGCGGGGTGCAGCATAAGAAATATATATATATATATATATATATATATATATATATATATATTATAACAAATGAAAAAAAGGAGGGTTATAGAAAATAAAACAGATTAGACCAAAGATTGAAACAGCTCACTGTAGTTTGGAGATGCAGGGTAAGGTATGAATGAGACAGTAGTTAAAATTATATAAAAACAAAAAGGACCTATGTGTATATTGTAAAAAGACATGGTGTATATATTTTGTAAATAAGGATTATATAAGGGGGAAAAAATTAAAAGTGTAGGTTAGGAATATATAGCATTTCATAGTAACTATTGTAAAAGGATATTTTAGTTAAAGAGGTATAACTCAGCAAATAATAATGTTTTATCGAATTTAAAAGCTTGCTGAGTAGTATAGGACAAAAGGAAATATATTCAAAAAGTGTGACTATGTACAAGTAGTATAGTTTAGTATATTAGTAAAGCTGAATATACTGAATAGAGTTTATATAATATTGAAATAAGACAACCATTTTGAAAATTCATATAAAACTAGTAGGCATATATGTGATTGAGTTGGTATCCAAGGAGATTAAAGTTTGTTATAATGATTATGATGACAGTTTTTGAAAAAGTGCTAGAAAATTATTATTAGCTATTTGAAATTATAATTGAGTTAACCAAAGCTGTAAAAGTTATATTAATATGTGCATAGAAAACTTTGAATTGATATATGGAACTCATTTATGTAACTAAAAAATATCTGCAAAGGAATTGAATGTTTAATTTTGAGTTTGAATAAATGTTATTTGGCAATCATAGAAAGTGGACGTTTTTCATTCCAGAGTTAGAGATTATTACTCTTAACAGGATTTCCATCAGAAAAGTGAAGGTAGAAGATAGACAGTATTCCATCCCAAGCCCAACACCAATAAAGCAACGAGACAGAACAGGAGCCCCATCAAGGAACGTAATTTATTTTTATATATTTAATAGTTGTAGAAAGTGTGTGAAAGAATCGCTTGAGTGAGTGAATCCAGAATAGCATGTAGTGTAACTGTACAATTTTTGGTTGTTGCATTTAAAAAAATTTGACGTAAAGTGATCTTAAATATATTGGTTGACATTTCATTTGACAGGTATTTTTCTAAAAGTGTTACAAAAAAATTCAAAATATTCATACACCTGGAATTGCAGGGTGAAGAAAGAACAAGATTTCAAAAGTTGACCACATTCAAACAATACGCAAGCAGTGCTGAACTGGACGCCATCACCAAAGGAAAGAGTAAATTTTTTTAAAAGGATGTTGGTAAATATTAGATTCTAGTTCATATTCAACGATTCACAAGTGTATAATTTCGGTTTTTATACCACATTTGTTGATTGAGAAATTAATTCCTACGTAAAAGGTTTATATACAAAATTATAAATTCAAAATCTACAATTTGTAGTCTTGAACCCACCCTGAAGGAGTCTTGTGTTAACTGACTGAACTAGTTTGTGTAACGGGTGAACATCGATTAAAGGGCGCTGACGTGATATCAACAACCGCTGTACATTTCATTTACACTGTGTGAGGGAGCGGTTTGTTGCAATATATATATATATATATATATATATATATATATATATATATATATATTAGATAAGATGTTATAAATTTCTTGGGATGATTTTGGTCAAAATAAATAGTAATTTAAAATATTTTTTTCTATTACTTAACGTTTCGGCAACACATTTTTGCCATAATCATAAGTCTATAAAATAAAAAAAGATGTAGTCACTCAATTACAAACATGATAACTTACATTAACTGTTGTTCATAAATATATAATTATTTAGTTAATGACAGTGACACTACTTCATTTAATTGAAAGTAGTATACACAATAAACTGATATAAAACTGCTAGATCTCGATTGATAAATTGGCATAATCAGTGATACATGACTAACATAGATGTTGTAAAATAAAAATAAAAAGTTCAGTAATATTATTGATTATAAAAACGAGAATATACGATGCTTAAATTTTCCATATCTTGTTTGTTATTCATAGAGCTGGTGTCTTTGAGTATGTGGAAGGATTTCAAGAACAAGCGTTTTTTATAATTTTCTTCAGTTTCTATGATTTTAACTTGGTTATACTCCGGATTGTGTTTGGTGGCATACACATGTCTAGCTAAGGCGCAATTGTTTTTACCAAGTTTTGCGTCACTGCGATATTGTGTCATTCTATTGCGTAACCACTGATTAGTTTGTCCCACATAACTGAGCATGCAACTGCATTTGATCTTATATACTACATTGTTACATAGTGGTACCTCAGTCTTATCTTTTAATGCTGTGATAGGAGTTGTTTAGGGGTGTATTGAGTAGTAAAGGTCGCGTAGTAACTGTAAATAGCAATGGGAGTCAGAAAACTGCATTTATTTAGCAGGAAGATAAATAATTCGCACATTATGTAAATAGCAAGCATCTAACACCCTGTATATGGACCGTAATTAACTTTAATCAATGCCAGTAAGCATATCTTCCAAAAATAGAACGCATATTCAGCAGAGAAATAATCATACATGTAATTAAGATAGGTCAAGAAGCGTTCGCTAAGTTATAAAACAGATACGCAGAAGGTAAGATAAAACTTAGTAAATCTTCATGCAATTACGCTTGTAAGAAAGAAGGAACAATAAGCGCTTTGATAAAAAACGCACTTTCAAGGACGAGTTTTAAATAAATACATAAACGAAAACAGCACTCGTGTTACATCATTTATTTTGTACAATTCCCCAAAAGCTTTATCTACACAAAACCACATACATAAGCTAAAAGTCCAACAACGATAACAATAACAAGGCGATCAAAGATCGTAAAACAATAGTAAATAACAGCATAATACGGAACTTCAAAATAGTTTCGTCAGAAATCAGCTTGAAAATATACTAGGAATGTCCAGCACAAATATGGTTGGTTGCAACACTTTGTAAGGCTGTTTGAAAAACCAATCCAAATGTAGAGAGCAAAAGCCATATAACGCCCAGAGTTGATAGGAAACAGTCAGTCTCAATTTGAAGCACGTCGAATCTGCAATACTCCTAATTAAATATTTACGCATCAAATAAATAAGTTTTATATTATAGTGAAAAATAGTGTTGTGTAACAATAATAGTTGATGACGAATTGCGTTAAGAATATATGAAAAAGCTTTTGCCGTTTTGCAGAAAACGTGAGTAGAAATTGGGTAATTAATTTAGATTAAATGTTTATAATGATATAGGGCTGTTAATACAGTTCTAATCCACTGCTAATACACTTCTAATCCACTTCTAATCGATGGTCTGGTATTCTAATTCACTTCTAATCCATGGTCCTAAGGCTGGTATGCTAATCCACTGCTAGTCCACCTCTAATCTAATTCTAATTCATGATACTAAGAAACCTACGTATTCCAAGTGGTATTTAAGTGAAGAGGTCCAAGGCGTATCCAGAAAAATATAGAATAAAGCACGAGTTGAATGTTGGAAACAAGGGGTAACCATACTGAATTATTGGTTCAAACGTACATGAAGGAGTACAAATCAGAGCATTGGTTTTCGATTGAAAATAATGAGGGGGTGTTGATCCACTACACGCAACACCTCATCAGAATATCACAGGTCAGGGCTAACTAGTTTTAAGGAATCTTTTCAAATTTAAAAATTTAAACACTGAATATATTAAATTTTCTCACAAGTTTGTAAGGAGTCAACAAGAACATTGAATACGTGATAATCATAAAAGGGTCTTGAACGTTCCAGATTTTTTGGTAAAAGGTGTCGTTTTTGGTGACTTTAAAATTAAATTAAAGGGATATAAATTTTGGGATAAATGATCCATATAATATTAATTGATTGAAGGGTGTATTTAAAGGATTACAAAAATTGTGAAGTGTAAATATTATTTCTTTTCATTATATGAATATTGATTGACTTCGTTTTATCAATTCAAACAGGTAAGAGTTAAAGGAGTAAATTAAATTGATCATCGTAACGCCGTGCACTCTGTGTAAATTAAAAAGGGATAGCCGTGGCATAATTAAATTAGAAGATTAGAGAAAAACACAGAGCTGTGGCGTTCAGCTGGACGTTTATTACATCCGGCTGCTCAAGCGTGGGGAGTATTACAGCAATTTAAATCTGACGCAACAACGTAAGGCGAGAATTACAGCAATATATATATATATATATATATATATATATATATAAAACTTAGGTGAATTTCGGCTGTAAAGATTTGATATTGTAAAGTAAATATTGGGTACTAGTCAATTTGGGCAATTAGTAAACTCTTTTAATGGATTCAGGCTTTCGAAAAATTTATTGTCTTCATCAGGAAAACTATAAGAGGATTACAAAATTTCTTGATACATAAATTGCTTACTTACGATTATACAGTCTATTTAATAAATAAGTGGAACATAACAGATATTAGAATACGCTGCCGAAATTGATGAAAACATTCCAAACACAATAACTAGCTTATATAATAATTAAATTCAGTGGCAAAATGATTAAATATTAGTAACAAAACAATTTAAAAGTTATTAATTTAAAATTAATTTAGAAAATGTCAAAATATAAAATACTTTTAACATATAAATTATGTCATAAGCAAACTACTGTAATTAATACAGTAGTAATTCAGTTATTTTAATTCTCAAGGAATTATGTTGGCACCAGATGATCTCATTGTCTGAGTGCAAGGGCAGGTCACATACAGTTTTGGGCCGATTCAAATAAACATAATATCCCGATTTCTGATTCTAGGTCTACGATATGTGAATTTAAGTAAACACTGATAGGAGAAAACAACACGACGTATGTGCATTTTATATACTTAATTCATTCGTCTGAAGTTTACCGAGGATGCCTCAAATGATTGAGAAAGAGTAGATTCATTTTTCACAGGGCACTTCGTAGCTAACATCCAAATCATCAACATGCTGCTTTGGTGAGTCAATTATCTTGACTAAAGATTATCAAACAAGGCTGAGTAGATTTAAGCATGTTCGGAACATTCCCTGTCAAGTGGGTCAGTTTCAATTTTAAGGGCATATTGGTTAAAATTAATCAACCCTAGTGTTGGAAGCAACCATGTTGGGGTGGAAAAAGTCAATAACAACATGGTATGGAACAATAAGTCAATCACCCATCGGGTGTCCAAATAGAAAAAAATTCTGAAACTATACCAGAGTGAAGGTTTGTAAATAAAAAATTATAAATTGCTGTATGAACTGACTGAACGTCTGTGTTTAGATTAAGCAGCTGTGCGATATATTTGTTTTTTAATGCTTGCCTAAGACTGTATTATGTATTTGTAATGAAAACGTAATGGTGCTATATAATTAGAAACAAGTCGTATACATTTGTGTAAAGATGTGTAGATATGTAGATAATGGGTTTCATTTTTCCATTATTGCAACGATATAGTTACAGTTTTACTATAATAAATTATTGTGATTACCTAGATGCATGATTGAGTATTTCAGGTCATTTAACATTTGCATTAGGAACCTTTTTTTGCAGTCAATTTCATGTTTATTTTAGGTTTAAAGTAGTATTGTCTTTAATGAATTTTCAGGTACATTTTTAAGCCAGAATCACTCTCCAGACCTCAGATTTTGGTACCATCTTGCTTTCTTTTTAGGGGACTTTCACTAGCAAACCTGCGAGATTAGATGGCATCCAAGATATTTCCCAAACAAGAACATATTTCATACTCCATAGCATTCTGGAGTGGTTTGCATGCTTCAGTGAGTTAAAGAGCCAAACTATAGGTTTAAACAAAGTAGTTGGGTCTTTAGTGAGGAACCAGACTAAGACAGGTCCCCGAAAAAGGGCAGCAGCTCTTTTGGTACTTAAGAGTGGCAAAGGCTGTAGGGGTTGATGTGGCATTTTAAGACACACTACTGTGATGTGAAAGGCAATGAGAAACCACCACATTACTTCCCACATACACAGCGTACTTAAATTGTTATTTAAGATGATCGCATCCTTTAAAGTAAAAGATTCTGGAGTTAAAATAGTCTCCCATCCGGATCTCCAGGAGGAAACTACTGTGGGGGATGTGATATGAAAGTTTAAAAAAAGAGCCAGGAACATTTTGCGAGTCAGATTGTGGAATGTCAGAAGTATGAAACAAATAAGTAAGCTAGAGCTTGAAAATTGAAGTAAATAGGTATGTATCAGATATAAAAGAAATTAACGAAGTTCGATGGCCAGAGGTGGAGAATTTTTGGAGCGGAGACTTTAGGGCAAATCATACAGGATCAGAGAAAGAAATTTCTGACGTGTGGATAATTATGCTAAAAAAAGATATGACAATCTGTAGGAAACCACTTACAAAAGAACGAAAAAGTACTCATGGTTAGATTGGAATCTAAACCGGTAAACACAGTAATAATACAAGTATACATGCCCACCTCTAGCTACAGTGAGAAAGAGGTAGAGGCGACCTACAAAGATACCAAAGACATATTAAGATACATAAAAGGACATGAAAATTTAATAATTATGGGGGATTTTAATGCAGTGGTGAGGGTAGCGAGGGAACGGTAGTAGGTTTATTTGGTTCAGGCACAAGAAACAACAGGGGAAATAGGTTTGTAGAATTTTGCAACAAAAACAATTTAACCAGCACAAACACATTATTTCAACATCATGCTAGAAGATGGTACACGTGGAAGATGCTAGGAGATATAGGAGGATATCAAATAGATTACATTCTTGTTAGGCAACGGTTTAGGAATCAAGTAAAAACTGTAAAATATAAGCACTGACCACAACATCGCAATTATGAAAGCCGCTCTCCAATTAAAAAATTTGAAAAGAAACGAAAAAAGACACTTTGATTATGAGAAACTTAAAGATAAAGATATCCAAGATTTGGAAAAAAGTCAAATGAATTACTGAAAAACATCGGAAAAATTTCGGATACTAAGGAAGTAGAAACAGAATGGAACAACATTAAATACAGCTTACACATGGCAGCCAGAGATATTCTGGGGTATACACAAAAAAAAAAAAGAAACCATGGATAAATAACAAAAGATATTATAAAATTAATAGAAAAAGAGGAAAATATAAAAACAGACCAAACGAAGCAAATGGGAAATTATTTGCAAATGCTAGAAAGCTAAAGAACATTGAATGAATGAAAAGTGCAAAGAGGTTCAAAGCAAGATGAAAATATGAAAGACAGACAAAGCATACAAACTAATTACGAAGGAATTTGAGGAATATAAAACGATACAGCAAAAATGTAAGGGGTATGAACGGGGACATCATTATCGAAAATATAGAGAAAATGGTTAGATGGAAAGAATAAATAGGTAATTTATAAGCAGGAGAGGAACTATATTAGAACAGGAATCAGACATTGAAAAGGCTGACTTGGGATATCCTATACTTAAAGAGGAGTTTGAATTAGCATCAAAGGGTCTGATAAATGGAAATATACTGGCTATAGATAAGGTACAATCAGAGACTCTAAAAGCCTTTGGACAAGCAGTAACAGAACGTCTCTTCCAACTTGTAAATTATATGTATGAGACAGGCAAGATACCCAAATATTTGAAACATAACACCATAGTTAGTATACCAAAAAAGAGAGTGATAATGCAAAAGAAAGTAGAAAAATGAGAAAGCGTGTATATATGGTTTATAGATCTGGAAAAAGTATTTGACAATGTTAAATAGAAAAAAATGTTCGAAATTCTCAAAAAAATTGGAATGAGCTTTCGGGATAGTCGGATAATACATAGCTTATACAAAGAGCAAATAGTGGTAGTAGAATTAGAGCAGGAACATAGAGAAGTAAATATTAGGAAAGGAGTGATACAGGGATGTGCCATATTACTGTTAATTTTTAACTTGTACATTGAAGTGGTGATGAATACTGTCAAATGCAGGAAGACATTTGGAATTATTATGCAGAGACAAAAGATTGATATGCCTAAATTTGCAGATGATATAGCAGTATTAGCATTCAGCAAAGAAGAGTTAGAAGCAGCTCCTAATGAGAGGGAAACAGTACTAACAGAGATATACGGAATGAAAATTAACTAAAATAAACTTAGAATACTAGTATGTAAGGTGGGGAAAATACAGTGTGTCCCAAAAAGTTTTATACAAATGGAGAAAAAGTTTATCTTACATTTCACAAAAAAAAATTCTTGATAAAAAGCTCTGGATGACTTGTAGATCCAGAATTTTACGTTACAAAGTATTTGTAATAAATTCTAGCACCTGCAGTGATTATATTTTAATTTAAAGGTGCATGTAAATGCACAGCTTTCTTCTAAAAGATAAGACCACTCACCACCTGCCTACATCTGCTTACAATGGACTTGTTATCTGGTATTCTGCAGCTGTTAAGATGTTACAAAGTAACAAAATTGTTCTCCTTTGCTTAACACCCTTTGATAATTGCGTTATCTGCTTGTTGGCAAGCTGCTACAGTTTGTATTTCGGCAGCTGTTGTCTGGAAATTCTGCACACATAGTAATTCGGCGATATCTTTAAAAATCAGATACCCTACCCCCATACATGATTCTGGCCTTATAAAATAGAGACCGTGCTATGAAAGAGACCATTACCGAAAAGATACATGATGTAAAGTCGTGCTATTAGAAATGCTTTTTGTGCTTGTATAAGTGAAGTTGGTGGTTCCAGCATGCAGCCAGCCCATAGAGAAATGCAGCCGCATTTTTCCAGCGTTAAGATGAGACCAGCACGAAGCTGATTGTGCAAGGTACAGTTTTTTAATTTCCATAATTCTTTTATGCTGCTGTGAAGAAAAGACTTTTCATTTGCTGCTATTGCTTATAATTATCCGATAAATTGGCACCACCCCGTTACAAAACTTACATGCACAATGCACGAACAACTAAGTTATTATTCTGTAAATTAAAAATTAATTAATTAATGTTTATGTTGGAATCCGTTTTTATTGTTTCTTTTGTCTTATGCCTCAATTTAAAAGTATTTAATATATGAATAATTTAAGTTAGGGTGTCTAATGTTAGTGTTATATTATTTCTGAGAAAGTGCACTTCACAAAGCAGCATGTACATATAATTTAGGTATATTTCTTTTTCTAGATTTACTGTACAGTTTGTTTTATTTTCTTTTATATTACATGTATTTAAGGTGAACCATTAAGTGAGTATTTAGATTATAAGATGTTATATTTGCTAACCAATTTTTATATGTTATGACGCTTTTACAAACACGATTATGCAACATTTATTTTATTGTTTTGTAAATAGTCTTGCAAGATTCGATGTTATCAATATAGTTTCACCGAGGTTTCCAACGTGTTTTTCTATTTTCGCCCACGCCCTCTACGACGTTTTTGAGCTAGCCCAAATTCTACCTTTCTGTCCCCGTTTTGTTGCGGTGTTCGGCGTAAACTATTTCTCTACTTACTTTTACTGGTTTTCTTTTATGTTTGCGCGGAATACCGTAACACATTTTTAAAAGATTAGCCGGAATACAGGGAAAATCAAAATCATGAATTGGAGTGATAGTAAAATACGCTCAAATTGTATTGGAGAGCAAAATGTTTATTGAAATTTTTATTAACTAGTAATAAATTATGCCCACTTTGTAGATTTCTGATTTTCCCAGAAAAGAATTACAAGATATTATTAATTAGATTATTTAATGAATAAAGGAATAAGACATGATAAACAATTGATAACCTCCTATCAATTTATCAACAATGAATAATCACAACTAATAAATTCTATTGAGAACATGTAAAACTACTTAAATACTACGGAACTTCAACGTATCCATCGTTCCTTTCTAAACAGGCGATTGTTCGTTGATTAAATTCATTTATGACATTTCTAACCACATCTGGAGTTATAGCTTCACATGTATCTTTAATGATTGTTTCAAGATGATCAACATCTTAAAATGGCTTCTGAAGGTATACTTTTTTAAGTAGCCCCACAAAAGGAAGTTTACAGAGGCTATGTTCGGCGACCTTGGTGGCCAAAGAAACTCCATGTCCCTTCCAATCACTTTACTGTTAAAAGTATGGACGAAAAAATCCCTAATAGTTCTCTTACAGTGACAAAGTGCTCCATATTTTTCCTCATTCATCTAGCAATAGTACATTAAGAAAGTCTGACAACTGATTATTTAAAAATTGTAGGTATCTTTTTCCATTCATGTTATTTTGAAAAAAGAATGGTCCAATAATTCTGTCTTTGTAAATGCCACGTCATACATTAGTTTTAAATGAATATTTATCTCTGGTTTGGACATGGAAATTGGGATTAACATCACTCCAACATCGACAATTTTGTGAACTTACTGTACCAATAGACGAAAAGGTTGTTTCGTCACGGAACAGTACTTGTCGTGTCATAAATCTGTTATCTTTCCATTTTCCTTGCATACGAGCACAAAATTCAAACCTTCATACAATATCTCCTTCTTTTAGAATATGGGTAAATTGTGGTTTGTATGGTTTAAATTTATTTGACTTTAAAATTCGCGCAACTGTATTTTTACTTACGTTCAATAAACTGGACCTTCTTCAAAGAGAATATTTTGGATTTTCCACGACCGATACCATCACATCAGTTTCAATTACTTCATTTCGAACCCATGCCCGATGCTTCTTTCTAAATTTATTTTCATCACTTTCAGAACTAGTGAAATTATTTATTACATATCTGACCATTGTGAAATGTATTATTTTATCGGGGTGTCGATTATTAAAGATTTCTGCTGCCTCCCTACATAATTTATAATTTTCTCCAACAATGAGAACAATTTCAATTTTATTCTTAATTTTCAATTTTACTGGCATTTCTAATTATTGCAAACACACTTATGTAACAATTAACATTTGTTGACAGTTCTTAGATATTCCAAAGCACTCTATCAAGAACATGTGTAAAAAGGATGAGTAACATAAAATCAGGCGCTTATTATAAACGGGATCTTACGATGTTTCGCACTACGAATTAATATAACAATTGCTCATGTGTTTATTGAATGTCTTTTAATTTTTATCTACAAAGTGGGCATAATTTATTGCTATTTAATAAAAAATTACAATGAACATTTTGCTCTCCAATACAATTTGAGCGGATTTTAATAACACTCCAAACCATGATTTTGATTTTCCTTGTATTCCAGCCAATGTTTTAAAAATGTTGTACTTAATTATGGATCTACAAGTCATGCAGAGCTTTTTATAAAGAATTTTTTTGTGAAATGTAAAATAAACTTTTTCTCCATTTGTATAAAGCTTTTTGGGACACATTGTATATCGAAAACTAGAATATAAATAAGAAACGAGAACTCACAAGAGGTTAAGGTTTTCTGCTGCCTAGGAAAGCCAAATAACACAAGATGAGAAAAGTGCAAAAGATATAAAACAAACATTAGTACAATGCCATGTTGCATTTAACAAGAAAAAGCAACTGTTATGTTCGAAGGCAACAAACATAGAAACACGGAAAAGCTTGCTGAAAGCGTATATGTCGAACACAGAATGGTACGGCTGTGAAACTTAGACACTAGAAGAAACAGGCAGGAAAAAGATAGAAGATTTTGAAATGTTGTACTACAGACGTATGATTAAGATATTATGGAGTGATAGAGTTAAGAACAAAGAGGTTCTAGAAATAGTACAGGAAGAAAGATATCTGTCGAAAAAAAAGTAGGAGAAATAGATGGACAGGACATATTTTGAGGCATGTGGGGGAATAGTGCGGGATATATTACAGGTAGAAAAATAAAAAAAAAGAAGTAGAGGTACACCTAGATTAAACTATTGTACGCAGATAGTGAAAGATGTAAGCTGTAGGAATTTTAGGGAAATGTGTAGGTTAGCTCAGAATAGGAAACAATGGAGATACAGGTCTAACCAGTTCCAGGACTGAAGACCTAATGATGATGTTGCAGTAACAAATATTATTGGATTTCTTTATGATGGTATCCTTATTGCTCTACGGTTGAAAACTTATTCTGTTTAATAAGATACTGATTACGCTAAGTTTAGGTTCGGCCCAGTTTTTCAGTTTGTTTGATCTGAAGTTTGCAAAAACTCAACATGATGTTTATGTATTCTGATGTTTATGATTGTTGCTTATGTAATACTTATGATTGTGTGTTTATGTACTTATAATGATGGTCATGAAATAGCTTATGATTATGATTATGCTTATGTTATCACCTATGATTATGTTCATGTATTAGTTTATGAAATAATGCTTATGATTACGATTGTGTTGATATTTTATACTTGTGTTCAGGTTAACAAAACAGTGGTGTCGATCAGGATTGATCAAATTGTCAGGTTAGGCTGGACTGTATGAATAAAATTATATTTTTAGGCTATAATTTATTTGTGTAATTTTTGAATTTATCTCGATATGACATTCATATTTCATGCCGCTTAGTGTTATTTATTTCAACTGCAATTGATTTGTGGGAAAGAACTTTGTGATTGGTCAGGGATTCGAGGAAGGATTTTTTTCCTTTTTTTCTGGTGCCAAGTTGACCTGAATATGGCTTCAATTTTGATGGACTTTTAAATTTAATAAAATTTATGTCTGAAAATATTAATATTTTTCTGGTGATCCATGAAGTGGCTCCGTGGTGTAGATGGTATGCATGTGACTACTAAGTCCAAGGTTCCAGATTCGAATTCCGACATGGCCCACTTGAAAAATGTTTGGCGAGCTTTTTTCACAAAAAATATGTTCTCGTTCAGATGACAGGTAAAATGAAGGTCCCATGTGAGTGTTGTCATGCACGTTAAGGATCCATACTTTGCTCGGAACAGCAAGGGTTAGACAAAATTCAAAATTTTTCAGGTAAAAAACTTGCTTCCTAGCCAATGTAGTACCTTCGGGTGGAGCACTGGCAAAAACAATTAAATGTAGTGTTCACCCTTGAGTAGGCTTACAATAGTAATGTCATACGTGGTTGTCTTCCTTTGTATTTTATTACCTACAATTGTGTTATTCCATTCTGAATGGATCTGCACCTTGACGACGTTCTAAAATACTAGAACAGGTAGAATGGCTTGCACATTTCAATAAGCTAAAGAGCCAAACTATGGGTTTGACCAAATTAGTGGGATCTTTAGTGAGGAACCAGACTAAGACAGGTCCCCGAATGAAAGCAGCAGCTTTTTCGGTACTTAGAGTGGCAGAGACCATAGGGGTCGGTATGACATTTTAAGACACACTACTACGATGTGGAAGGCAACGGAAAACCACCACATTATCTCCCAAGCACACAGCGTACTCAAATTGTTATGGCATGATTATGGCATCCTCTGGGGTAAAAAAATTCCGGAGTTAAAATAGTCCCCCATTCGGATCTCCAAGAGGGGACTTCTTCAGGGATTTGATCCGAGGGTATAGAAAAGATCCGTGAACATTCTGCGAGTCGAGGCATGGAATGCCAGAAGTATGAAACAAGTAGGTAAGCTAGAGAACCTGAAGCTCGAAATGAATAGGTTAGCATTAGGCATAGTAGGAATCAGTGAAATCCGCTGGCCAGAGGCGGGGGATTTTTGGAGTGGAGACTTCAGGGCGATTCATACAGGCTCAGAGGAAGAAAATTTGGGTGTGGGGATAGTTATGCAAAAAAAGACTACGTATAAAAAACTACTTACAAAAAACGGAAGAGAACTCATGGTTAGATTAGAATCTAAACCGGTAAACACAGTAATAATACAAGTATACATGCCCACCTATAGCTACAGTGACGAAGAAGTAGAAGCCATCTACAAAGATATCGAAGACATATTAAGATACGTAAAAGGACATGAAAATTTAATAATTACAGGGGGATTTTAATGCAGTGGTAGGTGAGAGTAGGGAAGGGACGATAGTAGGTTTATTTGGTTTACGCACAAGAAATGACAGGGGAAATAGGCTGGCATAATTTTCCGACAAGAACAACTTAACCATGACAAATACATTATTTCAACATCATGCTAGAAGACGATACACGTAGAAGATGTCAGGAGATATAGGAAGATATCAAATAGATTTCACTATTGTTAGACAACGGTTTAGAAATCAAGACTGTAGAAGCTACCCGGAAGCAGATATAGACACTGACCACAACATCGTAATTATGAAGGCCGCACTTAAATTTAAAAATCTAAAAAAGAGGAACGGAAAACGGCACTTTGACTTTGAGAAGTTAAAAGATAAAGATATCCACAAAAGATTTGGAAAAAAGTCAAATGAATTGCTGAAAGATATCGGGAAAATTTCTGATACTAAAGAAGTAGAATAACATTAACTCCAGCTTAGACATGGCGGCCAGAGATATTCTGGGGTATACACAAAAAGAACACAAGAAACCATGGATAACAAAGGCTATCCTGAATTTAATAGAAGAAAGACGAAAATACAAAAATAGATCAGATGAAACAGGAAAACAGAGATACAAAGCCATCAAATGGGAAATTATTCGCAAATGCAGGAAAGTTATAGAACAATGGATTGATGAAAAGTGCAAAGAGGTAAAAACTAAGATGGAAATAGGAAAGACAGACGAAACATACAAACTAATTAGAATGAATTTTAGGGATATAAAACCATATAGCAAAAATATAAGAGACGCGGGAGAAAACTTCATAGAAAATGTAGAGAAAGTGGTCAGATGTCAGGAATATATAGGGAATTTATATGCAAGGGAAGAACTAACAGCATTAGAACAGGAATCAGACATTGAAAATGATGACCTGGGATATCCTATACTTAGAGATGAGTTTGAATTAGCATTAAAGAGCCTGAAAATGGTAAGGTGCGGTACAGATAAGGTACAAGCAGAATCTCTAAAAGCCGCTGCACAGTAACAGAACGTCTCTTCCGACTTGTAAGCTATTTGTACGAGACAGGCAAAATTCCTAAAGATTTCAAACGTAACATCATAGTAACTATACAATAAAAGAGACTTGGATAGATGTGAAAATTTTCGAACAATAAGTTTGACCGCACACGTTTCAAAAATATTAACTAGAATTGTACAAAGATGAATGGAAAAACGAGCTGAAGAAATACTGGGAGAAGATCAATTTGGGTTTAGGCAAAACAGAGGAACATGGGAGGCTATTTTAACTCTGAGGGTGATAATGGAGAAAACAATAGAGAAGGGGAAAGTGTATATATAGGGTTTATAAATTTAGAAAAAGCATTCGGCAATGTGAAATGGAAAAAATGTTTGACATACTCAAAAAGATTGGAATGAGTTTTAGGGATATATGGATAGTACATTGCTTATACAAAGAGCAAACAGCGGTAACAGAATTAGAGGAAGAAAGTAGAGAAGTAAATATTAGGAAAGGGGTGAGACACGGATGTGCATTATCCCCATTAATTTTTAACTTGTACATAGAAGAGGCAATGAATACTGTCAAATGCAGGAAGACATTTGGAATTAATATGCAAGGACAAAAGATTGATATGCTTAGATTTACAGATGATATTGCGGTATTAGCATCTAGCAAACAAGAGTTAGAAGCTGCTCTTTATGAAATGGAAACAGTTCTAACTGAGAGATTTGGTATGAAAATTAACAAAAATAAACCTAAAGTTCTAGTATGCAAAAAAGGGGAAATAAGTCAAAAACAAGAATACAAATAGGTAACGAGAACTTACAAGAGGTTAAGGATTTCTTATACCTAGGAAGTCAAATAACGCAAGATGGGAAAAGCACAAAAGATATAAAACAAAGATTAGCACAAGGTCGTGCTACATTTAACAAGAAAAAGCAACTACTGCGCTCAAAGACCACAAACATAGAAACAAGGAAATGATTGCTTAAAACATATGTGTGGAGCACGTCACTGTATGGCTGTGAAGTCTGGACTGTAGGAGAAGCAGACGAAAAAGGTGGAAGCCTTTGAAATGTGGTGCTACAGACGTATGATGAAGATATCGTGGACAGACAAAGTTAAGAACAAAAAGGTACTAGAAATGGTAGGGGAAGAAATAAATATGTGGAAAACAGTAAAAAATAGGAGAGATAGGATGATAGGCCACATACTAAGACATGAGAGAATAGTGCGGAGTATATTAGAAGCAGAGAGGGGAAATAAGAAAAGTAGAGGTAGACCTAGGTTAGACTACTGCACACAGATAGTGAGAGATGTACGATGCAAGAATTTCAGGGAAGTGTGTAGGCTAGCTCAAAATAGAAATCAATGGATGTACGCTTCCAGCTAGTCGCAAGATAGAAAAATGACAATAATAATTACTGTACTTAAACATGGTGATTATTATAAATAACTACAGATATTGGTTTTGCAATACTATCAACTAATGTTAATTGTGCGTAAGGATTTACTGAAAAACTATTAATACAGCAAATGTCTAAGTGTTGGGGGATCCTTGCCAGCCACATGCTGCTTAAGTCTCTTCATATACCACTGAATTTCGGTGAAATAGGGCATATAAATAGAAAACAGAAGGAAATTGAGTTGTATATATGCTGTTGGGAAAATTGCAGGGAACTGTGTAGGCTAGCTCAGAACATAAATAAGCTGAGGTAAAAGTCGAACCAGTTTCAAGACGTAACACCCAATGACGAAAAAATAAGTGCTCTTAAATCTGATGATTATTATAAACAACTACAGGTGTTGGTTGTGAAATAGTTTCAACTAATGTTGATTGTGCAAAAGGATAAATTGGAAAAACTATTAATTCGACAAGGTATAACATTTTTAAATGTTACGTTTGACAAAATAACCTCAATAAGGATTTTAATATGTAATCATGCGTAAACCCTAATATATGCAATACACCTTGTAGTGCCCACTATACAGTTGGTATATCTAATTAGCTATGGCTAATATGTCGGGACAAAATAATTATATCACAACAATTGAGCCAGTTGTTGCTTACAACATTTAATTTATATTCTTAAGTGATTTAACAAAAATATATTATTACATTTATAATGCAAATAAATAAGTACATTCCTAACTAACACCATTATGAAATACGTGCTACTATGCACAGCCATCTGCCGAAAATATACGAAGACAAAGGCGTTGAGTAAATATGAACTTGTTCGTAATCGAAGGCAGTCTAAGGTCGCTGCTTATCATACCAACATGGCTCGTTTAGCGTCCTCGGACTTGAGAATCGCGATAGTGTGGAGAATTGAATAAAGCGTCGAGAATGGTCGACGTGATGATTTTTTATTTGTATTAACAACGCAGAGAAATTTTTCGGTAAGTTGGTTCAACAGCTAATATTATAATTCGTTTAAGGTACACACTCAAAATTGTCAGCTTCGGGTTTTTGAAGAATCGCTGTTATATATATTTACGTCTATCTAGGATGTACAGAATTTCAAAGTACTACAACTGCTTGGTACAAGATCGCAAGATTTCAACTTAGTTAAATTAAATAAATGTTTTAATTATCTGCGAAGAGGCTTGGTCAAAGTTCAAGCAGCATTAATTTGCTACGTAAACAGCACGACATCAATCCTTATATCTGGTTGGTATTACAGGTGTCAAACTGGATATTCCAGGTTCGTACTAGTTATACTTTTATTCGACAAATGCTATTTGTCAACTACATTTGTTTACATTATAACAATGGTATTATAAAACCTAATTTGGCACGAATATCTCGTAAAGTTAAAGTGAATTTAAAACTTAGGAACGGGATGTATTTCACATTGATTGAATAATTAGACAATATTGATTAATACTTTCAAACCTAAACATAGTTCTTACTAAATTAAACGTAATTTGCTATAACAGTTATCACAAGTAAAGTTTTATATTGTTTAACTCTTATTATGATTAAAGAGGGACATTTTAATACTCCTATGAGTTTATAGAAATGCGTTTTTTTGCTTATCAACATTCTATACTTCAACTTACTTAGATATGTAACTTGTATAGATCATGCTACTGATTTAAATTTTTTGTCTAAGTATAATTTTGCCTCTTTTATCATCTGATTGGGAAACGTTGTTCATGTACTTACTACATTAATGAATTTTAAGATTGATGAATTTTAAGATCTATTCATTCCAATTGTAAGTAGTTAACGGATCCGATTTCTACATGCTATAAAAGTTGTTGCATTTTTATTAGAACCAAACGTTAAATTCTATTATTAACATGAAATTTAAAATCAATTTATAAAAATATTTTTAAAGAAAGCTATGTTACTATTGCACAAACAGTTTTTTTTGTACCTGAATTATAAATACATTCCATTTTTGTTATAACATATAATTTGTTAAAGGATATTATGTTACATTATACTTTTCTAAGAAACCTAGAACATTTTTATTTAAAACAAAAAGGTATAAAATTTTTTAATATATAAAATACTTTCATAAAGGTTAATACTACAATATATAAAGATACTTACAATATCATGTTATTTTGAAATGTATTGGATGAGCAAACTGCTGCCTCAGATGTTATATTTTTAATCTTGTAATTTATTTCAGGTATTTCATCGTTGTAGCTAACTTATGGGTTTTACATTCCCCTTTTCTTCTAAATGTAGTGGCGCTCAATATTTAGTTTAAATTTTTAATATCTATTCCCCCCCCCCGAACCATGCTTTCTACCGCTTAGAGTAAAGTCTAGAGCATAGCACCGGTAATACCAATTACCTATTAAAGGTAAAGGGTAAAAAAGGTTAAAGTGCTGGGGAACTTGGCAGCCAAAGGCTGCTTACCCCCCTTCACATACAACTGAATACTTAGGAAGTAGGGTATATAACTGTAAAACAATAGAAGGTGACCGAACTGTATTAAACAAGAAAGAATAGCAGCTATGTTCAAAGACAATGAATATAGATGCATGAAGCAAACTGTTCAAAGCATAGTGTAGAGCACAGCACAGTACATCTATGAAAGAGGGGCAGTAGGAAAAGCAGACAGAAAGAGATAGAAGCCTTCTGGAATGTTGTATTTCAGATGTATGAGGATGGTAGCATGGACATACAAAGTTAATAACAAATAGGTTGTTGAAATAGTAGAGGAATAAAGATATCTGCGGAAAACAAAAAAAAAATAGAAGAAATAGAAGGACAGGATACGTTCTAAGAGATTTCTAGGGAATAGTACGGGATATATTACAAGTAGAGATAGAAAGAGATAGGCAGAGGTAGACCGAGATCAGACTTTCACACACAGATGGTGATAGATGCAGACTGCAAATTTCAGGGAAATGTGTAGGTTGGTTCAGACTAGGAAACAATGAGGGTATGCGTCCCACCATTTCTAGGACTGAAGACTTAATTATGATGATGAATTGCGTTATTGTTTGTTTATGTTAATTTGTATGTTAAATTGTGTATGCGTGGTTTGATGTCAATACTTGTATTTTATGAATGTTATTTTAAACTTATTTTCAAATTTTACAAGTATTTAGTTAGGTTTTGTGGATTTCGTGTAATTGCTGCGTATTCATTTTCATTGCTTTGTATTTCTATTTTGTTTTTTCTTCTTTTGTATCTTCTAGTTTTTAATTTGTATGTTTGTTTTTCTGTGTGGTTATTTCCTCTAAGTGTTTGCGGTACTTGTTCTTTTATGTGATCTAGTTGTAGTTAAGGAACTGTTATTTTTAGTAATAGGTTATTATTACTATTAATTTACTGATTAATCAATTATGCTCATTTCAATTACCTGTGAAAAATAAATTTTGTTTGTTGTAGAAGTTATAGTGTGTGCTAAATCTTTCTTTATTCTACCTTTAATGTATTTGCAAAAGAATTTGATAATAGCAAGGGTATAACAAGTATATAACTATAAACTAAATAAGCAGCTTATGGGACTACTCTTTTAGAGCTTCAAAACATTTAAAGAAACAACTGGATGGTATTTCCATACACTAAGATAAAAATGAACAAAAGACATACAGCAATAGTGTTTTGTGTTGTGTAGGTTCTTATGAAGTAAGTAACGGGGATCCTGCAAGCTAATTTCTTAATGGCAAAATGATCATTCGGCATATAAAGGATTGGATTTCCTTCAATAGTTCAGGATCTCATCAAACCTAGATCCTGTTGATAACAGTTAGCAAAAGTATTGGAGACTGTCCGCCATTTTATAGTGCCAGCGTAAAATTTATGAATACATTACATACATACCACATTTTCTTTATAAGAATCGTCCAAAATCGCTTTTAAATTAACCCACTGGTCCTGGTGGCACCTATAGGACAAAGATCCAGGCATTTGATAATGGTACTCCATTAGATTTCTTCTAACTAACACAGGTATACTAACTATAATCTTCTAACTCAAATGAATTCTTGACAATGACAAATACTTCCCGTAAATTAAAAATGAATGCTTTTAATTAATACAAGTAACCATGAAGTCATTTAATTTACGACTGAAACGTAAATGTGAACGAATTATGTGTAGGAGAAACGGCGCTTTAATTAACGAACTAAGGTGTGATCAGAAGTTAAAAATTAAAAGAAAACGAAAGCCGTCAGAGTAATTATAAATTTACGTATTCATTACGTTGTTTTAAGAGCATAACGTGGAAGGTTAATCTCCATTACAAGCAGACACAAAATGAATATTGTATACAATCACGTCAGTTCACTGCTTAGCGATGGTTGGAAATAAAACTTCAACAAGGGAAGCGTAGTCCTAGGTCTGCTGTCTAAAAACAAAGGCATATTATTCAGCAATGCCATTAGAAAGTTGTTAATTCGAAAAGTGAAACGTAATGCCAACCACAACAAATCGATTAAGTGTGTCTGTGGAAAACACTTCAAGCATCAAAAATTAATTGTATGCTGTGAATTGGAAAGATAACACATTCAACGAACTTTGAATTGCCAGAATTGCGTTAGAAAACCTCACCGAGGGGATTTTATCTAAAAGGAATTAGAAAGCACGTCCTCTATTCAGTAAAATATCGGGACAATCAACTATTAGATTTAATTGTATGTTAAAAATTCATCTGACATGGAGAAACAGTACAATAAGTAAGGAATTCTGTATTTGCGCCGAATAGGAGACCTACTTTATCATACAGGATGCAAATTAAAAGTTTTCTACAGTTCACTGTAACTACGACTTACGAATTGATCAATAGATGGAAGTAATATACACTCATTGTTGATATACAAATACTTCAAAACAGCATATAAATGGATTTGAGCGTCACTTCCCGTCTAAATTTGACATAGACTAAAAGCTTGAAATAATTGGCTCAGCCGTGAATTTAAGCGTCGCTTCCCGCCTTTGTTCGACATGAGTTAAAAATTTGACCCTGGCAGATGTGATTGACAAAAATGTCATACGTAATTGAAAGTTAGGTTGATGTATAGTTATGATTTAGTTTGTATACCTTTGCGATTGTAATTGCCTATCCGGGTGGCGTAGTTAGATAGCACGTCAGCCGCAAAAGCCGAAGATACAGATTCTAATCCTATCCGGGACCTTGTATTTTTCATCTTTTAATTACTAGCTCAATTTGATACGTTCATTTGGGCGTTGTACTAAGTGACCTGCTGATTAGAAATATTAAAGTCGGTTACTCGCAAATACACTTTCTGCGCATGTCGCCTCTTTTAAAAACCGTCCGTTTAAATTTTAAGTCGCTATTTTTAAGGAAATAGTTTTTTTATCCATGAATATCAATCCACGTCCTTTTTTCTTAAACATCAATTAAAATATATCTATGAAGATGTGAATCGTCCTATATATATATATATATATATATATATATATATATATATATATATTGTTATGGAGTCAAAGGGTTAAATTTGGGGTAAGCAATGCAATTTCAAATATCCTGTATAGAGAAAAGTTCTAATTATTTACGCGCAAAATTAATTTCATTTATTTAATTCAAATAAACAAGTATTGACATATTATTATAATTAATGATTGAAAAGTAATAGGTTCGTAAAGGAAAACCGGTTTTAAAAACAAATAGAAACGCATAATTAATTTAATTTATTTTAATTCAATGTGTAATAACGTCAGAAAATGCATCGGGGTATATAAAATCAATAATCCCAAGGCGAAAAGGGTTCGTTGTAACAAACAAGGACGTTAATTATATCGAATACCGTGAAATATAAACTCCAAGAAGTGTTATTTTAAACAATCAATAATTAAGAACACCTGCATGTTGGAAAGGTCCTCTTCTTCGTATTTATGAACATAATAACACGGGTTTCAAAGAATATATTTTCCAACCGTCAGTGGCTTCGAATAAAAGCTAACAAGAGTTTCTTAAAGAGCAGAAGGAATGCACAATCAATAATATGCTACAGATAGAGATGGGTATAAAAGCATTCGATTTCAAACGCATGTATTCAACCCACGTGGAGTCCATATGACGCGGTCAGCAATATCGATTTTCTACCACTCAAATGGAGTTGAAACGCGACATCCAATATGCATAAGACGGAGATAACAATATTACAGGCGGAGTTTTATGATGACACAGGACTGTATCATTGGTTGAAACGAGTAGTTGATAAACAGACGAACACGCGACAGGTTAATGCAGTGGTTCGGATGATACGGCGAGTTCACGAGATAAAATTCTAAGAGCTTTAAGGCGGTTATATCCAAAATTTGCAGAAATATTATTTAAATTAAGTATTTCGCGTTAACAGGGTCCGGGAGGTTACATTTTGAACCGTATAAATACGGGATGGAAGTTATTAAGTTTCTCTTGACTACTCTTTATTTTCGCATCGCTTTAACTACGTATAACAATAAACCGACGTTAAAGTAGAGTTTTGTGAGTATTAATATTTATTTGTAACATAGTAAGGTAGTACTAGCTCTTATAACTTGGTATTTGGGGCCTTATAGTTATTAACACGAGTAGTGGCGAGTGATTTAAATTAACTGCGGTCCAACTAATACCATGTCAAGCTAGTAAATTAATAAAGCAATAAACACAAGTGTAATATACGTGAATTTGGATGCTGGGATGGTATGGTAATTGGTAGCACGGAGCTCAGTGTAGACTGAGTTATCATCTATAAATATCTGGTGGATCAGAGCGCATAGACGAGAAGCCTAGGGGTTTTAGAGGACAGCATCATCGACGAAGATGGAGCCTTGAAGCATTTTCCAGGTAACTCATTTGAATTTGCTGTTATTTGATAAACTGTTCGAATAATTTGTGATGCGTGAGTGAACTTTGGGGGTTATTTATGGTTTTTTAACGTAATGGAAAAGATACGTGTACTTGACTATGATGAGGGTATTTTAAATATTAAAAGAAAAAGGTGTATGTAAAGTTTACTAAATTTCATTACGAATTTAAATTAGATTGTTAAGGGTACATGGGTTATTAATTTTGTAGTAATTTTATGCAAGGTGAAAAGCATACATTAATAAACTGGGTTATTATGAGCTCACCATACTCCAGTGTGCAATAATAAATATAGGGAATTATTTGGGGCCCATTTACTCGTATTGTATTAAATGTGTTTGCAATGAAAAGTTTAAAACAAGGACTTTACAAAATAGCACTTATTGAGTTGTATATATAGTACCGAACTGTACATATCTGTGAATAATTGTTGTAAATAGCGGTAAATAAAGATTGTATGATTGTTGTATTATTTTGTGATTTTATTGATTGGTGTGTGAATCGGAAGGAAGAATGATTGTAAATTTAGGTATCTGATAAGAGGCACAGCTGAGCTAGCCACGGAAGCTGCTGAAGATATTTTGTTGCAGCAGAAGAATCCGGGTAAGGAATATGTTTATAAAATTTTATGTTTTTTTGAAAATCGGTTGTTGACGCTGGAGAGGTTAAACCCACTGATCCCGACCACAGCAATCTTATGACGGCCCAACGATGGGGCACAAATTTTGGTGAGACCACAGCAATATATAATTAGTTTTGACATTGAAAACGGACGAATAATAGCATATTTTTGTATTTCTAAATCAGAATGTTAAATTTGCATAACGTGTAGAAGCTTTGGAGGATGTGAGAACTCAAGGATACGCATAATTAACTTTAATATTTTAAATCAAGCGTATCGGATAATAAACACAGCTTTTGCGTATATAAAATCAATAATGTAGACGCATATTTTCCATTTAACTAAACTAAACGTTCGTTAAATACAAATCCTAAGAAACTCTAAAACTTGGAAATACGATTTCAAACGGACAGTTGCTTCCTAGAAAGACCTGACAGTTAAAATAACAAGTTCAAGGAACGTTAAATGAACGTTGGAACAGAATTCTGTAGAATTGTATTTAACGATCGATATAAAATCTACGAAAACAGCAGATGGTTTGAAGGCAAAGTGAAACGGAATATCCGTAGTGTAAAGCAGACAGAGAACACCTACAATAAACGTTGGTTAAAACACTCGTTTAAAGTACGCGGCAGGTTTGGAGGTCAACAACAATATCGATTTTCTGTTGCTTGAGTGGGATTCTAAAAGAGACAGCAAATATGGGTTAAAGAAGGAAAGATAGCTAAAGGCTGGACATAAGAATGGGGGAAAAGTGTCTGATTGGTCGAATGCTAGAAATTTTCAAAAAGCTCGCGACGGTTATATTTTGTTCAGCAGTTTTCAAGCTAAAGCACGGTGGAATGAGAATTCTCGGTTGTACAAGTCCGTTACGTGCAAAATTTTTAGAATCAGTTATGATAAAATGAGCTTTTCGACTGAAATAGGGTACAAAGAGAGGCGTATTGAAGAAGTTGGAGACGCGGTAAAGTTCTCTTACTCTTACTCTCTCTTACTTCGCTTAGCTTGTAATGCAACATCCTAATTTAAAAGTGTATAAAACGGTGTTAGTACAGTACGTCGATAGTTTATTAAACGTGTGAATTGCACAAGTCGGTGCTAGTTAGTAGACGGTACTGTTACTACACTCAACAAACTAATGGAAGGATGGTACTAGGGTAAGCGAGATGAGAAGTGTTTAGAACGAGAATGCTTGAAGTTTAGTATTACGGAAGATTAAGCTTGGTCTAGACAATTATCTGAGTAGAAACACTGAAGGCAGCTGCAGAGATTTGGATAGCGAGTGGAAATGGGTTTGATCTACGTATAACAACGAAGTGTATGAATGCAACGACGAAGTTTTTGGACAACATCTTCAGAGGCGATGATGGAAAAAGCTTATTCCAGGTAACGAAATTAATGTCTATTGCTTTTCCTTGAACATTTTGTGCTGTTATTTTGTGCTTGAGTGATTTGACACATTGGGGTGTATTTTATGACCATAAAAACTCATTTGAAGAGGTATATGTAAAGGACAATTGGTATTTATTATTTATAAGTGTTAATAAATGACATAAAAACTTATGATGTAAGGAGTAAACGGGTCTTTAAGTTTGTTTTAAACAAAGATGCGATGTATTTAGGCATTTAGAGTAACTGGGTTTATACTGAGCTCACCACAGACCAGAATAAAAGTCAATTTAGGATTTCCCGACGGGCATATCTACTCATATAAAATAAAACTGTTGAAATAAATAGAAATCATGGAATTTTAAAAGGTTTAAGGATTGAGATTGTAACATTTTATGAAGCTGTATATACGAATGTGTAAATATTTTCTTGGTAATGAAAACTTTTTAATATGTATGAATAAAAAGGTTGTATGTCTCGTTGCATTATTTGAGTGGTAATTTTATTTGACTGTATATGTGAGAAAAAGTGAACTTAGAATGGTAAGTATCTGGGAAGAAGCAGATTTTAGAGCTAGCCGGGGTATGCAGAAATAAGGAGGCGTTCCAGAGGTATTGGAAGATTTTTTTTCAGAAAATTTTTTTGACGGCCCAACAACGCTGGGACTCGAAGGCGATCTCGATATCTTTAGAGTCTTCCACTGCAAATTTTATGCAGCCCAACGCTGGGGCTCGATTTTTCCCGACTTCTACAACAATTTTTATGTTGACCCAAGCGTGGAGCACGATTTGTTTATCGACATCCACTGCACATTTTATGCAGCCCAACGCTGGGGCTCGATTTTTCCCGACTTCCACAACAATATATATATATATATATATATATATATATATATATATATATATATATATATATTGCTGTGGTTAAACCTAGAGTTCTACGCTTGGGAGCCATAAAATTGCTATGGAAGTCCTCTCGGGATTTCTGTCCCACGCTTGGGCCATATAAATATTGCTATGGTTTTCCCTAAAGATATCGGGATCACCTTCGAGTCCTAAAATCTTTTCCTGAAAATAAAAAAAATCTTCCAATACCTCTGGAACGCCTCCTTTTTCTGCATACCACGGCTAGCTCTAAAATCTGCTTCTTCAATGATATACTTACCATCCTAAGTTCGCTCTTTCTCACATATACTGTCAAACAAAATTACCACTCAAATAATGCAACGAAACATACAACCTTTTATTCATACAAATTAAAATTTTCCATAACCAAGTAAATATTTACACATTCGGATGTACAGCTTCATAAAATAATACAATCTCAACCATTAAATCCTTTTAAAATTTCATGCCTTTAATTTATTTCGACAGTTTTTATTTTATATGGGTAGATGGGCCCGTCTCGAAACCCTAAATTGACTTTTACTTTGGTCTATGGTGAACTCAGTATAAACCCAGTTACTCTAAATGCCATAAATACATCGCATCTTTGTTTTTAACAACCCTAAAGACCTTACTCTTTACATTGAATTTTTATGTCATTTATTTACACCTTAAATTAAAAATACAAATTGTCCTTTACATATGCCCGTCAAATGAGCTTTTATGTTCATCAAATACACACCCAATGTGTCAAATCACTCTAGCACAAAATAACAGCACAAAATGTTCCAGCAATAGCAATAGAAATCAATTTCGTTACCTGGAGTAAGCTTTTTCGTCATCACATCTGAAGATGTTGTCCACCAAACCTCGTCGTTGCTTTCATACACCTCTCTGCTATATGTAGATTAAACCCATTTCCAATCGCTATCCAAGTCTTTGCAGACGCCTTCAATGTTTCTACCCAGATTATTGTCCAAACCAAGTTAATCACTTTCCACATCTACCAAACACCAAGCATCCTCGTTCCAACAATTTCTCAGCACGCTTACCTTAGTAATATCCCTCCCCTAATTTTTTGAATGTAGCCACCCACTTGTGCAATTCACACTTTTATTTAACCTTCGACGGACTGTACTAACACCGTTTTTATAAAAATTTACACTTGGATGTTACCGTAAAAGCTAAGCGAAGTCAAACGGACAAGCGAAATAAGAGAAAGCTTTACTGCATCTCCTAGTGTATTTATATCCGTCGATACACACCTCCTGCCCCTATTTCAGTCGAAAAGCTCCCCTAGTATAATTGATTCTAAAAATTTTATACGTAACGAACTTGTAAAACTGAGAATTCTCACTTCATCGTCGCTTTAGCCCGAAAAGTGGTTAACAAAATACAACGGTCGCGAGCTTCTTTGAAATTTTCTAGCACTCAGCCAATCACAAACATTTTTCCCATTCTTATGTCCAGCCTTCGACTATGTTACCCTCGTCTAACACATATTTGTTGTCTCTTTTACAATCCCACTCAAGCAACGGAAAATCGATATTGTGGTTGACCTCCAAACTTGTCGCGTACTTTAAACTAGTGTTTTACCCAACGTCTATTATATTTGATCTTTGTCTGCTTTACGCTATCGATATTCCGTCTCTCTTTGCTTTCAAACCATCTGTTGTTTTCGTAGCTTTTGTATCGATCGTTAACTAACTTCTACAGAATTATGTTATAACGTACAATTCATGTTCCTTAAACTTGTTTATTTATCTGTCAGGCTTTTCTATGAAGCAACTGTCCGTTTGAAATCGTATTTTCCAAGTTGTTTAACTTATAGAATTTCCTAGGATTTGTATTTAACGAACGCTTTGTTTAGTTAAATGGAAAATATGCGTTTACATTATTGATTTTATATATCCAAAAGCTCTCATTATCATTTGATGTACTTGATTTACAACTTTTTAAAATATTAAAGCTAATTATATTCGTATTCTTGAGTTTTCACATACTACAAAGCTTCTACACTTATACAAACTTAACATTCCGATTTATAAATACAAAAGTATGCTATTATCCGTCCGTTTTAATGTCAAAACTAATTAATTGGCGCGTAAATAAATTGTTCCTATTTCCTATACACACAGTCGTTACAAATTCATTCTCTAGACCTATCTATCCCTCTTAACCTATAATTTCCACGACAATATATATATATATATTATGTATGTATATGTATATATATATATATATATATATATATATATATATTATAGTGGTTTTAAGGGTTAAAAGTAAATATAAACGAAGTAATTTCAAAACACCTTGTATAAAGGAAACAACCAGAAATTACGTGCAAAATTTATTCCAGTTAGTTCATTTTTAAGTAACAGGTATTAACAAAATTTTACAAACAATGATTAAAATTTAGTAGGTTTGCAAAGAAAATAAATGGTAAAAGCCAATGCAATTAATTTATTAATTTAATTGAGTTTAATTAAACTGTTATTTACGTATAATATGCATAAAGGCATGAAAAATCGATAAATCCAAGGTGAATAGCGTTCGTTATAACAAATAAATATATCGGTTGGGTTGAAATACCATGAAAAGAAGCTTCTAGAAATGTTGTGTTAAAACGTCGGTTAATTAAGCACCTGCGTGTTTTCTACAAGTCAAGTTCCACTTATTTTTATAGATAACAAACAAGTTCAAACAATATCGGGTAAACGGTCGAATGTTTTCCCATTAAATGCTAATGAGCGGTTATTTAAAGCACCTATATTTTGGGGTCCACATGGAGTTGTAGAACGCGGCACGAATATCTATTTTCTACCATTCAAACAAGGTTAGAAAGAGCCGTAGAAAATGCATAAGCAAGCGACAGCGTTAGATAGGCGGGATTTGTGGAACGTCAATAGATAGACGATTGGTCAATATAGTTAGTTGGACATCAGACAAACACGAGGATAGTGTAGACTAATTTTCAGAAAAGATCGTAACGATGCGCTGAATTTCGTGGACTAAGAAATCGGTTGAGCTCAAAATTTTAAGAACGTGTTGTTGTAGATGAAGGACTTCGGATGAAATGCGGCCAGGATGTGGCAGCGTAAATTGTATAAATACTTTTCGAAAATATAATAAAAGCCCTTAATATTTCGATCGCTTCAGACTACGTATGAAAGTTACCACAAGTTTGTAAGTATAATGAAATTATTTTAAATTATATTGCACGGTGTTAGCCTCATAATTTGTACGCGGGTTGTGCCGAGTTTAGATTTTATTGAGGTATCACCTATATTTTTTTAACAAACTCGTGTAGTGACGTTAAGTAACGTGGATTAAATTAAATAATTATGAAAGAAGTATAATTAATTTGGATTTGGAAATTGGATACACCGTGAAGGCAGCGCTAGCAGCTCAACTTTAATGGGGTTCTTCTACTAATAGCTAGAAACGGCCTGCAGACAAGAAAGAAGCAAATACACGGAATCGTCAACGGAGCAGAGATCTTCTACAAATTCCAGGTAACGCTTTGAAATTGTGTTGTTATAAACCATAAACTATGAATATTGGGTGACGTATGAGAGTGAATTTTGAAGGTAGTGTGCATTATTTTGCGTATTGAACATAATACGTATAACTAACCTTATTATGGTATTTAAATAGAAATCTGAAGGTGTATATAAAGCTTATTAACGTTCCATCAGGAAGTTAAATTTTGTGAAGAGTACATGGGTTGTTTTTTTTTAGTTTGTTGTAAGAGTATGCAAAGTATAAGGGCATACAGTATTCATAATTAACTGGGTTATCATGAGCTCACCATACTCCAGAGTTTACGCAGATTTAAAATAAATTATAAAGAAAGAATGAGAAATAAGGTATTATGCAGGGCCCATTTACTCCGGGTACAGTCTATGTGTTTGATAATTTAAATTAAAAATACAGGACATTACAAAATAGGATTTATTGAGGTGTAACTTGATCACTGAAATGTGGATAATATTGAATTTTATTTGTAAATAGTGATAATTAAAAGATTGTATGTTTGTTGTATTTTGTGGTTTTATTGGGAGTGTGCGTGAACGATAGGGAATATGAGAGTGAATCTAGATATCCAAGAGGAGGTCCAACTGAGCTAGCCGGAAGCAGTGGAAGAAAGCATTTCAACCGAGGAAGAGAAGGAACGGGTAAGAAATTATAAATTTTTTGAAGTATTTAATTTTTCGAATGTTTTTTGAGAAAGTACTAAATTAGAGCGGAGTACCACGGCAATTTATGACGGCCCAACGTTGGGGCTCGAATATTTTTTTTCTCTCTCAGGACAGGCTTTTACAAGAGAACCACGGTAGTATATATATATATATATATATATATATATATATATATATATACATATATTTCTGTGGATTTATAGGTTATAATGGATGTTAGATAAGTCAGATTAATTATTTACGGCAAAGTAACCCATGAATATGCAAATCAATTAAAATTTAAGACGTTTTTCTAAACGATAGTATAGGAATTTACAATAAACTTTAAGGTTAATTTTGCGTCGTTAATTACAAATATTAGGTAGAAAATGTAGTTCCGTAAAGTATAGTGTAAAGACTTGTATTTTAAAGAAGTAGCGTGTAGGTTTATTAATACGAAAGTTTTCAGATTCAGTATATAGTGAAAATCAATAATTTAGAAGGATGAATTGTTTAATTGCATAAAGTAACTGATATTCAAAGAGTACATATTCTTTGTGTGCATAATTTAGCATAGTGTAGTATAAAACGTTAACATTGGTTAACCTTGCAAAGTTATAGCATAAGATAGGATAATGTGGACGATAAACAAGTTATAACGGAATAGGGTTCGAAGAAAAGACCGTGCAAGCAAACAAAATATTTCTAGTAAAATTTGAACGTTGAAAATACGTTCCCGGTATTAATTTATTAGATGGAAGATAATTGTCAAGGTTTTCTACGTAAAGAATCGTGATAAACGAAGAACAAGTATATTTGAATAGGACATTGAAGGTTGAATACGAATATGGAACGATACTAGATAGAGAGGCCGTGTTTTAGCATGTTTTAAAATGAGACAAAATTCAGATGTACGTTGACTTTGAAGCGACTAGGGGAGACAAGCAACAATCAGAAAGGAGATGCAGCGTGTTAGGTTTAAGGTGTAGATGGTTGACTTCTACAAAGACTAATAATAATGGGCATATGAGAAACGAAGGTAGTTGATTGGAATCCACACATAGAAAGGGGATAGATGATACTCAAAAAAGGGTAGATGTTAACATATTATAGTACTTGTAAACAGGGAATATAAAGGAAAAGAGATATAAAATACGGGTTAGACAAGGATACAATAAACTGATACCAGACATAGAAAATATAGGAAGGGTACAAAATAGAAGACAGAACATTTTCGCAAGTAAGTTAGAGCTAGGTGACCGTATATACGTGTATTGGAAAGGCGTGTTTTAGATGCTTGCGTTTGTGTCAGTTGACGCGAGACTTCATCGAATTCGATAGCCGTTGTAAATTTTAATTAGATTTTCGAAGTAAAGCGTTTATTTTGAGTTCAAAATTCTTAGATTTTCTAGACGGTTGCATACGACTACCAATTTTCCTAAGAATTGCTGAAGGTTAACGGTGGGATTTTTAGAATCGACGACAGCTGAATGTTGTTTGTGCATATTGTTTTGGAAATTGTGGAGACCGTTGTACAAATTTACAAAGAAAGCTTATTTGTGGTGACGGTGTGTTTTAAAAGTGATACTAGTGGGGGCGGGGGCGTTTTTGGTCTATATAAACCACCGGTAGGCGGTGAGAAGCTCTCTTATAATTTTCATCCAAACTTCGAACAACATTAGTAAATGAGTTAAGCCACAAGTGAGTTTGATATTTTAATAGAAATCATTAAATATGCACAAGTTGGTGTAATGTTGAAATAGCAGTTTTCATCATCATTTTGTTTTCGACCTTACTTAAGGTCGGTTTGACGCAGCTCTAACTTCTTTTCTATTCTGTGCTAATCTAAAAAGCTCTACATATCCTTCACAACCTAAATTTCTAATAATTTGACTAATATAGTTTGGTCTAGGTCTTCCTATATCCTTCTATTTTTTCCCTATCCACCTGGCTCTACATAGATATTAGCAACCTGATGGTTGTTAAAGAACTCTAGCAGTTTTAAATTTTATAAAATATATTTTGAAAAAGTGAAGCATGCTGAACTGTAAGTAGCGACTACTTTCTTATTTTGGTTGTTGGTGCTTGTTGAGCACTTAAATGGAGTAGTGGATGTTGTTGGAACTTAACAGATGTATGGAGGATTGGGAATTACCGTATATTAGACGAATAGAAATTTGGGTAGATGATTGCAGTCCCAGATGGTGTGAGTCAACTTGGGGTGATTCCTGTACGTGCAGTCGTTGATGAGGACTACGTCAGCGATGGTTTAATGGCAGATACCCGTTTGTGCTCCATTCCAGGTAACTGATTTATGCAAAAACATTTGTCTTTTGTGATTATTTGGTGTTAAGATATTCTGTGCTTTTTGGGGTGTATTTTGTTGAATTCTCTGGACAAAAGAATTGATTATTTAATATTTATAATGAATTATTTGAAAATATGTTTATGTAGAAATTTGTATTATACAATAATTGTGTATTATCTGCTTATGTAAAAAGTAAACGGGTTGTAAGTGATTTTTAGTGCGAAAATTAGAACACATGTACAAAAAGGTTTACTATGAGCTCTTATTAGACCAGGGATTTAAAGTAAGGTTTATGGTTAAGCGCAGTTACTTTACTGAATTTATGAATGAGTAGAGTTGTAGCGTAAATATTAGATTGAAAATGAATTATTATGAAATGAGGATGATTGTAATGTAATCTATGTGTGAAATAATTATTAGATAAAGTTTTTTTTGTTGTATAGCATTTTCTGTTGGAATAAATTGTGTTGAATGTTTGGTAGTCGAGTTTCCTTTGGTAGAAAATAAGGTAATAATTTTAGGTATAAGTAGCAGAGCGGCCGTGGCGAACTTCACAGAAGAAGATAAGTTAGGCGACCAGGAAGGTGGGTGATCCAGCACTTGTTTGCAGGTTAACTCCAGAACAATAAATATATATATATATATATATATATATATATATATATATATTTCTATGTAATTTGTAGGTTAGAATTAGTTAGATAGGTCATAGGACAATTTAGGGTAGCATGTATAAATATTATTCAAAAAAATTTAAATAGGTGTCTTAAAAATCTAGCGTAACGATCAATTAGTTTAGAGTAGAAACTTAGAGTTAATTTTACGTCAATTTCAGCTTTGCCGTTATTTGCAAGGAATTTTCATCATATATTAAGGAGTAGAAACAATTAATGTTAAGTATGTATCATAAAGATCAATTCATTAGTGTACAGTGTAAGGATGCAGTTTTAATTATACTAGAATCAGGGTATAATAGTCAAAAAGCTTCTTCAATTTACGTTAGGTAAAATCAATAACTTTAAGGGCATAATTTTAGTGAAGTAGAAACATTACTTTAGTAGCGTTTAACGTATGTAAATATTATAGGGGATAATTTAGCATAAGATAGCATTTAAAAATATGAGTTTGGTAGAAAGAGACAGTTTCTGAGTATGAGAGTGTTTTCGACAAACAAAACTCGACGGTTAGGATAGACATGTTTTAGGTAACGATTCAAGGATCGTGGTATACAGGCTCAGAATAAAATCAATATTTTCTACGAATGGAAATGGACGCTAAAACAGCCTGTGAGTGGTTCCCTAGCTTAGAGTCATTGTCGAGGGCAACATCATCAATGGTTGGATTGCAGATATATGCGGTGTGATGCTTTCCAGGTAACAGATTTTTATAAAAACATTCTTGTTGAATTTATTTGATGTGTTTTGACATTTTGTGCTCTTTGAGTGCATTTATATGAATTCTATGGACTTCAGAATTTATTGAACTTTATGATTAAATGAAAATATGCTTATGTAGAGATGGATATTTAAAATAATTGTATAAAGGTTGTTTATGTACAAAGTAAAGGGGACTTTTTGTTGTTGCTGTGCTATAATTTTGCACAGATGTTTAAAAGGGTTGTACTGTGAGCTCATATTAAGACAGGGGTTAAAGTCAGGTATGAGGTTAGCCCGCTTACTTTAAATAGGGTATTTGTATAATGAGACAAATTTGATCTAACAAAATTTTTAAAAGTGAATTGTTTCCTAATCGAGGATATGTAATTTTATGTATGTGAACCATTATAATTAAAAAGGTTTTGGAAGTAGTAATTTTTTTGTGTAAATAGAGTGTGATGAATTTTAGTAGTTGCATTTTTTGGATAGGACTGTAGGGAGTATTTTGCAGATTGCAGCAAGGTTGCAGTTAGGTGAAGCTTTATTTTCAACATCCTAGGTAAATTCGCAAGATTCAAGGTGTATCCGCTGAGCACTTGAGGTATATATATATAATGCTGTGATAAGGGGTAGTTTAGGGGAGTATTGAGTAGTAAGGGTCGTGTAATAACTATAAATAGCAATGGGAATCAGAAAACGGCATTTATTTAGCAGAAAAACAAAGTAATTCGTACATTATGTAAATAGCAAGCATTTAACACCCTGTATATGGACCGTAATTAACTTTAAACGATGCAAGTAAGCACATCTTTCGTTAATAGAACGCGCTTTTAGCAGATAAATAATCGTACATGTAATTAAAACTACGTTGAGAAGTGTTTAACAAGTTTATAAAATAAAGACGCAGAAGATAAGACAAAACCTAACAAACAAATCCTCATGCAATTAAGCTTGTGATAAAGAAGGAACAATATGCGCTTTGATAAGAAAACGCACTTTCAAAGATCAGTTTAAATAAATACATGAACGAAAACAGCACTAGAGTTACATCATTTATTTTTGTACAATTATCCAAGAGCATTATCTATACAAAACAACAGACGTAAGTTAAAAGTTTGGTCATGATAACAAATAATAAAGCAATCAAAGATCGCAAATAAACAACATGACACGGAAATACAAAGGAGTTTCATCAGAAATCAGCTTGAAATATTAAAGACAAACGTGGTTGGTCGCGACAATCTGCAAGAGTGCTTGTAATGGGAAAAGCTATATAACACCCACAGGTGATAAGGCACCTCAGTCTCAACTCGAAGCACGTTGAATTCGCTACACTTTTAATCAGAAATTCACGCGTCAGTTAAATAAAATTTATATTAGAGTGAAAATAGTGCTACGTTAAGAATACATGAAGAGATTTTGCCGTTTTTTTCAGACAACGTAAATAGAAATTGGTTAATTAATTTAAATTAAATATTTATAATAATATAGGGCTTCTGGTATATTTCTGAACGATAATTCTGAACTACTTCTGGTATAATTCTGGTATATTTCTGGACTATTTCTGGTACAATTCTGGTACAATTCTGGTACAATTCTGGTATATTTCTGGACTATTTCTGGTTCAATTCTAATCCATGGCCCTAATGCGTATTTAAGGGAAGAGATTCAAAGCATATACAGAGAAATATCGAATAAAACAAAAGGTGATTTTGGAAACAAAGGGGCAACTGTACTGAAATATTGGTTCGACAAAGCAGAGCATTGGTATTCGATTGAAGACAGTAAGGGAGTGTTGATCCACAACACGAAACAACATATCAGGAGATCGCAGGTCAGACCTACTTAATTTTAAGGAATCTTATCAATTTAAGTTTTAATACAGAAGTTATTAAATTTATCCAAAACTTGTAAAGAGTCAACAGGAACATTGCATACGTTTAAACTTACGTAATAAATCATAAAAAGGTCTCGAACGTTCCAGATTTTTTTGTAAAACGGTGTTTTTGGTGACTTTATATTGAATTAAAAGTATATAAATTTTGGGATAAATAATCCATATGATATTAATTGATTGAAAGGTGTATTTAAAGAATTTCAAATATTGTAAATATTATTTCCTTTCGTTATATGAATGTTGATTGACTTCGTTTTATCAATTCAAACAGGTAATCATAAAAGAGGTGGAAGAAAATTGATCATCGTAATGTTGTGCACTCTGTGTAGATTAAAAAGGGCTAGCCGTGGCATAATAATAAAAATTTAAAAGTGAAGAACACAGCGATGGCGTTCAGTAGAACGTTTATTACACTGAGTATAGTGTTATCATATCAACATATATATATATATATATATATATATAAAATTTCAACAAGTGTGTATATAGGAAATAGGAACAATTTATTTACGCGCTAAATTAATCATTTTAGATAGTGAAGACGGACGGTTATTAAGATATTTTTGTATTACTAACTTAGAATGTTAAAATTGCATAAAGGGAAGAAGCTTTGGGGTGCATGAAAACTCAAAGATACGCATAATTAGTTGTAATAGTTAAAATCAAGCGCATGGGATAAGAAACGTAGCTTTCAAGTATAGAAAATCAATAATTTAAATGCATATTTCCATTTAAATAAACGAAAACGTTCGTTTTACAAATCCTAAGAAGTGGTTAAACTCGGAATTATTATTTTAAACGACAAGGGGCTTCGAAGAAACACCTGTTAGTTAAATGTCAAGTTCATAGAACTTGAATGAACGTTGGCACAAAATTCTAGAAAATTGTTTGCAACGGTCGGTCTGACAAACTGCTAAAAATAACAAGTGCTTTGAAAACTAAGTAAAAGAAAAGATCTATAAGGTAAAATAGACAGGGAAAACGTATAAGAAAACGTTGGTTACAACTCACGTCTAAAATACACGGGAGAAGTGAAGGTCAACAACAATATCGATTTTCTGTAGCTTGAGAGGGGTTCTAAAAGAGACAATAAATATGGGTAGAACGAAGAGAGGTAGCTAAGAAGTGGAGCGTTATAACGGAGGAAAACTATATCATTGGTCTAGGGCTGGCAGTTTTGAGAAGCTCGCGTCCGTTGAGGTTATTAAACGAATTTTAGAATAACAGCACGGTAATCTCGGAATTTTTCAGACGTTACGATCAAAATTTGGAGAATTGGTTTTAAAAATAAGCTTTCCGATAAAGAGAGGTTCCGTGAGGGGTACTGAAAAGCGTATAAATACTCTGGGAGATTTATTAAAGCTCTCTTGCTCTTAGATCTTATATCGCGCTTAGATCTCTAACGTAATTGCTAGTACGTGTTCTTACGTTGTACTAATTATTGTTTATTCGGTGAAGTAGCATACAACATCCTATTTAAAGTGTAAAGCTGTTAGTAACGTACCGGAAACGTATTAAAAGTGATTTGCACGAGTGGGTGCTAGAGTTACAAAAGGTACTGTTACTACGCGATACAATCGAGTGATAGGATGGTACTTGGGTAAGCGAATCTTAAAGCTTAACTAGTATGTGTGAGGTGTAGTAGTATGGAATGTTAAGTTTGGACAAGACAATTATCCGGGTAGAATATTAAAGGTGGTTGCAGAGATTTGGATCCAGGCACAATCACGAAGTATATGGACACAACGACGAGGGTTTTTGGTACACATCTTCAGAGGTAACGAGGGACGAAGCTTACTCCAGGTAAAGAAAATAAATTTCTTGCTTTTGGCTTAAACATTTGTACTGATATTTTTGTGTTTGAGTGTTTTCACTTATTGGCGGTGTATTTTATTACCATAAAAACTCAATTTAAAGGGGTATTATATGTACAGGACAATTAATATTGATTATTTAAAAATGTTTATTGATGATATAAAAATGTTGTTGTAAGGAGTAAACGGGTCTTTAGCTTTATTTTTAATAAAATGCGAGGTTTAAAAGCATTTAGAGGAACTGGATTATACTAAGCTCAAAATAGACCAGAATAAAATCAATTTAGGGTTGCACGACGGGCCCATCTACTCGTCAAAAATAAAATTTGTTGAAATATATTAAAATCAAGAAGTTTTAAGAAATTCAAAGATTGAGATGGTAACAGTTTTTATCAAACTGGATGTACCAATGTGCTAATATTTTCTTAATAATGGAAACTTGTTAATATGTGTAAATAAAAAGGTATGTCTTGTTGCAATTATTTGAGTGGTAATTTCATTTGACTGTGTTTGTGAGAAAGGAATGTACGTAGGACGGTAGGTATTCAAGAAGAAGCCGATTGCTGAGTTAGCCAGGGTGTGCAAAAATAAGGAGGCGTTCCAAAAGGTAGTGCAAGTAATTGTTTTATTTTTATTTTCAGTAAAATTTTATGACGCCCAATTCGTGGGGTGAAAATTGGTTTAGACAAGAGGAATTTTTGTAAGTTCCACAGCAATTTTATGTTGGCCCAAGCGTGGGGCTTGATTGGTTTTAGAGGACTTCCACTGCAATTTTATGGCGCCCAATCTGTGGGGTGATAATTTTTGTATAAAGTATCACTGCAATATATATATATATATATATATATATACATACACATACATACATATATATTAGGTAGTTAGTTAGACAAGGTAAGTTGAACTATCGTATTACAGTGAATAAGATGAAATAATAACTTAGACTTTTATGCAAAGCCCAAATGATCATATCAAATCGAGCTAGTAATTGAAAGAAGGAAAATATAAGGCCTTGGACAGGACTTGAAGCTGTATCTTAGTCTATCTAGGACCATACGTTTACCAATTACGCCACCGAAACCGATGACGATAATTGGAAAATTTACAAATTTAAATTGTGTACACAGCTATATATAAACCTAACTTTCAAAATACTAAACGTAATTGAAAGTTAGGTTTGTCTAATTGTGTACACGATTTAAATTTGTAAATTTTCCAATTATCGCCATCGGTCTCGTTGCCGTAATTGTAAAAGGCAACGACAGAGAGCCCAAAAATCCGAACCCGTGCCGTTCCATATGGCTATTCAATTCGCTAGGGAAAACCTTCGGGTGGCTGCTGTCTAAAAGGATACAGGAGCACAGGGAGACGGTGGGAATGCATACGGGGCAGTACAGGGTTCAGAGCAGGAAAATTCACGGAGGACGCGATCAACTGCGCGCTCAAATGAATCGGGACATGTCAAAACAAATAAGTGGCACTGATAATGGTAAATATCGAGGGGACCTTTAACAATCTGTGCTGATCCACACTGTTCCAAAGGCTGCACACCAAACGCTACCCAAAACAGCTCTACCACATTTTCAGGAGCTACTACAGACACAGATACGTAACGCTACACGCAGCGAAAACTAAAACCAAAGCAATCACTAAAGACTGTCCCTACATTTGATTTTCCAATGCTCCACCCGAATGTACTACATTGGCCATGAAGCCAGTTTTTTCAACTGGAAATTTTTTTATTTTGCCGAATCTTTGCTGTTCCACGCAAGGTAGGGATCTTTAACGTGCGTGACAACACTCACACACGGGACCTCCATTTTACCTCTTATCCGTACGAGGGCGTATTTTTGTGAGAAATGTTCGCCTAGCATTTTTCAAGCGGGCCGTGTCCGAATTCGAGCCCTGGACCTTGGGCGTAGTAGTCACACGCATAACAACTACGCCGCAGAGCCGTCTACTAAGGACTGTATGCAAGGATCAGGCAGGGACCCAATGTTTTAGGACATTGCTACGGAGGAACTTCTGGAGATACCGGAAGCTGCGGGCGAAGTGATGGAGGTAGTGGCATACGCCAACGACATCGTACTAGTAGGACGGAACTAAAGACAAAATCAAATACAGCTCTGCAATCAGCCCAAATGTGGTGCGAAGCCAACAAACTAACCATAACCAGGGGAAAAAACCACATACATAGTTGTTAAAGGAACCCTCGCGAGAGGCCCGATAATACGACTAGGTGGAACCAAAATAAAAAGGACTCGAGAAATGTTTAGGGTACCCTTAATGAGAAACTACATTTCAACGCACACATAAAAATGTACGTGCAAACAACACAAAGACCATGCAAAGCATAGCCACGCTAGCACAACAGCAATATAAAATACCAATACGCTGTACCAGACTATACCAATGTAGTACCTCCGGGTGGAGCCTTGTGGACGTGGCCGCAAGTATAGCGGCCCTTATTCAAATTATAATGTACCAGACTATACCTAAATAGCGTACTGATAGCAACGGTGGGCTACGCCGCGAGCAGCTGAGCCCAAAAGGTGAACTTAGTAAAGCCGCAACAGAAAATAAACAGCACCCAGAGAGGGGCACCTATCAGGATAACCGAAGCTTAGCGGACGGTGGCTCGCGACGCCCTATAGGTGGTACTTGGCGTCCTCCCCCTGGATCTAAACATAAAAAACGAGCGGTCAACTACTGGTTTAAGCACAACAATGACAGCACAATCAGAAAACTTATCAGCGTCAGAGCCACGATCACGAAAAAAAAGGGGAAATAAGGGAAGTAATAATAAATGAATGGCAACATAGCATCACCGAAAGGAGGGTACACACACTAATCCCAAACAGCAGGGAAAGTTTCACAGCAACGTACATCACGCCCACACAAGGTCTCGCACACTCAATCACAGGCCACGGCCCTTATTGAACGTACAAATGACGTTTTGAACTTGCACAAAACGACGCATGCACATGTGGAGAAATAGGAACATCAGAGCATTTGGTGTTCGATTGTACATAATTAGAACAAAACCTGCGACAGGAAAGAGGCGTCCTTCGAAACATCCCACTGTGGGGATGCTGTGGAATCGGAACATTCTTCGTTACCTAAAAAAATCGCAAAAAACCATCGCTTTTTACACTTTTTATATGCCCTTGAATTAAAATGTCAATCAGAATGTTGTGCCGTTCCGAATGAACCTGCACCTTGACGAAGTTATAGATTACTAGAACAGATGGAATGACTTGAGTGTTCTAATGAGCTAAAGAGCCGAATCAAAGGTTTTACCAAATAGGTGGTGTCTTTGATGAGGAATCAGACTAAAACAGGTCCCCGAAAGAGGGCAGCCCAGAGGTCGGTATAGCACTCTAAGTCACACTACTGCGATGGGTGGAAAGCAACGTGAAACCATCACATTACCTCCCAGGTACACAGCATACTTAAATTGTAATAAACATGATGACATTCTCTGGGGTAAAATATTCCTGAGTTAAAATAGTCCCCATTCGTATCTCCGTGAGGGGACTACTCCGGAGGATGCGATCGAAAAGCTCAGAATAAAAGTCGGGAACATTTTGCAAGTTGCAGCGTGGAATGTTAGAAGTATGAAGCAAGTAGGTAAACTAGAGAACCTAAAAATCGAAATGAATAGGTTAGCACTAGACATAGTAGGGATTAGTGAAGTTCGGTGGCCAGAGGCGGGGGATTTTTGGAGTGGAGACTTCAGGGTAATTCATCCAGGAGCAGAGGAAGGAAATTTGGGTGTGGGAATAGTTATGCGAAAAAAGATAGGACACTGTGTACAAAATTACTAATAAAAGAACAAAAAAGTACCCATGGTTAGATTTGAAGTATACATATACATATACATACATGCCCACCTCTAGTTACAGTGAGGAAGAGATAGAGGCGATATGCAAAGATATCGAAGACATACTAAGATACCTAAAAGGACATGAAAATTCAATAATTGCGGGAGATTTTAATGCAGTGGTAGGTGATGGTAGGGAAGAAGCGGTAGTAGGTTTATTTTGTTTAGAGGCGAGAAATGACAGGGGAAATAGGTTGGTAGAATTTTGCGACAAGAACAATTTAATCATCACAAACATATTATTTCAACATCATGCAAGAAGATAATATACGTGAAGATGCCAGGAGATACAGGAAGATGTCAAATGGATTACATTCTTGTTAGACAACGGTTTAGGAATCAAGTAAAAAACTAAAAGATACCCGGAAGCAGATATAGACACTAACAACAACATCGCAATTTTAAAGATTACTCTTAAATTAAAAAATTGGAAAAAAGAAACGGAAAAAGGCACTTTGACTTTGAATAACTAAAAGATAAAGATATTCACGAAACATCTGAAAAAACGTCAAGTGAATTGCTGAAAGATGTCGGGAAAAATTCTTATTCTAAAGAAGTAGAAAAAGAATGGAATAACGTTAAATCCAGCTTAGACATGGCGGCCAAAGATATTCTGGGGTATACACAAAAAGAAAATAAGAAACCATGGATAACAAAGGATATCCTGAATTTAATAGAAGAAAGACGAAAATAGAAAATAGATCAGACGAAACAGAAAAACAGAGATACAAAGCCATAAAATGGGAAATTATTCGCAAATACAGGAAAACTAAAGAAAAACGAATTGATGAAAAGTGCAAAGATACCCAAAGATTTCAAACGTAACATCATATTAACTATATTAAAAAAGATAGGCGCGGAGATATGTGAAAATTTTCGAACAATAACTTTGACAGCAAATATTAATTAGAATTATACAAAGAGGAATGGAAAAACGAGCTGAATAAATGCTAGGAAAAAATCAACTTGAGTTTAGGCGAAACAGGGGAACACGGGAGGCTATTTTACCTTCGATGGTGATAGTGGAGAAAATCGTAGAAAAAGGGGAAAGCCTGTATATAAGGTTTGTAGATCTGGAAAAAGCATTCGACAATGTAAAATGGAAAAAATGTTCGATTGGAATGAGTTTTAGGGATAGACGGATAGTACATAGCTTATACAAACAACAAACAACGGTAATAGAATTAGAACACGAACGTCTAGAAGTAAATATTAGGAAATGTGGAGACAGGGATGTGCCCTATCCTCGTTAATATTTAACTTGTACATTGAAGAGGGCAATGAATACTGTCAAATGCAGGAAGACATTTAGAATTACTATGCAGGGACAATAGATTGATATGCTTAGATTTGTAGACGAAATAGCGATATTAGCATCTAGCAAGGAAGAGTTAGAAGCTGCTTTTAATGAAATGAAAACAGTTCTAACAGAGAAGAGATACGATATGAAAATTAACAAAAATAAAGCTTAAGTACTAGTATACGAAGGAGGGGAAAATAAATCAAAAACAAGAAAACAAATAGGTAACGAGAACTTACAAGAGGTTAAGGATTTCTGTTACCTAGGAAGGTAAATGACACGAAATGGGAAGAGTGCAAAAGATATACAACAAAGATTAGCACAAGATCGTGCTACGTTTAGCAAGAAAACGCAACTACTGTGTTCAAAGACAACAAACATAGAAACAAGGAAAAGATTGCTTACAACATATGTGTGAAGCACAGCACTGTACGGCTGTGAAGCCTGGACAGTAGGAGAAGCGGACAAGAAAATAATAGAAACCTTTGAAACGCGGTGGTACAGAAGTATGATGAAGATTTCATGCACAGACAAATTTAAGAACAAATAGATACTAGAAATGGTAGAGGGAAGTAAGAAATATGTGGAAAGTAAAAAATAGGAGAGATAGGATGATAGGTCATAATCTAAGGCATGAGGGAATAGTGCGGTATATATTAGAAGCAAATATAGAAAAAAAGAGCAGTAGACCTAGGTTAGTGTATTGCATCCAGCTAGTGAAAGAAGTAGGTTATGATAATTTCAGGAAAATGTGTAAACTAGCTCAGAATAGAAATCAATGGAGATACGTTCAACCAGCCCCAAGATGGAAAAAATAACGACGAAAAAAACTACGGTACTTAAACATGGTGATTATTAGAAGCAACGACAGGTATCGGTTGTGCAATATGCTCGAATAATGTTAATTGTGCGAACGGATTTACTGGAGAACTATTAATTCGGCAAATGTCTAAGTATTGGGGGATTTTGGTGGCCACAGGCTGCTTAACCCCCTTCACATACACAACTATAGGTGTTGGTTGTGAAATATTTTCAACTAATGTTCATTGTGCGAAAGGATATGTTGGAAAAACTATTAATTCGGCAAATGTTCAAGTGCTGAGGGAACTTGGCAGCCAGAGGTTGCTTATCCCATTCACATACTACTGACATCGGGGAAATAGGGTATATAATCGTATATAATAGAAGGGGACCGAACTGCATTTAACAAGAAAGAACAGCGCATATGATCAAAGACAACAAACATAGAAACAAGAAGAAAATTGTTGAAAGCATATGTGTGGAGCACAGCACAATACGTTTATGAAATAGGGGCAGTAGGAAAAGCAGACAGAAAGAGATAGAAGCCTTCTGGAATGTTGTGCTTCAAATTTATGGGGATGAGCATGCATAGACAAAGTTGATAACAAATAAGTTATAGAAATAGTAGGGGATTAAAGATATCCGTGGAAAAAAATATGAGAAATAGAAGGGCAGAATACGTTCTAAGGAATTTTTGGGGAATAGTACGGGTTATACTACAAGCAGATATAGGAAAAACGAGGCAGAGGTAGACCTACATCAGACTATTGCACGTAAATAGTGATAGATGCAGACTGTGCAAATTTCAGGGAAATGTGTAGGTTAGTTCAGAATAGGAAACAATGAGGGTACGCGTCTAACCAGTTCCAAGACTGAAGACCTAATGATAATCATGAAAATGTTATGGAATGCCCTTGAATTGCTAGCTCTTAAAAGAATGTATCTCCGTCAGCAGATATGAAAAGCTCCTCATAAAGTTTGTGAAATTTCCAGGTTTAACATTTTAATATCAAAAGCTAAAACGAAGTGAAATAGTTTTAATTAATGTATCATGCGTACAATTGTTTTAAATATTAAATTCATAGGCAAGTTATTCATAATCAATAATTCCGATGAGCGCAAATTTAGTATAAAAGAATGCAATTTTAATTACGTTATCAACGTTATTTTTATCCTTCAATTTTTATAAAGTTTGTGTTATTGAAACTGGTTGTTTTTACACAGTGACTTAAAATTTTATCTTACATGTGACTAGTTATAAGACTGGATTTATTTGTGCACGAAAATCTTCACAAAATATTAAAACGTTTTGAACTCAAAACAATGTAAAATTCACCTCACATAATATAATTAATATTCATAAACAAGAACGAGTACTCAGATATCACAATAAAACATCAATGTTCATGCATTAAAATAGAGTAAATTTATGACCTTGTTTATCGAATGTGAAACCCTTGTTACCTCAATCAGCAGAAGTGATGTTTCCGGTTGGATTTGTTCTATATTTTCTAACGAGCTCCAAAATTATTTAAATTTCTTCAAGTATTCTCCAAAAATTATTTAAATTAGTTATTTATGTCCATTAGTTAAATTAGTTAAAACTTTTGTCCGTTCTTTAGTAAGTTAAAATTACTATCCATCATTTAAATTTATTTTAATTTCTAGCCATTCCTTAAAGCTCTGTAAAAGTTTGTATAAGTGTAATTAAATAAATTCTTTTTAAACAGCTTTCTGTATTACTTTGAAAATTTCACTTAGTTCATGTCTTAAATTTTAAATTAATTTCACTATATTTTTACATATTGTCGTACTGACTTTTATATCACTGAATCAGAATAAAATCTCACTTCCCAGATTCTATCTGGTATATATACGATTTTGCATCGTGAGGTAATGAATTTAGCGATCGCATTGAAATTTTTACCAGCATTTGTGCTGTTTAGAATTTTCCAACAAATAAAGAATTTTGATACGCTTTCAACAACTGAAATGCATAAAATTCCTTATAATTTTCGCCTTGATTAATCTCATATTGAAATAGCCAGATGTGGGAACATCTACCTAGCAAAAAATGGAATGTTTGAACTTTTGCTCTTATAATTTTGTTTAATTCTACATGTTTGCTGCACAATCTTTCCAAAAACACCAATTTTGAACAGATTAACACTTTTATCTGTAATATACTGTTTAGTTATTTGAAATTATATTTTGAGCGTTTCTAATGAACCTATGTATCTTCGAAGTAACATATGTTTTAAATGATATAACATTTATAAATTATTAAATTTTATGGATGATAGCGCACTAATGTTATTTCGAGTAGACCTGCACCTTGAAGAAGTTCTAGATTACTAGAACGGCTGGAGTGACTTCCGCGTTCCAGCGATCTAAAAAGCCGAACTACAGGTCCAACCAAAGTACTAAGGTCTTTATTGAGGAACCAGATTAAGATATGTCTTCGAAAGAAGGCAGCAGCTCTTTCGGTACTTAGATTGACAGAGACAATAGGGATGAGTCATCAGTACTTCGAACAACATAAATACCTAATTAATAAAGAAATGTTTATTTCAAGAAGCAGCAGGAACGTTAAAACCCATAAAATAGATAAGAATTATTTATTATCTTTCGCGTTACTACTGGATTAGTATGCGACGCCACAATAACCTTAAGTATTAGAGAAGGACGAGGCAATGCACCTCACTAAGAAATAAATTACGCTAATGAGGTAATAAAATGAGCAATTTCCAGAAATTTGCGTCAGCTTGGTGTGTAGTCTTTTGAATGGAATCTCCTAAAAACTCGAAAACTCTAGAATAAAGATAAATTGTATATAAACGGAAACTTTTATTAAAGACATTCATTCATGAATACGATCGCAAAATGTCACTTTGTGAAGAAATTGTTTTAAAGTATGCAATACGCATACCGTAATTAATAATTACCGTATAACAGTGAGAAAGGAAGTAATTTTTAAACGTAACCTGCGTAGATATGAAAGTTGTTAAATACAGTTATTTGATTTTGTAATATACAATGAAGATAGAAAATTCTTCAAGGTAAAAAGCTACTTTAAAAATTTAATTGAATAATTAAACCGAGGATGCACATTGGTTTCTAAATGGAGATTTAAATAATATGAAATATTGTAAGCTGATTTTGAACGTCAATTTAAAAATAGAAGAAGAAGATACTCAATACTGTTAATTACGAATTGGAAAAGCTCGTTTTGGATTTTGCAAGTATTACTCCTAAAATTTTTTATTTGTAACTGATATTTGAGTATTTGTCATTTAGTTTAAGATAGAATAAGTCCTAATCATATAATATTTTTTTGTTAAGATCTTTACCAGGAAAGTTTGTGATCAGAGTTCGAGACACTCTGACTTTTTAATAGACTATCGGTCAAGAATTTGTTACGTTCACCTTTCGATGGTGTATTAAATCGTACGCTCTTTTATGTCATTACTACTTAACAGAGATTCTGCTTCCAATACTCAAACACCATCCTGTATATTTTACCTTCCTATAATAAGTACGTTTTATTATAATTTCATTTGAATCCATTTGCTGTGAATTAGAAAGTTTCCTCTATAATTTAAAGAGTCGGTACCTTGTTTGAAGTATCCGTTAGCTTGATGCACATTACTATAGCGCATAATTACTTCCTAAACTACTCCAACCTAAAGACCCGTTGAAGTAATGGATCGTACTTATTTGATAACGCCGGGACTGATGCTAATTCGTGCTATCAAACGAGTTCATTTTCATTCTTTCTACATACGTCATTTTCGTTATCTAATGAATTTCGTGCACACCGTTGTGTGGTAAGTAATCTCAGTTTTACAAAATTTACTTTCCTGCGTAAATAAGTTGATCGTTGTTATAGCTACTTCCGGTGAATATAACCATCTATTACATTGACCCCTGTTTGACGAGGCCAATGCCGCTTAATAGAAGATGCTATGATGGTTTCAAATTGCCCGTCGTCTAATTATTTTTCCTAGCCCTTTGATCGATAAAACCACTGTAATCATACATCAGCTTTATAATAATACAAAATAATCCTCTTAAAAGCAATCTTAAAGATACAAAATATTGTACCCGAAACAATTTTCTCTTAAAAACAATATCTCAACTACAAAATTAACGAAAATAACTTCCTCTCAATACATATCTTATAAACTATATATAGAGTCCAGAATCTTTTTAAAACTAGGATGATCACTCCCTTATTCGAACAAATCTTATTCTTGTGATTATCATTCACAAACAAGTCCATAATTAAATCCTCTTTATAATGAAAAAAATTTACCTTAATAAATCATGTAATTTAAAATCCTACCCTTTAAACGGTTTATGTACTTATGTGAATTCAGCTAGGTTCAATTATGACCTTCTATAATGGCAAAAATCTATACCGTAGGTTAACCAACCCTTTTTTAATTCAATTTTATTGACTTTTAGAAACAACCCTTTCTTTTAAATTATTGTGCAACTTCACTAATTAATAGACAGATGAGCTCTTTTAGAAATTTAAACAAAGTATATTTATTTTACCGTTAAAGATCTGCTTGTTGTTGGCTATTTCCAGAACGTAATTAGTTACCAATCCATGCTCCAAAATCATTTAAATCATATTAAAAGTAAACATTTTCATGCAAATTGATCCATTCCACATATAACAAACCATTCCAAATCACATATGCGTATTCTAATTCAGAAAACTTGATCTTGTGGCAATTTTAATTATTTTTAATTATCTATTTTCCATTTTGAGATTATTGTAAGTACGTCAAATAATCTACTCATGTCTGATAAAACTTAAAAAGGAAAAAGCCCCTAAAACAAGATTGTGTTCGGAAAGATATTTCAATGCTTGCAAAATACTGTAAAATTATATCTGAATATATCTTACCGTCATTAGTTTTAATATTGGGAGAAAGGGTGGGAGATATGGTAAGGGGGGATTAATAGCTAGGCGGCAGGAGAAAGGGAAGGGGAGGGACTGATAGTGGGAGAGAGAAATGAAGAAGGGATGGGAAAGAGAGATGAAAGGAGAGTGAAAGGAGATGTATGGGGAGGGTAGAGGGACAGAAAGGTGGAGAATGAGTGAGTGGAGGGAGGAACAGTAGAGGGTGAGAGGGAGGGAGAAGAGAAAGAGGGAAATAGAGAGTGAGATAGGGAAGAGGATGGCGATGTGGAGGGATGGGAAAGGGCGGTGGAGAGGAGAGATAGACCGAGGGAGAGAAATGGGGAGGGAGAGAGAGATAAAGAATGAGAAGAAAAAGAGAGCAATAAGGAAAGATAGAGGAGGTGGAGTATAGAGGCGGGTAGAGGATTAGAAAGAGGAAGAGTGTGGGAGAGAAAGTAATGAGAAAGATTGGGCAGAAAAATGAAGGGGAGAGGGAGAGGGAAAGGAACTTTAATTTCCTTGATTCTTTAGAGTTTATTGCCGCTTCGGGCTATTTATGTCTTTTACATATATTTTATTCCGGCATTTGATTTCTCTAGAACATGGAGTCAATAAACGCGCTTTTTAATTCTTTAATTATTAAATGAATAGTTGAAACTTAAAGCAATAAAAGGGCTTTCCAATTAAAAACATGTTCCTTTGTTATTAAATGAAAATCTTCGAATTTACAACTTAGTGGAATCTTTTAATTCCAAATGAAAATTATTTCAGAGTATTTCCATACATTTTAACGCAAATTGATCATTAGCTTATAAAATTGATATCTTTTAAAAAACTTTATTCTTATCATTAACACGAATTTTCGTTATTAAACTATCTAATAATCACGGTTTTTATGCATTAATAAATTTTATACCGGGCACTCACAAATATGTTCTATACAAATAGATATCTACATAATTTGAATTTTCTTGAATTTACGACGTCGAATGTTAATCAGATGATGCAGTATCATCTTTCTATGACCTGTAATCACATCAATGTGTGTGTGTGGGGGGTGTGCGTGCGTGCATGTAAGAGTGCGTACGTGAGCGCGCGCGTGTGTGGCCGCGCGCATACGTGTGTGAGCGTGTGCGCGCGCGTGTGTATTATATATAATGCTATGATAATAGGGTTATTTAGGTATATAGAGTCGTTAGAGTCGCACACTACATGCAAATAGTACTAAAAGCTAGAAAACTAAACAATATTATCATGAAAAGTACGTAATTCGCAAATTATGCAAAAAGCGAACATCTAACCCACTATACAAGGATCACAGTTAACTCTAATTAATGCAGGGAAGCTCATCCTTCAATAATACAACCACATTCGGTAGATAAATAACTCTACACGCAATCAAACTTATTTTAAACCAGAAAAGCCTTCATTAATTATAAATAAATACGCATTAAAAGCATCGAAAGCTAGAAAATCATGGTGCGAATTCTATTAAAATTAAATAAGCAATAGTGCAAAGAAATAACAAAGCTTTCTCGCAATAAACGCACTTTTCAAAACAAATTCGGTTTAGGAAACGCAGGATGTAAATAAACGCATTTCAATTTACGTCATTATTGAAATTTTTAACATGGAATTAAATCAAAACCCAAAACATTATTTTGAAAAAAATAAAGCCATAAGTTTGTCTACGTGAAAAGTCGAGTTAAAATTTCCTACAACAAAACAAAACAGACGGGTGAAAGGACACGAATTAATGAAATACACTATATGGAACTGGAATATTACGTGACCGACAGCAGTGTTTCGGCGGGCTATTATCAAATTCATACCTGAGAAAGCCCACAGTATTGAGAATATCCTATAGCATGCCGTAAACTTTGACCGAAAGACGCCGATAACCAGTGGTGTCAGATGGGGCGTTGCTTTATATATCACTCAAATTTGATAAACAAGCAGTCTTCTTTCAACCTGAGCACACTTCACATCAGTTCAAATTAAAAATTTACGTAAAAGTGAACATACAAAAATAAAATAATTATATTTCGTGGAAGTAGTGATAGAAAATATTGAAATTAAAATAATAGTAAAAAATATACGACAAAAGTTTTGCCGTTAACTGGAAAACGTAAGTGAAAGCTCATTAATTACACATAACTTTAATATTTATAATTTAGGGCTCTAGGTAATAAGCTGATATCTAAGTAATAAGCTGAAATCTGGGAAAACTCTAGATTGGTATATAAGTCTAAATTTGCAACTAACCTGAATTTAAATCGATCTAAAATTGCATCAAAATATTGGTTGGCATCTACGCATCGGAGCACAAAACGTAGGATTGTTTTAAGCATTGAATGGGGTTTGGCTAAGCGGTACTATAAAATCAACAAGTGAACTCAACTGAAAGCAATCCAGGGGTATTGGTCAACAGCACGCGGTTGCAGATTCAAGAATAGAGAGAACAAAAAGATGCAAAGAAAACTACAGGTCAAACATTATCTAAATAGCACAAGGCATTATTTTCTTTTTTTATTGAACATCTACTATTTTTGTATTATACCAGAATATTTATGTAAAGGGTCATCCGAAAATCTTTTTATACGTGAAAATTTACGTAAAAGGGAGAAGTCATTGAACGTTCAAGGGTGTCATTTTTGCTGGCTTTAAACTAACTAAAGAGAGCTATAATTTTGAGGATAAACAAATTGATATTATTATTTGATTCATGGGTTTATTTTGTCGAATAGTGAATCATATTAAGCTGTAAAGTGTATATAATTTTTTTCTTTGCCATTATACAAATCTTGGTCAATATCGTTTGTTTCATTCAAGTAGGGAAGTATTAGATAAAAAAGGGGTAAATTCTTTGTTGTCGTAACCTTATACACTCGGTGTGGATTAGACTGAGCTAGACGTTAATTACATCGGGGGCCAGCGTTATCATATATATATATATATATATATATATATATATATATATATTATAGTGGTTTTAAAAGATCAAAAATAAATATAAGCGAAGCAATTTCAAAACACCCTGTATAAAGGAACAACCAGAAATTACGTGTGAAAATTATATTAGTTAATTCATTTTTAGTATCCGGTATTAACGAAATTTTATAAATAATTAATGAAATTTAAGTAGGTTTGCAAAGAAATTAAATGGTAGAAGCCAATGCCATTAATTTAGTAATTAATTTGAATTAATTGAACGAGTATTGATGTATAATATGCATAAAAGCGTTTAAAAACCCAATAATACAAAATGAGACGCATTTGCTAATGTACAAATATATCAAGAGGGTTAAAATACGTGGAATATCCAACTCGTAGAAGTGTTATTTTAAAATGTTACGATTGAACACCTGCGTATTTTTAAATGTCACGTTCCAACAATTTCGGTAGATAACCAACAAAAATTCTACGTATATTGTAAAACCGTCGCTTATATTCACGAGAAATGCTAATAAGGGGGTTATTTAACTCACGTACACAGTCCACGTGTGTAAACAGTGAACAAACAAGGATATCGATTTTTCAACCACTCAAGCAAGGTTAAACTGAAACGGAGAAAACGTATAAGCATGCGACCACAATAGTAGAGGAGGGATTTGAGAAACGTCATTAATTCTACGATTGGTCGATATGTTAGTTCAACTTGGCATAGACGCGAGAATAGTGTAGCGTGATTTTCTTGAAATTTTATAACGAGGTATTGAAATTCGCAGATTTGAAATTGGGGTTTAGTGCAAAATTGTGGAAATGTGTGTGGTGTGCAGTGGATTTCGGATAACTGGGGGCCTGGAGAGGTTACAGTCGAACGACATAAATACTCTAGAGAACTAGGACTCGCTCTCTTGTCTTTCAACTTCGTGCCTTATTATTTCGATCGTCCTAAAGGCACGTATAAAAATTAAAATGAGTTGTAAGTATTAACAAATAATTTAACGTGTATTGCTTAGTGATAGCCTCTAAATTAAATTGAAACGTGGTTAATGTGCCGAGATTATTTTATTGAGGTATCCCCTATAATTTATTATCAACTCGTGTCGGGACATTAAATAAGTAACGTAGATTACTGTGAAATGAAATTTGGAATTTGGTTACACCGAGGAGGCGTTGGCGGATCAACTGAAATGGAAGTCGTCTAGTAATTGAGAGAAACATCCTGCCGATCAGATAGAAATTTACATGGCAGCATCTACAGAGCGAAGATCTTCTAGAAATTCCAGGTAAGAATTTAACATTGTGATTCCTATAAACTGTAAATATCGGGGTGGCGTGTGAGAGTGTTTTTCAAGGTAGTGTGAATTATTTGAGTATTGAACAGAATTTGTGTAAATAACTTTATTACGGTATTCAACTAGAAATTGAAGGTGTTTAGAAAGCTTCTAAACGTTCCATCAGAACGTGAAATTTTGTGAAGAGTACATGGCTTTGTTTTTTTTTAGTTTTAGAGTATGCAAAGTACTAGGGCATACATTAATTGGGTTATTATGAGCTCACCATATCCCACAGTTTCCGTAGAGTATTAAAATAAATAAATAAATTATAATAAGGAATTTTAGAGAAGGTATTATTCAAGGTCCATTTACTCCGAGTACATTTTATGTGTTTGATGATTTAAAAATTAAATACGGGACATTACAAAGTAAAATTTACTGAAGTGTAACGTGAACAATAAAATAATAATGAATTGCATTTGTAAATAGGAATAAATAAAAGATTGTATGTTTGTTGTATTTTGTGGTTTTATTGGGAGTGTGCGTGAATGATAGGATTTATGAATGAATATAGCTATCCAAAAGGAGGCCCTAATGAGCTAGCCGGAAGCAGTTGAAGAAGGCCATTCAACCGAGAAAGAGAGGAAAACGGGTAAGCAATATCTTTTTTGACTTATTTAAATTTGTGGAAATTTTTCTATTTTCGAATTTGAAAATTTAATGTAATTTTCGAAAATATTTTTGTTGGTGAGGATTTTACCCGAGTTCCACGGCAATCTTATGACGGCCCAACGTTGGGGCTCGAATGTTTTTGAGAGAATACTAAATTAGACCTAAGATACACGGCAATATATATACAGGGCAGCTCATTAGTGCGAGGAAGTCGAATATCTCATTTAATATCAAAATTTGTAGGAGGTGTACCGCTGCATTCTTGTAAAATATTTTTAAACATACAGAGTGTATCAATTGATCGTGGCTATGTACCGTTCTGTTTTTTAAACTGAACACTCAATATTTTGTCATATTTCGATTGCTCCCTTTAACTGCTCTATGAATATAGTTCTGTTTTTTGTTTTAAGTGCAGCGTTGCCAAGTTATGAATTTTTTTCTTGAAATTTCTGGAAAAATATTTTTTAACAACAAGGTCAAAATGGTGAAAATGTCGAACATTTAATTAATAAAAATCCGTAAAAAATTCAAGTTTTTCATTTTTTTGGCTGTTGTATTGTCTTTTGTTCCTTATCATGTATGTAGTTCGATGTGTAAAAGCTTATGTTCTCACTTACACACTGACAAACTGAAAATAACCTTAGAAAAGATTGCGCTTATTGCTCTGAAAGGCATTGATCGTCTGTGCGCAAATATACACACAAATACACATTTTAAGGCAGTAGATGGATTACAGGAGAATCACCGCCACATTTGCACCAGCAAAGAAAAAATTAATAGATTAGGTCAGCGCCGCGGCGCTGACCTAACCTATTAATTTTTCCTTTTATCTAACCTAGGTCCACACTTGGTTTTTAATGGAAAATCTCATTAAAAAGCAATTAGTGCTAATGGGTTTTTGGTTAAAGCATATGTCTTGGGTAGCGAAAAAAGGTTCTAAAGATGTAGCTAAATAAAGATGGGTAAAAATTAGACATTAAGCGACTTTGCCAAGGCGTCGCTGCTTTCGAAAATGCAAAATCAATCATCTATAATGATTGCATTCAGAAAATGGGAACTACACGAATTACCATCTCTAACACAATCAAAGTCGCAAGTATGGAGAATTAAAGTATCGAACGAAACAGAGAAGGCTCGGTGGATATTACTGGCGCTGCAAAATGGAAAATATGATAAGAAAGAAGAAAATGCTACAAGCTTTACGAATGCCAATATAACCAATGTCAAAGTGTTTTTAAACTCTCAGATGTTTCCTCAAGGTCGATTAAATTTGGATTTTGAGCAGAATGACTACTTGCCAGCGTACCTGTCTTATGCATCTTTTATGGAAAAATACTATCCGAACAAAGCGTCAAATAAATGTTTAATGGACTACAACAGGTTTAAGGAATCACACCCCTCTTTGTAATCGACTGCCGTCATCAATTTGAAAGCATCAAGGATGCAACGGTTGATGTAAGAATGGAATTAGAAGCTTCAAGAAATTTTGAACCGTCGATGAAGGCTTATGCTTTAATTACACATGACTCTATGTTTGAATATAATCCGTTTACGGAAATTGTTAATAGATTTATTCACAATTAAATATTTTGTATATATTTTTAATAAAATAGTATAAAATCTATGTTGTTTTAATATTAATAAGATTTTTTGGTGATCCAACGTAGTTTCTCACGTACTCCGATGTACGCCTAAGCACGCCTGTGCCCATGCGTACCCCTGCGCGTGCGCACCCCTGCCCATGCGCGCCCCTGCGCGTGCACACCCCTGCCCATGCTGGTATATAAGGGAATATTATTTTCAATTTGAATCAGTTTAAACTTATATTTGAAAGATGTACGTCAAGGAATCTTTAGAGAAAGCAATTAGTGAAATACAATATAAGTGTTAACTCTGCAAGTAGGTTATATGGTATACCCAGAAGAACGTTAAGCAGGCATTTGGATTTCCGTAAACCTCAAAAGAAGAATGGTGTTCCTAGACAGGAAAATGTGAGAAACATGGGTGATGCTATACAAGAAGTTAAAATACCTATACAGAATTATGATAACTTTGCTATTGCTAGTACAAAAGAGGATGGTAAATATGGAATTTTGTTCCCGTCTAACATACGAGCTGTATTCGCGGGGCCATCGGGTTGTGGGAAGACCAACGCTTTAATATCTCTGATCCTGCACGAGAACGGTCTTAGATTCCAAAATGTCTATGTATTTTCGAAAAGTTTATATCAACCGAATACGAATTGTTAAGAAACGTTTTTACACCATTAAAAGAAGAAATTGGGTACCATGAGTTTGAAAATTACGATGATTTGATCGAACCCGGAGATACCAAAGAAGATTCAATTATGGTTTTCGATGATATACCTGTAAACGAGCAAAGTAAAATCACTCAATTTTTCTCGTTCGGCCGACATAAAGCAATAGATTCGTTCTATCTATGTCAAACTTACGCTAGTGCCTTAAAACATAGACTCAGAGATAACGCCAATGTAATCGCATTATGGAAACAGGATGATACAAACCTTCGCCATATCTTTTCGGATCATATAAGTGGTGACATGACATATCCAAAATTTAAAGAAATGTGTTTACAGTGTTGGGGTGACACAAAACATAATTTTATAACTGTTGTGAAAGATTTTGATTTGGATAAGGGGCGGTATCGGAAGAATTTCGACGAGTATATAAATATTTGACATTATTCAAAAAAAGTTAGTTCCCATCCAAAGTTTCATGATGACGGACGTTAACAATTTTATTGCGAATAAACGTAGTCTTCATCTTATGCAAGATGCTGTACGAAAAAAGTTTGTAGCGTACAAAAAGGGAGACGCTACATCTCAGCAAAAATTCAAAGAGGTGCACAAACAATTGATCGATCCACTGCAAATAACCGCTTCCCAGTTGCAATCGTTCACCGAAAAAATTCCCATACCTACAACAAAGGTTAAAGTCGAAGACATGGACGTACCTATAAAGAAAATTAAGCAACTCGTTCCAGAAGAACCGTTCCATCTTTACTATGCGGATGTGTTAGCTAGAGACGAAGACGAAAATATTGACAAATCAATTTATGGAGTAAAGTATAATGCGGAAACCGACTCATGGAGTTTGTGGAAAAGTGTATTGATAATTAACCCGGAAACTAGTTATATAACATTAAATAATGTGATATATCCAGGTACGAGGGGTTTATACAATCTAGGCGTCGCCGTGGATCAATGTAGTAAGCGTAAGACTACGGATCCCAAGGTCCCGGGTTCAAATCCCGACACGGCCGACTGCTTGAAAAAGGTGAGCATTTTTCACAAATATTACGCCCTCGTTCGGATGAGAGGTTAAATGGAGGTCCCGTGTGTGAGTGTTGTCACGCACGTTAAAGATCCCTACCTTGCCTGGAACGGCAAGGGTTCGGCAAAATTCTAAATTTCCAGTCAACAAAAAACTCGCCTCCTGGCCAATGTAGTACCTTCGGGTGGAGCATTGGAAATGTAAATGAACGGTTTATACAATCTGCTGGTTTACAAAGACATCAGCCCCGAAGATGGCGATTTCAATTTGAATGAAGATTTGCCGAATTACTTGGAAATGATCAAATCTGCATCGATTTTGAGAAGAAAGTTTAACCCATTTGCGGTACACGATTTAAGCGGATTCCCAACAAATAACAAAAAGTTTTACAAATATGTGCAAAAATATCTCACAGAATTTCGGAGGAATCCCGAAAGAAAACAGCCAAAGAGAAGAAAACAGTTTAAGGGAGAGGGTTTAGGCTTTTCTAATCGGTTTTACAAAAGTTTAAATTCAAAGCCGGTGCAATATGTCTACTGGAATAATGTACATGAACTTGTGGATCGGCTGAGATTGTTGAACGCATCCAACCGAGCTGGAAATACAAGCGAGGAAAACATTAACGAGATGGTGTCCATAATAGTAGAGTTGAGAGAAGAAGGTATAATACAGTGAGTTCAGTAAATAATTACACAGTTTTAAAATGCCTATCGACCGCTTCGGACGTTCAGAGCGTAAAGATGCTGATATTCGGCGCGGTCCTCCAGGTCGAGGATTTGTGCTAACGTTGGATGGTGATGGGTACGATATGCAGCAAAGAAGGTTAGTGAATTCATCAGACCCGAAAGAAGATAGTGATTGTGTTAATCAGAGAAGCACTATAGTATTCAAGTCTGGAGAAGAAACAATTAGTTTTCGTAAAAGAAGGTTAGTTCATGTAATGGATCCTAAAGACGATAGTGATTGTGTTAATAAGAAATCTGTAATCAAGCTCGTGAATCAAGCCTTTTCATACTGTCTAAAAAGTTCTGATGATATACAGCGTAAAGATAAAGCCTTCAATGCAAGAAACCAGCGTATCACAATGCTTGCTCAACCAGTTGAACCATCTGATGCAGTTAATAAACAATATGTAAATGTAAAATTGGATAAGCTTGTATCTGACTTTAAAACGTTTATACAGTTTTTTATTAATTTGACTGCAACTTCTGAGACAAATGAGAAGGAGCTCGGTCTTGCAATATCATCGATTTACGAGGCGTCACCAGCAGCTATAAAAAACAAATACTACAAACCAAAGCTTCAGTTTATGTCAAAGGTGCAATTGGATAAAGATAACCCTATTAGTTTAGCAACAGTGTTAAGCAAAAATGAGTAAAGAAATCATCGTTAAGGAATTATTTAAACCTACAAGAAAAAATTTTCAGCGTCGTCATACAAATCTGAAACATGTGAAACGTGATCTTATCCAATCGGACTTGTGCGAAATGCAGCCTTACTCGCGTGAGAACAATGGGTACAGATATATTATAATAGCAGTGGACTGTTTCACAAAAAATGCTTTAGCTGAACCTTTAAAAAATAAAACTGGATCAGAAGTTACAAATGCTGTAAAAAAAATATTGGACAAAATGTTGCAAGGAGAAAATAACGTAAAAATCAATCTACAAACGGATTTTGGGAAAGAGTACTACAACCGCTGGTTTAAAAATCTTATGCAAAAATATAAGATAAACCATTACTCTACGTATTCCGCACCCGACACGTACCTAGTGGAAAAAGTTTTACGGAAACGGAAGCACGGACGCGAATTATTAGTGTCGTGGTTGGGGGATGGTAAAAGTTGGATTAAGAAAACAGGCCTGCTTTAGTATCATCCAAAGTTCTAGATAATTACCTAGTTGAAAAAATCATAAAAGGAGGGAGTAAAGTCACTTAACTGGATATATAGGAGAGATTTGCTTAGAAACCCATTCCCATATGTTATACTTCCTAAAGGCGCCTGAAATTTAGGTAGTTAATGATGTCATACACAAAATTTCTAATTATTAGAATCTAAATCGGTACTGAAAAATGGCTTTTAAATATTAAACACTTATGGCTTTATCAAGGACTTATTTCTAAAATCTCCACGGTTTTAGATTTTTGGGGATGTTTGGTTAAAGCATATACCTTGGGTAGCGAAAAAGGTTTGAAAAATGGATTTAAATAAATAGATGAATAAAAATTTAGAGGTTCCGGACTTTAAAGGGGTATAACTTTGCAGGGGGTGCTCCGATTTTAAATCTATTTGCAGATTTGAATTCTGCGTAAAATTCTAAGCTAATTTAATGTATCGCATGACTAAAAAAAAAATTTATAAAAACGCTCAAAAATCGCAACAGGTTAAAAAAAAAAATTTTAAATTGGGGTAGCTCGCTTGGGGGTTATGCTATCTGAAAAATTCCTAGAGATTTGGGTAGCTGAGAAAATTCTAATATTAATTGATACCAAACAATGTAACTTTATCTCGTGGGTGAAAATAGTTAGTCGAAGAAAACTTTTTGGTCCAGATGCGGGTGCAAATGTGGATGCTGGTGCAAATGTGTCGGTGATTCTCCTGTCATCCATCTACTGAAGGCTTATTTTTGATTTTAAGTATAGGGATATGCTATACTGAAACTTAGCATTTTAGAGAGCTATCCGACACGATAATTAAAATATCCCTTTATATCTAAAAAACAGGGTAACTTTATATTTTCCTAAGAAAACTACTGAAAAATTTCGAGAACTGTCTCCAGAAATGTATGTCCCTCATCGTGAGCTACAACTTTTGTCTGAAAGTTTTTTTTTCTATAAGGTATACCTTTTACTTTTTTAATTAAACGCGTTGGTTTGTTTAACAATTACATCCTGTATATATGTATAAACAACAACTATCTAATTAACTCCATTTGGTCGTGTCATCTAATTTCTCCATATATTTACACATCTTTCTCAAACTGAAATGTAAATTAGGCTCAGGGCAAGACAAGACCTTAATAATTACAATGCGGGCTTCACTCCTAGTTTAACATTCAACCCATGCTAATCCACGTCATGCATTCAATACATTGCTTCTGTAATATCTGTTAATTCTATTAAAGGGCTTAGGGAAGTTCCAATTACTCTGTTATATTTTTCTCGTATATCCTCTACTGTAAACCATAATTAATTAATGTCTATTCTTTGATAATTGAATTAAATGATTGGGATATTAATAAAAATGTGAAATCGTTGTTATACCCACGCGAGATATAAGGTATATATACGAAATTACTCACACGATGTCGAAAGTAATGTGTTATAACATGAAAACTTAGAGGAATCTAGGAAATCTAATCGCGTTTCATCATGCTTCTAAGAGATGAAAGAAAAATGTTTGTAGCATCTGTACGATAAAGTTAGACCAATACAAAGAAAGAGATGAATTACTCGAATTAATTTAATATAAATCAATGTAATAAATGGAGTTTCTCAAATATAGCAAGCTATACTTTACTATATCGCACTGTAAGAAAAATCTACCTTTCAAGCAAAATTAACTTGATAAATCTACACAATGAACCAGTTTGCTCCGAAAGCTCTAAAATTCCAGGAGGTGCGGGAACGAGTGGTTGCCCTTGCAGATGTTGGCCCAGGCTAGCGGCAACCCCTCTCATGTGGTATTTTCGTGATCCTTTAAGTTTTTACCTGTTACAACCTGTGGATATGTAATAATAACTCGTAGATAGATTTATGTAGTTTAATGAATTGTAACCAATGTCACAAAATAAAAAAACAAACACAGCTAAATAAAAAAAAATGCAGCACGCACCGTAACTACAACGGGGCCAGCGGCGTTGCCATAAAAAAAACAAATAAAGAAACAATACTACAACTATAACTTATCTGTAAAGTACAATCCAACTCATTAGCATCAACTATCACTGCCACACTCTTACGGATAAATGTATAATTTATTTGCAACGCAAAGTTCACAAATTAACTGGGTTCTCGCACAACCGACACGCGTTTTGATAACGTGCCGCACTCTCTCGCACGTTTAACCCCGACTGACTCTTACCTATCGGACTAACTTGAAACGTTCCGGATACTTCTACCTATTATTATAGGGGGCACCCTAGTACATCACCCCCATATAAGTTAAACTTAATTGTTAAACATATTTTTGTAATTAAATTGAACTTATACTTAATAATTACAGTGTCAAATTTTGATACGGTACAACATACGGTTTTAAATTCCTAACATTCTGTATACCCAACAAGAGACCCCTAGTGTCGTCCCGTACTTCATAAGAATTTGGCCCGCGCTTAGCCACAATCGTAGCAGGCCCGGAATAAAGCAAAAAGAATTTCTTAATCTCCTTGTCTTCCGAAGAAGACTGGGGATGAGTACGAACCAGTACTTTATCACCAACCTTAAAATCAATACCATTTTTATGGGTCCTTTGTTGACGTAATTTACGTTTTTCAGCCTTAGACTTTAATTTATTATAAGCTAGTGTTATAATTTTATCCCTACCAACATCCGGTATGTCACTTGTAGGAAAAATAAGATTTTTAATATTAGGGTTATCAATATGATCACCAAAATGTAGTTCACGAGGGCTATACCCAGTCGAGTCATGGACTGCCCTATTAATCCATGTCCTTACTCTATCTAGCATCAAAACCCACCCCCCATGAGCCGAGTAACACAATGACCTAAAAATACGCACAATTTCTTTATTAACCCGTTCCGTCTGGTTTCCCTGCGGAAAGTACACTGACGTGTGAGTTACCTTTACACCTAATAGATTCAACGACTCTTTCCATACTCTGCTCGTAAACTGGCTACCATTATCGGAAAGAATGATCCCTGGTTTACCAATCTCGATAAAATATTTCTTGACCAAACAACGAAAAATCGCAGCTGTATTAGCACGTTTAAGAGGGTGCAAAGTAACCAACTTACTGAAAGCGTCAACAATAACTAATAAGAAAGTCGCCCCCGCCCTTGATACTGGGAGCGGACCAATGAGATCAACACATACGATTTCGTTGGGCGCTTTAGGTAAAACACTATGATATTCGCCATAAATTCTAATCGAACTCTTCGCCTTCTGGCACAAATCGCAGCTTGAAATAATTTTTCGAATGAAATGTTTCATCCTCTGAAAATAATAATCACGACGCAGCATCTGGAAACACTTTTCCGCCCCAAAATGCCCATTATCTAAATGTTCTTGCCAAACCAATATACTTATTTGGGAAGCAGGCACACATACTTTAAACTCTGGCGAACCTTCGTAGCCTCGCCTAAATAAAACTCCCTGATACACCACAAACCAATCAACGCACCTTTTCGGAACTTCCTCCTTCAATAATCTCGACATTATTTTACAACAGAATTCGTCTTTCCCTTGCTCCTCAACAATATTTTTATACTTAACTGGACCCCTTTACATAGTTCCGACTTCTTTAATGCACAAATTGCTGTCGGCACCCTCTCAAATTTTTCAAGTTTCTCCTTTCCCTTGATTGGATAACGCGATAGAGCATCCGCAAGGACATTCTCCTTCCCAGCACAATATTTAACATTAAAAGCGTATTCTTGAAAATACAACACCCACCTAGTCAGACGCGAATTTAATAGTCTGCAGGACATTAAAAACGATAGAGATTTATGATCGGTGATCACAGTTAATTTTCGACCTAGCACAAAAACCCGCCACTGCTGCAAACAATGTAGTACAGCTAATGCCTCTTTTTCTGTAACACAATAACCAATTTCAGGGCCACGCAGAGTCCGACTGGTGAATGCCACGATATCCTTTTCTGAAGTTTGCTCATTTATTTGAAATAAACAACCACCTAACCCCACATCAGATGCATCTGTTTGGATAAAAAAACGCACGGTCAAAACACGGATGCTTCAACATCGAAATCGATACAAACCTAGACTTAATTTTCTCAAACGCTTCTTGTTGAGCTGAACCCCAACGCCATTGAACTCCTTTTTTCAAAAGCTGTAATAAAGGCCCCATTAAATGAGCAAGCTGCTCACAAAACCGACGCTCATAATTAACGACCCCTAAAAAGCCACGTAAATGTTTATTTTTTTCTTCTTGAGAAAACTTTTCTGCGCGATCCACTACCTCTTTAATCTCAAACACCTTACACGGCACTATCTCCTTTTTTAATTGAATTTCCTCCTCTTTCTCTTCCGACACTTGACAAACAGTCAACCGACCATCAGGTTTTGGTTCCATACTAAACCCTAGGCTTATCGCTCTTCCTTCAAAAATACCCGATAAACAATTTTTTGAAAAATCGATTTTAATTTGATGATCAGCAAAAAAATCGCATCCGAAGATGACATCACGAATTAAGTTCGGGACTACCAGACAAGGGTAAGCCAATTCGAAATCATTAAATTTAGAATTCAAATAAAATTGATCCTTAACAATAGAATTCTTGCCCGTCGCACTCACCAAAATAGTTGATGTAAACGGCAAACGTAAAATATCGCTATTAATTTGCGTTATCTTTAATAAAAAGTCTTTTGAAATGCAGGTAACTTGACTACCCGAATCTACTAATATTTTTACCAAAACTGTCTCAACTGTCGCTTCAATGGTCGGTGCCAACGCAACCGATTTTAGATTCTTTTTGTCTTCTAGTAAAAGGTCATCCCCGTGTTTATTAAATAACGCGGCCACAGCCGATGGTCGATTTCCCCCTGGACTACTAACAGTTTGAGATTCGCGACGCCCTTCATCCCTATCACCATTATTGTCTTTACTATTAGTATTATTTTCCCTATTTTCAGCGCGGGCACTATTACCGCCTCCAGAATTTGACGTATTTGATCTAAAATTGTAACGAGCGCTCCCGTTTTGTTCATTATTCGTACCTCTACCACGCCAATTCGTGTAGGAACTGTTATTATTATTATTGGGGTTCCGATTATAAGTTTCATCAATTTCCCTTAAGTAAGCTTCTACTTCATCAAAAGTCCTGGGCATGCAATTTACAATACCTCGTTGAATTTCACTCGGAAAATGATTTTTTAATAAAGAAATAAGCGCCCCTTCCTCAAGAGGAGTAGTTAAGAAATTTGCTTCTCTCACCAACTTTAAAAAATAATCAGCCCTTGACCCCCTTTCGTAACACCCAAATTTAATTTTTTGAAAAAGTTTCCTCTCTTTGTCAACTCCCCAATACCGACTTAAAAATAACTCTTTAAATTCTTGGAAATCCCTTACTTTTTCTTCCTTTAATACACCCCAATCCTGAGCTGAATTACGTAAATTACTAACGGTCAAAGGAACTTTTCTACTTTCAGGAACTCCAGCTTCCAAAAATATTGTTTCCTGTTTTTTAATGAAAGTTACCGGATGCACAGATCCCTCCGGCACAAAGCACAAATTCGTACCCCCCAGATCCTTATATAAACTCATATAATTATGATACCCAAACGCCTCGGACGTGACGCCCCTGGTCTCTGGTTGGTGTACATGCACAATACCTTCATCCCTAACATATTCAACATCGCTAGCTTCTACCTGTTCTTTAACCGATTCAGAAACACGATTTACATCAAAACTTAATTTGCTAATATTTGCAGCAATATTCACGTTCATTTGTTCAATTGATTCCTTTAGGATGGCATTGTTACAATTCATACTATTAACAGCTGCAACTAGTTGTTTCAAAGCATCTGCGATATCAGGCTCGCCCATATTATCAGCTTTTTCTAAATTACTTTGATCTTTACTACGCGTATTATACTTATGTGACATTACATTTCAACAACAATCAAAAACATTTTTCACCTTGAGGTGCGATCATTAACTCTTAAGCTCTAAATTACTCTGTTTATTTTTGTTCCAAACTAACACAATAAACCCAATGAATTCCTCTGAATTGTCCACTCAAACTTAATGCAACTTGGAATGTTATACCTCAATATCCAAACACCTAAGAATTAAACTTTTTCCAGTTCAGTCTCATTAACATTCCTAATACCAACTATTGTCCGTAAATACAATTAACATGGACCTGGTTGTTGAATAACCGTTAACACTTATTAGAAATTAAAATGTACTGTTCGTTTCAAAGATGTCATTCAATGTTATCTAAATACCAATAGCAGTAATTATTTACTAATGACCTTAGGTACCTGAACCTTTTCAAATTCTACGTAAACAACTCGAATCATTTACAGTTCCAGGTATTTGTGTAACAAGAAAACGCCCCACGTTGGGCGCCAAATGAACCAGTTTGCTCCGAAAGCTCTGAAATTCCAGGAGGTGCGGGAACGAGTGGTTGCCCTTGCAGATGTTGGCCCAGGCTAGCGGCAACCCCTCTCATGTGGTATTTTCGTGATCCTTTAAGTTTTACCTGTTACAACCTGTGGATATGTAATAATAACTCGTAGATGGATTTATGTAGTTTAATGAATTGTAACCAATGATACAAAATAAAAAAACAAACACAGCTAAATAACTAAAATGCAGCACGCACCGTAACTACAACGGGGCCAGCGGCGTTGCCATAAAAAAAACAAACAAAGAAACAATACTACAACTATAACTTATCTGTAAAGTACAATCCAACTCATTAGCATCAACTATCACTGCCACACTCTTACGGATAAATGTATAATTTATTTGCAACGCAAAGTTCACAAATTAACTGGGTTCTCGCACAACCGACACGCGTTTTGATAACGTGCCGCACTCTCTCGCACGTTTAACCCCGACTGACTCTTACCTATCGGGCCAACTTAAAACATTCCGGATACTTCTACCTATTATTATAGGGGGCGGCCTAGTACAACAATTGTAAAGTACCAGGAATTGTAATGGTTTTAGAGAAACTTGCTCCCATAAAGTAATTGAACACTAAAGAAATATATAAGTACGACACTCTAGCAATATGACAATAGAACACTTCAATTCAAGCTTCCGATATTTAAGTAAAAATGTGGGTATCGTATCACAATTCTAATTAAGGTACATATATACAGTGTGTACAGTATAAAATGCAGTACATGGGGATCTTGGAAACTGTAGGAGATACGATCTTGGTTAAATGGGACAAAAGTTGCATAATCATGAGGGTATCTCGGATCGGTTTTCAAATTTCAAAAATTTTTCATAGGTTACTAGATAGAGGCAAAAAACACAAAATTGACGATTTCTTTATTTGCTCGTAGTTAGTCTACTAATTGAAATAGAATGTTCAAATTTGGTACATCATGGTAATTCCCCATTGCGCTTCACATTTACAACTTAGATTTTGTCTAGGGCATCTAGATTTTGCATGACGATGTTCAACATTTTATTTTTAAATAGCCGCCATATTGGATTTTTACATTTTTAAAATGCTGACAAAAAACCCTTTCCAAAGAGATATAACATGGCCATGTTTGATTGAATCAAAACACTAAAAATCACATCATTATGTTTTTGGTCGTAGTAGGCTTTAATTTCCATTATGACAAAGAGAAACAATTGCTCTAAAAATTTTAAACTCAATTTTCAGTGGTAATAAAAACAGTAAAAAACGTAGAAAATTGAAAATACATCTGTATGATTATGCAACTTTTGTCCCATTTAACCAAGATCGTATCTCCTACAGTTTCCAAGATCCCCATGTACTGCATTTTATACTGTACACACTGTATATATATATATATATATATATATATATATATATTATCGTGTAATTAAAAGGGACAATAAAATACATAAATTAATTCATAAAGGTGAGAGCGATTAGGTCCAGTAAAATAAATTTATTGAGTTAAAAGATTTCCAACAATTATTTTCTAGCTTAAATAATGGATAATAGAAGAATATCGATTTAGTTTAACGCGTGATTAAAGTAGGAAAAATTTTTTTTGATTAGATTTAGTTAGGGACCATGTATCATAGTATTTATGTAAAAGAGTAAACAAAATAATTTGGGGTTAAATTATAGCATAATGAAGTTCTATGGAACAGTTTCAAAACCGTTAAGCACGTTAAAAATAGCGATTTCTACGTTTCAAATAACAAGAGGGAAAAATTGATTTCTTGGTAAAGTTTGCTGCAAACAAATTTAATAGCTTAGGGGAACCAACAACCGTTGAAATTAAAGCAATGAAGGGCGTAAACAAAACTACACAGGATTGATGTAAAAGCAGTATACGTAAGATAAAATATTGATTTTTAATTTTAGATATAGAGTCGGAAGGAGCGATGAAAAGACGAAGATTGAATAAAAGCCTATAAGCATAAGAGAGATACATAAAGTATATCCAGAGGAAGAGAATTAAAAATCGATAATGTCAAGGATAGTTGTAAATAAGGCACGCGTCGCTCAGAAAAGTGGGAAATTGGAGCCAAGCGAGTTGATTGGTGAAAGTTAAATAAGGAGGGCTAGAAATTCAGGTGGTAGAAGCATATGTGTGCAATAGAGCGATATGTACAAGGAAGATAAAATGATGTTTGTTTGAAGTTAGAGGCGTGGAGTATATGCTAATCCGGAGACTTGGAAACGACAGTTGACGCGTTTAAGTGCTTTACCGCGTACTGTTGTTATGAAAATCGACGGTCGTTGGCGATTTTCAAGAAAAATAAGACGACGGTTAAACAGTTATACGTGCCATTTTCTTAAACAGGGGGACAGGTTCGATTATATAATCAGGAACAGAGAGAGGTCTCTTTTCTCTTTGCTTTTTGATTCCATCGGTGATACAATAAGTTTACTTACAAGTGCATTAGTGCAGTCGAATTAAATTTATGTAAAAGCTGATAAAGCTGTATTAGTGAATAGTAAAGTTGAGATGTAAGTACTAGCATTTGAAAGTTGTTTGGATGTGGATCAAAGCGAGGTTTGGGATAGTAGAATGTATCTGTAACAAAAGGGACGAAATTTGGAGATTGGATATTTATAAAAGAAGAGTTTTTGGAGTAGAGGCTTGTATGGTACATGGGGATTCGACCATGGTATTAATGGATAGACGGAGGACCTACCAGACGTCAACATCTACAAGGGGCTAGTTGGTGCATCGCAGTACGAAGACAACTACAAGGTAGGAGATAAAATAAGACATTTCATGGTGAATATTTTCATAGTGTTTGTGGTGTTCTGATGTGTTTTATGATTATTTGTTTTGATTTTTTTTGAACAGACATTTAAAGGACGGTTAAAAACGAAATTGATTTTTGAACATGATTCATTAATTTGCAGATAACCAACAGTTGTAAAAACATATAGAGGATTTTTTGATATTGGTCGTGCTGAGAATTTATATGCACATTTATAAAGTTTTAAGGTGATCTCTTGCTAAAACGAAGGGTAACGTAAGTTATGAGGAATGCCCTCTTACTTTAATAAAAAGTTATGTGTTAAAAAGGTTGTCCATATGCAGAATGATTGTTATAAAATTTAGTATATAAAGCAATGGTATTTTAATTTAAAAAAAAATGTAATTTAGATTTCAGATAAATAGAGTGTGATATTTTGGTTAATTGAGTTATTTTTGAATGCATGATTGATGTGTATTTCTATTTAGGTTCTATGGTAAAAATGAGAGGAAGTTTGTTTGACGTTAAAAATAATATCCAGATCGCAAGCGATCGGATGAAAAGCAGATATGATATCAAGATGCTGGATTCTGGTTTTCAAGAAAGCGACCGCGTCTGGCTATACAATCCCAGACAGATGAATGTTATCACCTAGACTACAAAGATATTGGGATGGTCAAATGCGAAATTATAAAAAAGATCACCGACTCGGTATATTGAATTCATAAGGTCCCAAGGGAAGAACAATAATGGTGTGCGTTAATAAGCTATCACGCTATGAGAGTAATGACGTCTCTAATGCCGAAAAACGGCAATCAGTGAAACGAACAAACAGTTACGGTCGCGAAGATGAACAAAAAACTGGACCGAGCTACCATTGATTCATGTCAGAGAGGCACGGACAAAGCGAGATTTGAGGTCATGGAAGAGATTCAAGGAGCGGACCTTAATATGTCCTGAGGACTTGCTCGGGCGTTTAAAAATAAATTTGGTTGTTTAGACCAGCATTGCCGACAACAACCAGAGGGTAGAAATGCCGTAAAGGTAAACGACCTATATAGTAGCATCCATAACCTGGTAACTAACCAATTTCTCTCTAGTTCATCCAATTACCAGGATTTGTGGAGGGCGTTAGTTGAGGTCAAAAGGCATATGATTAAATTTGGAGATAAGAAGTTGGCCATACCCGAGATCGGTTATGGGCTTGGTAGATTGAACTGAAAAGAGGTACGAAATATACTAGACGTACTGTTCTAGAAAGCCCAGTTCCAGATTTTGATGTGTGGTTACAATTCAAATGGTACGGCATCCGCTCTGAAGTGTTGATCGCTATTTTCATCAACACGGGTACTGCAGAAATGATTCCGATTGTCCCTACCGCTACAGGGACTTCCAACATTCAGGTCAGTGTTAGGGGACAAAACAGATTTAAGAGAGAGGCAGTACAACAAGGCTTTATTTAGTCTACCCTTGACTAGAATAATACAGTTGAACGTAAATGAAACATTTGTACATAAAAGATAATTGGTAGCCGCTCTGTGGCGTGACATTTTCAGACGGACTTGATTGACAGTTTACATGAAGTTGCATTTAAGAACCCTAGTAAGCTTATAATAGCAACTTTGTTGATGTTATGTGCATAATTCTAGTACGTTCTTAGAACAGTCCAGAATTATTGATTATGTGTGTAAAGTGCCATTCGCGAGCATTAAACTTTAGTTTTCAATTCAAGCTTTAATTATAATACTAGTTTCTCTTCGAGCCTTGATCTCTAAAGTCGTGGTATGAAATAAATTAGTGTTAATAGAGCGTTAAAATAAATAGCTGTATGTGATATAAATTACTGTAGTAATTGTTGTAAATGAATAATTAGTGTTTAGATAGGTAAATATAGTGCTTCGATAGTAATTAAAAAGATAGTATTTGTACTGTTAGCGATTTGCTGGAAAGAAATGGTCCTGAGTGAGAATTTTAAAATATCACTGTAGCTACGAGTAAAAAAGTTTTACAATAAAGAACTGTTGTTATTGCAAAAGAGTTTTCGTTACAATAACTTGTTATATGATGTATGTAAAGGCGTACTTACGAACAATAGTAGATGCTTGAAATTAAATTAAAATACACTTTCATTTGAAAAATAATATTCTGTATAATTAAAGGATTATATAAAGTACTGAATCACTTTAAATATTGTTATTCAAGTGACACACGAGAGTCTGGTCGTATCCTACACGCGTTTAAATCTTTAAATAAAGAACTACACCGAATATTGCATAAAATTGTTGTCGATAATGAATAATAATATTTCAATATCCTATTTTGGATAGGTAAAATATTCAAGAGGTTAAAAACCTTTACTGACCCTTCTCGTTGGACTCTTAATACAGAAACAAATGAGATAAAAAGTATAATTGCATTCGTTTATGCCCTGACTAATTGGATTTAAACGGTTTTAAGGCTAGGGGCAATGCTTTGAAACTTCGCTCCGGAATTTACTGTTTAAATACTATAGTAGAAAAAAAAATTGTATGCAGTGGAAATTATCTAGCTGATAAATTGATTTTCTTGTATACAAATATTGAACTGATTTAATTACATAGTTCAAGACCGCCCATAATTAATTAAAATTATGGAGACTTCTAAAGTAACGGCTTTGGTTTTCTAACCGCGATTTGATTGAACTTGATCTGCTTAACTTCTTAGATGTTTATACACCTACGTAGCCATATGTGAGTATACATTGATAAAAATAAATCTTAGAAAAAATTTCAAAAGATCGACGTCTACAGTGATTTACAATATGATATTTATATATTCAATCCGATGAATCATTATCACCTTGTCACTCTGGAGAATCCCAAATGACCCAAGTATCCCAAAAATCATCTAACCAACTTTTCCTCTTCACACTAATTCAATGGAACTGCGTGAGTTTTTCCCTCGCCTACATTTCCTGTAAAAATTAATCTGCGGTTACTATCCAGATATACTGTGCCTACAAGAAACTAACCTCACAAAATCACGCAACCCCTATCTAAGAAACTACATAGGCTACCATTTTACCAGACCCACTTATCTAAGAACCAGTGGTGAAGTCTCAATTTATATCTCATCTGATATTTTTCATCAAGAATATCAACTAGACACAGAATTAGAAGCTATTGCAGTTAATGTTTGGGATCCTCAAAAAATCGTAATCTGCATACAGTATATGCTCTCAAGTTTCACTTTAAAAGGATTTCAGTTAGTCGACCTAATAAACCAACTATCTACACACTATATTTTAGTTGGCGACTTCAATGCCCACAATATCATCATGTGGAGGCTCACAAAGAACATTTGATCGAGAGAAAATTGTTGAAAATGTCCTAAATAACGATAGAGTTACTATCACATATTTTACTTAATCAAAAATAGAATAAACTACACTAATCATCATCCAAAAATTTATACACAACAAACTAATATGGCACCCAACGTGGCTTTGACATAATATAGCAAAATATACATTTAAAAACATTGCAACAAACTACAGAAAATACTGATCAAAACGACAAGATTAATTTTAACTCATAACATACGTTAAATTCGAAACCAAATACAGGTGGGGCCAGAGAAACAAAAATTATTTAAAATGAGTGAAAGAAACAATTTCCAGACAAGATCAGGCAAGAGTTATGGAAGGTCTACAGATGCAGTAAGACTCACGACATCGGACCCTGAATTGGTCGAACAAATAGACATTGACATAGGGATATGTGGAACGAGTGAACGAGAAATGTATACAGAACCGCAGATTATAATTATAGAAAACAAAGAACGGTGGAAGACAAAATGGAGACAACTACACATGAAAACAACAGTTTTCTGAGAGGACTAGGAGTAAAGCTCGAAGAAAACAAGAAGGAATGCAAAGACAGTCAACGGAATTTAGATCAGCAAATTACAGAAATTAAACACAATCATCGACAATCAGGTAACCAAATTAATTATAATCAGACAGAATTAGGAGAACAGATTAAGAACTGCCAGAAAGATTTGGGGGAGCAAATGAACAAGTTTCAAGTAGAAATACGACAGGAAGTGCAAGATTTCAAAGTATCATTAAAAGTTGAATTTCGAGAAGACGCAGCAAGAATTAGACAGGAGTTGGATGTCAAACTGAAGACAAACAATGAATTGATTATGATAGAAGTTGAAGGTGTCACAAAGAAGAACGAAGCTGTAGATGTATGGCGTAAATTAAGGTATACACGAACGTTAGGTATGCTGAATCAAAAAAATGAAGAGTCAAGGTTCAGAAAAGAACTCGTGGAAAGTCTGGAAACAAAAAGGAAAGAAATGAACTTACACTTAGGAACTATGCAACATAAGATTAATAGCATGGAACAAGGACGAGTAGTCTGATGCATGCACGCAAATGAATATAAATTCAGCAAAAAGATGTTACCCAAATTCGAAGAGCGAAAATGAGAACAACCAATGTCTTTCCTTGGAAAACTAGATGAAAAAGCGAGACGCGAAACGGAATCAGTGAAGGTACAAATTATAAATTCTACATTCACAGGAAACGCAGAAAAATGGCATGGGATTGTGAAGAGTTTCGAAAATTATTTAGCGATCAGTACTGGAGCAATGCGCAACAGATGAGAGACAGAAATGATTTAATTTCGGGAACTTCTGGTAAATATCCGGGAACTAGAGAAGAGTATGTAATAGAAAAGTTTAATCAGGCAAGACATTTAAACCCAAAAATGATAGAACAGGATATTACAACTTTTGGGAAGACATATGGACAATGAAATAAACAGAGCTATCGCAATCCAAAATGTCAAAGCACTGAAAGAGTTCTTAGAAATTATTAGAAATTACAATTCAGTAAGCTCAATAGATGATAGTAGGACTCAAGCTAAACAGAACAATGATAACGTAGGGAAAAATATTTACAGAACGAGCTACATGGAACACAAAAGAGGACAAGATACGAGAAATTTCCACGAAAATACAGGAAGATTTGAAAAGAACAATTATAAACGACCAATATATAGTTATAGGTACCACGATCGACAGGACCGGGACGAAGCACAGTGTTGAAAACATGAATTTTGAAAAAAATATTACGAGCGAGGAAATCATGGATATGGTCAACAACAGACAGAAAATCGGGACTGCTACCAAGACCATATGGCACGTAGGAACAATGGAAACAATATCGGAAACACAACAGAAAAATACAGAGGACAAGAAGAAAAGAATATACGAATGCAAAAGGTTATGGTGAGGAATTGACAAGATTGAAGTGGTTCAGGTACGCCAAGAGACCTTGAACAAGGTACAAAAAAAACTTTAATTTAGTAGTAGGAGGGGAGATACTTCTAAATACAATAGCTTCTAGCTATAATGATGTTTTATAAGGGAATAGTTTTATTAATAAAAGAAACTTATCATTTATTTATTTAGTATGAGATAGTTGTAGATACTTAGCGTTAGTAGACAGTGGGTCGGAACTGTCATTGATAAATTTCGAAATAGTTATTAAACATGAAAGAATATTCAAGGAGAAGATATGTAGTATTAAGAAAATCAGTTTCTGGTCGGCAATAAAGGGAAAACTGTCGACAATCGATATAATGGTTTGAGTTCGTATAAATTTGAGAAGGGGGGAGGGGGGAAAGACAAATTTAGGAGAAGCTGAGTTCTTAATTGTAAAGGGGATATATAAGGATATGATAATTGATATAGATTTGATTGAGCGGTTTGGAATAGTGATTAACGGGAAGGAAAAAGCTGTCGAATTACAAGTAAGAACGAAAATGGAAGTGGAACATGGAATGGAAAAAAGTAAGGAGCCATCGTTAATCAAGAAGTTTAGAAAAGAGTGGATTATTACAGATTTGAGCAAGGATTTGAATGGAAATCAAGATGATACGGGATTAGAGATGCAATGTCAGGAAGAAATGGAACAAGAAGATATGCTAATAATATGTAGTTTATTTGAAAAAGTATTTAAAGAAGAACAAGTTGTAACACAAAAACAAAAATTAAAAGAAAAGTTGAGTGATTTAGTTGACAAACACGTAGGATTATTTAACGAAGAGTCGCGTTTTGCAGAAAGATATGTACGTAAGTTAAAAATTATAGATGAAAAACGTTTTTACATAAAAATATACCCAATTCCATATCAGTTAAGGAGTAGGGTGAAGGAATAGATAAAGAAGATGTTAAAAAATGGAATAATTGAATCGGTGAGAACGACATTTATAAACCCGGTAGTTATTGCATCCAAGGCAGATAAGACGGAAATAAGAATATGTCTAGATGCCCCAAAATTGAACGCGATAACTAGACCTCAATATGAACAGCCTCAAGGAATCAAGAATCTCTTATACAAAGTGAGCAATAAAAATTTTTTTCAGCAAACTTGATCTAAAGAACTCTTTTTGGTTAATACCATTGCACGAAGTCAGCAGTAAGTACACTGGTTTTAGTATAGAAAGCGAGATTTATCAGTATAGAGTTGTACCTTTCGGCCTTTCTACTTCTTCAGCTGCTTTGGTAAGGGCTATACAAAAACTGTTAAATCCGTTGGAAGAATTCTGTACTCATTATATTGATGATATTTACATTTTTTCCGAGAATGAAGCGGAACATCTTGACCATCTCTGTAAGGTCATTTAGAAATTAGACGAAGGAGGGTTGAAGGTTAATGTTAAGAAATGCGAAGTTTTCAAGAAGAAAGTAGATTATTTAGGATACGTGATCAGTGAAGATGGAGCTCGCATTTGCACAAAAGATTAGAAGAATTGAGAAAATTAGAGCAGCCAAAGAATCTGAAAACATTAAGGTAGGAGTATTAAATTATTACAAAAGGTTTATAAAAGGATACTCAGAAGTATGTGTGCCACTGATAGAACTATTGAGAAAAAGTGAGAAGTGGAAGTGAACAGAAATACGAGAACAAGCATTTCAAATATTAAAAAGAACATTTTACCAAGAATTGATATGAAGTACTCAAATTTTAAAGATAGATTCATTCTAAGAACGAACGCACCAAACCATGCAATAGGAGCGCTGGTACAGGTGCAGGAAAATAAAGAAGTACCGATTTGTTTCTTGTCAAGAGTGTTGAAAGATTGTGAGACACGATACACGACAGCAGAAGAAGAAATGCTGGCGATCGTTTACGCCGTAAAAAAGCTAAGATTTTATTTGTTGGATAATGGATTCACCATGGAAACAGATAACATTGTAGTCACCTTCCTAAACAAAAAGGAATTTATCAACAACAGACTTATACACATGGGCGTTATATTTTTGCAAGAATACCAATTCGAAATAAGGCACAAACCAGGGAGAGACAACGTGACAACTGATTATCTAAGTAGAAAGACTTTTTATGTAGTGAATTTGAGTGGGGATGAGCAGTTGGACTAACAAAGGGAGAGAGAATAATGTAAAAAAAGGTTCTTTCTGGAAGACATAACAAAGAAATCCATTTTAAATATAGAGTGCCAGGCTAGAAATATTGAATGAGAGGCAATGATAAAATGTAAAAAGATAGATTTAAGAAAAGAGTAAAGACGATTTACAAAAGAATTAGTGTAAGGTAGTCCTGAACAAAGACAATTATTTATACAGAGGATAAAACAAAACAAAATTTGTATTTGGAAGAAGAGGAAGTTGGCAGAAAATAGAAAAGGACTAATAGATGGCTAAGATGGAGTTACCATGGAAAGATTATTATTATTTGACTAGAGAGATTGGTGACAGAAGTTCTTATAAATGGTGAATTTAAAAATATAATTTCTGAATTCTTTTAAAAATTAATATAGAAGATCCATTGTATGTAGAAGTATGGTGAAGTTATCAGATATTGAAGTTAAAAATGAAAAAAAAAGAACCCAAAATGATAACTGTCTCATTTTTGGAAACGATCGAAATATCAGATGTCTAATTAATATTAGGAGAAGAAATAATGTATATAATACACCGATTAAGAAACTACCAAACAAAACTAAAAAAAAATCAAGAGTCTATTAGAAGCTGAATATCTAAGAATATAGTTAAAGCAGAGTAACAAGAACAATATTTAAAAGTAATCAAGGAAAGTAATTTTATATTATAATTTTAAGATTATCTCAAAGACTTTTGTAATTTGTATTTAAGAAGGAATAATTATTAAAAATTTTTCTTGTTTAAAAAGCCAGAAAGAACGTCAACTTAAATTTCGATTTAAAAAAAAATTCCATTTACATCAAATATTTAGATCATAACCATTTTATTTTTCTTAATTGATACCTGTCAAAATTAAGTGACAGATAAGTAACACAAGTGGAAGTTTTAGTACAATTATTCATCATTTCTCATATAAATTTTGAATTTTTCAGAAAAGAACAACCTAGAAAATTAAGTCACAAGATCTATAATACAAAACTGTGAGAAATAAAACATACAGATACTGTGGTAAGAAACGGAGGCAAACTATAGAGAAGCACCATCGGGCAGGGATTCGTATGCCCTGGTGTTAGAGAAAAAAGGCCTAGGCTATAAATTGCTACTCAGCAAAGTGAAGGCTGGGCTGAAAGACTGCGAGGCGATGGAAAGTATACAGGAAGTACGCAGCACTAAGGAGGGGAAGTTACTGATTAAAGTGAACAGAGATGAAAATGTGAAAAAAGATTAGGGACGCCATAAGAACAAGCGAAAATTTCAACTAGATAACTAGGTAAACGTGAAAAATGAGTAAGACTGTGGTACCTGAGAGGCCTGGACGGAGTGACGAACAGGCAAGAAATTATGACCGTGTTGCAACAGAAACTTGGGAGCATCGATGAGATGAGGTGTAAGTTGGGGGAATTGAGCCCTTATGCCAGGGATACACAGGCAGCTACCTTGTCCCTTGGCGAAGAGGACGCAGGTAAACTGCTAAAAAAGGGTATGAGAATAGGATTGGTGACATGCAAAGTCGAGAAGAAGATTGAAATTCCCAGATGCTACCGATGCTGGGAACATGGGCATATCACGAATGCATGTAAAGGCCCGGATAGGTCTAAAGCTTGCATCAGATGCGGTGAGGAAGGACACAGGGCTAGTGACTGCAAAGCACAAGAATTTTGCATTCTTTGCAACAGAGCGGGTCACCAATCTGGAAAAGGCCGATACAAAACCTTCCGCAGATTGATACCAAACGAGCCCTTAGAGGTAATACCCGTGAAGCCAATGAACTGTGATGAAAACGGAGCTGTGATATTAGAAATAAGTTTTATCAATGTGTTTACTAGCGATAAGTTTTATCTAGATCGAGAATTTATTTATTTCTTTTTTATGGATCCTTACAATCCGGCACAAGATCTTTTAAAAAACAGAGTGACCACTAGCGAGAAAGGGGTATCTGCTACTGTTAGTCGCAGGAATAGGGTTATCGACAAACAGATTAAATTCCTGCAGATAAATCTAAACAATGCAAAGGCGGCTCATAATCTGCTGGAGGTATATGTTAACGAAAATGAAATTGACATTATCATAGCCAGTGAACTCAATAATAGACTAAGTAAGGCCTGGCTAAAAGATAACAACGACGTAGCGGTTATAGTAATTAAAGATAAATTTCTTGCTGTAAGTGAGACGGGCAAAGAAAAGGCTTCATATGGGTGCGTCTCTCAACCCCTAACATTATAATCGATAGCTGCTATTGCTCGCCCAATAAAGCGATAGGGGAGTATGTCAAGTTCCTGGAAGTACTATGGGACGATATTAAAAGGAAGAAAGGGCACGTTATAATAGCTGATGAATTTAACGCCAAGGCGGTAACATGGGGCTCTCCGCAGACTGGCCATGGAGGTGAGGCGACTTTGGATTGGATGGCAAACCTCGATTTGGAATTAGCTAATAGAGGTGTGGTTCCGACATTTGTGAGAGGGAGCTCAGAATCAATTGTAGACTTAACTATGGTCAAGTTATCTCTGGCTGGCATGGTTCAACATTGGCGTGTCCTGGAGTGTGAAACTATGAACGACCATAATTACATCTCCTACCAGCTTGAGCAGAAGAAGCAAGCAGTAGCGATAGCAGTACAAGGCTGGACCTTAGGCAAATTTAATAGCGAGACCTTTAAGAAAGGGTTGCTAGAGGAGTCGCTTGGCAGCCTGGTGGACTACGACCTTCTAATCGAAGCCATCACCAGGGTATGCAATAGGACCATGCCTAAAAAGCTATTTTTAGCAAGAGACCGTAGACAGGTCTATGGTGGACCAATGAGATTTCTAGTATAAGATCTGAAGTTAATGTTGCTAGAAGGGCATATTTAGGAAAAAGAAAGAGAGCACCTGGAAGTTGCGAACATGAGATAAATACTTTAAAAACTAAAAGGAAGGAGTTAAAAAAGGCTATTCGAGCTAGCCAAAGAAGATGTGGGCAGGAACTGTGTAGTCAGGTGAACAACGACACGTGGGCCTCGGATATAAGATTGTCGTTCAAAAGTTAAAAGGACTAGCGGATGAGGTGCTTCCCTGGGAAGAATCAAAAAAGATTTTGGTATCACTATTCCCACGGTGTGGTGAGGAAGATGAGGCAGAACAAACTATGATAGATGTTGGCAATGTTCCTCTCTTCTCAAGGGAGGAATTATGTTGTGCGGCCAAGAAGCTCAAGCCCAGAAAAGCTCCTGGTAAGGATGGCATGCCAGCGGAAGCGATCAGAGATGCGGTAGAGACGATTCCCGATTCAGTGCTGGCTGCGATGAATAATATCCTGGCGGAAGGTCGCTTTCCACAAAAGGCAAAAGTGCCAAAGTGGTTTTATTAGAAACCCTGGGAAACCACAAGGGATATTCTCCTCCTATCGTCCCATATGCCTAATCGACACGGCCACGAAGCTGGCCGAGCATTTGATTGGCGGCAGGCTAAAGAAAGAGATTGAAGAGAAGGGCGGCCTTTCTAGTATGCAGTTTGGTTTTAGGGAAGGCCGCTCGACTCTAGATGCACTTGAGGAGGTGGTAGGGTTTGCTAAGCAGGCCATGGGGGGTACCTGGCGAACACGTCAAGTCAATCTGATGCTAGCGTTGGACGTTCAGAATGCCTTGAACATTGCGAAGTGGGGAGTAATAATTAAAACGCTGAGGCAATTGGGGATATCGCCATACCTGATGAGGGTTATAAGAAGCTATCTTCAGGACAGGTCCGTGATTTTCACCGGAAAAAATGGAGATGTGTTTACTCTGACGGTAACCTCTGGAGTTCCGCAGGGTTCGGTGTTAGGTCCGATTCTCTGGAATGCCATGTTCTACGGTGTCCTGCGATTAGACCTGGCAGAGAACTCTAAGCTTGTCGCTTTTACAGACGACCTAGCCCTTGAGATCGCGGCGAATAGCGAGGAAGAGTTAGGATGTATAACTAGGCAAGCATTAGGATCACTGGAAGACTGGATGACAGAGAAAGGGCCAACCCTGACACCGAACAAAACGGAGGCAATTTTGATGACAGGGAGGAGGAAGATTAGACCCTTCCTCATTGAGGTAGGGGGATTGAGGATCAAGCCTCAACAATATGTGAAGTATTTTGGGGTTATGTTAGACGGATGTCTGTTCTTTAAGAAGATTCTGGAGATACAGGCCAACAAAGCCTAGGCGGCTGCAAACCGGATTAGCCACGAGCCAGTAAACGTCGGGTGTTGGCGGCGGTTACTGATTCTATTTTAATGTATGCGGCTCCGATCTGGGCTGATTGTATGCGGACCGATAACAAGAAAAAACTTATTATGAGGGTTCAAAGACGGATGGCCCTACGAATTTCAAGCGCTTACAAAACTGTGTCTGCGGATGCTGTCATGCTCATTGCGGGGGTTATCCGACTAGACTTGAGAGTTAAAGAACAACAGGATATAAGAGCATTTAATCTCTCTAAGAAGGAGGTGAGAGAAAACACGTTTAGAGTCTGACAGTCAAGGGGGATAACTCTGAGAAGGGTAAATGGACTGAGAAATTGATACCGGGGATCCATCTGTGGTTGGCTAGGGAGCATGGGGAAGTGGGTTACCACCTTATCCAGGCTCTCATCGGCCATGGGTGCTTCACGAACTATCTTGAGAAAATTGGCAAGTACAGGGATGACTATTGTATTGCATGCGGTGAGAACGATGATGTTAGCCAGAGATGGCATACAAGAAAATGTGCGCTGGAGTTATATTTGGGAAGCTATGTCACCTTCGTATTAACTAGTAAGGAAGAAATAGAGAGACGGATTCAAAATAGACCAGACTAATATCAAGTACTAGGAGCGAAATACCATCAAGATCGATGCCCCTCAAGTACCCTGAAGTAATACGTTATGGTGGTTCCAGGGTACTTTGTCACAAGAGGGAAGTAGAAAGGAGTTTAGTGGGTAGCCGCAGCTTATGGCGTTACTCCCATACCACCCTCGGCGTTTAATGCTGTAAATGCCAGCCGAGGGTAGGCTATAAAAAAGCTTCTCTAATCCCATTTAAAAAAAAATAAAAAGGACACTATGGTAAGGAATGTAAGATCCAACTGTTAGTAAACTTTTATTTCATTTGTATTGTAATACTTAATTTCGTTATACAATCATTGAGAATCATTAATCTATATTGTAAGATATGGAAACGATCTAATTTCGATACTAGGTGACTAAAGTTAACAATTTTAGGAATCCAACAAATTAATAGATATAAAATTTTGGTACAAATAAAAAAACAAAAAGGCAATTTGAACTCGCCCTGAGACGATAGAGTTACTATCACATATTTTAGTTAATCAAAAATAAAATAAACAACACTAATAATCGCCCAAATCTTTATACACAACAACATATTTTGACATACAAACCGGTACAGCTTCAATAATCAACCTAAGTCTCTAAGACCCCAGGTTAGTCACCTCACTAACATGGAACACCATCGGCGATTTATATGAAAGTAATCATTTCCCTACCGTAATATCAAACAATGAACCAAAAACAGTACAGCAAACTTGAACTTATTCAGCGCAACAGTCGAAGAACGAACAGCCAACATCAACTATAGAAATAACATAAACAAAGCTGTCATCCAGTTTACTAACATGCATCGGCAAATATTCCAACCTTTTCCTAGGAAAGGCTGTACCTTGGTGTAATAACTCTTGTTTACAAACTGTAAAAGAATACAAAAAAGCACTTAATAAATATCGCAGAACCAACAACGAATTGGAATAATTAACCTCAAAAAAGAGAGCACACTGCAGAAGAACAATAAGACAAAGCAAAAAGGACTGTTGGAATTATTATCTCAGACATACCCCTAGCACAAGTGTAGATCAATATGAGACAGATGAAAAGACAAAATAGCAACAACATGATACCTTGTTTAATACACCAAGGAAAAATCGTTAACAACGATCAATCCTTGCTCAACACTTCCAAAAGAAATCGAAAAGCAACGTAACCCAAACAAACATACCCCATAGGCAATACAATAATTCTCTAATTCCCTTTCACCCTTCATGAACTAAACTCTGCCCTCGCCTCAACAAAAAATACAGCTGCAGGACCACATAACCTACCATTAATATCAAACTAGTCGAACTCTACAACAAAATCTGGTGTATCCTACAATTTCCAACCACTTGACGACAATCCATCATAATACCCATAAAAAATAGCACCTTATCTATCACCTCTCCATTCTTATATAGACTAATCTCACTAACATGCACGTTATGCAAGTTACGAGGGGTGCTCGATATCTATCGGGAATAAGTAACAAAAACAAAACTTATGGTGTGAAAACTTCTTTACTGTTTTTCAAAATATCCTCCACGATGATTGATATACTTTTGCATACGTTGGAATCAATTTTCATAGCATTTTTTCGCTTCCGATTGAGATATCTCCAAAACATGGGTTTTGAACGCATCAATCGCCTCCTCTGGTGTCGAAAGTCGTTATCCACACAGTTTGTTCTTTACGTGTGGGAACAAAAAGAAATCATTAGGTGCCAAATCAGGACTATACAGCGGATGAACCATCAATTCGATGTTTTGACTGCTCAAACAGTCACTTCTCTAAAGCAACGGTCGTGACTGTCCATTTACTCCGAAAAAACAAGCAACCGTTTTCTTCGAAGTTGTTACGTTTATTTTTCTACCCTTTTTTCCCTGGTTAAGTCATTACCCACTCGAATAAATTCCATTTCTATTCTTAAATCCTCCAACAATATCCTATTTTACCTGTTCCTCTTAAGCCCGCGTTAACATAATTTTAACTCAAATCCTTTTTGCTTTTAAAACGAAAATTTATTCGATAAATTAAATAGTCTATACCTTGTTTTAGGTATCCGGTAATTTGTTAATCCTTCCGATAACGTATAGTTGCTTTCTCTTGTGTTTCCCATTTAAAGACTTGTCGAAATCATAGATCCTACTATTAATTGATAGGGTGTTTTCCAATTTTGCTAATCGTGCTTCGACAACGCGAAGACTGTAGTTCGAACTCGTGTTATTTGAACCCATTTTGAATTTGATTCTGCAGCTTGTGCGTTGAAATATTTTCTACATTATTCGTCACAGTACTTCAAAAGCAATGCACGTTTTTTTGTTCGACAAGTAGGAGGTATCTGCGTGTGAGTTTTCCCGCGCTTACCCATTCTAATCCGATTCTCTTTTTAGTTCTTAATTGGAGGCCAAATTGGTTCTTTCTTTATGTAGACAGACCAACTGCTTTTGTGTGTAGACCAACTGCTTTTGTCCGTAGACCGCTGCTGCAGTTACGGTGGCAGGGTAAGTTGATCCTGACTACCATGGCGTCGCTGTGCCGACTCACCCCCGACGGAAGGCAAGCTAAGTATCCAGACACATACAGGTATACAACTTGTTTTCTTTTTTGTATATCAATGGCATATTCCGAATCAGCGTTTGGTGTAGTTACGTGATAAGAAACGTGACACTGTAGAACTATTGTTTGTTGCTGCGAATCGATATTATAGCTCTACAGGTGTGATGGGCCATTGTTAAAAATGTTTGACAGACGCACGCTTATTCTTTCCCACTGATTGGTTTATGTTACAAACGGTATTATGTACGACTTAAAAGAATGTTTGACAAAAGCTCTCACAACGTTAATTCTTTCCTACTGATTAGTCTAGTTTACAAAAAGTATTAGGTGAAATTTTAAAAACGCTTGACAAAAGTTCTCACATGTTCATTTACTACTGATTAATTTTATTTTGTGTAAAATGCGAGATGCGCACTTCGTATCTAAAGTACTAAACTGTTCATATCACCTAATTGTTTGTTTTGAAATAGTAACGCTTAATTTATTGCTTTCGTTTTTTCTGTACAAAATCCTTTATTTTTTATTTGTTAATAGATAATCGTGAGCGACGCGCTTTTTTTGGTTTTCTTGGTATGTAGGCGAATCCCCCCACTCTCCGCGTTTGATAGTTAGCCTGGTATTTACTTTTCTTCCGGCTACGTCAGTTAAGGTTCTGGCCTTGGGAGCTGCGTGTTTAAAAAACGTTTCCAAAACTTAACAAATTTATTTTTAATTGATACAGAAATTAATGTGGAATTTTGACAAACTGATTTTAACTTTAAATCTAAATTAATTAATTAATTGAACTGATCTTGTGAGTCGCCTAAGCAAACTGCAATGCTAAAGATGAATACTTTGACTGACTGCCGGGTCCTTGAGCTCCCGGGCTTTTTATAATGTCCTACCCCCTCACATGGCCGTGGAAACTTGCAGATCTCATGTCTACTTTACTCTTAATTCTACACTTTGTTATTTTGTTTCAATCATATTTCTAGGTTATTGCGATATCTTAACCGTCTGTGACCTGCCAGCTGCAGTATCACTACCGTCTCGGATACAAAAGTGCATATCCGTTCTCATGAACTGTTAATAACCTGTCTGGTTTATCCTTGTATTACATTGTTGCAATTGACATGATTTATTTAACAATTTCTAATAATTCCTATTAGATTCTATTATTTAATAAATAGGTAAATTGGGGGATACATAACTCGTCTAGGCACCTTGCAAAGTGTTTCGAGAGCGGACAACTTTAGTTGGATTTTGTTCATCCTGGAAGATCCATACAGTCGACTGCTGTTTACTTTCGGGTTGATAAGAATAAATCCAAGAATCGTCACCTGTGTAGATGTTATACACTGCATTTGATGCACTGCAATCGTTAAGCATTTCTTTGCACCAATCGACACGAGTCTTTTTTTGAGCGATTGTCAATTTAAGCGGGATCCAACGCGTACATAGTTTTTTCACAGCTAAATGTTCATGTAATATCGAATGCATACTTGTCATACTAATGCCTAAAGATGCCTTGATCTCACGATAAGTCACATGACGATCTTACATTATCAATTCGCGCACAGCATCGATGTTTTCTAGCACAACGGCTGATTTTGGAGGACCTTCTTTAAATTCATCCGCTAGCGAACTAGGAGCAAGATTGAATTCACTATACCAACGATATGCAATTGCTTTAGTTGGAGATATTTCCCCAAAACTCGAAATAAGTTGATTTAGGAACTGTTGTGGAGATAATTCACGTCGGAAATCGTAAAAAATCATCGCACGAAAATGTTTACGAGTTAAGTCAATTTTTTGGCCGAGACGAAATTTTCAACACAATCAAAACAAAACAGGGTTCATATGGCAAAATGTTATATGTCAAAAATGTTAAACTTTAGGTTTGAAACATCAGATCGCACCTAGCAACACTAGTGTTGTCAGTTCCCAATACATATCGAGCACTCCTCGTACTTGAGAAAATGCGCAACAGGCTTCTACGATTCCTAGGAAAAAACCAATATCATGGACCTTGGGTCAATCAGACTTCAGGCTAAACAGAAGCACTGCAGACAATCTTATTGTCCTACAGGCAGAAATCTCTCAAGCATTCATATGGGGGTCACTTTAGTAAAAACTGTATAACGTCCTTTCGAGAATGTTCCATATATTTTTTAATGACAGTTTTATGGCTTTTAACTCTTTGATAAAGTGTAGTGAATCCGTTATGTAAGTTCCAACAATCTCAACACGTGTAGGTAGCAAACAAATTAAATATTTGCAAGATTTTACCTTGAAGTACCGATGGCACTGCACTAACTATTGATCTCAGTGGAATACAGGGTTTGTGTATCTTTGGTAGACCATAGAGACGTAGAGGTAATGGTACCAACTTTTTCAGGATACTTTGTTCTTTCGGAGGTTTAGAAATTTTCTACATAAGTGTGTTAGTTTTTCATAAAGAGTCGGTGTCGAGTTGTGGTTTAGTTTTATATAACTGACTGGATCCAGTACGTCGTGCACTTACTGTTGGCAGTTCTCTTTTTTTTTAATCAACCAGTGTGATCACATCGACTTAAACCTCAACGCTACTGAAGGCAGTTGTGGACAAAAGGTCTAGAAAGAGTTCCAGTAGATCACTGCTGTACAACAAGGATTGTTCGCTGTTTTGTCAGCATGGTGGTCCACCGACATGGGACACATGGGACCTCCGTTTTACCTCTCATCCGAACAAAGGCGTATTTTTGTGAAAAATGCTCGCGTAACATTTTTCAAGCGGACCGTATCGGGATTTGAACCCGGACTCAGTTAGGCCGGAGACTGAGAGTGGCGTCAGAAAGAAACTAAAGGTTGTGTTCAAGGGCTCGATGTCGAAGTCTCAGGAAGAGGTTGTTAGGTCGGAGGGAGAGCCTGCGCCTACGGCGGTTGGGTCGGGAGTGTCGAAGCCTTCTGTGATGGTCGTGTTGCCGGATTGCCCTCAACATCGAGAGGACAGCGTAAGACATCGGCTAGCAGTAACGGAAGCGTTGCTACTAGCGACCTCGATGAGCTGGAACTCTTTAAGTTCAAGGCTAGGAAAGAGCACGCTGTCATCTACAGGAACATGCCGGCAACCTACGCCACGATTATCGTAGACGACAAGAAGGTGATACGGCACGCCAAGGATGATATCGGCGACGTTACGAATCAGTTAATTAGCAATGCTTAGGGCATTGTGGCTTTATGCAGGGAATTCTGGGAGAGCGAACGTTGTATCAGAAGATCCAACAGAGATTTTGCCTGTTTCATGTCAGCAAGGTTTTAGGAGTCATTAAGTGCCAGTGCCGCACAAGACATCGTACGCAACAGCAGCTGCAGAAGCTACGCCTACCTTTGCCGTTAGGGTCAACGCCAAGCTTGGGGAGGAGGACGTAATGTCGACCCTTAAGAAAAATTAAATTAAAAATTACTTTTTGGCTAATATATTACTGAGAGTGGCTTTTAATTGAGATGACATTGAGCCAAACTGTGTTGCCAAAAAGAATTATTAATGCTCGCGGACTAGTCTCGGGGTCTATCCCTGCGGAGACATGAGTTGGGGGGGGGGGGTCTTTTTCTATCATTAAACCTGTCTTTGTACAATTTAGGGCGCCACTACGTCAATTACATAAACAAAAAATAATCTTCTTAAGAAAAGACGCAGATAAACCTTAAGGGAATTTACTTATGCCTGAAGATAGATATTCAAAAATATAACTCCATTTCTTTTATACTTAATTATTGCAACCAGAATTGGATAAATCACTGTTTCTCTTGTTAGATTTTCAGAAATAAAACTATTACAATAGTTTGCAGATATGTAATAAAACTATTTGCTGTTCTTTTATATACAAAAAACAAAGACAAAATCATAAATATAATAGCATGAAGTGGAATGGTCTTAGTAATGTTAAGTCGACAAATTAGCAGTTATTAATGGGTGAGGCCTATCATAAAAAAATAATATCTCATTACATTAAGCGAATGCTTCAAGCAAAGATCTTTGTTTACGGCTCACAAGGTTTAGTTATAGATCAAACTTGAATCGTTTTAACATCTGAATAGCTTTTCAATAAAAGTCGAGGATTATCTTAATATACAACTTGTTTGCAGAACATACGCGTGGCTTGTTTAAGTAAACATGTATCATCAGATGTTTATCTGGCAGATGTTAAACTAAATTGTGTCCTAAACGACTATTTAAAACTAACAAATAATGACAAAAAAATCTAGCCAGATCATCTGACATATACTAAATAAAGTGTAATTTATTTTAACTGGAACTCTTTCGTATTTAATATTCAAAAATATACTAAAAATATTAAATCGTTAGGCAAATTGTCCTATATGTACTAAATGAAGCATAATTTATTTTAACAAGAAAGCTTTTATATATTTAATAATCAAAAATTCATTGAAATTTTAAATCGTTTAGGTAATTATTTGTCTTCCAATTCGACAACGTTTCACAATGAATTTGCTTCTCCCTTGGATTGATGTTTGTTACAAAAAAAGCGTACTCACTCTAGGAAAGGTGCTTGCAAAAATTTACAACGCCTGTAGGATTGCGGCGGCCACGTGCAAATGTCGTTACATTATTACCGAACAGGATCCCATCTTCAAAGTTTGACACACTTCCATATACTATAAAACTATACAAATTAATTCTTGTAATCCATTATGAATTTGTAAAGGTGAAACTGCTTGTGTTCTATAAATCTTGAGTCCACTTCACTGCTTAGCTTTATCAATAATATTTCTACATTACAAACCAGGCAACATGCCTTTCCCAAGAATGTAAGTTTCTTCCACACAATATGGCAAGTCCTCCCACGTTTTTAAAACAATTGCGTCTTATCTGACTACATGCTCGTACAAGAATAAATGTAAGTATATCGGGCAAGCGCCTCGAGCTTCATGCGCATGGCTGCACGGATTAATAATCACGTCGACTAACGACATTACACCTTGATTGTGGCATTCCACATAACATATAGCAACTTTGAAATTGCCTATATGTAAAACTCGTGCTAGGTTTGTTGTCAAAGCTCGAAGGATCAAATGAGGAGTGTTGTTGTCAAGTGTGCTGGTCGTGAGGGCGCGAGGAAGCTGCGATCCAAAGTTAGGCGGAACTGCAAGAAACTCGTAGCGAAGACCATCGAGAAGAAGAGTTCACGGGTCGTTCTTCCGGGGGTCGGAACGAGGATGAAGGCAGAAAAGCTTCTGCGGTTGAATCTCCGTTTCGTCGATTTGAAGCTAGAAGACAGCCTCAGAGAATTTTAGTTTTGGCGGAAAGGGCCCTAGGGATCCCTTCGCCAACGTCGTCTTCGAAATCACCCCCATACTTCGAAGGCGCATATTAGTAGAAGTAATTAATCTCAGATTGCGAAGAGTATGGACCCGGGACCACTTCTCAACGACTCAATGTTACCAGTACTACGAGTACGGCCATTGATCGATAGAATGCTGCGGTGCGGTAGCTGTACCGAAAACGGGCATGATATCAAGAATTGCCGGATGCTATGTAGTTTGCGCTAGGGCAAACGATACAACAGGCGGTCGCGTGAAGGTCGATTCGTGCCACGACGCTAAGTCGAGCAGATGCCCCACATGCTACGTCTGAAGAACGTAATCACACGAAACATCGATTAAGCATTGTGAAGAACAAACAAGATCTAAAAGAAGTAAAAAGATTAAATTAGCGAAATTAAATCTCGGAAAAGGCACATGGGCCACAAATAATTTCTTAAAGTTATTCAATGAAAACAACATCAACATCGGGCTTAAACCGGAAACGCACCTGTATTGCCATAAAATAGCAGGTTTTGGGAGGGGGGTTACCGTATTAAACACGGCTAGCGAACGACCGCACAGCGGAATAACAATAAATAATGAGACGTGCACAGGAATAACATTAAATAATTTGTCAAACGAGTTTGAAACAGGGTCAAACACGTTTTACATAATAAGCGCCGGTCTGCCCCCGGCAGAAAAATCCGCAAACCGAAGACTTGATAAATCAAATAGACAGCATTATCCGCAAAATTGTCAGAAATAAGAAACTAATCATCGGGGGAAACTTCAATGCCAAGTCGCCATTATGAGGTAGCCCAATCGAAGACGATCGGAACTCGCAGGTTGCTGATCTTTTGCCGGAATGGGATCTTAGCGTTATCAATAATAATGATTCGCCTACGTTTGAGAAGCATAGAGGCAGCAGTTTTATAGATATTACTGCAGCCTCGCACGAGGTGTTGGAGATCATTTGTAATTGGGAACTGAGGACCGACGAGGTAGCACTCTCTGATTATAAATTAATAACGTTGAATGTGGATACTAAAACAAGCGTAAAAGATAAAATAACTATCTTGCCGCGGTTCTGCAATAAAAAGCAAATTAAAAGCGGTTTAAACAATATATTTAGCGAAAGCATCCCCGCGCTCGAGAACGAGCTACTAAACTGTTGAGAAGTCTCCCAAATAGAAACACTTTTGCAAAAAGTAAACGACGCGGTGGTGGACTCGTCGTCGTACTCCATGCCGCGAAGGAAAACATTTAAAGACAGCGTACTTTGGTGGACCGGGGAGCTAGCGACCAAGCGGACAGAAACGCGTAACCTAAGGCGCCGCTATTGGCGTTCCTCGGGAGAAATAAGAAACAACGGAGAATTGAGTATAACCAAAGCACCCGAAAATATAAAACATTAATTGAAAAAATGAGATTGAATAAATAAAAAGCAATGCCAAACTCCGAGAAAGTACCATTGGGTACTGCATACCGCGTATGAGGCAAACAACAAAAATCGCGCTCGGTAATATAAGAAAAGCAAATGGCGAATACAGGGAAGGTTTTAAAACCATGGCAGAATATTTACTGGAGACATTCTTCTCATCGGACAATCCAGAGGAGGATGAGGGGTCGCACAATTTGATACGTCGGGGAGCTATGGAGGCGCCTGAGACAGGTGCCGAGAAGACAATCCTAGTTCATGACGTCGTAAGGGCTCTTAGGAATAAAAATCCTAAGAAGGCAGTGGGGCATGACGGAATCACTTCAGACGCAGCTCCGGAGGCGTGCCTTTTAGTCACGTGTGTCTTTGCAGGGTTGTTTAATCTTTGTTTAAAGAGGGACGTATTTCCGCGTTGTTGAAAAGTTCAGAGTGTGAAGTTTATCCCCAAACCCAAAAAGGCGCATGCGTCAGACCCGGGCAGCTATCGTCAAATAGGCTTGCTAGCAAAACTGTGGAAAGCTTTGGATCGAGTCATGACCACGCGAGTTGAGCACTTGTTGCGAAACAGCGGCGGCTTTAATACCCGATAGTTTGGTTTCAAGGAGGGTAAGTCGACTGTGGATGCGTTAGAGTTCGTTGTTTGTCGGAGAAATCAAGCAAGCGAGAGCGAGAGATGCAAATGAGTACTGTGTCATTGTGGATTTTGACATTTCTGGAGCATTTGACACAGCCCGGTGATCATTTATTGTTTGCGAGTTGCAACGCAGGGGTTGTCCGCGGGCAAAGTTTTGTCGCGAGGGGCGGAAAGAGGTGCTCGTAAGGGTCATGCTGTGATCCCACATTCTGGAGAAGTTGTTGTACGAGTGCATCTTTAGGGTCAGATTGCCCAAGTGATGCTCAATTGTTAGGTTTGCGGCTGATGCGCTTTGAATTATCAGATCGAGAGCGATAATGGATATGCGTACAAAACCGAACGTCGAAATCAAAAGCGTTTTACTTTGAACGAAACCGGGACAGCAGTCCCTTATACTAGAACTAGAATGGAAAAATCCTGTTCAATCGAACCATTATATACCTCGGTGTCAAAATAGAGATAAATTAAATTGGAAGGCGCACGTGCAATATGTCAAAAGTAAAGGCAGCGAAATATCAAATAAGATGATGGCGGCAGCGAAAATAAACTGGGGTTTCATATGCGAATCGCTGAAGACAGTCTATGCAAGAGCACTAGTGCCGGCGATGCTGTACGTAGCGTCTGCAGGGGCGGATGGTTGTAAAGTCACGGAAATTCTACAATTGACGCGTGTAAAATGCATAGCCGCAGTCAAGAAGGCGAGGGCGTACATAACCACCTCCACGAAGGCGGTCCTGGTGATCATTAGGATTCTTCCCAACGAATATGTTGTCAGGGAGATTAGAGGTAGGAGACTAATAGATACAGAGAAAGAGCGGAAATTTATAGAAGGTATTAATCTTTGCAATAGGGAGGTAGCGAGGAAAATCGTTGTGTCAGAGTTAGGGCAGCCGGCCGATGTTAGAGAAATTGAGTTTGTCGAAGGTGACGGAGACGAGGCAGGATTTACACGAACGGTTCACGATGCAAAAGCAGGAGCGGTGCTTGTCGTACATAAGGAGGAAATGGAAGTGTTTCGGTTTTAGACCAAACTCGCGAACTGGATCACTATCTTCCAGTGCGAATTGGTTGCCATACGAGAGGCTATCGATTATTTAATAAACAACGGGCAGAAACTTGTATTACTTCATCGGCGACAGTAAATCAGCACTGACACCCCTAACGTCTGGAGGATAGCAAATACGGCATTTGAAGTTCTGCTGGGTTAGGTCGCACGATGGCAACAAAGGAAACGACAGAGCAGATAAATTGGTCAAATGCAACGGGCGACTTCCAGATATCACACTCATCGATATCGAGGTCTCCGATTAAAAGAAAGCTGCGAGAAATGACAATCCGTCAGCGGGAAGAGAGATGGAGCAACGCTGCCACGGGCAGGTTGACACACAAATCTATACCGAGCATAGAAGCCAGAAATAACATGGAGGTGAAGCTCGATCATAAGATGGAGCAGCTAATAACAGAAAACTGCGCTCTAAAAGCCTACCTGTGAAGATTCGGCTTGACCGAGAACGTCCGTTGCGAACGCGGTAAGAACGCAGAAGCGCCAAACACGTGCTATTTGACTGCCCACTCGAGATGGCAAACAAAGGATTAGCAGATAGAAAACTAGCTGTTGAAGGACTAGCATGGCCAAAGAGTCTAGAAGAAGTTGGGAAAAGCGTTCTGGACTGCCTTAAAAGAATTTGCGGGAAGGGTTGAGAGATTGGATGGCGATAACCGTTCGTAAATCGGTGGGAGAGGGTTAGGGGGTGTGAGATTTTAATATTTTTGTATTAGTATGATGATATCTGCGCATGATACAACTTAAAAAAATAAATAAGAAAAACCCACAAAACAAAAACCAAAAAGAAATATCTAAACGTCTAAAAAATGCACGATGAACCCCACACTAAATCAATCACTGTCTCGTCTAATCGCGCGGAATAACCGCTATCAAATCAAAACTTTAAACTTCGGACTAAAATAATAAACTAAATTAGAAACCCTAATTAAATGAAGAAACTAAATTAGAGTGGACTTCCTCCCCGGCTTAAAGGTGATAGTGATTGTGACCCCACAGGACATTTAGTGCGTACCCACCAGAACTTTAGCAGTGCATATTCACCTCCTCTTAGCAGTAAGACATAAATAGATATAGGCAGATGACCATATCCTCGGATACTGGAGATTTATATTCGAGGTATGTAAAAAATTGAGGCGGCTGTACTCCATAAGCATTGACTTGTACTAATAAGCAACATTTGCAATAATCTTGAACGAGCAGGTTTTTAATGTGATGGCGCTAGCCGACATACCACTTATGCGAGTGCACCTGATAATTTAAGTTATGCTTTTTGCAATTTTATGCACTGCAACATGCAACATGCTTAATGCTTGTTTAGATATTTATTTATATGTTTATATTATATCTACATTCATATTTTTGCCTGTATTTTTATTGTTTTGTTGCTTAATTTGTTTTGTTGGCGTTTGGCCGCTTATTCTTGGCCGCAGTATCTATAGGAAGAAAGATTGAAATTAGAATATGTTAGTTAGGACACGTTAGGGACGAATTTAGGCCGAACTTAGAATAAAATACTTAGACCAGGGAGAACGACATTGTAAATAAACAGAGTAGGAACAAATAGCTGGACTTGCTATTAATAAATGTGGCGTATACTTAGAACTTTGAATCCATTGTAGCTAGATTTGGATACTTTTATGTCGGTCCTTCAGGTCGTCTCGGTAAGCAAAGTTGACGCCTGCTAAGTGGATCCCTCCACTTATACAGTGTCTTGTTAATCAGATACACTCCAAAGTCAACTATCGTTTTAGTTTATACATTTTATTTATGATCGGCTAATTTTGAAGTCAGATTTATTCGAATCACGCTTATTTATGCGGTTAAACCCAATGTAATACCTTCGGATGGAGCCTTGGGGACGTGGCCGCAAGTGTAGCGGCATTATACTGACACTATACTGTATATCTAGGAACTTCTAATTGTAGTTTGAAAGCATTTCTATTTCTATTTAAAATTAAAATCGTTCCCAACGTATTCACTATTTCAATTAACAGTTAGAAAAAGCACACTAAAATCATTTTCTGCTAATTAAGAAAGATAAAATACACAATTATATAATTAAAACATCATAAAGGGTTTAAATGCATAAAACGGCACTAGTAAAAGCACACCAGCTGTCCATTAAAATGTTAAAGCACACACGAGAACCCCTTACCTCGTCATACTATCCTATTGAGCATACCTGGGTAGTTTGTTTTCGTTCTTATATGTAATACTAGGAAAAAAAAATGAAGTATAAGTACTTAAAAAAATTAATAATCTGTAATGTAGAGAACACTATGAAAATATATCAAACTATTAAAAATATGAATATTCTTCTAAGGTATTCAAAAAATTCCAAATCGAGACGAACTTAGATTTAAGGCAGTAATTTTATAATTAAATGTGAGCAATGTCCGCGTTTAATGTTCTTTGGATGTCAGTCCGATTAAAGGATTTACATTTAACGTATGATTTATTTCACTGTTATATATACACAGACTAAAAGCTTTTACAAATAAAAAGGAAGCACTTCCTAGTTAGTTTGTATATAGTTCAATCACTAAAGAGATTATTTATTATTCCACAGTACTTGAATCTTATTTCAAAGCCTTACAAACGAGTACTCCCCGTTTTAAGTATGGCACGTGTTCAAGTTTCTTTTTTTCTCATACGCGTAAGAACTTTAAAAACATAAAAGAAAGTTATGATAAGCCTAACATTAACATTCTAAATTCAAATTCACGGCTGATTTTTTGAAGGCGTCGTACCTTACTGCAAGCGTCGAGTGTAGGAGGCGTCGGCGACGTGGTGCAACGTACCATTTGTTGACGTTTCGGTGTCGGTAGGTTATGATTTCAGCACTGCTGGCTAAAATGTGGATGTAGGAGGCGGCGTCGTCGTGATGCAGCGCACCACTTGTCTAGGCGTCAGCGTCGCGATGCAGCGCACACACCACTTGTGGATGCGTAGGCGTCAGCAGGCTGTGATTTAAGCACTGCTGGCTAAGATGTAGATGCAGGTGTCGAAAATTCGGGAAGCGTCGGCGTCGTTGATTGAGACGTCGGCGTCGTGATGCAACGTAGAAGGGTAATGACAGCGCTGCTGGAACGGTAAAAGCAAGCACACTATGGAACAGCACTGCTACTTCATTATTCGAGCTATGAGAAGCTCCAAGTGAATCTTATTGCTAACCACAAAATTTCTTTTATAGTCTTTTCTCGTTATGTTTGGTATGTAAGAAAAGACTTTAAGTCGTTAATCAATAGGAATGCAGGGTTTAGAGTAGTTAGTTTTATTGTCGGCGCTTTCCGGTGTTCTTCGGAATTTGTTGCATTTCCAGCCCGTCAACTTTAATATAGGATAACATCCCCCACGCTGAACGATGTTGTGTAGCTAGGTTGATGCGTAGTGGTGAAGTTTTAGTGGGTGGTGGGTATATGTTTTTGGCGTGGATTATAATATGTCCCCGTTCAAGTTGATCCTAGTAGCTGTTGGGTCCGGCTCTTCTTTGAATTGGACGAGGTCTGGTCCATTTTGATTCGAACCTTCTCGTGGCTGACGAGTGATTTGGAATCGTAACCATATTGCTGTGCGAGAATAAAGCGGAGTCCTCGTCGTCGGCATATCTAGGCCTGTAACGGCGTTCGTGTTATGTATTTGTTGTATGCGGCGGCGTTGGGCTTCTCCGTGGTTGCCTACTAATGGGTGATGGAGTTCTCCCAGACGAAATGCGGTTGAAAGGGTACCTCTCGGGACACCCGTCCAATGACATTACTTTATTGTTGTGCAGCTCGCACTCGTTTGGGCAGATCGACGAGGGTTGCGCAATTGGCCTGTGGTCTACATGGGTAGGTGTCCAGTGGTAATAGGTGGTTTTCGCTGGTGCTGGCATTGGTAGTTGGTTGTGTTGGCCCATTGATCACTGGTTGAAATTCTTCCCGAAGACTGCTGAACTCCGGCAAAGAATCACCCTTTGGTTCCATTGGAGTGTCTTGCGATTGTGTGCTCCGAAGTGTATGGAGCCTCGTTCGTAATCCATTATTACTTTCTGGCGTCGAAGCCAGTATTACCCCAGGATAACATCCTCTGCCACGTTGGTTACTACCCAGAAGGATTAATGATCAGTTACGTGACCGAGGGCGAATAGCGTGCAAAACTTCCCTTTGATAGCTATTTCTGTCTCTGCTTCGGCTAGATGTGCGGAAGTATGGTAGGGTTCTATCCGTACGCCTGTGGATATTCGATCTTCCCTGATCATACATAACAGCACTCCTGTATGTAGCAACGCGAGTTATGTATCCCCCAATTTATGTATGTGTAACAAAGTAGAAGTCATTAAGAGATATTAGAAATTGTTAAAGAAATTATTAAGTCAAGTGTAACAATGAAATTCAAGGATAATTAAATAAAGGTTATCAACAGTTCATGAGAACGGATGCAATACATTGTATTCCAGACGATAGTGACACTGCAGGTGGCAGGTTATAGACGGTTAAGTAACCGCGATTACTTATTGTTATGGGGATGAATGAGGTGATATAGATTTGGTAATTATAGGGAAGGACCAATTGCTTTTTGTAGCAATAACGATGGCAGTGGAGTGGTTATGTAATAACTAAAGCAACTACAACAAACTACTTAATGAAGGGTATAAATACCTTAAAGCCTGTGCCGCTGTGGGCAATAAAAATCACACACAAAAGCTTCGCGGACAACCAAGAACACGCTCGTTCGGGTGATGGTGTCGCTTCCAAAAGCTCTGATACAACTCTCTTCGGTAACGGTTCGCGTACGACTGTCACTTCACGCACTCCCACTGCCGGTATAAAAATGTTTCACTAAAACTGTAGGATACCCGCACTAATAGTGTTTATTGTCAACCACTACCAAATTGTTCAATGATGACGTAACACTTATAAAGTAAGATTACTACATTGTATAATGAATAGAATTAAGTATAAGCAGACATGAGCTCTGCAAGTTTCCACAGACTTGTGAGGGGCAGGGACACCATAAATAGCCCGGGAGCCCTGGATATCAGCAGTCAGTCTACAGTATTTCAACTTTAACATTGCAGTTTGCTTAGGCTACTCAAAATATTAAACTCCAAATATTATTTAATTTTCGACTTAGAGTATTTTAAATCAGTTTGTCAAAAATCAATTGTAATTTCTGTTTAAGTAAATAAATGTTGACGAAGAATTGGAAGAACTTGTTAAAAAGACAGCTCCCAAGGCCCGAAACGTAACTCGCGTTGAAGATTGTCTTGAGTATGGTGACTGGAATCCCTGGTAGAGAATCATCGTAGGTTGTATTTATTCGCGCCAGCTACTTTTGCCCGACCGAGCGGTGTTATGGCGTTGCTCGGCCGGCGTGTCGTTTCCCGATGCTCTGGTTGGATCGGCATGGTGCTAATGTCGTTGTAAACAAAAAGCGGCACCTTGGCAGTTGCTCCGATGGTCTCGCCGCTAACGTGGAGCCGGTTATCTATTTTGTTGCCTCCTTTGTATTCTCTTCTATCTTGGTGATGCGGGTGACCATTTCCCATAGAATTCCTCAATGTTGGAAGGAGAAGGTCCGTGAACAGCTATATGTCGTGATTGATTTTTATTTTTTGACGACTACCTGCCGTACCTTAAAGCTGAGAAAGACAATTAATAGGTGAAACCCCGCCTGTTTCTGCCAAAAATAATCTGCGGCTATTTTCGCTATAATGGCGGGACTGTCGTATTTGTCCAAAAGAACTTTTTAAAGTCGCTGTAGCTGGGCTAGAACGCCTCAAATTTTGCCCATCATGTGGCTGCATGGCCTTGCAGTTGGGCAATTGTTGTTGGTAAATCTGCCCCCATTCCTTCCATTTGGGGAAGAATTCTGTTGGATCTCCCAAAAGGGTGCCAAAAAATACGGGTTTGTAGGTTTCGGTGGCTGCTGTGGCGACATGGTAAGGATCATTCACTAGCGTTTTGATTGATACCATTTTGTTGATGGTTTGTAGTTGTTGTTGTTGAGTGCCACTGGGTTGTTGCAGTCCTAGAACTGTTTGTGGTTGTGGGTCCTCCTTGGCTGGTGGGGGCTGATTGGTGTCCAGCGGGATGTTGGTGGCTGTTTAGTTTCTCGTTTCGGGCATGATGTTTGGTCAGTGAGTGCAAGCTCCTGCTTGCAATATATTTAGTGAAGAGGGCCCCATCACGTTGGACGCCACTTGTTACGGCTGGTTTTCGGAAGGGGTCGTGGCTTACTGAATGCCTCGAGTGTAGGAGGTGGTGCAGCGTACCATTCATTGAGGCGTCGGCGTCGGCAGGTTGTGATTTCAGCACTGCTGGCTAAGGGGTGAATATAGAGGGCGGCGGGGTCATGATGCAGCGCACCACACGTTGAGAAGTCGTTGCGATGCAGCGCACCACTCACGGAGGCGTAGACGTCAACAGGCTGTGATTTAAGCACTGCTAAGATGTGGATGTAGGTGTCGAAAATGCGATAAGCGTCGGTGTCGTTCATCGAAGCGTCTGCGTCGTGATGAAACGCACCACTCGTAGAGACATCGGTGTCAGCAGACTATATGACAGCACTGCTGGAGCGGTGAAAGCAGGCAGGCTATGAGACAGTACTACTACTTTATTACTCGTGTTATGGGAAGTTCCAAATGAATTTTTATTTTTATTTTTTTTTTATTTTTAAGTCTAACATTCTAGTCGTCTGTCATCTGACATTTTAGACAGACCTGTTTTCCCCCCATTGTAACCTGTGCTTGATTACTATCATTTTGTACGGATTGTGTTTGGGTGTTTTTCTTTGTTGTGTGTAATTGAGTAAGTGTCGATATTTTTGTGTGCTTATGTGTGTGCGCTAGTGTGTTTTATTGTGTTGGTTAATTGTTGTGTTTATTGTTGATGTTGTTTCTACGTTGTACCTTCGCTCTTGACCAAGACCATCGGCAGCCGGAAATCCCAGTCTCGAGGGAAAGCGCCCCGCTTGTTACTGAATTGCAGAAGTTGTTCTATTACCAACACATGTACTTCGATATAGGGTAACAATATATAATAGTGTCACACAAACCCAGTCTGATCTAAAAAAATAATCATGGCGGTAGACACCCCTACATTTGATTTTCCGATGCTCCACCCGAAGGGTGGCCAGGAAGCGAGTTTTTTTGCCTGGAAATTTTGAATTTTGCCGAATCCTTGCTATTCCTAGCAAGGTAGGGATCTTTAACATGCGTGACAACACACACACGGACCTCCATTTTACCTCTAATCCGACCGAGTGCGTATTTATGTGAGAAATGCTCGCCTAACATTTTTCAAGCGGACCCTGTCGGAATTTGAACCCGGACCTTGGGCATAAACAGGCAATTAAAACAGGATTCCAGTTGTTTCGTTCCCCGAAGATCTTTCTGCGGCCAAGACATACACGCAGCGACCAATGATCGACGTTATTCTACTCTAAAGTTCGGATTAAGTACTACAACAGTAAACGTATTTATTTAGTGAACAAACTTTCTTATTTCTGCGTTAACTGTCTCTATTAAACCATCTTCACATTCATATATGAGTTAACATAACCAGAAAGGTGGAACCGCATTTCGTTAGCAAATACGTTCTCGACAGCATTATTGTCATCATTAAATCAATTAAAAAACGACTGACAGAATTTTTCGTGGTATATTTAGCGCATGCAGATCATGTTACTTGTAAACGATAGGGTTCTAAATTCAAATCTTCTTCAGAGATACGTTTTCAAGTGACATAAAAATGATCTAATTCTTACCGTATTGTAACGTATTTTTTTCGTAGTTACACTTTGTCTATTATTATAAAATAAAACAGCAATAATATAAAAATATATAATTTATAAATTTACGTTCACTAAAAATAATACATAAAATTTATAATAGCATATAGACTCCTTTACCCTTGAGGTCTAAGTTTCGTTACTAGGCTTCGTCAAAGTGTCAATTCAATCACTTCTCTATCAGCGTTCGAACGGGTAAGCTGCTCCGCAGCGTAGAAAAGTCAAGATGGTTTCCAGGCACATGGCCTGCTGTCGAGTTCGTAAAAGGAGAAATAGAAGTCACCATCATTAAAACAGTTGGTATAAATTAATTAAATAAATTTTATTAATATTTTCCTCTTAGTGCAATATCCCGTAACCATATGATATGAGAATATCATATACAATTTCCTATAAGTTTATCATATCGGTCATATCAAAGAGTTAATTTCAAGAAAATTTAGTTTGGGTTTTGGAATACTAAATTTTATACGATGTAAAATCAAGGAGAAGTTGGTTTCGTTAAATACTGTTTTTATTCAGAAGAGTTCTCACAATTCCAACAATAATTTCGTACGTATTCACGTGGCTTGTATTTGTGCATCGCAGAATACAGATGTTAATGGAATTTCCGACAGCTGAGGTTATAGTCCGATTTCTTTTGTTCGCAGCAGTATTTCTACACGTGAGTGTTTTTAGCATTTAATCACTTTCATTATTGTTTAAATTGCAATAAGAAAATATAAGATTGAACTTTAGTCACGTAAAAATCGTTTAAGGAAAGAAAGAATTACGTAATAAATTCATTGCTTGTCAGAATGATTGCACATACAGATAACGTTAACTAAGCTAAAAAGTTGCTAGTGACATTATGTCAAATAAAAAAAAAATTCAGCTGTTCCAATTTAGACCTCACATGTCATGTTACGTTAATTTAAAATATGTTTAATAATTTTGAGGTCATGTACTTTGATTTTAATTAACACGAGAAATTCTTTTAATACCTATTAAGTAAAAGTAACTTTAGGTTGATACATGCTATTTTATCTAAACTTAGGTAATTAAATTTGATTGTTAAAGTCAACGTGGTACTACTATGACTTGAAGAATATGTTATGTGAATAATTAAGAGAACTCAAACTTTACATAAAATTTATTGAGAAAGATTCATTTAGAGATCTTTATGTTATTGAATATAAATCCTTATTATCTTTCTGTTCTATAAAAATTATTAGTTGAAAATATTATAGTAAAACGAATCAAGAAATTTCATCAAATAGAATCTATTTTATTTGCATGACTCTTTTATTATTTAAAATACAAGTACAATTTACAAGTCATCCCTGATCATAAGTTGTGTGTAATGATAACAAATACCCTGGGTGTATATTTTTGAAACCTAAATTCTATTATTTTATTTTTGGTAAATATTTTTGAGGACACAAACGGTGTCCATGTTGTGCATTTGTTTGTTCACAGGTTAAGTCGAGACATCTGTATGACATCTGTATGACATCTGGTGTTTGAGATTTTGGTAAGTGTTTTAAAAGAGTGAAATTCAAGTTTTATGACTATATTAGTGGTGTTGATATAAGGTTTCCGCTTTCCCCTAATACAAGCACAGTTAATTTTTGTAGGTTGTTGTATTGAAAAATACGGTGGCGCTGATTATATATATATTTTTTGGTCATTTGACAACCCATGACCCAAGCTCATGATCTACCCAGAGCTAACACTCTACTAGTCGTTTATGTCTAAAGAGTTTTTCTTTTCCTCAAGCCGTTTTCCATCCAACTTTACCTTAGGCTTTCATTGTTAATAAGAAATTCTCGACCTTGTGATATCAGGTAAGGGTTTAGGAAATATAAAGGTGCAATTTGTTATCTGAAAGTTACGAAGGTAAAAATTTAGTTTTGTTTTCAGTATGTCTCATAGAAATACGCAAACGATCTTCGATTACTTGCCTCGAATCTTCAATAATCAGTTCGTTTCTAATACCTAGCCTACCGCCCTTTTTCAATTAACACTTCCAGTATCTTAATATAAGGCTACAAAGCGGAGAACAGTTTTCTACAAGTTTCGTATAGAATTTTCTCCAGGATATTTTCATATACATTTCGCACAGAGTACATTTTTTCTTTATTTTTTATATATAGATTTCCACACCGTTAAATGGAAAAGCCATGGTTTTCAATAAATGTGGTAGATATTTTGAAATTCTCAAAATCGGGTATAACTCATATCTCTATCTGTTGCTCATGGCTAACTGAGGACAACTATTATGTGGATCACACGTTAGTAAAACAAACATTGCATTGATAATACAATTAGCGATGTTGAAATGCCTTGGTTAAAAGGAAAATTCAATGTTAAAGCACGAGTATGTAAATCACTTACCAATTACCACCTAAGCGGCTTTAGGATGGAACACTACTACACAAGCAAGTATTTAATCTACTTTACGCATAAATGTTGTAAACAATACAGATTAGATAAGGAAAGCGACTGAAGAAAATGGGTTTTACAAAAAAACAAGTTAGTAAATCACTAGCATTTGATTTTTCATTGCAACTAACCAAGAAAAAATTAACTTCTTTAAATTCATGGCGTTGCACAAAATTTACACCGATAATAGGACAAAAACAATGGAAGATGTCTATAAAAGCAGTTTCTTAACGAGATGTATAATTGTTAGATTTTGTTAACGTACAAAAATGATATTTACAACACAATTACACGACGATATATGATGAAAGAAATTCATTCGCAACTTGTGCGATAATCGACAAAAAAAATTCCAAAGTTTGCACACACCCACATCTACAAAAAAATTATTTTCATCCCTTAAGCGCATTGATGCACGAATTTCCTAATATCCCGAAAATTTGCAAGGTCATGTAGAATGAAGCAAATGAAAACAAATTCATTCGCAACCTGCGCGATAGTCGGCAAAAAAATTCTAAAATTTACACACACTCACGTTTACAAAAAAATTGTCATCCTTTAAACGCGGCATGTACGAATTTCCTTATGTACAGGACATTTGCAAAATCATGTACAATAGTACTGATGAAAAAAATTCACTCGCAACTCGCGCGATAATTGGCAAAAAAATTGGAAAATTTACACACACCCACGTTTACAAAAAGGTACACGAAGTTCCTAATATTCAGGATATTTGAAGGTCATGTAGAATGATACTGATAACAAAATTCATTCGCAATTTGCGCAATAGTCGGCAAAAATCCAAAGTTTACACTCACCAACGTTTACCAAAAATGATTTTCATTCCTTAAGCTGGGACATGCATGAATGTCCTAATATACAAGAAATTTGCCAGATCATGTAGAATGATACTGATGAAAAAAATTCACTCGTAACTTGCGCGATAATCGACAAAAAAATTCTAAAATTTACACACACCCACGTTTACAAAAAAATTGTTGTCATCCTTTAAGCGCGGGCATGTACGAATTTGCAAAATCATGTACAGTAGTACTGATGAAAAAAATTCACTCGCAACTTGCGCGATAATCGACACAAAAATTCTAAAATTTACACGCCCACGTTTACAAAAAAACATTTTCTCACCCTTTAAGCGCGGGCATGTACGAATTTCCCTATGTACATTACATTTGCAAAATCATGTACAATAGTAATGATGAAAAAAAAACACTCGCAACTCGCGCGATAATTGGCAAAAAAATTCGAAAATTTACATATACCCACGTTTACAAAAAGGTGCACGAAGTTCCTAATATTCAGAATATTCGCAAGGTCATGTAGAATGATACTGATAAAAAAATTCATTCGCAATTTACGCAATAGTCGGCAAAAAAATCCAAAGTTTACACTCATCAACGCTTACCAAAACTTAATATCATTCCTTAAGCTCGGGTATTAGGGATGGACTCGGGCCGAGTCGGGCTTTTGATAAGCCCGGCCCGACCCGACGCAGAAAATCGACCGGCCCGGCCCGAAGCCCGACTCGAAATGAAAACTGACGGCCCGACCCGGCGGGCCGGGCCGGCCCGACTTTCATTCAGTGAATGAGAAGATATTTTTTTTCAGTTGTGTTCAACAAGTAACTATCATTCTTTTGTTTGATTTAAGAGTATAATGATTTTGAGTTACAATCAAGATGTGTAAAATATTTCAGGCCTTCTGCGTGCGTCGATAGACCTAAGGGTACTAGAGGGAGTAAGTAAGGGGTTACTGTAACTTGTTGTTCAGAGACACAGAAGAACGTAAGAAGCTCTCAAGATGTGTAGTCGCTTAGCTTGATTTATATTTAAATAAACCTTTCTTTAAACTTGATGTTGTTTATTGCATTACATCAACTTTGGTGCCGAAACACGGGAAGATCTGGTGATAAATATAAACGAGCTTTAACGTAAATATTCGGAATAACGGAACGCGAACGCGAATATTTAACAGACGGCTATACTATCGAGGCTTCATGATGGAACAAGTAAAACGGACAATTTGTAGAACGCACTTATCTAAAACAGTTAATAATATAAATTCTATGCTAGAAAATAGTTTCAGTGTTGAAGACATTTATACAGCTATGTCAAAGTTAAAGCTTGCGAGTGACAATCTGAAAGAAATTGATAAGCAAATTGAACCTCTGCTTAAAGAAAATCTAGAGGACGAGTTAATGAAAAGGTATGAATATGAAGAGGTTGCTGTAACTACGATGTCTAAGTTCGAATTTAGATTAAAATGCCCAGAAAAATCGCAGATAGAGGTTGACTCGAATTTAACGAATACGGTATCAGTAAGTAACGAAGCAAGTAGGCCGTCCTTTACGTCAGTGAAGCTTCAACGTGTACAGTTAGCGAAGTATGATGGTACTGCAAAGGGCTGGCTTCCTTTCTGGGAACAATTCAGAAGTATGATCCACGACAATCAACAATTAACGAACGGAGATCGATTCAACTACCTGCGAATGTATGTCACGGGAAGGGCCGCTGAAGCAATTGCGGGATTTCCTCCATCTGGAGCATTCTATGAAGAAGCTTTAAATATATTAAAAGATCAATTTGGAAATGGGGAACGGCTAATTGAACAATATATTGATAGCATTATGAAAATCGAACCTGTAAAATCTAAAAATGACGTAAGCACTTTAAGGAAAAATTACAATCTAATCACTTCAGCTATGCGTGCTCTAGAAATCTTAGAAGTATCTAGTTCTCAGTATAACATAATCGTAAAGTCGACTCTCATTAAGTCGTTGCCAACGGAATTGCGTTTAGGATTTTATCGACAAATGAAAATGAAATCATCCAATCATCTAGAAATTATTACGAATAATTTAGAAAGTTCATCATCAAGGTCAGAGGAAGATGCAGATCGCCAGGTAAAAGATTTGTTGCAGTTTCTTAAAAACGAACTCGATTCGTTGGAACAAGCTTTAAAACCGGATGCAGATTGTAAAGAAAAGATGCTCCCAACAGAAAAGAGAACGCATTACAAAGGACCTGCGTCTAGTTTATTAGTCATGCCGAACAAACGTCTTGAATGCTGTGCTTTCTGCAAGAAAGACCATAAAACTGAAATGTGTGACGCAGATGTACCTTTGGCAAGGAAGAGAGAAATTCTAAAGGCAGCAGGAAATTGTTACCGTTGTACTAGAAATAACCATAGTGCTAAACATTGTAAAAATAGATTCTTAAGATGTAAGGAATGCAGAGGTAGGCACGCAACAACAATATGCTACCCAAGCTTTAAGCCAGGTAAAGATAGACACAACGCTGAGACGACAGGTACTACAATGAAATTAACGAAAGGCGAGAGTTCAATGAACACTTCGGCGCCGTCGGTGTCCAGTTTGATGACAAACATAAACAAAAATGTGCTATTGCAAACGGCTTGTGTTTATGCCTTTGGCGAAAATTCAAAGAAGTTAATTAGATTAGTAATGGACGGAGGTAGTCAACTTTTATTTATTAAGGAGTATTAAATTTACCTGTTGTTGGACAACATAGGGTTCGTATTGCCGCGTTTGGAAATAGTTCATCCATACCGACTAAACTTTACAACCGCGTTTTAATTACTTTGAAAGGACAATATACAGATGAAATTTTAACGATTGAGGCTGTGGAAGTTCCAGAAATTTGCATAGATAATTTACATATACCTAAAGAAAGCGTGGTAGAGTATCAAAACTTGCAGCTTGCTGACAATATCCCGTTTAATATAGATCGAGCGTTAATTGTTGATGGAATTAGTATACTTATTGGGGCGGACAATTACTGGACAGTAGTGACAGGAAAGAATATTCGTCTTAACAAAGGTTTAGTAGCGGTGGACATGAAATTTGGTTATGCTTTGCATGGCCCCATACCAGTTGATGCTACAACCATAGGAGTAAATCTGCAGACAGTGTTACATGCGACAGTTATAAAAACAGAAGCCGAGATCGAAAGTATGTGGGATTTGGAAACAATAGGTATAACCAAAGAAGCAGACGACGATAAGAAATTTTTTGATAATTTTTTGAAAAATAACGTTCATAAATGTGATGTTCGATATTTAGTAGCGTTACCGTGGAAGCATGAGGATGCAGTGATTGAGGATGATAATTTAATTAGTGCGCGAGTTCGTGTTCAGAGGTTAAAGTTTAAATTGACCAATATTAACAAAATATGTGAATATAACGCTGCTATCAAAGGAATGTTGGATAATAATTATGCCGAGTTAATTTCCCGCGGTGATGCTGAAAAAACAAATGGCGATCGTGTTTACTACATGCCGCACAGGCCTATTTTTAGAGAAGATAAACAAACAACGCGTTTGCGAGAGGTGTTCGATGCCTCTTCACATGCCTCGGGACAAAAATCATTGAATGACTTATTAGAAAAGGGGCCTAATTTAAGTCCAGATTTAATTAAGATTTTACTTAATTTTCGTGTACGCGAGATCGGAATTACGGCTGACATTGAGAAAGCATTTCTACAAATTTATTTACATTCCGAAGATAAAGACGCACATCGATTCTTATGGTATGAACTGGAAACGTACCGTATAAATAGAGTAACATTCGAAGTTACATGTAGCCCGCTTCTTTTAAATTCGGTGATACGAACACATTTAATCAATAATCGAAAACAAAACCCTGAATTTATTGAAATCTTAGAAAGGGGATTTTATGTAGACGATCTAGTGATCAGTGTAAGCAATCGAAATGTTGCAGAACATTTAAAAGACTTTTCAAGTAAGCTTTTTCAAGGAGCCTCCATGAATTTACGCAAATGGACGATTAACGATTTCGAAGTAAACAGCAAGGTTGAATCGCAAAATGCACAAATTCAAAAGGTGTTAGGAATTAACTGGTGCAATCAAAACGATAGAATTAAAATCCATAAGGTAGTGTGTTGGACAGATTCTTTGACCGCGTTGCATTGGATTAAACGTGGTGCGTCAAAGTGGAAACCATATGTGCCTAACCGTGTTAAATAAATTCAGACCTTATCAAAAGATATAACATGGAAACATTGTCCGGGTCGCGAGAACCCTGCGGACTTATTAACCCGCGAAATAAGTTCAAGTACTTTAATAAATTCCGAAACTTGGTTACACGGTCCTAGGTGGTTGCTAGAAAGTGAACAAACGTGGCCAGATAGTACAATAGAGACAGCTACGTCAACGATAGATATAGTATCGAAAATGTCTTTACTAATTAACGACACTATAAAAGGTGGCAATCAATTTATAGATTCCTCCAGAACAGTGATTTTGATCGTTTAGTGCGGATAACGGCATATGTTTTACGATTTATAGGAAATTTAAAAACCAGAAATAATAAAGAAATGAAGAGCTTAACCGTAAACGAATTTGAAAAGGACGAAATATGTTTGCTGAGGCAGGTTCAGCGGGAGGTTTATTATTCGGAGATTAACAGCTTACAAAAGGGTCAGGGCATTGAACGGAAATCGAGTATTTCAACTTTAAGCCCTTTCTTAGATAAACATGAATTGCTGCGTTTGGGTGGACGTCTTCATAATTTAAGAGAAGATTTCGACCTCAAGCATCCCGTTATTCTATCGAAAAATGCACATTTAAGTAAACTACTAATAATGAAGTTTCATAAAACTCTTCATGATAGTGGTGTTAATGCAACACTTTACGAATTACGTAAACGATTTTGGATTATACGAGGACGGCAATTAATAAAGTCCGTTTTAGCAAGAAGTGTTATCTGTAAACGACTTCGTGGAAAGTCAGGGTCGCATCCTTTCGCGCCGTTATCTAGAGATCGAATACAGCAAACAAAGCCCTTTGAAGTGACAGGTTTAGACTTCGCCGGACCGTTTGTATTTTAAAGATAGTTATCACTCAAAACCATGTTATGTGCTTTTATTTACCTGCGCTGTTATACGAGCACTTCATCTAGAGATTGTTTTGAAAATGGATGTTGCGTCTACAATCAGTGCATGTAAACGGTTCTTTGCCCGTAGAGGGATTCCTAAGGTCATTTACTCAGATAACGCTAAAACATTTAAAAGAATATCAAGTGAGATATCGACTTTAAACGAAGTGATGGCGAGTACAGAATTGATCGAGTTTGTGAACAGTCACCAAATAAAGTGGAAGTTTATAGTAGAGCAAGCGGTTTGGCACGGAGGATTTTACGAGCGACTCGTAAAAAGTGTAAAAGACGCCCTTAGGGCTACGATAGGACGTTCTTTACTAAATTTAGATCAACTAAATACACTCATTACCGTGGTTGAAGCAACAATAAACGCCTGCCGGCTCACATACCTAGGTAGTGAACCTATAGATTTAATGCCGTTAACCCCTTCGCATTTTTTATTGGGGCCCGCTTTGGCTACTATGCCTTTTGTTGACCGTGTTATTAATGGAGATGAGATTCGTAGGCTATGGAAGCAGAGAACAAACGTTATAGACTACTTTTGGAAAAGATGGAGCTCAGAATATTTACAATTATTAAGAGGAGCTGATCATAACGTGAATGTGCGTGAGTGTGCGATTAAGCAAGGGGATGTCGTATTAATACATGGAAATGATAAGCGACGTTTATTGTGGAAATTAGGGTTGGTGAAAGACGTGATAAACGGCCGTGATGGCAAAGTGCGTGCCTGTTACGTTAAGATTGCGAATTGCACCGTAATTAGGCGCCCAATACAATTATTGTATCCTTTAGAAATAAGAAGTGATAAGCTAAGTTGTACCGCCGCGCCGGAGGATGTGTAAAATATTTCAGGCCTTCTGCGTGCGTCGATAGACCTAAGGGTAGTAGATGGAGTAAGTAAGGGGTTACTGTAACTTGTTGTTCAGAGACACAGAAGAACGTAAGAAGCTCTCAAGATGTGTAGTCGCTTAGCTTGATTTATATTTAAATAAACCTTTCTTTAAACTTGATGTTGTTTATTGCATTACACAAGATACTGGCGAACATACCGTAGTATATTATTTGATTTTTGATTCTTTAAAAAAATCCTAGAAATATGCAACAAAAGTACAAAATGTTTAGCAATTTTACATGTTTATGAAATTATTACAGACGGATTTTTATAGCCTTTTTTTTACTTTGAGAAACTGAAACTTTTGGAATTGAACTTTGATTTATAATTTGATGGTCTTTGTTCTAGTTCTTTAAATTTTTATTTGACCGACCGACAAATAGTGCCAAAGTTCAAAGTTGAACACTTTTGGTGAATTACGAAATGCTAAAAATTAAATAAATTGTTTATTGGTCATAGTATAAGCGGTACCAAACTTCATCGGTTAATATCTCAAGCAACTGAAAATTGGTACCTAATGTTATTAGAACTTAAGGAACCTGAAAGTCAAATAATATACCGAATGTTTCCTTTAATAAAGTTGGCTTTTCAAATTGTGGTATGTAGAGGGTACCTTATTCTTTAGAAATACATATTATCTGATGGAATAGAAGTAAAATGAAGTAATTGTTTTAGGTTGAAAAGTTTTTTAAAAATTATTACCAAAAGGTATAAATCAGTACATAGTTCCTTTTATATACCAATAAAATTTTATCTAATTTATCCCTTTTTCCATTTCGAATGGACCTACACCTTGCCGAAGTTCTAAATTACTAGAACAGGTGAAGTGGCTTGCGTGTTCTAATGAGCTAAAGAGCCAAACTACAGGTCCAACCAAAGTAGTAGGGTCGTTAGTGAGAAACCAGACTAAGACAGGTCCCCGAAAGAGGGCAGCGGCTCTTTCGGTACTTAGATTGGCAGAGATCATAGGGGTCGGTATGGCAGTCTAAGACACACTACCGCGATGTGGAAGGCAACGGGAAACCACCACATTATCTCCCAAGTACACAGCGTACTTAAATTGTAACAAACATGATGGCATTCTCTGGGGTAAAAGATTCCGGAGTTAAAATAGTCCCCCATTCGGATCTCCGGGAGGGGACTACTTCGGAGGATGCGATCGGAAAGTTAAAAATTAGAGTCGGGAACATTCTGCGAGTCGGAGCGTGGAATGTTAGAAGTATGAAGCAAGTAGGTAAGCTAGAGAACCTAAAAATCGAAATGAATAGGTTATCACTAGACATAGTAGGGATCAGCGAAGTTCGGTGGCCAGAGGCGGGGGATTTTTGGAGTGGAGACTTCAGGGTAATTCATACAGGAGCAGAGGACGGAAATTTGGGTGTGGGGATAGTTATGCGGAAAAAGATAGGATACTGTATAGAAAATAACTTACAAAAGAACGAAAGAGTACTCATGGTTAGATTAGAATCTAAACCGGTAAACACAGTAATAATACAAGTATACATGCCCACCTCTAGCTACAGTGACGAAGAGGTAGAAGCCATCTACAAAGATATCGAAGACATATTAAGATACGTAAAAGGACATGAAAATTTAATAATTACGGGGGATTTTAATGCCGTGGTAGGTGAGGGTAGGGAAGGAGCGGTAGTTTATTTGGTTTAGGCACGAGAAGCGACAGGGGAAATAGGTTGGTAGATTTTTGCGACAAGAACAATTTAATGATCACAAACACATTATTTCAACATCATGCTAGAAGACAATATACGTGGAAGATGCCAGGAGATATAGGACGATATCAAATAGATTACATTCTTGTTAGACAACGGTTTAGGAATCAAGTAAAAGACTGTAGAAGCTACCCAGAAGCAGATATAGATACTGACCACAACATCGTAATTATGAAGGCTGCACTTAAATTTAAAAATCTGAAAAAAAAGGAACGGAAAAAGGCACTTGGACTTGGAGAAACTAAAAGATAAAGATATTCAAGTAAGATTCGAAAAAAAGTCAAATGAATTGCTGAATGATATTGGGAAAATATCTTAAACTAAGGAAGTAGAAACAGAATGGAATAACATTAAATCCAGCCTAGACATGGCGGCCAGAGATATTCTGGGGTATACACAAAAAGAAAATAAGAAACCATGAATAACAAAAGATATCGTGAATTTAATAGAAGAAAGACGAAAATACAAAAATAAATCAGACGAAACAGGAAAACAGAGATACAAAGCCATAAAATGGGAAATTATTCGAAAATGCAGGAAAGCTAAAGAACAATGGATCGATGAAAAGTGCAAAGAAGTGCAAACTAAGATGGAAATAGGAAAGACAGACGAAGCATACAAATTAATTAGAATGAATTTTAGGAATATAAAACCGCATAGCAAAAATATAAGGGACGCACAAGGAAACGTCATTATAGAAAACGTAGAGAAAGTGAGTAGATGGCAAGAATATATAGGGAATTTATATGCAGGAGAAAAACTAACTGCATTAGAACAGGAATCAGACATTGAAAATGATGACTTGGGATATCCTATACTTCGAGACGAGTATGAATTAGCATTAAAGAGTCTGAAAGATGGTAAGGCGCCGGGTACAGATAAGGTGCAAGCAGAAATTCTAAAAGCCGCTGGACAAGCAGTAACAGAACGTCTCTTCCAACTTGTAAGCTATATGTATGAGACAGGCAAGATACCCAAAGATTTCAAACGTAGCATCATAGTAACTATACCAAAAAAGAAAGGCGCGGATAGATGTGAAAATTTTCGAACAATAAGTTTGACAGCACACGTGTCAAAAATATTAACTAGAATTGTGCAAAGACAAATGGAAAAACGAGCTGAAGAAATACTAGGAGAAGACCAATTTGGGTTTAGGCGAAACAGGGGAACACGGGAGGCTATTTTAGCTCTGAGAGTGATAATGGAGAAAACAATAGAAAAAGGGGAAAGCATGTATATAGGGTTTGTAGATCTGGAAAAAGCATTCGACAATGTAAATTGGAAAAAAATGTTTGAAATACTCAAAAAGATTGGAATGAGTTATAGGGATAGACGAATAGTACATAGCTTAAACAAAGAGCAAGCGGCAGTAATAGAATTAGAGCAGGAACGTAGAGAAGTAAACATTAGGGAATGGGTGAAACGGGGATGTGCCCTATCCACATTGATTTTTAACTTGCACATAGAAGAGGCAATGAATACTGCCAAATGCAGGAAAACATTTGGAATTACTATGCAGGGACAAAAAATTGATATAGCGGTATTAGCGTCTAGCAAGGAAGAGTTAGAAGCTGCTCTTAATGAAATGGAAACGGTTCTAACAGAGAGATACGGTATGAAAATTAACAAAACTAAAACTAATGTTCTAGTTTGCAAAGGTGGGGAAAATAAATCAAAAACAAGAATACAAGTATTTAACACGAACTTACAAGAGGTTAAGGATTTCTGCTACCTAGGAAGCCAAATAACGCAAGATGGGAAAAGCACAAAAGATATAAAACAAAGATTAGCACAAGGTCGTGCGACATTTAACAAGAAAAAGCAACTACTGTGCTCAAAGACCACAAACATAGAAACAAGGAAAAGATTGCTTAAAACATATGTGTGGAGCACAGCGCTGTACGGCTGTGAAGCCTGGACAGTAGGAGAAGTGGACAAGAAAAAGGTAGAAGCCTTTGAAATGTGGTGTTACAGGCGTATGATGAAGATATCATGGACAGACAAAGTTAAGAACGAAGAGGTACTAAAAATGGTAAAGGAAGAAAGAAATATGTGGAAAACGGTAAAAAATAGGAGAGATAGGATGATAGGCCACATACTACGGCATGAGGGAATAGTGCGGAATATATTAGAAGCAGAGATAGGAAAAAAGAGAAGAAGAGGCAGACCTAGATTAACTGCACACAGATAGTAAAAGATGTAGGCTGTAGAGGTTTCAGGGAGATGTGTAGGCTAGCCCAGAATAGAAATCAATGGAGGTACGCATCGAACCAATCCCAAGATGGATAAACTAATGACGAAAAGATAACTGTGCTTAAATATGATGATTATTATAAGTAACTACAAGAATTGGCTGGGCAATATTCTCGAATAATGTTAAGAGTGTGAAAGGATTTACTGGAAAACCATTATTTCGGCAAATGTCTAAGTGTTGGGGGATCTTGGTAGCCACAGGTTGCTTAACCTGCTTCACTGAATCTCGGTAAAACAGGGTATAAGATTAGAAAACAATAGAAAGGAAACAAGCTGAATACACATACTCCCTGGAAAGAAGAAAAGAAAAAGAAGAAAACCACCAAAAACGCAAAATCAAAGTAGCTGCTTATATAACCCTACATAAAAATAACTGAGTTGCAAACGAATCCGTGACTTTCAGTAAACAATGGATTCCATTACTAAAAGAAATAACAAAAGAAATAAATGAAAATCAAATGCCCACAATATCTAGGTAGCATTGCAAGTTTTTCCTGGGTTTTCCTTGCAATATTAATATGAAATACAGCCTACATACATGATTACTATTTATACATAAAATAACTAATTACATAAAAATAAGCATATTAACAATCCTTGTAAAACAGCATTGGTATCTGACAAGTATAAATCCACAATAAGGTTACCTCAAAACCATATACAATCTCCGTTGAACAGTATTGGTATCTGACAAGTGTAAACCCGCCATAGGGTCGCCTCAGATCCATATACAATCTTCATAGAACAACATTGGTATCTGACAAGTGTAAACCCGCCATAGATTTTGCCTCAGTACCATCTACCAAAGAGGTAACTTAAATCATAATGAATTTTCCCCCTCAAAATAAATATAAAAAAACGACTACTTAAGCCTTTCAATAATGCAATCGCACACTTCTTTAATAACCATCCTCTCAATTGTATAAATAGAAACATGTTAAAAAATGTTTCCCAATTCCAAGTTATTGAATTTATATAAAATTCACCAATAAAAATTAATCAGCTGATTTCACGTTAAACGTATTGGCTACCTAAAGAAAGCCGATCCCAGGTCGCAACACAAATTGAAGGCAATCATTCTGTTAAACTTTAAAAATTTTTGCTTAGTATACTCAAACCAAATATTTCAAACATCAATAAATCAAAGTCGCCTTTAATTTATGTCATAAATGTCAAACTTGAAGTTTTTATTATTATTTTGACAACGATCCTAGGTCATGGATCGAAACGTAAATAAAGTTGATTTTAAAAACTATGAGTGGTTTAATTCCCAAAGAAGATTAACCTGAATACACATGCTGTGTGAGAATTTCAGGGAACTATGTAGGCTAGCTCAGAATATAAATAAGTGCAGGTACGTGTCCAACCAGTTTTGAGACGGAAAACCTAATGGCTGCGAAATACCTGCAACTAATGTTGACTGTGCGAAAAGATAAATTGGAAAATATATTAAATCGCCAAATGGTTAAGTGTTGGGGGAACTTGGCAGCCACAGACTGCTTACCTCCCTTCACAACCATTGAAGGTCGGAGAAATAGGGCATATAACTGTAAAACAATAGAAAGTGATCGAACTGCATCTAGCATGAAAGAACATCGCCTATGAGGAAAGACAACAAACATAGAATAAGAAGAAAATTGTTGAAAGCATATGTGTGGAGCACAGCACAGTATGCCTATGAAATACGGGAAGTCTGAAACGCAGACAGAAAAACGGTAGCAGCCTTTTGAAATGATGTGCTTCAGATGTATGAGGACAGACAAAGATAATAACAAATAAGTTACAGAAATAGTAGGGGAGCAAGGATATCTGGGGAAAAAGAGAAATAGTAGGGCGGAATACGTTCTAAGGCATTTTTGGGGAATAGTATGTGATATATTGCAAGCAGAGATAGGAAAAAAGAGGTAGATGTAGACCTAGATCAGACAGTTATAGATGCAAACTGTGCATATTTCAGGGAAATCTGTAGGTTAGTTCAGAATAGGGAACAATGATGGTACGCGTCTAACCAGTTCTAGGACTGAAGACCTAATGATGATATCCTTTTTTTATGGCATGAGTTCGATAATGGCATTATTATACATTTTCCCGCAATAAATATAAAACTATATCTGCAGCCAAATTCTACTATTCAACAATAAATTAAGTGATAATCATGCACGTTGCTAGAGGGTAGGGGACTTAGAAGCCCCCCCCCCCCCATATTCTAGCCTTCTCCAAGAGGGTGTTCAGAAAACACTAAAAATAAAGTTGTATTTACAAAATGATTAATAACTGCTTAGCCTGCTCCCCCTCCACCTTCCCCTTCCCAAAGGCTAGTTACGTTACTGGTGATAATATCAAAGTATTCAAAGTATGAAATTCAAAATTTCAAGTACCCTAGAAGTGTTTGCTATAACTATAGTCTACGAATAAACGATTAACGTATTGTTTTCGAAAGTTTTATTGAAATCGTTATTTTAAAATACATGCATTAGTAAAGAATCTAACGCTAATTAATATATACTACATGGTAGCGTTTAAATAGTTATTTGTAAATCAAGGCCGCGAAATTGTTTTTTAGCGTACCCAGAGAAAGTTTATCGCATAGATCGCTTGCGACGGAAGCAATATAATCTCGAGATGGCTAACATAATTTCGTGGTCTAGGTGCAACTGTTTGCACAGTTTTATTACAAAAATTTTTCACTTAACTGATTAAGCTATAGCTAGAATTTATATGTTTATATAGTGACTTTACATCACACGTTGCTATGGAAGTGATATATTTAAAACACCGACAGTATTCTTAAAAATTCCTGAAGAATGTCAAGCTGCGCTAGTACTACATAGTTCAATTTCCTACACTATTTCAGAGCAAATGTTTTTTGCTTTACTTTTTATTTTGACATATATGTTTAGTATTTTAAAAATGAATAAAGAATTAATCTCCTTTGTGATAATACATGTTTAACTATATTGGAAAACATCCAAAAAAAATTATTCACACAAAGATGAACCTTTTTTATTATTTGAGTCTTTCATTTCCCACTGATTCGATAACATTTGTATATGTTGTCACAGTGTTTTTACGGAATCCTCTTCGAGTTTACTTCAAGACACTGTTTTTTACTTCTTCCCAAGCCTATAGCATATCTGTTTTCAAAAGAATTTTTACATTTTACTTCTAGGAAAAGCATTACAAAAAAGCATCCTCGTATTTAGAGCGTTGACGTGTTATATCTTTTTTGTGTTATAAACTTGGACATTATATCTCTAAATTTAATTACAGAAACAACATTACAAAAAGCCATTTAATTTCACAATATTTATACAGAAAGCAGACAATTAAATGTAAGTTTGTACGTTAGGCATTTGGCATATGTCAAAATTAAGGCGCCTTAAATAAAAGCATTCCCTGCCTGTATTTAAATTAAATAAAGGTGTCCTGTTTTTAATAAAGTACAAACTTGAAAGGCGCGTTAATTGCGTATGAGTAAATGTCAAATAAGGGAAAACTTTATTCAAAAATTGGTAAAATGAACGTTGCAATAACTCTCTAGTGTTTTAGGCAGTAGACATAAACTACACATGCGATTGATAATATCGACGTTCACCGCATGATAGAAATGTGAATCGTGCAAACTTTTGAATTATGAATAAATCACCTAATTCGATATTCCTGGGCATTTTTAACTTACCTAAAGTACAACATGAGGAACATTAAATAGGACTAGAAAAAATATTCGGGATAAGAAGTGAATTATAATGTCACGTCACCTTTACACTAAACAAGACGAAAAACTGACTATTAATGGGTTTATGAAGACACTATGTGAAAATATAATTAAAAACGTTTACTTACTCAATGTGAGATATAACTGAAAGGACGGTGGAGTATCTATCTACTCGTGCGTTTTTCGGCCCAAAAAGTTCGGGCCCGCCCAAATCGTTTGGCCCGGCCCGGCCAGAAAAAATATCCGGCCCGAATAAAGTAGTCAACGCGGCCCGACCTGGATTCGAGCCCGAAATCGGGCCGTGCCGGGCCGGTCCGAAAGCCCGAGCCCGAGTCCATCCCTATCGGGCATGCATGATTTTCTAATATACAGGAAATTTGCCAGATCGTGCAGAATGATACTGATGAAAAAAATTCACTCGCAACTTGCGTGATAATCGACAAAAGAATTCTAAAATTTACACACACCCACGTTTATAAAAAAATTGTTGTCATCCTTTAAGCGCGGGCATGTACGAATTTCTTTATGTACAGGACATTTGCAAAATCATGTACAGTAGTACTGATGAAAAAAATTCACTCGCAACTGGCACGATAATTGGCAAAAAATTCAAAGTTTACACCCACCAACGTTTACCAAAAATTATTTTCATTCCTCAAGCTCGGGCATGCACAATTTTCTTAATATGCAGGAAATTTGCAAGTTCATTTAGAACGATACTGATGAAAAAAATTCACGCGCAACTTGCGCGATAATTGACAAAAAAATTCCAAACTTTGCACACACCCACATTTACAAAAAAATTATTTTCATCCCTTAAGCTCATTGATACACTAATTTCCTAATATCCCGAAAATTTTCAAGGTCATGTAGAATGAAGGTGATAAAAAAAATTCATTCGTAACCTACACGATAGTCGGCAAAAATCCAAAGCTTAAACTCACCAACGTTTACAAAAAATTTATTTTCATCCCTTAAACGCGGAAATGTACGTATTTCCTAATGTACAGGAAATTTGTAAAATCATGTACAATAATATTGATTCGCAATTTGCGCAATAGTCGGCAAAAAATCCAAAGTTTACACTCACCAAAGCTTACCAAAAATTATTTTTATTCCTTAAGTTCGGGCATGCATGATTTTCCTAATATGTAGGAAATTTGCAGGTCATCTAGAATGATATTGATGAAAAAAATTCACTCGCAACTTGCGAGACAATCGACAAAAAAATTCCAAAATTTACACACACCTACGTTTACAAAAAAATTGTTGTCATCTTAAAGCGCGGGCATGTACGAATTTCCTTATGTACAGGACATTCGCAAAATCATGTACAATAGTACTGATGAAAAAAAATTTGCGCGATAGTCATCAAAAAATCCAAAGTTTACAATCACCAACGTTTACCAAAAATTATCTTCATTCCTTAAGCTCGGGCATGCGCAATTTTCCTAATATACAGGAAATTTGGAAGTTCATCTAGAATGATACTGATGAAAAAAATTCACTCGCAACTTGCGCGATAATCGACAAAAAATTCTAAAATTTACACACACCCACGTTTACAAAAAATTTCTTATCCTTTAAGCGCGGGCATGTACGAATTTCCTTATGTACAGGACATTCACAAAATCATGTACAATAGTACCAATGAAAAAAATTCATTCGCAACTTGCGCGATAGTCGGCAAAAATCCAAAATTTACACTCACCAACTTTTACCAAAAATTATTTTCATTTCTTAAGCTCGGGCATGCATGATTTTCCTAATATGTAAGAAAACTGCAGGTCATCTACAATGGAACTGATATAAAAAATACACACGTAACTTGCGCAATAATCGACAAAAAATTTCAAAATTTACACACACCCACGTTTAGAAAAAAATTATTTTTATCCCTTAAGCGCGGGCATGTTACGAATTTCATAATATACAAGACACTTACAAAATCATGTACAAGAATACCAAAGAAAAAAATTCATTCGCAACTTGCGCGATAGTCGGCAAAAAATCCAAAATTTACACTTACCAACGTTTACCAAAAAATTATTTTCATTCCTTAAGCTCGGGCATGCATGATTTTCCTACTATGTAGGAAATTTGCAGGTCATCTAGAATGGCACTGATAAAAAAAATTCACTCGCAACTTGCGCGATAATCGACAAAAAAATTCCAAAATTTACACACGCCCCCCGTTTACAAAAAAAATATTTTCATCCTTTAATCGCGGGCATGTACGAATTTCCTTATGTACAAGACATTTTCAAAATCATGTACAATAGTACTGACGAAAAAAAAATTCATTCGCAACCTGCGCTATAGTCGGCAAAAAATCCAAAGTTTACAATCACCAACGTTTACCAAAGATTATTATCATTCCTTAAGCTCGGGCATGCACAATTTTCCTGATATACAGAAAATTTGCAAGTTCATCTAGAATGATACCGATGAAAAAAATTCACTCGCAACTTGCGCGATAATCTACAAAAAAATTCTAAAATTTACACACACCCACGGTTACAAAAAAATTGTTGTCATCCTTTAAGCGCGGACATGTACGAATTTCCTTATGTACAGGACATTCGCAAAATCGTATACAATAGTACCGATCAAAAAAAATTTATGCACAACTTGCGCGATAGTCGGCAAAAAATCCAAAGTTTACAATCACCAACGTTTACCAAAAATTATCTTCGTTCCTTAAGCTCGGGCATGCACAATTTTCCTAATATACAGGATATTTGCATAGTCATGTAGAATGATACTGATAAAAAAAATTAATTCGCAATTTGCGCAATAGTCGGCAAAAATACAAAGTTTACACTCACCAACGTTTACCAAAAATGATTTTCATTTCTTAAGCTACTATACAGGAAATTTGCAAGGTCGTGTAGAATGATACTGATGATAAAAATTCACTCACAATTTGCGCGATAATCCGCAAGAAAATTTCAAAGTTTACACACACCCACGTTTACAATAAAATTATTTTCATCCCGTAAGCGCAGGAATGTGCGAATTCCCTAATCTACAGGAAATTTTAAAATCATGTACAATGATACTGAAGAAAAAATTCACTGGCAACTCGCGCAATAATTCGAAAATTTACACACATCCACGGGTACAAAAGGGTGCACGAGGTTCCTAATATTCAGAATATTTGCAAGATCATGTAGAAAGATACTGATAAAAATATTCACTCGCGACTTGCGCGATAATGGCCAAAAAAAAATTCAAAATTTACATACACACACGAGTTTACATAAAATTATTTTCATCTCTTAAGCTGGGAGATGCACAAATTTCCTAATACACTGAAAATTTACAAGATTATGTAGATTGATTTAGATTAATAAAGTTTACTCGTAACTTGCGCGTGAGTGTGTGTGTAAACTTTGAAATTTTTTTGCCGATTATCGCGCGAGTTGCAAGCGAATTTTTTATCAGTATCATTCTTTACAATTCGTGCAACCCCGAGCTTAGGGGATGAAAATATATTTTTATGTAGCTGGGTGTGTGTAAATTTTTGAATTTTTTTGCCGATTATTGCGCAAGCTGAGAGTGAATTTTTTTCATCAGCATTATTTTAATGACTGCAAATATCTGGTATATTAGTAAATTCGTGCATTCCAGAGCTTAAGGAATAACAAAATTTTTTTTGTAAACGTGGCAGTAGTAACTTTGGAATTTTTTGTTAATTATCGCGTAAGCTGCGAATAATTTTTTTTCAGTAGCATTATTCTTCACGACTTTGCAAATATCTGGTGTATTAGTAAATTCGTGCGTCGGCGAGCTTAAAGGATGAAAAAATTTTTCTGTAAACGTGGCTGTAGTAAACTTTGGAATTTTTTGCCGACTATACCGCAAGTTGCGAATGAATTTTTTTCATCAGCATTATTCTACATGACTGCAAATATCTGATATGTTAGTAATTCGTGCATCCCCGAGCTTAAGGGATGAGAAAAATTTTTAGTAAGCGTGGCAGTAGTAAACTTTCTAATTTTTTGCCAATTATCGTGCAAGTTGTGAGTGAATTTTTTCATCAGAATTGTTCTACACAACTTTCATATATTCTGTATATTAGGAAATTCGTGTACCCCAGAGCCTAGGGGATGAAAATATTTATTATGTAACGGTGGGTGTGTGTAAATTTAGAATTTTTTTTTGCCGATTATCGCGTTAGGTGCGAATATTCTGTATGATAAGCCCGAGCTTAGGATATGAAAATATTTTTTATGTAATGGTGGGCGTGTGTAAGCATTGGAATTATTTTGCCTATTATCGAGCAAGTTGTTAGAGAATTTCTTTTATCAGTATCATTTTACATGACCTTGCAAATATCCCGTATATTAGGAATTACAGACACCTCCGAGCTTAGAGGGTTGAAAATAATTTTTGTAAAGGTGGGCGTGTTTAAATTATGGAACTTTTTGCCGACTATCGCGCGAGTTGCCGAGTGAATTTTTTTATCAATATCATTCTACATGACCATGCAAATATTTTGTACATTAGTAAATTCGTACTCCTCCGAGCTTAAGGAATGTAAATATTTTTTATGTAAAGATGGGTGCGTGTAAATTTTGGATTTTTTTTCCGATTACCGTGCGAGTTGCGAGTGAAGTTTTTCATCAGAATCATTCTACACGACCTTGCATATATTCTGCATATTAGAAAATTCGTACACCCTCGAGTATAAGTGATGACAAAATTTTTTTATATAAATATGGGGGTGTGTAAACTTTGGTATTTTTTGGCCGATTATCAAGTTGCTAGTGAATTCTTATATAAGTATCATTCTACATGACCTTACAAATATTCTGTATATTAGGAAATTCGTGCACCCCAAGCTGAATTTGAAACTTTAACGGTTCGTAATCAAAGAATGTGCTTTGAAATTAATTTTAAAAGTGATGGGTGTTGCTACTGCTTTCTGTTTTCATTGGGTTCTGTAATAAATTGCTAGATTCAAATAACAGTCTCCCAATACGAAATTACATAATCCTAAGAAAAAAATATGTATATTTAAGTTTTTAGCATAGATAATACCCTATTGGCAACTTCTACTCTTCCATTATCTCTATAGAAGATGATCCGTGACTGTTGAAAATTGCAGTCAATATACACTCCACGTGGAAATGCAATTTCTATCACATTCTTCTGTTTATTCTTTAATAGTTAAAAACCATAAAAAATTTCCACACACTCTTCTCCAAAGTCAATTAGTTTTGGTGTCAACATTCTCGAGTATCGTCACTTCAAAGCCTCGGGAATTGTTAACAGCTTCCGGTGTAGTAACTTTACGACCTAAACAAATTATAAGGGTGAGTGGAGTGGATGGCTCTCTGGCCTTGCATACCCGTATTAATGTCTGCATGATATCGATCATCAGGCGACGAGAACACTTCACCCAGAAAAAAGCAAAATGAAAAGCAAAGCTCCACTTGTCCTTTAGAAGAGTACGCTTGAAATTCAATTCAAAGAAACTTGGATTGGAATGACTTCTCAAATACAGGAATTCAATGCATTAGTGTGCATCTTGAATGATACTTGCAGCAGTTATTGCATTGATATGTTAAGCCGTCGTATGTTCTATTTAAAAACACCAGTGGCATACGCCTACTTGACCTTTAGCTATTCGGATGAACGAGTCTCATCCATTTCAACTAAACAAAAGCATTCTTTGAATTCTAAATAAAATACCCGGCAGAGGAAGAATAAAATAAATCAGTCATGTGACAGTTTAACAGATATCCGTTTCCGCTTAAAATAAATCAGGCGTTGAGTATAAGCTAACATCTTTGCATAAAAACGAAAGGACCACCAATAAAATAGCACGTGTGTTATAAATAGTACAGAGAACTGAAAAAATTGTATGTAACTGTGAATCCCAAACAAATATTAAAGGTTTGGTGAGTTTGAGAATAAACAATCCCAAATTTCCTGTAGTGGAAAGCTACCGCTTCAAATGGGCGTTTCGTATATGTTTATACTTATAAAATAATGGGGTATTATGAATTCGAAAACAAGTGTTGCATAGACTGGCTGCTGGCTGATTAACACGCGTATATCCAAAGTAAGGGTTTGGTATACATAAAGTGACCATTTATATTTTTCGTGAGGGGGACACCCGCAGACTTTTTAACAAAACAAAAACTAATTGCTGTTTCAACTGCTTTTTATTTATTAATAATAAGAAAGTGAATGATTTTACTTAATATAACGTCTCTAGAGACTTGTTTTATATTTGTCGGCGGAGCAAATCTGTTTAAAAATATCGGGTCTCGTTTTCAAGTAAGACTGGAGCTGATTACATGATTTGTTGATGTTTGTCTTGGTGATCAATATGGCTTTCAAAACTGCAATACTCAATTGTGTTTTTCACTTGTCCATATTTTATTCATAGGAGAAAAACTCTTTCGACAGGTGCTTTACTTCCAGGCAAACATAAAACATACTCAATAATTATAAGAAAGCTCGTGCACTGGAGATTGTTAGCACGGAAGTGAACGAACTACTCCACTCAACGGTCTTCAGCAGCAACATTCTCACCGTTCCAGCTTGTTATTTTTGCATCTGTGGCGTACTTGCAAGTAAGCGAAAACTCGTCGAACACTTCCGTATCTTTTAAGGGAATTTTCTAGATTTTAACGGAATTTTCTAGGTTTTAACGGAATTTTTCGATTTTGGCGAAATTTTCTAGAATTCAACTGAATTTTCTTGATTTTGGCGAAACTTCCTAGATTCTAAGGGAAATTTTCTAGATTTTAACAGAATTTTCTACACTTTGGCTGAATTGTCTGGGGTTTGACGGAATTTTCTGAATTTCAACGGAATTTGCTCGATTTCAACGGAATTTTCTGAATTCTAACGCGATTGTCCTACTTTCAACGGAATTTTCTAGATTTTAACGGAATTTTCTAGATTTTAACGGTATTTTGTAGATTTGAACGGTATTTTCTAGATTTTAACCGAATGTACTAGATTTTAACCGAATATTCTAGATTTTAACCAAATTTTCTAGATTTTAACGGAATTTTTTAGATTATAACGGAATTTTCTAGATTTTAACAGAATTGTTTATATTCCAGCAGGTTTTTTGGATTTTAACGGAAGCTTTATAGAATTTAACGGAATTTTCTAGATGTCGACGGAATTTTCGAAACTTGACGGAATTGCCCTGAGGTTCAACGAAACTTTAGGAATTTTACGAAATTTTCTGGATTATAACGGAATTGTCCGGATTTTAACTGAATTTTCTAGATTCAACGGAATTGTCTAAGTTTTAACTGATTTTTCTAGATTTTAATAAAATTTTCTAGATTCTAATGAAATTTTCTAAATTTTAATGGGAGTTTCTAGATTTTCACGGAATTTTCTACATTTTAACAGAATTTTCTAAATTTTAACAGAATTTTCTCTTGCGTGATTAGCAAATCCGTCAAATTCTGAATTTCTTCCCAAGTAGGTACTTTTGTCAAATTTGTCCATTCAAATACCTCTAGTTCTGCATTGAACTGACACCATTGCTCCAAGTATTCCTTACCTGTTATAAAATTCAGCCGCCACAGTTTTCACATTCTCCTGATCAGTTTTCCTGTAATTTTACCAGTAGATTACGCAATGTGAGGAAGAAATTGTAAAATTCTCTTTAAGTGCCAAGTTATCTCGTAGACAAATAATTTCCTTCGAAGTCTCCATTGCAGATACCTTTTGACCCTCGATTTTCAACACAACTTGATGAAAAGTCGCTGCTTTTGCATGCATAAAATATAACCACAACTCAGAGCTGGGATTTTCGAAGAATGCTCTTGAAATATTTGGACATTTTTCAATGCCCAAGAAATAGCTTTTCAAAGGCTCAAACATTTTCAAAACTCTCTCTAGCGCCGGCACTAACGCAAGCCACCTAGTTTTACTGTATACCAAGAGTTTGTTATACTCTGTGTCAGTGGAATGACATATCTTTTTCAAAGATTCTACTCGAACGCTGTAGATGTAGAAAAATAAATAAATTTTGACAATGATACATTCTAAGTCAACAAGAAGGCAATCGGCGACTGTTTTGATCGCGTTGTGAACTATGTGAGCCCCACATCCAATTCCAATGAGCTGTCTTCCGAGAGATAGGTTTAATTTTGCGTATACATTATTTTTCCCTTTTCTATACTTTCCTCCAAAATTGCAGTTCGTATTATCTCCACAAAATGCCACAATTTTCTCATTCAAATCATAGAATGATACTTCCTTTAAGTAATCGACAATTATGTCGGATGTTTCACCTGGCTGGTTTTGAAACTCTAAAATTTTGACCTTCACGCCTTCGTATGGTAAAAATAGCGGATCAAAACAGGGAATAATTTTGTCGCGCCATGATTTGAAGCATTCGTTAATAATGTTATGCAGTGGGCTTCGCGAAGATGCACTTTCAATTCATCTGTCGCCATAGGTGCCAGTACATTTACAACAATAGCTTGAGATTTTGTACGAGCACATCTAAATTTCTGCTCAAAACATTTTTGTATTAAATTAGAACCACAGTCATTTGAACAAAAGCTGTGATTTTTTGCACCGTGTGATATGCCTACGCGCCCTCTGCAGCAGCTATATCCAAATCTTTGGAAGTTGACAAATCGGTTCTTTTAAAAAAAATACACAAAGACAAGCTTGAAGCAGCAGCTTGATCGGAAAGCCTGTGTTTTCAAATGCTTCTCAATATCACTGGCACCACCATGTCCAACACTAATATCAGTGCCACACTTTTCACACCTAACATCTGTTACACCATTCCTTTGCTTTATAAATGGATACTTATTTTGCAAAGTAATATTAAAGGTACACTTGCGTTTAGGCATTTTTGTAATGTTACAAGAACTACAACTACAAAAATGTTCGCTGAGTGGAGATGAAGCGGCAATCAATCATCCATCCCGCTTTCGAGTCATTTCATTCATTCCATTCGGTCTCTCCACACAACCCACTCGTACCGAACCACGCGCTATTTTCAAATTTAACATACTTATAGCATGCATTCATTTAGCCTAAAGCTAAAGCGGGACATTTTTGCTCTTACTGGGGACAGCGGGACAGACAGTGTGAAAGCGTGACTGTCCCGCCCAAAGCGGGATGTATGGTCACGTTAGGTATGCCTCCCAGGAGAGAGACTGACTATCCTTAGAAGCCTATAAATTTTGAAAATTGAAATGGATAGATTAGCATTAGACATGTAGTTCGGTTGCTAGAGCGGAAGATTTTTTGAGCGGAGACTGTAGAGTAATTCATTCACGATCGGAGGAAGGGAATGCGGATGTGGAAATAGTTATAAGGAAAAAGATGGGGCGTTGTGTAGAAAAGCACTTACAAAACAACGAAGAGCTCGTGGTTAGATTAGAATCTAAACTGATAAATACGGAAATAATACAAGTTTATATGCCCAACTCTAACTACAGCGAGGAAGAAGTAGAAGACAAATATGTCGAAAACATACTAAGATTCGTAAACGGGCATGAAAATCTAATAACCGCGAAAAATCTTAAAGCAGTGGTCGGCGAGGGGTAAGAGGAAGCGGTAGTAGGATTATGTGGTTTAGGCACAAAAACAACCAGGGAAATAGGCTGGTAAAATTTTACGAAAAACAATTTAATTATCAGAAATACATTATTTCAACATCATGCATGAAAACTATTTACATGGAAGGGGACAGATGATATAGATATATAATAAATCATATTCTTGTTAGACAACGGTTTAGAAATCAAGTACAAGGTTGAATAAGCTACTCGGGAGCATGTATAGACATTGACCGCTATACAGTAAGTTTAAAAATCGTGTTTAAATTTAAAAATTTGTAAAAAAAGGAACAGAAAAAGGTACTTTGACTTTGAGAAACTAAAAGATAAAGAAGTACACAAAGAATTTAAGATAAAGTCAAATGAATTATTGAAAAACATCTGTTACTAAGGAAGAAGAAGCGGAATCGAATAACATTAAATCCAGCTTAGACATGGCGGCCGAGATATTCTGGGCTGTAAACAAAAAGAACACAAAAAATCATGAGTGACAAAGAATATTCTGAATTTCATAGAAGAAAAGCAGATATACAAAAACAGACCAGACGAAGCAGGGAAATTAAATAAGAATTTATTTACAAACGCAGGAAAGCTAAAGAATAATGTATTGAGGAAAAATGCAAAGAGGTACAAACTAATATGGAAATGGGAAAGACAGACGAAGCATACTGAGGGGTCTACAACAACTGAGTGAAATGATTGGACAGATACACTGTTAAAGTCAACCTAGTAAAGCCGATTCCAAATACAAATGCAAGCGATCAGAACTAGTCAATCACAGGCATCCGTGGACACGACATTTTTAGCAGATACCGTGTACGAAGCACAATCTACACAGCAGGCTGATACAATTGTGGATACAAGCTCTAAACTCATGGATAAGCTTGCAAAAAGTAGTCGTATTTAAAATCCATCTCCAGCAAACACAACTAAACAGTGCAGTCAAAGCTGTGAACAAGGTAACGTAGCCAAAGACCACGACGGCAGCAACAGCCCAAAGATTGATGCTGGTGCCACTACAAATTCGGAGTCACAGCACGCAAGTGTACATACGCAGTCTTGAAATTTCACGGCCCAAATAAACACTGAACACAAGAATTAGAGGCGGATAATTCCTTGCATTCCATTTCACGCCGCTTGTATATAAAGGATCGCACCACATCTGTGAAATTTGGGACTAGACGACCATTCACTTGGCAATTCGTCATTACCGACGTCAGGAAACCCATTATTGCGATGGATTTCCTCACACACCATTAATTAATAGTTGACGCATTATCATCATCATCTTAAGATCTACAGTTCTAGAACTGGTTAGACGCGTATCTCTCATTGTTTTCTGTTCTGAGCTAACCTACACATTTTCCTAAAATTGCTTCAGCATACATCTTTCACAATCTGTGTGTAATAGTCAAATCTAGGCCTACCTCTCTTTTTTGTCTTCTCTGCTTCTAACGTATACCCAGCTATTCCCTCATGCCTTAGTATGTGACGTATCATCCCATCTCTACTATTTTGACTGTTTTCTAGATATTTCCTTCTTCCGCTACCATTTCTAATACATTTTTGTTCATAACCTTGTCTGTCCATGACGTCGTCTTAATACGTCTGTAGCGCCACATTTCAAATGCTTCTATCTTTTTCCTGTCCTCTTCTTCTACTGTCCACGTTTCACACCCGTACAGTAGTTTGCTACAAGCATATGCTTTCAGCAATTTTTTCCTTGTTTCTATGTTTGTAGTCTTCGAACACAGTAGCTGTTTTTCCTTGTTAAGTACAGCACGGATCGTGCTAATCTTTTTTTTATTTATTATATATTTTGCACTTTTCTCCTTCTATTGATCTGTAAAAATATACCCTATTTCACCGATATTCAATGGTACGTGAAAAGGATGTAGCAACCTGAACGGCTACCAAGATCAACAAACACTTAGACACTTGCCGAATCAATAGCTTTCCAATTACTCCTTTGGCGCAATCAACATTCGTTAAGAATATTGCGAAACCAACACCTGCATTAGTTTACAGTAATCATTAGATTTAAGTACAATTACTTTTTCATCATTAGATTCTCCGTACTAGCACTGGTTGGACGCATGCCTCCAACGATTTCTATTCTGAGTTAACCTACACATTTCCTTCAAGTTACCACAGTCTACATCTTTCACTATCTGTGCGCAATAGTCTAATCTAGGTCTACATCTACCTATTCTTTTGCCATTCTATATTTCTCATTTATTTCGCACTATTCCCGCATGCCTTAGTAGGTGTCCTTCATCATATCTCTCCTATGTTGTACTGTTTTCCACACATTTCTTCTTTTTCCTACCATTTCTAGAACCTCTTTGTTTTTAACTTTGTCTGTCCATGATATCTTCATCACACGTCTGTAGCATCACATTTCAAGGGTTTGTATCTTTTCCTGCTCGCCTCTCCTACTGCTCACGTTTCACAGTCATACAATGTTGTGCTCCACACATGTGCTTTCAGCAATTTTTCCTTGTTTCTATGTTTGTACTCTTTGAATATAGCAGCTGGTTTTTTTTTTGTTAAATACAGCTCAGCTTGTACGAATTCTTTGTTTTAATTTTATACCTTTTGCACTTTTCTTCTTCTATTGTTTTCTAAAAATATATTATATTTCATAGATTTTCGCGAAGGGGATTAAGCAACCTGGCGCAAAAAACAAAAAACTTGTCAACTCAGAGATAAAAATGAAACTCGGCTCGAGAAAATTTGTTGGCTCGGCTCGAAATTCCGCTAAGCGTCGAGCCAAGCCGTGCGAAGCTCGAGCTCGAGTCCAACCCTAGTGCTAAGACTTAGAAAAAATCGACGATAAGCAAGAATCCAATCCAAAATCTCGTGCACAGCCGTTATATATTCTTTCAGTTTACTATATGAGCCCCTAGGACCACAACCTTGATTATACGGTTTTTAGCAATTACTACAGAACCAGAATGGTTTCGTTTGTAGGTATAAGAATTTTTCATGTCCAACAGCAAGTTTTATATTGTTTTCAAAATAAACTGTTTTGTATTTCATTTTGGGTATTATAAATATTATTTACAACTAACATGACGGATTCTGAATAAAGTACTAATTATGTAGAAAAAATGTTCCTAACCGTGACGAGGGTGCCGTTATTCATCCCTTACAAATCTTCTAGGTATATGTTTGTTGCGAAGATAATAAAATGGGTGTTATTACATCAGCTTTCACCTTTATTAATGAAAAATTTTAATATAGCTTATACAGTGATAGAAAACAGACGTAGGTTGTTACGTGCCAAATTGGCACTTAAACATTTTTAGTTTAATTTTGATGTGCGGAATTTTCACGCCATAAATTCAAAAGACTAGGTGCGCGTATTTCCGTTACGTCAAAAGTGGGTTGGACGAATAATTTCGCGCCGACGCCTGAAAGGACAGAAAAGTGGGTTTTTTTCCGGTGCTCTCTGTAACGTGGCCGTTTGCCATTGAACATCGAAAAGGGCGGTCGTGTCTGGTATGGTATCTTCATTTTTATTATGTAGATTTCCTTTGCTTATCTTTGTTTGTCTTTACCTAATTAACCTATTCCTTATCGTTCCGCTACATATCGGAATCTGATACGACTCTGGAGCAGTCCCACGACCCTAGAACGAGCCGGATGTCCATGCTCCGCTAACAGCTAACCGGTGCAGTTACCATCTTTAATTATCTTAAAGGGGGCTCCAGCCATTTGGAAGGCGTACCCTCCGTTAACTGTCTTAAAAGGGGCCATCAGCAGCCCTGATGGACTTCAACGGAAGCCAACTTTAACTCAGGGACATATCCATGTGAGTATTTCGCTGTTATAAACTATTGTCTTAAATTTATATTTTCCGTGAATTGCGTATTAAATTTGTGCATTGGTGACGTCATTGTCAGATTGCCGCGCTAAAGCCTGTGTAAAGCTTGAAGCTACACCTGCCCGAGGCGTCGCTTATTCCGCGCTTGCGCGATGCAATTATGAACTTTTAAACCGTAAGAATTGACTTTTTAAACTGTAAGAATTTGGCGCCCTTATCGTGTAAAAATGGGATACGAGTTTTTCTTTTGTTTTTATAAACATACAATGTATTACCTAATATTATTTATAGCTTTTTCACTAAAAAAAATCAATTATCTAATATCTGTTGACCTTGAAATCTTATATTCGTGTTTTGGAACACACCCCATTCCTTAGATGTCAAAATTAGTTGCTATGGTAACTAAAGGTGAATACCGCCATTTTGATATTGTAATATATAGCTTTTGTCTTAAAATATTTTATTAATTAAATTAATTTTCTAGTAACTTTAAATGTATTGTCAATTATAACTGAAATTCTCTTGCATATGTGGTTGGTTTGTTTTTGAATTGAAATTTAAAGTGGTTTCCTGCAGCAGTGTATATAGTATAACCTCACTTACATACATGTTGCATCATATAATTTTGAATGTAGGTATTTTTAAATGTAACTAATTACCTTATTTTCTACCCATTATCAGAAAGAACAATTTTTTTTTTAAAATGCTATAAAATGTAGTTAGAATAATCACTCTATTTATGAATTTTTTTTTTTTAACTTATCTCAACTTGTTTTGGATTAATTTTTAAAGCTACCATTTAAATAACATATAATCTATCTTTCTACAATTTGGAGTGTTTTCTATAACCGAAATCATAATTGTTTGTCCAAATATAGATTTCCTACTTACCTGAGTTTTTAGTGTCTTTTAAAGCGTTATTTTGACTTAACCGTGATATATTTTTTTTCTTAGATATTATCTTGCTTTCATATAGTTTTAAAAATTGTTCCCTTAAATGTTTTAAACAGTATAACCTACAAATGCCTTTTGTAGAGTTTTTTGTCTATATATATAGTAACGAAATTACCTAATCATATCTTTTACCTTTCAAAACGTTGTAATAAACTGAATCGCTTTATATCTGCTCCTTTAAATACTGAAATAAAGGAATTGTCGTTAACGTTTTATATTTAAACTCATTTACGATGGTTGTTGATAACTCCCTCAATATCGAAAGAACATTCCAATAATTTGGAATACTGTTACTTTGTACATGTATCGTGGAATTTTTCTTTCGTGTAGCGAGTTTGATTTTGTCTTGATTGCATATTTTTTTAGATATCGATATTTCAACGTAGTACCTTAAGATCCATTAAGCGAGATTTGCCATTCGGATTGGTCGTCCAGCTCTGTAAGTCTAGAACAAGACCCATAAAAGGGCCGGTCGTTAAGCATTATCAGTCTAGACGAGGTTTGAGGGTAAGTTTGTCGTTTTAGAATTTGTAATCATTTTTTTAAGAATGATGTTGAAATTTTTCTTTATTAGTTTGGGTAGAACTCGAACGAGAGTTTCCCATCCTAGTAAATATACGCTTTACAAGATATCTTTCTGTTATTCAACAATTTTGTTAGTGAATCCAGTCTTGATTACTCTTATCTCTTCACATATCGATTTAAATCTCTTTAAATGCCTTAAAATTATCTTTAAAATCGTTCAACCCTACGTATATCTAAAAGCTGTTCACGTTTACTTTTTTGACAATGTACCTAATGTTTTTAGCTCTCACTTGGCTTAATAACTTAAAACAACCCGCAGGTCGTTTGGCAAGATGGAACTTGCGTATCTCTCAATTCACTTTTGACGTTAGGCATAGGCCTGGCAAATTAAATATCGTACCTGATGCCTTATCTCGTGATGTTGTCTCTCTCTTAACATTCCAAATTTAATTTCTGATACCTGGTATCTTAATATAATTAAAAAAGTTTCTGATAATTCCGATAAATTTCGTACCTTTCGTGTAACTAATAATAGATTATATAAATTTGTATCTTCTTCCCCTCAACGCCAAGGCAGGTGGCATATTAAAGACCTTAAGCCATTCTCTGCTGACCCAAATGCTACTTAAGTTTTTTTACGTACCATTCCCCTCACAATTTACCTAATTTTTTTTTTATTCTCACTAACAATTGGTTAAGTTTAATTACCTATTCCCTCTCTCATACAGTATATAATCTCTTACACGTTTAACTTTACTTACCTTAAATTAGATATCTTTTTCTTTTGGTTGACTTTTCCTTGACCATACCGTTACTTGTATATCATTTTATCCTCTAGACCCCCAAGTATAACCCTGTCGCTTCGTTTAATTAATCCTCGAACTTTTCCTACAGCATATTATTTGGTTTTTAGTATTTTTCTTACGTCATTTAATTTTGTGTGATAATTGTCGTAACTTTGGTTGCAATAACTCATTGAATTTTTATGATTGGTTTTAGCTGATGTTGAGTGAATGTTTTTCTTCTTTGGGCTCACATAGGAGACGCGGCCTATGCCATTGTTAGAAATAGTTCATATTCGCAGTTGCAAAAAGCTAGGATTGTCTATTCCATGTGTTTTTCCTCTGAATTATTACAGTTGTCCACATTATACTACATCATTATTTCTTTCTTTTTCTACTAAATCACCATAACTTATAAACATTTTTTTTTCATTGTTTTTTGTTGAACTTCGTGGTGAGGCGCTATTGCTTCTTATGGATATCTTATTAAATTCTCGGTTGTTTTAGCATATTGGGACAGTGTACCTGTATTTGACTGCTTATAATTAGGCATCATGTGTGTTTAGGGTGCTACCGTTTTAAAAAACTACCTTAAAACAGTTTGTTTTTGTGTGAATGTATCTGTAATGATACTTTTAAGTTGTTGTGTCAACTTTTGTCTGATTTTCTTATCGTAGTGGATGCACCCAAATGTCTTTGCCGGTCCCTCGTGCCGTTTCTTATAAACGGACCTGCTTCACAGGTCGCTCTTTTTAGAGGGTACGAGAAAATCCCTATTTAACGGTTCCACGGGGCCACTCTATCTTTACCTTTATCTATTATCTTTGATAATATCTAAGTTAATATCTTTGTCTTATTTATTATCTTTGATAATACCCTTAGTTTAATATCGTTATCTTACCGATTACCTTTAATAATAACTTTAGTTGAATATCGTTATCTTACCGACTACTGTTAGTAATAACTTTGAGTTAATTTCGCGTTATCTTACCTGTTATCTTTAGTAATAACTTTTGTTTAATATCGCGTTACCTTACCTACTATCTCTAATAATAACTTTAGCTTAACATCGCGTTATCTTACCTAGTATCTCAAATAATAACTAAAGCTTAATATCGTTATTTTATCCATTACCTTTGATGATAACAATTTAAGCTCATTATCGTTATCTTATCTATTATCTTTAACAACAATTTGAGATCGTTTTACCTTTTTATCTTCATAACGTGTGGTATCTATGACCAGACGTGGGAATTATTTTTTTCTTGAAATTTAAGTGAAAAAGCTAACCTGATGTAGAAATGTAATTTGTTAGGTTAGCGATGTAAGGATTTAGTAGGGTGGTACTTTTGGTAAATTTGTTGATTCACAACCATGTCATGGACAAGTTTTGATGTGTATCATTAGTAAACCAAAGTACCAGTAACAAAATTTGCTAGAGTGTAGAGTGAATCACTCTGTTGAACATTTTTAAATTTGGGCACTTTTTGCCAACAAAGAACAGTTTTGATGCAACGCTCATGTGTGTTTGCACGTAAAAACTTTAATGTTTGCTTTAGTTAGATAGGTTAGGCGACTTGTCGCATTTGTTTTAATTAAAGTAGTGTTTCATGCTCCCCGACAAATTTGTGCTGTCGATTATTAGTGCAGTCAAAAACAATGGGGCTATATATTCCGTTTCCTGGTACTTCGGTAGACGTGTTATCAGTCGAAAAACCAGGTGGCGCCTTATATAAACATTTTGTAGGTTTTAAGTTAGGTTTTATGTAGGGTAGTTAGGACTTAGATTTTAAGCTGTTACTGTGCTAACAGACTTTTTCCTTTTTTTAAGTTTTTTCTTTTATGGCTTTGTCGCGATTGTTACGTGCCAAATTGGCACTTAAACATTTTTAGTTTAATTTTGATGTGCGGAAGTTTCGCGCCATAAATTCAAAAGACTCGGTGCGCGTATTTCCGTTACGTCAAAAGTGGGTTGGACGAATAATTTCGCGCCGACGCCTGAAAGGACAGAAAAGTGGGGTTTTTTCCGGTGCTCTCTGTAACGTAGCCGTTTGCCTTTGAACATCGAGAAGGGCGGTCGTGTCTGGTATCGTATCTTCATTTTTATTATGTAGATTTCCTTTGCTTATCTTTGTTTGTCTTTACCTAATTAATCTATTCCTTATCGTTCCGCTACATATAGGAATCTGATACGACCCTGGAGCAGTCCCACGACACTAGAACGAGCCGGATGTCCATGCTCCGCTAACAGCTAACCGGTGCAGTTACCATCTTTAATTATCTTAAAGGGGGCTCCAGCCATTTGGAAGGCGTACCCTCCGTTAACTGTCTTAAAAGGGGCCATCAGCAGCCCTGATGGACTTCAACGAAGCCAACTTTAACTCAGGGACATATCCATGTGAGTATTTCGCTGTTATAAACTATTGTCTTAAATTTATATTTTCCGTGAATTGCGTATTAAATTTGTGCATTGGTGACGTCATTGTCAGATGGCCGCGCTAAAGCCTGTGTAAAGCTTGGAGCTACCTCCTGCCCGAGGCGTCGCTTATTCCGCGCTTGCGCGATGTAATTATGAACTTTTAAACTGTAAGAATTGACTTTTTAAACTGTAAGAAAGTAGGGTCTAAAAATTTTCATAATTTTCTTAAAAATTACCGTAGTTGAAAAGTGCACATCAGCGCTACCTATGAGACAACTGTTTAGTTATCGTATCATTTTCATATTTAGAGAAGCCTAATGTACCCTAACATACCTAAAAAATACCTTTTATGAAAAGGTTTTTGTTAGGGAAAACTGCGATACAACGGGAAACTAGTTCATCTGATAGTACTCGAGAGCGATATTTTTAGAAATGTCAGATCTGTGCAAACAATTAAAGCAGTTAGGCTTTGCAGAGCATATTGTTATCGTGTTTCATGTCACTTTCAAAAGCTTTCACGGCTGGAGAAGTTCCTAACAATAAAACAAATTCTTTCTATTCCGTAGAGTATTGTTGAGCATTTCGAGATAAAGGAAGTTGAAACTAACTATCCGGTAACTTAACTTGCAAATCGAGTTGGATATTTTCCAAGCGTATTTTTATCTTGGTTAATTATTTTGATAAACCATGAAATTTCATTGATTCAGTCAGTTTATTACAAAAAATAATGTCTGATTTTAGGACGATTTGTAATTGCGTATTAAAATCAAACGAAAACGAACTTTAGTAGAACATTTTACCTCTATTCCAGATGAAAGTGGCAACTCCTACCACAAAAACAAAGTATAGCTAGTAGGTAAACTATGTATGTTCTGGCACAAAAACCTGTTTTGTTATGCGATTTAACATAGGAAATTCTAAGGTTTATTTTACAAATTTTTGTACTCGTGGTGCAAAAAAAATTTTAAAATCTACACAATAGTTTTCTTCAAGTAAGCATTTTTTAGCCCCAGGCACGGCTAATTTAATTAAATTCTAATTTGCCTCTATCTTACAGTATACCCTTCCACCATATTAGCAAATATTCGCATATCTAGTAACGGTGTTAAATAACATTGTTATCTTAAATCTGCACAATAGTTTTCTGCAACTATGAATTTTTTAGCTCCAGGCATGGATCTTGCTCTCGACACTCTGATCTGGACCGTCGGACTCTGGCAATTTTTGTACCCTTCAAAGTCATTGATACGATAACTAAACAGTTGTCTCATAGGTAGCGCTGATGTGCACTTTTCAACTACGGTAATTTTTAAGAAAATCATGAAAATTTTTAGACCCTACCTACGTCTGTTTTCTATCACTGTATAAGCTATATTAAAAATTTTTAATAATAAAAGTGAAAGCTGATGTAATAACACCCATCTTATTATCTTCGCAACAAACATATACCTAGGAGATTTGTAAAGGATGAATAACGGCACTCTCGTCACGGTTAGGTACATTTTCTCTACATAATTAATACTTTATTCAGAATCCGTCATGTTAGTTGTAATTAATATTTATAATACCCAAAATGAAATACAAAACAGTTTATTTGGAAAAAAAATGAAACCTGTTGGTTGGACATGAAAAATTCTTATACCTACAAACGAAATCATTCTGGTTCTGTAGTAATTGCTAAAAACCGTATAATCAAGGTTGTGGTCCGAGGGGCTCATATAGTAAACTGAAAGAATATATAACGGCTGTGCACGAGATTTTGGATTAAATTCCTGCTGATCGTCGATCTTTTGTAAGTCTTAAAAGTAGGGTTGGACTCGAGCTCGAGCTTCGCACGGCTCGACTCGAAGCTTGCCGGAATTTCGAGCCGAGCCAACAAATTTTCTCGAGCCGAGTTTCATTTTTATCGAGCCGAGCTGAGCTGACCAGTTTTTCAAACCTGCTCGTCGAGCTATTATTAAATCTTTACTTTCCCTACCGAGTGCAGCATGCTTGCGCTTAAGGCATAAGGAATTGTAAAATTTGTCTTGTCTACGCGAGTTATGTATCCCCCAATTTCCCCAATTTATATATATATATATATATATATATATATATATATATATATATATATTGCTGTGTAACCTCTCATCTTTGCAGGTACTGGCCCTTTAAAAAAACATTCGAGCCCCACAGTTTGGGCGTCAAGAATGCTGTGAAACCTCTTGAATTACCTGGTCCGTTGATTCCTTCTGTTAATCGCCTCGGCTGCTCTTCTAGATAACTTCCATTCTCAATCATAAAATTAAACAACACATTCCTACCACAAACATCAACGTTAACTCTATTTACATCAATATTCAGAATACATTAAATTTTCAAATTAAATTTGAACATAAAATTCAGTTTTAAAAGAATTTCCGGATTAATTTTATTATCATTTTACTGTGCATCCAAAATTAAAGTCCTTGTTGGATGCCTACTAATTAATATAACAATATAAGCAGACCGGAGTCTGAGTATAAAGGAGCATCTACCACCCTTTACGTTAATTAACCAGGTTTGTCTAATTGAGCTCAAAGACCTACCCAAAGTTTCATCCTATTCCCGAACATCAAAACAAAATACCCTTTTACTTAAACAAGCAAATTTCATCTTAAAATTAAATTTTTATGGTTAGAAAAATTCCACTAATGTCCATTTAAAGTAAATCAATTATAAAGTCATTCAATACACACAAAAATGTCAAACAAAATAGTACAATTTACCTGAAGGTTGTTGTCCTCGTAGCTTCAGTGTAATCGTCCCTTTGTAAATCACACCATTCCAACCGGATTCTATTTACAGCTTCATGTTGTCAACGCTTTAAAATGTTCTCCATCACCATTAATTTAAAGTTGTTTCTAGGCTTTTCCGGAACTCATCTGTGTATATCTGCCTCTGGTTCAGTGGATGCAGACACATTTACGAACCATTTAGTCATTAACACCCCCGCAAAATAGCAAAGAAATTCATACTTCCTTTTACCAATATTACCAATATACGCCAAAACTGCCTACTTTTGGGTATACATTTGTCGTTGTAAATTTTACTAATTGGTACCGTGATAATAAACTTTTATTACCTTGTATCTAAGTGCACTGAAGTACATTCATGTTAGCACGTAAAATAACCAACTATTTTGAGTCACTAAAATATACTAGCACACTTTAAATTATTTAATCAAACTAAAATGCACTGTTTAATATCAAGTCGCGGATGCACGAGCTTTTAACGCATCGAATCGTCGAAAGTCTAAGAGTCTAAGAGAGAGAAACACATATTCCCGCCTGTATATATAGCGAATAGCCGACACGTCGCTTTGTTCCCTAAAACGGGTAATTCCAACGAATTCCTCATTCTACGTTCCCAGTCTGTAGCCTGCACGTCGATTTTATGAATTTAGTCCTCACCCCATTGAGATCTCAGAAAATTTCAACACGGCCCGCAAAGTTGTCCGAGAAAAACTAATTACTTTTATACAGAAATTGTTGTTCTACCTCTGATATATGCATCCTATTTTTAACCAATCGCAACCCCTTGACGTTGCTTAAATCCCGCCCTTTACAATATGTGTCTTTGCTTGACGCATTTTCTCTTTCCTTTTCTAACCTGTTCGTATTGGTGCAAATTTAGATTCTTTATTATCGATTATATTTTAGTCCACGCGGACTGTTATCTGGGTTTAATAAACCCGTATCGCACATTCTCGTGAATACTAAGTCCCGGTTTCTCCAAGATTCTTTGAAACATTAATTATTTGCCAAATTTACGCAGAATGAGCTTTTTAAAAATACGCAGGTGTTCTGTATTTCCTGCTAAAGCATCTGATCGTTTCAATATCCTTAGAATCAACATGTTTATCCAAACAAATTAACTTGAAATTGCCTTTTAAAAACACGCAGGGTGTTCAAACGTAACATTTTAAATAACCTTCCTACGATTTGACTATTATTGGGTTTTCACAAGCTTCTATAGGTATTATGTTATTAACGGTTTAATTAACTCCAATTAAATTGATTTCTATCCTTTCATTTTTAGCGAATACAACTTAAATATTAATTATTATATGTACACTTTGTTTTACTACCGGTTACTTAAAATAGGGTTAATTAATATAAACTTTGCACGTAATTTCCATTTGTTTAGGAATAATTAAATTATCCACTGCGCTTTTCAATACTGCTTCTTTTGATGTAAAGCGTCTTATAGATAATTTAAATTTCTTATTTTTACTGAAACGACCGAGTTTATTTATGCTTCAAGGTTTTAATAAAGCGTATTATTTAATGAAATTCCTTATACACGGTAATTAAAATTATTTGATTTGATTATTTAATTTTCTACCCTGGTCTAAATATGAGTATTTTCCCCCTATTTGAATACAAATAATCTCACTTATTTGAATGCAAATATCAAATATTTAGACTGCCAAAAAATCTTTACAAAATTTTGCCTATCTCTCTCTATCCTTATCTATCTAACTTACCTACTTTGTCTCCAATCCAAAAAAATATTTACACCTATCCTATATCCCTATCCTATTCCTAACTCTCACCTACTTCTATAAACTGAAATTATCCCTAACTTCATCCTACTTATCCATCTAATCCTATATACATCCTATATACCTATCCTATCCCTAACTTTTAACTACTCTTCACTATACTTTACTTCCCCCTACCTAATCTTATATACCTATCCTACTCTTACTCTATTCCTAACTCTCCATTAATCTTATATGAAATATCTATACTTAACCTATTTTCTTTTCTTCCTACATTTAATCTTTGTTCTCATCCTAAACCTATTTCTAATTATCTCCCCTATTTATCCTATACTTAGCTTTATTTTCTATATCTATACTAAAATTCACCTATCTCTATCCTTTGTTCATTAAGTTATTTAAATCTAACTCTTCTTGACCCTCCAAGTCTTTCTTCTCACCATCCTAATACTCTTCATCCCTATCTCTCCCCCTTCTATATCTATACTTAACATCTCTATTATCTCACATACAATAAACTTATCATCCCTATTATCCTGACTCTTAAATATTACTTCTTCTTCAGTCCCTACACTTGTCTGTTTCTCATTTATTGTTGTTTCCCTTTCTGCCGACAAACCAAACGATACTACTTTACAATTATCAAATTTTCCCTCTACGGAAAATCCTCTGTACCTGCTAGAATGCTTGTGTAATGGAATCCGCCAGAATGAATCCCTTAAATCTACTTGATTAAAAACAAACTTGCCATCTTTACTTAATTTCGCCTTCACCTGCTCCTGATATGCTGCTTCTACCCCCACTACTTCTGCATGTTTTTGTATTAAAGCTTGAACCTCTACTTTCCTTTCCTCTGGACATCTTATCGTGTTGATCTGTTTAACTTCATCATCCTCTACCTCTACTACATTAATACTAAACCCCGTGTCATCCTCTGTGACTTCATAACTGCCTTCCATGGCACTACCCTATCCTTAATTCTTATTACCTTCCTTTCCATATCTATCAAAACCCTAACTTCATCATACAGTCAACACCTAAAATGCTCTGAAACTTCAGTCCAGGTACAATTACAAACTCCTGTTCACAGCTTAAACCTCCTATATCTATCCTAAGCACCACAACACTATTTACTACAGCAAACTTCTTTTTATTTGAGCTACTAAATGGCTACGTTTTATAGGCATAATTCTATCACAAACCTTATCCCTAATTTTGCTGACGAATTCCTCCGATATTAAACTCGCCTCTGCCCCTGTATCAAGTAATACTTCTACATTATTCTCAAAAATTTCTAAATTAATAATTGGCAAACATAATTTTCCTCAGTTTCTGGCTCTACTTCCTCCTCAATTTTGAAAAATTCACGTGGATGTTCGTATACATTTACACAGAAATCTAGTGGTCTGTCACGTTCTAAAAATCCTGTCTCGTCCTGTTTTCAGTGCTTGGTCCTGGTTGTCCTTCTACAACCTGTGCGTACGTCCTCCTCGTGTTAATATCCGTGTCCCTGTCTCTATTCGGCGTGCTGGTCACAGTCCTGTTTACTTCCGGTAAACTGTTCTGTCTCGTGTAACTAGGTCTTGGCGTCGGTCCCCTAGTCGCACTATTGCTCCTGTATTCCTGTCCTCGTCGTTCCCAATTCGGTCGAAAATTTCTGTTGTAGTCAGGCCGTCTCGGATAATTCGGTGTCCTGTTGTCAAACCTAACTGTGTTAACGTTTCGTTCTCGTATCTCTTGTCCGTCCTACACATACATCGTCATATCTCTGCAAATACTCTAAAATGTCTCCCGTTCTGTGATGTTTTGTAAGGCCACGTGTTGTCTAATTTCCTGTTCAAAATGTCGTGATAGGTACTTGATAATCTGTCTGTCCGTCAATGGTGGATTCAGTTGTTTGGCCACACTGTACTTGCGGATGGCATATTGCTCCCTAGATCCTGCAAACTCTCCCTTAAATTTTCCTGTAATCAAGTCGTCCCTAATCTGATCCTGTTTGTGATCACTCCAGTAATGTTGTAAAAATTTGTCTTCAAAGTCCTGATACGTGTCTATGTCCTGTCCTACTAAATTGTACCATGCTTCCGCGTTGTCCTTTAATAAAGCCTTTATCGTATTTAGTTTAGTCTGTTCGTCAAATAAATTTCCCACTAGATTTCTTACACTATTAATAAAAATTTGTGGATTTACTCTGTTATCGCCATAAAACTTCATGTGTTGGTCCAATGATACGCTACCTGTATAAAATCTAGGACCATCCCCCGTTAAATTTGACATGTTGTATTTAATACTACTAACTTCGCGTTCTACCCTGCCTAACTGATCCCTACATGAGTCCGTTACTTCAGTCATTTTTACGTTTATTACTTCTTCACAGAAAATGCGTACTTCGGACCTTAAATGTCCCATTTCCTGTCGAAGACCTGTAATGTCACGCTCATTTTTTCAACCCTATTTTCTACTTCCCCAGTTTCACGGTAAGACTATCTTTAAATTCTGTAAATTCTTTAGTATTTTGTTCAATTTTCCCGCTTATCTGCTCTAATTTTTGGTTGGACTCCTCCTCGCTCTATTAGATTCTTCCCTAGCTCTATTAGCTTCATCGCTTAGCAGTTCTAATTTTCTATTGATTCTTCCCTAGCTAATCGCATTTCCTCTAACATTCTCATCATTAACTCGTTTCCTTGATCCCCTGATTCCGTCCTCGACTGATCTCTACTGCCTCCAGCTTCTTCCATTTTCGAAATTTTCTCACACAATGCACTATCGTCACTTCCAATTTCCACTCCTTGACTCCTTAACCACTCCTTTCTCTGCATACGTTCTACTCACTCACACACTCTAAAATACTCTTAAATTTATACACACACGAAACTCTCTCTCTCAGATCGCCAGTTTCCTGGAATAAAATAACAAAATTTTATTTGGAACTCGAGCCTCACTTTTGGGTCGCCAAGAATGCTGTGAATCTTCTCATATCTACAGGTACTGGCCCTTTAAAAAACATTCGAGCCCCACAGTTTGGGCGTCAAGAATGCTGTGTAACCTCTCATCTTTGCAGGTACTGGCCCTTTAAAAAAAAACATTCGAGCCCCACAGTTTGGGCGTCAAGAATGCTGTGAAACCTCTTGAATTACCTGGTCCGTTGATTCCTTCTGTTAATCGCCTCGGCTGCTCTTCTAGATAACTTCCATTCTCAATCATAAAATTAAACAACACATTCCTACCACAAACATCAACGTTAACTCTATTTACATCAATATTCAGAATACATTAAATTTTCAAATTAAATTTGAACATAAAATTCAGTTTTAAAAGAATTTCCGGATTAATTTTATTATCATTTTACTGTGCATCCAAAATTAAAGTCCTTGTTGGATGCCTACTAATTAATATAACAATATAAGCAGACCGAGTCTGAGTATAAAGGAGCATCTACCACCCCTTTACGTTAATTAACCAGGTTTGTCTAATTGAGCTCAAAGACCTACCCAAAGTTTCATCCTATTCCCGAACATCAAAACAAAATACCCTTTTACTTAAACAAGCAAATTTCATCTTAAAATTAAATTTTTATGGTTAGAAAATTCCACTAATGTCCATTTAAAGTAAATCAATTATAAAGTCATTCAATACACACAAAAATGTCAAACAAAATAGTACAATTTACCTGAAGGTTATTGTCCTCGTAGCTTCAGTGTAATCGTCCCTTTGTAAATCACACCATTCCAACCGGATTCTATTTACAGCTTCATGTTGTCAACGCTTTAAAATGTTCTCCATCACCATTAATTTAAAGTTGTTTCTAGGCTTTTCCGGAACTCATCTGTGTATATCTGCCTCTGGTTCAGTGGATGCAGACACATTTACGAACCATTTAGTCATTAACACCCCGCAAAATAGCAAAGAAATTCATACTTCCTTTTACCAATATTACCAATATACGCCAAAACTGCCTACTTTTGGGTATACATTTGTCGTTGTAAATTTTACTAATTGGTACCGTGATAATAAACTTTTATTACCTTGTATCTAAGTGCACTGAAGTACATTCATGTTAGCACGTAAAATAACCAACTATTTTGAGTCACTAAAATATACTAGCACACTTTAAATTATTTAATCAAACTAAAATGCACTGTTTAATATCAAGTCGCGGATGCACGAGCTTTTAACGCATCGAATCGTCGAAAGTCTAAGAGTCTAAGAGAGAAAACACATATTCCCGCCTGTATATATAGCGAATAGCCGACACGTCGCTTTGTTCCCTAAAACGGGTAATTCCAACGAATTCCTCATTCTACGTTCCCAGTCTGTAGCCTGCACGTCGATTTTATGAATTTAGTCCTCACCCCATTGAGATCTCAGAAAATTTCAACACGGCCCGCAAAGTTGTCCGAGAAAAACTAATTACTTTTATACAGAAATTGTTGTTCTACCTCTGATATATGCATCCTATTTTTAACCAATCGCAACCCCTTGACGTTGCTTAAATCCCGCCCTTTACAATATGTGTCTTTGCTTGACGCATTTTCTCTTTCCTTTTCTAACCTGTTCGTATTGGTGCAAATTTAGATTCTTTATTATCGATTATATTTTAGTCCACGCGGACTGTTATCTGGGTTTAATAAACCCGTATCGCACATTCTCGTGAATACTAAGTCCCAGTTTCTCCAAGATTCTTTGAAACATTAATTATTTGCCAAATTTACGCAGAATGAGCTTTTTAAAAATACGCAGGTGTTCTGTATTTCCTGCTAAAGCATCTGATCGTTTCCAATATCCTTAGAATCAACATGTTTATCCAAACAAATTAACTTGAAATTGCCTTTTAAAACACGCAGGGTGTTCAAACGTAACATTTTAAATAACCTTCCTACGATTTGACTATTATTGGGTTTTCACAAGCTTCTATAGGTATTATGTTATTAACGGTTTAATTAACTCCAATTAAATTGATTTCTATCCTTTCATTTTTAGCGAATACAACTTAAATATTAATTATTATATGTACACTTTGTTTTACTACCGGTTACTTAAAATAGGGTTAATTAATATAAACTTTGCACGTAATTTCCATTTGTTTAGGAATAATTAAATTATCCACTGCGCTTTTCAATACTGCTTCTTTTGATGTAAAGCGTCTTATAGATAATTTAAATTTCTTATTTTACTGAAACGACCGAGTTTATTTATGCTTCAAGGTTTTAATAAAGCGTATTATTTAATGAAATTCCTTATACACGGTAATTAAAATTATTTGATTTGATTATTTAATTTTCTACCCTGGTCTAAATATGAGTAATATATATATATATATATATATATATATATATATATATATATATTATGTAATAGAATATAATAGGAAAATATTAGAAATTGTTAAAGAAATCATAAGTCGAGTACAACAATGTAAATCAAGGATAGATATAAAGAGGTTGTTAACAGTTCATGAGAACGGATGCAATACAATGTATTCCAGACGATAGTGATACTGCAGGTGGCAGGTCACAGACGGTTAAGATACCGCAATTACCTAGAAAGTAAGATTGTAACAATGTATTAATGAATAGAATTAAGAATAAGCAGACATGAGCTCTGCAAGTTCCCACAGAATTGTGAGGAGCAGGGACAACATAAATACCCTGGGAGCCCCGAGACCAGTCAGTCAGTCTAAGTATTGCAGCTTTAGCATTGTTGTTTACCTAGGCTACTCGCCCTAATATTAGTTCAATTAATCATTTTATTTCGACTTAAAGTTTTATAAATCAGTTTATCCAAATTTCATAATTAATGTCTGTTTAAGCAAATAAATTGTTACGAAGAATTGGAAGTAGTTTTTAAAAACACCGCTCCCAAGGCCCGAAACGTAACCTCGCCCTAATATTAGTTCAATTCATCATTTTATTTCGACTTAAAGTTTTATAAATCAGTTAATCAAAATTTCATAATTAATGTCTGTTTAAACAAATAAATTGTTACGAAGAATTGAAAGTAGTTTTTAAAAACACCGCTCCCCAAGGCCCGAAACGTAACTCGCGTTTCGAGCATGAAGAAGAACATCTTCAAAAAATGCATATATGTGTGTAAATACGATGGGGGTAAGGCTTCAGAGACACCCGGTCCAATTATCATGAAATTTAAAATATACAGGTCTCTCTAATGTTTGCAGTAGAATGGGTCAATAAGGGGGCAGAGGAATTTGAGCGCCGTTAAACTCAAAAATCCTCTATGTTTCCCGACATATTTTTAGTGCATTCATTGATTTTATTAAATTTCTGGTGGAAAATGTTAAATGACTTTAAACTAAATCACCTCTTTTTAATTTTCAAATACGCATTCTTGTTTTGCTACTTTATTGCGAATTGGGAAACTAATTGTTTCAGCTTTTTCAATAGCTTCTACTGTTTGTAAAAGAAATGGTAACAATTAACGGTATGGAAAGTCAAGTGCTGTTGTAATTTAGGGGTGTTAAATAAATTTTACGTGCAAGTTACTTCAAATTGTTTGGGATGAACTAGTTGCTTAAAAGCAGTGTGCAATTTGTATGTAAACTTGATGCTCGATCGCCGAAGATATGCCTAATGTGAACATTGCTACAACCAACTTTTTCTATTTTTTAACCAACTGCGTACTTAAACGTAAAATATTAAAATACCAAAAACTAACTTAGTACATTATGATTATTATATGAAAAACCATCGTCTGGCTTGTATCATTCGTCGTACCTGTGTACTATTTTGAAATGATTACTTCAAACGATCTTCAAGTTAACTGAATCATAATTGATTGAAAAATTTTATTAATAAAAATATTGTTGCCATAAATCCAGTATTTATCAAATATTGCATTTAAAAATTCGCCTTCATCGTCCCATCTGGTCGTTAGCCTCTGTATTTCAGCTGCAGTCTTTCAAGAAAAATAGCTACTTTCAGTGATGTCGTGAATTCCCTATCTACTCTTTAACTGGGTTGTTATTTTTATTACGGTAGCAATAACAGTGTTCCGAAAAAGAAATACAAAGGCGGTCTGAAAGAATGGTCGTCTAATATTCTGTCAATGTGAATAGGGTTTAGAATCTTTTGGGTTTAGTATCAACGTTCGAAGTTCATCCTAGTAACAGGTGTGCGTGTGACTACTGTCACCTTATATTTTAATGTCAATATAATGTTGACGAGCTGGAAATAGAACAAACCAAAAAATCTCAAATTCCAACTAAGTTTTTGTGCTACCCAAAAATCTGTACTTTCATTGGTTAAACTAAAATTTGGAGATTGTTTTACAATCAAAAATCGAAAACCGCATTTCATTGGTTAAAGACATCATTAACGTTTTTCAACACAAGAAAAATAGGAAATAAAAGTGTATAAATGAAAATGCAAATTCTGGAAAAGACATTCGTAGTGCTCACCATAGCCTAGGAATCCTCTCTCTTGCAGTGCTCCCCATAGCCTGCAAAACCCTCCCAAGCAACGCTTTCCATCGCCTGCTATACTTCGCAACGCAGCGCTCGCCATAGTCTGCGTAATCTCCGACGGTGACGCTGTCCGACGCCGTACCCGGGGCACGGCATTACAATTCATCAATCCATAGTCAACAAACCACGTATGAACGTTAAGATCCGTTCCATACTTCATCGGCAAGTCGTTATTGTGATTGCACCCGTTAAGCTCTACTACAGGGACGACATCCCCGTAGAGGCATCACTACCACCAAGCCTGTCGAAGAGGTCAGAAGACGACCGCAGACCTTCTGAACTCTCTATACTTGTATATATTGTAAATTAGTAGTTTTTAAGTTCATATAATTTCAATTCATAATTCTTTTTAACGTAACGTTGACCCACAATTAAATATGAAGCCTTCCGAAGTGTTCCAAAGACAATCGAAGACTTCCTTCTATACTTGTAAATATTGTAAATTAGTAGTTTTTAATTTCAAATCATAACTCTTTGTGACTTAACGTTGTGCCAAAGGAAGAAACGAAACCTTCCGAAGAGATTCGAAGGCCACCGAAGATGTCTGGGTCTCTTCAACCTGTACATATTTCCTAATCATCGTTGTTCAAGTTCACACTGGGCCTCGTAAGCAACTTCCGAAGCATTCCGAAGACTACCGAAGACTTATACACCCCGTTAAATTGTACATACATTCATTTAATCAGTGGTTAAGTTCATTTCTGGTTCCACAAGCAACCATGACGCCATCCGAAGACTTCCGAACTGCTAAATCATTCAAATTCACTCTTATTTTATGTAATTTTGGAACTTATAATTATTTTGCTTATGTTTATTAAACAATTAATCAAGCTAAGCCCACTTGTTTTAAGACGCCTCCCACTCGAACGATAACAATACTTGTGAACGCGTAAACTCTGTAGTATTATAAAATACCACGAAATGGTTCAACATCGAGTTGCAACTATTGGGATACATATTCCAAGAATTTATATTTTGAAAAAAGCATTGCATATCACATGCCCACTTCCTGCTGCATAATGAACTGAAAAAGGCTTTTGTATCGTTTGTTGTGCTCAAAAACTATCGAACACTTTCGTAATTTTTATATATTTTAATACTTATTGCACGATTCAAGTTCTACATTTTATCTTCAACATGTCAGATTTTGATAGTGACGATAGTGTTAAGGACCTGGACTATGCTCTCGTTTTAAGCGACACGAGTGGAAGTAGCAGCAATATTATTGTGGCCGCGCTTCCTACCAAAAATAAAAGATGGTTGTATTGCTATGAAAATTAAAAGCAAATTTAAACCCTTTTTTCATTTTAAAGTGGTTTCCGAAGACAATAAAATAGCAACTTGTATATTGTGCAAGAAAACGTTGAGTTTAAAATGAGGACATCAAGTACAACAAAAGGCGTATGCAACAAAAACATCAAAAAGAATGTAAAATAATCTATCCCAGTCAGTCAGAAGCAGAACCGAGCAACACCAGTGGAAGCATTCGAAGATTTTTTACTACCAGTTCGGTCGAAACAATGATAAGATACGTATACCTTTTTATAAAAATGACTAGTTGGTATTAAATACACCTTGTAACAAATACAATACGTCCGCCCCTGCGCATAGTATACGTTCTAGGCGGAACAAATATCAGTGATTTTACCTAAATGTTTAATTTTGTTTGATTCACATTCATGTATATTTGGTTTAAGTTCATTAAAAGTTTAACACAAAATAACGTCTGTTGATTTAATCCAGCAGAACCCCATTTCAAATTAAACAACATAACAATCACGTAATAATAAGTGGCGCCCAACGTGGACCCTAGATTCAATTGCAGATGTTTTCGTGACGTTATTAACAAGTATCGATTGTAAACAACTTCAACTTCGCGACCGTGACCGTAACCGTGCCGCGCAGGTTCATAAATTAATGTTTCGATTTCGATTGTTATTGTTTACGTGTTTACGTTATGATACAATTTTGAAAAGTTTTGTGTGTGTGACTCAGAAAGTTATTGATGCAGTAAAGTGATTGGAATTTGGATACGTTTGCTGGCATTCTGTAAGGTACTTTTGGATGTTTTGGATAAAAACCTGTAGTACGCTTGTTTGTTTGTATACACATAATTCATCGCGGAAGGTCAAGAAAGCTATTTGCTTCGCTCTACTACGAGTAGAATTTTTCGCAAGCAGAATTCAGTACTAGACCTTGTTTCGGAAATTTTAGAAACAGTTGTAAACAAAGTGTTTGTTCGCGAATCCGAAATGACTGTAAACAATGTGGTTCTTAGTAATGAACAGTTCCAAGAACTGCTAGGACGTTTGTCAAATACGCAACAACCTATATCGGCTTCTGTTAATACCAGTAATTTAGCAAATTGCGCTTCGCGTTTTGATGGTTCAAAATATTCGGATGTTAATGGATTTTTTGAGGCGGTAATCATTTATATTGTATGCGAGTTACTGACGAAAACGCAGTCAAAGGGTTGCCAATGTTACTTGATGGATTTGTATCGACGTGGTATCACGGCGTTAAAGATACAGTGCAATCGTGGGATATGGCGCTAAAATTGCTTAGAACGACTTTTGGTCCACAAAAACCGTCATACAAGGTGTATCGTGAATTGTTTGCGGTAGAACAAGATCTTTATACACCTACGGACGTTTTTATTTGTAAAGCGCAATCGATTCTTGCACAATTGCCGTCGGGAACGTTATCTGAACAAGTGCCACTAGATATGATTTATGGACTTTTGCATAACAATGTTCGACAGAAAATACCGCGCGATAAAGTAAACGATTTTAATGAACTTTTGTCTCAGTCGAGATTGGTATAGAAGAAAGTTTTGAGCGACATGAGACGGAAAATACTATTTAACGTATTTATTCGTTGTCATTACTGTAAAAATACGGGACATACAAAAAGTGAATGTCAAAAACTTTTGTCGAAAAATAAAAATAGCGACTCTCTAAAAGTTGTTAGTAGAATTTCGCGATAGGACAATTCGGGAATTAAACAAAAACCTTCGGTTAGACCAATTGCATATTATGGTTGTGGCAAACAGGGATTTATTCGTGCAAACTGTCCTTCCTGTAAAACCATTGAAACCGAAGCACTAAAATTTCTTAGCATGGACGCTTTGATTTCTCCGCAACTAAAACCGGTCCTGCGCGTGAATATTTTAAATCACCGTGGTCTGGGAATGGCGGATACGGCCGCTAAACAAAGTATAGCAGGCAGTACCCTCTACCGTATTTTGCTAAGTGAAGGGGTAGAATTTCAAAAGGTACCTGTTACTATTAAACTTGCGGATGGCTCCTTCAAACATAAGGACGTTTTAACTACGTTGGTTGATGTAAATTTGAAAGATAGGGTTATTCCAACGAAATTTATAATCCTACCTGACTCTGAAAACAATACGTTGTTTGGGATTGATTTTATAAAATAGGCGAAAATTGTTTTGAACGTTGCCAGTGAAACATGGAATTTCCTGGATTTGCCAAATTGTATTTTTTCTTTGGTATTTGAAAATTCGTTTGAGAGGAATATTTCTGCAATTAAAAATGCACCATCTCTTGAGCCATGTAGTCTGGATAATCTTAGGTCAGATGAAGGCGCGACGTTGACATTCGAGAAACTCGGTCGTCTTAGTACGTTTCTTGAAGAACGACATAATATCTTCAGTCTGGGAGGAGACCCCACACCATATGCTCAGCATAGCATAAATACAGGCGATCATGCACCCATCGCCTTACCTCCCTATCGCTTATCTCCTGTTAGAAAGCAACAGTTAAAAGCAGAATTACATAGACTTCTTAAAGATGGTATAATTGAAGAGTGTGAAAGCCCGTGGGCAGTTCCAGTAGTATTGGTAGCGAAAAAGGACGGAGGTGTACATTTGTGTGTAGATTATCAGAGATTAAATGCGATCACTGTGAATAAATATTATCCGTTGCCGCGTGTAGACGATTTATTGCATGCTGCTAAGCGAACATTTTTTATGTCAACTACTGACTTACGTTCTGGTTATCACCAAACCTCCGTAAAAGATAGTGATCGAGATAAAACTAGTTTTGTAACCACTTTCGGGACGCATCGGTTCCTACGTCACCCGTTCGGACTAAAGACTGCTCCGAGTACTTTTCAACGATTAATGGACCAGTTTCGTCGAGGACTAGGTGATATTTTAGTGTTAGCATACTTGGATGATCTTATCGTGTTATCAAGCACTTTTGACAATCATCTAGAGGACTTGAAATTAGTATTTGACCCATTAGACCAGTTTAAATTGCGTGCAAATAGGGAAAAATGTGTTTTCGCTAGTGCTTAAGTCAAATATTTAGGTCATATTATTACGCCTTCTGGTATTTCTGTGAATCCTGGAAAAACGGCAGCAATGGTTAATAGGCTCGCCCCACGAAATGTAAAGGAAGTTCAATCCTTTTTGCAAACCGCTAGTTGGTACAGACGATTTATTGAGAATTTTGCTACGATATTTCGACCGTTAAGTGATTTAACGAAGAAAAATGCTATTTGGAAATGGGAAAAAACCCAACAAAATTCATTTGATGCGTTAAAACGATCATTAGTTTCAGCTCCGGTCTTGAGACAGTGTATCGAAACAAGACCGTATTTGATACGTACGGATGCTAGTAATTATGCGTTAGGGGCAGTGCTTTTACAAGGCAAAGGCGCTGAAGAGCACCCTATAGAATACGCCAGTCGACTTTTTGACTAGCGCCGAGAGAAATTATGCCACGTCGGAGCGAGAGGCCCTGGCGGTGGTATGGGCTTTGAATAAATTTAGGGGATACATTGAAGGCTGTTCTGTTACTGTCCAAATGGATCATCAACCTTTGCGATGGTTAATGAGCATTAAGTATCTCACTGGAAGGCTGACCCCATGGGCCTTGTTAATACAAAGTTTCGATGTAAAAATTGAGTATTTGCCAGGGAAACGAAATGTAGTCGCAGATACATTATCACGACCTCCCTGTAGTCACGACAATGTAGAGACTTGTGGTGTATGTCAAATATCTGTAGAATTGCCTGATCGTTCAGCAGATGAAATTCGACGCGAACAACTAAAAGATCCGGACCTTGAAAAAATAATTCGTAGTTTTGAAGATCCGACCGATAATGAATTTTCTAAGTGGACGGATCGTGGATATTTGTTGTCTCATGGAATTCTTTACCGTTATGCCGCCGATGATAGCGAGGAAGCACAACTAGTTGTTCCAGTTCATGAAAGAGAACGAGTTCTCCAGGAGCTGCATGATGCAGCCACCGCCGTTCATTATGGTATATAGCGCTCTTATCTTCGTATTGCCAAAAAATACTATTTTACTGGCATGAGAAAGTACATTAGTGATTATGTAAGCAAATGTGCCGATTGTCAAAGGTACAAGGCTACGAATTTAAAGCCACCAGGAACATTGCTTACTCCCGTTTATGCTCAACGGTTCGAAGTTCTTACAATTGATTTATTTGGGCCACTGCCTAAAGGCCCAAAGGGAGAAAAGTGGATTTTTATTGTGGAGGATACCGCTAAAAAATGGGTAGAATTGTTTGCTTTGGTTAGAGCGATAGCAGAAGAGTGTGCTATCACTCTTGTAGACGGAATATTTCTTCGTTATGGCATACCTAGGAAGATTATTTCGGATAATGGTGTACAGTTTGTATCTGCTGTGATGCAGCAGATTTGTTTTATTTTAGATATTAAGCAATCGTTTACTCCTTTATATCAGCGAATATGGTGGAACGCAAAAATAGAGATTTGAAGCCAAAACTCGCGATGCTTGTGAGTACGGATCACAGAAATTGGCCTGTAAAGTTGCCCTATATCCGTTTCGCAATGAATTCGGTTTGGTGTGAAACAACTGGTTATACCGCCGCGTATTTGTCATTCGGAAGAGAAATTCGGACCCTGGATAATGTTAAAAATGATGTAAAAGTTGTATTGGAGAGTGACACTTTTGTGCCACAGATAACTCCATATTTAAAGGAAATGGTCGAAACTTGGCGTGAATCGAAATTTTGTACAGAAACGAAGCAAGACAAGAGAAATGTCTATGCTAATGCCAAACGACGCGAAGTAGAAACCTACAAGGTTGGAACTTTAGTGTGGGTTAGCACTCATGCTACGAGCAATTCGGTGAAGGGACAAATCAAAGTTTTACCCTAAAAGAGACGGTCCCTACCAAATTTTGAGAGTTGTCTCATCCGTTAGTTATGAAGTCGGAATAGTTGGTCCTGGAGTCATTCCTCTTGGAATTTATCACGTGTCTTCTCTGACCCTCGCTAATATTGACCTTTCAGAGAAGCCCATTGCTGAGTTGCGTTTACGAGGAAGACCAAAAAGGAAAATTTGGAATGTGGCGGTCACTTCTCGGGACGAGTGTGCGACCGGGAGGGGAGACTGTAACAAATACAATACGTCCGCCCCTGCGCATAGTATACGTTCTAGGCGGAACAAGGCCGAGCGCGCCTTATCAGTAGTGAGTCGTGAGAGTCCATCTATGTATGCCGGTCGGTTGAGAACGCGCCGTGAACTATTATAATCAATATCAGCGATTTTACCTAAATATTTAGTTTTGTTTGATTCACATTCATGTATATTTGGTTTACGTTCATTACAAGTTTAACACAAAATCACATCTGTTGATTTAATCGAGCAGAACCCCATTTCAAATTAAATAACATAACAATCACGTTATAACATTATATTTATCCTTAATTCACGATATATTTGCTGCCTTGTAGAGTTTTATAACTTGTTTTTTTTGCAAAAATAATATCTGGTTATTTTCTGAAATTTCAATTCTGCAGGTTTTTGTGAGAAACAGAATATATCATACTAAAAATAAAATTTAGTATAGTTTCTATATAAAACACAATAAATTTTTCAATTTTCACTAACATCTTTTACTACCGAATGTTTAAAAAGTTGGTGTTTAGTAGAAATAGAAATAATAAAACAGACTCAGCTTCATTTCAGGTATCTGAGATTAACGAAGTAGACGGCAATTTCTTTGTTGAATGGATTGCCATTAAATACATTCTATTTTCATGTTTTGAAGATGATGTTACACGCGATTTTTTTACACACATTCAACCCGGAATCAAGTTACCTGGAAGAAAAGCTTTACAGAATATGGTACTAACTCGTTTCAATAAAGTACAGAAAAAAGTCATGACTATTTTACAGCAAAATAAATCAAAAATATCACTTACCATAGACGGATGGACGGCAGTGAATGGAAAATAATATTATGGGATAAATGCCCACTTCATTGACAGAAATCGAGAGCTACTATCAATTGTAATAGATTTTGTACCTTCTCATGAACAACACACAGGCAAAGCCATCGCTAAAGTATTTTTCGAAACATTGCAAAAGTATGGAATTGAATCGAAAATTCACGGTATTACAGTTGACAATACAGCATCCAACACCTTATTCATGCGTGAGCCGAATACCATTATACCAGATTTTGACAACATCAACCAACATTTTAGATGTATGGCACATGTTGTAAACTTAGACGTGCAAGCCATGTTGGAAACATTAGACCTAAGCCCAACAGAAGGCGGTGATGAACTTGACAGCGATGAAAGCGAAGACGACAATGACAAAGATTATATTATTAATAGAAATCCTAACAACTATATAAAAAAGGTCCGAAGTTAATTCAAAAAAGTTAAAATATCAGAACAGCTAAGTATTCGTTCTCAAAGTACCTGCCAGACTGCTGGGGCACCAACTGAACTATCCCCGTTCTTGATGTCTCCACCAGGTAGAACTCCACTTGCAATACGTTGAACGTAGCGATAAAACTAAAGAAAGGAATTATGTGTTCATGTAGCAGTGATTATGTGTTGCAAAAGTTTATTTTAAGTGAAAATGAGAAGCTAATTTTAGATTCGGTTGTAAAGTTCTTAAAATTTTTCAAAAAGGTCAGTGAAACACTAGGGAGTGATAGATTTGTTAGACTACCATCTGTAGTAGTTAGTGTTAACATGCTGCTAGATACAATAGAAAGTGCCGCAAAACTTCTGAATGATAAGGTAAGCCGTTCTACAGTTGACGAGCAACTAAGAATTGCATTTCAGGCCGCAAGGGATAAAATCATAAAGCACTATCAACTTACAACTGGATTTATTGTGCAGTGCTAATCTTAAATCCAAGACATAAACTTGAAGCTTTTGACTTAACATCTTGGGATGCAGCATTAAAATTGGGATCGTTTTCTACTTTTAAAAATCAGTTGGAAAAGTACGAAGTGGAACAAAAAAGTGAAGAAATGCCGCACGTTTCATCATCAGGCTGTATTAATGAAACTTCCGACGATGACTTTGACCTTAATGCTTTATACAAAACAAAAAGCAAAAAAGTGACGAAACTTCAATTAGCAATGAATTTGTTAACTATATAGCTTTTCCTCGTTGCGACGTTCGACAAAAAATATTAAAGTGGTGGTAAACAGAGGAAGAGCGATTTCATGTACTTGGTCGAATGGCCAAAAATTTTTTAAGCATGCCAGCAACATCAGTACCAGTCGAAATTATTTTCGAAAGCTGGATTAGTAATTCGAAAAACAAGAAACGAATTGGATCACGAATCAGCTAAAAGTTTGTTGTGCTTAAATTCTTGGTTAGGGAACACATTTCTTCAACTTTAAAAACCTAATTTGGTTAATTGTTTTTATTGTACTAGGTTATCATAAAGTAAGGGAGTAGTGAGGTAGGGCCGGTCCTACTTCAAAACGCGACAGACGTATTTTCCATGTGTAGAATACGGCTGAATCGTTTTGAATTAGGATCGGCCCTATATGATTTCAATGTAAAATAGTTGTGAAAACATGAATTCTTCTATACTTTCAATGTAAAATGCTTGTGGGCACGTTTTGAATTAGGATCGGCTTTATATTACTTTCAATGAAACACACACGTATGTTGAAAAGTGCAGAGAAGAATGTGTGTAGCTGTTTTGAATTCGGTTTTCTATCGAGAAGTTAGACGTGCACCGTTTTGAATTAGGATCGGCGTTATATACTTTTAATGTAAAATGTGAAAACCTGAATTCTTTTCAAATGTAAAATACTTGTAGGCACGTTTTGAATTAGGATCGGCTTTATATTACTTTCAATGGAACACACGTATATTGAAAATGTAAGTGCAGAGAAAATGTGTGTAGATGTTTTGAATTTGGTTTTCTAGCTAGAAGTTATAAAGTATGACAGATGCAAAATATTGCATTCAAGTCAATTGTGTTTAATTAAAATGGATTCTGATTTATGTTTAGAGGCTGCAAATCACACATGGGCCGGTTTCAATTCAAAATGTGTTCACTCTTGTGATAGGTTGAAAAGTGGGTTGGCAAAGTACGCAGATGGTGGTAATCTGCTATATAAGGAGATTGCTCCTGATATTAATTTAATTAGTCGAAGTTTACTGCATATATTTACATACAAACATGTATATAATCGATATTCAGGGATTTAAATACAAGAAAACGAGTTTGTGTGCAAAGAAATTGCGGTTTTGGACTTGTTGTTAGGTGATGTTTGACATCAAATTTTTAAACTGCCAATGCAGTCTAGTTGTTTGAGTCAAGATCATATAAAACATAACGACTGGGCGACAAGGAATATTCATGGTCTTTCTTGGGATGAATCTTCAACGGCTGGAATGGTGTCAACATATATAGCGCTTTATTTGAAGCAAATTATCCGACCCGGTCAAGAAGTATTTGTGAAGGGTCTAGAAAAGAAGAAATTGATTGAAACATACATAATGCAAAACTTTGTAACTGATATGCTTGCACTAGGTTGTCCTAAGCTATCGGAGTTAAAAATCAACAATCGTTTAAAATATAACATACATTGTTGTAAACACAGCAATAACAATCTGCAATGTGCAAAACAAAATACCTTTTATTAAAAGAATGGCTTGATAATAATAAAAACAATAGAAAAATTTTGTTTGTATTATTTATTTTAATATAATTTTACAATGTTAGCCTTACAAAATTCCTTTATAATAATAATAAAAACAATAGAAAGATTTGTTTGTATTATTTATTTTAATATAATTTTACAATGTTAGCCTTATTAACTATTATTATAACAACTTCTAGCAAACATTATTTTTATCGATCCAGCTATTGTGTACGTTAGAGAAGCCTAACCATTTTACAAATACTTTATTTCCACTCTTTCTTAGGACTTTTTCTACCAGGTAAATTCCTGGATGTTTAACCTTTTGCAACTCCGTTTCATAAAATGCACCTTTGATTTCTTTCTCGTCTTGATCTTCTAATATATATGTTGTCGGATTGGTTACATTTACCTTTTTAATCTTAAAAATTTCATTTGACCAGTTTGGTGTGTAACCTTTCGTAAATGCTTCCCTGTGTTTACTAATCCTCACACTGTCTTTAATTGAATATTTTGGTATTTTGGTTGCAAGTTTGATGTGGGTAAATGATGATTTAAGAATAGTTTTTTCAATTGATTTATCAACTTTTACAGGTTTGACTCCGATAGTATTGTGAACTGTATTGTTGTATTGTTTCACAATATCGCTTAAATTTTTTATCCAATTGTAAGAACCGTTCAGGTTAAACAAGCGCCACATTTTTCCCTTTAAAGTTCTAATTACACGTTCCACAATGCATGCTTTCTTTGTAGAAAAACACTATAATGGTTTATGCCATATGTCCGCATTAAGGATTGAAAGTGTTTGTTATAATATTCTTTACCAAAATCAGACTGCAAATTTCTTGGAGGATTTTTAAATTTATTTAAAATTGTTTTCATTGCAGCAGTAACATCAATACCCGTTTTACTTTTAAGTGGTACAGCCCATACGTATTTGGAGAAACAATCAATAACTACTAAAATGTATTTAAATCCTTTGTTTGTTTGCGAATATGGTAGCATTTCAATCAGATCGGTCTGAAGAAGGTCATTTAAACCTTTTACTATCACTTTGCGTCTCTTGAAATTTATTCGTGCTGGTTTATGAAGTTCATTTACTATATCCTCTTTCACTTTTGATTGAGCAACTAACATAATACTTTTTTCTAATCAGGATTTATTAAATACAATTATTTAAGATACTTCTATGTTTGAATGTCGCGGGCTCCACTTGCTTTGAAAGGAACTTTTAATATAAAATCAAGAAACATTGTGGTATTGTTAATGATAGCACCGCTGTTACGAAAGCTGATTACATCCATACGTTTAAGCAAAAATCCTTGTAACTGTGCAATTACATAACTTTTTTCGTTTATAAGAATTTCAATGTCTTGCGGGTATCCTTTAATATTCTCAATGACTGCTTCCTCATAAGGAAATTCATAATTATGTTTAATATTGAAAATAAGAAATGTCTTATCACCGTCGAGGAATGTATTAGAGTAAAACGTTGCTACTACCGTGTAATGTAGCATATGTAACTTATACTCAATCAAGGTTTCAAAACCTTCACTTTTGTTTTCATATTCCTGTTCACTTATATCTATTTTACGGTTATGTAAGTGCCTTCCAAATTTGTCAATTGTCATATCATCTAATTACTTTTGCCTCACGCAATTCTTCAATGATCGAATTTATTTCGTTGCCGTGACCTGTGTGTCCAGCAGTCTGTGATGAAACTAATAGTCGTAATCTATCAACAAGTTCATTGGGATCATTCCAATATAAATAATCTATTGCGTTATTTGATACTTCCATTGTCATACCGTCTCCAAGACGCTTTCTATAGGGTAATGTTCTAGGTCTACGGGGTGTTTGGGGAAGTATGTTTAATGTAGATATTATATTTTGTACTTATATGAAGTATTACCCTGAATTTGTTCTGTTTCAGAATAATATCTTCTATTAGCATTTGTTCTTTTACAATATCAAGGTACGACTTTAGATCTTGATGACTGTACCCGACAGGATATTTTTAAACAGTAGTTCGTATAATCCAGGAGTACCTGTATATTTCAAATCATTTATTAGAACATTTTCATCATCCAACGCGAAATTCGAATTGCCTATCATAAGACCATTCGAATCAGGGTTAAACCTAATACCATATTTATGATCAAATTCGTTCTTAACATCTTTAAACATATTGTAAATATATTCTCGAGGTAGCGGATGTAGCTGTTCGAGATAATGTGTCATACCAGGTGAATCGGCAAAGCTTTGAATATATTCCTGAGCTTCTTGTGCATTTCGATTAATTTCTGCTTCGTATTCATTCTCAACATCATCATCATTTACCTCTAGGGCATCATTTTTATATTTGGTATATGCTGTGCAATAACCGGCGAATCAATATAGTCAACGTTCCTTTCTAGCAATGTAGGTTTAATTTTTTACACTGCTATGAGGCAGTTCTTCTTCTTCTTTAAATTTCTTTCTTTACCACACTTTCCCCATCCAGTTTATTAGCAATAGTTTCTAATCGTGATGTTATGGGTAATATTGATTCCACTTGGACGACTTCATTATCTTTTAACTGACGCAATTTGTTTTTACAATGTTTCTTTTCTTAATTAAAATTCTTTAAGTTTTATCGACTCCTTATTCATTGCGTAAAAGTTTATTGTAATAAAAAATTCTTCGATGCTAACGATACTTGCGTCTCTCAAGGTTTAAATATGTATGAAGTGATCAAAACCTATTCGGTACCTTCCTTGATCTGGTTCACTATCTTTGTCTACAACTAAGAAACCGTATTTGTCTCGCCAACAAGCAGCACATATTTCACGGAATTTATCATACTTCATGTCAGTATTGACGTGATCGTCATATATATGTTTTAAGTTTAAATCATCTTGTTTAAATAAAACTAAAGGATTAGCATTATCACGTAGTAAGTGCTTAGGTATACGAGTATAACTTTGACAAAGGTAAAAAACTGTCTACTTGTTTATGACGCCCCATACTAAAGTATTCCCTAATGATACCTTGTTTATCGCAAGCTACATCATCAAAAACAAATATAGAATTATTTCGAGCATCAGATGGTGATATAATATTATCAGAACTGGAAAATGTATAATATTTGATCCCTTTTATTGGTTGCAGTAGACTTTCAAGGTATTGATACTTTGGTTGATAAAGTGATTTAGAATAAACATATACGTTTTCAAACTTTAAACCATTAGGATGTTCTATCAACCCAATCATAACGTTGGTTTTACCGCAATTTGAAGGACCAACAACTTGACATCGAATAGATGCAGGTAGAAGAACGCTATGTTTTTTCTTTTTAGCTAAAGATTGCGCACCAATGTCATTATTGTTTATGGTTAAAGGTGTTGATTGTTTCACAACATGCATGTTTGCAAGTACTAAATTCGATTTGTAAAAAAAAAGTAGAATTATATATATATAAGAAACGGCTAGTATATAAAGAATCATTAATTCATAATATTTTATTTATTTGCTGCACAGCTTGAGAGGATAGTTGTCCTCTAATAATTACATATAATAATTCTAAAACTACTGGGAACGGACTATTAAATACTGTAATTAACAATTTACCATTCGAAGCGCATATTCCGGGTTACAAATTTTGCGGTCCGGGTACAAAACTAATCGAACGGTTAGCTCGAGAAGACAAGGGAATAAACAAGTTAGACGAGGCTTGTAAGGAGCACGATATTGCATACTCCAAAGAAAAGGATCTATCTAAACGCCATCAAGCAGATTCGAAGTTAGCTCAGTTAGCTACAGAAAGACTAAATTCTGGTGACTCGTCTTTAGGTGAAAAGTAGCAGCATTTGGAGTAGCTACCGCAATGAAAGCTAAAGTAAAACTTGGTATGGGTGCCTGTGCATCACTGAGAACAAAAATATCAATAAAATAAGAAAACTGATAAAGAAACGTAAAATAAGAAGTACGCTAGGTATTAAAAGTATTATCAAACAAGCACGTACAGCTTTAAAAAAGTCTAAAGGATCTAATGTTATGGATGCAATCAACATAGCAATTAAGGCAGCCAATACAGCAAAACAAAAGAAGCATATTAAATCAGCTCGTATTATATCAATTCCTAAAACAGGAGGTTTTCTACCACTAATACCAATTTTTGCAGGCCTAAGCGCTCTTGGTACTCTTACTGGAGGTGCAGCTGCTGTTGCAAAAGCAGTTTCAGATACTAAAATAGCTAAAAAACAACTAACGGAAAAACAGCGTCATAACAAGGCAATGGAGGACATTGCAGTCGGAAACGGCATGTACATCAAACCTTATAAAAAAGGTTTTGGTCTGTTTTTAGCCCCTGCAAAACCTCAAAGGAACGCAACTTGATTTTACCTAATCGTGCACTAAGCAATGTAGAATTAATAGAGTTTGTTAAGCAATTAGAAGTACCATATTTCCGTGGTGTGTTCATGAGAAACAATCTTCCCAAGAAAGTTAATTTTAAAGAATGTGGTATAATTAATTTAGATGGAATAGAAGGTTTAGGCACGCATTGGACCTCTTACAAAAGTACGGTAGTAGCGCTATTTACTATGACAGCTACGGAAACCTGCGACCGCCAACAGAGTTGATAAGTTATTTGAATAGCGGGGGTAAATGTAGAATTCTTTATAACATTAACCAAGAACAATCGTACGGTACTGTGTTTTGCGGTCATTTATGCTTACAATTTCTATGTAGCGCATAGAACTGCGTACGAAGTCGTTATGTCGTACACTTTTACTCTAACGGGAAACACTTCAGTTTTAACAAGCAATTTTAATCCACCTATAAACTTGGATAATGATTCGGAGTACGTATTAAGATTAACAAATTTTGAGTCTTATAACACAATTCCAAACATAGAAAAAGGAATAAATAATAAATTTTATTATGGATCTAACGGAGAATTCATAGAAATACCTGAAGGTGCTTATGAGATTAGAGAAATTAATAAATATCTGCAAAAAGCTTTAGGTGATAAAAGATGGCGTGGTCGTATGGAACAATCACGAAGCGCTAGAAAGACGCCAGCGTATATAGAAATTACAGCTGACAATAATACACTTAAATGTAGTATTAAATGTAGTCTAGATGTGGATTTTACCAAAAAGGATTCAATTGGTTCTCTACTTGGTTTCAATCCACAAAAATTGCTAGCATTTGTCACGCATCAAGCAGACTACACAATCAACATTTGTAAAGTGAATGCAGTTTTAATCGATTGTAATATTGCAAGCGGATCCTATTTAAATAGTAAACCAGCCCATGTAATACACGAATTTTTTCCGCAAGTACCTGCAGGTTTTAAAATTGTTGAGTGCCCACCTACGATTATATATCTACCAATCAAGTCACGTATAATAAATGAAATAATAGTTAAAGTGTTAGATCAAGATGGAAATTTAGTTAATTTCAGAGGAGAACTGCTAACTGTAAGGTTGCATTTAAAAAATCTGCAATAGCCATGGGTATTAAGTATAATGCACGCAACATGTCAAAAATTGCTATAAATGCTGGAAATTTCAAAGCAATCGACACTCGATTGATTGTTTCAAAACCGCTAACAACACAAAACCGGCAGTTTCTACAATCGTTAGGACTGCATTTATTTAATTAAAAAAGTAGAATGAATAGTGAGATACTGAACGTGCGTGAAAAAGTTTACTTCGATAATGCAATTGTTAATATTGAAAACATACTCATCAACCTTATGCTAACACATCTTTAAACAATAATGATGAAATTCGAATCCCTATACAGCAACAAGATGTATACACCTTACCATCGAAGAGCATGCTGTACATAGAAGGCAAATTAATTAGAACAGATGGAACGCCGTCTCAGACAGCAAAGTTTGTAAATAATGGAATTTTGCTGCTTTTTGATGAAATTAGATATGAGATTGGAGGTATCATTGTAGATCGTGTTCGGAATCCTGGATTAACGTCTATAATGAAGGGATATGTTTCATATAATAGCAATCAAAGTAAACATTTACAAAACGCTGGGTGGTCTCCTATGGATGATTCGCAAATAGTTGATTCCAATGGGAATTTTAATGTTGCAATAAACCTTTCAATGGTTCTCGGATTATGCGAAGATTTTAAAAAAATTATTTTAAACATACGTCATGAGTTAGTTTTACTACGTTCCAGTTTTGATACTAATGCTATAATTAATCCTACACCCGATGAAGAAATAAAAGTTGTTTTAAACAAAGTTTTATGGAAAATGCCGCATGTAGTCGTTGATGATACTCAACGAATTAATTTAATAGAATGCGTTGCACAAAATCAGGATTTGCATATTCCGTTTAGAGGATGGGAGTTGCATGAATATCAACTTCTACAAGAAACGAAACGTCATACATGGAACATTAAAACAACAACACAATTAGAAAAACCAAGATTTGTGATTGTCGGTTTCCAAACCAACCGAAAAATAGATACATGAGCAACTACAGTCGTTTTGATCATTGCTATTTAACCAACATGAAACTATATTTAAATTCAGAAATTTTCCCGTACGATAACTTAAATTTGAAGTTCGAGAATAAACAGACTGCGTTGTTATATGAGATGTATGCTCAGTTTCAGCAATCATACTACGAAAAGGAAAATGAACCACTTTTTAATCCTGAAGATTTACGAAGTATTGCACCATTAGTAGTCATAGATTGTTCTAGACAAAATGTAACGTTAAAATCTGGTACTGTCGATATTAGATTAGAATTTGAAACTAGCAGAAACGTTTTGCCAAATACATCTTGTCATTGCCTTATACTTCATGATAAGATAGTCAAATACAATCCACTCTCAAACAGCATAAGAATATTATAATTACTTTATTATTATTATTACTGTACCTTTACAAATTATGAAGAAACAATAAATCATTTAGCAATCACAGTCTATTTATTAATATTTTTACATGCTTTTACAATATCTTTCACATATTATACATTTCTCAAAATAAACTAACTGGTATGTTATTAAGAAACTGGATTTTTTAAAACAGAACGGTTATTACTACTATTTTCTCTACAATACATTTATACTAATATAGTTCAAACTCAGGCAGATTGAAAGGTATCCTATTTTTAGATACATCCAAAAAAAACGGTGTACTTGTGCAGGTATAAACATAACACTGAAGTTTTATAACTAAAAAATTATATGTTAATCGAGATAAAATAAATTGCATTCTTTATTTGAGCCAGCGGTTGAAGCTTCACAAGTCATTTCTGAGTGTATAGTTATACCCCAAGGTTTAGTATCAGTGGTTGAGGTACTAAGAATTCTTTTATCATCACTTGGATTAAGAACAATTTTGTTTTGTTTAATAGTAAAGACATCATGTTTGACTGATCTAATTAAACATTGTTGTTTCTGTACAGACTGGTTATAAAACAAAGCATTCTTATAATCATCAAAAGAAATTTGCTTAATACTTGCTAAGGAAGATCCCTTTGACTTTTTTATTATCCTATCCTGAACTCTGTAAGTGTACATTTTAGATCTAAGCCCTACAAACTCTAGCATGATATCACCATTGTTTTCATCTTTCATAATACCAGGAACTTTTTTATTTGATAATGGAATATGATATTTGTTATGAGGGTCGTAATCGGAAGTATCAAATCTATGAATATCTTGTTTGATATAAGAGTAAATATATTCAACGCTAAACTCGTATATCAAACTATCCGTATCTGTATACAGTAACTTTGCTTTGTTAGCAAATTGCGATTTTATATAACTATAGTGAAATTCATATAAATAGGTTTTTGAAATATCTAGAATAGAGAAACCTACATAAATGGGTTTGTTTAAATAAACCTCTAATTTATTCATTTCTATTAAGACTAGATCTTTGTCTAACACAGTGCAACTATGAAAATTAGGCTTCGCTATGTAACTACGAGCTCCAAACCGCCCTTCCCATTTGCTCACTAATTTCACATCTTTCCTTTTCCGTACGTTTTCCATCATTTTCCATAAACCGAATTTATCATATTTTTATAAAAGCATATATCGAAACTGTTTTTGACTGTTGTCTTAATTTCGTATTCAAATCAATGTATTCTTTTAACCAAGGGCTTGTTTAAATCGAAGTACCTTATGAATTTTTTCAGTTCTAAACCGTAGCTTAAATACATTTTTAAATTCCTATAGTGAATAATATAGTTGAGTTTTGGATATAAAGTTGTAAGTAATTTCTTTAAGTTTGATTTATTTGAAGGTACTGGTGGTATCATATGTTCAGGCGCCAAAGGTAAGTCACTGTGTATTTCATGTAAAGATACTGGATAGTGTAAATCGCATTCAAAAATATATCCTACATCAGAATCATCGGGAATATTAAGTATGTCTAAACGTACTATATCTGGACTGGTACCATCTAAAATTCAAAATCTCCATATGGAAGATATTCAGACATTGCAGCCCCATATAAATTATTAACATCAAAATACATTAAATATTTAGAATCGAAATTTGGATCATAATCTGCATTCATATATTTGTTATTTGCTTTAGCATATCTATTCGAACATTGAGAAACACCGCCACGAATTCCCCGTTCTAAAACATTATTTTTCAATATCAGTAAGCAACTCGAGTTTAACGTTCGTCGTTTTTAACATCGCATCTAGAGCTAAACCAGGAGCCGTAAAGTAGTGAAGCGGATCTAACTTATACGTGAACATACAAGTTTTTCTAAAGTTTTCAAATATATCAGACAAGAGCAGTACATCTGTTTTTAAATATAGGTCTGAATAGTCCCCTAGTGTTTTTATATTAAATGTTTGCCAAACGTGTTTAGCATGATTGTAGTCTTCATCTGATATTTCTTCATTGCGTAAACGATTAAAGAATGCTGTTTTACAGGGTAAATCGGTTTCATTGAGTCTATCCCAAGAGTTAATGTAATCATAGGAAATATACCTTTGCGCGTAAGTAACTGAAACTCATTATCAGTGTTACAATTTTCCTGGTGATGGATTTTTATTATCATCTAAGTAGGAAGCTAATTTTTCGATACTAGATGCCATAAACCTGAATGAATCGATAAATCTAAAACTAACTTTCATACCTTTTACATATTTTGTAAAAGATATGTATTTTCCTTATTTATTGGCAGAATGTTTAACGAACCTGACAACTCTAACGAGATTTTTTTAATAATGAAATGCAAATCGTAGCCTGATAAGTTATGAAAAACTACCGGTATCATATAAGAATTATGATAATTGATGTTGCAATCTTGATGAGCCACTCCTCGAAATTCACCTGTAAAGTGGCAGTGATCGCGAACTCTAATATCATCTATACTAAAAGGTTTATTGCAAATGTGACAGTGAAGGGCAAATTTAAATGTTGACTTTTGTTCTTCCGTTAAAGGATTCATAGGTTTTGGGTTACAGAAAATTTTATTAGTCGTTTCTGAAATCAGTTTCAATTGAGCAACAAACCATTCTATACAATCCTTCCCGCGATACAATTGAAATTTGGAATATTTATTATCATACGAGCATTTCAAATAATACGCTACACTAAAGGGTATATGCCTTTGGTAACGAACTGTGTTTAATATTACCTCAGACTCATTGCATGGTTCTAGTATACATTCGATATCTGCATAAACTACAAATGATACTTTTTCTTGATAGTGGAAATGTTTAAATGTTAGATACTTTTCAGATTCTTCAGGTAATCTTATTGAGCAAGTATTCTGTTTTTCGCAATAATTCGAATGACGCTTAAGTAATGCTGCTGTACTAAAATTATTTAAACATCTATAACAAAAAAACTTTTATGGTGATGTGAAGACAACTGTTTTGCAAATAATTTTGACATATCCTTAATCCAAGTAAAATGAAAGTGATTCTCATTAGCATTTGTAGGACGAGCATATTGTAAGGAATCATTATTTAAAACTAACAGATTAATAGGTTCAATTTTTTAAAATTTTCACTTAAACAAAATGGTAGTATTTTAGCATTTTCTATACAATATAGGTTAATTGCGAGATTGTTAAGCTTTTCAATTTTTTATGTCTTTTAATGCAATTGGAAACTGAATTGAATTGTAGCGTAATACTGTATCAAAATGTGGATAGCTAGATATTCTATGACTATTTTGTTTAGCAGGAAATAAAGCGGAAACCAAGCTCCAAAGAATGCAATGTTGATCGTTATTTATTACATTTACCACAGCTTTTTCTTTTTATAAAGTCCGGGACCGGTACAAACGTTGAACACCCTCCTTTAAGTGGATCATGATTGTTTATATTTACCTTCAAGTGTAAAACTTCTCGGATTGCCCAACCAGAATCTTTCTCGCTAAATTCTTCTAATCGCTTCGAAATCTTGTTCAATACGTTCTCCTTATACCATAGCTTGAGATTGGTATTTATATCGATGTGACGATTTGCAGTAGGAAACGTTTTCAAATCCATTTCGCCAGTTGTAGGCTTAACAAAGTTAGCTGCAAATATTACATTAACTTTCAACATTGACTTTTTTAAGCAAGCAACAATCTTGCGTTTAAAACTAGCGAACGCCTTGTCTAAGAACACTAGAGGATTTCTATAATTTAAATTGGTAATAAGTCCCGTAATTATTCGACTTCCAAAACATGATTGTACATCATGCCAAATCAAATTTTTTCGAGTATGACCTCTAGAAAGCGTTGAATCAACACCTTTTCCACGATATTCCAAAGAGCGTTTCAAGTGCCTCAATCGTACAAGGTAGCTTTTAAGATATGCTAAATTAGATTCCAGTTTACTAGGATTTTCTTGTCGATTGTCTTCGTATATCTTATTTTTAATAGCAAGCTTCAATATACTAATATTTGCTTTGATAACTAAAATGTGTTTCGTTATTTCATTCACTGTTTTCAATAAATTCACGCATTTTACAGTTAATCTCAAAATTGCTGCACTAATCTCGGATACGGTTTCAGCATTCATGATTCTATAGAAAATCAAAATACACTACTCAATATACGTATTTCTATTTAATATTTATACCAAATATCATCTGACGTAAGCAAAACAATTTCAAAAGGTTCATTCATCTGAGTTTACGGAAAACACGTAAGCAAAACAACTGTAAAAAGAAATAGCATCAAATCAAAATAATTGCATAGCGAATTGCTTTGAATGCAATTGTTAAAAAATCTCCTTTATTTACGTTTTTATTCAAGATGATTTTCAAGCAGAGTTGCATTCAGTACGTAACTATTCGCTAAGCAAGCATTTCCAGTATTTACAAACTGAAGGCGACTTTGAGCAAAACAACTGTAATAGGAATTCGCATACAACATCATTTTTCATTCAGTTACGTTTACTATGAAAAATGTTTTATATGACCTTTGATTTTATGATGTGTATACAGAAAAATACACACAATCATTACAGCGCTATTTTTTATGGATACATATGAAAAATGTGAAAACCTGAATTAGGATCGGATTTATATTACTTTCAATGGAACATACATAATCATCTAGCGTTTACTACAAAAATTCAGCATGATTCGCACAAATTACTATATCCCTATATATGCAGCGCCTTTTTGCAATTTATTTTTCAGTCAATGAATGTAATTCATTATTTCTGCTGAGCAGTACCTTTTAAAAAAATTCTTATACAGCGGTAATATAAACGAAATAAATATAATTTAGGGTTTTTACTATGTGCATTCATTGCAATTTCTTTTTCATACAATGAAACTAATTCATTATTTCTGCTGAGGTATAATTATATTCGCTTACATACTGTTTTGTTTATTAGAATAGATTATAGAGCTGAATTTTTCAGAAAACGAGGCAAATTTTTAATTTTTTCTAACAGATCAGTTTATTATTTGAATGTAATTCATTATTTCTGCTTAGCAGTACCTTTAAAAAAATTCTTATACAGCGGTAATCTAAACGAAATAAATCTAATTTAGGGGTTTTATTATGTGCATTCATTGCAATTTCTTTTTCATACAATGAAACTAATTCATTATTTTCTGCTGAGGTATAATTATATTCGCTTACATACTGTTTTGTTCATTAGAATAGATTACAGAGCTGAATTTTTTTCAGAAAACGATGCAAATTTTTAATTTTTCTAACAGATCAGATTATTATTTAATATAAATACTTCACGTAGATTTACCAACAGTATTCAATCAGATCTCTTGTATAATTATTAGTTACTATTACTAGCAACTTTTAAAAATGAGTAACTTGTCATCAGTCAAAATTGTAATAGTACCAACTTAAAAGTTCTAGAGCAATTTATATTACATTCTGACGAAGACGTGATTAAAGAAGTTTTGGTTGTTCTTCGGCTCAACTCGATACTGCTGCTATTTTTGATAGTGACGTAATAGATATATCACGGTAAGTGCTTTTTCACATTTATACATGTGTTTTTTTAAAACACTACTAATTTATAAGTTACATTAGATCAAAAAACCATTCTGGAAATTCTGAGGCTATCGTAGAATCGTTGATACACTCTGAACCTCTCAGAAACATCAGGTAGTATACAAAAGAAAAGGTGAACCTACAATAATCTTTTATGTTATGCTCACAGATCAGGCAAAAACATGTCGGCTATAAAAAGTTATGTACAGAATCAAATATGACTGTTTGCTGTGAAGATGACAAATCCTACGAAGATGATGCAGTAGAGTTGCTTAACGCATTTAAAAAGCGTGGAGAGAAGCTACTGCGTCGTATATATTTGGAGCTAGAAATAATAAAGCAAAAAAAAAGATGAACTAGCGGTGAGGGAGCAGCAGTTACTTCAAGAACGTGAGTTAATAAATACTTTTTCATTTATAAATAGTTAGATCAAAATATTCAACAATTTTGTAAAAATAAAAAAGTATTTTATAATAGTTTCTCTTTTGAAACAAGACTTTCTTTAAACAAGGTAGTAAACTCGAAGTAAAACGCACATAAATCAGAATCCACTTTAATTTAATACATAATTTTTTTTATACAATCGACTTAGATGTGTTATAATAATAAACTAATTTCTTAAATTAGTGACATATTATTCTGAAAATTCTATGTTGACAGTTAGACCGATCGATCCCTTACTAGTTATGTATACGTGTTTGTTCGAGCCAATACTTTCATTTAATTGTTTCACTCCATGTGCTTGAAGGTATTCAAAATATCTCAATGGCAATATACTCTTGAACTCTTCTGTTTCCACTAATACTCTATCTCCATATTTTGTCTTGAGTGTTTCCACTTTTAAAACTTTAAACCTCTTATTCACTATAATATCTTTTGAATTTACATAAGGTTTGCGATATGTGGTTTTATTAAGAGTATTAAAATCCATATTGCTTTTCTTTGACTAATTAAATTAATATTAGGAGCAATCTCCTTATATAGCAGATTACCACCATCTGCGTACTTTGCCAACTCACTTTTCAACCTATCACAAGAGTGAACACATTTTGAATTGAAACCGGCCCATGTGTGTATTTGCAGCCTCTAAACATAAATCAGAATCCATTTTAATTAAACACAATTGACTTGAATGCAATATTTTGCATCTGTCATACTTTATAACTTCTAGCTAGAAAACCAAATTCAAAACAGCTACACACATTTTCTCTGCACTTACATTTTTCAATATACGTGTGTTCCATTGAAAGTAATATAAAGCCGATCCTAATTCAAAACGTGCCTACAAGTATTTTACATTTGAAAAGAATTCAGGTTTTCACATTTTACATTAAAAGTATATAACGCCGATCCTAATTCAAAACGGTGCACGTCTAACTTCTCGATAGAAAACCGAATTCAAAACAGCTACACACATTCTTCTCTGCACTTTTCAACATACGTGTGTGTTTCATTGAAAGTAATATAAAGCCGATCCTAATTCAAAACGTGCCCACAAGCATTTTACATTGAAAGTATAGAAGAATTCATGTTTTCACAACTATTTTACATTGAAATGTTTTCACGACTATTTTACATTGAAATCATATAGGGCCGATCCTAATTCAAAACGATTCAGCCGTATTCTACACATGGAAAATACGTCTGTCGCGTTTTGAAGTAGGACCGGCCCTACCTCACTACTTAAGGGATATATTTTAAATCATTACAACTTTTTAATAAATTAAGTTAGTAACATAAAATAAACGAAATCTAGTTGCTTAATGAATGGGATTTTACCGTATCTATGAGAAACAAAAGCGTTGTCATAACAATTGTTGACACTAGTGTCAAAACGAATTATTCAATTTGAAGTTTTATTTTGAAATTAAAACTCAAGTAAACGTTGAGTTCAAACGACTCAACTGTAATAACATGGATTTACAAACAAGAATTGGTTTAGTTCAGTGCTATTATGAATCCGGCAGAAATTGCACCGCTGGATTACGAAGATTTCGCACGAGAATGGGTTTGAGAGCGGGACCCTGTCAAATGAAAGCGTACCGCAATTTGATACAAAAATGTGAAAGAACAGGGTCTGTAACTGACTTACCAAGATCAGGAAGACCAATAATTAGTGATGTCCAAGTTGCAGAGGTTCTTCGTGAAAATCAAGACATAGCCAGAAGCAATTCACTCGCAATCAGCAGTGCAAATGCGATATCCAAGCGATTGCAGATGCCGTATACCACGGTTTGGAAAATTTTACGCAAAATTCTAAACATGTATCCATATAAACTGAAAATGCTGTTTGAATTAAAGGACGCAGATTTGGCTACTAGGTACGATTTTTCTTTGCGAGTAATGGCTCAGATGGAAATTGAACCCGAATGGTTATCCCGTATTTTATGAACAGATGAGGCACATTTTACTCTGAATGGTGGAGTCAATACTCAAAACTGTAGAATCTGGTCTGCAGAAAATCCGCAACAAATCGTTCAAAAAGGTCTTCATGACAAGAAAGTCACCGTTTGGTGCGGTTTTACAGCTGATTTTATTATTAGTCCGTATTTCTACGAGGAAATGCAGAATGGACAAGCCGTATCTGTAACTGTAAATGGTGAACGATACTTGCAAATGTTACAAAATTATGTTATTCCACAGCTGCAAAACGAGCACTACGGAATTGAAAACATCATTTTATGCAGGATGGAGCACCCCGCACATTTTTCGACCATTCAAAGAATTGTTAACCAACGTTTTCAAGATCGCGTGTTAAGCAGACATTTCGTAAATTCATGGCCACCAAGATCACCTGATCTAAACCCAGCGGATTACTGGCTGTGGGGTTTTTTTAAAAAGTTTAGTGTTTAGAAGACGACCAACTACGCTACAAGAATTAAAAGACAGTATTACGGAGCAAATTGGTACAATTCAACCAGAAATGTTACGAAATGCTGTGTACAATTTGGAGGTAAGGATGGTGATCTTACAACAACAAAATGGAGGTCATATTGAGCAATTGCCGTAACCTGTTTTGGGCATACTAAATCCCATTTCATAAGCAATTAGATTTCATTTATTTCTTGTTATTAACTTAATTTGTTAAAAAGTTATCATAATTTAAAATATATCCCTTACTTTATGATAACCTTATACATATACCGAAATAAGTATATAACGTATTTCACGATAACAGAATTTATTCTAAACTGAATTTTTAGAATGAGTTTAATGTTAATGTTTTTGGGTTTAGGTCCATAATAGAATTTTATATGAATTGCACTTCCATTCTGGTCTTTGAGCTCAATTTGCTTTGTTTAGTCGAGCCACAACCAAGTATTACTGTGTGATATAATTAAAGAGAACACATGTCCATCATGGCAAATAATATTGTCCATTTTAATTAATATCACTATACTATTTAAAGACATGCATAGAAATTCAATTTTCGGATCCTGTTACTGCCACGATGGGTAAATCGAAAACAACAGGATTTGAAGACGAGAAAAGTTCTCAAATAAAACAACAATTATTGTTTTCTTACTTTTTGTATCATAATAGGAAATAGTACGACCCCGGTTTTAAAATCTGCTTGAATGAAATAGTGGCCAGACCTTCATTAAAATTCGTACTGACTGTTCGGTCTCTTTGTCGCACGCTTTCGTGGTTAATTTAAAGTAAATTCATAGTTGTAAATCGAATAGCAAAGCTGTCATCCCTTGTCCCGTTATATCCTGTCATAAAACCTCCTTTGTGCTTGTGTAAATTAAGTTGAAAAAAGGGGTTGTGAAGACACTCATCGGCATCGAAGCGAAACGGTTGTTCGTTCGGTAAAATGAGTTAGTCATTAGTGTCGCCGAATGTGATTTTATCAATAAACCCCTAAAAAACACATTGAAAGTGCAAACATATCACGTACAATAATCCGTCATACAGTTCACTTAGTTGAAGAATAGGAACGACACTTAGAACAGTAGAACAATAACGCCGAGGTAAGTCGATATATAATTTATATGACACCCCCCGTATAAATAAACATCGACACTGCATTTAGAAAATTTAATTTCTTATTAATATCGACATTTGTGTTGATTTCGGGTTTAGTGCCTGAAGGTCCTACCCCACTGTAAAAAACAATCAATATTATTAGGTTACCCAAATAGTGCCGCAACTTTTATAATCTGTTCTATCATGTAGGAATAGTTATTTTGTGTGTGTGTGGGTGGGAAGGAAGGCGGGGGAACATTAGCTGACCTCTTTCTCCCGCGTACAGTAAAAACAAATACGTAGGGTGCTCGGTATATATCGGTAACTGACAACATTAGCGTTGCTAGGTGCGATCTGACGTTTCTAACCTGAAGTTTGACATTTTTAACAGTATACATACATACCTATAACATTCTGCCATATGATATGAAGATTTGTTTTGGTTTAATTGATTTGAAAATTTTGTCTCGGCGAAAAAATGGAAATAACTAGTGAACATTTTCGTGCGATGATTTTTGACGATTTCAGACGTGAATCATCTCCACAAGAGTGCCTGGATCAACTTAATTCGATTTTTGGGAAAAGATCACAACTAAAGCCACTGTATATCGTTGTTATAGTGAATTTAATCGTGGTCGTAGTTCGTTAGCGGATGAATTTAGAGAAGGTCATCCAAAATCGGCTGTTGTGCCGAAAAAATCGATGCTATGCGCGAATTGATAATGCAAGATCGTCATGTGACACCGTGAGATTCAGGCATCCCGAGGTATTAGTATGACAAATATACATTCGATGTTACATAAACATATAACTGTGAAAAAGCTATGTGCGCATTGGATCCCACATCGTTTGACAATCACTCAAATCAAGACTCGTGTCAATTGATGCAATGAAATGCTCAAAAAATGCGATTGCGGTGCATCAAACGCAGTGCATTACATCTATACAAGTGAAGCATCTTGGATTTATTCGTATGAACCCGAAAGTAAACAGCAGTCGACGATATGGATCTTCAAAGATGAACGGAATCCAACAAAAGTTGTTCGCGCTCGAAGCACTTCGAAAAAATGGTTGAATGCTTTTCCTGAATAAATGGACATGTCACAACTATTGCTTTAGAGGATCGTAGAATAGTTAATTCTACTTGGTATACAACCATCTGTTTGCCACAAGTTTTCGGAAAAAGGGATTTTGTTAAAAACTATTCAGTAATTTGTGTATAAAAGTGTTACAGACTGGCAGAATTAACGTGTAGGTTTTCATTATTTTTATAATAGTCTATCCTAAAATGTATTTGAAATATAATTATAAATTCATTACTGAAAGACTATAAAATTTTGTTATTTCAAATAAAATATTTCTTCCATGGAAAAGGTTGAAGGAAGAGTTCCTAATATGCTGGCAACGTTTCCACGTTGTATAGCTAGACTAATTCTTTGTTTTAAATAACTACTGGCACGAGGATCACCGGAAGTAATGTTGAGTAATCTTCCAATTTTTTTGACTAGTTTAGTTGCGTCTGAACCAAAAGATCCTAAAGTTTCAACAGCAAGAGGGACGAAGTCATAATTTTCGATGATTGTTTTATATTTATTAATCTTCGATACAGCAGCATGATCTGCAGCAGATCCAGCTTCGTTTGATGATAAATGTAAGTGAGAGGGAGCTAAAGTGTCTACACAAGTAGCATCCCAGACTAGAGCTTTTCCTTTGTTCCAAGGAATGAGGGTCATTCCATCAGGTCTTTTACCATCTTCACGAAATAGACCATTCGGTTCGAGAGTTGATGGAAATCCTGATGAAGCTAATGATCTCCTAAGAATGTCGTTAATTGCAGCATGTCTGCTAAAACGACCAGCACTCATTTTACACGATAAACCGTGAACTCCTGAAGCATCTACTTTCTCACCACAAACACATATATGGGGTGACAGACATCTGCACCAATTCTGAGTGATATTGATATACGTAGTGATTGTTTATCCAATAAAGTGCCTAATTGTGGGGAAGGGTAGGCATGTAACCAAGCTCCAGACTCTGGTTGGCAAACAGCCAGGATACGTGGTTTTGCATTTTCTGAACTATTTAACAGTTTATCAAGAGTTAGCTTAATAATAGGGACATCCCAGTTGGCTTGAATTTTGGGAATTCCGGAATCTCAATGTTAGAGACTAACTTCCACTTCGATACAGCATCGTCTAGGTACAAAATCTCAGAGTCTGTGACAGACTGGGATAAGATTAATTCCATGAGGGTTTTTGTACAATAGGTGGATGTGATATAACTAATAAGTGAAATATCTTCTATCTTTCGAATTCCAATTCCTCCATATTTTACGGGTAAACAACATTGTGACCAACTTTCCTCGGTAAATGTTATATTGAAAAGATTTTCCAAGAATAGCTTAATTTTGAAATCCAGAGTTCTTAGATGGTTGATGTATTTATAAATTGGAGAACTTCGCAGTAAATAAATAAATTTGGGTATCCATAAACAGTGTCGGAGTAGGTAGAAGGCGACATGTGGGTTTAGACTTTCGAGGCGTTGGAGAAACAAAGTTAGTTGAGATTCTTTTTCATTGAAGATTTGTGGGATGTTGTCTTCGGTTAATGGTGATCCTAACAATTTAAAATCATGAGAAGAAAGGCATTTAAAGCCATCAAGTACTGTTGTTAATTGAGAATAAAGTTCTTCTTTTCTCTCTGGAGAGATTGATTGGAAGAAAAGATTTCACATTTTCAGTGTTTAATTGGAGACCAATTTTTTGAAAATCAGTTTTGATTTTGTAAAGATCTTGTATTACGTCCTCGCCATTACCACCTAAACTTCCATCATCCAGGAACCATACATTAAAACAAGAAGATAAGCTCCGAACAACTGGATTAATAGTCAAGCTGAAAATTGCTGGAGCGCAAGGATCTCCTTGTTGGCAGCCATGGGACGATTTAATAATTTTGTTGTTGTAGAATAAATTTGAAGGTTCAGAGTAGCATTGATGGAGATAAGGATAAAGTTTTGGAATGATTCGTTTTGTTTGATCCAGCATGTTGGCGCGGTTGACGGAGTTAAAGGCATTTTTGACATCCACTTTGACAAATATTTCTCCGGAACCCTTTTCGATAAATGATCTCGCTGCGTGAACGGTACCTTCACATCCTCCTTTTATGCCGAAGCCCATTTGATGTGGTTCGAACTCAGCAACGAGATCATTACTACAGGCTCGGCAACCCAATTTAGAAGCAAGACGACGTAAAGTTGATCCAACCGCAATTGGCCTTATACCTCCATCTTTTTTTGTTAATGCAGTAAGGGATGCTCCATAAATGTAGGGAATGAAGTTTTCGTTTACATTGCCTTCAAACATGAAATTGCATAAGGTAGTTAAATGTTTGAGAAGTGTTTGTCCCGCTATTCCGTTATTTTGTGTTATCAAATCTTTCAAATGTTGAGGTCTAAGACCGTCTAATCCAGCTGCACTCCCATTTGAAAGGAAAAAATTGCCTGTTGAACTTGTTCCTTTTTAACGGTTAAATATAAAGTCCGTTCTTCTTCGGAGACAGGAGGAATAGCAATGTTTGGGGGAGTTGGGTGTTTATTTTTCAAATTTTCAAAAGTTGCGTCATTGTTATCTGCTAATTGGTCTTCACTGGAGAGAATTTTAATCGCGCCTTTTAAATCACCATCGGAGACTTTGCATTCGATAAATCTAACTAGGGACGTATTTTTTTGTTTCTTCTTCTCAATTGTTACAGGATTTACAGATGTCGTGTTTCGTTTAATTGCAGCAGTCAAAGATTTCAATTTGCCTTTCTTTCCTGAGGATGGAATGTGGAGTACGTTATACGCAAACAAGAAAAGATTTTGCCATGATTCAGTTGAATTTTGAGATATAGTATTTTGAATAACGGCTGAGAGTTTTGTAGCGACATTAGAACGAGCTCCTCTTGGGATACGTTTGACGATTTTGTTGTTTATCTTAAGGGATGATAAGAGTGATCCGAAGTCTTGGGAATTGACTAAGGGATGTATTTTCTTTATATGGATTTTTAATCCTAATTGTCCGTGAAATTTCTTATTGGAGTCTGGAGGGCAGTGAGGGCAAGATAGTTTTGTAGGAGTAGAGGATAGTGAGCAATTTGGACATAACCATTCTTCGTTTGTACATCCTAAAGTTACAATTTGTGTATTTGATAGATTTACACATGTGCCATGAAACCATTTACCACATAAGCCGTCACATCCGATCCAATTAGAAATGTCATCTGATTTTAAACATATTGGGCAGGTAAAAGTGTCAAATTGATTGATGACATCTTGTTGATTATATGTTTCAAGGTTTAAGGGAATCTCTTCGTAGTGCAGTTTATTTGTGGCAATCATATTATCCTCTGCAACATCTGTAGCACGTACATCGGATTCCGGGGGATTAAACGAACGGCGACGGCTCCGAATATATTCCATAAAATTAACTTTTTTGATGATGTCAGATTAATTGTATCTTGAGGAACGTAACACAAACACTTATGCACAATCTTCATATGTTTACCAACGAAAATAAAAAAGGAAAAATATATATTTAAAGATAAAAACAATTATGAAAATAAAATTAGTTCATTCTGACTATTCATAGACTTGGCAGCTGTCAGATAAATAGTTAAATTTTATAAAACATTAAATAATATAAAAGTACATAAAACACACACCTTTATTATTAGGAATCAAACATAATAGAAAGTATTTAGGTTTTTATGTTTTCCTGCATTTTTTTTGTTAGTAAAGGAAACTGACCTAGCCAAGCAATATAAGGCATTTGCAAGTTCAAACTCCTGAGTAAGTGCAATATGTGGAATATACGATGGTGCATGTTCTGGAAGTATTTCACTTGCATAATGACTGATTACATATGAATAGGACCAACAATCGTCAAATTCATTTTGGGAAATGTAATTTCCTAGTAATATATCAAGGCAACATTGTCGAATAGCATCTTTAAAATGCTGTATGTAATATCTGTTTGCAGAGTTGACACCGTCTTTCATAATACCTGTAAATTTTCTTTCACCTGTACGAGTATAATCGCCCTTTAAAGCATTCGTTCCTGCATATTGCTTACTTATTATATCACCATTATTAGCCCAAAGCAATTGGAATGTTTTCTTAATATTTTCTGGAACTGCACCATCAGGTGATATAAGTCCTAATTTTGTAAATTGAATTTCCATAACTGCTTTGGCTACTGCTGTCTGTACAACGTTAGTTCTATCCAAACAATCTATACAATTAATTCTAAAAACTCCAAGTTGTGAACATATATGACCTTGCCGATCACGCCAGCAATAATTCATATCTCGTATTATATCGGCAATTGTGTTTATCAATATTGAAATATTTTCAAAGTGCATTCCTCGACAATACTCATGAAAATCGAAAGTACAGTAAGTAAGTTTTGGACTATTATACAAAAACACATGATTTGAATAAGCATCCCAGATAATTCGTTCTTTCCCCACTTGTTCAATCAAATTAATAATACAAATTGGTCCATATATTTTTAATTCCTTATTGAAATGTGATGCAAATGCAGCTTGGGTTTCCGATTCACCTTTATCAATTCGCGGAGGTGGTCTATATTTGTAACCAGGTTGTGACCAATACACCGGAACAGAACCTCTCACTCGCACAAATGATACTTCATGATGTTTGTAAGATATAATTTGTTCTGTTTCCACATAATTTGCACAATGACCATCTTCATCCACTCCTCTCCTTTTGTACCTTGTTCCGGCACGAAATCTACTCCGCCTTGAAATGATGCAAAGTGTAAATATTTCATGTGTAGGAGTAGTTGTAACCCCATGGTAATCATTGCCCATTTCAACCTTACATTCTTCAATTTGTATATATATCCTTGAATTATAGGTAAAATCCAAGGATTGACAAGTGGATTATTTAGGCCAATAAGTTCTCGTAACATATACTTGTTCCAAAAAAATCTGTCATCAACAGGAAAAATATGAAAAATAAACCTACAACGCCGAATCATTTTCCATCATGATAATGCGATCTCTCACACATCGGCTCAAACAAGTGACTATTTGAGCACACAAAACAACAAATTGATCGGCCATCCGCCGTATAGTCCTGATTTGGCAGCTAATAATTTCTTTTTGTTCCTACACGTGATGAACAAACTGCATGGACAACGATTTTCGACACCAGAAGAGACAGTTGATGCGTTCAAAATCCATGTTTTGGAGATATCTCAATCGGAATAGGAAAAAATGCTGTGAAAATTGGTTCCAACGTATGGAAAAGTGTATCTATCAATCATCGTAAAGAATATTTTGAAAAACAGTAAGGAAGTTTTCACATCACAAGTTTTGTTTTTGTTACTTACTCCTGATACATATAGAGCACCTCTCGTAATGATAACAAATCAAATGCCCTCGTTTGCTTAGTTTGTATTAATTTTGCATCAAAAATTCAAAAAGTACATTTTATATTTTGATCAAATAAACATACGTTTAATTTCAACTTTAATTAATGATATAGTTATTTTATTCCCCTATTCACTATCGGGATTTTAGAACAAATATCACGAAAAGTACAATAACGCAAATTCTGATTTTTTTGTGGCACAAGTTAGCAGTAATTGAGGCGCTTAATTCGCCCTCAGTATGTCTTAAAACATTTAACCGTAAATTATAAAAGTTACTCACATATCAGCCGAACTAGAACACATCGACTTAAAAAAATTGGTAAAGCTTTGTGGCAGTATCTTAATACACGTTCTATGTGTAATATAAATATATTTTGGTATATTCTAAGAACAATCATATTAGAGTGCGAGCTGAGCTAGCAATTTAATTTCGAGCCGAGCTCAACTTTAGTGATCTCGAGCCGCGTCGAGCTGACGCATACCTCGGCTCGACTCGGGTCGAGTCCATCACTACTTAGCACAGTTTTGCAACTTAGATGAGTTCCAAATGACCTTAGCAGACGGTGTCCTAAATATAATGCCCAATAAAAAAACACAATCATTTACTTCGTTAGAAGGACACGTTTGAAGTGGTTTCTGCCTTACGCGAGATAGGTTTTGGACCCTTGGATTCTTTTTAAAAAGACTTTTATTCTAAAAACACTTCTATCAAATTTATTTATACTGAAATTACAAATAATTTCAACAAATTGGTACGTTATGTTAATTAAAGATTAAAAATAAAAATAATTAAAGTTACTTTTCACTAATTAATTTAATTAAAACTAGGATGAGTAGCTTGAACAACCAACAATGTTAAAGTTGTGAAGCTCGAGACTGACTCTAAACTAATAATTACAAATGAGTAGCTTTGAACAACTAACAATGCAAAAGTATGAAATTCTCAGATTGACTGGCCATCTTGGACTCTTGAGGGTATTTATGCTATCCCTGCTCTTACATCACTTTGTGGGAAATGCAGATCTCATGTCTGCTATTTCTTGATACAATACAAAGTATTACATTTTAATAATCTTACTTCTAATAATTGCTGTTTTATTGTCTACTGTGACCTGCACCTGCAGTGCCATATTACGCCTCGAATACAAAGTAACTGTTTCCGTTTTCATGTCTGGTTTGTGAACTTTCATTAACCTTTTATGTCCTTCAATTATACAATGTAACAATAATTCTTAAGACAATAGTTTCATATAAATATACATATATATTGATTGATTTAGAAGATATGTAACTCGCGTCAAGAAAAATGTTCATATCTTCAGACAGTCGGTAATGGAATGATGTGATCGTGTGGTGGTGCGGCATTCAGAAGTTTTATTTTATTCTGCTAGTGGCAAATGTGTTTGTGACATCTATAAATATACTACATTTGATTTTCCTGAAGGTACTACATTGGCCAGGAAGCCAGTTTTTACATGAAAATTTTGAATTGCGAACCCCTTGCTGTTCGAAGTTAAGTAGGGAACTTTATCGTGCGTGACAACAGTCACACACGAGACCTACACTTACAACTATTATCCGAACCAGGGCGTATTTTTGTGAAAAATGCTCGGACTTTATGGGGGTTCAAACCCGGTACCTTAAGATTAGTAGTCTCATCATACCAACTGAGCCACGAAGCCGCCTCACATCTATGTCTAGGGATGTCTAAATCTCTCGATAAGCCACATGACGATCTTACATTATCAATTCGTGCATAGCATCGATGTTTTCTGCACAACAGCCGAGTTTGGACGACCTTCCTTAAATTCATCCGCTAGTGAACTACGACCACGATTGAATTCACTATACCAACGATATATAGTGATTTTAGTTGCAGCTTCTTCCCCAAAAGTCGAAATAAGTTGATTCAGGCACTGTTATGGAGAGAATCCACGTCGGAAATCGTAAAAAATTATCGCACGAATAAAATGTTCACGAGTTAGTTCCATTTTTTGGCCTAGACAAAATTTTCAACTCAATCAAAACAAAACAAATGTTCATATGGCAAAATGTTATAAGTATGTAGACTGTCAAAAATGTCAAACTTTAGGTTAAAAACGTCAGATCGCAGCTAGCAACATTAGTGATGTCAGTTACCGATATATATCGAGCACCCCACGTAAGAGAGCAGGAAAATATGGAACTTCAAATAGTTTTGTTGATTGATTAGGGTAAGTATTTCTTTAAGATTTCCTTTAGGACTTAGTTGAACAACATCTGGCGAGATTGCAGATAAGCTATTTTTAAAAGGTATATTTATAAGTGCATGTGTACTGGAATTTATGTTTTCACCTTAATAGAGGTTAAGTTTTAGGTGGATTTTTATTTTAATTATTTAAGAAATAGGTAGTTGTGCTTTTTAAAAGGTATCCAGTTACCCCAGTGCTAGTCATACCTCGAAGGAATAATTTATTTTAAAATTGAAACTTGACAACCAACTGGTAAAATAACCAAAGCAAGGGACTTTTATGTGGAATATTAATTTTCCACACAGAAAAGGACTTCACAAAGCTTGCGGTGACCGACTGTTTGGCGCCCCTCGATATCGACATAGACAAGACCTTTCAGGGTAAGTGTTAATGTAATTAGGAACTTTGTTGGTTATCATTTTTATATTTCTTTATTGTTTTTTAAATTCTTTTCGTAATTCTCCATAGGAATCTACTACCCCGCACCACTGCAGTTAGCCGACGCACTCTTTTATTGTTACGTTGTTGTCCTCGCCCTTTCAGGACAATTCAAAATTTAAGTTGTTTAATCGCATATTTTACCCGTAACCGTAATACAGGGAGCGTATAAAAAAACTTGATTTTAAAAAATCATAATTAAAAAACGAAACCAGTAATGAACTTTCGGGTTTTGAACTTGAGTTCAGTATATTGTCAAGATTGTTTTGCTAATATTCGATCGCAGTGTGTTGCCTTGGAGCGAGCGTGGTGGGAGAAGAGTGCTACTGCTTACGCCGGCCGGTAGTCGCCACTCACCAGTCATGGCTACGCCACAGCAGAAAGCTCAGTGTGTGATTTAGTTTATTCAATCGAGTTCAGTGATCACAGTTCAGCGTAATTATCGACGTGAATATGGCGGTGATGCACCTACTAACAAAACTATTCTGCACTGATATAATCATTTTCAGAAAACAGGTAGTGTCTTAAAAATTAAGCCACCGGGTTGGCCTTTAGTCTCTGAACAGAATGTGGAACGAATCCGTACATCTTGTATTCGTAGCCCTAAAAAGTCATCGGCAAGGCGAAGTTTGGAGTTGGGAATACCTAAGTCTACCGGGTACAAAGTGTTGCGAAAGAGGCTTAAATTACGTGGGTATAAGATTCAACTTCTGCATGAAATCAAACCCAATGACAAAGTGAAAAGATTCGATTTAGCGATCTACTTTTTGAATAGGATTGAAGAAAATGAGAACTTCCTAGAAACTGTTATGTTTTCAGATGAGGCGACTTTTCATGTAAGTGGGTCTGTCAACCGACACAACTGTAGGATTTGGGGGTCTGAGTCACTTGATGAATTCATATAACATCGGCGAGACGCTCCCAAAAATGTTTGGTGTGGATTGATGCATGAACGTATCGTAGGACCTTTCAGCTTCGTAGGGAAGACAATTAATGGGGATATTTATTGTGAAATGCTTGAACTATGCGTTTTCCCACAGACAGATGATATCGAATTAGAAAAGGGACCGATTGTCTTCCAACAAGACGGCGCGCCACCTCAATATAGCAACCGTGTCCGTGATGTATTGAACTTGCGTTTCTCTGATAGGTGGATTGGTAGACGTGGGCCGATTGCATGACCACGAAGGAGCCCAGATCTGACTCCACTAGGTTTCTTTTTTGGAAACATGTAAAAAAACATCGTTTATTCCGAAAAGATTCGCGGCATTGCTCATTTGAGGGAGAGGATTGTTGCAGCTGTAGCATCCGTCACGCCTGATACGCTGCTGAATACCTGGGAAGAAACTGATTATGGTTTAGACGTGGCCAGGACAACAAATGGTGCACATAAAAGCTTGAGAAGATTCTCTTTAATACTATATAGGTTTAATAACTATTATTTTAACTTTACTATGTACAAATAAAACTTTAAATCAAGGAGTTCTTTTATAAACTCTCTGTATTTCACACGTAACAGTTTGAGAATTATGCAAACCGAAACGAGACCCACGGTATGATAAAATAGAAAAAATTGCACATTTAAATAATATAAGAATGGTATATTTGTTAATGTTGTTACGTGCCGAAATCGGCACTAGACATTCTTAACTAAGTTTTAATATGTGAGAATTTCGCGGCATAAATTTAAAAAGACTTGTGCGCGTATTTCCGGCACTTCAGAAGTGCGTTGCGCGAGACCCGCGCCGACGCGTGTGGACGAGAGAGAAGTGGGGAATTTCCGGGAGACGTGTTACAACTGGTCTCCGAGATGTGAACAAGGTTGTTTTTTGGGTAGCTTATCGTGTCTTTCATTATTATGTAGATTCCCTTTTGCCTTCTTTGATTATCGTTCCTCAAACACGTTCCTTATCGTACCCTCTACATAGGAAGAAGAAAACCAAATTGGAATTTGGATGCAACCTGGCTCAAGACCCACGACCCGAGAAATATTAGCGAATCCACGGAGCCCCGCAGCCGCTAGCATGGAGTAATCCTAAAGCCGCTGCTATCATGGAGTGATCCCGAAGGAAGCTCTAAATGTTCACGTAAGTACCCCTTAGGGGTCTTGTAAAATTTGTATATTTTAAAAATGTGTTGCAATAATTTGCATATTGTGTGACGTCATCGAAATTTGCGCGTCGATTTTCACATTATGTAATATCGTTACCAACTGTCTTTTGTGGCGCGCTTACCATGTTTACGGGACTGTAATAATGACGCATTCAACGTGGTTTTTGGTTGTAAAAAATCTTTTCTTTTGTTTTTATGGCTTTATGTATTAATTAACAATATCTATAGCTTTTTCATTAAAAAAAATATATGATTATCCTCATTTTTAATATCTATTAACTCATAAAAATTTAGGGTGGCAGCTCTGAAACTTATTGTAAAAATACCTAAAGTGAAATGACAGCTGTTATGATAATTTAACATAAACCGCCATATTGACTACTAATTCATGGTATTTTTTTTAATAATGTTTTGCTAATCCAATTAATTCTCTGTTACTTTAAAAGTAGTGTGCTTCCTAACTTGAATTGTCTTAAATGAGTGATTAGTTTGTTTGAAATGGAATTAAAAGTGTTTTTCTTTCAGCAGTGTATATAGTATAATATAACCTCACTTACATACATGTTTGCATCATATAATTTTGAATGTAAGTATTTTTAATTATAAGTAAACAGCTTATTTTCTATCCAATATGAAAAAGAAGAAAAATCTTTTAAAAACTGCCGTCAAATGTAGTTAGAATAATCCCTTTACTTCTAAAATTTTTTTTAGTCTATCTTAACTTGACTTTCAGACCAATTTTTAAAGCTACCGTTTAAATAACACATATAATGTATCTTTTAATTTTGAGTGTCTTTTTATAACCTAAATAATCAATTGTAAATTACAATTACCTACATAACAAAATTCCATCTCCAAATACAGATTTTGTAATTAACTGAGTTTTTAGAATCTTTTAAAGCGTTATATTAACCTAATGTTGCTATATTTGTTCCTTTAAACACTATCTTGCTTTGATACCGCTCTAAAAATGTTTCCTTAGTAATTTAAATAGTTGTAATCTACAAATGCCTTTTTAAAGAAAACTTTTCCTTCAAATACACTTAACGCAATTATCTAACCATATCCTTTACCTTTCAAAACGTTGTAATAAACTGAATCTCTTTATATCTGCTGCTTTAAACACTGCAATATTAAAATTGTCGTTAACGTGTTATATTTAAGCACATTTACGATAGTTCTTGATAATTTCCGCGATATCAAAAGAATATTTTAATCATTTGGAATACTGTTCTCTTTATACATGTATCGTAGAATATTTCTTTTGTGTAGTGAGTATGATTTTGTCTTGATTGCATATTTTTTTAGATATATCAATATTTCAACGCAGCATTTTAAGATCTATTAAGCGAAATTTACTGTCGAATTTGGTCGCCCAGCTGTATATAAGTCAAGACGAGACCCCATCAAAAGGGCCGGTCGCTCAGCTTTACGTAACTCTAGACGAGAATTTGGTTGGTAAGTTGTCGTTTTAGCAATTTGTAAATCATTTTTTTAAGAATAATGTTGAAATTTTTCTTCGTTTGTTTGGGTGGAACTAAAACGAGAGCTTCTCATTCTAGTAAATATATGTGTTACAGGATATCTTTCTGTCCTTCAACAATTTTATCACTGAATCTAGTTTGGATTACTGTTATCTCTTCACATATCGATTTAAACCACACTAGATGGCATAAAATTATCTTTAAAATCGTTCAACCCTACGTACATCTAAAAGTTTTTCACGTTTTATTTCCTTAACAATGTATCTAATGTTTTTAGTCCCCACTATCAATTAGTATCTTTTATTACTTATTCCTTCTCTTATACACCTACCTTTTATACGCTTAACTTATTTACCTTAAACCTTTTTGCTTCTGGTTGACTTTTCCCTGAATTTACCGTTACTTATATATCGCTTTATTCTGTAGACCCCCCCAATATAACTCTGTCGTTTCATTTAATTAATCCTCGAACTTTTTCTACAGCATATTATTTGGTTTTTAGTATTTTTCTTACATCGTTTAATTGTGTGGTAATTGTCATAACTTTGGTTGTAATAACTCATTGAATTCTTATGATTGGTTTTAGCTGATGTTGAGTGGATGATTTTTTCTTTGGGCCCACATAGGAGACGCGGCCTATGCCATTGTAAGAAATAGTACATATTCGCAGATGCAAAAAACTAGGACTTTCTATTACATGTGTTTTTCCTCTGAATTATTACAGTCGCTCACATTATCCGATATCATTATTTGTTTCTTTTCCTACTAAATCACCATAACTTATAAACATTTTTTTTCATTGTTTTTTATTGAACTTCGTGGTAAGGCGCTATCGCTTCTTATGGATATCTTATTAAATTCTCGGTTGTTTTAGCATATTGGGACAGTGTGTCTGTATCTAACTGCTTATAATTAGGCATATTTGTGTGTTTAGGGTGTTACCGTTTTAAAAAATTACCTTGAAACAGTTTGTTTTGTGTGAATGTATCTGTAATGATACTTTTAAGTTGTTGTGTCAACTTTTGTCTGATTTTCTTAGCGCAGTGGATGCACTCGTTAGGAAAATGATTGTACTAGTTCTCTTAAGAGTCTAGTGAATTTTTTAACTTATGATATACCTTAACTTGTCGGATTAATATCGCAGGTGGTCCTTCGGACCGATCAGTGTTTTAATAGGGACAACTCCCTACCTTCTTTCGGACGCTTGTCCAAAAACTCTACTTTTTCGTATCCTGCTGTCTCCGTTTCTGCCTTATCCTTCTTTCGGTAGACCTGTTCTCGTCCCGGAACACCCGTCTACCACATAAGAGTGATTTTCCCTCACTCCGGGCTACTGACTACATTGGCTGGTTGAGTAGTGCTTTGCTATCCACCTTTTCTGTCTCTTTAGCTCAATGCGAGCCCTCCCTCTATTTTGTTCTACCTGGAAATGCCTCTGATGCATTCCAAATACCCACCTCCCTCTTTCTACCGTTCCTATTTCTACTGCCTTTTCATTTCCGTTGGTCACCGTGTGGTTGCGCGGGGGTTTTCACAGACACCCGGACCACGTCTCTGGAAATCTTTCGTGAGGTCATGCGGTGCCGCTGTCAGCGCGCATGGTCGCTAACAGTGAGTGTATGTATGTGTGTGTGAATGTGTGAGTGTATGTAGAAATATCGTGTGGATATCGGGTGATTATATCACCGATATCAATTAACGCCGGGTGCAGGGATGTACCCAAATGCCTTTGCCGGTCCATCGTACCGTTTATTGCAAACGGGCCTGTTTCACAGGTTGCTCTTTTTAGGGGATACGAGAAATTCCCATTTAACGGCTTCACGGAGCCACTCTATCCTTATCTTATCCATTATCTTTGATAATAACTTAGGTTAATATCTTTATCTTATTTATTATATTTGATAATAACTTAGTTTAATATCGTTATCTTACCTATTACCTTTAATAATAACTTTACTTCAATATCGTTATCTTACCTATTATATTAATAATAACTTTAGTTTAATATCGCGTTATCTTACCTATTATGTCTAATAATAACTAAAGCTTAATATCGTTATCTTATCCATTATCTTCGATAACAGCTTGAGATCTTGTTTTATCTTTTTATCTTCCTAACGTTTGGTATTTATGACCAGACGTGGGAATTATTTTTCTTGAATATTAAGTGAAAAAGCTAACCTGATGGTAGAAATGTAATTTGTTAGGTTAGCAATGTAAGGATTTAGTAAGGTGGTACTTTTGGTAAATTTGTTGATTCACCACCATGTCATGGACAAGTTTTGATGTGTATTGTTTATTAAACCAGAGTACCAGCAACTAAAACTTTGCTAGAGTGTAGAGTAACTCACTCTTATGAACATTTTTAAATTTGGGCACGTTTTTGCCAACAAAGAAACAGTCTAGATGCAACGCTCATGTGCGTCTGCACGTAGGAAACTGTAATGTTAGCTTTAGGTTAGTATATAGGTTAGGCGACTTGTCGCATTTGTTTTAGTTAAAGTAGTGTTTCATGTTCCCCGACAAATTTGTGATGTCGATTATAACTGCGCCACACCAAAGACTCGTGTGTGCACTTTTCCGTTTCCTGGTAATCCGGAAGACGTGTTATCGGTCGAAAAACCAGGTGGCGCCTCAAATAAACATTTTGTAGGATTTAAGTTAGGATTTATGTGGGGTAGGCAGGATTTAGATTTTAAGATGTTACTGTGCTAACAGTCATTTTCTTTTTTTAAGTTTTTTCTTTTATGGCTTTGTCGCGATTGTTACGTGCCGAAATCGGCACTAGAAATTCTTAACTAAGTTTTAATATGTGAGAATTTTGCGGCATAAATTTAAAAAGACTTGTGCGCGTATTTCCGGCACTTCAGAAGTGCGTTGCGCGAGATCCGCGCCGACGCGTGTGGACGAGAGAGGAGTGGCGAATTTCCGGGAGACGTGTTACAACTAGCCTCCGAGATGTGAACAAGGTTGTGTTTTGGGTAGCTTATCGTGTCTTTCATTATTATGTAGATTCCCTTTTGCCTTCTTTGATTATCGTTCCTCAAACCCGTTCCTTATCGTACCTCTACATAGGAAGAAGAAAACTAAATTGGAATTTGGATGCAACCTGGCTCAAGACCCACGACCCGAGAAATATTAGCGAATCCACGAAGCCCCGCAGCCGCTAGCATGGAGTAATCCTAAAGCCGCTGCTATCATGGAGTGATCCCGAAGGAAGCTCTACATGTTCACGTAAGTACCCCTTAGGGGTCTTGTAAAATTTGTATATTTTAAAAATGTGTTGCAATAATTTGCATATTGTGTGACGTCATCGAAATTTGCGCGTCGATTTTCACATTATGTAATATCGTTACCAACTGTCTTTTGTGGCGCGCTTACCACGTTTACGGGACTGTAATAATGTTAGCTTTAAATAAACAAAATTTGCAGTTAAAATATTTCTTAAAAGAATAAATAATTGTTCTAAAAAAAGTATAATTTTTCATTTAAGCTAATTTCTTATAACAGTTTAACATAACGAATCAGAAGAAACTAAAAAGCGCATGCTATATTTCATTGATTACAAAAATCTGCGACGTAAACATGTAACTGGTGTAGGCCTTCTTTTGGTGGGTTGCAACAACAAATTTATATAAGTTAGCTACTAACTTGTTTCACAAAAATTAGTAAACGTTACTTGGTTATTCGATATTACAAAGCACCACATTGGCAGATTATCTGATCACTAAAGAAATTTGTTAGATCTTTTTAACTGATCACCGAAAAATATTGTTATTCTTCTTACACCAAATACTACCTTATTGGTTTAATGGCAAGTTATCATTTACAATATTAAGCGAAATTAAAATTTATAGGAAATTAAAATAATGAATATCCGTCGGTGACATTTTTGTCAAAATCTGATCTCAAAATTATTATATTTAAGCAACATAAATCTGTTTTATCTAATCCTATTTAGTTATAATACCATTATTCATATACTTTTGAACAAGTAATAGTGTTCATAATTAAACACCGTGAGTTATGAGCGTGAGTTATAATAACTCACGCTTCCAGCTTATATTTCTATTTAATTACCTACCAAAAATATCAAAGTAGCCATGCTCATTGACATTTACGTAATGTCAAACAAATTTGTACTATAATTTTTTTTAAAATAATCTTGAATACATGTGTATATTAAAACTTGTTACTGTGCTTATAGTCGTAGTTAAGTATAGTATTCAACATACGGTAATGGCAATAACTCACTTGATGAATTACGGCACTCGCCTTCAGCTCGTGCCGCAAACTTCATCTGCGTGAGTTATTGCCTACATTACCGTATGTTGAATAATATACTATTATTTAATCCCGTTACGAAATGTCACACTTTAAATGTAATTTTGACGTTATGTAACGTCAAATCTATTTTTAACTGCCAGTCCATTATATCACTAGTGATGTAATGATATTTTACGTAACGGAATACTTAAGCCTTTATTTAGGAAATAAATATTAATTAGAACTTACAAATTAGTTAATAGATTTGTTTGTATATACGTTAACGACAAAATTATTACAAACACAGTTACTAAAACCAAGCCCTGAACCTGACGGCACATTTATTTCATTCTTCGAAATGCCCACTTGAGAATGTTCTTCCTCCTTATACACTGAACTGGATAGATTTGATGGATTTACGTCAGTTGAAACAGCTACTTCGGAATGTTCTCCTACTATACTATTTGCAATTTTTTTTACTGGCCACAGAATTTTCGACGTAGCCTTCTGCCACGGTACTGAATTTCCAGCCACCATGTTGCTTAATTTTTAAAATGCCATCAGCCCCTGAATCTGCGGGCAATGATGCATATGACCGTCGGAAACAATAAGCAGAAGCATTCGGTAAACCAAGATGTTGAGCAATTAATTTTGGTAAATTGACAAATGTATTTACACCTACAGGCTGCACACCACATTTCCTACTATAATATTTAACAAAAAAACAGTTATGCTTTGTAATTTGTGTTCGAAGGTTGACGTATTTTCGAATACTATCAATTAAATTTTCTCTATATACAAAAATATTACTGTTCGTAACCACAAATTCTCGTATCACATTTGTTTTTGTGTTTGAAATAGTGATTTTAAAAAAATTTCCCTTATCTACAACATCACTGATACGTATGTTAGTTAGTTTCGCTTTTTTAAATGCACCGGCAATTCCAATAATCATTGTCACCTAAAAAAATCAATGCATCAAAAACGATATTGTTTTAAATATGCTGAGAGCAAATTATACCTTTGCGAATGAAAACGTATTGTCATCAGCCTCTCTAATAAAACTTTTCAAAGTTGTTCTTTGTAAAACTCATAAATTTTTTGTTGCGATAATCCGCAGTTCTCTTTAGAAATGCTACTAAAGTGGTATATTTGTGATGTTAATATTTCTTATGACATTAAGTTCTGCCCTTACCAGAGTAGGTACTCCAGGGTGTAGATGCTTTATAGTTTTTCGGCGTTTCGAAGTATGCTAGTTAGTAGAACCTTTTCATAAACATTTTCTACTCCTTTCTCTTGACACCATTTTTCGAACTTTCTCTAGGCTGTTTCATACCCACTTCTAGACTTGCTTGGAATTATCGAATTTATGGCTAAATTCACAGACTCCTATTTAGGAAGGTATATCTAATTCCGAATCGCTCATTTTCGATTTAATTTGTAATCAAAAGTTCAGCACTGACAAAAATGATTTACATAAATATCAATTCCATAGCAACGTTCAGATAAAGCGACGAAGCCGAATTTTTTACATTTGATGAAACCGTACAATCTTTTTATTGTATTTTAAAGCGGGGTTAGATAAAATATTATAGTTCACACGTTATGAAACCCTTAATTTTATTTGACTCGTGTAATTTGCAAAACTCGCTCACTGCGTTCGCTCGTTTTGGCAAAGATTACATTCGTGAAGTAAAATTAGTCTTTTCATAACTGGTTACGTAAATATCTATTATGTTTTAACCAATGAAATTGAGTATTTTTAGTTCCTATGCTTTTCATTTGTTAAGTTCATTTCTGGCAGTAAAACCGTGTCCGGTATTTGGTTATTTCATTGACATAAATTCCCTTTCTATTCTTAAATTCTCCAACAATACCCTATATACTGTACCTGCTCAGTATAAGCCCGCTTAACATAATTTTAACTCAAATCCACGTTGCTTTTAAAACGAAAATTTATTCGATAAATTAAATAGTCAATACCTTGTTTTAGGTATCCGTTAATTTGTTAAACATTCCGATAACGTATAATTTCTTTCTCTTATGTTTCCCCTCTAAAGACTTGTAATAATAGATCCTACTAATAGTTGATAGCGTGTTTTCCAGTTTGCTAATCGCGCCTTTGGAAACGCGAGGACTGCAGTTCAAACTCGTGTTATTTGAACCCATTATGAATTTGATTCTGCAGCTTATGCGTTGAAATCTTTTCTACATTATTCGTCACAGTACTTCAAAAACAATGCACGTTTTTTTATTCGACAAGTAGGATGTATCTTGAGCGTATTGCTTTTAGCTGGAGGCCAAATTGGTTATTTGTTTATGTAGACCCAATTGTTCGTTGACTGAGACCAATTGCTTTTGTCTGTAGACCGCTGCTGCAGTTACAGTGGCAGGGCAAATGGATCCTGACTACCGTGGCAATCCGGTGCTCACTCACCCCGGACGGCTTGCAAGCTAAGTATTCAGACACCTACAGGTATACAACTTGTTTTCTTTGTGTATATCAAAGGCATATTCCGCATCAGCGTTTGGTGTAGTTACGTGATAAGAAACGTGACACTGTAGAACTATTGTTTGTTGCTGCGGTTCGATATTATCGCTCTACAGGTGTGATGTACCATTGCTAAAAATGTTTACAAACACAAGCTTTTCTACTGATTGGTTTATTTTACAAACAGTATTAGGTGCAATTTTAAAACGCTTGACAAAAGCTCTCACATGTTTATTTTCTACTGATTAATTTTATTTTGTGTAAAATACGAGATTCGCACTTCGTATCTGAAGTACTAAATTATTCATATCACATAATTGTTTACTTTGCAATATTGTAACGCTTAATTTATTGCTTTTGCTTGTTTGTACAGAATCCTTTATTTATTTTTATTTGTTAATAGATAATCGTTGGGTGACGTGCTTTTTTTTTGTTTTCTTGGAATGTAGGTGAATCCTCCCACTCTCCGCGTTTGATAGTTAGCCTGGTATTTACTTTTCTTCCGACTACGTCTAGGTACGTTGTTACGTGCCGAAAATTCGGCACTAAACATTTTCAATTTAAATTTTAATTTGTAAGAATTTCGCGCCATAAATTTAAAAGGACGTGCGCGTATTTCCGCCACTTTGGACAGTGCGTGGCGCGAGATTGCGCCGACGCGGGGTGAAAGTGGGGATTTTCCGGCATACGTGTCTGGACTGGTGATCGGGACGCGAAGAAAATGTTGTTGTCTTGTGTGTCTTGTCGTGTTTTTTTTGTGTTACGTAGATTCCTTTTGCCTTCTCTTGATTATCGTTCCTTATATATACCAGTTCCTGTCGCTCCCTACATATAGGAAGAAAACGATTAAATTTGGATTCGGCCAGGGCTGACCCACGCCCGAAAAGGATCAACCATCATGGAGTAGCGCTGAAGCCGCCCTATATGTTTACGTGAGTACCCCTTTGGGGGTTTCTTTAAAATTAGTATAACTTTTTATTGTGTTGCAATAATTCGTATATTGATATGACGTAATCGATTATTTGCGCATCATATTGCAATTATTTAACATCGCTACCAACGGACTGTAGTGGCTCCCGTACCTCACCGCTGGGGCTATAATAACGTAGCATAATTTCTGACGCCCTGGCGTGGAACTGCAAGTTTGTTTTAGTTAATTTTTTTGTGCCCCGATTTTGTTTTAGTCAACGGTTACTTCGATTTGTTTTAGTTAATTTTTGCTTAGATTTTCTTTTGTTGTTAGTGCGTAAGTCCCTACATTACCTGCATTTCTCGGCCTGATGCTACTTGTTTTTTCTTCCTTTACGTGCGACCTATTGTTCATTTTTTCTTTTTCTTTCGGCTCTTTGGAGTTCCTCATATAAGTCGGGTTTCTTTATTTCTTGTGTGGGTTCGATCTTCTTGAATTTTGATTTTGTTCTCTTCCGTGATTGCTAAATACCCTTGGTTGGCTCATTTCAGATTATCGGAATTGTGTTTTCGCCGATAATTCTTGTCCGCTGAAAACGCTGGCGTACTGTTCTTGTTCCTAATTTCTATTTTGTTGTTTCGCTTCCATTGGTGTTCCTGAAATTGATCCGTCAGATGTTTTATTTAAATTGTATTCGCAATAATTTTTTTTCTTAGGCTTTTATCGAGTTACGGTTGGCCTTTACTTAGTTACTTTCACCCTATTTCTTTTTTATTTTTACTGAAAATGACTAATCATAGGTTGGTGGTGTTTAATATGATCTGTAAGAGACGGTAGAAGTCATCCGAAAGCATTACTAACTATTTCGCGTGTATGACAGGTTTGTTTGGGAACTATGGTTCTTTTAGTAAAGATGTTCAATTGTCCGTTTTGCTTCGTAACCTTGATCCATTTTATAGAACCCATTTGCCTACCGTCCGTTCCTTACAAGAGTTAAAAGACGAATGTCTGAAATTAGAACCGGCAAAGATTCTGGTCGATACTTCCGTATCACCTAGTCACGACCAACATACTGTTACTGTTGAACCGATCAGCCCCTGCTATAGTGCCGAAGTTATTTTCTACTCCTTTTTCGGCTTTCCACCAAGGTTTTCCGGTGTGGGAGTGGAATTAAAAATTTTCTGGTGACCCAATCACCCTTTCCGTACATGATTCTTTGGGACGGGCCGAAAAACTCCGACGAACTTAACAGGTGTCAGAATTACAGTTATTTGAGTCTGCAGTGGATTTGTTCGAGTCGAAAGCGTTACTTTGGTATCGTGGTAATCAGCATACGTTTTCTGACTGGAAGTCGTCCAATTTACTGATTCAACATTTTGAACTCCTGGATTTTGCCTATAAGTTTGCTACTACTGAGGAAAATACTTTTGCTTCACATGACCGAGTTGTTAAGATTTCTTCTACACCTACGGGTAGATCCGATACTTCTTCCGTACGTTGTACTGTTCTTTTTCCTAGTTCTGCTTCTATTCGTCAGGTCATCTGATTTAATTGCGACAAACCTGTTCATGTTTCGACACGTTGTACTCGTCCTCAAGTACTCCATTGACGTGGTTTCGGGCATAAGGGAGTTACTCGCCACAAGTGTCCCAACTGTCATACTACTACTAATAGGTCTTCAAACAAGACTTCACCTTCTGTTCTCTGCTCTAGGAACCAAACTTCTTCTGCTTCTAATTCTACGTTCTTTTCTGTATCTCATCCAGGTCATCCGGCTCCTACTAGCAAAACATATCCTTCTTTGGCAAATATAACTTCGAACAAAATTTCTTCCGTTTCTAGTTCTACATCCTATTATACTCCTCCTTGTGCTCGCTCTACTTATTCACTCTCACCCAGACTGTGCCTCCACCACCACTGCAACCCATACTTCCAATTAATGACTTGCAGCTAGCTTCTCAAGAGTTTGTTCCCGCTGTCTTAAACGATTCTACCCACAAAATTTCTGTAGTGTCTGCAAGCACAAATGTCGCTGAGGTGACGATAATTTCTAATTTACTCAGCAAAGGTCCTGTTGAAGTGCATCAACCTGTATCTTTAATGTCTGTTGCTGTTGCTGTCAAAATTTTACATGTTCCTGCTTTCTTAAATGGTTTTACTCAAGAAATTTCTGTCGTTCCTACAATAACAGCCGTAGCTGAAGTGACGATGATTTCTAATACGGATAGAGAAGGTCCTGTGGAAGTTAGTGAACCCGTAGCTGTAATGCCTGTTGCCGCCGTTGTCCAAGTTTTACCTGATGTTGTTTCGTTATCAGGAATCAGGAATCAGTTCCTATTGTGGCTGAAGTTTTGTGTGTTCCTACTCCGTTGTCTATCAGTGATGAAGTCTTACTTAATTCTACTACTTCATCGGACGTTGATAAAACGTTACCTACTCTTACTCATTTTTCTCATGCTGACAAAATGCTGCTTGCTTCTGTTCTTTTAACTAAGGTTGGTGAAATCCTAGCTGATGTTTTGTCATCTAATGTTTGATTCTGCAGCTTGTACTTTGAAATATTTTCTACATTATTCGTCACAGTACTTCAAAAGCAATGCACGTTTTTTTATTCGACAAGTAGGAGATATCTAGAGTGTATTGCTTTTAGCTGTAGGGCAAATTGGTTCTTTCTTTATGTAGGCCCCATTGTTCGTTGACGGAGACCAACTGCTTTTGTCTGTAGACTGCTGTTGCAGTTACGCTGGCAGGACGAATGGATCCTGACTACCGTGGCGTTGCGGTGCTGACAACCCCGACGGCTTGCAGGCTAAATATCCAGACACTTTCTGTGTAGTGTTCTCTTGGGGTCTTTACTAGGGGTGATTAAATCAAAGTCGAAGACCATTTCACATGTTTAATTTACTTGTCACTTTAAGGTGCAGTACAACTGCTACATCGGAAGGTTAGACTTATAATCCATCTTATTCTATATTAATACTTAACTGCTAACAATGATTTTGCAACTATGCTTATTTACTAATTCAAATTACACCTAGCCTAGAGTTCGTTGCACGTGTACTTCCTGATTGTCTTCCTGTACAATTTCCGCACTTTTCACTTCCTATACAAGTCACTCACCTTTTAAATGCTTAAACTTAATACACTGTAATAACTATAAATTATTCGGCTATTACACCATCACACCTCCACGGGGTGCACTAAAAAAATTTTTGTTTTTCAAAATAAAAATTTTCTAAATTACAATACGTTATATAATTTTGTCCTATTCTTATGGATTTCTACTAACTTATTATCTATCTTAACTATAACATTAGGATTCTTATCTAAAACTACTTCATATGGGCCTACAAATATTGGATCTCTTTTATTAAGAGATGTATTCTTAATCAACAACTTATCTCCTAATTTATAATTAACATGCTTAGTTTTGATATCAAACTTATGCTGTCTTTTACTTTTGGATTGTAATAAATTATATCTCGCTTCATTTCCAGCGACTTGCAATCTATACTTAAGTTCTGCTGGATAATTATCAAAATTATAAAGTGGGTCTACTGAGTTTACCACGTTTGACGGTATTTGATTAATTTTTCCAAATACTAATTCGTGCGGGGTATATTTAGTTTCAGTATGCACTGAATTATTGTATGCAAAACACCAATAAGGTATCCAACTGCTCCAATTATTTGAATACTGCGGACATTGGATCCTTAAATATGCTGCTTACTTATGTTTGACTCGGTTAGTAGGTCATTGTCGACATAAAATACGTCTGCAAACTTAGCAGAAATCTTATGAATGGTGGTTTGTTCTTCGCTATTTAAACCTTCGACGTTAATGTCTTTTAATAATTTATCAATACGTTCAACTGAGAATTTTGACTCTTCAAATTTAACTATCTTGTAATCTGAAAGTCGTTCGATGGTAGGCTTAAAATTTCGTAACTTAATTTCGGTCTCGTTCGTATTCAATAATTTTACTGGTATAAAATTTTTAACTGGCTTTACAACTACGTTTGCTAAAAATACACCTTCGCACAATTCTTGTGATCTTATTACACATTCCTCTTTGCAATTTACTGTAAAATATTTGATAATCTCGCATCGTGGTGGTATACAACTTGTTTTCTTTTGTGTATATCAAAGGCATATTCCGCATCAGCGTTTGGTGTAGTTACGTGAAAAGAAACGTGATACTGTAGAACTATTGTTTGTTGCTGCGGTTCGATATTATCGCTCTACAGGTGTGATGTACTATTGTTAAAAATGTTTGACAGACACACGCTTATTCTTTTCTACTGATTGGTTTATTTTACAAACAGTATTAGGTGCAATTTTAAAATGCTTGACAGAAGCTCTCACATGTTTATTTACTACTGATTAATTTAATTTTGTGTAAAATACAAGATGCGCACTTCGTAGTTGAAGTACTAAATTATTCATATCACATAATTGTTTGCTTTGAAATAGTAACGCTTAATTTATTGCTTTTGCTTGTTTGTACAGAATCCTTTATTTATTTTTATTTGTTAATAGATAATCGTGGGCGACGTGCTTTTTTTTGGTTTCTTGGTATGTAGGTGAATCCTTCCCACTCTCCGCGTTTGATAGTTAGCCTGGTATTTACTTTTCTTCCGGCTACGTCTAGGTACGTAGCACATTGCTTTATTCTCGTGAAACAAAGTATAATAGACGTTATAAGTCTGGGCTGGCGTAAAATAAACAGCATGGTGTTCTTTTTGTTCAAGATTTCAACAAATCTAGTTCATTATGATGTTCTTCTAGGTAAAATTGGTCCGAGAATTGAAGGTAATGCCACGTTCAATGAAATTACACATTAGACCATCTATGAACGGGTGATTGCTTGTATGTTGAGGATTTGTGAAGTCTTCAATTTATTTCACGACAATGATATTTTTGCGGTTAACAATTTCTTGAAGTTTAAAACAAGATTCGCCTTATTAGCTTAAGTTTTTAATTGTTTCTTCTTTTTTTTCATGTCTATTTTTGGCGAACTTTGACGCCTGGTATCATGCAGTTGTACTGCGTATATTCATTTATGCGTAAATAGATAAATAAATAATAATAATAAATAAATAAAATGTAGGTAGAGCAGTTTTCACTTTTAGGATTAAAAGTAAAAAATAGTATGCCATAACACTGGTTCATTCTTCGCAATATTAATCTGTGCTAATAAAATAAATAAATTTTTTTTCGGAATAAGATTCAGTACATACCGAAAGAAAAATTAACACATAACGGAAATGACTCATACTGATATCTTTTCAAGTATAGAAATCTAAATTAAAAAATTGATTCTGTGCCAAAATTGTCACGCAAATCGTAGAAGAATGTAGTGCACGTTTGCTACGAGGTTTTTATTTATTTAAGTTTGTTTGAAGAATTTGTGTGAAACTATCCACGGCTTTCCAGTATTTATGAGATGCAAATATACTTTTAAATAAAAAAGTAAATATTTACACATGGTCAATCAGAATTCAGTAATCGTTTCTGGTTACACCTGAATTTATAATACAAGAGATTTTTTTTAGTTCCGGTATGCTGACGAAAACAAATAAAAGCAATAAAAAAATTTTATTATACACAAAAGTTACTTATAAAAGCGAAAGTAGTCACCGATATAGCAATATTTGTTGTAACACGATACCAGCTTTTGGATACCTTTCTTTCCCATGGTTCTGCCAGGGTTGTTATGTTTCATGTTGCTGGTGTGTTGTTGGGTTCGGTGAGTTTGTTATTTGTAGTGTTGTGGTGAATATGTTTGCCTTTTCTCGGGCGTTGTAGATCTTTCCGTCTGGTCCGTCTAGTGGTGTGTTGGTTAGTTGATGTCTCTTTATGAGTCCTCTGTTAAGTTGGTGTAAGATCCCTCCAGTCTCAAGAACATTATTGATGTGTTCCGTCCACTGCTGCATATTGTGTTCGTCTAGTACAATTTTGAGTGAGGCTTGTGTTGTGTTTAGTTGGATTTTAATGGTTGGGTCCCTCGTTATCCTTCATCTCCGGACTAACTTTCTTTTCTGTTTGATGATGTCGCGAAGGTAGTCATGAAGTGGCGGTCTGTTGGTGTTACGGATTCTTGTCGTAGTGCTGTGATGTAGTGCTTCTTGTAGTGTATTGGAAATGTATTCTGTGGCTGCGTCAATTTGTTCGTGTGTATCGACTGTCGGGTTTCCAGATGTTATTTTATGTTGTAGGTACTCGTTGAATTTCCTCTAGTTTGTTGATGTCACGGTGTTAGTCGTCTCTTGTGTGTGTGGCGTTGTGTGAATCGTAGTTATTATTAGTAGATGGTCGGAGCTCAAGTCTTCTATGACTTGTGTCGTGAAGTTGTATAGCATATTTTGACTAGTATGATGTCTAGTACGTCTGGTTAATGATCTGGATTTGGAGGTATTGTTGTTGATGTGTCTGCTCCAATGATGTCAAAATTTTTACCCAGTGAGTGAGTGAAAAGCGTCAGTCCGTCGTGATTGTTTATTCTGGAACCCCATGTAGTGTGTTTGACGTGTAAATCGCCCGTGATTATTGTAGTGGTGTCTCCTAGTGTTAAGTTGTCAATGTCTTTCGTAGACAGTGTTTTGCTTGGACTATGGTATACTGAGATAATTCTCAGTAGTCCTCCGTCTGCGTTGATTTCCACTCCTGCAGCATCTAGCTGCGTTTACGGAAGATCTAGTGCGTAATATGTAGTTCGTCTGTGAACAAGTACGGCTACTCCTCCGCTTGATACGTGCCCTGGTTCAATAATCTTGTCTTTTCAGTGAGTTTTGTAGATGCCGATCTAAGTGCGTAGTTGTGGTTTAATTTCGTTTCCCCGAGTGGTCGATTTGTGGCACGATATACTCAATTTATAAAAATTAACACTTAAATTAAAAAAACACAAAAACAAAACAACTAAATATCTACAAATACACGATTGTTATAAAATAGTTATACGACGGAACACTAGTTGAAATTAGATGAATTATATAGAACTCGAGTAGAACAAGCCAGAACTACCATCGGAAATGCAGAAAGTCGTCAGCACGACGCACTTTTGCAGAGTGTCGTGCTGGCTCAAAAATTAAAATTTATTTAAAAATAGTTATACGACGGAACAATAGTTGAAATTCGGATGAATTATATAGAATTCGAGTAAAACAAGCCAGAACTACCATCGGAAATGCAGAAAGTCGTCAGCACGGCGCACTTTTGCAGAGTGTCGTGCTGGCTCCAAAATTAAAATTTATTTAAAATAGTTATACGACGGAACAATAGTTGAAATTCGGATGAATTATATAGAATTCGAGTAAAACAAGCCAGAACTACCATCGGAAATGCAGAAAGTCGTCAGCACGGCGCACTTTTGCAGAGTGTCGTGCTGGCTCCAAAATTAAAATTTATTTAAAAATAGTTATACGACGGAACAATAGTTGAAATTCGGATGAATTATATAGAATTCGAGTAAAACAAGCCAGAACTACCATCGGAAATGCAGAAAGTCGTCAGCACGCGCACTTTTGCAGAGTGTCGTGCTGGCTCAAAATTAAAATTTATTTAAAAATAGTTATACGACGGAACAATAGTTGAAATTCGGATGAATTATATAGAATTCGAGTAAAACAAGCCAGAACTACCATCGGAAATGCAGAAAGTCGTCAGCACGACGCACTTTTGCAGAGTGTCGTGCTGGCTCCAAAATTAAAATTTATTTAAAAATAGTTATACGACGGAAATAGTTGAAATTCGGATGAATTATATAGAATTCGAGTAAAACAAGCCAGAACTACCATCGGAAATGCAGAAAGTCGTCAGCACGCGCACTTTTGCAGAGTGTCGTGCTGGCTCCAAAATTAAAATTTATTTAAAAATAGTTATACGACGGAACAATAGTTGAAATTCGGATGAATTATATAGAATTCGAGTAAAACAAGCCAGAACTACCATCGGAAATGCAGAAAGTCGTCAGCACGACGCACTTTTGCAGAGTGTCGTGCTGGCTCCAAAATTAAAATTTATTTAAAAATAGTTATACGACGGAACAATAGTTGAAATTCGGATGAATTATATAGAATTCGAGTAAAACAAGCCAGAACTACCATCGGAAATGCAGAAAGTCGTCAGCACGCGCACTTTTGCAGAGTGTCGTGCTGGCTCCAAAATTAAAATTTATTTAAAAATAGTTATACGACGGAAATAGTTGAAATTCGGATGAATTATATAGAATTCGAGTAAAACAAGCCAGAACTACCATCGGAAATGCAGAAAGTCGTCAGCACGACGCACTTTTGCAGAGTGTCGTGCTGGCTCCAAAATTAAAATTTATTTAAAAATAGTTATACGACGGAACAATAGTTGAAATTCGGATGAATTATATAGAATTCGAGTAAAACAAGCCAGAACTACCATCGGAAATGCAGAAAGTCGTCAGCACGACGCACTTTTGCAGAGTGTCGTGCTGGCTCAAAATTAAAATTTATTTAAAAATAGTTATACGACGGAAATAGTTGAAATTCGGATGAATTATATAGAATTCGAGTAAAACAAGCCAGAACTACCATCGAAATGCAGAAAGTCGTCAGCACGACGCAATTCGAGAATCGTGCTGGCTCCAAAATTAAAATTTATTTAAAAATAGTTATACGACGGAAATAGTTGAAATTCGGATGAATTATATAGAATTCGAGTAAAACAAATAAAATTTCATAAATGCAGAAAGTCGTCAGCAAGACGCACTTTTGCAGAGTGTCGTGCTGGCTCCAAAATTAAAATTTAGTAAAACATGTAAGCGGAAAATGTTGAATCGAATTTAGATTCGGTGACCAAAATTAAAATTTATTTAAAAATAGTTATACGACGGACAATAGTTGAAATTTGATGAATTATATAGAACTCGAGTAAACAAGCCAGAACTACCATGAAATGCAGAAAGTCATCAGCACGACTCATTTTCAGAGTGTCGTGCTGGCTCAAAATTAAAATTTATTTAAAAATAGTTATACGACGGACAATAGTTGAAATTTGGATGAATTATATAGAATTCGAGTAAACAAGCCAGAACTACCAATCGGAAATGCAGAAAGTCGTCAGCAATCGACTATTTCAGAGTGTCGTGCTGGCTCCAAAATTAAAATTTATTTAAAATAGTTATACGACGGAACAATAGTTGAAATTGGATGAATTATATAGAATTCGAGTAGAACAAGCCAGAACTACCATCGGAAATGCAGAAAGTCGTCAGCACGACGCACTTTTGCAGAGTGTCGTGCTGGCTCCAAAAGTTAAAATTTATTTAAAAATAGTTATACGACGGAACAATAGTTGAAATTTGATGAATTATATAGAACTCGAGTAGAACAAGCCAGAACTACCATGGGAAATGCAGAAAGTCGTCAGCACATGCTTCATTATTATGGAACTAGTCTAGGACTAACGAGAACACTCGTCGGAAAGTATATTTCGCATCTGCTTCTTGTACTTTAGAGAAGGCTGTGTCGTGCTAGAACGTGAAGTTAGCACGACATTGTTTCATTTTCGATTTTCTAGTATTATAAATGCGGAACTTTTTTTTCTTTTAATCAGGAACTATAGAACAATGTAAAGTGCTACTGGAACTGGTATTGTTTTTTTTTTTAATTAAAACGTCGTGCTAACTTCACACACATAGTTCGGCTCTTTAGATTACTGAAACACACAAGTCGTTCTACCCTTCTACTCTAATATTTTTTCAAGGTGCAGATTCATTCCTAATAGACTGAGAAGTTACGATAAAAGTAATATAAGTGTATCGAAAAACTTAAATTTAAGCTACTCCCAGTGACATAGTTCCGCTAAAAAATTTAACTAAATGAGGTTAATCTCAGAGTAGAAATTTCCTCCGAGTATACTTGTACGTTTAGATTAAATCTATAACTTAAATTTCAAGTATTTTTAAGTTTACGGGGTTGTATAACGTTAAGGGTGGTTATGATTTTAAAAAAATGGTAAAAGATTTAAATTCTATAGAGTTTTCTTTTAAAAACACGTCTTATATGTTTGGAAATGTATTTGCTAGTTCTCAGGAAATACATCGAAATCGAGAACTAACATAATTATGGGCGTTAGGGTTTATAACTTGGCAAAGGTTGCTCCAATTTGTCATCATCATCATTCGGTCTTCAGTTCTAGAACTGGTTGGACACGTCCCCTTATTGTTTCCTAGTCTGAACCAACCTACACATTTCCCTGAAATTTTCAGTCTGCATCTTTCACTATCTGTGTGCGAAAGTCTGATCTCGGTCTACCTTTACCTCTCTTTTCGTATCACTGCTTGTAATATATCCCGTACTATTCCCCAGAAATTCCTTAGAACGTATCCTGTCCTTCTATTTTTCATACTTTTTCGTTTTCCACAGATATCTTTATTCCTCTACTATTTCTACAACCTATTTGTATTAACTTTGTCCGCATAAGGTTTTGGGTTCAATAAATTTAGTAAATCATACCAATAAATTTAATTATTTTCACATTAGTACTTTTCCCAAGTAAATTAAAATTTTTCCCCAAATAATTAGTAATGTTATCAAAATTGTATTTATGCAAATAATCTAGTACTTATTTCAGTAAAAAATTTGTTTTTTAATCTGAATTATCCAAAATCTGCTAAAATAGCTCAATTTAGGCTGCTTGTGTTAATATAGCCGCTTTAATTACTGTCACACTGTCATACAAACTGTCTGCTATCAACATTTGCTGTCATTCTGTCTGCACTGCAGTCATTCATATTTTCTTCATTCTCCTCTTTTGTGTTTTTATCATCATTATCACCTACAGCATGGATTTTTATCTCATTTGGCAACTGTACCATTCCAACCTGTAACATACAATGATGACGAAGACATCGAAAATAGATCTCCAGAGAACTACCGAAGAAAAGGAGGGCAAAAACTTTTCGTACAAGTTTATCAAGTCTTTTGAAAATTATGAGTTTATCAAAACTTTTGGTGGAATTAGCTACCATGGCAGTAACGGTCATAAACGTGCCAAGATGTCTCGCGGCGAGAAGTATTACTTCTTATGTAATACTGACAAACAATGCGATTTTCGTGCCTACATCTCCTGTCCTGATGACGATGATGTTTGCTTGGTGTTCAAAACTGATCTACCTCATAGCCATAAAGCAAAAGATCCACGTGGCATACCTGAAGAGGTAAAAGAGGTAATTCACACTCTGCACGATATGGGTGTCGACAAACCACAACAAATAATCGACGCTTTAATTGACAAGGTATTTATTATCAATAAGAATATTCGTGCTAGTGATAATTTTTTAATCATTTTAGAATATTAATCCACCCGACTATTTCCAACTTACTCATCATCTGAAACTTTATCGTACAACACTGGACAAGCAAATCACTACACTTGGTGAGCTTCAAGCCTACATTCAGTCAATGTTACCTATCCCAGAGGATGATGACGAACCGTATGTGATGGCTTATAACATTGACTACTCTACTCGGAAGGTGGGCACCAAACGGCTACTTTCGTTAATGCAATTTTCCGACCTGGTAGCCATCGACGCTACATACAAGTTGAACTTGGAAGAGTGGCCTGCAATTGTGGTTGGAAGTGTTGATAAGCAAAAGATTTTCCACCCATTTGGGATGGCCCTAGTTACCAATGAGGCCTCAGCAGACTACGAATTTGCTTTTTCTACTTTAAAGAAAGCAAACCCTCAATTTAATCCAACCGTTCTACTTGTCGACTGTGCCCCTGCAATCACAAATGGTTTTGCTGCTGTGTTTGGACATGATTTCAAACGTATTATGTGCTTTTTTCACGTTATGAAAAGTGTAAAAGAACACTCAAAATCTCTTACTTATCCCAAGACAAAGGAGGTGATAAAGGATATTCAAGATTTGCAACGGTGCGGATCAGAAAAATAATTTTCATTTGGTTCAAAATTGTTTGTTGATAAATGGAAAAATGAAACCGAAAATCAAAAAATCCATCAATTTTTGGACTACTTTTACGCAAACTATGTGGAGGAGCGGAATACCTGGTATGAAGGTTATGCTGTCGGCTACCCAAAGACAAATAACCACTTAGAAGCGACAAACCGACACTTGAAGGGGCCTAGAGGCACGAACCGACGCAAGCTTCCTCTTGCCAAGTTTGTTGGTATGGTTGGCAAATTGCTCAAAAGTTGGTCCAACCAAAGGAATTTGGTTTACGGTCATTCGGTGGCCTTTGCAGAGGTTCCTCCAATCAATATAAAGCTATCAACAAACGCATGGCAATATTCACAACTTTACATGAAACATGTTCAGCAAAAATAACATCAGCAAACTATTTACTACTTTTTTCCATCTAACCTCTCTACTACCACCAATCGAAAAGCCATTACAGATATCGAACTGAATAAGCTTCTTGCAAACACCAAGCAGCAGGGGGTGTATTCTCTAATAGATGTGATATTTATCGCACGCGATATTTTACGATTTTCGCATGAAAACGTCAAATATGTATTCTGGAAAATCCGTCGGAGAAATTTATCGTATGATATGCAACGTGCGGTGTTTACTACCCGTTAAAATTATATCGCATGGTACAAGTGTCAATGTCAACTACTATAAATATAAAAGCTTAACCTAAAAAAGTTCTTGGGTTAGTTTCTCTGTATTGTAGTCGTCAAACATGGCAAATGTTGTCGAGATTGGAAAGTTAGCCGTTTTAAAAGTGGTAGAAGAAGCTGAAATTGCCGCAGCCGAACCAGCAAGGCAATTTTATAGTCGCATAGGAGCTTGCGATTTAAGCGATAGAAATTTTATTTGTATGTTTCGATTAACAAAAGAACTCGTCCATCGAGCTGTAGATGCTATTACAGCCCATATTACGGAGGCTACAAGAAGATCCGCAGTCGGTGTTGAAACAAAGGTACACGCGAATAATAATTAGTGTAACTAACACAGAATTCTGATAATGATATCCTTTAGCTTCTTATTCCGCTAAGATTTTTGCCACCGGAAGCTATCAGTTAGATTTTGGATCTAACATTCACTTAGCGGTTAGTCAACCATCCGTGTCAAGAGCAATACACGACGTTGTGAATGCTATTAACCACCAGCAATACATTTGTTAAGTTTCCTGAAAATGTATAAGAGTTGCACGTGAAACGCCAATATTGGATTTATTATTGTACAAAATTATGCAATTGCTTTTCCGTAGGTTTTATCAGAAATTTGGCTTTCCGGGTGTTATTGGTTGCATTGATTGCACCCACGTTGCAATAATTGCACCAAGAGAAAATGATCCTAACTATCCAGAAAATATATATGTGAATAGAAAAAATTTCAATTCTATAAATGTGCAATTAATTAGTAATTATCACCAGCGAAGAAATTGTTGCGTTATTACAATTAATTTTGCAGGTTTGCGATAAGAAGCTAAAAATACTGAATAATGCACGTTATCCTGGCACAATTCTAACGTCAAAGTATTAATGGAAAATATTCATAAAAATGGGCATGTTGCATTCTATCTATTAGGCAAGACAATGTTTAACCTAAAAATTAAATCAACGCAATTTCATTTTAAACGTGAGCGTGGGTAGAATTAATGAGAGCTATTTGTAGGTGACTCAGGATATCCACTTTGCCCTGGTTGTTAGCACCTCTAGAACCAGAAGACAACACTCCTGAAACGGAGTACAATGAATGTCACAAGCGCACTCGTTGCACTATCGAAAGGTGCAATGGATTATTAAAATTTCGTTTTCGTTATCTTTTAAAACTTATAAATTAGCATCCTGAAATGGCATCAAAATAATTATTGCGTGTGTAGTTCTGCATATGTGTGTAGAAAATAATGTTCCTGAACCTGAAGTAGAGGACGATGATGATGAAGTTGATTTTGGAATGCTTATAAACGAACCTTGCTTCAATGAGGCAAATGACAATTCCAGGACAGCTCCAGATTTACTCACTGCCCGCAGCTTACAGAGACGGCTCATACAGAACCATTTTGCAAATATTGTAAATCACCAATAAAAGTAGAATATTTTTTACTAGTAAGCATTATATACAAAATGTATACTTGAGCACTAATTCTAAATAGAATGTATTATACTCACAAGAATCGTTTATTTACATATTATTACATTAAAAATAAAAACTAACTACTGAAATAGTAATACACATTATGACTAATTAATTATTGTTGAAGTTTGCGTCAATTTTTTCTAAAGCAGTGGCTATTCTTTCCTCCACTTGCAACCGCCGTTCTTTTACAGCAACAAGCCTTTCCATTAGGTGTATTTTTTGATTTGCTTGTCCACCAACAACCTTCTTATCCTGCAAACGTTCCATTACGATTTGACTGAGATTCTTAGCAGCAGCCACAGAGTTCTGCAACCTTTTTGCAGCCACAACCCGTGGTGTGGGCTGCTTAACTTTGATACAAGTGGCTGTGTGTGTGTGTGTGTGTGTGTGTGTTTATTATTATTATTATTATTATTATTATTATTTATTACAACAGTTGAATATTCACAAATTACAGAATATTAGAGTATTTTACAATAAGTTTGAATACATACAGATGATACAGTTTTTATATATATATATATAAATACACATATATACACATACATACAAATACACTCACACGTATATACATATACACATATATACATACACAAACATTTACACATGTAGATGCTGTGAGAAGCACAGTTTATCGTGTTCTAACCAACAAAGAGCTTTGTTTACACACCACTTTTCTTCAAAAATATCGATTTTTTGTTTGCTATTATACCACACGTATTCTTGGAGTATTCTTGATTTAAGCCGATTGGAAAATTTCTCTAGATAGCATGTTTGTTTTTCTTCCTTTATAAAGTCTATTGTAGACCAGTAAATAGTACTTTTTGCAAGGGTTACAAGGTAGTTTATTAAATCTCCGGCTTTACTCCTAATTGGAAAGCCGCAGTACATATCTCTGCTCAAGATTTTTTCCTTTTGCAGTGATTGGATTATAACCGTAACTCGTTTCCATAGTTCCGCACCTTTTGAACAATTCAGAATAATATGCCAGGCATTTCCTTCTTCTTCGCACCACGGACATTTCCTTTCTTGGAGAATTCCGGTTTTCTGTAAATATATACTGTCTGCTAATCTATTTTTTGCGAATCTCCAAGCTACTGTTCCGTCATGTCCTAAAGATGGTAATGTAAAAATGTTGTCCATTTGATTTTGTCATCAGACCAATGTCCTTCGAGTGGATCTACAGTGTTGAAAAAAGCCGATGTTAAAGACTTCTGCAGGATACTCTTTGTATTCTTTTGTATAGGAATTATTCTTTCCGAAAAATGCACCACTGGTTTTAAATTAGGGTAGCCTTCTTTACCTTTTTCCCATAAATCCTTAAAGTGCAACTTAAAGAAAGCTTTTATTATCTTGTACTGGGAAAGCATCTCACTACGAACTACTTGTGAATTATTTGCTAAAGTGATTGAGATTTGTTCATCAGATTGCCAAGTGTTTCTGTCTGTCATAAAGTTTTCCAATGTTGTGAAACCAAGATCTTTCCATCTAGCACTGAAAAGTGGAGGTTTGTTGGTAGTGGTAACTAGTCTAAATGATCCAGTAGGGATATCATATAGGTCGCTTAAAGTTCTCGGAAATTCAGGTATTGTTATAGTAAGGTTAGTCCACGTTTCAAACAAAATATTGATAAAGGGATTGTGATAAGTGTTATGTAGGCGATCGTGCAGGTTTGTACTAAACAGCCATTGCCAGGATACATGATATGGGTTACTCTTTATAAGAAAATGTTTCATTAATAAAGCCCATTTCTCATTAGGAGTACTTGCAATTAATCGAAGTCCTAGCTGTAAGTGGAAGGATTTTGTTTTGTTTTGAGATGGACTAAACCTACACCTCCTTGTGGTATAGATAGATGTAAATCTCTAGAAGTCGTCCAGTGCTTTTTATTCCACATAAACTCAATTAACTTCTTTTGAAGAGTTGTTAGCTGTGCTGATGTGAAAGGTAAGACGTGAAGGTAATGCCACATTTTTGGAGCTATGTATTTGTTGACAATTGTTTTGCGTCCAATGATAGACGCACCCAGTGCGATTTTTCCAAGTCTCTATAGACCTATCTATTCTTCCTACAAGTTCTTCAAAACTAACTGTGTGTCGGTTTTATGTTATTCGAAAACAGGATACCCAGTATTTTTATGTTTTGAGCCGACCAAGAATATCCTAAGAGATGGTCAGACCTGGACTTCCACGCGCCAGTCCAAAACCCTTGTGACTTGGTTTCGTTAATTTTCAATCCAGATTGGTCTTGAAACACACTGCACAATTGTTTTAACTTTTCAAAGTCACTGTCTATAGATATAAATAGAGAAACGTCGTCTGCGTACGCACTAACTACAAGTTTTGCTGCGCATCTGTAGGCATAGGAAAACCAACTAGGACGTTTCGGCACAATTGGAGGAAAGGTTCAATGGATAACGCGAAAAGAGGTCCTGAAAGAGGACATCCTTGTCTGATTCCTTTAAAAGTTGAATTTCGCTAGTAAGATAGGCCCCACTCTAACGTGGGCTTTGGCTTGTGTATATAAAGCTTTTATGTACCCTCTAAAACGTTCTCCAAAGCCAAACAAATCCAATATCTTAAACAAATACTTGTGATTTACTAAATCAAAGGCGGTCTCTTGATCCAGATTTAAAATTGCTAGGGTAGATGATTTTCGTTAGCAAATTGGATGGCATCACTGTGCAGATGTAATATGTTGTATATAGTTCTGTTTGGAATTGAGAAGCACTGATCAGGGTTTATGAGTGTGTGGACTACGCTCATTATTCTGTTTGCAATACATTTCGCTATTATTTTGTAGTCTACATTTAATAGCGAGATTGGTCGCCATCCTTTTATCTCTGTGAGGCAGGATTTTTTTTTTGCTATAAGTGTAATAATTCCTTTATTAGTAGACTTAGGTAATATTCCTTTTTGTAGCGCTTTGTTAAACACTCTGTGAAAAGGGGTTTGCAGATCATCCCAGAATGTTTTATAGAATTCTGCTGTTAGACCATCTATTCCCGGTCCTTTGTTTTTATTTAACATCTGTACTGCCAATGAATAGTCTTGCATTGTGAAAGGTTGTTCAAATCTCTGTTTATCTTGTTTTGTTATTTTTGGTATTTGTCTATATAGTGGACTATTATCATTTATGTCTACCCTGTTTTCGCTGTAGTGTGTTTCAAAGTGTTCTCTTATTTTATTGCATATTTCAAATTTGTTTGTTATCATGGCTCCATTTATACTAAGTTTGGTGATGTGGGATTGCTTGTTTAGAAGATTGCGCTGCATGGTGGGACTTTCAGACTTAAGCAGATCCGAATGCCTTTGTAGAAGCATATGCTTTGTGCCATTTCTTTGGTAGCACCTTGTTGCTTCATATATGACGTCATATGCAATTTTGGGTCACTATTTACTGCATTACGCAATGCGTTTTGAATTTGCATGTTTATCAGTCTGTGTTCTAGTAATTGTGTCTGTTTCTGTTGGTTACAGTATAAAATAGTAATTTCCTTAACAGAAAGTTTTAACTTTTCCCATTGTACAGGAGAGTCATCTAAATCAGTGTTGTCGAAAACCTGAACAAGAAATCTTTTATATATCGAACGTACTTTATATCTTCTAAAAGTTGATTTGGAAATTTCCAATAGGGGCAACGAGATTCATAACTTTTGGATGAAAATTTTAGTTCAACAGCAAGTGATAGATGATCAGAAAAGGAGCAATGTGTATTGGCTGATAGTAGATACTTTATGATGTTATCGCTACAGTAGAAGCGATCTAGCCTTGAAGCAGACGCAGAAGTTACAAATGTGTAGCCAGTACGCCCAACAGTCACTGAGGTGGAACGTTTGTACAATTTCTTGAAGCTTTTTGGACAGAGCCGGTCGGTATTCTACTGAATTTTTTCTATCAGCTACTGAATCAAGCGTACAGTTAAAGTCTCCTCCAAGAATGACTTGTACGTCACCACTGGCGGACATAATGCTGCTCAAAAAATTTTCAAGACTCGCTAGTATTTGTAGATACTTTTCAGTATCGTACGGGAAGTACACATTTATTATATACAATTTCATATCACCAATTAGTAGTAGCGCTGATTGCAAATATGATTCAATCAGAATTTCGTGGTTTAATAGTTTTAAATCGCATCCTTCTTTTACTAAGAACATCGTTCCAGAATAGTTTTGACATGACGGATTTATTAATGGTGTGTAGTTTGGTATACTCCTTAAATGATCTATATTGTTAATGTTAGTTTCCTGCAGCATCATTACATTAGGTTGAGCTAGTTGTAAGAAGTCCTTTAGTTGGAAAAACTTCCAATCACTTCTAATGCTTTTTGTGTTTAGAGTTAAAAATCTAATGCGACTCTTATCCATAGTTAGGAAGAGGGGGGTTATTTGTAGAATTATGTATATATTAGTACGAGCTTTGTATGCTAACCAAACTTTCGGTCGACTGTGTTTCTGCTATTGAAATTTGTGATCCCGTAGGTTTAGCAACATTAACAGGTCGTCAATGTTATCAGTATACTTTTTAGCTACTGCTAGAGGATCTGCGTTTCCTTTTACCTCTTTCAGGAAGTCAACAAAGCGAGTATATTCTATTACACATTCAGAGTTGGACCATAGCACTTCCATATCTTCGTACATATCTAAGGAGTCATTATTATTATTGCTAGGTTTGTCTATTTTGATTTTTTTACGTTTATTACTTGTAGATGTTTTAACTGTTGTGAATGGAGGCTCTACAAAATCTCGATTTGTTTCCGATGTAACGAAGCTGCTAATTGATGTTTCCTGTATAATATTGTTACCTGGTCTTGGGGCCGGAGAGTCAGTAATGATTTCTCCTTCGTTTGCGACAACCAAGTTATCAGGTGGTTCCAGGGTAGATGAGGGGGCTCTTTTATTTCTGTATATATTATTAGTATCTGAATAAACATTGGTGTGCATCTCGTTATTGGGTCGTGTACAGTTAGCTGATATGTGCCCCACTTCCTTGCAGATAAAACAGCGCAATTGATCATCAGACAGAAACATTCGGTAATCCTCGTTTTCATATGTTATGATAAACGTGTTCAGTAATTCTTGATTTTCGTTATCTGCTATATAAACTTGACGGCGGAAACTCATTATATGTTTAAATCCATTTAAGCCGATTCCTGCACCTATGAAGGAAACAGGTGATAGAAGCTTCAGATTATTTTCCTTAAGCGCAGTCTCTAAAACTGTATGAGGTATACAAGGAGGAACATTAGACAAAATAATTCTTTTTGAAGGACTCATCAGTTTTCTCACTGGTATAAATAAATTATTAACGTTAATTCCTCCGTGGTCCAATACAAACGACGATACAATTTCCTTTGAGGTTAAATAAATACAGACTCTGCCCATTGACATCCTTGACGCATACTGAATAAATTTAGGATCAATTAGTTTTCCAACAGCTATTACGTACTCTTTAACTTGTATTCCATCGATAGCTTGAAATACAATTGCCTGCTCTTTCTTAGGAAATATATTAGCTTTAATAGCGTCAGAGAAAAGTGTTGGTTTCTTGGGCGCGTTTAAATTATCTGTAGGTGGTACGTTACTTATTTTACTTACGCTAGAGCAGTACCATCAATAATGAACCCCTGCGAGCAGAAGATTCATTTAATACTTCCTCCATTTTGCAATGTTAATTTATTAGTTCTATGTAGGTAAACATAGTTTAGGAAATGTATCAAGGATTGGAACGAATAAACAGGTTAAGCAGATAGCGCAGTTGTTATCACTATCGCGTCTTTGTATTAATGCAGCAAGTTGAATTTTATAGCCAAATAATTTAAATTATTTAGCTAAAATATGCTCAATAAAAGCGATTTTCAAACTTACGTGGGTACAAATTCGAGAAACACTTACTAAAATGCACTACCGTATTTTATATAAAGGAACTGTTCAATATATCTCAATAAAATAAACAAAACTTCGCGAGCTACGAAATACACGTGCTTTCACTTCGACGACTCGTGCGTGTGTGTGTGTGTGTGTGTGTGTGTGTGTATGTGCGTGTGCGCGTGTGTGTGTGTGTGATCTTGGTGTACACATAAGTTGTAAAAACCAAATCGACAAAATTTATACCGATCCTAACAGCGGCTTGATATGTAGAATGAAGTGCGTCAGTAGATATGGATATCTCTATCGCTTTAGAAAATGGGATATTCCTCACTTTTACTTCTAATACGTTAGGAATGTCTAGCACATTCGCTTTTATACCATCAAAGTTCTAAAAAAAACAATATTTTACTTAATCAATCCGGCCTAAAACAATATTTACAAATACGACGGTAGACTTATTAGTTGCCGTATGCCCTGTTGCAGAGACCTCAGTTATCAGATAAACAATTTTTTCTTTAGTTTGTGGTAAGTGGCTGTCTATTGGATGTCCACCACCTACCTGTTCCACGAGCATGCCGAGCATTGCTGTTTTTTTTTTTTGGGTTTGCCCCGCATATCCTTCCAAGTCTGTAAAGTTTTGAATATGTTAAACCAACAGCTTTGTTCAATAATTATAATATTGGACCGCCGCAATGAAATAACAAATAACGGTTTATTTTATAAGAAATTGTGTTTAAAGCAGCCATTACTTACTTTCCTCCACTGAGTCCACTCTTTTTTGCCTCCCGGAATGCTATTTGATTGCTTAGAAATATCCTCCCATTAATGCTGGGCTTCCTTTTTAGTAAAACTATAATTAAATTTTCCGTATTTTAAATTTTCTTTGAGCTCCAAAAACTCTGCAAGTTTCTTTTTTTGTTCATTGGATACATATCCCGTTTTTACTTTTGGCTCGACTGACATTTTAAACATGTAACATTACCGTGTAATTCTTTACACGGTGGCCTATTATTTTAACTTGTAAAAACTATCAATAACACTGAAACAATCACGTTTTGATAATTGAGGTTTAGGGTATAATGTGTTAATTCTACTACCAATGCGGTCACGTGATAGTTATGTCGGCCTGTTATTGGTTGTATCTGGGATGTACGTACGAATCTATTTACGACGCAATGCATACCATGCGATATTGAAAATGTCATATCATTTTCAATCGAGAATACCAATTTCGCTTCCAACAGTTTCCCATGCGATATTTTTAGGTGATAATTCTCACCAGTGAAAAATTACGAATGAAGTCGAGAATAGACCCCAGCGCTATCGTTTCTTTGACACATTCGTCAAAGGTCACCTTGACCGCATATGGATTGTCACATATAACAGTGGCGAAGAATGGCTCAAAGAATCGCACTATAGTTGCCCTGAGTTTTACAAGTCCTACGTGTGCAAACATTTAGTTTGCATTGCTATAATCAACTCTGATTACTCACCTCCAATGTGGGCTAAGGCTATCTCACTAAACGCGAAAAGAGGTCCCGGAAGGCCTGCAAAAGTAGGCAATGCCCTGTCTTTACAGTTAATCTTTGGATTTTGCTTGATTTTTGTTGTTGTGATTTTTTTCTTATCCTATGACTTCAATTTTGTAGTAAATTAACACAATTAAACCATTTTTATCAATTACTAATTATATTTGAGCTATTACTATATTTATTGGCAAAAAAACAACTTTTTTTTGGGATATGTACTAATGGTGGAAATAATTAAATTAATTGGCAGCATTTACTAAATTTATTGGTCGATTAATTGTATGCCACTTTGTCCATGCTACCATCGTCATACATCTGAGGCACAACATTCCAGTAAGTTTCTATCTCTTTCTGTATGCTTTTCCTACTGCCCCTATTTTATAGTCGTACTGTGTTGTGTCCCACACTATGCTTCGAACAGTTTTCTTCTTGTATCTATGTTCGTTGTCTTTGAACTCCAATTTGTAAAATTTAAAAATTTTAAATTCTTATAAAATTATTGATCAAGTATCTCATAGGTACGAAGAAACCGTGATACTGAACAAAGAGCAAAAAAGGAAGTAATTCCCCAGGAGTTAGTCCGATTTCAAAAATTTAGAAAGATTTGGATTCCCAGGAAATTCTAACGCTTCCGAAAACCACTCCGGAACCGGGATAATCAGCAGAGAATATTTATCCATAAAAGTACTTTGATTAGTGTTGATTCATATTTTTGTTTTTCATTTCTTTCAGTTTAAATTATAATCTATTACTGATACCATCAATTACAAACGCATGTCTGCCCACAAAATACGGTCTGAAACAGCCGGAAAGACCCAACACAGTGGCGCTTTCTTATTGGGAACAAGATACAAATGGAATTCTTGATTATATTCGTGAATGCAATGTACAGTTTGTATTCAATACACCATGTACAAATTAAACACAGAGCATTCAGCCTGGCATATAAATGGGTACAGTCAGTCCATAAACCTTATCTTCGTAGCGTTGTAAGTACACTCAAGCAAGAAATTTACGCTTTATATAACGCGTTTCTATTTAACAAATCGAAAACGAAAAAGTAACTTTCCTTCATTTATTTTGTGTGTTTAGCCATGAATGTATTCGTATGCAAATATGGATTATTCCATAGGATTCATACTTAAACTTACCTTTTAATCTAGACAGACGTAATTTTCCCACATTAAATAATTCACAAGGCTCATTGTTAATTATAGAAAATTACACAATTAGTAAGGGGGACTTGCGTAACTTTAATCGCATGTTCATTCGAACTATTACCTACCTAAAGGACAATTACATCGATTAATTTACTGTAGGTCATAGTAAATAAAGTACTGTGGAATAAATGCAGTACGCAAACGTACGTGAACGACAGTAAAATTATGTCATTTACGACCCAATAACAATTTTTATGCCTACGACTGATTATACGGCTCTAATTGAATATCATTCAATACCTATTAATATTCTCAAGGACCGGTTTATGGCATGTATAAATAATTTTTTACTGGATGCAAATATTGACGCAAAAGCGTCGGGTTTTATGTAGATAGATGTAAACTACCGAATTAGATTTGTAAAATTAAACACGGAAAAGCAGGTCAAATGAAACTTGTCGTATTTAACTGTTTGCACAGTTGAAACGTTACAATCCAAGGGTGTCTCAAGGATAAACAAACAGACACGAATACCCATACTTTTGGCCTAACTTTATCTAAATATATTAATAGAAGCTACAATTTCGCAAACCATGTGGGATCAATTTCAGCCGAATAACCCAAACTTATTGTCTTTAAAATAGGGAAATACCCAAAAACTTTTCGGCTAACACTCTAACACATCAGGTTCATTTATACATTTAGTGAGAAATTTGAATTTACTTTTAAAATATGCACACAATTATCTACATATTGTTCTTCACTTTTCAAACCATTCCTCAATTTCTCTAATTGTTCATCAATTTGCCTTAAGTTACCCTCATCGGTTGACTCGTCTCCGGTGCGGAAAAGCTTTAGAAATTTTCATTTTCTTCTTGTTAATCTTTGATATATATTGCTTTGTCCTCCTTTCGAGCCCCAATATTGGGCGTACATAAATTTGCACTGAATTCCTTATTGGGAAGAAGCTCCACTGTTGTTCCCGTTGAAAGGGTTCCAAAAATCGTGCCCCTATCTAAGTTGATATAACACTCGCCGAAAATAAAAAAAAACTGTACTAATTTTCACCTAAATAAAATTTTAAGTCCAAGCTTTGATTACGAAGTGTTTTAGTTGCGTACCTTCTGAAGATGCTTTCCAAACTGACATTCCACGGCTAGCTCTGCTCACTGCTTCTTCAGGGATACTCACCACAGCTACTCATTCTTTCAACAACCTTTATAATTAATAAAAAAAAATAAAAAAATAATTCGACAAAAACATACAACCCTCTTAATCTGACAGCATATATAATAAATTCACACAATCTCCATATTTACAATATTTATCCTAGCTAAACATTTCATACCCCTAACTGGGTAATAAAATCATCAATCTAATATCCCGCGATTTTATGCTCCTCTACATTTCACTGTTTTATTTTAAAGTAGATGGGCCTGTCCCAGAACCTTAATTTATTTTCCTCTGGTCTATAGTGAGCTCAGTATAAACCTTTTCATGTGTGCACAAATTTTTGCACTAAAAAATTATACAAAAGACTCGTTTACCTCTTACATCTGTGAAATATTATACAAGCATTTACACCCTCAGATTTATAATAAAAAAATTGACCTCTACGTATGTCAATAAAATTAATCTTCGGTTCATAAAAATTTTCACCAAATAAAACTCAAGTCACTAATAGTTTAAATCAATCAGCACCAGCACAACAGTTTCAACAAAAAAAATTTGTTACCTGGAGAATATTCTTCTTCCAGATCACCACCTCTGTAGATGTCTTTCAAAATGACTGCAGGTACCTGGATCACTCCATGTTGCTGCCTTCCATTGTGAACAGCAATTCCATCTAGAACTCGTTGTTCACTCAAATCCTCAACATTCCCTTTGGACTCCTGCTCTAGTTCCAAACATCACCTCTTCTTCCACTCAATGTGCAACAAGCACCCTCATTCAATTTGTAAATAATTCTCCACTTACAAGTCATCCTGCTTCAAGTATTACTATGATTCACTACGGTTCACTCAGTTTAAACTAAGTTACACCTACTTCTGCATAAGTCGGACTGCACTAGTCACGTGGTTTGAACCTAGGATGATCTTCTCTAGACTTGCAAAATAAGAGAGAGAATGCCGCCTCCAGCAACGCTTATATAACCACAGCCCCACTTGAGTTGCCTGTAGTTTTGTTACCCATTCCTTGCGAAGTTGCCAACGGCCCCTCAATACTACAAAATACCCCTGCACCTACACACAACGGTGTTTCAAAACTCGGAAATCGTCAACATAAACACTTCATTACCGCGAAAAACTGTCTAAACTTGCCAACCGTCCTAATATTCCTTGAAATTTCCACTCTTCTGTTAGCCCCACACAAATACAATCACGACTCTCGTGTGCACGTTCAAACAATTATCTCCCTTGCACCCTCATAATAACATCTCTCAGCTTTGTCTTCCTTTCCTACCTAAAGTATCTACGTCATTTCTGCCTTTCTGGTGTCTCTTTCTGTTCCGTATTTTCTGTCTTTGCTTGTAGCCCTTCTATTACTATATTGTTCAAGGTTAATTCTTCCTTCTTTTATGTGCGCCTTGAAAAATCGATACCGTCCACAAACATGTTACATCTTCGTCCCCCTTATTGGTTTTTAAAGTATACTCGTCTGACACGCGCCTGAAAATCTTTGTCCCTTAACCAACTGATATCTTGCATCTGCCTCTATTACGTATTAAATATTGTCTGTCGCCTAATTTTATTGAGCTGTTTTGAACTAGTAGACCGTTGCTGTCAGCCTTGCGTTTTTTCCGTTAACACAATTTACCTAGAATTGTATTCTCAACGTACACTAGCTTTTACGAGAATTGTTTATTTACCCCACGTCTGTTCCATGAAATCCTTGAATGTTTTAACGTGTTTACAATATTAAACCTTGTAACATTCGTTGACTGCTTTAGCTTATGCTGTATATAATAAATGTAGGCGGCTCCGTGGCGTAGTGGTATGTGTGACTACTACGCCCTAGGTCCCGGGTTCGTATCCCGATACGGTCCGCTTGAAAAATGTTAGGCGAGCATTTTTCGCAAAAATACACCCTCGTTCGGATGAGAGGTAAAATGGAGGTCCCGTGTGTGGGTGTTGTCACGCACGTTAAAGATCCCTACCTTGCTTGGAACAGCAAGGATTCGGCAAAATTCAAAATTTTCCAGGTAAAAAAAACTCGCTTCCTGGCCAATGTAGTGCCTTCGGGTGGAGCATTGGAAAAAATCACATGTAATGTATATAATAAATGTACCTTACTTAAATTATTGATTTTTACACTGAAAAGCGTTAATACTACTAACCTTTGTACACAATTTTCGAGCTTGTTATCGAACTAATTGTCGTCCTTGTACTAAATTAACGTAAACAAATTAAACCTACATTATAATTGTGTAATTTTATCCCACTTTAATTATACTGAATCGTTTTAAATAAATAATTAATTTTTATATAAAGGGTACCTATAAATACATAAATGCTTGGCCTATTTACACCTATCTAAGCCTACCCAATCACAGTAATATATATACATATATATATATATATATATATATATATATATATACATATAAGTATTTATAGGTAATTGCATAGAGAAAGTTATTAATTTAAATTTTATAAGATGAAATAATAATTTCGACTTTTATGCAAAGCCCAAATGATCATTTCAAATCGAGCTAATAATTCAAAGTTAAAAATATAAAGCTACGAACAGGAGTTCAACCTATAAGCTTCCGATTGGATCTCGGATGCTCTACCAACTGAGTTACCGTGGCTGGTAATTCAATTAGAGAGAAGGATATATTTAAATCCTGTACGTCACTATTATATCAACCTAACTTTCAATTACATTTGGCATTTGTGTCATTCATATCCGACATTGTCAAGTTTACAGGTAGCGACGCTCAAATCACGGCTTAAAGCCAAGCTACGGACAGGATTTAAATATATCCTCATCCTCCTCCCTAATTGAATAATCAGCCACGGTAGCTCAGTTGGTATAGCGTCCAATATCCAATCGGAGGGTTTACAGGTTCAACTCCTATCCGTAGCTTTATATTTTTAAATTTTCAATTACTAGCTCGATTTGAAATGATCATTTGGGCTTTGTATAAAAGTCGAAATTATTATGTCATATATATATATATATATATATATATATATATATATTTCTATGACAATAGGGTAATTTAGGAGTATATTTCGTCATAAGGTTCGTACGCTATATGTAAATATCACTAAAATTTAGGAAACTAAACAACTTCATCATAAAATGGAAGTAACTCGTCAATCATGCAAAAAGCTAATGTTGAGCACACTGTATATAAATTACAACTAGCTTTAATTTATGAAAGGAAGCTCATTCTTCAAAAATCAAATCATTTTTAGTAAGATAAATAACTTGTACATCATATAATGCATTTTAAATTAAATATACAAGCATAAATTTGAAAATAAATACGCAGGAATAATATTTTCAACACAACGAGTTTTATTGAAATAAATACAAAATTAGTGAAAGGAAATAACCTGGCATACTAGCTATAAAAGAATCTCATTCAAAACATTAACGCATAAAATAAATAAACGCATTCAAGAACGTCATCATAGAAATTTGACTACGTGATTTGTACATTGTAAATTCATATAAAATCCAACAGATTTTGGAGTACTAAACAACAAAACAGACGTTTGGTTACATAAATGCAAATATAACCAACCGGACGTGACTTGAAGAAAGTTCAAAGTCGGATATTCAGAGGAATAGACTATACGAATTAGATGCCCACGTGAGGAAATGCATCACTTCTACACGAGTTTTGATGGTAACGTTATAGAAAATCCAAAGGCTGCAAGATAAGGCAAAGTACAACGCCTGAAATAACAAAGAACGCTCGGAAAACCAATGGTACAGATGAAGGGAGGAGCCTTTATATAGAACACGGACTTGGTAAACAATCAGTCTTTCTTCGACCAAGGCACAATCTATAGCAGTTCAAAGTGTAATATCACGCGGAGTAAAAATAGTAGAAATTAAATAATTATTTAGTGAAAGTCGAGATAGAAAAATTTTAAAAAAATTCTAGTGCCGATCTACGATAAAAGTTGCCGTTAACTTTGAAAAACGTAAATTAGAATTATTAATTAAACCTAATTTTAATATTTAATAATTTAGGGCTCTAAGTAATGAATCTAAGTAAATATTCTAAGTAATAAATCTATGTAACGAATCTAATGAACGAATTTAAATAACGTACTCTAATGAATTCTAAAAACGGATTTAAATAATTGCTCTAGCGAAGATATATAATTAAGCAGTGGTCTACATAAGCATATGAGCATTGAAGGGAGAAATTAATCAAATCAAGGGTTAGACTGGGCGAGCTGTACTACTCGGAAAACAGAGTTTAAGTGGAAACAATCCAAGGGTGCTGGTCAACCACATGCAGAGGCAGTTCTAAGAATTGGAAACAAGCAAGGAAAAAGCAGGTCAGAAATAAGAATATTCGTTATTAGCATAAGGCTTTATTTCTATTTTAATATTTACATTTTTTGCATATATTGAAGTATTTAATTTGTGAAGGGTCATCAAAAATCTTTTAAAAAAATTTAAGTAAAGAAAAAGGTTGTTTGAACGTTCAAAAGGTACTTCCAGTAGTATACAGTGTTATTTTTGCTGGCTTTAAGGGAGTTATAATTTGAGCATAATCAGATTGATATTATTATTTTGATTCAGGGGTTAATTTATTAATAGCAAATCAAACTATCAAAGATATTAAGCTGTAAAGTGTATATATTCTCATTATACAAATTTTGGTTTGTTTCGTTTATATCATTCAAGTAGAAAGGAGCTAGAATAAAAGGATGGTTAACCTTTATTTGTTATTGTATCGTCGTCCACTCTTGTGTGGATTAAACTGAGCTAGTCAAGGCATATAAAAAGAGATATTTAAAATTTAAAGTTGACGTTATTTAGAGACACAGAGCGGTGGCGTTTAGCAGGAAAATGAACGTTAATCACATCGGCGTGTAGCGACATTATAGCAATATATATATATATATATATATATATATATATATATATATATTACTCATATTTAGACCAGGGTAAAAAATTAAATAATCACATCAAATAATTTTAATCACCGTGTATAATGAATATTATTAGATAATACGCGTTATTAAAACCGTGAAGCATAAAAATTTATTAGTTTCATTAAACATAAGAGATTTAAATCATGTACAAGACGCTTTATATCAAAAGAAGCAGTATTAAAAAAGCTCTGCGTGTAATGTAATTATTCCTAAACAAATGGAAATTACGTGCAAAATTTATCTTAATTAACTCTATTTCAAGTAACCGGTATTGAACAAAACGTACAGATAATATCTACAGAAACTTGTAAAAACCCAATAAAATGCAAATCCTAGAAGTGTTAGTTAGAAGTAGGATGTTTGAACACACCTGCGTATTTTAAAAGGCAATTTCAGTTTAATTTGTTTAGATAAACATGTCGATTCTAAGGATATTGGAAACGGTCAGATGCTTTAGCACGAAATACAAAACAGGGTTTATTTAAATAGCTCATTCGGCGAAAATTTTGCAGATAATTAATGTTTACAAAGAATCTTGGAGAAAACGGGGTTTAATATTCACGAGAATGTGCGATACGGGGTTATTTAACCCAGATAGTCCACATGGACTAAAATATAATCGATAATAAAGAATATCAATTTGCACCAATACGAACAGGTTAGAAAAGTAAAGAGAAAATGCGTCAAGCAAAGACACATATAGTAAAAGGCGTGATTTAAGCAACGTCACGAGGGTCACAATTGGTTGAAAATAGGATGCAAATATCAGAGGTAGAAACAACAATTTCTGTACAAAATTAATTAGTTTTTCTCGGACATGTTTGCGTGCCGTGTGAGAATTTCTGAGATTTAAATGGGGCGAGTGAAAATTCGTAAAACCGACGCGCGAGCGACGGACTGGGAACATAGCATGAGAAATTCTTAAGAATTGTCTGTTTTGAGGACAAAAGCGACGTGCCGGCTATTCGCTATATATACAGGTGGTAATATGAATTTCGGCATCTTAGACTTTTGACTATTCGATGCGTTAAAAGCTCTTACATCCGCGACTTGATTCAAGATGTTAAACAGTGCATTTTAGTTTGATAAAATAATTTAAAATTTTGCTCGTATATTTTAGTGATTCAAAATAGTTTGTTATTTACGTGCTAACATGAATGTACTTCAGTGCACTTAGATACAAGGTAATAAAATTTAGTATCACTGTACCAATTAGCAAAATGTACAACGACAAATGTATACACAAAAGTAGGCAGTTTTGGCGTATATTGGTGAAAGACGCATGAATTTCTCTGCTATTTTTCGGGGGGTGTTAATAATTAAATGGTTCAAATACGTGTCTGGATCCACGAAACAAGGGTCAGATATACACAGATGAGTTCCGGAAAAGCCCAGAAACAACTTTAAATACATGGTGATGGAGAAAATTTTAAAAGGCGTTGAGAATTAGAAGCCGTAAATATAATCCTGTTGGAATGGTGTGATTAACTAAAGGGACGATGTACATTAAAGCTACGAGGACAGTAACCTTCAGGTAAATTATACTATTTTGTTTGACATTTTTTTGTGTGTGTTGAATAACTTTATAATTGATTTACTTTAAATGGACATTAGTGAAATTGTACTAACCATAAAATTTTAATTTTAAGATGAAATTTGCTTGTTTAAGTAGAAAGGGGTATTTAGTATTGATGTTCGGGAATATGATGAAACTTTGGGTATGTCTTTGAGCTCAATTAGACGAACCTGGTTAATTAACGTAACGGGGTGGTAGATGCTCCCTTTATACTCAGACTCCGGTCTGCTTATATTGTTATATTAATTATTAGGCATCCTACAAGGACTTTAATTCTGGATGCACAGTAAAATGATAAGAAAATTAATCTTGAAATTCTTTTTAAAACTGAAATTTATGCTGAGTTTTAATTTTGAAATTTTAATGTATTGTGAATATTGATGTAAATAGAGTTAACGTTGATGTTTTTGGTAGGAATGTGTTGTTTAATTTTATGAATGAGGAGGTTTATAAAATTAGGTGAGCAGCTGAAGCGAAACCAGGATCACAGCAGTTTATGACGCCCAATCGGTGGGACTAGAATTTTTTTGTTGATAGGACCCAGTTCCCGCATTCAAAGGAGTATATCACAGCAATATATATATATATATATATATATATACATATTATTGAGTAATTAGAAACTAATTGTAGGTTAACAAGACATACAGAAGGTCATTGGTCAAGCTAGAGGGACTGATAAATTTATTTAGATAATTAGGTATTTTAAATAGAAATTAGAGCTTAGTTAACGTAGGATAGTTTAGGGTTAATGTAATTGTAGGTGTATATATTTAATTAGGATAGACAAAAAGGTGCTAAATTTTGGAGCAAATCGGACAACTAGAGGGCTGGCAAATTTTTTTGTTGTTTTTAAGGTGCTAGCTTTCTTACTTGGGTGCTAGTTGGTGCTAGCTCTAAGCTACATGGTGCTAGGTTATGGAGCAAATCGAAGCACGGGGGGGGGGCTAGCGTCAAATCCCACCCCTCCGAATATAATCGGACATATTTCCGAAACAGCTTTGGTGCTAACTGTACGACTTTGGTGCTAGCTAGTGCTAGCTATAAGCAAATGGGTGCTAGGTTTTGGAACAAATCGGCCAATGGGGGGGGGGGGACTTGACGGACTTACATAAAAGATCATACTAGATATGTGGAATTTTTATCTACAGTAGTGCAGACTTTTGTGTATACTCAAGAAGCAAAAACTGTGTACGACTCAAATCGACAAACTATCAATTGTTCGCAACGAATGAGACGATCATTAACATTAGAGATGGAACCAACACGACCATTCACGTGGCAATTCGTCATCGCCGACGTCAACAAACCTATTATTGGCATAGATTTTCTCGCACGCCATGAATTAGTGGTTGTCGCAAAAAACAATAAATTTGTCGACGCAGAGATGAAACTTACAACTAAAGGTCAACTCCCCAGTAATAAACATAGTCCGATATCAACCACGGTATCCAGTTCAAAATACTACAAAATTCTAACCAAATATCCGGACATAACCCGTCAGAGAAGCCTTTCCATGCTAATAAAGCATAGTATTGAACATCACATCTAACCACCCAAGTCGTCCAAGCAGATTTACGCCTAACAAACTCTGAATTTTCTGAATCCGCTCACTTCCACATCATCGTCGAGTCAAGCAGGTTGGGAAGTCGTTGATGCGCAAAAACCCAGTAGGGTCAACAATAAAATCCTGTAGGGCCAACAAAAATATGTAAAAATAACAAAATGCTGTAAAACCAAGAAACACCTACTAGACCACTTGTACTCGCAAGCCAACCTACATCGTTAATCATCCTCGAGCTCATCCGCCCCGTATTTTGACATCCCTCTGGGGCCATCGCCTTAGTCACTGTAAGGAACCAGTTGGAACCTATGCCTAACCAATCTAAGGGTATCAGCAAACGGTCAGTGGTTAAGAGTGAGTGGATGAGAGGTAAAATGGAGGTCCCGTGTGTGAGTGTTGTCATGCACGTTAAAGATCCCTACCTTGCTTGGAACAGCTAAAAAAAAAACCTCCTGGCCAATGTAGTACCTTAGGGTGGAGCATTGGAAAATCACATGTAAGGTTAAGAGTGAGTGATTTCTGCATGATCTCAAAAAGATTTGTTTATTTTACAACCCCCATTTTCGACAACGGCTAAGTTTCGAACCGCGAAAACATTCATCGTTCCAGTCTGTAAGACCCGACACCCAACTATGTCGAAATTATAATATTTTGTTGATTATTTTTTTTAAAGAGATAAATCGTTGGTTTAAACAAGTTAAACGTATAAAAAAGCAAGAAAGAAAGAAAAATTTTCCAGGAATATGCGTTTGCAAAAATAAGTAGATTCTCGATTTTTAATAAGTTGTTGGTCCCATGTGGAAAACAACACCCATAATTAAGTAGAAAACATTTCAGCTGTTTTGAAACTTGGTTTGTAAAATCATAAATAGCAAATTAATCTTCCAAAAGTCCGTGTAAACACCTTATTGTTCAAGAAATACCTCATGGTTTTCAAGTTGTTTCATACACACAGCGCCAGGGCATTCAACCTTGGATCTGATAATACTTCCTCTCGTTTGAACTGTCTTTGCAAGTAATTCTCTAAATCCGCTCACTTCCACGTCATCTTCTAGACGAGTAAGATTGATAAGTCGTTAATGGTGAGATTTACAATCAAAACTTTAAGTGCCTTAATCGATTTTTATTACAGCGTAAATTTCAAGTAGGGCTTAAAACCACAAAAACCCTATAATGCCAACAACAATTATGCGACAGCCAAAGAATAGGCGGTAGGATCGGAAGCCACTCGCTAGTCCACATAGCCGACCATCATTTTTTGAACATCTTCGAGCGTATCCATCACGTACCACATCAGTCTAGGAGCCTTGCTTTTTGTTACCCAGCTGGAACCTGTGTTTAAGCAGCCTAAAGATAGCCGCCAGCAGTCAGTGGTTAAGGGTGAGTGATTTTTGCTGGATCCTAAAAGAATCCGTTAAATTGTTTTGCAACCCCCTTTTCTACTATGGATATATCCCGAGCCGCCAAGAAAAATTTTAATCGTTCCAGTCCCGGCACCCCACTATCGAAATCATAATTTTATGTTGAAAATATGATTTTTTTACTTAGAGTATGGTTTTTCTTGAAAGTGATATTTGCTCTAAAAATAGTATGTTTAGAAGTTTCAATAGTACGTGATTATCAGATCCGATCACATGAATCATGAAACAAAATGTTTTTTTTATTGTTGGATAAAAGTTATTTGCTACATAATAGATACCTTCTGATTTTAAAACGTTCCATTTTCTAAAAAGGGTAAATTAAAAATTTTAAACGATCCACTCAGGTAGAGTTTCTGTATTTACCATAAAATCACATCTTTTTAATACTTGCTAGATACAGTGGCGCCCAACTACACTATTTTTAGTTTTCCGTATCACGAAGAATATTTCAACCATGCCCTTTTCATGATCTCCCATTGGATAAAGCCAAGCTAACCGCCGGCCAGCAAGTTTTTAATTCCACCTCGCAAGCGTAAAAAGTTCAAATACCTTTAAATTCCTAATTGTTGTTCTCTCTTCTCCCTAGGGGGTTGAAGAATAAAATTGCTACATTAACGTCCAATGCTTTGGGGTTCGAAATGAGTAACTATTTACGTACACCATCTATATAATAAAAAATCGAATTTGCGACATTGGCATCGCATAAGGGGCCGAGTTAGAAAAATAAAAATAAATCCGGGACATTGGCCCAACAACGTGGAACTAAAAAAATATAAACTACTATAATATAATATTTTTTACTTAGTATGCGTATTCTCTTGAAAGTAATATTTGCTCTAAATTTGGTAATTTGAAACTTTCACTAATAACTAGTTTAAGATTATTTGTGTTACAGTTTTTGATTAAACTTGTACATGATTACCAAATCTGATGCTGATATAGATTCTAAGAAACGAAATTTGTTTAACTAATAAATTTTGATACGACTTACACTTGTGAATTTATTTATTTCTTTTTATAATTATTATTGGATTAAAAATTATTTGTTATATAATAGAAACTAAAAGATAAAGATATCCATGAAAGATTTGAAAAAAAGTCAAATGAATTGCTAAAAGATATCGGGAAAATTTCTTATACTAACGAAGTAGAAACAGAATGGAATAACATTAAATGCAGCTAAGATATGGCGGCCAGGGATATTCTGGGGTATATACACAAAGAAAATAAGAAACCATGGATGCCAAAGGATATCCTGAATTTAATAGAACAAAGGCGAAAATACAAAAATAGATCAGACGAAACGAAAACAGAAATACAGGAAAGCTAAATTACAATGGATTAATGAAAGGTGCAAAGAGGTACAAACTGATGGAAATAGGAAAGACAGACGAAGCATACAAACTAATTAGAATAAATTTTAGGGATATAAAACCGTATATCAAAAATATAAAGAACGCATGAGGAATCGAGTTTATAGAAAATGTAGAGAAAGTGGATAGATGACAAGAATATATAGGGAATTTATATGCAAGATGTAACGAATATATATTCTGTAGCACTATTTTTGGAAGAATCACATCTGTGCATTTTTAGTCTGTGATATTTGATTCTTGTATTTGATACTGTTATATCTGAAAGAAACAATTCCACAATGGAACAGGAAATCATGACCGTTTAATTAGCTTAGATGCTTTACCCAGAAATATTTAATAATAATATACACTCAGAAAAGATATTTAAAAGGGAACTAGTCGTTTGTGTTGCCTAATCCACAGGCGGATTATATCCTTTCAGTCGTTAAAATTAGGATAGTGCTTGCGTGAATACGGTCACGAGGTGACGCGCAAAGCAGATGAGCCGTTCCTTACTTGCTCGGAATGAATAACCAAGTCAGCCATTGTATTTGAGAATGTAGTCCAGACTGCATCATATACAGATGGGCTCCCAAGTTTTTCATAAGTGGGGCCTCAGAATAGGCGTGCCAAGATAGAGACAGGAGGGCTGGTCGTTTTGGGACACGGAAGATTCATTCCTGTAACTCCGGCAAGGCACTAGACCACGCTTCTTCTTAAAATGGTTCGAGTCGGTATTTGTTAACGGTGAGATCGCATTATTCAAGTAATTTAATACTAATATAAAATATCTTTATTTCCTTAGCGCATGAAGTAACTAGAAATACATGTAAAGAGATTGGGACAACGTTCGTTTATTAAGAAATTACAGCTTTTGTTCGATGTTTTGTTGCTACAAGTTAGTAAGCGGATTCCAGAAAATGTGCTTCGCAGTTCGATAACTAGGGGTAACAGCTTCATTAAAAACAGGTATCAAACCTTTCTTTTGTTATGTTTGTGAGACTTTAAAAGTGCTCACATAAAATTGTAATCGAAGATTGTTTAATTATACTAAATTTTGTGCACGAAGAACAACGTGGAATATAATTGTTAAGAAATACTATTAAAATAATTTTGTAAGACACGCGGAGCATCTATGTGTTAAAATATTGTGATTCTAAAGTCCATTTCCTGTTTTTTAAAAAGTTCATCACAGATGTCAAATTTTAATAAGGTCATTATACTTGAATAAGTTGAAATTTTATTTATCCAAGTTAGCTGCACGTGATTTAAATTTTTTTAAAGAAATAAATAAAACTGATGTGAAAAACATGTAAACCAATAAACAGATCTGTGTATTTGGTATCAGAAATCTTGTTGTGAAATATTATCAAAATTAAGGTCTTGTTATGTCAAGACAGATTTATAAAGAATTCAATTTTAATATTTTGTATTTGTAATCATATTCGAAAAAAACGAAAAGAGAGAAACTATATTAAATTTCATTTTGGACTCAAGTTTTTATTCCATGCACAATTAATTTTAATAAATTTTTTAAAGAAAATAAATTTTTGAATAATGAAATTAGACGAATGTTGAAGTAATTTAAAAACACAGATATGTTACGATTGATTTGTTCTAGGTATTCATTTTTGATTCAAATATCTTTGGTGTGGTAATCTCAACATTATCCACCCGTAATTATTAGTATGCTTTTTTATTAAAAAGCACAAACAGTGTCTTTTTAATAGAAAATTTGTTGTGTACTTTTTCTTTCAGGGTCATCGAGATCGAAGAAGTTGTAAGTATGTTCTATAGGTTTCCAGATGTGTTAGTTCATTAAGTTGTAAGTTTTTTATGGTGCTTATATCCCATGAGTTTCTGTATCTTCTCATAGGAGTATTGAATTTCTTGTGCTATCATCCATATAGATACAGTGGCGCTCAATTCCCCTTTTTCTTTTTATGTTAGCTTATTGTAGAGTTTATACCATCCCCACGCCCTTTCTCATTGCTCACCCTTGGGGTAATTCCCAGACTTAGCCGCGAACAAGTAAAGCTTCACTTGTATCCAACGAGTGGAGGCAAAAAATGTTACAAAGAGAGTAACTAACAGCATTAGAACAGCAATCAGACAATGAAGAAGATGACTTGGGATATCCTATACTTAGAGATGAGTTTGAATCATCATTAAAGGGTCTGAAAAATTGTTGGCCGCCGGGTACAGATAATGTGATAATGGAGAAAACGATAGAAAAAGAGGAAAAGGTGTATATAGGGTTTATAGATCTGGAAAAAGCATTGGACAATGTAAAAAGAAAAACAATGTTCGAAATACTCAAAAAGGTTGGAATGGGTTTTAAGGAGAGACGGATAGTACATAGCTTATACAAAGAGCAACCAGCGGTAATTTTTAACTTGTACATTGAAGAGACAATGAATTACTGTCAAATGTAAGACGACATTTGGAATTATTATGCAGCGACAAAAGATTAATATACTTAGATTTGCAGACGACATAGCGGTATTAGCATCTAGCAAGAAAGAGTTAAAAGCTGCTCTTAATGAAATTGATACAGTTCTAGCAGAGAGATACTGTATGAAAATTAACAAAAATAAAACTAAAGTACTAGTACGCAAAGGAGGGGACAATAAATTAAAAACTTGTTACGTTCATTTACGGCCGATGAATTCAAAACCACATCGATTCCGTTTCTACTCTTCCATACGTCAATAACATCCTATATATTTTAGTTATTTATAATAAATACGCTTGCGAATAATTTTCAATTTCAATCTATCTACTCTAAAACGACGAGTTTATGCTATAAATTCTATAGGTGGCACCTTGTTTTGAGTATCCGTTAACTGGCTACACATTACTATAGTGTAAAATTAATCCTTATACTGCTACAACCGAAAGGCTCGTTGAAATAGTGTATTGTACTATTCGATAAAGGTCGAGTTTTCTAATCTCCTTTTTGGTATGTTCATAACGAAAGGATTGAAGCTCGAATTCTTATTATTTAAAACAATTTTCAATTTGATTCTGCAGTTCGTGCTCATATGTATTTTTCTAAACTACTCGTTCTATTACTCCAAGAGCGATGCACGTTTTTTCTTTATGAGAAGTGTAGATTTTGGATGTATCGGTAAGTGCTTCTAAGTTATTAATACTAGTAAGTCTTTCTAGCTCTTGGCTGGAGGCCAAATTGTTGTATGTAGGCCGATTATTCTTCTTATGTAGAACCAACTGCGCTGGTATGTGTTCCGCTGTTGCAGGAAGTGTCGCAGCGCTCAACATCTGTCGACCGTGGTGACGCTACATCTGGACCCCAGCACCCGGACGCTTCGCTGACTCACCTCCGTGGATGCAATGGGCACACGATAATAGCTGGCACTTGGAGGTATGTTGTATTAGTGTTCCCATATATCGGGAGCACCTCTTTTCTTCCTACTTTTGTTGTTCGTGCGTCGCTGGTGCTCTATAGTACTTCACTACATGATTATTAGAATTTGTTCGACAGTAAATAATATTTTTTTTACTTTAACATCCTGGTATTATGAGCAAGCATAAGCAGTAATTTTTCTTTTCTTTCTTTTATTAATGAATACTAAATGACAAACGAAATGCGCACTTCGTACGTAAATTTCCAAAATTTGTTCTTGATAATACAACTAATTATTTATTTTTTTTGTTGATTCAAACCGAATTCTTTTTTTTATTAATGTTTACTGTAAATAGAAAGTCGATGAAGATGTATTTTTGTGTTGCTAGGAATCCCCCTCTCTCCGCATAGGTAATTAGCCCGGTATTTCTACGTTTCTTGTGTTCTGTTTCGTCATCGTGATTAGTGCGGGTCCGCACTTTAAATATCCCTTGTATTTCTATCTGACCCGTACGCTGCATAACGTAGCAAACTGGAATACAATTAGGTAAGGAGAACTTACAAGAGGTTAAGGATTTCTGCTACTTAGGAAGTCAAATAATGCAAGATGGGGAGTGCGCAAAAGATATAAAACAAAGATTAGCACAAGGTCGTGCTACATTTAACAAGAAAAAGCAACTACTGTGTTCAAAAACAACAAAGATAGATGGTGCTATAGACGTATGATGAAGATATCACGAACAGACAAAGTTATGAACAAAGAGGTACTAGAAATGGTGGGGGAAGAATGACGTACGTGGAACACAGTAAAAAAATAGGATAGATAGGATGACAGGCCACATACTAAGGCGGAGTATACTTAAAGCAGAGATAAAAAAAAGAGAGGTAGAGGTAGATCTAGGTTGTTAGACTATTGCACACAGATAATAAAAGATGTAGGCTGTAGAAATTTCAAGGAAATGTGCAGGTTAGCTAAGAATAGAAATCAATGGAGGTACGCGTCAAAGCAAACCTAATGACGAAAAAAATAACTTTACTTAAACCTGATGATTATTATACGCAACTACAGGTATTTGTTTTGAAATACTCTCAACTAATGTTAATTGTGCAAAAGTTTTACTGGAAAACTATTAATTCAGCAAATGTCTAAGAGTTGGAGTTGTATCTAACAAGAAGGAGCAGCGGCTATGTTCGAAGATAACAAACATAGAAACAAGGGGGAAATTGTTAAAAGCATATGTGCAGAGCACAGCACAGTACGTTTATGAAATAGGGACAATAAGAGAAGTAGACAAAAGAACAGTAGAAACCTTTTGGAATGTTCTGCTTGAAATGCATGAGATAATAGCATGGACAAACAAACTTAATAACAAAGAGGTTATAGAAGTACTGGATGAATAAAAATATCTGTGGAAAATAAATAAAAAATAGGAGAAATAGAAGGGTAGGATATGTTCTAATGCATTTTTTGGATATATTAAAAATAGAGGAAGGAAAAAAGAGAGGTAGCGGTAGACCTAGATCAGACTATTGCACGCAGCTAATAAAAGATGCAGACTGCAAATTTCAGGGAAATGTGTAGGTTAGCACAGAATAGGAAACAATGAGAGTACGCGTCTAACCAATTCCGGGATTAAAGAACTAATGATGATCATAAAATTGAGTTTGTCTTGTTGTAATGTTCGAGAAATAAATGCAATCAGTAATTCTATCCCTTCTTGAATTTGATATAGTTCAGCTACCGGTGTACGATCTGATGCGCATGTTCTTAAGATAAACTGTTTTGAAAAATCAGGATTGCTTGATATAATTTGGTTATAGAAATAGTAGGGGAATAAAGATATCTTGTTGAAAACAAAAAAAAAAAAGAGAAATAGAAGGGCAGAATACGTTCGAATACATTTTTGGGGAACAGTGCGGGCTATATTACAAGCAGAGATAGGAAAAAAAGAGGTAGAGCTAGACCTAGATACGACTATTGCACACAGATAGTGAAAGATGCAGACTGAAAATTTTAGGGAAATATGCAAATTAGCTCAGAATAAGAAACAATGAGGGTACGCGTCTAACCAGTTCCAAGACTGAAGACCTAACGATGGCGATAATATAATAGATATCTTTTGATTTTAATATGTTCAATTTTTTAAAAATGATAAATTAAAATTTTTTAAATTATCTCCTCCGATAGATTTTCTATATCAACCCTAAAATTATATCTTTTTAATACTTGCTAGATACAGTGGCGTCCAACTTCACTTTATTTTGTTTTCCGTTTTATAAGCCTACCCTTTTAATGATTTCCCCATGGGATAATAGCCAAGTTAGCCGCCGACACAGCGGGTTTTATAGCTCCATATCTTACGCGTAAAGGTTTTAAATCCCTTCTTCTCCCCAGGGACAAGATTACAAACGCGTTCTCTAAATAATTAAAACGGTTACCTGACGCTCAACGCCTTGTGGTCCAAAATATGTAACAATTTACATCCATAACATTTAAAAAGGATTGTTAGTCATACAAAGTTTAAAATGTTTAAACTAAGATTAAGCTTAATAAAGTGCAAATGGGAGATAACACACACGCTAAAAAGGTATAATAAAGCATAATAAGTACTAACTGTAGTAAATGAGTACAATGTGGTATGTTAAATAAAATTTGCAAATAAATTTCAACGCGAGTACAAATGCCGTTAAATGAAATAACGTGTGTTGTATGTAAACATTCTAAGAAGCATCATGCTCAACCATTTCAAGAAGTCTATTTATTTAATTAATTAACAAAAATAAAGTTTACTTCATTTTATGATGGAGGAAAGACAAATAACAAAGCCCTGTTTAATATGAGAGGAGATAACTGACTGCTGATTTAAATGTAATTCTAGTTGGATACTTTTCACTTCTCAAATGGGTGTTTAGAGATCCATCATCTCTATTTACCTACATTTTCGATACAGCCACAAATAGAAGTAGTTATGTATCCAGGTTACATAGAAATACTCATTACCAGATAGCAATTATCATGTTATGGTAGGAATGTGCTTTGATAACATAGTCAGTTATGTATTTATTGTCGTGTAATAAAGTTGTTCATAATTAACACTTTTAATTACGTCAATACAGAACAAAAGTTTACTTTGTTGCTTAAGACAATACATAAGTTTTAAGAATTATATAATATTGAAACAGGTTAAGAAAGAACTGGTGAGTGGGGTGATAGTAAGTATATAACCGCCCAAAAGTTCATAAAAACTAGTAAGAGAGGTTCATAAATAAACAAATAAACGTTTTTGCATTCTGTAACTTCTTTTAAATTACAACTGAAATCAATTATTATAAAATTTCAAAGCCGGCCTGACCATGGATACTTTATTAATTCTGTATACACACAATAAAAATTACTTTTAAGCAATTAGGTGTTTTTAGTTTTGCTTTAGAAACAAGGACGCATTTAGAAGCTTAACGAGTTAATGAAACTATTGTATTACAGGCAGATATATAACCAAATGAATGCTAGTTATCCATTTCGTGAGAAAATTTCTAGACCGCATGAACACTAACCTTTGTTTATTGTGTTAGGCATAATTATATCATCAAGATTAATTTAGGTTTGGATAATGATAGAAATTTGTATCATTCATCTATCTGTGTTGAATTTAAATAAGATAAAAAAGAACAACAGTAGTAGAAATACAGGCTATCCACTGCCACATTTGCACCAGCATCCACATTTGCACCCACATCTGGACCAAAAAGTTTTCTTCGACTAACCATTTTTCATCTTTCGAGATAAACCTATCTTAAATTTTTCATCTTTCGAGATAAATGAGCATCCTCATTCCCACACACGAGATAAACCTATTTTTAAAATTTTTTTTACCGCTCACATTCTGAACCAAATAGTTTTCTTCGTCTAACCGATGCATCTTTCGAGATAAACCTATCTTGTTTGGTATCAATTAATATTAGAATTTTCTCAGCTACCCGAATCTCTAGGAATTTTTCAGATATCATCACCCCCAAGGGAGCTACCCCAATTTTAAGATTTCTTACCTGTAGCGACTTTTGAGCGTTCTTATAAATTTTTTTTTAGTCATGCAATACATCTTGTTAATCTAAAATTTTACGCACATCCCGAATCTGCAAACAGATTTGCAATAGGACCACGCCCTGCAAAATTATACTTTAAGCTCTCAAACCTCTTTAAAATTTTTGCTCGTATATATTTAACTCCATTTTTTAAAACCTTTTTTCGCTATCCAAGACATATGCTTTAACCAATACAAAGGAATAAGCACGCAAAATTTTAATAATCATTCCAATGTAATGGGTTTTAAATATCTAAAATGGGAAGGTCGACTTTTGGTGTAAGGATCGCCTGGTTAATAATTAAGAAAGCGCATTTTGCTGGTATGAAATCTATGGAATTTCTCCTGTAATGAAAGAAGAATGCATTCGTAATTTAAAATGCGTGCTACAACTTTCGCTAGATACCAACCATGTTAATTAGAAATTTTGTGTATGACATCATTAACTACCTAAATTTCAGAATTAACAAAATGTAATAAACCAGATTAAGTACTGAAAGTAAATGGGTCTTATTACATATTGATATTCTACATCAATTACCTAAATTACCTTACGTGACGCGGTAGAAGCATTATAATTCAATATTTTCGAAACTTCCAATGTAGTATTAATTCATTTGTAATTATTTGTAATCCAACAAATATTTTTAGATTCTTAACGAACATTTGAATGCTGTATATAATTTTCTTTTCTTGGACTTTCTATTAATTATGTTGAGAATATGTTTCAATGACGCACATTTCAAATCGAGATATAATTGCCGAGGATTCACACAAGGTAACCAGCACGTATTTAGGGAAAATACAAACGTCATTTAGTAGTATGATTAACGGATTTCAAAACATATATAACGCGGTGTTATTAGAAAAAATTCTATTAGTTTCGCACGCTTTTGTGTTAAAGTACATCGAAATTTTAAACCGTTGTTTCGCGTAGTTATTTTGTGGAAAGTTTTGAAGGAAGATTTAAGGTAAGTTTACATTTTGTTTTTTATTAAAGTAGAACTGAATTTATTTCCAAACACCAATTATTATGTATTCTGTTATTGGTTCTTATTTGTATTTTAAAACATTAATTTTTCCAAAGTAATGCGCTGTTTTACAGATATATTTTTTTCAAATTTTAAAGGTGTGCTTTTTAGCTAAGATAAATAAAAAAAACAATTCTCACAAAATATTTTATTAAAAATTTAATACATTAACAAAAGACCTCAATAGCAATACGTTTTCTTTAGAACAGCTTAAATTATTCAAACAATGGTTTAAACAGTGATTGTACCTATTACCGAATCTTCTTAATTCTTTGAGCCTTGGAAGTGAGAATACACTTTCCATGTTTAAAATGTTGTTTGACAAATATTTTGATAGTAACTGTCTTTTCTGTTCGCCTTTAACATAGATAGTAGCATTGGGTGGTATGACTTCTTTCAGCAAATCGCCTACATTTGTATATCCACTTATGGACTGCTCATCCCAGCTAAGCCCATGGATTCTTTGCTTTAACCACCGAACTTGCTTTTTGAAATCATCACTTAGGGTGTTATACTCCACAGCCATGTCCAGTATCTCATGCCATATTACATTATTCGCTACATCCAAAATAGCAATCTCCTTGCAATAGAAATCACTAGTTTTGTATTGATATCCTTGTAAATCGATTATGAAACACATGCTTCCTGCTTCAAATCACAGATGGGAATGGGGTTCTAAGCAAATCTCTCCTATATATCCAGTTAAAGGACTTTACTCCCTCCTTTTATGATTTTTTCATCCAGGTAATTATCTGGATGATACTAAAGCAAGTCTGTTTTCTTAATCCAACTTTTACCATCCCCCAACCACGACACTAATAATTCGCGCCCATGCTTCCGTTTCCGTAAAACTTTTTCCACTAAGTACGTGTCGGGTGCTGCTGTGAGCTGAATTTCATCTTCGTAAAAAGCACCTAGAATTGGCTGACCTTCCAAATCGTGTAGCAGATAGGTTGTCGGTCTCGTTTGTTGTGCTTTAACAATTTTGAATAGTTCTGTACTCCAGTTTGGGTGAAATCCTCGATCGAATACTGCTTTATATTTTGATATACGCACAATGTCTCCAACCTTATACAACTTCTTGTGACTTTTAGAAACGCTGTTAGCGGTGTAAAGTTTTATTCTTTCCGGATGTTCTTCTGCCTCCATAGGTGTTATGTTAATAGCCCGATGCGGTGTATTATTGTATTCTTCCATAACCTTAGGCAAAATATTCACCCATTTATGACTGCCTTGCAAGTAAAATCTTCTGTACAATTTGTTTTTGATTGTTCTTATCAACCGCTCAACCAAGCTAGCTTTGATTGCGGAATACGTGGAGTAATGGTTTATCTTATATTTTTGCATAAGATTTTTAAACCAGCGGTTGTAGTACTCTTTCCCAAAATCCGTTTGTAGATTGATTTTTACGTTATTTTCTCCTTGCAGCATTTTGTCCAATATTTTTTTCATAGCATTTGTGACTTCTGATCCGGTTTTATTTTTTAAGGGTTCAGCTAAAGCATATTTTGTGAAACAGTCCACTGCTATTATAATATATCTGTACCCATTGTTCACACGCGAGTAAGGCTGCATTTCGCACAAGTCCGATTGGATAAGATCACGTTTCACATGTTTCAGATTTGTATGGACAACCTATCTGCTACACGATTTGGAAGGTCAGCCAATTCTAGGTGCTTTTTACGAAGATGAAATTCAGCTCACAGCAGCACCCGACACGTACTTAGTGGAAAAAGTTTTACGGAAACGGAAGCACGGGCGCGAATTATTAGTGTCGTGGTTGGGGGATGGTAAAAGTTGGATTAAGAAAACAGACTTGCTTTAGTATCATCCAGATAATTACCTGGATGAAAAAATCATAAAAGGAGGGAGTAAAGTCCTTTAACTGGATATATAGGAAAGATTTGCTTAGAACCCCATTCCCATCTGTGATTTGAAGCAGGAAGCATGTGTTTCATAATCGATTTACAAGGATATCAATACAAAACTAGTGATTTCTATTGCAAGGAGATTGCTATTTTGGATGTAGCGAATAATGTAATATGGCATGAGATACTGGACATGGCTGTGAGTATAACACCTAAGTGATGATTTCAAAAGCAAGTTCGGTGGTTAAAGCAAAGAATCCATGGGCTTAGCTGGGATGAGCAGTCCATAAGTGGATATACAAATGTAGGCGATTTGCTGAAAGAAGTCATACCACCCGATGCTACTATCTATGTTAAAGGCGAACAGAAAAGACAGTTACTATCAAAATATTTATCAAACAACATTTTAAACATGGAAAGTGTATTCTCACTTCCAAGGCTCAAAGAATTAAGAAGATTCGGTAATAGGTACAATCACTGTTTAAACCATTGTTTGAATAATTTAAGCTGTTCTAAAGAAAACGTATTGCTATTGAGGTCTTTTGTTAATGTATTAAATTTTAATAAAATATTTTGTGAGAATTGTTTTTATTTATCTTAGCTAAAAGCATACCTTTAAAATTTGAAAAATATATCTGTAAAACAGCGCATTACTTTGGAACAATTAATGTTTTAAAATACAAATAAGAACCAATAACAGAATACATAATAATTGGTGTTTGGAAATAAATTCAGTTCTACTTTAATAAAAAACAAAATGTAAACTTACCTTAAATCTTCCTTCAAAACTTTCCACAAAATAACTACGCGAAACAACGGTTTAAAATTTCGATGTACTTTAACACAAAAGCGTGCGAAACTAATAGAATTTTTCTAATAACACCGCGTTATATACGTTTTGAAATCCGTTAATCATACTACTAAATGACGTTTGTATTTTCCCTAAATACGTGCTGGTTACCTTGTGTGAATCCTCGGCAATTATATCTCGATTTGAAATGTGCGTCATTGAAACATATTCTCAACATAATTAATAGAAAGTCCAAGAAAAGAAAATTATATACAGCATTCAAATGTTCGTTAAGAATCTAAAAATATTTGTTGGATTACAAATAATTACAAATGAATTAATACTACATTGGAAGTTTCGAAAATATTGAATTATAATGCTTCTACCGCGTCACGTAAGGTAATTTAGGTAATTGATGTAGAATATCAATATGTAATAAGACCCATTTACTTTCAGTACTTAATCTGGTTTATTACATTTTGTTAATTCTGAAATTTAGGTAGTTAATGATGTCATACACAAAATTTCTAATTAACATGGTTGGTATCTAGCGAAAGTTGTAGCACGCATTTTAAATTACGAATGCATTCTTCTTTCATTACAGGAGAAATTCCATAGATTTCATACCAGCAAAATGCGCTTTCTTAATTATTAACCAGGCGATCCTTACACCAAAAGTCGACCTTCCCATTTTAGATATTTAAAACCCATTACATTGGAATGATTATTAAAATTTTGCGTGCTTATTCCTTTGTATTGGTTAAAGCATATGTCTTGGATAGCGAAAAAGGTTTTAAAAAATGGAGTTAAATATATACGAGCAAAAATTTTAAAGAGGTTTGAGAGCTTAAAGTATAATTTTGCAGGGCGTGGTCGTATTGCAAATCTGTTTGCAGATTCGGGATGTGCGTAAAATTTTAGATTAACAAGATGTATTGCATGACTAAAAAAAAATTTATAAGAACGCTCAAAAGTCGCTACAGGTAAGAAATCTTAAAATTGGGGTAGCTCCCTTGGGGGTGATGATATCTGAAAAATTCCTAGAGATTCGGGTAGCTGAGAAAATTCTAATATTAATTGATACCAAACAAGATAGGTTTATCTCGAAAGATGCATCGGTTAGACGAAGAAAACTATTTGGTTCAGAATGTGAGCGGTAAAAAAAATTTTAAAAATAGGTTTATCTCGTGTGTGGGAATGAGGATGCTCATTTATCTCGAAAGATGAAAAATTTAAGATAGGTTTATCTCGAAAGATGAAAAATGGTTAGTCGAAGAAAACTTTTTGGTCCAGATGTGGGTGCAAATGTGGATGCTGGTGCAAATGTGGCAGTGGATAGCCTGTATTTCTACTACTAACAACTTTAAGTGAAATTAAATGTACATACAAGAATATACAAGGTTTACAGTTTTCAAACGAACAAGTACGAGATCTCTCAGACAATACAAAGTATAGATTCGATTAAATAGGTGGGAAGTTACTACTGATGTTTACGTTGGCAGTTACTGCTGCACGTATCAAAAAGCAGAATTCTGACTATGTGGTGTTAGAAAATTTTCACATACTACACTTATGTTCAATTACAACATACAAATTCAGGCCTCGCCTATTTGGAGAGGGGTCATTCCATACAAAACCAAGCAGGCAGCCAACTTGACCATCTCCTATATCTTTGAAATATTTAGGAACCAGTCTCCCAAATTGTCCAAATTAAAATATATTTTTAGAAAAATTACATCTTATTAGGTTTTGATGTAATTCTTTTTTAAAATTTGCATAAAAACAAGTATTTTCGTTTGCGTTGACATTTTCAATCTTGTACAACTTCTATTTTTATAAGTCGTAGAGAGATGCTTGACCGCTCATTTTAAAGAGAATTCCATAAGGTTTAATTTAATATACCACTTGATTATCTTGGGTAAATAATAAAAAATATTGAAGAATCGAAAAACTCCTCTAAAAAAATTTTTGAGACGTGTTTTTAAACATTTTGAAAAAAATATGTTTTCAGTCTTGTTACAAACTATAAAACCTGAAATTTATAGAGTGGGCTCTCAATGGAATAAGAAATTATGGCAAAAAACAAAGTTACAGTGAAAAATTCCCGTTGTAGTGTGTTTAAATGAATATTGCACTACTCTAAAATGTACACCACATTTTGAGCCTTCAAAGCTTTCTTGGGATTTCAGTAGAATTCAAAATATTTCAAGAGATTTGAGTGAGACTTCCAAAGACTGCTGAAGATTTCAGTACGAATCCGAAAGACTTAAAGCGATTTCAATAAGAATTCAAAGACTTCAAAAGATTTCAGTGAGAATTCAAAAGACTTCAAGGAATTTCAATAATTTTCTAGACATTTCTGTAGGACTTCAGATAATTCAAAAGTTTGAGTGAAATTTCCTGATGTTTGAGGATTACAGATATACTTCTATTTAGACTTCAAGAGAAGTCTCAGATTTCACCCAAAATTGTATATAATTTAAAGACTACAGGAGATTTGAAATTTTAGTTTGTTAAGCAGCTAGTGTAGGTGCACTAAAACAACGCATACCTTTTGCAGAAACGTGTTTGCCCCGGTTCACAAATTTTTCCAAATTTGCGTAAGGACACCTTAAGAAAAGTAAAAAATTTTCTCAGGTTCTGTAAAAACCTGCGCTCATATAACTTGTTAGAACAAAGGTATGTGTTGTTTTGATACACCTACACTAGTAGTCTAATAAGTTTCCAGAGCGGAGGTCTTACAGAAGCTACAAACAATTTTTAATTTTATTAAGTTGAGCTTACGCAAATTTAGAAAAAATTGTGAACCAGGGCGAACACGTTTCTCCAAAAGATATGTCTTGCTTTCGTGCATCTACATTAGCTGTCCAACAAGTTTCACGAACGCAGGTCTTACAACAGCTAAGTATACATTTTTTAATTTTCTTAAGGTGTTTTTATGCAAGTTCGAAAAAATTTGTGAACCGGGGCGAACACGTTTCTGCAAAAGATATGTATTGTTTTAGTGCATTTACACTAGCTGTCTAACAAGTTTCGAGAGCGCCGGTCTTACAGAAGCTAAAAAAATTGAATTTTCTTAAGGTGAGCTTTCGCAAATTCGGAAAAAATTTGTGAACCGGACCGAACACGTTTCTGCAAAAGATATGACTTGTTTTAGTGCATTTACTCTAACTGCCTAACAAGTTTCAAGAACGCAGGTCTTACAAAAGCTAAGTATAAATTTTTTAATTTTCATAAAGTGTTTTTATGTAGTTCGGAAAAATTTGTGATCTGGGCGAACATGCTTTGGCAAACGATATGTGTTGTTTTACTACACAATACTAGCTGTCTAACAAATATCAAAAGCGTAGGTCTTACAGCAGTTAAGAAAAGATGATTTTAGTTTTCTTAAGGTGTCCATTACGCAAATTTGGAAAACTTTGTGAACCGGGGCGAACACGTTTCTGCAAAAGGTTTGTGTTGCTTTAGTGCACCTACACTAGTTGCATAACAAGTTTGAAAAAACCAGGTTGTACAGAAATTTTTGATTTTCTTACGGTGACCTTGCACAAATTCGGAAAATTTTGTGAAAAGAGATGAACACGTTTTTACAAAAGAATGTGTGTTTTGTACACCTACACTAGTTGTCTAGCAAGTTTCAAGAGCACAGGTCTTACAGAAGCTAAGAAAAAAATTTTAATGACAATTTGTGAATCGGGGCGTACACGTTCTGGCAAAAGATATGTATTATTTAGTACACCTACACTAGCTGCCTAAAAAGTTTCGAGAGCGCAGGTCTTACTGAAGCTAAGAAAAAATTTTGAATTTTCATAAGGTGGGAGCTTACGCAATTTCTGAAAAAATTTGTTAACCGGGGCAAACATGTTTCTGCAAAGCTATGTCTTGTTTTAGTGCATCTACAATAGCCACCTAACAAGTTTCAAGAGCGCAGGTCTTACAGAAGCTAAGAAAAAAATTTTGAGTAAGCTTACGCAAATTCGAAAAAATTTGTGAACCGGGACGAACACGTTTATGCAAAGGTGTCTTGTTTCAGTGCATTTACAATAGCTGCCTAACAAGTTTCAAGAGCGCAGGTCTTATAGAAGCTAAGAAAAAAATTTTTGAGTGAGCTTACGCAAATTCTGAAAAATTTATGAGCCGGGGTGAACACGTTTCTGCAAAGATGTCTTGTTTCAGTGCAACTACAAAGAGCACAGGTCTTACAGAAGCTAAGAAAAAAATTCTGAGTAAGCTTACGCAAATTCGAAAAAATTTGTGAACCGGGACGAACACGTTTTTGCAAAAGATATGTGTTATTTTGTATACCCACACTTGCTGCCTAAAAAATTTCGAGAGCGCAGGTCTTACTGCACGTAAGAAAAAAATTTTGAATTTTCTTACGGTGGAGCCTACGTAATTTCCCAAAAAAATTGTGAACCGGGGCGAACACGCTTCTGCAAAGGTATTTATTTCTTGTTTTAGTGCATCTACAATAGCCGCCTAACAAGTTTCAAGAGCGCAGGTCTTACAGAAGCTAAGAAAAAAAATTTGAGTAAGCTTACGCAAATTCGTAAAAATTTGTGAACCGGGACGAACACGTTTTTGCAAAAGATATGTGTTATTTTGTACACCCACACTTGCTGCCTAAAAGGTTTCGAGAACGCAGGTCTTACTGAAGCTAAAAAGAGATTTTTTTACTTTTCTTAAAGCGTTTTTATGCAAATCCACAAAAATTTGTGAACCGAGGTAATGGGCGAACACGTTTCTGCAAAAGATTTGTGTTGTTTTAGTGCACCTACACTAGCTGCATAACATGTTTGAAGAGCGCAGGTCGTAAAGAAACTAAGAATAAATTTTTCTTAAGGTGTCCTTATACAAATTCGGAAAAATTTGTGAAAAGGGATGAACGCGTTTCCTCAAAAGAATGTACTTTTTGTACACCTACACTAGTTGCCTAACAAGTTTCAAGAGCGCATGCCTTACAGAAGCTAAAAAATAATTAATTAACTTTCTTAAAGTGTCCTTACGCAATTTGGAAAAATTTGTGAACCAGGGCGAACACGTTTCTGTAAAATATGTGTTATTTTGTACACCTACACTACCTGCCCAACAAGTTCCCACCAGGACTTAACAGTCCACATCTACCTACGCTTTAGTGGTGCAGTAAACATAAATAGATGTAAGAAGACGACCAGATCTTCGGACTCTGGAAATATTTATAATCGAGGTATGTGTAAAAACTTTTCAGCGGCTGTATTCGCATAAGCATTAGTTTGTATTAAAAAAGTAGAATCTACAGTAATCCTTAACGAGCACGTTTTAAGTATGATGGCGCTAGCTGACATAATGCTTATACGAATGCACCTGATAATTCGGGTAATGCTTTGGCTAATTTATGTACTGTTACATGCTTAGGCTTATTAAGATGTTTATTATAAATATTTATGATTCCGGGGTTGGGACTGTGACATTTTCTTATAAATTAAGGTCGACGTTTCGCCCACTTTTGTAAGCGGCTTCATCAGGACAAGTTATAAAATAAAAAAAAAATATTAAGTAGACAAGTTAAAGTGTAAAGAGAAGAGTTACTCCTGAACTAGCAGACTCACTAACCCATTCAAAGTCAAGTTACTTCGCCACAAGACTCCTTTTGGCTTTGAATGGGCTAGTGATTTGAAGTGCGTAAAAATAAATGGGTTAATATAAGAAACATAATTGAACAATAGAAAGGCTTGTTCATTTCAGTAGGCGTGGTTTTGTAGTGATTGGGATTGGTAGGCGTATCCATGTTTAGCGGGTCGGTAGATAGTGGCCGCTACCTTCATCGACGTAAACATTCGTATATTTTTAATTAAACTCAAATGTGACTTTTAGTTTAATTTTCATACTCGTAGTCTAATTTTAAAAGCGTAACCTTATTGTATAAAATGTCTGTTAAGCTCTACCATTATTAAGACGAGAATAGGGCAGAAGAAGTGTAGGTTTGAGAAATTGAAAGTAATTGATTCATCTTGGTGACGATCACGTGATCCTGGAAAAAATGAACTTAAATGGTACAAAAATGACCAGAATTGCCTTAGATTTTCTTATGTAAAATACATGTAAAAATGGTCGATTTTGGTCCAGAACGAATACTGTGTTTTTGGCACAGTGCGTCGGAAAAGAAGGAAATAAACAAAATGTTGAATTCTTGATGGTGGTAATTTTAACATCCTGTGAAGGACTACTATAAATCAAGTGTAACTTACGTAATTTTTAAGCAGAAACTACTCGGCACAAACAAGGCACAAACAAAGGAAAACAGTAAAAAAATCAATTTTTTTAGTGGTCATTCCAGCTTTGCGCGAAGTTCAATTGGCCACCTTAAATCACGAATAACTTGTGCAATTTTTAAGTACAAAAGCAGAATTTTTGGCTATGGGTAGCACACATGAAGTACAAACAAAAGAAGGAAAGAAAATTTAAAAAAAATTAATTTTCGTGGTGGTCATTCCTGGGCGACTCCGTGGCATAGTTGGTATGCGTGTGATTACTATCCCAGGTTCAAATCTTGATAATACATCCCGATAATACAAAACCTCGCGGATGGTTGTTACAATAATTCGGCGGGTCCGTGGCGCAGTTGGTAGGCGTGTGACTACTACGCCCGAGACCCCTGATTCGAATCCCGGCACGGGCCGCTTGAAATATGTTAGGCGAACATTTTTCACAAGATAGTTTTAGTTTTATTTCTGTAAAATTAGAAATATAAAATGCTCTCTTTTAATAAGATGGCACTTCTAATAACTAGAATTGGGATTTAATACATTTTCGTTGACGATAAATAAATTCAGTTACTACTAATGTAAAATGTGATGCGGCAGATGTAGACCACAAAAAGGTGTACTCAACCGTGAATTATCAGAAGCTTCAAGACCACGCTTTGAAAAGTGAGGCTCCGTGGCGTAGTTGGAATGCGTATGACTACTACGCCCAAGGTGCAAGGTTCAAATCCCCACACGATCCGCTTGAAAAATGTTAGGCGAGATTTTTACAAAAATACGCCCTCTTACGAATGAGAGGTAAAATGGAGGTCCCGTATGTGAGTGTTTTCATACACGTTAAACACTCCTACCTTGTTTGGAACAGCAAGGATTCGGCAAAATTTTTAGTTTTCCAGGTAAAAAAATCGCTTCCTGGCCAATATAGTACCTTCTTCGGGTGGAGCATTGGAAAATCAAATGTAAGGTGGTCATTCCAGCTTCGCGTGAACTTGTATTGGCCACTTAAATAACGAAATAAAGACTGAAATTTCAGCACTAAGCGGCACAAGATAAGCGCAAATCTAGAAAAGATAAATAAAAAAAATTTCAATTCTTATTGTGGTCATTCCAGCTTCGCCTAACGTTAAATCACGAATAACTTGCTCAATTTTGAGCAAAAACGCTGAATTTTTGGCACTACGCGGCATGAACGAAGCACAAACGAAAGAAACAGAAAGATATAAAAATTTCAATTTTTCATAGTGGTCATTCCAGCTTCGTCTGATGGGGTGCCTACTTTATATCACCAATAAATTCCACAATTTTTGAGCACCAACGTTGAAATTTCGGCACTGCGTGGCACAAACGAAAGAAAAAAAGATAAAGATAAAAAAATTCTATTTTTCATAGTAGTCACTTCGGCTTCGCGTTGAATTGGATGGGCCACTTTAAATCAGGAATAACTTGTTCAATTTTTGAGCATAAACGCTTAAATTGCGGTACTGTATATGGCTCAAACGAAGAAAGATAAAAATCTCAATTTTTATCGTGGTCATTCCTTCGGGCGGCTCCGTGGCATCGTCGTTCGTATGCGTGTGACTACTACGCCCAAGGTCCAGGATTCAAATCCCGACGCGGTCCGCTTGAAAAATGTTAGGTGAGCATTTTTCACAAAAATACACCCTCGTCCGGATGAGAGGTAGAATGGAGGTCCTGTGTGTGAGTGTTGTCACGTACGTTAAAAATCCCTACCTTGCTTGGAACAGCAAGGGTTCGGCAAAATTCAAAATTTTCCAGGTAAAAAAACTCGCTTCCTGGCCAATGTAGTACCTTCGGGTGGAGCATTGGAAACACACACGCAGAGAGGACCATTCGTTCGCCAAACGTCGAGGTGGCCACTTTAAATCACAAATAACTTACGCAGTTTCTGAGCAAAAACGCTGAATTTTTGGCACTAAGAGGCATGAACGAAGTACAAACGAAAGAGAAAGATAAAAAATTTCAATTTTTCATAGTGGTCATTCCAACTTCGCGTGAAGTGGGATTGGTCACTGATTGATTGGGGTTAAGGAGGTTGATATAAATGTGTGATAAAAATATGCAAATTATAATGAAGGACCAATTGCTTTTATAGCAATAACGATAATGGTGGAGCGGTTATGTAATAACAAACAAAAAAACTACATCAAACTACTTAGTAAAAGGGTATAAATACCTTAAGTCCTGCGCCGCTGGGGGCAATAGACACTTTCACGCACAAAAGCTTTTACGGAGAACCAGAAACACGCACAAAAATGGTGTCGGTCTCGCTTTCAAAGCTCTAACACAACCGTCCTTTTCAAGGGTTCGAAGGCGACTTGCTTCTTTAAAGGCTCGAGTACGACTGTCACTTTATGCACTGTTATTGCCGGTATATAAAATGTTTCACTCAAACTGTAGGATGCACGCACAAAGTATTTATTGTCACAAAATACCGAATTGTTCGATGACGACGTAACATACCGCCCACCAAATTCATAGAATTTTGAAAAGGAGGGAAGTAGGTTGGGTGAAGGAAATCACATGGAATTTGACCTTGCTAGGAAAGGAGGTAACGAAAGATAGGGTGGTGCACTACAGCGAGCGATATTACCAACTATGCAAAAATAAAAATATATATATGTAAATAAGCAAATATGTAAAAATAATATACTACTATACATGTAAAAATGTGTATATACATCTAAACATAAAATAAAGTTAAAATACCGGTAGCGGCGCTAGTTTGACCAAAGGTCGTTTTAATGTGCCATGTGCAGTTTTGATCTGGGTAATACGTGCTGCCGGTAGGTCTCCCATAGGAGGAGTTACCAGGACCGGTTTGGTACGAAAACATCCATGACATGATGATAAACAATTTCCGATGGAATTTTTAATAGAAAGGATCCAGAAATTCTGTTGGATAAGATACGCTGTGGTATTAACACCGGGATGGCAATACCTTTCATGAGTTGACAGAATGATAAGTTCGGTTAATCGGTGCCGCTGAGGCAATAACGCAGGAAACTTTTCGGAATAGGAAAGCGAAGAATGTGTCAAGCGCCCACCTACTCTTAAGATGTTTTGTGGATCAACAAATGGCGAAAGTTTTCGCAAGCTTTTAGGTAATTTACGGTTTGCCTTAATCGAAGCTATTTCCTTTAAAAATGTAACATTTTGTACATGCCGAACGATAATCATGAGAGCATTGTGTAGTTCAATGTCTGTTAAGGGACCCGTATGACGTTGAGCCATGGGTTTAGAAAATCTATAAATGTAAGCCACGATGCCTTGGATTTTATATAACGATGAAAAGCGACTTAGTAAAATGTCAATGACGTTTGGATCTGTTTGAGCGACAAATGTTAGGATCTTCTTTTCCGTAGTTACCTCAGCAATTGAGGTTGACAATGTTGGTTGAGGCGGCCACGAGTCACTAGGGTAGTGAAGCCATTCAGGCCCCGCCCACCATAGCGAACATGAAATAACCGCGCTTGGCATTAATCCCGAGATGCAGGATCAGCCGGATTATGCGAGGATTTAATATAAAACCATCGGCTAGGTGCAATGATTTCTTGAATGTGGCTAACACGGTTTGCCACAAAAGTTTTCCAACGAAAGGTGGAGAACGTATCCAAGTGAGAGCGACCGTAGAATCACTCCACGCTGAAACATCGGAGATGTCAATCAAGCCTTGATAAGACCGAATGGTAAAAGAAAGTAAATCGGTTAATAAAACGGCGGCACATAATTCCAAACGTGGAATTGAAATGCGCTTAATTGGAGCTACTTTGGTTTTAGCGGTTACAAATTGTACAGTTATTTCTCCAGTAGTTTGATTTATGAACTGGAAATACACTACCGCTGCATACCCTACCTCGCTAGCATCGCAAAACCCATGCAAATGACAAGTAAAAGGATCCGAAGGGGGTAAACAACGTGGTAACTTTAATGACGATAATAACGGCAACTCTTCTTGATACTGCTGCCATTGAGACGAAATGTCTGCTGGTGGGATGTCATCCCAATTCAAACCTAACATCCACAGATGCTGGATTAGGCGTTTTGCAAAAAGTGTTAGTGGGGCTAAAAATCCTAATGGATCATATATTCTGGCAACTTGTGAAAGTATGTTGCGCTTTGTACATATTTGGTTTAATGGTTTAACCCGAAACGAGAAAATATCTTCTGTAGGTGACCATTGAAGACCTAATATTTTATTGATTCGTCAGAATCGAAATCGAGAGAAGTATATTGGCAAAAATCTGACGGAATGCCCTCCAAAATAGAAACTGAATTAGAACTCCATTTTCGAAGTTCAAAACCAGCCAAATGTAAAAGTCGGATAAGTTGATCTTTAATTTCGCGGGCCGATTGTATAGAATCTCCACCGGCGACGAAATCATCAATATATAGATTTGACCGTATAGCCTCAGCGGCTAACGGAAACCTTTGCCTTCGTCAATGGCTAATTGCTGAAGAGTCTTTAATGCTAGATAAGGCGATGACTTAATACCATAGGTCACTGTATTAAGCTGATATGTCTGGATGGGTTCTTCTGCGGAGAGCCGCCAAACAATTAATTGAAACTTTCGATGTTCTTCGGTAACCAAAATTTGTCGATACATTTGGCGAACATCACAAGTAAAAACGAAACGATGAGTACGAAATTTCAGTAAGATTGACGAAATGTCGTTTTGGAGACTAGGTCCAACCAATTGAGTGTCATTAAGTGACACGTTGTTTTTAGCCTTTGCAGAGGCGTCAAAACCACACGAATTTTAGAAGTATGACCTTCCTCTTTAAACACAGGGTGATGGGGTAAAAATAATTATCGTTCCCAACGGGCGGAGAATCGAGTAATGCCATATGACCCGCATCAAGATAGTCCTGCATGAAATTGTTGTATTGGGCGCGTAGCTCCGGTTGAGCATGCAATTTGCGCTCCAACGAAAATAGTCTTTTAGCCATCTCAAAGCAATTATCAAAAACGGGCAAAGTATCGTTGAACGGTAACGCAACAATAAAACGACCGCTAGGGTCACGAGAAAACGTGTTTTCAAAATCAAATCTGCCTTTTCTTCTTCTGGAGAAGTATAAGGCTTGGATGGCAATTCTTCTATCTCCCAAAACCGCCTTAGGGTCTGGTCGATAGGATCTTCTACAGACGTAAAAATGCTTGGACAGTATCAGACTGCAAGCTTTTGTGGGACCAATAATAGTCCAACCAAAATTGTATTTATGGCGGCAGGCTGAAGAAACTTGCCATGTATAACACCGCCATTGATGATGAACGGATAAACATCTGCTCCTAGGAGCATGTCAATGGTTCCTGGAGAGTTCCAGGTCGGGTCTGCAAAGTGCAGGCCGCATAAGTGTTCCCAATTATTAGGAACTTCAACGCTAGGTAATTTGCCAGATATTGACGAAAGCACAAAGTTGTGACTTCTAGAGATTTTCAGAGTCTAACATAGAGCGAATGGTGCAGCTGACGGCACCCCTATTGACTGCTGAAGTTGTCTGCCCAAGTCCATAAATCGGAACTTGAGAACGTATGCGTGGAAGCCAAAGTTTGCTCACGCAATCGTCTCGAATAAAGCTAACAGGAACCAGGATCTAAGAGTACCCTGATCGGTTTGTATCTACCAGAACGATCTTGAACTTCCACAACAGCAGTGGAGAGTAAGACAGTAACCCCAAGATTTGAATTCGTCTGTGAAGACAAAACATTTGCCGGAATAGGAGGCTGACTGCGTCCTATTGGCATTTTTATGCATGTGTGTAGCGGTCGGTTCAGCTGAACGGCTAGAAGCAGGTTGCGATTCAAAATGTAGCAGGTATGATGCGGCTTGGCGCAAGTTCGACAGGAATTATAAGATTTGCATTGCATGGACGCATGGTCTGTTCGTAAGCAATTTAAACAAAGGCGTAAGCGTTTGACAATGTCGAAACGTTCTGTCGGAGTTTTCTTTAGAAACGATTGACATCTGTAAATTAAGTGATTGCCCTTGCAGGAAGGACAATGGTGCGAAAATGAATTATTTGAGTCACTGGAGCTACTGGTGTGTCCAGTGAAACTACGTTAGAAGAAACCTTTGGTTTAAATTGAAACGCTGAGGATTTCTTAGGCACTGATGTGTGAGATGTATGGACAGTCGTCGAATAAGAAACAGGTGCGGTTGAAGAAAAGGTTTCCAACGCTGCACATTGTTGGGTTAAAAAATATCTCAAATCCTCGAAATTAGGTATTTGCTTCGGATCCGATTGGAGTTCGAAGCGTTTTCTAGTGAACGGATCAAGTTTTTCTAAAAGCAAATCGACCAGAATAAAGTTCCAATGTTCAGTGGGAAACTTTAAGTTAGTTAGAACAGCAAGGTTCTCCGAAAAACAATCAATAAGTGCCCTAAGTTTCTTAGGGTCTTCTGATTTAAAGGTAGAAAGTCTTTCATTGCTTTCCAATGCAAAGTTGCCAATAAACGCGGATTGCTAAATCTCTCACGCAAGGCGTTATAGGAAATAATAAAATTATCCCCGAAATGGGTACAGATTTAACGATTCTTAAAGACTCCCGGTACAACAACTGATAAGATAATTTAATTTTTCGATATTGGACAGCGACGCGTTATTATAGACCAGGCTGTCAAATAAATCGATGAAAGATGAAAATTCAGTTACCTCATTATTAAAAATTTGGAGCTTTAACGGTAACAATTTTGATACCGTGCTGCTTGGAGCATTTTCGATGATTTGTGGTGCTTTCATTTCTTGCATCGTATCGAGATGCAGCAGTATGAAAAATAAGCGGAATCTACTTCCTTCCGTACAGCGTTGTAAGTTAATGAGTCTACCTCGTCACATGAGGCCAAGACAGCGACTAAAATTGTATTGAAATTTGCATAAAGGTCATGTATTCCCTTGTTTGAATAAGGAACAATGCCTTTAAACTTGGGTCACTTTGTATAGAATTACAAAGCTCAAATATTTCTAAAATCCGTGTTTTCAGTAATTGGAGTTCTACCACATGTGCTTTCTTTGGAGCCATTCTCAAAGATTCTGAAAGGACTACAATAAACTGTTGTAAAACGGTAAAGCTAAATGTGCACTGAGAAATATTAAAATATTATGAGTTGTTCAAAGCACGAAAAATGTAAAATAGGGTATAACCAATAAATCACGTTTTATGACTAACGGTTCGTCAAACAAAAGCGTGAATATAAGATGTACCGCTTAACAACCCGAGCGGCTTACCATCAAAAGCTCACAGAAACGTTTAAAACATGTGGCTTAACATATTTGCCGAAAGATGCAACTTTACAACCTTATTCTCTGCAGATATTTTCAATATTGTAATACAAAACGTGCAATAGCTTTTAAATACAAAGCAAATCCCTTTACCTTTCTTGTTTAAGAAGTATAAAGCGATTTATAGTTTTCAGGTTGCTTTCTGTTTTATGCCGCTAAAATGAATTTAAAACTGAAAACTGACAAATTTTATATTATGAATTTCTTTGTAATTAAAACGCTTGCTGGTTTCAATTACGGCGAAATCGCTTAATTTAATCTAAAGACAGTATAAATAATGTTTACACATTTTAACCCGCTAAATATGGGCTTTAAGCACAAATTTAAAACTGAAATATTAATTAATTAAAAACTCGCTGAAATGCACAATAATATTTAATTTAGGACATGTGTAACCACAGGACTAATGAATCCGGATCGACTTATAGGGCCAATGATTGATTGGGGTTAAGGAGGTTGATATAAATGTGTGATAAAAATATAAATATGCAAATTACAATGAAGGACCAATTGCTTTTATAGCAATAACGATAATGGTGGAGCGGTTATGTGATAACAAAAAAAGACAACTACCAACTAATTAAGGAAGGGTATAAATACCTTAAGTCTTGCGCCGCTGGGGGCAATAGACACTTTCACGCACAAAGCTTTGTCCTGCGCCGCTGGGGGCAATAGACACTTTCACGCACAAAAGCTTTTACGGAGAACCAGTAACACGCTCGACCGGGTGTCGGTCTCGCTTTGAAAGCTCTAATACGACCGTCCCTTTCAAGGGTTCGAAGGCGACTTGCTTCTTTAAAGGCTCGAGTACGACTGTCACTTTATGCACTGTTATTGCCGGTATATAAAATGTTTCACTCAAACTGTAGGATGCACGCACAAAGTATTTATTGTCACAAAATACCGAATTGTTCGATGACGACGTAACAGTCACTTTAAATCACGAATACCTTGCTCAATTTTTGAGCACATACGCTGACATTTTGGCACTGTGTGGCACAAACAAAAAAAAAGAAAATAAATTTCAATTTTTCGTGGTAGTCATTCCTTCGCGTAAAGTTATATTGGTCACTTTAAATCACGAATAACTTGCACAATTTTAAAGCAAAAACGCTGAATTTTTAGTAGTAAGCGGCACAAACGAAGCACAACGAAAAAGAACGAAAGATAAAAATTTCAATTTTTCATGGTGGTCGTTGCAGCTTCGCGTGAAATTGGATTGACCACTTTAAATCACGAATAATTTGAGCAATTTTTGAGCACACACGCTAAAATTTTGGCAACGTGTGGCACAAATGAAAGAAAAAAAAGATAAAAATTTCAACTTTTCATGGTAGTCATTCTGACTTCGCGTGAAGTTCAATTGGCCACTATAAATCACGCTGAATTTTTCGTATAAGCGCCATAAACGAAACATAAACGAAGAAAAGAAAGATAAAAACTTTCAATTTTTCATAGTGGTTATTCCAGCTTTGTCTAAAGTTGAGTTAGTCACTTTATATTACGAATAACTTGCGCAATTTTTGAGTACAAACGCTGAAATTTCGGCACTGTATGGAACAAACAAAAAAATATAAAAAATTTCAATTATTTATAATGGGAATTTCAGCATTGTGTGAAGTTGAATTAGCCACTTTATCATGAATAACCTGCGCAATTTTTGTGTACAAACGCTGAAATTTCGGCACTGTGGGCACAAACTAAAAAAAATAAAAAATTTCAATTTTTCATGCTGGTCACTCCAGCTTCGTGTGTAGTTGAATTAGCCACTTTAAATCACAAAAAACTTGCGCAATTTTGGGCATAACGCTGAATTTTTGGCACTAAGCGGCATAAACGCAGCACAAATAAAAGAAAAAGAAAGATAAAAATTTCAATTTTTCATAGTGATTATGCCAGCTTTGATTGAAATTAGATTGCTCACTTTAAATCACCAATAACTTGGACAATTTTTGAGCAAACACGCTGAACTTTGGATAATAAGCGGCATAAGCGAGGCAGAATCAAAAGAAAATGAAACTTTTGGTACTAAACGGCGTAAACTAAGCACAAACAAAAGAAAATGAAAGGTAAAAAATTTCAGTTTTTTATGGTGGTCATTCCAGCATCGCGTGAAATTGGATTGGTCACTTTAAATCACAAATAACGTGCCCAATTTTTAAGCACAAACGCTAAAATTTTGGCACTGTGTGGCACAAACGAAAGAATAAAGAAGATACAAAATTTCAATTTTTAATGGTGTCATTTCAGCTACGCGTGAAGTTGAATTGGCTACTTTAAATCACAAATAACTTGCGTAATTTTTGACTAAAAACGTAGATTTTTGGCATTAAGTAGCATAAACGAGGCACAAACGAAATAAAAAGAATGATAAAAAATTTTAATTTTTCATAGTGGTTATTCTAGCTCTGTCTGAAATTGGGTTGGGCACTTTATATCACGAACAACTAGCGCAATTTTTGAGTACAAACGCAGAAAATTCGGCTCTGTGTGGCACAAATGAAAAAAAAGGTAAAAAAATTCAATTTGAAGTTGAATTACTTTAAATTACGAATAACTTGCACAATTTTTGAGCAAAAAACGCTGAGTATTGGCAGTAGACAGCATAAACGAAGCACAAACGGAAAAAGAAAGATAAAAATTCCAATTTTTCATGTTGGTCATTAAAACTTCGCGTGAAATAGGATTGGCCACTTTAAATAACGAATAACTTGCGCAATTTTTGAGCACAGACGCTAAAATTTTTGCAGTGTGGCACAAATGAAAGGAAAAAAAATATAAAAATTAAAATTTCAAGTTTTCAAGGTAGTCATTCTAGCTTCGCGTGAAGTTCAATTGGCCACTTTAAAATCACAAATAACTTGCACAATTTTTTGAGCAAAGATGCTGAATTTTTCGTACTGAGCGCCATATACGAAACAAACAAAAAAAAAAGAAAAAAAAATTTCAATTTTTGATAGTGATTACTCCAGCTTTGTCCAAAGTTGGGTTAGCCACTTTATATTACGAATAACTTATGCAATTTCTGAGTACAAACGCTGAAATTTCGGCACTGTGTGGCACAAACTAAAAAAAATAAAAAATTTCAATTTTTCATGCTGGTCACTCCAGCTTTGTGTGCAGTTGAATTAGCCACTTTAAATCATGAAAAACTTGCGCAATTTTTTAGTACAAACGCTGAATAAACGCGGAATAAACGAAACACAAACGAAAGAAAAACAAAGATAAAAAATTTCAATTTTTCAGCGTGGTTATCCAGCTTTGTCTGAAGTTAGATTTGTTACTTTAAATCACGAATAACTTGCACAATTTTTGAGCAAAAATGCTGAACTTTTGGTACTAAAGCGGCATATACTAAACACAAACGAAAGAAGATGAAAAATAAAAAATTTCACTTTTTCATGGTAGTCATTTCAGCTACGCGTGAAGTTGAATTGGCCACTTTAAATCACGAATAACTTGCGCAATTTTTGAGCATAAACGCTAAATTTTTGGCACTAAACGGCATAAACCAAGCACAAACGAAAGAAAAAGAAAGATACAAAATTTCAATTTTTCATAGTGGTCATTCCAGGTTCGTCTGAAGTTGGGTTGGCTAGTTTATTTCATACCTAACTTGTGCAATTTTTGAGCACATGGGCTGAAATTTCGGCACTGTGGGGCACAAACGAAAGAAAAAAAGATTAAGAATGAAAATTTTGATGGTGGTCATTCCAGCTTCGCGCGAAGTTGGATTGGCCACTTTAAATCACGAATAACTTGCGCAATTTTTGAGCACAGATGCTAAAATTTTGGCACCGTGTGGCACAAATGAAAGAAAAAAAAAGATAAAATTTCAGTTTTTAATGGTAGTCATTTCCGCTTCTCGTGGCGTTAGATTGGCCACTTTAAATCACGAATAACTTGCGCAATTTTTGAGCACAAACGCTGAAATGTCGGCACCGTGTAGCACAAAAGAAAGAAAAAAAGATAAAAATTTCAATTTTTAATGGTGGTCATTCCAGTTTCGCGTGAAGTTGGATTGGCCACTATGAAACACGAATAACTTGCACAATTTTTTACTAAAAACGCAGAATTTTTGGCACTAAGCGGCATAAACGAAACACAAACGAAAAAAAGAAATGATAAAAATTTCAATTTTTCATAGTAGTTATTCTAGCTCTGTCTGAAGTTGGGTTGGTCACTTTATATCACGAACAATTTGCGCAATTTTTGAGTACAAACGTTCAAATCTCGGCACTGTGTGGCACAAAAAAAATAATAAAAAACTTCAATTTGATGTTGAATTGGCCATTTTAAATCACGAATAACTTGCGCAATTTTTGAGCACAGATGCTAAAATTTTGGCACCGTGTGGCACAAATGAAAGAAAAAAATGATAAAATTTCAGTTTTTAATGGTAGTCATTTTAGCTTCTCGTGAAGTTGGATAGGCCACTTTAAATCACGAATAACTTGCGCAATTTTTGAGCACAAACGCTGAAATGTCGGCACTGTGTAGCACAAAAGAAAGAAAAAAAGATCAAAATTTCAATTTTTAATGGTGGTCATTCCAGTTTCGCGTGAAGTTGGATTGGCCACTTTAAATCACGAATAACTTGCGCAATTTTTGAGCGCAGATGCTAAAATTTTGGCACCGTGTGGCACAAATGAAAGGAAAAAAGATAAAATTTCAGTTTTTAATGGTAGTCATTTCAGCTTCTCGTGAAGTTGGATAGGCCACTTTAAATCACGAATAACTTGCGCAATTTTGAGCGCAGATGCTAAAATTTTGGCACCGTGTGGCACAAATGAAAGAAAAAAGATAAAAATTTCAGTCTTTAATGGTAGTCATTTCAGCTTCTCGTGAAGTTGGATAGGCCACTTTAAATCACGAATAACTTGCGCAATTTTTGAGCGCAGATGCTAAAATTTTGGCACCGTGTGGCACAAATGAAAGAAAAAAAAAGATAAAAATTTCAGTTTTTAATGGTAGTCATTTCAGCTTCTCGTGAAGTTGGATAGGCCACTTTAAATCACGAATAACTTGCGCAATTTTTGAGCGCAGATGCTAAAATTTTGGCACCGTGTGGCACAAATGAAAGGAAAAAAGATAAAATTTCAGTTTTTAATGGTAGTCATTTCAGCTTCTCGTGAAGTTGGATAGGCCACTTTAAATCACGAATAACTTGCGCAATTTTTGAGCGCAGATGCTAAAATTTTGGCACCGTGTGGCACAAATGAAAGAAAAAAGATAAAAATTTCAGTTTTTAATGGTAGTCATTTCAGCTTCTCGTGAAGTTGGATATGCCACTTTAAATCACGAATAACTTGCGCAATTTTTGAGCGCAGATGCTAAAATTTTGGCACCGTGTTGCACAAATGAAAGAAAAAAAAAGATAAAAATTTCAGTTTTTAATGGTAGTAATTTCAGCTTCTCGTGAAGTTGGATAGGCCACTTTAAATCACGAATAACTTGCCAATTTTTGAGCCAGATGCTAAAATTTTGGACCGTGTGGCACAAATGAAAGAAAAAAGATAAAAATTTCAGTTTTTAATGGTAGTCATTTCAGCTTCTCGTGAAGTTGGATAGGCCACTTTAAATCACGAATAACTTGCCAATTTTTGAGCGCAGATGCTAAAATTTTGGCACCGTGTGGCACAAATGAAAAAAAAAGATAAAAATTTCAGTTTTAATGGTAGTCATTTCAGCTTCTCGTGAAGTTGGATAGGCCACTTTAAATCACGAATAACTTGCCAATTTTTGAGCGCAGATGCTAAAATTTTGGCACCGTGTGGCACAAATGAAAGAAAAAAGATAAAAATTTCAGTTTTAATGGTAGTCATTTCAGCTTCTCGTGAAGTTGGATAGGCCACTTTAAATCACGAATAACTTGCCAATTTTTGAGCTCAGATGCTAAAATTTTGGACCGTGTGGCACAAATGAAAAAAAAAGATAAAAATTTCAGTTTTTAATGGTAGTCATTTCAGCTTCTCGTGAATTGGATAGGCCACTTTAAATCACGAATAACTTGGCACATTTTTGAGCGCAGATGCTAAAATTTTGGCACCGTGTGGCACAAATGAAAGAAAAAAAGATAAAAATTTCAGTTTTAATGGTAGTCATTTCAGCTTCTCGTGAATTGGATAGGCCACTTTAAATCACGAATAACTTGCCAATTTTTGAGCCAGATGCTAAAATTTTGGCACCGTGTGGCACAAATGAAAAAAAAAGATAAAATTTCAGTTTGTAATGGTAGTCATTTCAGCTTCTCGTGAAGTTGGATAGGCCACTTTAAATCACGAATAACTTGCGCAATTTTGAGCGCAGATGCTAAAATTTTGGCACCGTGTGGCACAAATGAAAGAAAAAAGATAAAATTTCAGTTTTTAATGGTAGTCATTTCAGCTTCTCGTGAATTGGATAGGCCACTTTAAATCACGAATAACTTGCCAATTTTGAGCGCAGATGCTAAAATTTTGGCACCGTGTGGCACAAATGAAAGAAAAAGATAAAAATTTCAGTTTTAATGGTAGTCATTTCAGCTTCTCGTGAAGTTGGATAGGCCACTTTAAATCACGAATAACTTGCGCAATTTTGAGCGCAGATGCTAAAATTTTGGCACCGTGTGCACAAATGAAAGAAAAAAAGATAAAATTTCAGTTTTAATGGTAGTCATTTCAGCTTCTCGTGAAGTTGGATAGGCCACTTTAAATCACGAATAACTTGCGCAATTTTTGAGCGCAGATGCTAAAATTTTGGCACCGTGTGGCACAAATGAAAAAAAAAAGATAAAATTTCAGTTTTTAATGGTAGTCATTTCAGCTTCTCGTGAAGTTGGATAGGCCACTTTAAATCACGAATAACTTGCGCAATTTTGAGCGCAGATGCTAAAATTTTGGACCGTGTGGCACAAATGAAAGAAAAAAGATAAAAATTTCAGTTTTTAATGGTAGTCATTTCAGCTTCTCGTGAAGTTGGATAGGCCACTTTAAATCACGAATAACTTGCGCAATTTTGAGCGCAGATGCTAAAATTTTGGCACCGTGTGGCACAAATGAAAGAAAAAAAAAGATAAAAATTTCAGTTTTTAATGGTAGTCATTTCAGCTTCTCGTGAAGTTGGATAGGCCACTTTAAATCACGAATAACTTGCGCAATTTTTGAGCGCAGATGCTAAAATTTTGGCACCGTGTGGCACAAATGAAAGAAAAAAAAAGATAAAAATTTCAGTTTTTAATGGTAGTCATTTCAGCTTCTCGTGAAGTTGGATAGGCCACTTTAAATCACGAATAACTTGCGCAATTTTTGAGCGCAGATGCTAAAATTTTGGCACCGTGTGGCACAAATGAAAGAAAAAAAAAGATAAAAATTTCAGTTTTAATGGTAGTCATTTCAGCTTCTCGTGAAGTTGGATAGGCCACTTTAAATCACGAATAACTTGCGCAATTTTGAGCGCAGATGCTAAAATTTTGGCACCGTGTGGCACAAATGAAAAAAAAAAGATAAAAATTTCAGTTTTAATGGTAGTCATTTCAGCTTCTCGTGAAGTTGGATAGGCCACTTTAAATCACGAATAACTTGCCAATTTTTGAGCGCAGATGCTAAAATTTTGGCACCGTGTGGCACAAATGAAAGAAAAAAGATAAAATTTCAGTTTTAATGGTAGTCATTTCAGCTTCTCGTGAAGTTGGATAGGCCACTTTAAATCACGAATAACTTGCGCAATTTTTGAGCGCAGATGCTAAAATTTTGGCACCGTGTGGCACAAATGAAAGAAAAAAGATAAAAATTTCAGTTTTAATGGTAGTCATTTCAGCTTCTCGTGAAGTTGGATAGGCCACTTTAAATCACGAATAACTTGCGCAATTTTGAGCGCAGATGCTAAAATTTTGGCACCGTGTGGCACAAATGAAAGAAAAAAGATAAAATTTCAGTTTTAATGGTAGTCATTTCAGCTTCTCGTGAAGTTGGATAGGCCACTTTAAATCACGAATAACTTGCGCAATTTTTGAGCGCAGATGCTAAAATTTTGGCACCGTGTGGCACAAATGAAAGAAAAAAAGATAAAAATTTCAGTTTTAATGGTAGTCATTTCAGCTTCTCGTGAAGTTGGATAGGCCACTTTAAATCACGAATAACTTGCGCAATTTTTGAGCGCAGATGCTAAAATTTTGGCACCGTGTGGCACAAATGAAAGAAAAAAGATAAAAATTTCAGTTTTAATGGTAGTCATTTCAGCTTCTCGTGAAGTTGGATAGGCCACTTTAAATCACGAATAACTTGCCAATTTTTGAGCCAGATGCTAAAATTTTGGCACCGTGTGGCACAAATGAAAAAAAAAGATAAAATTTCAGTTTTAATGGTAGTCATTTCAGCTTCTCGTGAAGTTGGATAGGCCACTTTAAATCACGAATAACTTGCGCAATTTTGAGCGCAGATGCTAAAATTTTGGCACCGTGTGGCACAAATGAAAAAAAAAAGATAAAATTTCAGTTTTAATGGTAGTCATTTCAGCTTCTCGTGAAGTTGGATAGGCCACTTTAAATCACGAATAACTTGCGCAATTTTTGAGCGCAGATGCTAAAATTTTGGCACCGTGTGGCACAAATGAAAGAAAAAAGATAAAATTTCAGTTTTTAATGGTAGTCATTTCAGCTTCTCGTGAAGTTGGATAGGCCACTTTAAATCACGAATAACTTGCCAATTTTTGAGCGCAGATGCTAAAATTTTGGCACCGTGTGGCACAAATGAAAAAAAAAGATAAAATTTCAGTTTTTAATGGTAGTCATTTCAGCTTCTCGTGAAGTTGGATAGGCCACTTTAAATCACGAATAACTTGCCAATTTTTGAGCGCAGATGCTAAAATTTTGGCACCGTGTGGCACAAATGAAAAAAAAAGATAAAAATTTCAGTTTTTAATGGTAGTCATTTCAGCTTCTCGTGAAGTTGGATGGCCACTTTAAATCACGAATAACTTGCCAATTTTTGAGCGCAGATGCTAAAATTTTGGCACCGTGTGGCACAAATGAAAAAAAAAAAGATAAAATTTCAGTTTTTAATGGTAGTCATTTCAGCTTCTCGTGAAGTTGGATGGCCACTTTAAATCACGAATAACTTGCCAATTTTTGAGCGCAGATGCTAAAATTTTGGCACCGTGTGGCACAAATGAAAAAAAAAGATAAAATTTCAGTTTTTAATGGTAGTCATTTCAGCTTCTCGTGAAGTTGGATAGGCCACTTTAAATCACGAATAACTTGCGCAATTTTTGAGCGCAGATGCTAAAATTTTGGCACCGTGTAGCACAAATGAAAGAAAAAAAAAGATAAAAATTTCAGTTTTTAATGGTAGTCATTTCAGCTTCTCGTGAAGTTGGATAGGCCACTTTAAATCACGAATAACTTGCGCAATTTTTGAGCGCAGATGCTAAAATTTTGGCACCGTGTGGCACAAATGAAAAAAAAAAAAGATAAAAATTTAAGTTTTTAATGGTAGTCATTTCAGCTTCTTGTGAAGTTGGATTGGCCACTTTAAATCACGAATAACTTGCACAATTTTTGAGCTCAGATGCTAAAATGTTGGTACCGTGTGGCACAAATGAAAAAAAAAAGATAAAAATTTCAGTTTTTAATGGTAGTCATTTCAGCTTCTTGTGAAGTTGGATTGGCCACTTTAAATCACGAATAACTTGCACAATTTTTGAGCTCAGATGCTAAAATGTTGGTACCGTGTGGCACAAATGAAAAAAAAAAAGATAAAAATTTCAGTTTTTAATGGTAGTCATTTCAGCTTTTCGTGAAGTAGGATTGGTCACTATAAAACACGAATAACTTGCACAATTTTTTACTAAAAACGCTGAATTTTTGGCACTAAGCGGCATAAACGAAGCACAAACGAAAAAAAGAAATGATAAAAATTTCAATTTTTCATAGTAGTTATTCTAGCTTTGTCTGAAGTTGAGATGGTCACTCTATATTACGAACAATTTGCGCAATTTTTGAGTACAAACGCTGAAATCTCGGCACTGTGTGGCACAAAAAAAAACTTCAATTTGAAGTTAAATTTGCCATTTTAAATCACGAATAATTTGCGCAATTTTTTAGCAAAAACGTTGAATTTTTGACCCTAAGCGGCATAAACGAAGCGCAAGCGAAAGAAAAAGAAAGAAACAATTTCAATTTTGCATGGTGGTCATTTCAACTTCACGTGAAGTTGGATTGGCAATTGTAAATCGCAAATAACTTGCGCAATTTTTTTAGTACAAACGGTGAAATTTCGGCACTATGCGGCACAAACGAAAAAAAAAGATAAAAAATTTCAATTTGAAGTTGAATTAGCCATTTTTAATCACGAGTAACTTGCGCAATTTTTGGCCAAAAACGCTGAATTTATGATACTAAACGGCATCAACGAAGCACAAACGAAAGAAAAAGAAAGATACACAATTTCAATTTTTTCATGGTGGTCGTTTCAACTTCGCGTGAAGTTGGATTGGCAATTGTAAATCGCAAATAACCTGCGCAATTTTAGAGTATAAACGCTGAAATTTCGGCACTATGTGGCACAAACGGAAAAAAAGATAAAAAATTTCAATTTGAAGTTGAATTAGCCATTTTTAATCACGAGTTACTTGCGCAATTTTTGGCCAAAAATGCTGAATTTATGATACTAAACGGCATCAACGAAGCACAAACGAAAGAAAAAGAAAGATAAAAAATTTTAATTTTTTCATGCTGATCATTTCAACTTCGCCTGAAGTTGGAGTGGCCACTTTAAATCCTGAATAACTTGCGCAATTTTTAAACATACGTTGAAATTTCGGTACTGTGTGCAGCATCAAACGAAAGAAAAAAGATAAATTCAATGGTTCAAGTTCGCGTGAAGTTGGATTGGTCATTTTAAATCACGAATAACTTGCACAATTTTTGAGCATATACGCTGAAGTTTCGGCACTGAGCGGCACAAACGAACACAAGGTTGCAATGATAGTAAACCAATTTCAACGTTTGTTTCTTTGCAATATATGATGTCAAACTTACGTTTCGAAGTTGTTGCAAGTTAAAGCAATGTTGGTTAATTGCGCTTTGGTCTACATTCAAAGATATCGATCCGCATTTCGTTCTGATGATGCTACCTGTCAACGTAGAAGAAACGTCAATCTTATGAATATCTGATATGACAAGGTCCAAAGTTGGACGCGTATTGATGTCTCCTGCTGTGTAAGCTTAAAACAAGTTCACGAAAATAATTAACGAATTTTCACCGGTTTTAGTGTTGGTAATCGCATCAGAGTTTCCGGACTTCAAACTAACGCGAAGTATGTTTCGAATTTGTACCCTTAGATAAAGAAAATTGTTAACAGGTTGTGTTTGGTTCAATAGAGAACTTCATCGAAAGACTAAGAATGTGTAATAAACGTTCAATAATACAAGAACGCATGTGCCGAAGCTTCACGAAATGGACGTACTGTATACTTGAAATAAACCTGAAAGTGTTTGAAAGCGCTTTTAAAAGTTCTGCAGGCTATAGATTTTTGTGTGAAAAAAATATTAGAAGTTAGAACTATGCTTATCGCAGATTAAGTGAAAGGTACAGCAATAAAATTAAAATGCTTTTATATGGAAAGTAAATTTTGCTAGAAGGTCTTAAATTACAAATCTTTTACAATTGAGCTTTTTGTAGAAAATGTTTATTATTTTCAAGCTGGTGAATTAGTGTGGAGATCACGCCTAGAGAAATTCTTCGACGACTAAAGTGTTTATTTAAAGTGTATCATGAAAGAGAAAACGAGTTTCTGAGATATTTACCCTGATTTACTAAGGGTGGGAACACATTATTTATAGAGAGTTTTAACGTAAGGTATATACGGTAGGTTAGTTATACTAAATAAAATACTTGTTGAACGGGATATTTAAACGAATATAAACGTAGGAGAATTAAAGTGGCACCATCTGCATACCTGCAATGCCATCGATTCACTATAAAGTAGGGTAACGGTAACCGGGTAATCAAGATCGCTTCATTATATACATTTCATCAGTACAACTAGCCTAAAGCTCGGTTTATCTATCTAACTTAAATTGAATTACATTATTTAAACACAGCAGGCAATACATATTTAAATACAGATTGACCCACTTACCTCGACAACCTTGAGATTTTGTTTGTCCAGAAGGAATTCCATGGATTTATGGGGTCGGTCAGGATGAGGTGGGGCTGTGAGGCTGCGTTTCGGCGCCTCGGCCCCCAAGTTCATCAAACTACGCGTTTTCACATTGGCCCCACTTGTAATAACCGTCACCTCTGTGTCGAGGTCTGTTTCAATCAACCCCATCGGCTCCATGAGCCGCGGGAGCACGTCCCCTGAATCAATATTAGTCGCGTATTCCGAACGCATTGCTGCCTCTTGCGCAAACCCTTTTTTAACGCTTGCGCTGACTACCCGAGGCGGCATCTTTGGTAAGGGTGGTTTTGAGCTCACACCCGCGACTGGTTTTATTAACACTTGTTGATTATTATCGGAAACATCGCGACCTTGCGGCCTTTCCGGTCCTTTTAAAGGGATGTAAATATAATCATCTTTAGTAGCAATGCGTTGTTGTTGTTGTTTGATTTGGGTAGGCGTCGTTGCAACTGCTGCGCTTTTCTTAATTTTAGTGGAATCAGCATTTTTATTACGGGATGAAAAACGGAAACTAGCGAGACGCGAAAAAAATCCGCTCAGTTTTGAGCTTTTGTTGGAATCACGACGCGCTACTGCTGGAGCCACAGCCGGCTCCATCACGCGCTTTGTCGATTGTGTTGCGTTCATGATGCTCTTGGTGTTGTTAGACACGTGACTGCTAGTGTGGGTGGGAGGCATTGACTTGTAAACATCGCCGAGATGAATGTGTTTGTACTGTACACCATCTGAATCTACATATGCAGCCAATATATTTCCTTCTTCGTCTTTCTGCACCACCTTACTACCGCGTCTTTGCAACATCCCTGAACCGTCTTGACTTAACGTTCGCGGTTTCAACGGAATATACTGGGGATCTTCTACTAAATTTGGTTGAGATTGCGTATCCGTTGAGGATTGTCTTTGTAATTCGGGTTCGCTTTTTGAAAGTGGAGCCGCCATGCGAGGTTTGGGACGAATGAGTGGTGGTGAAGGCGAAGCCGGTATCGGTGTACTTGATAAGCTACAGGTGGAATCTCTATCGCTCGTCGAATCACTTTGATCGCGCCATTTAACTTCAGCAACGACGGGGCAGAAATGCACTCCTTTTGAACTTGTGGAACCGCTGTACGATTTCGATGCTGTTAGTTTAATATCTTCGTCGCTTGTACTTGATTCATGATTAAAAGTCGCCAGGTTTGGGGTGCTCGCTACGTTTCTAGAATCTGCCCTTATTGGAGATGATGTAAACATATTCAATTTACTGCTGTTAAAACTGTGAATGCTAGTTTCCGAAATTGTCTTAAGAATTTGTTTATCGAATTCCGCGATGGTGCTTTGCCGCGTTTTATCACGATTACAGGAGATATTACCTTCGTCATCGCTCAAATCCACCCGGTTGCTCATCGCTTCCGTGTAACTACTCTCACGTTTAAACGACGCCATGTCTGTATCAGTGCAGGAAGAAACAACCGAGTTATACTTCTTCTTTTTAAACGGCGCGTCCTGATTAAATGTTAAATCAGCGATGTCGCAATTTTTAGCAGCAACCGAAGCACTTCCTGTATAAAACCGCGTCAAATCACCCGCCAAATTAAGATCTTTCGGAACACTTGAAACTGAATAATTTTGAAAGTTTTCCAAATGTAACGACGGCTGTGAAGTACTGAACGTCTCCAATAATAAGTTGGGTTCACTTGCCGACGCTGTATTATATTTAGATTCAGACCTATCGTCGCATTCCGTCGCTATATTTAAAACAATCGTGTCCGGTCGTTTAATAAAATCACCGGTGGCCCACTGTGATTTTACCCTTATAAAACGTTCGATTAAATTAAAATCGCCATCATATTTATCCAGAGCGCTGAGATCATGAAAACTAGATCCAAAGTTGGATAAAATCGTATTAGAAAACTGACTTTCGCGAACATCGCTACCGCCGTCACCTTTTTTCAACGCCACAAATAGATTTGGAATGCTGCAGGATTTATTTAAATGGTCACTGTATCCGCTATCTTCGCTTAAGTTTTCCGCCGATATCTTTTCCCTTTGTAAATTGTCGAAACTTCGTGAGATTTTTAAACTACCAGTCGATATAAAAGCATTGGATAAAGTACGATCACTGTCTGTCGAATCGCTCGAATCGGAGTCGCTTAAACGTGTTACATCTCGGAATTTTGGACGCATTCCCAAGTCCACTTTAATATTTTTATAATAATCAGAAACGGGTTCTGCGTCGTCTTCCAAGCTGTCTGGACTAACGTCATTCTTGCGTTGATTTTCAAGGGAATCGTAGCTAAATGCTGAAAAAATGCTGGGCGAGCTGCTGCTTATATCCTGGCATTGTCGTTCTAACGTTTCGAATTGCAACAAACTGCTCGAGCGGCTTAATGAATGGGTTGAATCGTCATCGCTGTAACCTAAGAGGTTTGCATCTTGACGCATTCGTTTTGCAGGACAAGCCATTTCACGTTCTGATTCGCAATCGACATCATCTGTAAGTAAAAGAAAACTATCAATAATTTAAACACAACCAAAAATATATAAACACTAAGAAACAACAGAAAGTTAAAATAACAAATCGTTAGAAATACACTGAAATTAATTCGTTAGTACATTTTCCTTTGTCTTATAAGCATATGTACTTCATTTTAATAGTTTCTGTATTGGTAAATATCATCAATAAGGTTGAGGTTATTTTCTTTAAAAAATACAATCTAGCTTACATGAGGCCGATCCTGGAACGGTGACGCGGTGGCGCGCGCACCATCGTACCGCAGCGCCGCCCAGATAAAAGTGTCACGTTTATTTTTCAACATAATTTAAATACCACATTTTCCCTGGTTAAGTCATTACCCGCTCGAATAAATTCCTTTTCTATTCTTAAATTCTCTAACAACACCCTATATAGTGTACCTGTTCAGAATAAGCCCGCTTTAACATAATTTTAACTCAAATGCATTTTGCTTTTAAAACGAAAATTTATTCGATAAATTAAATAGTCAATACCTGGTTTTAGGTATCCGTTAATTTGTTAAACATTCCGATAACGTATAATTGCTTTCTCTGGTGTTTCCCATCTAAAGACTTGTCGAAATAATAGATCCTACTATTATTTGATAGCGTGTTTTCCAGTTTGCTAATCGCGCTTTGATAACGCGAGGATTGCAGTTCGAACTCATGTTATTTGAACCAAATTTTAATTTGATTCTGCAGCTTGTGCTTTGAAATGTTTTCTACATTACTCGTCCCAGTACTTCAAAAGCGATGCACGTTTTTTTGTTCGACAGGTAGGAGGTATCTTGCGTGCTTGGGTGAGTTTTTCCGCGCTTACCCATTGCAATCAGATTCTCTTTTTAGCTCTTAGCTGGAGGCCAAATTGGTTCTTTTTTAAGTAGGCCCAACTGTTCATTGCCGCAGACCAACCTTTGCCTGTAGATCGCTAGTGCCGTTATGGTAACAGGGTAAATAGATCCCGACGGCCGTGGCGATGCGGTGCTGATTCTCTCCCGACGGAGTGCAAGCTAAGTATCCCGACGCATACAGGCATACAACTTGTTTTCTTTTGTGTATATCAAGGGAATATTCGTTAACAGCGTTTGGTGTATTTACGTGATAAGAAACGTGACACTATAGGACTATTGTTTGTTGCTGCGAATCGATATTATCGCTCTACAGGTGTGATGTACCATTGTTAAAAACGTTGAGGAAAAGTTCCCAGACGGTTGTTTCTACTGATTAGTTTATTATACAAAAAGTATTATGTGCAATTTTAAAAACGCTTGACAAAAGCTCTCACATGTTTATTTTCTACTGATTAGTTTAATTTTGTGTAAAATGCGAGATGTGCACTTCGTATTTAAAGTACTAAATTGTTAGTATCACATAATTGTTTGCTGTGAAATAGTAATGCTTAATTTTTTTCTTTTGCTTGTTTGTACATAATTCTTTATTTATTCTTATTGTTAATAGAGAACCGTGGGCGACGTGCTTTTTTGTGTTGTTTTTTTGGTATGTAGGTGAATCCCCCCACTCTCCGCGTTTGGTAGTTAGCCTGGTATTTACGTTTCTTCCGGCTACGTCTAGGTACGTAGCATAAATTCTGATGCCCTGGCGTGGAGCTCCAATTTTGTTTCGGGTAACTTGGGCCCCGATTTTGTTTTAATTAACGGTTACTTCGATTTGGTTTTGATTAATTTCTGCTCCGATTAAGTTTTAGTTAATTTTTGCTCAGATTTTTTTGTTGTTAATGCCTAAATTCCTACATTACCCGCATTTTTAGACCTGATGCTACTTGTTTTTTCTTCCTCTACGTTCGACCTATTGTTTATCTTTGCTTTTTCTTTCGGCACTTTGGTGTTCCTCATATAAGGATCGGTTTTCTTTATTCCTTGTGTGGGTTTGATCTTCTTGAATTTTGATTTTGTTCTCTTCCGTGATTGCTAAATATCCTTGGTTAGCTCATGGGACGTGTTTTCGCCAATAATCCTAGTCCATTGAAAAACCCTGGCGCTCAAGATTTTTTTCTTTCATTCTTCCCTCCCTGTATTTTTTGTTCGCCCCTTTACGTCTAGAGTTAGTTTTATTTTTCATCCGATTTTTCTTTTATTCTACAGCCCTAACCTAATTTCTATTTTGTTGTTTCGCTTCCATTGGTGTTCCTGAAATTTATCCGTCGGATATGTTTTAGATTGTCCTGTATTCACATTACTTTTTTTCGCTTCTATCGAGTTACGGTTGCCCTTTATTTAGTTACTTTCTACCAATTTCTTTCTTTGTTCGTATTCAAAATGACTTCTTTTTTGGCTTCCTACCAAGATCTTCCTGTGTGGGAGTGGAACTTGAAATTTTCTGGTGTTCCGAACTCTCTTACTGTACATGATTTTTTGAGACGAGTTGAACAATTCCGACGAACTCAACATGTGTCAGAATTGCAGCTATTTGAGTCTGCAGCGGATTTGTTTGAGTCGAAAGCATTACTTTGGTATTGTGGTAATCGGCATAGGTTTTCTGACTGGAAGTCGTTGTTCAATTTACTGATTCATCATTTTGGACCCCCGGATTTTGCTTATAAGTTTGCTACTACTGAGGACAATACTTTTGCTTCACATGACCGAGTTGTTAAGATTTCTCCTACGCCTACGTGTAGATCCGATACTTCTTCCGTAGGTTCTACTGTTCTTCTTCCTAATTCTGCTTCTACTCGTCAGGTTATCTGCTTTAATTGCGACAAACCTGGTATCTTTCGACACGTTGTACTCGTCCTTAAGTACTCCATTGCCATGGTTGCGGACATAAAGGAGTTTCTCGCCGCAACTGTCCATACTGTCATCCTACTACTAATAGGTCTTCGAATCATACTTCCAATTCTGATCTCAACTATAAGAGCTAAACTTCTTCTGCTTCTCACTCTACGTTCTCTTCTGTACCTCATCCAGATCATCCTGCCACTACTATCAAAACATACCTTTCTTCGGCAAATATAACTTCGACAAAATTTCTTCCGTTTCTAGTTCTACATCCCATTCTACTCCTCCTTCTGTTCGCCCTACTTATTCACTTTCACCCGAAACTGTACCTTCACCACTATTGCAACCCATACTTCGAATTAGTGACTTGCAGCTAGCTTCTCAAGAGTTTGTTCTCGCTTTCTTAAATGATTCTACCCACGAAATTCCTGTCGTTTCTGCAAGCATACATGTCGTTGAAATGACGATTACTTCTAATTCAGTCCGCGAAGGTCCTGTTGAAGTTCATGAACCGACATCTTTAATGGCTGTTGCTGTTTCTGTCAAAATTTTACCTGTTCCTGCTTTCTTAAATGCTTCGGCTCAAGAAATTTCTGTCGTGTCGGCAATCACAGCCGTAGCTGAAGTGAAGACAATTTCTAATACGGATAGAGAAGGTCCTGTTGAAATTAGAGAACCCGTAGCTGTGATGCCTGTTGCTGTCACCGTCAAAGTGTTACCTGATCCTGTTTCGTTATCTACTATTGTTAAGGAATCAGTTCCTATTGTGGCTGAAGTTTTGTCTGTTCCTACTCCGTTGTCTAACAGTGATAAAGTCCTACTTGATTCTACTCCTTTATCGGACGTTGATGAAACGTTGCTTACTGTTACTCATTTTTTTCCATGCTGACAAAATGCTTGTTTCTGTTCTAAGGTCGGTGAAATCCTAGCTGATGTCCTGTTATCTAATGTTGACGAAGGTCAAGCTGATTCTGTTCCTTTATGTAATATGGTTGAAGTGTTATCGTATTCTGCTACTTTTCCTAAGGTTGATATTCCTACAGCCAATGTTGTTTTATTTCTTAACTGTGATACTTCTAGTCCTTTATCTAACGTCGTTGAAATTTTATCTATTTGTGTCCCTCTATCTCACGTAACTGAATGTGCTCTGCTTGTGTTTCTTTTCGTATAGTTGATTCTCGTACACCTCATACTTTTTCCTTTTCTACCGTTCACTGAACGGTAGGTTCACTTTCTTACCACCAATTCTAACAACAAGCAACCTTCTTCCATAATGTGTTCCGAGTTCCATAAATTACGACAACCACTACTATCTCCACCCTCGCCACCACTTTCTCAACCTCTTGCTACAATTCCTACACCACCTGCTGTTCCTGTGTGGCAGAAAGGTGCCCAAAAGAGGCAGACATTATTCTATGCTCCTTCCGAACCGGAAGATGTATGTCGGCGAAGCCCTGATATCCTTGATCTCGTTTCGTTCTCCTTCTAGCGGCGTAAACGCCTTAAGCTCAATGTCTAGTCCTCGCGCCCCAGATTCTTATGCAGATTTTGCTCTTCTTCAGACTTGATTTTTAGAGGTTACGATTTCACTGTACTTCCCTATTTTGCTACATTTTCTTTCGTTTTCTTGCTTTTTCTCAAGCCCCAGGAATACAATAGCTCACGACCTGCCTGTCGTAAGAGGCTACTACAGCGGTCCAACACATGCACACTACACACACACGCACACGCGCACGCACACCCGCACGCACACGCGCGCACACACACACGCACGCACACGCACACGCATACTCATACATAACTACACTGGGATTCTGTTTTATTTTCTTTTGCGTGATTCTTAGGATCTTTTTTTGTGGTTTTTGTACTTGGTGCTTAGTATGATGGTTTGGCTTTTTAATTTTTTTCTCGTTCCTTTCGTTCCACATTCCTCTTCTTTTTCCCGTTGCTGGTCTTCCTTGCTGTCGGTCCCTAGTCCGATTGTGTTTCGTCCATCCACTCCTGTGGTAGGTGTTATCTAGTCAGTTTTTCTATCTTCGGAAACCACGACTTAGTCGACTTTAGGACTATTTAGCATTTCTTTTCTCTGGTTCTTCGGTTCCGGTTACCACAGTTAGTACTACATCGTTTCCTTTTATCAGCGCTCTCCCTCTCTTCCTTTCATTCTCCCTTGTTGTCTCTTTGTTTACTTGAGGCTTGACCTTTGGGTTCTGTTTTTGCACTGTTGGTTTTCTTTCTCGTTTCTATTCTTTTTTTGAGATTGATAGCCTTACTGTTTCTTCTGAGAAACATCCGTACTTTAACGACTCTGCAGTGCTGAAGCCGTTCCACCTTAGTCCTCCTTGATCGCTTATTAACCGTCTTCCCATCTTCTTTCTTTACTTTTCTCTCTTTCTATTATTGGAACTTCGAGCCGGATTTTGTTAGGTGTCTGTTTTTGTTTTCCTTTCTATCCAGAATCTGTTGTGGTCGGTCTGGTTGTTATTTTGGGGATTTCTTTTTTCCTTTTCTGTGTTTTTGTTGTTTCCGTAACGAATGTTCTTTTAGTTTGAAGCGAATTTTCTTTCTTTATCGTTTTGTTTAGGTTTTTTTGGTCCTACCCATTCCTGGATTTTTCCTACCCCGACCTGTTAATTTTGCGGGGAGGGGGCATTACGTTTCTTTTTCAACATAAATTAAATACCCCTATTTTCCCTGGTTGTCATTACCCGCTCGAATAGATTCCATTTCTATTCTTAAATTCTCCAACAATACCCTATATAGTGTACCTGTTCAGAATAAGCAGCCCGCTTTAACATAGTTTTAACTCAAATCCATTTTGCTTTTAAAACGAAAATTTATTCGATAAATTAAATAGTCAATACCTTGTTTTAGGTATCCGTTAATTTGTTAAACATTTCGATAACGTATAATTGCTTTCTCTTGTGTTTTCCATCTAAAGACTTGTCAAAATAATGAATCCTACTATTATTTGATAGCGTGTTCTCCAGTTTGCTAATCACGCGATGATAACGCGAGAATTGCAGTTCGAACTCGTGTTATTTGAACCAATGTTTAATTTGATTCTGAAGCTTCTGCGTTGAAATATTTTCTACATTACACGTCCCAGTACTTCAGGAGCGATGCATTTTTGCTCAACAAATAGGAGGTATCTTGCGTGTATCGGTAAGTTTTTCGCGTTTACCCATCCTAATCAAATTCTCTTTTCAGCTCTTAGCTGGAGGCCAAATCGGTTCTTTTTTATGTATGCTCAACTGTTCTTTGTCATAGATCAACTACCGTTGCCTGTAGATCGCTAGTGCCGTTATGGTAACATGGTAAATAGATCCCGACGACCGTGGCGATATGGTGCTGATTCACTTCAGATGGCGTGCAAGCTAAGTATCCCGACACATACAGATATACAACTTGTTTTCTTTTATGTATATCAAGGCAATATTCCTTATCCGCGTTTGGTGTAGTTACGTGATAAGAAACGTGACACTCTAGGACTATTGTTTGTTGCTGCTCTACAGGTGTGATGTACCATTGTTAAAAACATTGGACAAAAGTTCACACACGTTTATCCTTTTCTACTTATTAGTTTATTTTACAAACGGTATTATGTACAATTTAAAAGAATGTATGACAAAAGCTCGTACACGTTAATTCTTTTTTACTGATTAGTTTATTTCACAAAAGGTATTATGTGCAAGTTTAAAAACGCTTGACAAAATCTTTCACATGTTTATTTTCTCCTGATTAGTTTTATTTTGTGTAAAATGCGAGATGCGCACTTCGTATCTTAAGTACTAAATTGCTCGTATCACATACTTGTTTCCTGTGAAATAGTAACGCTTAATTTATTTCTATTGCTTGTTTGTACAGAATCCTTTATTTATTCTTATTGTTAATAGATAATGGTGGGCGACGTGCTTTTTTTTGTTGCTTTTTTGGTATGTAGGTGAATTCCCCAACTCTCCGCGTTTGATAGTTAGACTAGTATTTACGTTTCTTCCGGCTACGTGTAGGTACGTAGGAAAAGTTTTCTTCAACTAGCCATTTTTAGCTTGGGGATATTTTATAAGATAAACATGTCGTGTGACCTATCAAATTAGTGTAGATTTTTTTCAGCTACCCCAATCTGAAAGAATTTTTTTAATCGGACCGGACCCATAGCTTCCACCGCCATTTTTAACATATTGTTAGCGATATTTTTAATACAATCCCGCCGTATAAAGTATTGATTAACATTGGTTTTAGCTCAGCTCCTAAATTCTCTTGGAATTTTTCAAATCGGAACATCCTTTACTGATATAGAAATTAACCTTTTATCAAACCATATAATGTTCATCTTTAATCTATTTCTAAACAGTATTGCTCTGTCTTTTGAGATAAATCCATCGTGTAACCTATCAAATTAGTATAGAATTTCCTAGAGTATAAAAATCTGTGAAAAAAATTTACATCGGACCATCTCGCTAATCGCTACCCTTATTTTTAGATTTCTTAGCAAAATGTATTGTTTGATAAAATAATGCATGTGTTGTTAGTTAACTAGTATTTTGCGACCATTCGTTTCAGAAATAACTGTTACCATTTCAGTAACACCGAAACTTTGAGATCAACTCAAAACACTTTTAAACCTTTTCAAAGTCTAAAGTAAAGTCTTTAGTATTTAAAAAAATTAACACAAAGTTGTATTGGAAAAACATAGCCGATGCCCCTTTGAACGAAGACTTGACTAGCCTCCAAACAAAAACATTAATCACAAACAGAAAATTTTGTATATCATTTACTAATACAAACCGAGTATAAACTAATTAACGTTGTTCACTGACCAAGATATAATTATTCATCGAGGTCAGATCATTTGGATTCTTTGCAAGTAAAATTAATTAGTCCTAATGTATGATACAAAGGAATAAAAGAGTACTTATGGTTCGATTAGAGTTTAAACCGGTAAATACAATAATAATACAAGTATACATACCCACCTCTAACTACAGTAAGGAAGAGGTAGAAGCGATCTACAAAGATATCGAAGACATATTAAGATACGTAAAAGAACATAAAAATTTAATAATTAATAATTTAGGCACGAGAAACAACAGGGGAAATAGGTTGTTAGAATTTAGCAACAAAAACAATGTAACCATCACAAACATATTCCAACATCATCCTACAAGACGATATACGTGGAAGATGCCAGGAGTTATAGGAAGGTATCAAATAGATTACATTATTGTTAGACAACGGTTTAGTAATCAAGTTAAAGACTGTAGAAGCAACCCAGAACCAGATATAGACACTAATCACAACATCGCAATTATGACAGCCACGCTTAAATTAAAAAATTTGAAAAAAAAGAACGGAAAATGGCACTTTGATTTTGAGTAACTAAAAGATAAATATGTTCACAAAAGATTTGAAGAAAGTCAAATGAATTGCTGAGAAACATCGGGAAATTTTCTAATACGAAGGAAGTAGAAACAGAATGGAATAACATTAAATTCAGCTTAGACATGGCGGTCAGAGACATTCTGGGGTATACACAAAAAAAAAGAAACCACGAAAGTAGTAAGATTGAATGGTCCGAGCACAGCGCCACCGCCACCATCTAACTTATGTTTTACATGTAAATTCCCATAAGGAGAATTTACTGGGAGGGATTTACTTCCTTGCTCCCTCCATGTGGACCTCCTTTAGGAGGGGAGGGTTTCCTTCTTGCTTCACTTTTACCCCCATTATCCGCACCCTAAAAATCGGTAACCTAACCCCTAAATTTAGGACCAACCGTTATCGAGTTACAACCCCCAATTTTATAACTTCTTTATTTATAAACAGTTTCTAGTCGTGTATGGTAATACCGATTTAATTTTTCTTGGAAGTCCGAACCTACCATTAATTTATCCTCAGGCCAACTCGATTTAAAAAAACTGGTGTAAGCAAAGAAGTAGTACACATTCCTTTAAAACAATTTTATTTAATTATAAATATACAGCGTATACTTAACATCTATTTTCATACATATATATTTTTACAGACAGAAATTTTCTGACGTAATTTAAGTATAAAATTTAAATTTTCATTTTGGTATTGCAGGGTTCTTTTCTTCATTCCACTGGACCCTCACATCGGCTTATACTTATTAATATTTATTTCTAAATAGAGCACTTTTTTCAAAGACCAACCGGAGAGATGTGTTTCAAATTCCTCTAATTTTGTTCTCATGGTTTTGCTTAAGAACTCGTGCATATTTTCCTGATTACTAGATGTTATAACCATGTTTTTTGTGTTAAAGGATTTCACATCGGTAGTCTCTTCCACCATTTTTGTGTAGACGCCGTAGAGTTCGCAATTAACTTTTATTGCTGTATGTTGTGTTCTTTTTTCACTAATTAATCGAATAAGCCGCTCTTTCTGCTTCCAAAGAAACTCGGACACTCCATCGTCGGCACTGTCGTTCTTTATGCGAGAGCTAGCCATACGGTTGTTAAACGCCGTGCTAACCATTTCAACACCATCTTCGCCAGTAGCGGCAACTGTTGCATTTTTATGTCTGTTGCTTCTCAAGTGTGCGGCATACGTCGTCTCTTCCACTTCCAAATCGCACACTTTACACAAAATTCGTGGTTGTTTCGGACAAGACCCTTCAAGAGCTGGCGGAGCTGAACGTTTACGGCTTAATGACATTCCGTGCTGTTTTTACTTATGTCGCAGTAAGTTGTCCATTCTCGGAAAAGCGATACCGCAAGACCCACAGTTTAAGTACTTTGCTGCTGACGGATTTATAAGCTTAACCCTGGACGATGATACATCACGACATTTGTTCTTGTGTCGTTTAAAGACATCCCTCCTGGTAAAGTAGACGTAGAAGAATAGAAGAATAATACACCACATCGAGCTATTAACATGACGCCTATGGAATCGGAAAAATGTCCGTAAAGAATAAAAGGGTAGGGATAATGGGGGTAAAATTGAAGTAAGGAGGAAATCCCCCTCCACAAGGAGGGTGCAAGGAGGAAAATCCCTCCCAGCAAATCCTCCTTATGGGAATTTATATGTAAAACCTAGGTTAGATGGTAGCGCAGTGGCGGCGGCGCTGCGCTCGGACCATCCAATCCTACTACTCACGAATAACAAAGGATATCCTGAATTTAATAGAGAAAAGACAAAAATACAAAAACAGACCGGACGAAGCAGGAAAACCGATACAAAACCACAAAATCTGAAATTATTCGTAAATGCAAGAAAGCTAAAAAACAATGGATTGATGAAAAGTGCAAAGAGGTACAAAGCAAAATGAAAATAGGAAAGACAGACGAAGCATACAAAAGAAAAGCAAAAATAAAAGGGGTGTGGAAAGAGACATCATCATGGAAAATGTAGAGAAAGTGGTTAGATATTAAAGATATATAGGGAATTTAAATGCAGGACAGGAACTAGCTGCACCAGAACAGGAATCGTACATTGAAAAGGATGACTTGGGATATCCTATACTTAGAGATGAGTTTGAATTAGCAATAAAAGGAATGAAAAATGGTAATGCACCAGGTATAGATAAAGTGCAAGCAGAAACTTTAAAAGTCGCTGGACAAACAGTAACCGAAATACCCAAAAAGATTGGAATGAATTTTAGGGATAGACAGACAGTTCATAGGTTATATAAAGAGCAAACAGCGGTAATAGAATTAGAACATAAACGTAGAGAACGTAGAGAAGTAAATATAAGGAAAGTGGTGAGTCAGGGACGTGCCCTATCCCCGTTAATTTTTAACTTGTACATGGAAGAGGCAATGAATACGGTCAAGTGCAAGAAGACATTTGATACGCTTAGATTTGCAGATGATATAGCGGTATTAGCAAGGAAAAGTTAGAAGCCGTTCTTAATGAAATGGAAAAAGTTCTAATAGAAAGGTGTGGTATGAAAATCAACAAAAATAAAATTAAAGTGCTAGTATGTAAAGGATGGGAGAATAAGTCAAAAACGAGAATACAAATAGGAAACGAGAAGATTTTAAGGATTTCTGCTACCTACGAAATAACGCAAGATAAGAAAAGCGTAAAAGATATAAAACACAGATTAGCACAAGGTCGTGAGATAGGTTTTGGACCTCTTGGAGCGGCTTTTTAAAAAGCTTCTTCAAAAAACTCTTCTATCAAATTTATTTTATACCGAATTATAATTAATTTTAATTTGCATGTGCGTTATATGCAGTAACATATGATGATCAAAAAATATTCTAAGTTGACTTTCACTAATTAAATAACTTATAACCTACTGTGATCTGCAACCGCAGTATCACGTTGCGTCTGGAATACAATGTCTGTTTCCGTTTTCATTGTCTTAAGAACTTTCATTAACCTTTTATTATGTCCTTCAATTTATACACTGTAACAATCTAACTAAAGTTTAAAAAATTCTATTTGATTATATATATATATATATATATATATATATATATATATACACATTACTGTGGTTTTATAGGTTATAAGAGGTATTAACAAGATCAAACAATTAGTTATTGTAAAGTAAAGCGTGTATATAAAGGTCAAGCAAAGTTTGAGACAATTTTCAGAAAGATGGGATAATAATTGACAAATTTTCATTAAATATTAGGGTTAATTGTACGTAGTTGTAAAATTCACTGTAAATAAATATTAATTAAAATTTAATAGGAAACTTAAGTTCGTAGAGCATAGTTGCATAAATATATGGGAAACGTAAGTCCGTAAAGCATAGTTAAGATTTGTTAGGAAATAGCGTATAAATGTGTTAATATGAAGGCTTTTATGTTTGTAGTATAAAAATCTATAATTGAAGAGGGTTTTAATTATTTAGTAAACGCATATTCAAAGAGTCAATTACTTATTTATGTAACGTAAAATACAAAGTTTGAGCACGTATAACATTTCTAGGTATCGAGTATAAAACTTGTCAACAAGTATTATAGTTGTTGGAAAAAGACAGTTGAGCAACGAACACAGGCACGTACGAGAAACAATTCGAATATATAAAGAGAAAGACAATATTTTACACAAGGTAGCAAAGGAAGGAAAATAGCATATGTTTAATGATAATTGACTTCGAAACGCCTGTTAAGACAAGGAAATTAGAGGCAAACGAGTGAAACAAAGATGCGATGTGTTTTCTGAAGATTATAATTCAAATAGGAATAAGAAATTAGTAAAGGGGTACAAACAGAGTACGATTGTTAGATTAAGTAAACAAAAGCAAGATAGACGATAGTATCGATCGGTTAGGTAGAACATAGCTTATGGATAGGGGGGATAAGAACAACTAGATATAACATACGGGTTAGACGAAAATAAGAGAAAGGCACAACCAATATTGCAATATAAGTTATCTAAGGAAGGGAAGATGACAAAAGATGGCAGATTTTAAATACAGGTTAGAGGAAAATGACAAATATGCGCGTGCATTAGGGGCGTATTTTGGAGGCTAAAATAAACGACCGTTATCGGGAAATTTCAGGAAAAGCGGCGGCCGTTAACAATTTAATGAGCATTTCTTCGTAAAGCGCTTGTTTGTTATTGAAAATTCTGGGATTTCTGCGACGACTAGGAAGTTATACCTAGAATAACTCAAGGATAATCGCGTGTTTGTGGAATTGAGCGACCGTTGTTGTTTGTGCTAAGTATTGGTTTCTGGAACCGGTGAACGGTTGGAAACGTTACCGAGAAAGTATGTTATAGGGGTGATGAGAATAGATGCGAGGAGGTAGTTTTGGAGGCTATATAAATCCAAAGGAGGTGGTAAATGCTCTTTTTCTCTTGTACTTTCGATCGCCAACCAAGTTACTTACAAGTGCAAATATAATTAAGTAAGTTTTGATTGCATTAAAATTTAATAAGCACAAGTGGGTGCTAAAGTATATGGCAATTCTGAAGTAAATAAAATGCTGTAAATAAACGAAGCTGAATACTAAGTAAGTACAATTTTACTACTTGTGGTTGGAGGCGTTTTGTGTACTCTGGGTACGTGTCGAGTATATGGATGGACCAGTAGCAGAGCATGGAAGTGCCATGCATTTGTATGGGAGAATCTGGGTAGAAGCGTGTTCCGGACAGTGAGAGGCCACCTGGAGAAAGATTTGAACAAGCAATCTAGAGGGACGACTACGTTGGAGATGGTTTCCACGTAGAGAGCTGGTGGAACGACAATCCAGGTAACTCTAACTTTGTAAAACTTTTGCTTTTTGTGATTTTGTGAATGATTTTGACTATTTGTGAATTTTGGTGTATTTTATTGTATTATAAGGACATTTTATTTGATGATTTACCTTGAAAAAGGAATATATGAAAACTTATTTATGTAATATTTGGTGATATAAAATGAAGGTGTAATTTTGACTTTTGTACAAAGTAAAAGGGTTTTAGATAATTTCAGTGCCGTAGTCAGCACATAGGTAAGGGAAGGTTTTTACTATGAGCTCGTATTAGACCTGTGGTTTAAAGTATAGTTTTGGAGATAATCCCAGTTACTTTTGGGTTTATTAGTAATGTAATTAGAAGAATGTCAAAATTAATTTATTTAAAATGATTTCTTTCTAAATTTGATAATATTTTTTTAAATATTCAAAATATATGAGGAATGTAAACGAAATTTTTTAATAGTAATTGGATGTGCAAATAAATCGTGATGTACTTTTTGCAAGTCAACTTTTATTGAAATAGTAAGATAGGATTTTCAACGAACAAGCGAGTACCGTCGCGTATATCCCTGAGGAAGCTGGAGGTTGTGGCGTCCGAATTGGAAAGCATCTTCAGAGGATATTGTTATAGGAAGACATGAATTGCAAGTCTAGGTGGTAGGGCTTCAATTTCAGGAAGGTGCAGAAATTTGGTGACGACAAAAATTTAGGGGAGTTCCATCCAGGTAAGCTACAGATCATATGTCGCTCAATGTGGAGCACGAATTTTTAGGGCTCCTTTTCGAGAAAAGCTACACAACATTTTGTCGAACCAACGCTGGGGCTCGATCGAGGGAAATATACACAGCAATATATATATATATATATATATATATATATATATATATATATTCTTGGATCTTGGTCAGTAAAATTTTTTAATAAAAACACTAAAACAGGATAAAGCTTGTAACTTTTATTCTGTGGATCTGACGCGTTTCGGTTTTATTATCCATTTTCAAAATTATTCTAAAAATATTACCTATTTTATAAATTATTTTATAAATAAATACATACCAGGAAATTCATGAGTAAAACTTCACAACAATTTTAAGTGAGGTTATGTCAATAATTTAAAATATTTACCGTTATTTAATAAAAACATAAACAAAAACCTCACACATATTTTAATTTTGAAATATTAAGCAACGAACGTACTTAATTAATAATGTTTTATTTTATTCTTTCTAAAATGAATGAACAATTTTGGTGATATGTTATCTTTTAATAACTTATTATCTAATACTATATGAACTGCTACATTTAAATATTTACTTAATAAACAAAAAGATATCTATATATGGGTGCAATATATACTCAAAATATTAAATTATGGTAATATTGTATAAAGTTTTCTTGATCGTTTTTTTAAATTAATTGAATGAGGTTTTTTCAACGAACTTCGTTCGTTTATGAAATCGATTTGTCGTCCGTCTGTCTGTCCGTCTGTCCGTCCGAGGCCTTTCTAATGGTCGGACATCAATGTGTGATACATCAATCGATTCAGCTCGGTGTCCTGAGCTTAAGTTTTGATGTCAGTTGAAATCGGGCCACGGGGTCCAAAATTAATGTGCGATACATATTTGGACTTCCCTAACATAGCTGAGTCGAAATATGGTACCCCCCACAAAATCTGACCACGGATACCCGACCCCCCCGGGGAATTAATTTTTTTTTATCTGAATACTTATAATTATTACAACATAATAATTTTAATTTCTTTAAATTGTTTTAAAGTAAGTCTACATTTGGAAGTTCGTTGCGACAATGCCTTGCATTTTCAACTTGTTAGTTTTGACATTAAAACAAGCGGATAATAGCATACATGTGTATTAATAAATCGGAATGTTAAATTTGCATAAGTGTAGAAGCTTTGTAGTACGTGAAAACTCAAGGATGATACGAATATAATTAACTTTAATATTTTGAAGGGTGTAAATCAAGCACATCAAATGATAAGAAGTATATAAAATCAATAATGTAAACGCATATTTTCCATTTAACTAAACAAAGCGTTCGTTAATAATAAATCCTAAGAAATTCTATGGATTGAACAACATGGAAAGTACAATTTCAAACGGACAATCGGTTCATAGAAAGCCTGACAGATAAATAAACAAGTTCAAGGAACCAGAATGTACGTTAGAACACAATTCTGTAGAAATTTTAGTTAACGGTCGATGCGAAGGCTACGAAAATAACAGGTGGTTTGAAAGCAAGTTGAGACGGAATACCATTAGCATAAGGCAGACAAAAGAGAACATATTATAGACGTTGAATAAAACACTCATTTAGAGTGCGCGACAAGTTGTAGAGGCCAACCACAATATCGATTTTATGTGGCTAGAGTGGGATTGTAAAAGAGACAACGAATATGAGTTAGACGAGCGTAAGATAGTTGGAGGCTAGAGTTAAGAATGGGAGAAATGTTTGTGATTGGCTGATTGCTAGGGGGTAAAAGAAAATTTCAAGAAGAGCGCGACGGTTGTATTTGTTAATCAGTGTTTCGAACTAAAACGACGATGGAATGAGAATTCTGAGTTTTAGAAAGTTCGTTGCATATAAAATTTTCAGAATCAGTTACGGAGGGAGAGCTTTTCGATTGAAATAGGGTGCAGGAGGTGTGTTTCTACCATTATAAATACACTACAAGACGTAGTAGGGCTCTCTTACTTCACTAAGCTCTTACTTCGCCTAGCTCTTACTTTACTTACTTCTACGGTAGCATCCAAGTTTAAAATTTTATAAATCGGTGATAGTGCAGTCCGTCTTAAGTTAATTAAAACTGTGATGCACGAGTGGGTGCTATATTGTAAGCGGTGTTGTAGCTACATTAAAAGAACGAACGGAGGATGTTACTGAGGTAGGCGTGCCTAGATAAATTTTGGAACGAGGATGCTGGGTGTTTGGTAGATACGGAAGGTGATTAACTTGGTTTGGACAATTATATGGGTAGAAATATTGACGGCATCTGTAGAGAATTGGATAGCGATTGAAATGAGTTTGATCTACATGTAGCAGAGAGGTGTATCGAATGCTACGATGAGGTTTTGGGTGGACAACATCTTCAGAGGGGACGGTGAAAAAAGCTTACTCCAGGTAACGAAATTAATTTCTATTGTTATTGCTTGAACATTTTGTGCTGTTATTTTGGGTTAGAGTGATTTGACACATTGGGTGTGTATTTTATGAACATAAAAGCTAATTTGAAGGGTATATGAAAAGGACAATTTGTATTTATTATTTAAAGGTGTAAATAAATGACGTAAAAATTTGATGTAAAGAGTAAACGGGTCTTTAGGGTTGTTGAAAACAAAGATGCGATTTATTTATGCATTTAGAGTAACAGAGTTTATACTGAGCTCACGATAGACGAGAGTAAATTTCAATTTAGGGTTTCAAGATAGGCCCATCTACTTATATAAAACAAAAACTGTTGAAATAAATTAAAGTCATGAAATATAAAAGGATTTAATGATTGAGATTGTAATATTTTATGAAGCTGTATATCCGAATTTGTAAATATTGAACTGATGACGCAAAATTTGGTTTGTATGAATAAAATGTTGTATGTTTCGTTGAATTATTTGAGTGATAATTTTATTTGGTAGTATATACGTGAAAAAGAATAAACTTAGGATGGTACGTATCTCTGAAGAAGCAGATTTTAGAGCTAGTCGTGGTAAGCTGAAATAAAGGGGGAATTCCAGAGAGCTTGGTAATATGTTTTTATGTTTCAGGAAAAATATTTATATAGCTCAATTTTTGCAGGGGCATAATCCCGAGTACACAGCAATTTTATGACGGCCCAAGTGTGGGACTCGATTTTAGAGCATATCTCTTGTGGCTAATATTGAGTCACTTGCCATTAAATTTCATTCTTTGAGATATATATATATATATATATATATATATATATATATATATATATATATATTGATTGATATGTAACTCGTGCTGCATTTAACAAGAAAAAGCAACTACTGTGTTCCAAGACAACAAACATAAAAACAAGGTAAAGATTGCTGAAGGCAGCACTTTACGGCTGTGAAACTAAGACAGTAGGAGAAGCGGGCAGGAAAAAGATAGAAGCCTTTGAAATGTGGTGCTACAGACGTATAATGAAGATGTCATAGACAGCCAAAGTTCAGAACAAAGAGGTTCTAGAAATGGTAGGAGAAGAAAGAAATATGTAGAAAATACGAGAGGTAGGATGATCTGTTACATACTAAGACATGAGGAAACAGTGCGGAATATATTAGAAGCAGAGATAAGAAAAAAGTGATGTAGAGGTAGACCGAGGTTAGACCATTGCACACGGATAGTCACAAATGTAGGCTGTTGAAATTTCAGGGAAATGTATAGGCTAGTTCAGCATAGAAAGCAATGGAGGTACACGTCTAACCAGTTCCAAGACGGAAAACCTAATGACGAAAAAATAATTATACTTGAACCTGATAACTATGTCGGTTTTGCAATATTTTCAACAACTAATGTTGATTGTGCGAAAGAATTTATTGGAATCTACTAATTCGGCAAATCTCTAAGTGTGGGTGGGATATTAGTAGCTGCAGGTTGCTTAACCCCCTTCACATACCACTGAATATCGCTAAAATAGGGTATATATTTAGAAAACAATAGAAGAGGAATTGAGCTGCATCTAGACTGTGGGAATTACAGGGAAATGTGTAGGCTAGCTTAGAATAGAAATCAATGGAGATACGTGTCCAACCAGTTCCAAGACGGAAAACCTAATGACAAAAAACAATTGTATTTAAATCTGAGGATTATTTTAAACAACTACAAGTGTTGGTTTTGCAATATTCTAAACTAATGTTGATTATGCGAAAGGATTTATTGGACACCAAATAATTCCTCAAACGGTTAATTGCTGGGCAATCTTGGTAGCCGCAGGTTGTTCAACCCCCTTCACGTACCACTGAATACCGGTGAAATATGGTAAATATTTAGAAAACAATAGGAGAACCGAGCTGTATCTAATAAGAGGTGGCTCCGTTGCGTAGTTGGTATGTGTGTGACTACTATGCCAAAGGTCCCGGGTTCAAATCCCGACACGGTCCGCTTGAAAAATGTTAGGCGAGCATTTTTCACAAAAATACACCCTTGTTCGGAAGAGAAGCAAAATGGAGGTCCCGTGTGTAAGTGTTGTCATGCGCGTTAAAGATCCCTACCTTGGTTGAAACAGCAAGGGTTCGGCAAAACTCCAAATTTACTAGGTAAAAAAAACTCGCTTCCTGGCCAATGTAGTATCTTCGGGTGGAACATTGGAAAATCAAATGTAATGTATCTAATAAGAAAAAGCAGATGCTATGTTTGAAGACAAGAAACAGACACAAGGAAAGAATTGTTGAAAGCATATGTGTGGAGCACAGTACTGTGGCTATATGAAATAGGGTCGGGCAGTAGGAGAAGCAGACAGGAAAAAGGTGTAAACTTTGTGGAATGTGGTGCTATAGCCGTATGATGATGATATCATGGATAGACGAAGTTAATAACAAAGAGGTTCTAGAAATAGTAGGGGAAGAAAGATATCTGTGGAAAATAAAAACGATAGAAGAAATAGAAGAATAGGACACGTTCTAAGGCAATTAGGGAATAGTGCGGAAAATATAACGATCAGAGATAGGAGAAAGAGAAATAAAGGTAGATTTAAGACTGTTACACGAAGATAGTTATAGATGCAGACTGTGCAAATTTCAGGGAAATGTGTAGGTTAGTTCAGAATAGGAAACAATGAGCGTACGCGTTTAATCAGTTCCAGGACTGAAGACCTAATGATGATGATACTGCATATATTATATTTACTCAAACTATAAATAAAAAAAAAAAAATTTTTACATTTTTGTCCGCCATTCTTTATCCGCACCTTCAAATTTTGAAAAATCAATAACAAATCCGTTTTCATCAATTTCAAAAATGTAAAGTAAGCATCTTATATCTTTAATTATGATAACTTTTCAAAATACTGCACTTCTATATAAAATTTCAAAAAACAGTTTTCAAAATTGGTCACAAATTTTAAAATGCTCACATTTTTAATGTACAGCCTTTGATGTTATATAAGTTAAAAAAAACTGAAAGACTCATGTTAATGCTGCGGGTAATTATACCAAGGTTAAAGTGTTGTCTTTCTAAGAGCATCCTATTATTAAATCGTTTAATAATCACGACCGAGGTAAAATTTACTTTGGTAATCAAATAGAATGGCAGCTTAGCAATCGTTTACGCACGCACATGTCTGTCATTCTTGCTGGCGGTTAGGATGTTCTGTATACTCAACAACGCACGGATTGACACTTTCATGACTTTTCCCAACCCCATCTTTCGCAAAAACCGTTTATATAATTAACTCATTCATCGTTCATCCTGGGATTAAGATTCAGAAGCAGAATATCTTAACGAAACGTTATCTTATCTAAAATTAAACCTTGTGAATAACGGTTACCGCAAAGTAGATATCCAGAAGGAAACACACTGACATCTTTATTCAACCTAAAACGTCAAACCTCAATGCAATCTCAATGTACAGTGTTGTTATAATACATAGCGGACGGATTATTAAGATGCTTAATCGGTATTAACCACAAGATGGAATTGGTTTGTTTATGTATTATGTTGTGTTTAAAATATGTTTCACTGCTTTAAGGTAGGAGGATGTTAAAACTTATACCTTAGCGGTGTTCTTTTTACCAGTAATCTCAGATCATTTTGAGATTGGCTGAATTGAGATTTATCTGGTTGTTAGTTAGACCACACATCATAACCTTACTTCTGTTCTTTTGGCTTTAAAATATATTTGGGATGGATGTTTCCAATATTAACAGTCTTGTGGTGATTTATTATATAAAGGCTTTTTTAATACACCATTAATTAAATTTTTGCAGGAATTATTTGAAAGCGATGATTTGCATGAATTCCGAGTTTTATTTAATTCTAGCAGTAGTTCTTCAGATTCAAATGATGATAATAATTTAACAGTAAAGGAGAAAACTGTCTATGCTAGGAATAAAAAGAATAAAGAGTATGAGATTTACAATTTAAAGAAAATTTTAGTGTTCGAAGAGCAATTTTTGGGTATATAAAAGAAAAATGTAATGAAATTGTTGCAGATCTGATTATAAAGGCAAATATTTTACCCATTCATAAATTTGGATGTCCTAAGGTGGATACTGATAAGGCTCTACTAATGACCCTGAGAGTTTATCTAATACGCGCAGTGTCTTATAATTTTATGTATCGACTTACCTCCGCGTTATTCTATTGTTCAAAGTATCATTCCTACACTTCAACGACGTGGACTGTATGGTGAATTTATTGGACGTGTTAAGTTTGCACTATCACTTGTGTTTTTAGAGGTTTATCGATAAATGCACATTCGGCAACACTATTGACTTAACTCACTTTACCGAACCAACACAACCGTTTCTTTTCGATATCCATATTCCTTTAGTCCAACTTAATTTCACAGGCACAAAGGAGGTTTTATGACAGGATATAACGGGACAACGGATGACAGTTTTACTATTTGATTTACAATACGAATTTACAATGACTTAAATAACACCACGGAAACGTGCGACAAAGAGACCAAACACTGAGGTTTCTGGAAAATTCCAAAACCTACCAACAACTATCGGAAAAATTGGATATTTTTTTTTATAGAAAGAAGTTCAATGTTTATAACCTGGTGATGCTACTGTAGAAATAAATAATGGATTTCGTAAGAAAAGAGGAATTGGTGGAATTGATGGTGCAATAGATGGAAGTCGCTTCAAAATTAATACACCAAGAATCCACCAAGAGGTATATCCATAATTACAAGTGATACTTTCATTAATCGTACTTATTGTGAAATTGTATTACCAGGCATATTGTAATGGAAATGGGTACGACAGCATATTCTACAAGGTGTGGCCGATCATAAAAAAGATTTATTGATGTCTTTCGTGGGGAAGCTGGATCGATCCATGATGCAAGTATTTTAAAACGATCAGCGCTATATGAAAAAGTCTATCATGGACGAATTTTGCAAGAGACGTTTGTACTAGGAGATTCCGCTTACCCAAGTTTGCGATGGTTGGTAACTCCATATAAATATACAGGAAATCTGACTGAAAATCTGCTAATCTTTAATGATCGCCATTCATCAACTAAAATTCAAAGAAAACATGCTTTTGGACTTTTGAAAGGTCGCTTTTTGGAAGGCTTAAATTTTTTGGAAATAGAAATATGGTTTTGTTCGTTGTGTTGTAGTAGCATGTTTTCTACACAATATTTGTATCAATTTAGATGATTTAGACATACTTTACGAAGTAAATAGTGATGATGATAGTCAAGATGAAATAGTATATTACATACTTCGGAAGATGCGATCACAAAATTCAGAATAAGAATCGAAAACATTTTGCGAGTCGGAACGTGGAATGTTAGAAGCATAAAGCAAGTAGGTAAGCTAGAGAACCTAAAAATCGAAACGAATAGGTTAGTACTAGACATAGCAGGGATCAACGAAGTTCGGTGGCCAGAGGCTGGGGATTCTTGAAGTGGAGACTTCAGGGTAATTCATACAGGAGCAGAGGAAAGAAATTTGGGTGTGGGTATAGTTATGCGAAAAAAAAATACGATACTATGTACAAAATTACTTACAAAAGAACGAAAGAATACTCATGCTTAGATTAGAATCTAAACCGGTAAACACAGTAATAATACAAGTATACATGCCCACCTCTAGCTACAGTGACGAAGAGGTAGAAGCGATCTACAAAGATATCGAAGACATATTAAGATACGTAAAAGGACATGAAAATTTAATAATAAAGGGGGATTTTAATGCAGTGGTAGGCGAGGGTAGGGAAGGAGCAGTAGTAGGTTTATTTGGTTTAGGCACGAGAAACGACAGGGGAAATAGGCTAATAGAATTTTGCGATAAGCACAATTTAATCATCACAAACACATTATTTCAACATCGTGCTAGAAAAGACGATATGCGTGGAAGATGCCAGGAGATATAGAAAGATATCAAATAGATTACATTCTAGTTAGGCAACGGTTTAGGCATCAAGTAAAAGACTGTAGAAACTACCCAGAAGCAGATATAGGCACTGACCATAACATCGTAATTATGAAGGGTGCACTGAAATTTAAAAATTTGAAAAAAAGAAATGGAAAAAAGCACTTTGACTTTAAGAAACTAAAAGATAAAGATATTCAAGAAAGACTCGAAAAAAAGTCAAATGAATTGCTGAAAGATATCGGGAAAATATTTGATACTAAGAAAGAAGAAACAGAATGGAATAACATTAAATTCAGCCTTATACATGGCGGCCAGAGATATTCTGGGGTATACACAAAAACAAAATAAGAAACCATGGATAACAAACTATATTCTGAATGTAATAGCAGAAAGACGAAAATACAAAAATAGTTCAGACGAAATAGGAAAACATAGATACAAAGCCATCAAATGGGAAATTACTCGAAAATGCAGGAAAGCTAAAGAACAATGGATTGGTGAAAAGTGCAAAGAGGTACAAACTAAGATGGAAGTAGGCAAGACAGATGAAGCATACAAACTAATTAAAATAAATTATAGGGATATAAAACCGTATAGCAAAAATATAAGGGCCGCGGGAGGAAACGTCATTATAAAAAATGTAGAGAAAGTGGGTAGATGGCAAGAATATATAGGTAATTTATATGCAGGAGAGGAACTAACAGCATTAGAACAGGAATCAGACATTGAAAATGATGACCTGGGAAATCCTATACTTAGAGATGAGTTTGAATTAGCATTAAAGGGTCTGAAAAATGGTAAGGCGCCGAGTACAGATAAGGTGCAAGCAGAAACTCTAAAAGCCGCTGGACAAGCAGTAACAGAACGTCTCTTCCAACTTGTAAGCTATATGTATGAGACAGGCGAGATATCCAAAGATTTCAAACGTAACATCATAGTAACTATACCAAAAGAGAGGCGTCGATAGATGCGAAAAATTTTGAACAATAAGTTTGACAGCACACGTGTCAAAAATATTAACTAGAATTGTACGAAGAGGAAAAACGAGGAGAAGACCAATTTGAGTTTAGGGGAAACAGGGGAACACGGGAGGCTATTTCAGCTCTGAGAGTGATAATGGGGAAAACAATAGAAAAAGGGGAAAGTGTGTATATATGGTTTGTAGATCTGGCAAAAGCATTCGACAATGTAAAATGGAAAAAAATGTTCGAAATACTCAAAAAAATTGGACTGAGTTATAGGGATAGACGGATCGTACATGGCTTATAGAAAGAGCAAACATCAGTAATAGAATTAGAGCAGGAATGTAGAGAAGTAGACATTAGGAAAGAGGTGAGACAGGGATGTGCCCTATCCCCATTAATTTTTAACTTGTACATTGAAGAGGCAATGAATACTGTCAAATGCAGAAAGACATTGTAATCCTCTAGCACCGGCACAAAACCCAAAGAAAATCACCCACCAATTTCAATATATTGCGGTCAACTTGAGAGTTTTATTTCCCACGAATATAAGAAACCCAAAATCATCATTTCTGTTTGTTTAACAAGTGATTTGACTGATGTAAACTACAGCATATTGAAATTGGATTACTGCTGTCGGAAGGATTCTTAGAAAAGTTGAATCCATTTTAAATTAGCTAGCTAGATTTGGATAGTTTTAAGTCGACCCTTCAGGTCGCACCGGTAAGTAGAGTTGTCAGTTGCTATCCGGCATTACGGATTCTTCCCCATTCATTTTGTTTGTGTCTTGTTGATCGGGGACATTCCAAAGTCAACGCTAGGGATACCATCAATCAAACACTATTTTTAGTTTTTGTTTCAGTTGAAGTTAGAATAATTAAGAACGCGTTTATTTTTTCGCGTTTAAACACAATATAGTACCTTCGCGTGGAGCATTGGGGATGTGGCCGCAAGCATAGCGGCCATTATTTAAATTATAATGATGAATATTGTGACATTTAGAAATAATTAAGATTCTTTCAGTATTGGTGTTCGACGTTTATTTGCCATAGAGAGGCGTGAAGTCTCTTTAATGAATGAACTTAACGTTGACAAAGTTAGTATTCTAAAGTAACTATTTTGGGTATTATGCTGAGCACAATTTAAACAAACACCGGCACAATTAAGCACAAAACGAACACAATTCAATGGACTTAAGAAAAATTGGAAAACTCAAAAAATGCGGGGGACTAGCGGCCAACCTGACCCCCGAATTTGTTTTCAATTTTTTCGCTATAAGCAAATGAGCACAATTGATACAAACACCGGCACAATTGAGCACAAAACGAGTACAATTCAATGGACTGAAGAAAAATTGGAAAACTCAAAAAACGCGGGGGCTAGCGGTCAACTTGCCCTCCCTCCCCCCCGATTTGTTTTCAATTTTTTCGCTATAAGCAAATGAGCATAATTCAAACAAACACCGGCACCGTTGAGCACAAAACGAGCACAATTCAATGAACTTAAGAAAAATTGGAAAACTCAAAAACGCGGGGGCTAGCGGCCAACTCCCCCCCTTCCTCAATCTTTTTTCAATTTTTTCGCTATAAGCAAATGAACACAATTCAAACAAACACCGGCACAATTGAGCACAAAACGACCACAATTCAATGAACTGAAGAAAAATTGGAAAACCCAAAAAGCGTGGGGCTAACAGTCAAATCCCTCCCCCCCGGATTTGTTTTCAATTTCTTCGCTATAAGCAAATGAGTATAATTCAAACGAACCCGGCACAATTGAGCACAAAACGAGCACAATTCAATAGACTGAAGAAAAATTGGAAAACCCAAAAACGCGTGGGGCTAGCAGTCACCCCCAATTTGTTTTCAATTTTTTCGCTATAAGCAAATGAGTATAATTCAAACGAACCCGGCACAATTGAGCACAAAACGAGCACAATTGGTGAGAAAGAAAAAAAATTGAAAACAGAAAGTGGGAGGCCAAGTTGACTCAGCTGTTGAATAATATACTATTAAAAACCAGAGTTTTAACGCTCGGTAGCTATTCTTGATTTCTTCGTGCTTTAATTTAAACAGCAGACTATAAAATTTTTAAATCATCGTTCTAAGTGTGTTTTCCAGATTCCTGGGTTTTTATAAGTTTCCTTGTCACTGTAATAAAACAGACAAAACAACGAGCTGTAAGGAACAAACATATTGCAGTTTTGTTTTAAAATTAAATGTGGGTAGGGTTACGAAACCTATCTGGGTCAACCAGCAGTTGTATTAGTGTGGTTGCTATTTTTTAAAGTGCGCCTAGAGTTCAATAACTCCGTGTCTGTTATACATTCTGCATTTAAATTTTGCATTTAATTTTAAACAGCTACGTGTTACTATAAGACAGTTATAGCTACAACCAAAATTAATTTTTGTGCGGGAGGCGTGTAGATTGTTCTAGAAGGGCAAATATGCGCCTCTACAATTCAAATAAATAATAATTATGTAACTTGAAGGAAGAGTAAATCGACCTACAACTCTTACTTGAAAATATCCACCTACACGGAACTATAATTAATATGTGAAAATGTCAAGCGAAAAACATATTTAAGCTGTGAATCCTATACTAACGGGGGAGGACCACCAACTTTTACTCAAATTACACATAGTAATTTGTGATCAATCAAAGAAAAAAATTGATTATGAATTTAAAGTTTATTCAACAACGTGGGTACTTTTATACTACAATACATACGCCGCGTAGCATGTATGGTTGCCTACACAAGAATACAAATACTTCATACATAAACAATTTAATTTAAAGTTTGACTTTCTAAAACCAGTACAGAGTACAGTAAACTATAATATATTGTATAACGTCAGTTAAAGATAAATAAAAAGAATTTGTTCTATAAATTCAGGTCCGACTTTTAAGTAAAAAAAATATCCTTCGCTAAATTTTCTTAAATATCTTAAAAGTTAAGTCACAAAATTTTAAAGAGAACTTCGGACATTCAAACTATTTTGTTGATTTCAACAAAGTCTGGCAGAAAATAAATAGTTGTATTCAAAGGAAATATTATCAATTTTTTTACAATTTAGAAAATTTTAATTTGTGCGCCATTTATCGCACGGTACATACCTACACGATAATCGACGTCGTCCGAATCCTCACCAATGTGTCTGGGCTAATGGTTGCAAAGAGGCTCGATTATCCTGTTTCAAATTGTGGACATCTACTATTTTTTAACATAATTCCTCACATGTCCTCAAAGAAAAAAGGCTGGGAGATTAAAGTCGCAGAGTTTTTGATGGCCAAAGAATAAGGCGTTCCCTTATAATCCACCTGTTGCTGAAGCAATTGTTTAGTGCCTCACGCGGGCAAATATTATAGTGGGTTGTGTTCTCTCAATTAGGTGAAGCCAAAAAAGGATACATCTAGTTTCAGCAACATGGGAGCCCCGTCCTACTACAGCATTTGTGAGGCACCGAACAATCGGTTCAACAACAAGTAGATTGGAAGAGGTCATGTTTGTTAGCCACTAAGAAGTCAGGTATTTTACTCTCCTAGCCTATATCTTGCAGAAACATGTGAAGAACATAGTCTACGTTTGAAAAATACAAGATGTCAACTATTTGTGACAGAATAATCGATGTGGTTGCAACCAACTTGGAGCGAGGTCGATTGTCGTCTAGGTGTGTGTCGTGCGATAAAGAGAGCACAAATTGGAATGCACTATATTGTAAAAAACTTGATAATATTGCATCTGAATACATGTGTTCCGTTTGTAATTATTCTTAAAATTAACTTTAATTTTCGTCTACGATGTAGCATGCAGGCACTTAAGAAATTTGATCTACCTGTTGAAGAATAGGATTGCATTCTGATACACATGATTCTTGACCTCCTCGAAGTACAGACGGCTCGCAATTTTGAATTGCATCAGAACCCCACCCCTATCCCAACCTATAGAGAGGTGGTTACTTATTTAGACAAAACTTGACAAATTTGTCGATCAATTCTAAAGCCCATTTAAACAAAGTTATTCATTCGAACAACATATTCAGGTTTCACTCCGCTGTTTCCATGCTAATACATACCAGTGCTAATGTCAGTAAAAGTGCCCTTCGTCATCAAGCTCACAATCTTTATCGTTGTAATGATTTCGCTAAACTTTCTCCACAAGAACGCCACAACTATGTCAAAAAACATAAACTTTGTATTGTTTTAGTAGTTCAAACTATTTTCTGCCACAAATGTAATGAACGTCATCATTCTTTATAGCACTTTCATAGCATTTCACCCAAGTCCGATACTGCTACTAGAGACCATGCTTGTTTGAGCCCTGCTCCTGCTGTCTCTAAGGTTCACCAATCTTCATAATTATGTGCGGAAAATCGAGAAATCGGGAATAAATAATAACAAATAAACAATAACAAATAAATCAGAAACCCTCATTAAACTAAATCAATAAAATAAACAAAGATAATAAAATAGAGTGAAACCGCGCATCCCCCCAGGACTTGAAAGTGAAGTGATAGTGATAGTGATTGTGATCTCCCCCAGAACATTTAGTGCATACCCACCAGGACTTTAGCACTGCATCCCATCTTCTCCTTAAAAGTAAGTTACAGTTAGATGTAGGCAGACGACCAGATCTTCGGATGCTGGAGAATTTTATTATCGAGGTAAGACTTAAATTGTGGCGGCTGTACTCGCACAAGCATTGATTTACATTAATCAGTAGTTTTTGAAATAATTTAACTAGCACGTTTTGTGCGTAATGGCGCTAGCCGACATAATGCTTGTGCGAGTGCACCTGATAAATAGGGTGATGCTTTTGCTATTTTGTGGACTGCTATATGCTTAACGCTTATTAGACATTTATTTATATATTTATATAATTATATTTATTTATATTTTATATTTACACTTAATATTTATTAGCATGTATTGTAGTATTTTGTGGCATATTTGTTTTGTTTGACGTTCTGTCGCCATTTTGGTTGCAGTATATATTTGGGAAGGAAGAGTAGATTTGTGAAGATTGTAATCATAATATAAATCAGTTAGGGAATGATAGGGAAAGCTAGGGATGGATTTAAATTAGTTAGCTAGATTTGGATAGTTTTAAGACGACCCTTCAGGTCGCACTGGTAAGCAGAGCCGGCGTCTGCTATCCGGTATTACGGATCCCTCCCCCTCTCATTTTTTGTGTCTTGTTGATCGGGCACACTTCAAAGTCAGCGCTAGGGATACCATTATTTAAACCCTGTTTTTAGTTTTTGTTTCAGTTTGTCAGATTTTTAGATTTGTTAGATTGTTACAGTTTGTTAGGTTTGTTAGATTTTTATTTAGTTTTTTTTTGTTTAGGGTGGATTAACTATGAAGTTAGAATAAATTAGAAGCACGATTATTTTCGCGTTTAAACCCAATGTAGTACCTCCGGGTGGAGCATTGGGGACGTGGCCGCAAGTATAGCGGCCCTTATTCAAATTATAATGTCTCTAAGGTTCTACGCCCAAGGTCCCGGGTTCGAATCCCGACACGGTCCGCTTGAAAAATGTTAGGCGAGCATTTTTCACAAAAATACACCCTCGTTCGGATGAGAGGTAAAATGGAGGTCCCGTGTGTGAGTGTTGTCACGCACGTTAAAGATCCCTACCTTGTCTGGAACGGCAAGGGTTCGGCAAAATTCTAAATTTCCAGGCAACAAAAAACTCGCCTCCTGGCCAATGTAGTACCTTCTGGTGGAGCATTGGAAATATAAATGCACTGTCTCTAAGGTTCAATGTAGTACCTTCGGGTGGAGCATTGGGGACGTAGTCGCAACTATAGCGGCCCTTATTCAAATTATAATGTCTCTAAGGTTGTAACGGGTGGAGCATTAGGGACGTGACCGCAGGCATAACGGCCCTTATTCAAATTGTAATGTCCCTAAGGTTGACCTCGGTGTCAAAGTAGACGATAAATTAAATTGAAAAGCGCACGTGCTGTATGTAAAAGGTAAGGGCAGCGAAATATCAAATAAAAAGATGGCGGCGGCAAAAATAAATTGGGATTTCAGGGGCAAATCGCTGAGGACGGTCTATGCGGGAGCAATAGAGGCGCGTTGCTGTATGCAGCATCTGTATGGGCGGTATAGGCGCTAGGGCGTACAGGACCACCTCCACGAGGTGGTCCTGGTGATCAGTAGGACTCTCCCTATCAAATATGTCGTTACTGATATTAGAGATAGGAGATTAGTAATACAGGGACAGGACAGGAAATTATAAAGAGTATGAATCTTGCAAATAAGGAGGTTGAGAGGAAGATCGTTGGGTCAGAGTTAAGGCGCCCGGCCCATGTTAGAGGTATCGAATTTGTCGAAGGTGATGAGAACGCGGTAGGGATCACGATTTACACGGACGATGGGCAAGCAGGCGCGGCGTTTGTCGTATATAATGAGCAAAGGGAAGTGTTTCGGTTTCAGACCAAACTCGCGAACTGGAGCACTATCTTCCAATGCGCATTGGTTGCTATATGGAAGGCTATCGATTAAATGATAAATCACAAGGGTAGAAACGTGTATTACATCATCAGCGATAATAAATCAGCGCTGGCGGCCCTAACAAATAATTAACACCTCGACAGACCTATGGAGGGTAGCACATACGGAGCTCCGATTTCAAAATTTACAATTCTGTTGGGTTAGATCGCACAATGGCAACGTAGGAAATGATAGGACTGGTGTATTAACTAAAGAGGTCGCGACGGGCAACTTCCGGATTTCACACTCGTCGATACCAAGGTCTCTGATTAAAAGAAAGCTGCAGGTAAAATCAATACTATAATGGGAAAAGAGGTGGAACAACGCTGCCACGGGCAAGTTGACACATAAATTCATACCGAGTATAGTAGCTAGAGATAAGATCGAGGTAAAGCTCGACCATAAAATGGCGCAGCTGATATCAGGGCACGACGTCCTGAAAGCGTACTTGCAAAGATTCGGTTTAACCGACAGCGAACGCTGCGATTGCGGCGAAAGCGCAGTAAGCGCAGAGCACGTGCTCTTCGACTGCCCACTCGGGGTGGCAAATCAATGGTTAGCTGATAGGAAATTAGCTACCGTAGAGCCAGCAAGGCCAAATAGCCTAGAAGAAGTTGGGGAAGTGGCTAACCAGAAGGCGTTCTGGGCAGCCTTTAAAGAATTTGCGGGAAGGATCGTGAGATTATCTGGCGATAACCGCGCGTAAATTGGTGGGTGAGGAGGCGTGGGACGGATTGAAATTTTTTTTTAGATTTTGACTTGGCACACGATATCACTAAAACTAAAAACCAAAAAAATAACCAAAAGTTCAATATGCACGACGAACCCCCACACCACACTAAAACAATCACTATCTCATCTCAAACGCGCAGAATATCGGGAATAAATCGAAACCAATAAATAATAACAAAATAAATCAAAAACCGTTACTAAATTAAATCAATTACGTAAACAAAGAAAATAAAATAGAGTGAAGGCGCGCATCCCCCAAGACTTAGAAGTGATAGTGAATGTGACACCCCCCGGACATATAGTTCATACGCACCAAAACTTTTACAGTGCATATTCAACTCCCCTTAGAAGTAAGATACAAATAGATGTAGGCATACGTACAGATCTTCGAATGCTGGAGAAATTTATGTACAAGGTAAGAATAAAATTGTGGCGGCTGAACTCGTATAAGCATTGATTTGTATTAATAAACAGATTTTGAAATAATTTAACGAGCACGTTCTTGTGTGTATTGGCGCCAGCCGACATAATGCTATGCAAGTGCACCTGATAATTTGGGTGGTGCTTTTGCTAATTTATGCACTGTTACATGCTTATGCTTATTTAGATATTTATTTATTTATTGATATATTTATATTTATTTTATATTTATTTTATATTCATTTTATATTCATTTTATATTCATTTTATATTCATTTTACATTCATTTTACATTCATTTTATGTTCATTTTATGTTCACTTTATGTTCACTTTATATTCATTTTATATTCATTTTATATTCATTTTTTATAAATTTTATATAAATTTTATATAAATTTTATATTTATTTTATATTTATTTTATATTTATTTTATATTTATTTTATATTCACTTTATATTCCTTTTTTATTCATTTTATATTCATTTTATATTTATTTTATATTCATTTTATACTTATTTTATATTTATTTTATATAAATTTTATATAAATTTTATATAAATTGTATATAAATTTTATATAAATTTTATATTAATTTTATATTTATTTTATATTTGTATTTTTACATGCATATTAGTATTTATTTTATGGCTTGAATTGTTTTGCCTGACGTTCTGCCGCCCATTTTTGGTTGTAGTATCTATAGGAAGAAAGATTCTTATTATAATATAAATTAGTTAGAGAACGATAGGGAACGTTAGGGTCGAATATAGCATACTTAGACTAGGGAGCACGTCTTTGTAAACTTATAGAGCAAGCAAAATAGCTGGATTCACTATGAAAACACTTGCCGAATGCTTAGAAATTTGAATCCACTTTTAAATTAGTTAGTTAGATTTGGTGGCTTTAAGACGACCCTTCAGATCGCACCGGTAAGCAAAGCTTGCAGCTGCTATCCGGTATTACGTATCCCTCCCCTTTTCATTTTTGCTTGTGTCTTGTTGACCGGACACACTCCAAAATCAGCGCTAAAGGTACCATTATTTAAATGGAGGTCTCATGTGCGTTGTCACGCATGTTAAATATTTCTACTTTGCTTGGAGCAGCAAGGATTCGGCAAAATTCAAAATATTCCTGGTTAAAAAAACTTGCTTCCTGGCCAATGTAGTATCTTCGAGTGGAGCATTGAAAAATCAAATGTAGTGCCTCTTAGGTTAGGCAGCTCCGTAACATAGTTGGTATGCGTATGACTACTACGCCCAAGCTCCTGGGTCTGAATTCCTACACAGTCCGCTTGAAAAATGTTAGGGGAGCATTTTTCACAGAAACAAGACCTCCTTCGGATGACAAGTAAAATGTAGGTCCCATGTATAAGATTGTCCCGCACGTTAAAGATCCTTACCTTGCTAGGAACGGCAAGGGTTCGGCAAAATTCAAAATTTCCACGTAAAACAAAAAACTCGCTTCCTGGGTTCACTTCGTCTAACAATAGTCCCAATTCTCCCCATTCTCTAACCGTTAGTGGTTTAGGCTCCATGGGGTCCGCAACTATTCATGACACAATAAGCGTTGCTCATTTCGCTCAAACCCATAGGGGCTTGTTCACCTATTATTAATTTCGAAGTTGTATTTCCCAAAACTTCAGAAAATTTACCTACTACTAAAATTATTTATTCTGAAAATTTTTCTCATCTAGCTAATCTCAAACCGGCTGATCCGCTCTTCGCTCAATCTGGACCAATTGATTTATTACTTGGCGCCGATATTTTACATAAATCCTTATTAAATGGCCGTATCCAAGGTTCAAGTGATCTGTCTATTGCTCTTAACAGTATTTTTGGATATGTTTTAATGGGAAGCATACCGGCCTCGCCCACTTCTGAAGTCACTAGGCTTGTCTACTTGCCCCCCTGGAAGACATTGTTGCGAAAATATGGAAAGTTGATAAGGTTTCTGACGCTAAACCTTTCACTCCTAAAGAATTCTTAGTTGAAAAATATTACGTAGACACTCACTGCCGCAATGAGCAAGAACGGTATGTTGTCTCTCTGCCCTTCAAAGACCCAAAACCTTCCTTTCCCGGTAGTCCATATCTCGTACTACTGCACTTTGTTTCTTTAGAAAATTGTCTAACTAAGTAAGCTTTGATCTATGAACAATACGTTTCGTTCAAGCGCGACTATTTAAATTCCAAACACATGCAAGCTAACCTGTTCCAGGTAGTTTTCAACGCCTACGCTAACACTCTATCGAGATCGTCTTTAAATGATCATTTGTTTGTTGGACCTAAGCTTCAACGAGATATTACCCCAATTTTGCTACAATTTCGTCTTTATTCATGTGTTATTACTGCAGATATTCGTCAGATGTATAGACACATCCTTGTTAATCCTGATCGATTATCAACGAATTGCTTAACGTTCTTCTTCTGATGAGCCTGTTCAGAACTGTTACGTATGGGGTACATTGCGCCCCTTTTCTTGCTATACGCACTCTTCTGCAGTTGGCCGAGAACGAAAAAATTCCTTTCCATTAGCCTTCTTTGTCTTTCGCAACCATACCTATATCGATGATATCCTTCAGGTGGAGACCTTATGGAGTCATCATTGGTTTTACGAAATCAACAATGCGCACTTTTAATACTTGGTGGTTTTTAACTGCATAAGAGGTCTAGTAATTGTCCGGAATTATTAACGGATCTTCCCGTTTCGCAACAATTATCACTATCTGCGGATCCTGAAACTTAGCTTCTTAAAGTTGTGGGTCTTCAACGAAATCCCATATCAAATACTTTCTCTTTTCTAGTTCAGTCATAATGTACCGCTTGTACCAAGTGCAACTTACTTTCCAACTTGGCCTGTACTTTTGACCCTATAGGAATTTTATCTGCTCTAACTTGTTTAATTCAGCGTTTGTGGTCTTTGAAATTAGACGGGGATAATCCCCCCCACTTACTCCGTTTTTGGGAGAGATATCTACCTGAATTATCACTTGTTTCCGACTTTGCTTTACCACACGTGCTATTTCCGCCACAATTTTCTACGTGTGAAGTTCATTGTTTTGCGGCTACTGTGTGTCGTTTATTTTCATTTTCTTACCTTTTCCTCCGTTAAGATTCGCATTTTTTCAAGTTGTTCCGCTTCGTACCCCTTCTTTGCCTAAATTCGAACTGTTAGCCGCCGCTTTAGCCTCGACACTATTAACCTCTATCATTAAAACTTTTGATTCCCATATTCTTTCAAAAAATTATTTGTTGGTCCGGCCTCAGGATCGTTATTTCGAGGATTCGTTCCCCACCGCATCGATTGAAGAAATTCGTCGCCAATCGAGTTTCCTATATTCAAGAAAACACTTCTCGTGCTTCTTGGCATGATATTGCTTCCACTGAGCATCCTGCCGATGTAGAATCACGTGGTTTGCTACCTTCCTACTTGTGTCATTTGTTTCTTATGATGGGCGGCATCGCCTGCCTTGCGCGGTTTCTTCGACACTTACAGTGCGCTCATTCCGCCTTTTAAAGCTTTGGGAGTTATCATCAAAGAACGTTCAATTGTTTTGATCGCTGTCGCATTCCCTTCTTGGATTGAAACGATTTTGGAAAGCCATTCATCTTTTCAATTTACCATTTACATTATCGCTTGGATTCTCCGCGTTGTCCATAACATACGAAATCGGTTGGCAAAACACGCTTGACCGTTGATTTGACCCCCTGATTAAATAAATATACTCAACAGACTCACTTTTGTATTGAGTTGGACGCCATCCAGTCTGGATCAGTTATAAAAAAAAGACTCTTCGCAAATTGTCTCCCTTTATTAGAGGGAATCCTACAGGTTGGTGGTCGCCTATTTCACGCACCCTTATTCTCAGACAGGGAATGGCCCGCTCTTTTACCTAGTAAAAGTCGTTTTACAGATTATATCAATTTTGTTCATTTGGGATACTTCCACGCTGGTGTTCAAATGGTTGATTTTATCGTTCGTCAACGTTTCAAGTAAATAGTCTATTCGTAGGGATCTTTAACGTGCATGACAACACACACGCACGGGACCTCTATTTTACCTATCATCAGAACGAGGGCGTATTTTTGTGAAAAATGCTCGCCTAACATTTTTCAAGCGGACCGTGTCGGGATTCGAACCCGGGATCTTGGGCACAGTAGTCACACGTAAACCAACTACGCTACGGAGCCGCCTTACATCGCAGCCTCCTATGGGCTATCTACCTGCATGCCGAGTCACTCAAGCCAAGTCCTTTTCGAGTTTGGGAGTTGATTTTGCTGGTCCTTTCTCTACTACCATGCCGCGAGTACGAGGCGGGGGAGGGGAGCGTTAAAAGCATATTTGTCTCCTTATATGCATGGTTATGAAGGCAATCCACCTTGAATTAGTTTCTGATCTGCCAACCGACGCCTTTCGAGCCGCTGTACGCTGATTTATTGCTAGGTGTGGCCGCTGTGATCATATCTACAGTGATTGCGGTACAAATTGTGGAGGTGTCCATAGACAGTTAAGTTCTCTCGGAAAATCAGTCGCCGCAAAAGAATACATTTCTTAGCAAATTATGCCGTCCTCTAAGCCTGATTATGGTGGTTTGTGGGATACGGATGTGAAGTTGGTTAAAACCTTGCTTTTCCGTATCAAGAAGAATTAGCCACTGTCTTTATTCAGATTGAGGACATCTTAAACTCGCTTTCGCTCACCCCCGTGAGCAGTGACGCCAACAACTTCAGATCCCTGACACCCCAGGTCACTCTCTGCCTTTGGCCCCTTTAATTGTTAGTCCAGAACCTGCCCTTTCTGACCTTCCGCTCAACCGCCTGTCTCGTTGGCAATTGCTCCAGCGAATTCAACAAGATTTCTGGCCTCAGTGGTATAGGAGTATTTGCATACGCTCCAACAAGAATCCAAATAGCAAAAAACGTCTCTGCAGTTTCAGGTGGGGATGAAAGTGCTAATTATAGCCGATAACGTTCCACCTCATCGACGGTCCCTTGGACATGTTGTTGCGGTTCATTCGGGAGCTGATGGGGTCGTTAGGGTTGTCACTTACAAAACCGGATAAGGCGAGGTTCTTTACCTTCGTCGTAAATTTTCCTTTATCTTTCTTCGTATAATTTTTATGTTTTGGCTTCGTTCGCATAAATATTTCCTGGATTCTTTTATACTAGTTAATTTTTTCTTTTCTTTTTCATCCTTTCCACCTTTTGTAGTAATTTTCTTTTCAAAAAAGCTTTGCATTTTGGCGGGCGGTACATTCCATTTGTAATTATTGTTAAAATTAATTTTAATTATCGCTTGAGATGTCTACGGTTTTACGGCGATTAAACCTTCAAGTGCTAGTGTTGTGTGTGGCGAGACTGTAGTTGTACAAACGCTGGTGTAATCGTAGCTATGGAGATATAAAATTATTGATGTTTCTTGAGTTCCGTTAAAACAAGAAGACAGCTCCTCGTCATGCTACCGTCGCTAAAAGTTGCAGTTATTACTGGTAAGTACTCGAAGATTCCGCTTTTATAAACTTTATACATATTTATACGTCCACTTTCTCCAGACAGCACACAAACACCCAAAAAACTAAAAAAACATACAACACACAAATACGCATACATACGTTGACAAAACACACAACACGTTTTGGACCGCGCGTGAGCTCTCTAGTTGTCGGTTGCCGATTACCAGGAACTGAGAGGGGAGTACAGTCTACATCAATACAATTATCCACACGCGCGCGCAAACACACACGCACGAAGACATGGCACCCAAACACCCAAAGCAAAACACGACACACAAACGCAGACACTCATGTGCACACACATTAGTTAGGTATAAGGGATGAAATGAGTCTTAATGAGGCTTAAATGTTAGATAGCAGAGTAACCAGAATGTTAGAGAAACAAACAAATGAATAAATAATATTCAATAATTTTTACAATTTACGTTATCAACTTTTTTCTGTTCCGTAGGGATCTTTGTACACTTTTTTGTTTTTTCCTAACGTGTTAGTGAGAGGCTGCCGCATTTTGTTGATATTCATCGTTAAACCCTTATTGCGTTTTGATACATTGGAAAATTTTTCTCTTTCTATTGTTTAACTATTTTTTTATGTTTGTGGCAGCTTCGGTTTTTTAATTTATCTGAGGATATATTAAAGTTGGACCGTTTTAACGTTTGTCTGATTTTCTTAACGCAGTGGATGCGCTCGGTAGGAAGATAATCTGTTTAGGTCTCATCTGCACCTAGTTACATTTTAATCAACGATGCATTAGTATACGGTTTATTTTGTTGCTAACGTTGCACAAAGTCCCTGCAACCGATCTGTTTTAACAGGAACATTCTCTACTAACTATTCTTTCGTCAAGATGCTTATCCTAAAACTCCGCGTTTTCGTACCCCCTATCTCTCTTTCAGCTTTATTTTTCCTCCGGACCTGTCTTTGTTCTGAGACAACCGTCCACCACATAAGAGTGGTTTTCCTCCACTCCCGGCTCCTAACAACATTTTGGCCGATTGAGCAGTGTTTTGCTATCCACCTTTTTTTTTATTGCATTTGCTAAATGTGATCTCTTCTTCTTATCTTATCTATCTAGTTGTTATGAAGCTCCAGATATCCCGCCTGTGTATGTATTGTCATGCGTGTTAAAGATCCCTACCTTATTTGGAAGAGCAAGGGTTCGGTAGAATAAAAATTTCCTGCTAAAAACTCACTTCCTGGCCAATGTAGTAGCTTCGGATGGAGCATTGAAAAGTCAAATGTAAGTTTATCCTCTCTCCATTAACCCTCCTGTTGTTCTCATGAATGGGTTCTGCTTTACGAAACCTCTCCGTCTGAAGAGCACGAGGAGAATTTCTTTTCAGGATCTTACGGGATCACTCTACTCCCTTGAGAGTCGCTTTATTTTAATCTATATATTGGAAGGACGGGGTGCCTTGCCAAGAGTAGGGCACCCGAAGCATGTAAATTGTTATATGTTATCTTTTTCTTGGAAATCTTCTTTGAGATCTTATTTTACCTAATTGTTAGACTAAACTATAAATGGGTAGTTATTTCTTTGTCTTTAAAATTATATTGGGAAATTTTACCTTATCTAATGAATATTCCAAACCATAAATGGTTAGGTATGTATCATTCTCTTTGACAGCCTCAATCCGTCCACTTCTTGTGGTTGTGGGGATAATCAAGGACTTCTGCTGGATGGTGCAGAATCTTAATCTAACTAGCTCTTAGGGATGCCGAGAGTTCAACGAACCTCAAGATGAAGGTGCTAAAAGGTCTCAATATGCCTACTTTTTGTGATTGAGCTCAGATACTGAACAGATTTTGTGGAATTCATTGGTTTTATGGTCCTTGATCCCCATAAGTGCAATGTAAATGGCGAATAATAATACTTGTAGAGGCTTCGATTTAGAGCTGAGTAACTGTCAATCAGGGGGTGCTATGAATTGAACAAAGCTACAGGCATTGACTGCGCGTATTCATTTTAGGTATAATTACCTCCCTCAAGTCAGGAAATAATTAGTTCTGGCGATGTCATATTTGGAGGCGAATGGAAATCGCTAATCGATATTGGTTTTTAAAGTTTCTTTGCCTTACCAAATATGTGTTTAGACAGCCTTGTGAACCAAATGAGTGGGATCTGTCTATTTAGTATTGAGCTTGGGCTTAAAGGTGAGTACGAATCGGTTCGGTGTTATCTTCTGTGTGGTGATTGCTAGAGTCCAGTCCTCTTATTCGGGTTTGGCGCGCTTTCCTTTCATTGTTCAAGATATGGGCAATTAAAAGCTTAGTAAAACTTGACTGAACGTGTTTACTATTGCTTTATTCGTGTGGATTCTAAGCGTGAAAAGAATATTTGGAATGGCTGTCCCTGCGTTTATAGTTGCAAATATGCTTAAGCTCTTAGTTTCGCCTCTCTATTTAATTAGATTGGTAATGTTACAAATATGTCGTCCAGTGATAAGCATTCCAATGGTGCTCTTTAAAAAACTATTCGCTGTACAACAGCGCCTGCTTTAGATACCTTAAACAATAGAAAACTTCCCTCACTAAGATTTCGGGTGGCTATCTCGGCATTGACAGTTGGAAAAGTTTTCTAACATTTGAATAAATCGGCGTAAATCGCTGATAGTTTTTTTACTTTGTCTAGTTTCGTCGTAAAAACACATGTTCACGAAAATCACTTTCCGAAGGTTAGTTGGTTGGTGTGGTGATGCCTTTTTTTACGCATCCCTTTGGCCATAAACAATTTTGGATCAGTGAGATATTTCTTGATACCGCAAATGACGGCTAGACATTCTTTCTCTTTGCCGTGACAGTTTTTTTCGAATCACAAGTGTATTTGTTTAGGTCCCTATTCCCATCTTTGCCAGTATATAATCAAGTCAAATCAAAGTATCTTGATAATAACTTTTGTGTCACAACGTCTAGAAGCTTGCTAGAGCGTTTTTAGAGCAGTAGATGAATAATTTGGAAATAGCAACAAGCGCCATACGGCGGTAATGGTGGTGAATTGTTTTTTCTAAATCCTTGGTAACTATTAGAACTAAGATTGCATGTCAAGCGTGGGGAATTGTACGGCTAGTCCCTAACCGTAAAGTCTCATGTATAGTAAGTCAGATGTGATGATTACCCCAAGCTTGCGGTAGTGTACATAGAGCCAGAACCACCAGTCTTTATTTTGTAAAACAACCCTACGAAAACCGTAGCTTAACGTATTTGGTTGTTGATACAATTGATCGGCCAACATTTTGCTTCAGCTCAGACACGATAATTTGCTTCATGGGTGAAGAGTGCCGTTAGGGTGGTGATAAAAATAGAGCGTGGAATTGTTCTGATGGGACGTCGCGTACTGACAATGGTGGTGATGTGATTTAGTACGTTAAAAATAAAAGAAGCTCTCGCAGGATACCTCAAATGGACAGTGGTTGGTTGCGGTTGGTTTTATGACGGTTGTCCTGTCTGTGTATGGGTCTGTCGTTAAAGAGTACTCGCTCTGATCCTTTTAATAATTAAGTCTCTTTACTTGACAAGGTGATCCTAAAAGTACTTCTTTTATTTGTCAGATATTATCGGCGACTCAGTGGCCTAGTTGGTATGCGTGTGACTACTACGCCCAAGGTCCTGGGTTTGAATCACGACACGGTCTGTTAGGCGAGCAATTTTCACAAAAATACGCCCTTGTTCGGATGAGAGGTAAAATGGAGGTCCCGCGTGTGAGTGTTGTCACGCAAGTTGAAAATCCCTACCTTATTTGGAACAGCAAAGGTTCGGCAAAATTCCAAATTTCCAGATAAAAAGAACTTGCTTACTGGCCAATGTAGTACCTATGGGTGGAGCATTGGAAAATCAAAGGTTATGTCAGATATCACCATAAACTCTGCCTGATTGTGTCGTCTTGCCTACCAGCTGTTTGTTAGTGCTGTTTGATCAAGATAAAACTAGTTAAGTTATAAATAAGAATTTAGGATAACTGTTTATAGTGTCTGCATGTTTCTCGATTGCTAACTGCCAATAGTCGAGAATCCGGTGGCGTAGTAGCGTGAATTTCAACTGTCGGTAGGCTGGAATCAGGAAGACAAGGATACATATATTTAGATAGGACTAAGGAAGTTGGTTGAAAATTGGAAAATAAAAATAGTCACTGTAACATTAGCAAACCACTCATGTATTAGAACCTCATGGTGACTATACATAAAAGTATTGTTACGTTTATTTTCGACGATAGATTCAAATACGTCCCTTTTTGTGGTAATTCGTTTTTCATTCACCTGGCTTCTGTTTCTATTCAAAACCTCATCCTGTATTTTTACCTGGATACAATAGTACGCGCAATCGTAACATTTCTTTCAAATCTATTCATTCTAAAACGAAAATTTATTTGATAAATTAAATACTCAATACCTTGTTTTAGGTATCCGTTAATTTGTTAAACATTCCAATAACGTATAATTGCTTTCTCTTGTGTTTCCTATTTATAGACTTGTTGAAATTATAGATCCTACTATGATTTGATAGCGTGTTTTCCAGTTTGCTAATCGCGCTTTCGATAACTCGAGGATTGCAGTTCGAACTCGTGTATTTGAACCAATTTAAATTTGATTCTGCAGCTTGTGCGTTTAAATATTTTCTACAGCGATGCACTTTTGTTTGTTCGACAAGTAGGAGGTATCTTGCGTCTCTTAGCTGGAGACCAAATTGGTTCTTTCTTTATGTAGGCCCAACGGTTCGTTGACGTAGACCAACTGCTTTTGTCTGTGGACCGCTGCTGCAGTTACGGTGGGAGGCCGAATGGATCCTGAATACCGCGGCGTTGCTGTGCTGACTTACCCTCGACGACTTGCAAGATAAGCATCCCGTCGCATAGAGGTATGTGACTCGTTTTCTTTTATGCACATCGAGAATTATTATTTATCAGCGGTTGATGTGAAACCAGTTCACCATACATGTTTATTCTGGTTATATTTCTTTAATTGTTACTACCACTTGGTCTACATTGAATACATTAATTTAACCCATTTGCTATGGAGAAAACCTACCTTTAATACTTTAATTTAACACACGTGCTATTGAGAAAATCTACGTTTAATACTTTAATTTAACACACTTACTATTGCTAAAATCTAAGTATTACTTTTTTTCCAATAAACTACATGTAAGCTGCGAAATGCGCACTTCGTGGATCCATTATGAAATTTGTCCTTTACAACATAACTTAAATTTAATACTTTTTTGGTCATGTGAATCAAAAATTTTTTATCTATTCTTATTGTTAATAGATAATCGTTGGCGATGTGCTTTTTTTGATATTTAGGGGAAATCCCTCCCCCACTCTTCGCGTTTGGTAGTTAGCCTGATATTTACGTTTCTTCCGGCTACGTCTAGGTACGTAGAAGTATGCATCCTTGACCTGATAATTATATAACAATAAACATTGTCTGTCTGTCTGTTAATCGAGTTACCATATTTCATATAAATTAATCGCAGAAAAAAACATACTTAAGCATTATAAATTTCATAAACACTATACAATTGTTCTGTAACACTTACCTAATGCCATATTGTCGATACAAATTACAGATCCAGTTTCAGAATCAGTTGCTAACCAACCAAGAGGAGAGAATCTAGACTCCGATATATCACTTTCAGATTGAAGATCATCTGATGTTTCTTCCTGGATCGTTTCCAAATACATGTAATGCTGTCCGACACTGCCTTGGAAAAAGAATTCGGCATCTGCAACAAACATAAAAATATATAGTGCCATGTGCGCAATTTAATAAAATGAATTATATACTGAAAAAATAAGAAACACGCGATAAAGAGTTACAGCTTCGGAGAGCGAAAAGAAACACTAAGAGAAAACTACTAGTCTTCAATAATTCAGAAAGATCAGAAGATAAAGAGAAGCCCGGAACAAACAAACATCATTTAACGGTAAAAATTAAAAGACATTAACATTTCGTTAAATTAGACATGACTGAATTTATGAAAGGCATTTGCCCCGACTGATGTTACGGTACTGGAAAGGGTGTGCTCACAGTTTATGGTCAAGAGGACAAAAGTTGCAAGTCATGGACAAATGGTAACCGTTGTACTGGCCCGCCCTTGAAATATGAATACTTTTGAATATGAATACTTTTTAGGTATAAGTCAGTCGAGTTAAGGATGCGATGCCGTGCGGTTGTGTTATCTAGGCACGTGTCCTCCGGTCGTGTATTAATGATTGTTGATTTGTAAACTGAGCTATGAATTAAGTAGTAGTTTTAATCGATGTGGTAGTGACAGCATCTTTGAAATTCGTTCATTGTTGGATTACTGTAACAGATAAGTTTGAGTAGTTAGAATTTTGTTCATTTGCGAATAGCAACGCTGTACGTGTATATCTATAAGGAGTGTCGTTTAACCTCGTTGCGATTGTATTTTACGGCACGCCGAGTATTGTACATTCATTTCTACTTTGTTACATTATTTTATCACATTATTTCATTAAACCCATATAAAATAGGCTGCGAGTTGGTTCATTCTTTCTAAACAGGTAATAGCAAGACAACGAAACTATACAAGAATCTACGTGTATCCAGGAGGGTTGCTGCTAGCCAGGGCCGACATCTCAAGGGCAACCGCTTCTGCGACGAGTCGTAAAGCATAGACAAACATTACAATTGGCGCCCAACGTGGAGCGTTTATTGTCACGCTGTACCCGAATAGCAGTGGGTGAATCATACTGTTTTACACAAACTTAAAAGGGTTTGTGGAAATCCCACCGAAAGATATTTTCGCTATGAATAGACAAAAGTGAAGGACTTGTATTTGATTGTTGGAATATTTACCTGTAATTGAACAAGTTAAATTCTTTCTAGACTTTGATTCTAATTAGGTTAAATACTTTAAGTCCGTACCAAGTTTATGTGTACAAATAATGAAATTAAAATAGACACGAGTGGCGGTGTAAGCTTAAGCTATAACAGGCTTTATGATGAAACACGTTTTTCGATGTTCTTTGAAATTTAATGCCGCATACGTATAATACGCGGTCGCGAAATAAAGAACAAACTAAGTTCCAAAAACTGATAAATTGGCAGATTCTGAGATTGGGAAGGCATTAAAGCAGTTAGTTGCAGCGGTTTATAATATGAGTTGCAACAATGCAGTTCTAAAGGTGTCGATTGAACAAATGAATTTAAATATTTCAGTTAATATTAATAAATTGAGTAATGATGTAAACCGGGTGTCGGAATCGGTGAAAGAAGTAGGAGCTAGTGATGTGTAAAATTTTAGGGATGAAGGTGTTGTGAACCAGCGGGAAACCAGCGGCATCGTTCCCATGGTAGCCGAGACCCAAAATTATATGAGTTTATACACAGATTTGGGAGGTGTGAACTTGTGCTTTTCGCCAGAAGGATCTGTACATCCGGTAATTTTTATTAAAAAACAAGAAACGATAATGCTAGAAGCGGGAGTCCCTGATACTAGAAAAGTTCCCCTGATTGGTGGTAATTTGCGTAGTTCGGCCCAAGATTGGGGTGTTTTGAAAGAAGAACGCGTAAAGAGTTTTAAAGAATTTAAGGAATTATTTTTAAGCCAGTATTGGGGAGGTTGAAGAAGAGAGGAAGCTGTTTCAAAAGATCAAATTTGGTTGTTACGATAGGGGGTCAAGGGCCTATTATTTTTTAAAGCTGGTAAGGGAAGCGAATTTCTTGACGGTTCCCCTTGAATAAAAAGAACTTATTGCTTTATTAAAAAACCACTTTCCGAGCGAGACTCAGCGAGGTATTGTAAATTGCATGCCTAGGACGTTAGATGAGGTGGAAATTTATTTAAGGGAGGTAGATGAAACTTACCAAATTTCCCATGAAAATAGTAACAGTTCTAAACTGGGGTGCTCGTTACAGTACCAGGTCGAATATGTCAAATTCTGGGGATAGTAATAATGTTCGTTCCGAAAACAGACCAAATAACAATCACAATTACAGTAATGGTAATAAAGATGAGGGGCGCCGTGAACATCAGGTGACTAGTAGCTCGGGTGGAAGTCAACCACCGGCTGTGGCCACTTTATTTAATAAAAACGGGGATGAGCTTCTGTTGGAAGCAAAAAATAATATTAAGTCGGTTGCTTTTGCACCATCTATAGAGGCTATGTTGGTAAAAATATTGGTTGATTCGGGCAGCCAACTTACGTGCATTTCAAAGGATTTCCTATCTAAATTATTACAAGTTAACGGTGAGATTTTACGTTTACCGTTTACGTCGACCATTCTGGTTAGTGCTACAGGTAAAAACTGCGTTGTGAAAGATCAATTTTTTGTAAATTTTAAATTTCAAAATTTCGAAGTGCCTTATCCGTGCATGGTAGTTCCGGGTTTGATTCGAGACGTAATTTTTGGATGTGATTTCTTTTCTGATTATCAGATTAAAATAGATTTTTCAAGAAATTGTTTAGTCGGTAATTTTGAGAGAAAAACAAGGAGCGTAGAGTTTAGTATGGAACTAAAACCGGATGTTCGGTTAACAGTTTGTCAAGTATCAGAGGAAAAGTGTGATGAAAGTAGTTAAAAAAAAGATTATGCCGTGTGAGGTGTCTCAAATCGAGGAGGTGGTAAATCGTGCGAAGAACTTCTCGCGGGAAGAAAAGAATAAATTACGTGAATTGTTGTTGTCGTATAGGTCGATATTTTCTAACCAACTGGGTAGGACTAATATTTATTTTCACGAAATTGAGTTGTGGGATGACACGCTATTTTTTGTAAAGTCATACCCAATTCCGTATGCATATAAGGAGGAGGTGAAGCGTCAGATAGAAGAAATGGTAGCGTGGAAGGTTATTGAAGCAAGGCAGACGGAATATATCAGTCCATTAGTTGTAGTTAGGAAACGGGATGGCGCAATAAGGGTTTGCTTGGACGCGCGATTCCTGAATAAAAGCATGGTCAAGGATCGGGTAATGCCGCCCAATACTACCGAGTTGTGGTATAATTTTTCTAGCGGCCAACGCTTGAGCACGCTTGATTTAACAGCGAGTTACTGGCAAATTGAAATTAAGCCAGAGCACCAAAAGTTGACGGGGTTTTTATATGAGGGATAAACTTATGTTTTTAAGGTCTTACCTTTCGGGCTAAGCACGTATGTGGGGTCTTTCATACGGGCGTTAGATATGATCCTAGGGGTAGAGGTAGCATCGTATGTAATTGCGTATGTTGATGACCTTCTTGTGTATTCACAGGGAGCCGAGGAACATTTGATTCATTTAAGGAACATATTTGAGAAATTTGAAGCTGCCGGTATCACCATAAAGTTGAAAAAATCTCATTTTGCCAGGAATACTGTTGTTTTTCTGGGTCATATTATATCAGCAGAAGGGGTGGCGGTGGACCCGTCTCGAGTAGAAGCGATCAATGCGTTTCCGGTACCACGAAATATTCGACATTTAAGGGGTTTTCTGAGGGTGGTCAACTACAAGCGTAGGTTTTGTGAAAAGTTAGCCAATTTAATGGGGCCGTTGTTGGAGCTTTTTAAAAAGGGTGTTCAGTGGCGTTGGAGATCGAGGCAGCAGGAGGCGTTTAAAAAAGTAAAAGCAACTTTTTTATCAGTCGCTATCTTGAAGCATCCACCTCTGGATCGCGAGTTTTTTATTCAAACCGACGCTTCGAATATTGGTCTAGGAGGCTGCCTATTCCAAATTAGCCCAAAGACATCGGAGAAGGAGATTATTGCATTCACGAGTCGTACGTTACGCGGGTCGGAAAATGGCTATTGTGTAACCGAGAAAAAGGCATTGGCGGTATTACATTGTTTGCAGCAGTTGCGAATATTTGTTCTTGGGCGGGAGCTAACTGTGATTACGGATCCCAAATCGTTGTCATTTTTAATGTCTTGCAGACTACTAAATTCTCGTTTAACTAGATGGGTGTTGTATTTCCAGGAATTCGCTTTTAGGGTTGAGTATTATGTGGGAATGGAGAATGCTATTGCGGACACTCTATCTCGTTATCCAATCAAAGGAATCATTGAGCCGAAATTTGTTGAGAGGGGTTCGAATGAGATTTGTGTCTTTAAAAAATCAGAATTGTGTAAGGGGGTTATGAGTAGTATAAACAACATTGTTGAGGAACAAGCAAAGGATGAATTCTGCTGTAAAGTGAGGTCTGAGTTAAATAAGGAAAAAATTGTAAAAAAGTATGCTGATTGGTATATTGTCTATGGTGGTATTTTGTTTAGACGAGGCCATGATGGTTCGCGCGGGTTTAAGGTATGCATTCCTGCCTCTCAGATTTGTCAGTTGGTTTGGCAAGAGCATGTCGAGAACGGACATTTTGGAGTAGATAAATGTTTTCAGATGTTGCGCAGGGATTATTGTTTTGCGAGAATGAAACATTCTATACGGAAAATTATTTCAAGTTGCGATTTGTGCCAGAAGTCGAAAAGTTCGGTAAAAAGTTTTGGCGACTTGATGGGTCTGCTTCCGGTATCAAGAGGAGGGGCGACCCAATTATTTGTTGCAGTAGATGCTTTCAGTAAATTAGTGGCTTTATACCCGCTTAAGCGCGCTAATACGGCCGCTATTCTTCGTTGTTTATTTAATAAATATTTTGTGTAGGTTGGCAAACCAGAGATCATTCATTCTGATAACGGTAGCCAGATGGCGAGCAAAAATGGAAAGTGTCGTTGGAGGCAGTAGGTGTGAAGGTAGCTCACACGTCAGTGTACTTTCCACAAGGAAACATGACAGAGCGTGTCAATAGGGAAATTGTGCGGATGTTACGGTCACTGTGTTATTCAGCTCATGGGGGGTGGGCGTTGGTATTGGATAAGGTGGAGAAGTGGATAAACAGGGCAGTCCACGATTCTACTGTCTTCAATCCATTAGAATTGCATTTTGGAGCTTCCATAGATAACCCCATGGTTAAGAGTATTACCTTTCCTACTAGTCTTGAACAAGGTAATGATCGCGACAAAATTATAACTTTGGCGTATGATCGGTTAAAATCGAAGGCCGAAAAACGTAGATTGCGGCATCAAAAGGTAAACAAAAAATGTATTGTTTTTAAGGTAGGCGATAAAGTACTGGTTCGCACTCATCCCCAGTCTTCTGCCGAGGATAGGGAGATAAAGAAATTCTTTTTACTGTATTCGGGGCCTTCTACAGTAGTGGCCAAGCGAGGGCCGAATTCATATGAGGTTCAGGACGATGCCCGAGGTGTTTCGTTGGGTATACAAAATGTACGCAATTTAAAACCATATATAGGGCCGGATCAAAATCTGCCCGCAAAAGTGTTAGTATAAGTTCAAATTAAGTACCACGCAAGCTTAGTCAGTAAGTTAAACTTAAGGGGGGTGATGTACTGGCCCGCCCTTGAAATATGAATACATTTGTATATTAGGGCCTTTTAGGTATAAGTCAGTCGAGTTAAGGATGCGATGCCGTGCGGGTGTGTTATCTAGGCACGTGTCCTCCGGTCGTGTATTAATGATTGTTGATTTGTAAACTGAGCGAGTTAGAATTATTTAGTAGTTTTAATCGATGTGGTAGTGACAGCATCTTTGAAATTCGTTCATTGTTGGACTACTGTAACATAAGTTTGAGTAGTTAGAATTTTGTTCATTTGCGAATAGCAACGCTGTACGTGTATATCTATAAGGAGTGTCGTTTAACCTCGTTGTGATTGTATTTTACGACACGCCGAGTATTGTGCATTCATTTCTACTTTGTTACATTATTTTATCACATTATTTCATTAAACCCATATAAAATAGGCTGCGAGTTGGTTCATTCTTTCTAAACAGGTAATAGCGAGACAAGGAAACTATACCAGAATCTACGTGTATCCAGGAGGGTTGCTGCTAGCCAGAGTCGACACCTCAAAGGCAACCGCTTCTGCGACGAGTCTTAAAGCATAGACAAACATTACACCGTTCGTCATCTTTTTGTATTCACACTATAATGTAATTTACCAATTGATTAAGCTTCTAACCCAAATTTTAATTAGTAACTTTAAGAGATTGTAATTTTAGCGTGTTTTGATTGTAAGTAGGTTTAATTAAGATTCTAATTTAAATAATTAAAGGCAATAAGAAAGTATATATTTTATTGCTGGGGCCAAAAGTAGGCGATGTTAAGGCACAGTTGGACTATAAGTAAAAATTTATTTGGGATGTAGATAGACGAATGGATTTTAACCAGTCCTTAAGGGTTGTTTTAGGGTAAGATTGTAGGGAAAATTGAGACCAAAGGGTCAATATTTCCAACCGTTTCCCTTTAGAAAGACACAAAGAACCGGTGACTTTACAGATATTATTAATATTATTCATGGTGTTCTTGTGTCAACATCATATTAAGTCTTTGTTGCAAATCTAAACCGAGTTAAAATTGCCGTAATTCGTAAATATCGGAACTAGATTCAGGCAAAGTAGACGGGTGTTAAAATCAAGGGTTGTTATCTTATACTGTATTAAAATAAAACTGGCAAACACGGTCAATAATTATTATTAACTGTGGGTAATAATACCAATAAAGCAACGCCAGAAGTAAAGTTCAAGTTATTAGTTTACAAGGGTATTCAGTGAAGGATCCCGTTATTGGAGCGCTCTAACGTTGACCAAAGGGTAGCTGATCTGACTAACAAGAAGTGCTAGCTAACGGGGTTATTTCTAAGAAACCAATGTAATGTTTTTGTCAGCCTAAGGATTATGTCTAGTGCGGTTATTGCGACTAAATAAGAAGAAAAGTGAAAGTGTCAAATTATGCCTGATATTCCACTTGCAATAGCGCCACCTGCTGTGTGTTGAATTTGTGAGACTTTGTCATTCTCTGAATACGGCAGGGCATATTTATAGTAAATGAATTTATATACAGTAATTTAAGAAAAACATCTTGGTTACAGAAAGATTGGGTATACTTAGGGTATACCTATTCAAATTTATCGAGTAAAATTGCTTGTAGCGTTATTGAAAGACTTTTAATTTTATACATTCAATTAACGTTATAGAGTAAGGGAAAATTTAGTAAAGTTACCAAATCAGGTACGAAGACGTCACTGTCTAGAGTTTAGTTCCTAAAATCTTTCAGAAAATAAACAGTGTACATGCCATAGAAAGTACAAGTAAATTCAAAATTGTTGATATAATTTAAGAATAATATTGCAAGACACGAGCTGAGCATATGAATGAGGAAGGCTTGCTCAAATTAGCAACTTTCGCGTAAAGTACGACTTGAACTGTTGCTAAGTTCTTCATTGGATTCATATTTACGTAAATACCTTGGTAGTAGTTAGAAGCTAGGGTAGCGTCGTTTAGTCTGCCTCTGACCAGAATAATTGTGATCGATAAGCACCTGCGAGCGATGCACTTGGTTGACAAGTACAAGAATTTTGCATTTAAGTGTAGATTACAATAGGTACATTCGAAATATTATTTGCATATTGTAGTATGTTCCCGAAATAATTAGAACAATTGAATAAAATATAAATTGCAGTGATGAACGAGTTAGTTAAGTTCTAATTGAAACTTTGATTACAATACGAGTTCTAACTTAAGGCTTTGAAAGACGCCATACGAAACGAATTAGTGGTACATATAAATTGCTCTACGTGAAATAAATTGGTGTAGAAATCGATATAAATTTATTATAGTGGTCTACATAAATTAATTATAGTGGATTGATATAAGTTAATTAAGACGAAGCATTGTAGTTTTTAGAAGTTAATATTTGTACTGTTAGCAATCAGCCGGAAAGAAATTGTTGTGAGAGCTTTTACAATTTCACTGTAGCTACAAGTTGTTAAAAAGACGTTTGTAACCAGTTGATAATCAAGAACTGCTGTTTATGCAAATAAAGATTGATGTCAAGTAATGGGATATTGGTGGAAAAATCATTTGAACGATTTCTATTTGCATGCCTGTAACTCATAAACAACAGAAAATGGCTGCGTTTTTGAAAAACGTAGTCAGGCATGAAGGAAAACTCTATAAATCTGGCAGCGATGTAGGAAGAACTAACACGAGTTTTACAGAAAAATTTGTAAGATGTCTTTCGGCTGAGGCCTAGTCATGCTACAACGTGCTTCGCATTTAATAAAATAGTCATGTTTTTCTTACTCTAAAAACACATTTTATTACCACTTGAAATTAAGTTTAATTTTGTATACAGGGTGGGCCATAAGTCACTTGACAAAAATGCAATGCGATAGTAAGTATTAATGTATTATAAAGTATATGTTAAGTATAAATGTTTACAATGTACATATACCTAAAGTAAATGTTCCATGTGTCCTCCATTATTATCTATACACATATAAGATCTTTTAAGCACAGTAGCGCATATAGTGTCAGTGATACCTGTGGTAGATAATGTTGCAGATCAGTTGGTTTCTCTGAATAAACTTTGTCTTTTACAATTCCCCAAATTGAAAAGTCCATTGGGGTGATATCGGGTGAACGTGCAGGCCATTCAATTGTACCTCGTCTTCCTATCCATTCTGTAAAAGTCCCATTCAAGAAATCTCTCACATTGTTCCCGTAATGAAGAGGTGCTCCATCTTGTTGCCAAATTAATTTTTCACGAATAGGTGGTAGTTGTTCGAATGCAGGACTGTTTTCCAATTCAACTACTACTTCCTGTAATATATCATGGTAATTAACAGGATTGACCGTTTGTTCAAAAAAGAATGGACCAATTAGTCCACCAGCAAAGATTCCAGCTCACACACATACTCCATGGGCATTTAATTCAGTCTGCATGACTAAATGTGGGTTTTCAGAAGCCCAATACACGCAATTATGTCTATTCACTCTACCATTAAGTTTGAATGTTGCCTCATCGCTCTACCAAATGGATTTATAAAATGTATTGTCAGCTCCTTGTCTTATTACGTACCATTCACAAAATTCAATTCGTCTGTCATAATCATCTTCACTCAAACCTTGCAGTAAAGTAGGCCGATATGGTTTCAGCCCTACCGCTTTTAACATTCTTCTAACACTCGTTCTTGATATACCAAGCTCACTGGACGCTCTTCGGGTTAATTTTGATGGCAATTGCACTAAAATTTGCGCTACAGTCATGGCGTTTTCTACTGTTGTAACAGATTTTAGCCTACCTGATCGAGGAAGATCCGCTACAGACCCAGTCATTTCAAACCTTTTATTTAAGTTATGAATGACTTGTCGTGATAATGGTCTACTGTTTGAAATTTCGCCAAAGACTCTATCATTTCGAACCAGATCATTAACCACCATTTGAATACGAAAACGTCTTCTATGGAGCATTACATCAGTTTTACGTATAGACCCATTTTCAAAACATAGCACCCATTTGTCACAGAATCACATTTCTCACGTCATCGATTTCAAATGTTACATTCCAAACGCAGCTATAAGTTTCACCATTTTAGATGAATCCCTTGACTCAACTTGCTTAACCATTTGCTCGGACACCCCAACCATTTTCACCGCATTACATGCACACCCATTCTAATCCACCGAAACGCGAGATAACCATCTTTCTCCACATTTCCAGCCCACGAGATAAATTAATTTGTAGATCTGGATATCAATTCAATATTAGAATTTTGTCACTACCGAATCGTCTGAATTTTACGATGCGCATCCGTCCAGGAGCATAACCCTTCTAATATTCTAAGATTTAAACGTTACCTGTAGCGACATTTTGCAGCTTCTTATAAATTGTTTTGTCATGCGATACATCTTGTTAGTCTGTACCGCAACTTTTACCAATTTCGAATCTGCAAATCACGATTTGAAATCGGACCACCCTGCAAAGTTATTACCCTTTAAAGTCCTGATTTCAAATTTTTGCTCTTTGTCTATAAGCAACCTAACAAATAGTTTTCTTCGTCTATCCATTTTGCATCTTTCAGATTAAACCTATCTTTTTGGTAATTCAATTAATATTAGAATTTTTTCAGCTACCCAAATTTCTAGGAATTTTTAGATTGCACCATCCCCAAGGAGCTCCCAAATTTAAGATTTCACCCTGTTAGCACTTTAGCTCTTAAAATTTTTAACATGCAATACACCTTAGTCAGAATTTACGCAACCGAATCGCCAAACAGATTTGAAACGGACCACGCCCTTTGCAAAGTTAACATATACCCTCTTGCAATAAATCTTTCTCCACATTTCCACCCACAGATAAACCACCTTGTTTGGTACAAAATTAAATTAAATTTTCTCAGCCTACCCAATTCTTTAAATTTTAGAGCACCACCCCAGAGAGCTTACCCCATTTAAGATTTCTTCTGGTAGCGACTTTTGAGCTTCTTATAAATTTTTATTACATTAAACACCATCTTTTAGTTCTAGAATTTTAGTAGAATCGATCTTTAAACAGATTTAAACAGGACCACCTTACCCCATTTACACACCCCAAAAAATTTGCGGCTCCCCTGTCAAAACCATTCCATTCAAAAAAAAAAAAAAAAAAAAAAAAAAAAAAAAAAAAAAAAAAAAAAAAAAAAAAAAAAAAAAAAAAAAAAAAAAAAAAAAAAAAAAAAAAAAAAAAAAAAAAAAAAAAAGATTTTTAAACAACCCCTTCCTTAACACCTCTAAAAATTCCTCGGTCAACTGAAATAAACATTTAAATTTATACAGCAATTTATTCGTTAAATTTTAACAACAATCTACCATTTTATTTCACCAATTTACCTCAACTATTAAATTTATTTTAATGAGCCTTTAAGACCAACCAACAGTTAAATCTCTTTGTCTATTTCGCAACTGAATATTTCCTTACTGAATTTAACCACATTTTGTTTAAATTTCAATTCCCCCATTTGTAAACGGTAATCGATGTTTATTCTGTATGTGTTCTTTTCTTATATGAAAATGTCTTTCTCCAAAACTGATACGCACACTGGCCTTTTGCGAATACCATACGTTTTGTCTAATTTCTCCATCCGGAGTAGCGGTAACATATTTTGCTTTGCCTAAATGCCATTCTTTTCCATTCAAAGCATCTTACACATAAGGGTTTTCACAATTTTCGCGCAGCTAATTTGTTAAAATACTCTTTTTTTTGTTAATTTCCTTTTAAAACAACCGATCCCCATTTAAGACCTCGACGTTTAACAACGTGCATTACACCCGACATTTTTCCCGTTAGAGCACCAGAAAGGCCCCAGGATTAAACTTAAACCATTTAGCAAACAAATCCGACTTAAACATTTAACGCTTTATAAAAGAGTTACCTCACGCTTATGACCCATGAGCCAATTTCAAACCCAACGGTGGACCGGAAAATAGTTAACCTGTTAAACATTACGCCAACTCACTTCGCTTCATCATGCTTAAGAACACGGAAACCTTAATACATCGTCTTTTCCGGTGACACCGAAATTTTCAAGTCTGTGGATATCATATAACAAAAAATTTAACTTACAAAAATCCAATTTTGCAAATACTTCAAATTAATTTTAAAACCACTATATTTTAATTCTTAAATTTTCGTACCAATTTGCTTAAATTTTAACCAATTCCATTTACGGTGTTAAATAGAAATTTAAGTCACGCAGTTCCGTCACATTTAACAAATCTGTATAAACACTACCTTCCGCGCGCTTCGAGTTTTTTTTTTTTTTTTTTTTTTTTTTTTTTGGGGGGGGGGGGGGGGGGGAAAAATTTTTTAAACCCGAGGATTTGCTGAAAACCACACCGAGCCACGGCGCCAGCCGTATTAATTTTTTCTCAAATTAATAAACTTTCCAAAAACAGATTTACTTCACACCGTTTATGTCAAATTTCTTTTTAAGGTATACTTTTCCCGCATTAACGTTTAACCTTCCCGGCCAAGAATTTATTTCCACCTATCGGGCCAGGCTTAACCCAAGCGTTTGCACTTTCCCGTGTTAGTCCGACTTTCATCTTTAAACGAACCTCCATTTTAATTTTGCAGATTTAAGCAACCCGATGTTACCCACACATTTTCTTTAACTTTCCAGTAGACCCACCATATTAAATTTGCATCCTTTTACAACAGCCTTAAACCTTTACAATACTAACAAGATTTATCCACCTGTTCAGAACAACGAATCCGAAAAAATTGATTCCAACATACGTTAATTTTCCTCATTTCCATCAGTTGCCGTTCCTTTGCCGAAAGAACCGAAACCCATTACGATCGCGCATATTAAACCAAGGGTGACCACAAATTGGCCATCGTAATCAATGCTATTCCAAACCACACAAATAACCACTGTTTACATTTAACATAATTTAAATACTTCTCGTCATTAGAAAGCTTAATTTCCAAATATCCAAGTATTTCATTAAATTACCATTCCCATACGTGGTAAATTAATTTAATTTGACGGTTGCTTTCGAATCAATTTTCAACAAGCGTTAAAAATAACCCACTTTTTCGAATTAATACCCCACTGTTGAGCGACAAACCTTTATTTCAAGCACACCCTTTCCTGAAAATTCACATTTACACTTGGCTTGAATCGATGGCGCCGATGTTCAGAACGGAAGACTCATCGTCCAAAGAATGATCCGTTCGCATTCCTTCCTCAAGTAAAACCGCACACATAAACCGACCGTCTTTCTGATATTTAAAATTTTAAGCATGGTAAATTTTAAACCAGATCTTAAGCGTCAATCAATGGTGCAATAAATTTTACAATTATTACTAATTCTGCGCTCGCACTATTTTAAGTCATCAGCCATTTAGCTGCCGCAAACACCGTCATCTTTCATAAGAACATTCCGTGCTTCATAAATTTTTTATTCAGGCCACATCGCAGTTAAACTCCATACGTCAACCACTCATTATTCAACACCCACATCACGCAGTTTTTTGAACACATCCTTGTGCTCCCATAACGAGACCACATTTGAACAAACACATCCATTGTGACGAAAATGTTTATTGTACAATCCGCTTCATTCCAGTCGACATTTTACCACAATTACATTCGAACCACGCGTTAAATGCCTATCGGAACGATTCACCATTCCATGCGGCACGTCATGAACAATCTTTTGGAACCTTTGCCCGCATGCGCATTGCATGCCCCTAATTGCCGTAATGTACCGTTTCTTAACTATTCACACCCTTTAATTTATGTATCTTTCGTACAAACATGGATTACACACACAATTCAACGGACCATTAAACTTTTTCCCATTTGACAGTAATATATTGTTTTTTAAAGATCATTTGTAAATATATGGCGATACTAATTTAATTTTCAGGTCATTGTATGTTTCATGGCCCCATCAATATGGTCATGTGTAATTGTCATGGGAATTTCACCTAATTTAAATCCTACATTATCCGGATATATGTTGATGCGCATCCCTTGTTAGGTCGGATAACAACATATCGACTATCTTCGGCAATATACGCCCCACTGTAGAATACTAAGAACAATTTTTCGTATTAATTTAGTATTCGAAGTGGAAGAACGGTAAACATGAGCGTCTCCAAGGTGATTAACGTTTCTCAACTTTGGGAATAAAGTGAAACAACGACAAATGAGCGATTTATGGCTGTTGTAGAAAATATGTGCAACAATAATCTGGTAACATATTGGTAATATTTGTTATGTCGAACAAGATGCTGACTGGTGGACTACACACACCAATTACAGAACCATTTTGTGACAATATAATGTTGGTTAAAATTTGCGACCTTTCTGACGCCGAACATCTGCAACAAAAGGATGTTTATCCTAAAAAAATTTGTGGTGCATTTAACAGCTATCTACGAAATTGACCGATTTGTTTCCGCTAGCCATGGTGTTAAAGCTAAGCCCGTTTTCTGGAAAGCACTAACAAGATGGGCCAGAGAGTAAAAGAAATTATCGGAAAAAGAAGACCTGAATGCATTAATAAAAATTCCAAAATCCTATATGTTCCATACAAAGTGGAACTAGCAGATGTTAAGTTGGAAACTTTATTGAGGAACTACCAGATATATTAGACGAATCGAAAAGATTATTTCTATCTTTTGACATGGATGTAACCCAAGATTTTGCGGGATATTTAGCAAGATGGAGATGTGTAATTATTTAACTACAAACCATAACTTTTGCTATAAGGGCGAATACGAAGAAAAGTGTAATATTATAGTTGACAACGATAAAACTGAAATTGATTGTTTAACATGGCTAACAACCAATGCAAGAATTAAGATAACAACAAATTTGTGTTAGATAACAAGTCCTGGTGTTAATAAACAACTTGGCAATCATATACTAGATTTTTACGTTGTCCAGATGCGTTTAAGGGAAACATTTGCGTCTACTTTGGCCAAAGAACATGGTATTACGCGATTGGAAGCGACAATATACAATGTCAATTTTGCGGGGAACGGGTGTATAACCCTTAAAAGACTGTTTAACTTATTGGAAGATAGTGTTATACTTCCAAAGGCGCCAATGTACCGGTACCACTTCCAAAATGTGGAGTAAGCTACGGACAAGCTACAAAATAGCTGTTTTGTTTAATAACCTGCTACAGTACGTGTATTGGGGAATGGTAATACAAAGAAAGACGGGCTTGCAAATTGTTGTCCGAAAACCAAAAGAAAGGGAAAATTGATAAAGTATGTGCTGGCTTTTAGTTTTAACTATTTACCTGTAAATTATTTGGAGATAGTAGAGGAGGAAGAAAAGATAAAATAAAAAACACAAGTTACATTAAAGCAGGAGTACATATTTTACACAATCTGCAACACCTATTCTACAATTCCAAAAGAAATAATCATTTCGGAATTGGGATTTGATACGCTAACATTCGTCCAGAGGTTGTACGACAACGCGTAAATATTGGTAGTAAACTATCCGTTTACGCTAAAGGAAATTGCCCCATTATATCCATACGCTGTAAGTGGAAGGAAAAGACAACTGAATTAGAGGAAATGGATGCAAAAGGAAAATTGATACATGGAAAACACTGCGACAATACGCGAACAATACAAAGATGTGTTAGACAAAGAACATCTTATTAGAAAAATGAGGAAGAATTAAAAGATTATTTTATGTGCCGATGGAGACTTAATACATCCGGGTTCTACAAGTGTTTGCATTTGCGGTTAGTAAGAAAGACTTTTTAGTTATGTAGGCGTTCTTGGAAAAGGATGGTAAAATGTATACTTTTTAAAAGGTTATTCTAAAACGTATTTATCAAAATGGCAGATAACAAAGACGAACTAAGGAATGCGGGTTTCGTAATCTTGGGTACACCACCGCAAAGGGGTTCCGCTAAACATTGTATATTTGCCCAGTAAAGAACCTTTCGGATCATTTAAAACCGAGGGTCTTACAACCTATAACAACCATATATTCCCAAAAGTGGTGGAATGCAACTACGCAACAGTGTGTGGGAAAAAGGATTTTCCAATACCGACAAGAAGAAGTCGATCAAGCTAACAAGATACGTATGCAGGATATAGTGGGAAAGTGCGATTAAAAGATTGTCAAAGCTGCAAGAATTACACGAAGGAATGGATCTGGTTGTCCGGAATCAAAGACTTTAAATATAGAGGCAAACTTCGGTACATTTTACAATTCGAAAACCTAGACGGTCTTTATGTATCAAACTATTGGTTAGAAAAGGAGATAAAGACTTGGTGTCGATTTAAATTTTAAGCGGAATAAAATTAGATAAAATTAAACCACCAAACAAACATAAAGAAAGGACTGTCTTCTGTGTATAACTTTGTATTAAAATTAAGTTTAAATGACCATTTGGCATTAAATTTTTTTTAAATTTGTTATGTATAATGTCAGAATAAACATTTTATAATAGTATATAACATTGTTCTTTATTTATAAAAGGCTGTACGTTACCCCGAAAAGCAGTCGCACAGAAAGGGGTGCATGGGCAGCGGCATGGGCAGGGGTGCGCGGGGCCCGCGCATGGCAGGTGTGGCAGGGTGCTCTGGGGATGTGTTGGGCGTACACGAGGGAAGCGGATGTTAACAGTCACCAAGCATCCAATTCTTTATTTGGGTTGAGTACTTGCGGTATGTATCCGGAGTAAAGAATACGATTTGAACGCATTATTAATAAAATTAGTTTATCGAGGGAAGATGACAAAGGTACTCACCTAATAGTACAACAATCTACGCATGGGGCGTAAAGATATAAGATAGTTGTTTATATTTGTATAATTTTGTAAACATTGTATATATTAGTTTTAAGATTCCATAATTTTTAAGTTCTTCCCCACCTTCCAAATCCTTCCGCTTCTATCCTGGTTGACAGAGTATACGTGTTATTCCACGTGGTTTCGGGACACGGGTTTCGGGAATGGTTGTTAAAGCATATGTCTTGGAAAAAAGGGAAAGATGGAGTTAAATAAAGATGGGAAAAATTAGTCTTTAAAAGGCATAACTTTGTATGGGGTGGTCCTATTTAAAATCTATTTACAGATTTGGGGTCCCTAGAAAATTTAATATTAGTTGATACCTAGCAAAATATATTTATTTAAAAGAGTGACTACCCGGTATAATAAATACAATATAACACTTGTCAACAAAAAGTTGTAGGAAAATTAAAGACGTATTTAATGGGGGTCCAGTATTAGAATTTGTTGGTAGTAATGTTAAGTCCCTTTTGTACGAGAAAGATACGATTAAAAAGATTAAAGGGGTCTCACGAATTGTAGTTAAGAAAACCGAGGGTCTTACAACCTATAACGAGCATATACCCAAAAGGGTGGGCATGCAATGCCAGTGGGGAGAATAAGAAAAAGAAATTAAAGTTTCCATGTACGTAGCACCAGTCTTGGGAAGGTAGAAATGTTAAACCTATAAAGGCGATTATTAATTTGGTTTAGAAAAATAGTAGTTTTCGGACTTAAAAATTAGACTGGTTAATTATATGGTTACATATCGACACATCCACAAACATCTGTTTACGTCCACAATGGCGATCCGGTAGTTTTTGTTTAACAAATAGTAGGAAAGATACGTCGGTGTTAGTGCGGAAGCCCATAGGATCGTTGGATTCAAAAAGAACGGTGCGGTGGGATGTATGGTGGTTCCCGTTAGAATAATCGAAAGTGGTTAATCGGTCGTATTAGATGTTTAAATAAGCGAAAGTGTAAAGGCCTAAAAACAAAAATTTAATTAACGACAAAAAGTGCGGATGGCTACACTTATAAAAAAGTATGGAATGGTGCTTTAGGGCCCTAGCAGTAAAAAGGGCGACTGACTTTTCCAAGCAACTACAAGAATAGCAGTAGCGCAGAGAAGGGTATGCATGTATTATACAGTTGCTGCAAAATATGTTAGTTTACGCGTAGCTCGGATGTGTAATTGATCACGACTTAAAGATCCTCGGAGGTTTAAAAATTTCAGCCCATTGTCGTTTGAAAATGTTTGGAAATTATCAAACGGTAGCGGGTCGAAGTTTAATGGATGATTGACCGAGTTTTTCTACCTTTACGAGGGAATCGGAAATTGATAGACATCGAGCATCTAATTTCTATTTGGACGATATCGAGTACTTACCGGTTCTAGAAATCAATTACGTGCGCGACCGCTATGCGAAAGTGTAAAAGCCACAGAAGCAAAATTTAATTATCAACGAAAAGGCGCGATGTGCTATAGAAAGTATAAAAAATGGTGCTTTGCATCGGTCCCAAATAAAAAGGAGAGTGACTTTTTCTAGCAATTACAAGAATAGCAGTAGCGCGGCGAAGGGTATGCATGTATTATACAGCGCATTGTTGCTTAAAATATGTTAGTTTACGAGAAGCTCGAACGCACAAATTAAATTTTAATCTATAATTAACCACGGTCGTAAAATGGGAAATTAATGGGTAATTTAATACCGTACATATACTTTCGCTTGGTGATTCATTTGGAAAATATTCAAGCCCCCATTTCCTAAAATATGACGTAGAAGTTATTTAAAATTAAATTGTTGTAAGTATCCTGTAGACAACAAGTTGGTATTTTCTTAGTAATGGTTTAAAGTGTTTTTGGTTATAGTAGCATTGCATCTTCTAAGCACGACTTGCACACAATTTGTGTGCGTGTGCTACCACCCTTTGGATTTTTAATATGCACGCGATCCGTATAACATGGAAGACGTTTTCCGGTGTTTTACTAACGGCATTCGCACCATCGACGAAGCGAACCAGGTGCATGCATTGGCGCTAAATGTATTGGACGAGCAGTAAGGATTATGACGTCATTTAGTTCCCCGCCGAATCCTCAACTTCGTTCGGTTCTTCGGAAACCTTCGGTTTGCATTCTATAGGGTACATAAAGGGTGCGCAAGAGTAAACTCTTTAGTTATGTTAGTTCGCTTACAAGTAAAGTCTTATAGTGCGGATTTTGTTTTGTACTAAAATGGTATCTGCAAACGTTTTAATGCAACTTTGCGGTGCTTCCTATACCTGGAAAATGTTTCAAACGGCACCAGAACAAATGTCGTGGTGTAACATCGTCCACGGTTGCTTATACATCCGTCGCAGCAAAGTACTTAAACTGTGGGACTTGCGGTTTCGCTTTTACGAGAATGGACAACTTACAGCGACACAAGGAAAACAGCACGGTATGTCATTAAGCCGTAAACGTTCACTCCGCCAGCTGTTAAAGGACCTTTACGAAACAACCACGAATTATGTGTAAAGTATGCGATTTCGAAATGGAAAAGACTACCTATGCCGCACATTTAAGGAGCAACAGACATAAAATGCATCAGTTACCGCTACTGGCGAAGATGGCGTAGAAATGGTTAGTACAGCGTTTAACAACCGTATGGCTAGCTATCGCATAAAGAACGCCAGTGTCGACGATGGAGTGCCCGAGTTTCTTTGAAGCAGAAAGAGCGATTTATTCGATTAATTAATGAAAAAGAATACAACATACAGCAATAAAAGTCTTGCGAACTCTACGGCGTTTACACCAAAATGGGGAAGAGACTACCGATGTGAAACCTTTAACACAAAAATGTGGTTATAACGTCTTCTAGTAATCTGGAAAATATGTACGAGGTCTTAAGCGAAACCATAAGAACAAAATCAGAGGAATTTGAAACATGTGGGTCCGGTTGGTCTTTGGAAAAGTGCTCTATTTAGAAATAAATATTAATAAGTATGAGCCGATATGAGAAGTTCTAGGTTAAAATAAAAATTGTGAATATGTATTTAGAAATGTGGTTTACAAAATTTAACTGTATTAGTAAAAATTGTCTGTAATAAAAAGTTTTAAGAATGGTTTTAGATTTTCTTTAGTATGAGCCGCAGGAAATTATAATTTAGAGGGGTGTAAATGGTAAGGGTGGTCCTGTTTTAAATCTGTTTACAGATTCGGATTCTACATAAAATTCTAGACTAACAAGATGATTGCATGTATAAAAATTTATAAGAACGTCAAAAATCGCTCCAGCAAAAAAAAAATCTTAAAATGGGGTAGCCTCTGGGGATGGGCTATTAAAAAATTTAAAGAGATTTGGGTAGCTGAGAAAATTCTAATTTAATTGATACCAAACAAGGTAGGTTTATCTCGTGGGTGGAAATGTGGAGAAAGATTTATCTCGCAGAGGGTATATTGTAACTTTGCAGGGCGTGGTCCGATTTCAAATCTTTTACAGATTCGGATGTGCGTAAAATTTTAGACTAAAAGATGTATCGCATGACTAAAAAATGTTTAACGACGTCGGAAATCGCAACTGGTAAGAAATCTTAAAATTAGGGTAGCTCCTTGGGGATGGTGCAATCTAAAAATTCCTAGAATTCGGGTAGCTGAGAAAATTCTAATATTAATTGATACCAAACAAGATAGGTTTATCTCGAAAGATGAATGGATAGACGAAAAAAACTATTTGTTAGGTTTTGCTTATAGAGCAAAGAGCAAAATTTAGAAGATCAGGACTTTAAAGGGTATAACTTTGCAGGGCGTGGTCCGATTTCAAATCTGTTTAATTAATTCTCGAAATCTAGCTAACAAGATGTATCGCATGACTAAAAAATTTATAAGAACGTTCAAAATCGTCAGGTAAGAAATCTTAAAATTGGGGTAGCTCCTGGGGATGATGCAATCTAAAAATTTAGAGATTCGGGTAGCTGAGAAAATTCTAATATTAATTGATACCAAACAATGTACATTTATCTCGTGGGTGGAAGTGTGGAAAAGATTTATCTCGCGGTGGAAAGAATGGGGTGTGACGTAAGAAAATGGTTGGGGGTGTCCGAGCAAGGAGGAGAGCAAGGAGGAGTCAGGAGGAGATTCATCTAAATAAGACTTTATAGTGCGAATTTACATGTAAATTTGGTCCAGATGAGTGAGGAAATGAGGGATTCTGGAGGAAATGAGGTGCTATGTTTCTGAAAATGGTCTACTAACTTATTACGTTAATTCATTAAGTTAATTAATTACAAAACTTAATCAACCACAATCACTTCACACAACTCCTTACTTTAACATAACCTCAACATAATACTGTTGTTTTGTTGTTACAGCTGACAGATTACTACTAGAGTCAAATTGATACTGAGTGACTGGTAGTGTCAAGTGACTTGTGGCCCACCCAGTATATATATATATATATATATATATATATATATTGCTGTAGTAGCCCTTCACTTGTTGTAGTCCGATGTAATAAACGTTCTACTTAACGCCATCGCTCTGTGTTCTCTCAATGTAATCTTTTAATTTTATTACTATGCCACGGCTAGCCCTTTTTAATCTACACAGAGTGCACAACGTTACGATGATCAATTTTCCTTTTTTACCCCTTTATGATTACCTGTTTGAATTGATAAAACAAAGTTAATCAACATTCATATAAAGAAAGGAAATAACATTTACAATTTTTGAAATTCTTTAAATACACCCTTCAATCAATTAATATCATATGGATTATTTATCGCAAAATTTATATACTTTTAATTTAATATAAAATCACCAAAAAATACACCTTTACAAGAAAATCTGGAACGTTCGAGACCTCTTTATGATTTACTACGTAAGTTTAAACGTACTCAATGTCCTTGTTGACTCTTTACAAATTAGTGGGAAAATTAATATATTCAATGTTAATTTAAATTGAAAGGATTCCTTAAAACTAGGTAGGTCTGACCTGCTTTGTTTCGTGTTGTGGATTAACACCCCCTTACTGTCTTCAATCGAATACCAATGCTCTGCTTTGTCGAACCAATATTTCAGTACAGTTACCCCTTGCTTTCCAAAAATCACCTCGTAGTTTATTCTGTATGTCTCTGCATGTGCTTTGAATCTCTTCCCTTAAATACCACTTGAAATTCCAGACTTCGGATCATAAATTAGCAGCGTATTAGAATTGTCCCATTATTATACCAGAATTAAAATTAGAATTGTTTTATAAGTGAAGCAGAAATAGTCCAGAAGCCGATTAGAATTGAATTGTTCCAAAATTAGAATTGCCTTCGACGCAGATTAGAAGCCCTATCACTATAAATATTTAATTTCAAATAATTAACCAATTTCTACTTACGTTCTCAACAAAAAACGACAAAAACTCTTCATGTATTCTTAAGACAATCTTTATGCAGCACTATTTTCACTATATTCTTAACTTTATTTATTTGACGCGTAGATTTCTGGTTAAAAGTGATGTGGATTCAACCTGCTTCAAGTGTAGACTGAGCTGTTTATCACCGGTGGGTAGCTTTTCCCACTACCTTTGGGTTGGTTTCCAAACAGCTTTGCAGATTGTCGCGACCAACCAGGTTGTTTTTGATATTCCCTGTATCTTTAAGCTGTTTCTGATGAAATTCCTTCGGATTTCCGTGTCATGGTGTTTATTTGCGATCTTTGATACATTATAATTTGTTATCGTGGCCAGACTTTCAACTTACGTCTGTTGTTTTGTATACAGAATGCTTTTGGATAATTGTAACTCTGGTGCTGTTTCCGTTTATGTATTTATTTATTTGAAAGTGCGTTTTCTTATCAAAGCGCTCATGGTTCCAGCGTAATTGCATGAAGATTAATTAGGTTTCATCTTAACTTCTGCGTATTTTATTTTATAAACTTGTAAAACACTCCTCAACGTAGTTTCAATACATGTACGATCATTTCTCTGCTGAATACGCGTTCTATTGTTGAAACATATGCTTACTGGCATCGCTAAAGTCAATTACGGTCTATATACAGGGTGTTAAATGCTTGCTATTTACATAATTTTTCTGCTAAATAAATGCAGTTTTCTGATTTCCATTGCTATTTACCGTTACTACACGAGCCTTACTATTCAATACACCCCTAAACAACGCATTATCACAGCTATATATAGTATAGTGGTTTTAAAGGGTTAAAAATAAATACAAACGAAGCAATTTCAAAACACCCTGTATAAAGGAACAAACAGAAATTACGTGCGAAATTTATATTAATTTAATTCAATTTTTAAGTAACGGGTATTAATCAAATTGTACAAATAATAATTAAAAATTTAATAGCTTGGCAAAGAATTAAATGGTAGAAGTCAATGCCATGCATTTATTAATTTAATTGGATTTAATTGAACAATTATTGATATATAATAAGCATAAAAGCCTGTAAAAACCCAAGGTGAAACACGTTGCTAACAAACGGATATATCAGGAGGGTTGAAATACCATGAAACGAAGCTCGGAGAATTGTATTTAAAACGTTCGTTACGATCGAACACCTGCAGACTTTTAAATGTCAAGTTCTAATAAATTTGAGTAGATAAACATGCAGATTCTACGTATATTGGAAACGGTTGAATGTTTTAGCATAATACTAAACAGGGGTTATTTAAAGTCACGTCGCAAGTCCACGTGTGTTTAGACAGCTGATAGTCAAGAATATCGATTTTGTACCACTCAGACCAGTGTAGAAAGGGACAGAGAAAACGCATAAGTAAGAGTCACTAATAGGATAGGAGGGATTTGAGAGACGTCATTGAGTCTACGATTGGTCGATATGTTAGTTCAACTTGGCATAGACGCGAGGATAGTGTAGCGTGATATTCTTGAAATTTTATAACGAGGTATTGAAATTCGCGGATTTGAAAATGGGGTTATGTGCAAAATTGCAAGAATGTGTGGTGTTAACAGGGGATTTCGTGTTAGGCAGGTATGGAGAGGTTACATTCGGAGTGTATAAATGCTTTTGGAGAACGTGGTGAGAGCCCTTAAGTTTTCGATCGCTCCAAACAACGTATCTAAGTATCACGAGTTGTAAGTATTACTAAATCAGTTGAATTATATTACATGGTGATAGTCTCTTAATTAAATACGCGGTTAGTGTGCCGATATTACATTTTAATAGAGATATCATCTATAATTATAATCAACTCGTGTCGGGACATTAAGTAACGTGGTTTGAAGCATCTAATTAATGAAGAAGTAATTTTAAATGGAATTTGGAATTGGGTTATACCGGGAAGGCAGCGTTTGCAGTTCAACTTAGATGGAGTTTTTCTAGTAACAGCTAGAAACGACCTGCAGAACGGATAGAAGAAATAGATGGCATCATCCTCAGAGCAGAGATCTACTATAAATTTCCAGGTAACGATTTGAATTGTGACTTTATAAACTGTAAATATTGGGAGAACGTATGAGAGTGAAATTTCAAGGTAGTGTGTATTATTTACGTATTAAACTTAATACGTGTAAATAACTTTATTATGGTATTTAACTAGAAAGTTGAAGGTGTCTATAAAGCTTTTAAACGTTTCATCAGAACGTGACATTTTTTGTGAAGAGTACATGGCTTTGCTTTGTTATTTGTTTTAAAAGTATGCAAATGCATAATTAGCTGGGTTATTCTGAGCTCACCCTACCCCAGAGTTTAGTTAGAGTAAAATGAATAAATAAATTATAAAGAAGGAATTTTAGAGAAGGTATTATTCAAGGCCCATTTACTCCGGGTACAATTTATGTGTTTGATGATTCTAAAATAAAATACTGGACAAAATAAGGTTTTCTGAAGTGTAACGTGATCAATAAAATATGGACTATATTGCATTTCATTTGTAAATAGTTATAAATAAAAGCTTGTATGTTGGTTGTATTTGAGGTTTTATTGCTAGTGTGTGTGTATGATTGAGAATATGCGAGTGAATCTAGATACCCAAGAGGAGATCCAAATGAGCTAGCTGGAAGCAGTTGAAGAAGGCCGTTCAACCGAGGAAAAGAGGAAAACGGGTAAGGATAATTTTTTTTTAATTAGTTAATTTTTGAAAATTTGTTTAGTGTCGAATCCGAAATTTTATAAAAATTTCGAAAATAATTTATGGTTGGTAAGCATCTTACCCGAGTTCCACGGTAATATATATATATAATACATGAGTTTTCAGTTCTGAAGATCCAATTAGCAAAATTTGACTGTTCTGAACAAATCTTTTTAAAGAGTTCTCATGAGTTCTGAGGGCAGTTTCAGATGGGTTTTTAAGAAAATTAAAAGAAATTATAACGGTTGAAAGCGACCCGACCAATCGTCTAGAACCCATTCCACCTCGAACAACCGGTGAGCAAAATTTAGCGAACCCCTAAACGAAGTTGTAAGAGTTTTCAATTCTAAATGTAGTTTTGAATAGCATTCTAAGAGCTCTAAAGAAATTATAAGGGTCGAAAGAAATCAGACTAACGGTTTAGGATATATCCCATTTGGAGATCCGATGAGCAAAATTTGACTGTTCTGAACAAATCTTTTTAAAGAGTTCTCAGGAGTTTTAAGGGCAGTTTCAGATGGAATTTTAAAAGAACTAAAAGAAATTATAACGCTTGAAAGCGACCCGACCAATCGTTTAGAGCCCATTCCGCCTCGAATATCCGGTAAGCGAAATTTGCCAAAGCTCCGAACGAAATTTTATTACGAGCTGTCAGGAGTTCTGCAATAAATTTTAAGAATTCTAAAAATAAGGTCGAAAGACGTCCGATCAACCGTTTAGAACTTATTCCATCTTGAAAATCCGGTAAGGGAAATTAGGGGATCCTACGAGTTCTTAGGAGTTTTGAGGGTGGTTTTAAATGGTACTATAAGTTTTAAAATAAATTACAAATTCGAAAGCGATACGACCAACTGTTTAGAACTTATTCCTCCCTAAACATTCTGTGAGCAAAATTTGGTGAAGTCTCGAACGAAATTTAATTAAGAATTCTCAGGAGTTCTAATAATAGTTTTGATGGCATTTTAAGTTCTAAAAAAATTATAAATCCGACAACGATTCGATCAACTTTTACAACTTATTTCACCTTGAAGATCCGGTGAGCGATAATTGGCGAAGTCCTGAACGAAGTTTTAAAAATTTTCAGGAGTTCTGAAGGCAGTTTTGAATAGAATTGTACGAGTTCTAAAAGAAATTATAAAGGTTGAAAGAGATCCGACTAACCGTTTAGAATTTATTCTACCTGGAGATCCGATGAGCAAAATTTGTAGATCCTGAACGACATTTTTTGAGTTCTCGGTAGTTGGAGGGTAGTTTTGGATGATACTCTAAGTTCTAAAAGAAACTACAAAAGTCGAAAGCGATTCGATCAATCGTTTAGAACTTATTTCACTTAGAACATTCGGTGAGCGAAATTTGGTGAAGTCCTAAATGAAATTTTATTAGGAGTTCTCAGGAGTTCTGATGGTATTTATTGTTGGCATTCTAAGTTGTAAAAGAAATTATAAAAGAAGACAAGGATCCGACCAACCGTTCAGAATTTATTCCGCCTTGAAGATCCGATGAGCGATATTTGGCGAAATCCTAAGAGCAGTTTTGAATAGAATTCTAAGAGTTCTAAAGGGTTGAGAGAGTTCAGACGAGCGGTCCTGAATAAACTTTTCTTAAGAGTTCTCAGGAGTTCTGAGTAATTTTAGATGGAATTTTAAGAGTGCTAAAACAACCTGAACAACTGTTTAGAACTTATTCCAGTTTGGAAATAGGATGGCCGGAATTTGTGAATCCTGAATGAATTCTTTTTAAAGTTCTTGGGAGTTCTGAGGGTAGTTTTTGATGGCATACTAAGTTCTAAAAGAAATTATAAAAACCGACAGCGATCCGAACAACCGTTTAGAACTTGTTTCACCTTGAAGATCCAGTGGTCGAAATTTGGGTATTCTGATTGAATTTTTCGGGAAATCTGATGGTTTCGGATGATACTCTTGGTTCTAAAAGAAATTACAAAAGTCGAAAGCAATCCAAACAACCGTTTAGAACTTATTCCACCTTGGAAATCCGTTGAGCGAAATTTGGATATCCTGAACGAAATTGTATTAAGGAGTTCTGATGGTTCTTATTGATGGCATTCTAAGTTGTAGACGAAATTATAAAAGCTGACAACGATCAGACCAAACGCTTAAAACTTATTCCACCTTGAAGATCCGGTGAACAAAATTTAATGAACCCCTAAACGAAGTTTTAAGAATTTTCAGTTCTGAGGTCAATTTTGGAAAGAATTCTAAGAGTTCTAAAGAAATAATGAGGGTCGAAAACATCAGAGCAACGGTTTAGGATATATCCCATCTGGAAAACAATGAGCAAAATTTGACGGTCCTGAGCAAACCTTTTTAAAGAGTTGTCAGGAGTTCTGAAGACAGTTTTAGATGCAATTCTAAGAGATCTAACCGAATTTAAAAGGGTTGAAATCGACCTGACCAATCGTTTAAAACTCATTCCACCTCGACCATCCGGTGAGCAAAATCTGGCGAAGTCCTGAATAAGACTTTATTAAGAATTCTCAGGAGTTCTGGATTAAATTTTAAGAAGTCTAAAAAATAAGGGTCGAAAAAAATTCGACCAACCGTTTGGAACTTATTTTATCTTGAAGATCAGTTGAGCAAAGTTTGGCGAAGTACTGAACGAAGTTTTAACAGTTTTCAAAAACTTTGATGTCAGTGTTGAATGGAACTCTAAGAGTTATAACATAAATTTTAATGGTTGAACCGACCAACCGTTTAGAACTTATTCCACCTTGAATATATCGATAAGCAAAATTTGTAGATCCTGAACGAAATTTTTTAAGAATTCTCGGCAGTTATGAGGGTAGTTCTAAAACAAATTATAAAAGACGTACGCGATCCAATCAAACGTTTAGAATATATTTGACCTTGAACATTCGGTGAACGAAATTTGGTATAGTTCCGAACAAAATTTTATCATGAGCTCTCAGGAGTTCTTATGATAGTTTTTGATGGCATTATAAGTTATAAAAAACTTTAAATTATTCCCTTTGAAATATCCGAGTGAGCGAAATTTGCGAATCCTGAACGAAGTTTTAAAGATTTCAAGAGCTCTGAGGGCAGTTTTGAATAGAATTCTAAGGTTCTAAAGAAATTATAGGTCTGAAAAGATAATCTGAATTATTCCTATGATCAAATTTGGATCTGAACGAAATCTCTTTAAAGAGTTTATGATGAGGGCAATTATTAAATTCTAAAACGGATAAGCGAAATTTGGGATAGTCCTGAACGAAGTTTCAATTAAGAGTTCTGAGATTAAGTTTTGAATAGGCTAATAGTTCTAAAGAAATAAGGGTCGAAAGAGATCCGACATACCGTTTAGAACTTATTCCACTGAAGATCCGATAGCGAAATTTGGAGATTCTAAGAGTTAACAATTTTTTAAGATCTGGAAGTTTTGATGGAGTTAAGTTCTAAAATGGCACTATTATAAAAGTCGACAGCGATCCGACCAACCGTTTAGAACTTATTCCACCTTGAGGATCTGGTGAGCAAAATTTGGCGTAGTCCTGAACGAAGTTTTAACAATTTTTAGGAGCTCTGAGGGCAGCTTTGAATAGAATTCTAAGAGTTCTAAAAGAAATTATAAAGGTTGACGGAGACCCCACCAACCGTTTAGAACTTATTTCACATTGAAGATCCGGTGAGCGAAATTTAGGGATCCTGAACGAAACTTTTTCAAGAGTTCTCGGGAGTTCTGAGGATAGTTTTGAATGGCGCTATTATAAAAGTCTATAGCGATCCGATCAACCCTTTAGAACTTATTCCACTTTGAAAATCCGGTGAGCGATATTTGGCGAACTCCTAAATGAAGTTTTAACAATTTTCAAGACCCCTGAGGGCAGTTTTGAATAGAATTCTAAGAGTTCTAAAGAACTTATATTGTATCTGGAAATCCGATGAGCAAAGTTTGACGATGCTGAACAAATCTCTTTAAAGAGTTCTCATGAGTTCTGAGGGCAATTTTAGATAAAATTCTAAAAGGACTAAGAGAAATTATAGTCCCTGACGAAATTTGATTAAGAGTTCTGAATTAAATTTTAAGAATTCTAAAAATAAGGGTCGAAGGAAATCCGACCTAACCGTTTAGAACTTATTCCATCTCAAAGATCCGGTAAGCGACATTTGGGGATTCTAAGAGTTCTTGGGATTTTGAGGATAGTTTTGGATGGCAGTATAAGTTCTAAAAGAAATTACAAAAGTCAAAAGCAATCGGACCAACTGTTTAGAACTTATTCCTCCCTGAACATCCAGTGAGCGAAATTTGATGAAGTCCCGAACAAAATTTAATTAAGAGTTTTCAGGAATTCTAATGACAGTTTAGATGGCATTCTAAGTTGTAAAAAAACTATAAAACCCGACAGTAATTCGACCAAACGTTTAGAACTTATTCCACCTTGAAGATCCGGTGCGCGATATTTGACGAAGTCGTCAACGATGTTTTAAGAATTTTTATGAGTTCTGACGGCAGTTTTGAATAGAATTGTAAGAGTTGTAAAAGAAATTACAAGGGTTCAAAGAGATCCGACCAGCCGTTTAGAATTTATTCTACCTGGAGATTCGATAAGCAAAATTTGTAGATCTTGAACGACATTTTTGGGTTCTCGATAGCTGGAGGGTAGTTTTGGATGGCACTATAAGTTCTAAAAGAAATTACAAAAGTCGAAAGCGATCCCACCAACCGTTTAGAACTTATTCCTCCCTGAACATTCCGTGAGCGAAACTTAGCGAAGTCCCGAGCGAAATTTAATTAAGAGCTCTCAGGAGTTCTAATGATAATTTTGATGGCATTTTAAGTTCTAAAAGAAATTATAAAAGCCGACAACGATTAGACCAACCATTTAGAACTTATTTCACTTTAAAGATCCGGTGAGCGATATTTGGCGAAGTCCTGAACGAAGTTTAAAAATTTTCAGGAGTTCTGAGGGCAGTTTTGAATAGAATTGTAAGAGTTCTAAAAAAAATTATAAGAGTTGAAAGAGATTCGACCATCAGTTTAGAGTTTATTCCACTTGCAGATCTGATAAACGAAACAAAGAGTTCGCGGGAGCTCTGAGGGTAGTTTTGGTGTATACTCTAAGTTCTAAAAGAAAATACAAAAGTCGAAAACGATTCGACCAACCGTTTAGAACTTATTCCACTTTGAACGTCCGGTGAACGAAATTTGGTGAAGTCCTAAACATAATTTTATTAAGAGTTCTCAGGAGTTCTGATGGTATTTATTGCTGGCGTTCTAAGTTGTAAAAGAAATTATAAAAGCCGACAGGGATCCGACCAAACGTTTAGAACTTATTCCGTCTTGAAGATCCGGTGAGCGATATTTTTGTCAAAGTCCTGAACAAAGTTTTAAGACTTTTCAGGAGTTTTGAGAGCAGTTTTAAATAGAATGCTACGAGTTCTAAAGAAATTATAAAAGTCGAAAGAGTCTAGACAAACAGTTTAGAATATATTCATCTGGAGTTCCGATGAGCGAAATTTGAAGATCCTGAAAAAATTTTTTTTAAGAGTTCTCAAAAGTTCTGAGAGTAATTTTAGATGGAACAGTGCTAAAATACATTATAATGGTTGAAAACATCCTGAACAACTGTTTAGAACTCATTCCACCTTGAAAATGGGATGGCCGAAATTTGTGGATCCTCAATAAATTTTTTTTAAAAGTTCTCGGGAGTTTTGAGGGTAGTTTTTGAAGGCATACTAAGTTTTAAAAAAAATTATAAAATCCGACACGATCCGAATAACCGTTTAGAATTTATTCCACCTTGAAGATCCGGTGGTCGAAATTTGGGTATTCTGGTTGAATTTTTGTAGAGGTTTCGGGAAATCTGATGGTTTCGGATGATACTCTAAGTTCTAAAAGAAATTACAAAAGTCGAAAGCAATACAACCAACCGTTTAGAACTTATTCCACTTTGAACATCCGCTAAACGAAATTTCACTAAAAGCTCTCAGGAATTCTGATGTTAGTTTTTGATGGTATTGTAAGTTCTAAAAAGAAATTATATAAACTGACGGCGATCCGACCAACCGTTTAAAACTTACTCCACCTTGGAAATCCGTTGAGCGAAATTTGGATATCGTGAACGAAATTTTATTAAGAAGTTCTGATGGTTCTTATTGATGGCATTCTAAGTTGCAAAAGAAATTATAAAGCCAGTAGTGATCAGACCAAACGTTTAGAACTTATTCCACCTTGAAGATCCGGCGAACAAAATTTAGTGAACCCCTAAACGAAGTTTTAAGAGTTTTCAGTTCTGAAGGGAATTTAGAAAAGAATTCTAAGAGTTCTAAAGAAATTATAAGGGTCGTAAGAAATCAAACCAACGGTTTAGGATATATTCCATCTGGAGATCCATGAGAAAAATTTGACGGTCCTGAGCAAACCTTTTTAAAGAGTTTTCAGGAGTTCTGAGAACAGTTTTAGATGGAATTCTAAAAGATCTAAAAGAAAGTAAAAGAATTTAAACCGACCTAACCAACCGTTTAGAACTCGTTCTACCTCGAGCATCCGGTGAACAAAATCTGGCGACGACCTGAACGAAACTTTATTAAAAATTCTCAGGAGCCCTGGATTAAATTTTAAGAGTTCTAAAAATAATTGTCGAAAAAAATCTGACCAACCGTTTACAACTTATTTTATCTTGAAGATCCATTGAGCGAAGTTTGGCGAAGTACTGAACGAAGTTTTAAGAGTTTTCAAGAGCTTTGATGTCAGTTCTAACTAACATAAATTTTAATGGTTGAACCGACCAACGGTGTAGAACCTATTCCACCTTGAACATCCAGTGAACGAAATTTGGTGAAGTCCCGAACAAAATTTTATTATGAGCTCTCAGGAGTTCTGATGATAGTTTTTGAAAGCATTGTAAGTTGCAAAAGAAATTACAAAAGCCGGCAGCGATCAGACCAAACGTTTAGAACTTATTCCACCTTGAAGATCCTGTAAACAAAATTTAGTGAACCCCTGAACGAAGTTTTAAGAGATTTCAATAGCTCTGAGGGCAGTTTCTAATAGAATTCGAGTGCTCTAAAAGAAATTATGAAGGTCGAAAGAAATCCAAACAACTGCTTAGAATTTATTCCGGTGATCGAAATTTGGAGATCCTGAACGAAATTTTTTTAAGGGTTCTCAGGAGTTCTGGGGTAGTTTTGGACGGAACAATTATAAAAATCGACAGTGATGCGCGAAATTTCGCGAAGTCCTGAGAGCAGTTTTGAATAGTCTAATAGTTCCAAAAGAAATATAAGGGTTGAAAAAGATCTGACCAACCGTTTAGAATTTATTTCACCTGAAGATCCGTTAAGCAAAATTTGGAGATTCTGATCAAAATTTTTTTAAAAGATCTCGGAATTCTGAGGGTAGTTTTAATGGCACTATTATAAAAGTCGGTAGCGATCAGAGGTACCGTTTAGAACTTATTCCACTTTGAAGATCTGGCGAGGAAAATTTGGCGAAGTTATGAATGGAGTTTTAACAATTTTTAGGAGCTCTGAGGGTAGTTTGAAAAGAATTCTAAGAGTTCTAAAAAAAATTATAAGGGTTGAAGGATTCCAGACCAACCGTTTAGAACTTATTCCACATTGAAGATCCTGTAAGCGAAATTTAGAAATCCAGAACGATATTTTGAGTTCTCGGAAGATCTGAGGGAAATTTTGAATGACACTATTATAAAATCCGCAACGATCCGATCAAACGTTTAGAACTTATTCCACTTTAAAAATCCTATGAGCGATATTTGATCTCCTGAACGAAGTTTTAACAATTTTCAGGACCTCTGAGGGCAGTTTTGAATGGAATTCTAAGATATTGCATCAGGAAATCCGATGAGCCTTTGACGGACCTAAACAAATCTTTATAAAGAGTTCTGAGGGCAGTTTTAGATGGAATTCTAAGAGAATTAAAAGAAATTATAAGTCCTGAACGAAATTTGATTAAGAGTTCTCAAGAGTTCTGGATTAAATTTTAAGAATTCTAAAAATAAGGGTTGAAAGAAATCCGACTAAATGTTTAGAACCTGGAAATCCGATGAACGAAATTTGACAGTTTTGAACAAAATTTTATTATGAGCTCTTAGGAGTTCTGAGGCTTGTTCAGCAGCTTTTAGAGTTTATAATGCAATAAACAACATCAAGTTTAAAGAAAGGTTGATTTAAATATAAATCAAGCTAAGCGACTACACATCTTGAGAGCTTCTTACGTTCTAAACAACAAGTTACAGTAACCCCTTACTTACTCCCTCTACTACCCTTAGGTCTATAGACGCACGCAGAAGGCCTGTAATATTTTACACATCCTCCGGCGCGGCGGTACAACTTAACTTATCACTTCTTATTTCTAAAGGATACAATAATTGTATTGGGCGCCTAATTACGGTGCCATTCGCAATCTTAACGTAACAGGCACGCACTTTGCCATCACGGCCGTTTATAACGTCGTTCACCAACCCTAATTTCCACAATAACCGTCGCTTATCATTTCCATGTATTAATACGACATCCCCTTGCTTAATCGCACACTCACGCACATTCACGTTATGATGAGCTCCTCTTAATAATTGTAAATATTCTGCGCTCCATCTTTTCCAAAAGTAGTCGATAACGTTTGTTCTCTGCTTCCATAGCCTACGAATTTCATCTCCATTAATAACACGGTCAACAAAAGGAATAGTAGCCAAAGCGGGTCCCAATAAAAATGCGAAGGGTTAACGGCATTAAATCCATAGGTTCACTACCTAGGTATGTGAGCGGGCGGGCGTTTATTGTTGCTTCAACCTCGGTAATGAGTGTATTTAGTTGATCTAAATTTAGTAAAGAACGTCCTATCGTAGCCCTAAGGGCGTCTTATACACTTTTTACAAGTCGCTTGTAAAATCCTCCGTGCCAAGCCGCTCGCTCTATTATAAATTTCCACTTAATTTGGTGACTGTTTACAAACTCGATCAATTCTGTACTCGCCATCACTTCGTTTAAAGTCGATATTTCACGTGATATTCTTTTAAATGTTTTAGCGTTATCTGAGTAAATGACCTTAGGAATCCCTCTACGGGCAAAGAACCGTTTACATGCACTGATTGTAGACGCAACATCCATTTTCAAAACAATCTCTAGATGAAGTGCTCGTATAACGGCGCAGGTAAATAAAATCACATAACATGGCTTTGAATGATAACCATCTTTAAAGTACAACGGTCCGGAGAAGTCTAAACCTGTCACTTCAAAGGGCTTTGTTTGCTGTATTTGATCTCTAGGTAACGGCGCGAAAGGATGCGACCCTGACTTTCCACGAAGTCGTTTACAGATGACACATCTTGCTAAAACGGACTTTATTAATTGCCGTCCTCGTACAATCCAAAATCGTTTACGTAATTCGTAAAGTGTCGCATTAACACCACTATGATGAAGAGTTTTAATCATTACTAGAAGCGGTTTGTAGTCCCTACGGGACTACATTGAGCGCCTCTACTCGCTTTGTGGACCACTCTCTTTACGCCCCGCCCTCTCTGCGCCCCGCCCTCTCTGCGCCCGCCCTCTCTGCGCACCGGCCTCTCTACGCACCGTCCTCTCTGCGTCCCGCCCTCTCTGCGAATATAAATAAACTTTTAGTAATTATAAATGTGCATGAGGTGTAATGTTGAAACTGTGTGTTCTAAAAAGTGGTATATGCGCGGCATTTGATTTTTGAGTTATACATAAGAAAAGCTATGTATTTTATGTACACCCTTTGAATGAAAATGGAAATAAAGCTGTCGTGATAGTTATATTATTAAACGGCCTAAGTAACAACAAAAGTGATAGAAATCGAAGTCGACCCCAAACTGTTGTAGTTACAGTGCAAACCTATTAAATTGGGCATTCCGTATGATTTATTTATCCCAATAAATTTGAATGATTTTCACATATAAAATGAGACATAGTTGTGCACGTTTGAAAAGCATTTGGATTTCTGCAAAAGTACGTTAGACCATTATTAGAAAATATAATAATGTATCATGTGTGCAATGTAGAGAACTCGAAATACTTAAATGAACTGCGATATGCCCACAACTGCCAAATAAGAGGGCAATTTTTAAAAATAGACCGCGCATATTAATTTATTCTGTAAAGCGGCTATTATTTAAATTAGATACTAAATTAGATATTAAATTAATCTAGATTTCTATGTATAGCAAATGTTCTATGTTACATAAAGAAAAACATTGAATTCTATTATTTGACTATAGTCTGTGTATTAATCTGTTGTTGACGTGACCGGAATTAATTATACAAAATTTAATAAATGTTTTAGGGAAATACCGCAGTACCTGCTTTCAATCTGTTAACATTTCAGGTTTTAGAATACGGATTGTGTTTATTGACATATATTAGTAATTTCTCAGAAGCCTAATACGAATTTCGAAACCAACGCGATTTTCCACGTCTCTCTTACTGAAGCGCTCCGTGTTTTTAGAACGATCAACTTTAAACGTCCGAACCTTGCTTGATGCATAAGACAAATTGGCTTATTGCATATTGCAGGAAGAAGAAAACCGATTTCAGGTACAATTGTCAAATACAACAAAACACGGGCCATTGGCATACAAATTAAAAAATAATCATGAAAACGTAATTTTTTTGTTATAGGGATTTGAAAATCTATGCCTAGTGGCATTCTTATTTCCACAACTTCTCACATAGTAGAGAACGTATCTATAATCCACGATTCGGATAAAAATATGTAATCCATTATTTTAACATTTGTCACAAAAACTAATAAATATGAATCTCCTCTAAATACAGTAATGTATAAACAAACACCAAGCTCTAACATTAAGACATCAGTTTCTCTTAAGTTTTAGTTTTACAATAAATTATTTGTCCATGCAATATCGGTAGGTATGTAATAACAACATTGACGGTGAAATAAGTACCTATAAAAACATTAGTAATGTAATATTAAGTAAAAGTTTTTTTTTTTAATCACATACCTGGATATATTCAAGATGTCGATTAATAATAGCACAATTCATAATGAATTTTTTGAAATGCAGCCAATCAAATTGAACAATCTTTGAATAGCGCTATGGTTAGATAAACAATAATCCGAAACGTCAAATTAATGTCAAATGAATGACAAAGGTAATTGCTTTTAAAATTGTGGGCGCCATCTATTTGGACAGTGTTAATACTAAAATGCGCCAACATAATCCTTTATAGAGTGCCACCACCGTGTTCGTAACCTGCTTTTGACATTTCTCAAATAAATTACACAAATCGCAGTAACAGTTTTAAATAAAGATGTAGAGTTTATGATAGATGCAATATGTTTGGTACATATTAGAAAATTTGTTAAGGATCGTATACCAATTTTTGAAACCAACTCGAACGTCTGTTCATCAACGCAAATGTACCGGTTTTTAGTTCTGTGCATTGGGTTTTTAGAGCGTAAAATATTAAAGATTTTTAGTTTTTATACACATATAAGCGAATACGTACCTGTAAGTTGGACAATCTGTGAAAAGTAAACTTTGTAAATGTTTTTTGAGTAAATATAATTCACAAATTGTAGATTGTAGATCGCATTGAAGCATATGAAAGAAAGTGTTGGTTTATTTAATGCATATTGTTAAGTAAATGCTATTGCATGTTTTAAAAAGCAACACAAAATTAAATTAAAAAAATGAATTTGACTGGGAACCGAACCACCGGGGTTAGCATTCGTAAGCAGCGATGTTAGACTTGCGCCATCGAAGCGTTGTTCATTGAAATCGCATTGGTTGTATACTTACTATGCTAAGTGTAACATAAGAAATACATCGCTTTAGGAATAAATCACGGTCTATTGTAATTGTTCGGGCGATTCCGTAAACAAACGTCAAATGCAATAAAACATTATTTTTCAAATAAATAGCCCGTGTATATTAAAAAGCCATGTTGTTGTATACTAATAATCAATTATTGGAAGTATTACGTAATATTGGATGATTTATAATTTTAAATTTAACAAACTTAAAAAAATTGTGTCCTCATAGATTTTGAAGGTACATATTCGTTCGCTTCCGTCTGCTTTCGTTACCTGTGTTTGACATTTCTCGAGGTAATTATACAAATTTTAATACCTGTTTTAAGAAAATGCTATAGTACCAGCTTGCAAATCGTTAACAATTCAGGTTGTAGAATACGAATAGCGTTGTTTGGTATATATTAGATATTTTTTAACCGCCGAATACGAATTTTAGAAACCAACTCAATCTTTCTTCTCTCTCGTACCAATGCTAACGGAATAGTTGCCGACCTCGTCGCACGGGCCGTTCGGTTTTAAGATCGGAAATTTTGAGGATCCAAGCTTTTTAACACGTTTACGAATACGTCCCTTCAAATTAATCTTTTCCCGGAAAATCCTGATTTCTCCGCAAGTTATCGGTTTTCCGCCATAAAAACCGGCCTATCCTAAGCACGCAAAAATTCTCCACCTAACCACCACCCGTCCGCGCCCCCAACTCCGAAACCCAATAAGCGATCGATTTGCGCCTCTCAACTTTAACAAAAAGACGGGCGTACAAAACTTATAGTTAGTTAATAAATAGATTAGTAGTTTACTTAAATGTGCATTTTTCGATAGAATAACGGGATGCTTGAGGTCGAAATCTTTTCTTAAATTATGAAGACGTTCACCCAAATGCAGCAATTCATGTTTATCTAAGAAAGGGTTTAAAGTTGAAATACTCGATTTCCGTTCAATGCCCTGACCCTTTTGTAAGCTGTTAATCTCCGAATAATAAACTCCCGCTGAGCTTGCTTCAGCAAACATATTTCGGCTCTTTCAAATTCGTTTACGGTTAAGCTCTTCATTTCTTTATTATTTCTGGTTTTTAAATTTCCTATAAATCGTAAAACATATGCCGTTATCCGCACTAAACGATCAAAATCACTGTATCTGGAGGAATCTATAAATTGAATGCTACCTTTTATAGTGTCGTTAGTTAGTAAAGACATTTTCGATACTATATCTATCGTTGACGTAGCTGTCTCTATTGTATTATCTGGCCAGGTTTGTTCACTTTCTAAGATTTCAATAAATTCAGGGTTTTGTTTTCGATTATTGATTAAATGTGTTCGTATCACCGAATTTAAAAGAAACGGGCTACATGTAGCTCCGAATGTTACTCTATTCATACGATACGTTTCCAGTTCAATGTCGTTATTGTACCATAAAAATCGATGTGCGTCTTTATCGTCGGAATGTAAATAAATTTGTAGAAATGCTTTCTCAATGTCAGCCGTAATTCCGATCTCGGCTACACGAAAATTAAGCAAAATCTTAATTAAATCTGGACTTAAATTAGGCCCCTTTTCTAATAAGTCATTCAACGATTTTTGTCCCGGGGCCTGTGAAGACGCATCGAAAACCACTCGTAAACGCGTTGTTTGTTTATCTTCTCTAAAAACCGGCCTGTGTGGCATGTAGTAAACACGATCGCCATTTGTTTTTTCAGCATCACCGCGGGAAATTAACTCGGCATAATTATTATCCAACATTCCTTTGATAGCAGCGTTATATTCACAAATTTTGTTAATATTGGTCAATTTAAACTTTAACCTTTGAGCACGAATTCGGGCACTAATTAAATTATCATTTTCAATCACTGCATCCTCATTCTTCCACGGTAACGCTACTAAATATCGATCATCACATTTATGAACGTTATTTTTCAAAAAATTATCAAAAAATTTCTTATCGTCGTCTGCTTCTTTCGTTATACCTATTGTTTCCAAATCTCACATACTTTCAATCGCGGCTTCTGTTTTTATAACTGTCGCATGTAACACTGTTTGCAGATTTACTCCTATGGTTGTAGCATCAACTGGTATGGGGCCATGCAAAGCATAACCAAATTTCGTGTCCACCGCTACTAAACCTTTGTTTAGACGAATATTCTTTCCTGTCACTACTGTCCAGTAATTGTCTGCCCCAATAAGGATACTAATTCCATCAACAATTAACGCTCGATCTATATTAAACGGGATATTGTCAGCAAGCTGCAAGTTTTGATACTCTACCACGCTTTCTTTAGGTATATGTAAATCATCCATGCAAATTTCTGGAACTTCCACAGCCTCAATCGTTAAAATTTCATCTGTATATTGTCCCTTCAAAGTAATTAAAACGCGGTTGTAAAGCTTAGAGGGAATCGATGCACTATTTCCAAACGCGGCAATACGAACCCTATGTTGTCCAACTACAGGTAAATTTAATACCCTTGATAGATTCTCCTTAATAAATGAAAGTTGACTGCCGCCGTCCATAACTAATCTGATTAACTTCTTTGAATTTTCGTCAAAGGCATAAACACAAGCCGTTTGTAATAGCACATTTTTGTTTAGGTTTGTCATCAAACTGGACACCGACGGCGCCGAAGTGTTCATTGAACTCTCGCCTTTCGTTAATTTCATTGCAATACCTGTCTTCTCAGCGTTGTGTCTATCTTTACCTGGCTTAAAGCTTGGGTCGCACATTGTTGTAGCATGCCTACCGCTGCATTTCTTACATTTTAAGAATCTATTTTTACAATATTTAGCACTATGGTTATTTCTCGTACAACGGTAACAATTTCCTGCTGCCTTTGGAATTTCTTTCTTTCTTGCCAAAGGTACATCTGAGTCACACATTTCGCTTTTATGGTCTTTCTTGCAGAAAGCACAGCATTCAAGACGTTTGTTCGGCGTGACTAATAAACTAGACGCAGTTCCTTTGTAATGCGTTCTCCTTTCTGTTGGGAGCATCTTTTCCTTACAATCTGCATCGGGTATTAAAGCTTGTTCTAACGACTCGAGTTCATTTTTAAGAAACCGCAATAAATCCTTTACCTGGCGATCTGAATCTTCCTCTGACCTTAATGATGAACTTTCTAAATTATTCGTAATAATTTCTAGATGATTGGATGATTTCATTTTCATTTGTCGATAAAATCCTAAACGCAATTCCGTTGGCAACGACTTAATGAGAGTCGACTTTACGATTATGTTGTACTGAGAACTAGATACTTCTAATATTTCAAGAGCACGCATAGCTGAAGTAATTAGATTGTAATTCTTCCTTAAAGTACTTACGTCATTTTTAGATTTTACAGGTTCGATTTTCATAATGCTATCAATATATTGTTCAATTAGCCGTTCCCCATTTCCAAATTGATCTTTTAATATATTTAAAGCTTCTTCATAGAATGCTCCAGATGGAGGAAATCCCTCAATTGCTTCAGCGGCCCTTCCCGTGACATACATTCGCAGGTAGTTGAATCGATCTCCGTTCGTTAATTGTTGATTGTCGTGGATCATACTTCTGAATTGTTCCCAGAAAGGAAGCCAGCCCTTTGCAGTACCATCATACTTCGCTAACTGTACACGTTGAAGCTTCACTGACGTAAAGGACGGCCTACTTGCTTCGTTACTTACTGGTACCGTATTCGTTAAATTCGAGTCAACCTCTATCTGCGATTTTTCTGGGCATTTTAATCTAAATTCCAACTTAGACATCGTAGTTACAGCAACCTCTTCATATTCATACCTTTTCATTAACTCGTCCTCTAGATTTTCTTTAAGCAGAGGTTCAATTTGCTTATCAATTTCTTTCAGATTATCACTCGCAAGCTTTAACTTTGACATAGCTGTATAAATGTCTTCAACACTGAAACTACTTTCTAGCATAGAATTTATATTATTAACCGTTTTAGTTAAGTGCGTTCTACAAATTGTCCGTTTTACTTGTTCCATCATGAAGCCTCGATAGTATAGCCGTCTGTTAAATATTCGCGTTCCCGTTCCGTTATTTCGAATATTTACGTTAAAGCTCGTTTATATTTATCACCAGATCTTCCCGTGTTTCGGCACCAAAGTTTGATATAATGCAATAAACAACATCAAGTTTAAAGAAAGGTTTATTTAAATATAAATCAAGCTAAGCGACTACACATCTTGAGAGCTTCTTACGTTCTAAACAACAAGTTACAGTAACCCCTTACTTACTCCCTCTACTACCCTTAGGTCTATAGACGCACGCAGAAGGCCTGTAATATTTTACACAGAGTTTCTGCTTGCACCTTATCTGTACCCGATGCCTTACCATTTTTCAGATTCTTTAATGCAAATTCAAACTCATCTCTAAGTATAGAATATCCCAAGTCATCATTTTCAATGTATGATTCCTGTTCTATTGCTGTTAATTCCTCTCCTGAATATAAATTCCCCATATATTCCTGCCATCTAGCTACTTTCTCTACATTTTCTATAATGACATTTCCTCCCGTGTCCCTTATATTTTTGCTATATGGTTTTATATCCCTAAAATTCATTCTAATTAGTTTGTATGCTTCGCCTGTCTTTCCTATATCCATCTTAGTTTGTATCTCTTTGCACTTTTCATCAATCCGTTGTTCTTTAGCTTTCCTGCATTTGCGGTCAAAAGTCTGTTGCGGTATAATTGTTTTTCAAACAATTCTGTTCTGTAGATTTAACTTTTTTTTTCTAATGTCACGAACTCTAGAACTCGTCGAGAGAAATCCGATGGGCTATTCAGAACTCTTCGAGCTGGTCTTGAATTTTCCAAATTGTTCAATTTTTTTTTATTTATTTGAAAAAAATCAAAATATCTTTATATGCATTAGAATCTCCAGCATTCCTCAAAAGATATCGAATGCGCTACTCTGAACTATTTTATCATGAAGATGAGTGTGAGTTTAGCACCGCATCTTTTTGATATTTTAGAACTGTTAACCGCTGGACCTCTTTTTATGAGTATAAACGAATTCTTATACTCTTCAAAAGAAAGCTGTAACTCGAATCAAAACTATGAGAACTGAATTTGCGCTCGCACATGACAGTTTAAACAATTTGATGCATATTAAAACAAAAGTTTACGAAATGGGAAAACACAAATTCCAAAAACAATGAAAGATTAATTTAAATGAGAAATAAATAGCAACGCCGATGACATATATTCATGCAGTAATTCCATTTAGTGACGTATAGAAGAGCTCCATTACTTATGTAAGATGCATAACTACATCATTTATATATAACAAATACCAAGAATAAACAATGTGTTATTATGACTAATGCTTGCTTACTTCATTTTCAACTATGTGCTTAATATGCACAAACTACCTGAGGCGCGACTAATTCCTCCATTAATAATACATTATTCTCCAATACATGTGTCACTGACAAAGTGCTTCCAAGGTTATACTCACCAAATTTAGAAATCAAAGTTATTCGTATTTATTTTAGTAAGTTACTTGTTTTGCTTCTTTTCTATGCATAAAGCTAAAGCAATAACGTAGTTTTAAATAACGACAAGAATTAATAAAATTTCTCAATAATTATATTGTAAATGAATTTATATGGACACAAAAATAGCAATAATATTATCCCTAAAAATTGGACACAAGCAAAAATACATATTTTCATGAAATGAAATTCATTAATACCATTTTATTTTAAGGCGAATATTAAGTACCGTCTTAATTTGGTTTATGCGCTTTATAAAATTCAGATATACCGGAGAAGTCATTCGCGAAGGAAGTTTGGTGTACATTAAGATAGGAAGCTCGAAGAACTTTCGGGAAATCAGAGCTAGTCCTGAAAAGTCTGTAAAGTCCGAGGAAGTCCCGTAAAACCCAAAGAAGTCCGGGAAATCTGAGAAAGTCCCGGGAAGTCCGAGAAAGTCTCGGGAAATCATCGGAAGTCCTGGGAAGTCCGAGAAAGTCCCTGGAAGTCCCAAGAAGGAAGTTTTGGATGTAGGAGTCTGTTGTACACAATTTGCCTTTGGAAATAACCCCTCGCATACACCCTGCCCAGTAAATTCACATCACCGCTAATTTTAACACGTTCACTTAAGTTTGTGACATCTGTAAAGTTTCATAAAAGTACACCTCCTCTACAGTCCTATAGAAAAAGAAGTTAAGGGGGTTAAAATAAGGCGAACGAATAAACCACTCCCCATAACCAGGTCTTCGAATCCAGTAATTGAAATTAGACGGGTCAACTTGGCCCCCACTTTTTATTTTAAATTTTTTCTTTCTCGCGAATTATGCTCGTTTTGTGCTCAATTGTGCCGGTGTTTGTTTGAATTGTGCTCATTTGCTTATAACGACTAAGTTGAAAACAAATCCGGGGACCAGGTTGACCGCTAGCCCCCGCTTTTTTTGTTTTCCAATTTTTCTTAGGTCCATTGAATTGTGCTCGTTTTGTGCTCAATTGTGGCGGTGTTTGTTTCAATTGTGCTCGTATGCTTATATCGAAAAAATTGAAAACAAATTCGTGGGGCCAGGTTGACCGCTAGCCCTAAATTTTTTGAGTTTTCCAATTTTTCTTAAGTTCATTGAATTGTGCTCGTTTTATCCTCAATTGTGCCGGTGTTTGTTTGAATTGTGCCTACACACAAAACTGCGATATTCCAACCGTCGTCACGATCGAGAACATAAAATTCAGATTAGGAGGCTTAACAGCTTACTCAGGCTCTGAAATCGAGCAAAAAGATATACTTGGTCATTTTAAGTCCTACACTTATGGAATAAATAACAAATGGGAAATTTATGACGATCTCGCCAAAAAAAAAAAACAGTTTGTTCTAATACGAAACAAGTCTTGCCTCATTTGCTTTTTTGTACAATATAATAGGGATATCCTCTGTTATATTTAGTTTCTATAATAAAAACCTATATTTTGGTAGGTATCACAGTATGAAAATTTACGTTACACTGTGACTAAACCTAAGTCCACACAAGTCCCACTAACCTAACCTAACTCCGGACAACACTAGCTAACCTAACTCCTGACAAGTCCACATCCAACCTAGGTCGGAAGAAATTTCACCCTATGGGGCAATTTCACCCTATAGGACAATTTCACCCTAACCTGACATCCTACATATATCCGACATATCCGGACATATGTCGATGCGCACCCCTGCCCAGTTCGACCTAGGTCGGATTAAATCCGACCGCTTTTATTTTAATGATATTTGTATTTTTATCGTTGAAAACTGACTTTCGAAGTTTGTATTGTATAAGTTTGCTTATATTACATACGTTGCATATTAATTGTTCAACTGGTTTTGGGAATTTTATAGTATGCGTAAACAAAAGGCAAAATTTATTGGACTGAAACTCAGTTCAATAACTCAAAGATTGCAAGGGTGACTGTTAGAATGCCCCACCCCCGTCACCGTTGAATTGTTTCTCGGTATAAATAGTCGTGCACAATTAACGCAAACACAGGCGCAATCGAGCACAATTCAATAGACTAAGAAAAAATTTCAAAACTCAAAACAAAAACGGAACCTTAGCGGCCAACCTGGCAGTAGGCTTCGTGGATTTGGTAGGTTCACTTATGAGTACTAATCCCATAGGTGCCGGGTTTGATTCCCGACACGGATCGCTAAAAAATTTTAGGCGAGCATATTTCCCAAAAATGCGCCCTCCTTCGGATGGAGGTAAAACGTAAGTCCCGTGTGTAAAAACAACTGGGTTCCTGGCTAATGTAGTGTCTTCGGAAGGGGCATTAAAAAGCAAATGTAAGACCGCCGCAGCCCCGCGGATTTGTTTTGAAGGTTTTAGTTATAAGCAAAAGAGCACAATTCAAACAAACACCAGCACAATTGAGCACAAAACGAGCACAATTCAATGAACTTAAGAAAAATTGGAAAACAAAAAATGCGGGGGCTAGTGGTCAACCCAGTCCCCCGGATTTATTTTCAATTTTTTCGCTATAAGCGAATGAGCACAATTCAAACAAACTCCGGCACAATTGAGCACCAAACGTGCACAATTCAATGGACTGAAGAAAAATTGAAAAACTCAAAAAAAAAGCGGGGGCTAGCGGTCAACTTGGCCCCCGGCTTTGTTTTCAACTTAGTCGTTATAAGCAAATGAGCACAATTCAAACAACACCGGCACAATTGAGCACAAAACGAGCACAATTGGCGAGTCAGTTACCCTCAAAATTAATTGATCTCAAAAGAAAAGTGGTCGTCACAAGACTTACCTAAACTTTCTATTGATAATTGAACATTCAGTCGCTACTAGTTACCATCAAAGTGATGAAAAGGATCACGGCTATCCACAAAGCATCCTTCACTAAGCTTTCTTTGCATTAATTGCACCAGTATGGCACAGTTCATGTACTAGTACAGCCCATCAAAATGACAGCATTTTCAAAACAATAAGCTGTCTATCACAGAACAAAGCACTCCGTGTGCTTAGCTGGTTGTTTCACCAGTATGGAAGTCAGGTTCGATTCACAACCAGGCTCCTAAAAAAGCGCAGATTTTTGAAACAAATATCAACTGGTCTATCAGAGGTAAAATGCAGATCCGTGTTAATAGGTTACAAAGCAGGTATATAACCTCCATTTGGAATCCAGGATTCGCATTCAATGAACCAGCCGTTAAAAAATTTAGTGCGGATTTAATCAACAAAAAGTCTATCGCTCCTCGTTGTTGAAGTAAATGCAAGGTTCCGTTGTAATTAGGTACAAAGCAGGTTATAAATTAATTTTGGAAAGAAATGTGCATCTCAAGGCAAAGTTCAAAAAAGGTTGAAGCCGTAAAATTCAGATGGGGTATTCATGATGAAATCAAAGGACTAAAGTTTATCGTTAGCAATCCTCATAGTTAAAGTAATGCAAAGAATTAATTAGCTACCGGAACAAAAGATGAAAGAAGTAATTTTGAGCTAAAATCGAAGGATGTCACAATACAAGAAAAGTTACCATAAAATAATTTTTTGAAGCTCGTATATATATATCAACGGCAGCAGTCTTTTTTGTTTTCGATTGATTTGACATCAAGGCAAAGTTTTTCCGTTAGGCTAATCCGTGCGAATAAGAAAGGTAGTAAAGTAAGCAAAGAAAATTAGGCTGCACCGAGTACCGCAACAAAAAAAGAATCGAAAGAAGTAATGACGTGCCAGCTAAAAAAGTCGTAGAGTGGGATGGGTCACAAACAAAGAAAAAGGAAACCTGAAAAAAGGAAATTTATTTACACACCTATAGTTAAAACATGATACCAAAAAGAATATTTACAAAACCTTTGGTTAAAAAAACAGCATGATACAAAAAGAACATTTACTCAAAAATATATCCCAAAGGATTTACACAATAAAAAAAATCTACACATAGTTAATAATTTATCGAAAAAAAAATTAAATAGAATATATAGAAGCTGCTATCAGTCTGTATATATGAAAAATATTCAATAGAAGTATATACTTTTACATATTGTCATTAAGAAACTCATATCAAGTAACAACAATCAAGAAAAAACCATCTACACACGAAATGCATTTCACTGTTGCTGTAAAGAAAATGATTAGAAAAAAACATCACACGTAAAATAATAGTGTACTCTAAATTTTATATAGGAAACTGTGATAGTCAGCGTAACTCTGAACCTCTAAATAAATACTCAAGCAGTAAAAGTGATCGTCATAATCATCCTTCGATGATCCAGTAGCAAGTCCAACTTCAACACCTTCAATTGTGGGATGAGTAACATAACAAATACAGACCCAACTCTTCGGATGGAAGTCCTTGATGCCACGTAGAGTAAAAAACAGCCATTCTTATAACTTAGTATGAAGTTCCGATTTCAAGCTTATCGCAGCGTGAACTTGAAGGTTTTAATAATCCACAGTTGGATCATAACAACAACCCTTTGTAGCCGACATCTGTAAAATCACATGGCACGTAATTCTGTTGATTCGAATATATAGGACTCTCCTACTCGGTACATTTGACACTACAATTTAAAAATCGAGAAATTCACTAAAACTTTCCGTTATAAATATATTATGTAGCAGTATCTCTGAAGGGAGCGAAAATCATTTTTGTACCGTTTGATTGAATATGCCATTCCGAATGGACCTGCACCTTGAAGAAGTTCTAGATTAATAGAACGGGTAGAATGGCTTCCGCGTTCCAGTGAACTAAAGAGCCAAACTACAAGTTTAACAAAAAGTAGTAAGGTCTATAGTGAGGAACCAGACAAAGGCAGGTCCCCAAAATAAAGCAGCGGCTCGTTCGGTACTTAGATTGGCAGAGACCATAGGGATCGGTATGACATTCTAAGACACACTACCGCGGTGTGGAGAGCAGGGCGGCGCCGTGGCGTAGTTGGTATGCGTGTGACTACTAGGCACAAGATCCCGGGTTCGAATCCTGACACGGTCCGCTTGAAAAATGTTAGGCGAACATTTTTCACAAAAATACGCCCTCGTTCGGATGAGGGGTAAAATGGAGGTCCCGTGTGTGAGTGTTGTCACGCACCTTAAAGATCCCTACCTTGTTTGGAACAGCAAGGGTTCGGTAAAATTTAAAATTTTTCTGGTAAAATAAAACTTGCTTCCTGGCCAATGTAGTACCTTCTGGTGGAGCATTGGAAAATCACATATATGGCGTGGAAGGCAACTAGAAACCACCACATTACTTCCCAAGTACATAGCGTACTTAAAGTGTATTTAAGGTCCTCTGGGGTAAAAAATTCCGGAGGTAAAATAATCTCCCATTTGGATCTCCGGAAGGGAAGTACTTCGGAGGATGTGATCGGAAAATTTAGAAAAAGAATCGGGAACATTCTGCGAGTCGGAGAGTGGCATGTCAGAAGTATGAAGCAAATAGGTAAGCTGGATAACTTGAAAATTGAAATGGATAGGTTAGCACTAGACATACTAGCGATCAGCGAAGTTCAGTGGTTAGATACGGGGGATTTTTGTAGAGGAGACTTTAGGATAATTCGTACAGGATCAGAGCAACGAAATTCTGGTGTGGTGATAGTTAAGCGAAAAAAGATAGAGCACTGTGTAGAAAACTACTTACAAAGGAACAAAAAAGTACTCATGGTTAGATTAGAATCTAAACCGGTAAATACAGTAATAATACAAGTATACATGCCCACCTCTAGTCACAGTGAGGAAGAGGTAGAAACGATCTACAAAGATATAGAAGACATACTAAGATACGTTAAAGGACATAAAAGTTTAATAATTACGGGGGATTTTATTGCAGTGGTAGGTAAGGGCAGGGAGCGGTAGTAGGTTTATTTGGTTTAGGCACGAGAAACGACAGAGGAAATAGGTTGGTAGAATTTTGCGACAGGAACAATTTACCCATCACAAATACATTATTTCAACATCATGCTAGAAGACGATGCACGTGGAAGATTTCAGGGGATATAGGAAGAAACCAAATAGATTACATTCTTATTAGACAATGGTTTAGGAACCAAGCAAAAGACTGTAGAAGCTACCCAGATGCAGATATAGACACTGACCACAACATCGTAATTATGAAGACCGCTCTTAAATTTAAAAATCTAAAAAAAGGAACAGAAAAAGGCACTTTGACTTTAAGAAACTAAAAGATAAAGATATCCTCGAAAGATTTTTAAACAAAAGTCGAATGAATTGCTGAAAGATATCGGGAAAATATTTGATACTAAGGAAGTAGAAACAGAATGGAATAACATTAAATTCAGCTTAGACATGGCGGCCAGAGATACTCTGGGGAATACACAAAAAAGAAAATAACAAACCATGGATAACAAAGGATATTCTGAATTAAATAGAAGAAACACGAAAATACAAAAATAGATCAGACGAAATAGGAAAACAGATACAAAGCCATAAAATGGGAAATTATTCGCAAATGCGGGAAAGCTAAAGAACAATGGATTGATGAAAAGTGCAAAGAAGTACAAACTAAGATGAAAATAAGAAAGACAGACGAAGTTTTCAAACTAATTAGAATGAATTTTAAGGATATAAAACCGTATAGCAAAAATATAAGGGACGCATTATAGAAAATGCAGAGAAAGTTGTTAGATGGCAGGATTATATATATATATATCTTGTAAGTTATAAGTATGAGACAAGAAAGATACCCAAAGATTTCAAACGTAACATCATAGTCACTATACCAAAAAAGAGAGGCGCGGTAGATTGAAAATTTTCGAACAATAAGTTTGACAGCACACGTGTCAAAAATACCAACTAGAATGGAAAAATGAGCTGAAAAAATATTAGGAGAATATCAATTTGGATTTAAGCGAAACAGGGGAACACGGGAGGCTATTTTAGCTCTGAGAGTGATAATGGAGAAAACAATTGAAATAGGGGAAAGCGTGTATATAGGGTTTGTAGATTGGAAAAAGCATTCGACAATGTAAAATGGAAAAAATGTTGGAAATACTCAAAAATATAGGAATGAGTTTTAGGGATAGACGAATAATACATAGATTATACAAAGAACAAACAGCCGTAATAGAATTAGAGCAGGAACTTAGAGGGGTAAATATGTGAGACAGGGACGTGCCCTATCCCGATTAATTTTTAACTTGTACATCGAAGAGGCAATGAATACTGTCAAATGCAGAAAGACGTTGGGAATTACTATGCAGGGACAAAAGATTGATATGCTTAGATTAGCAGATGATATAGGGGTATTAGCATCTAGCAAGGAAGAATTAGAAGCTGCTCTTAATGAAATGGAAACAGTTCTAACAGAGATACGGTATGAAAATTAACAAAAATAAAAACTAAACTACTAGTATGTAAAGGAGAGGAAAATAAATAAAAAAAAGAATACAAATAGGTAACGAGAACTTACAAGATGTTAAGGATTTCTGCTACATAGGAAGACAAATAACGCGAGATGGGAAAAGCGCAAAAGATGTAAAACAAAGATTAGCACAAGGTCGTGCTACATTTAATAAGAAAAAGCAACTACTGTGTTCAAAGACAACAAACATAGAAACAAGGAAAAAATTGCTTAAAACATGTGTGTGGAGCACAGCACTGTACGGTTGTGAAACTTGTACAGTAGGAGAAGCGGACGGGAAAAGATAGAAACCTTTCAAATGTGGTGCTACAAACGTATGATGAAGATATCATAGACAGAAAAAGTTAAGAACAAAGAGATGCTAGAAATGATAGGGAAAGAAAGAAATATGTGGAAAACAGTAAAAAATAGGAGAGGTAGGATGATAGACCACATACTAAGGCATGAGGGAATAATGCGAAATATATTAAAAGCAGAGATATGAAAAAAGAGAGGTAGAGGTAGACCTAGGTTGTACACAGATAGTTAAAGATGTAGGCTGTGGAAATTTCAGGGAAATGTGTAGACTAGTTCAGAATAGAAATCAATGGAGGTACGCATCCAACAAGTTCCAAGAGCGAAAATCTAACAACAAAAAAAATAATTGTACTTAAACGTGGTAATTATTGTAAACAACTACAGGTGTTGGTTTTGCAATATTCTCAACTAATGTTAATTGTGCGATGGCATTTACTGGAAAATTATTCATTCGAAAATGTCTAAGTGTTGGGGGCAGTCACAGGCTGCTTAACTCCATTCACGTACTACTAAATCTCGGTAAAATAGGACATATAATTAGGAAACAACATAAGGGAAACCGAGCTGTATCCAAGCTGTGGAAATTTTCAGGAAATGTGTAGGCTAGTTCAGAATAGAAATAAGCGGAGGTACGCGTCCAACCAGTTTCAAAACGATAAACCTTGTTGGAAAGAATATATTGGAAAACTGTTAATTCAGCAAAAGTTCGAGTGTTGGGGATCTTGGTAGCCGCAAGCTGCTTAAACCCCTTCACATACCACTGAATATCGGAGAAATAGGGTATATATTTTCTATTCGTAGTATTCCTACTGCTCAGTCCTTGCTCTCTCTTGAGTTCTCTCACCATCAACGTGCTATCAACTGCTGCCATGTTAACGGAGAATCATTGCCTTCGCACTTTGACCATTTTCGTTACGCTTGTGTACATTATACAGCGGTATCGGAAAGTTGGTTGAAGCATACACTACCTGACGTTCTTGTTCACCTACAGGAGTACAAAATTCTTAGAAACGATAGTACAGGGAAGGGTGGTGGAGAAGTTGCCATCTATGTCAGATCTGACCTCAAATGCAAAGTTGTTGCACATTCTCTAAGTAGGTATCGGGCTAGACTAGAATATCTCTTTATAGAAATTAATGACCGATCCGTTAAATTATTCGTTGGAATTGTGAATGGCCCGCCTCAAATTCGCCACTTCATTGACATTGAAAAGGTGCTATTTGATCTATTGCCTTACTACTCTAAAATAATACTTCTTGGGGATTTGAATGCTAATCTTCTGCATAATAGGAATGATGTTCGACAGATAAAAGCTATTTTTGAGTCATGTAATCTAAGCATTTTATCTTTTAAGCCAACACACAATCTTGTATCCCTGTCTCATGAATCGCATACCACTATTGACTACATCTGTGTCTCTAATAAAAATAAGGCTCTTAATTTTGGTCAAATTCCTGTTGTTGAAATCTCGAAACAAGATATTTTATTTGTCTCTTATGCTATTAAATTTCCCAAATTTGTTTTTCTCTGATAAGATACAGTAACTTATAAATGTTGTTCTCGAGGCTCTTAAATCTGATGTTCATCTTTTACCTTGGGATGAAATCGATAACCTTCACACGGTAGATGAGCAAGTGGAAAGGTTCAATGCTTTAGTTAATACAGTTTACGATACCCACGTCCCATACAGAACCGCCAGAGTCACTAGACCAAAGTCCCCATGGATGTCCGAACAAATAAAAACTCATGCGTAGACGCTGCTCACTCCTACTTTAAGCGATCTAGAACTGAACAAAATTGTGGACGCGTTATAAATTCTTTAGGAATCAAACTAAACTAGCAATTAGGAATGCAAAAATGCGTCATTTTTAAACTATTTCGTCAAAACCAAATTTATCCTGGACATGGAGAGAATTAAAATCCTTACGCTTTGGCAAGGTAAATAATGCTGTTCCTGTTAATTTTTGTTTAGATTCTTTAAACACATTTTTTACTCAATATCCAGTATTAGATCTTCACGTGTCCGTGAAGCTATTTTGCTAATATACTGGATTCTCCACCTGCACATGTTCCTAGATTTAATTTTCTTGAAGTCTTGTCTAATGTCGTCTTGGATTCTATTCTTCGCATAAAGTCTAATGCCTCTGGACCAGATTATATTTCACTGCGTATGTTGAACTATATAACCTCTTCTTTTCTTGCAAGCTTCGCTTCCTTTGTAAATACTTCTTTTCGCACCAACACTTTCCCTAATATTTGGATGCAGGCTTCGTTTGTCCTTTACGCAAGAAACCGTGTCCGTCTACTTTTAGTTATTACCGTCCAATAAGTAAGTCTACATAATCTGTCAAAGTCACTTGAATATATTGTAGCACACCAGGTTACTGCATACTTGCAAGAAAACTTTCTCTTTGATACTTATCAATCAGGTTTTCGCAAAGGGCATAGTACCTGCTCAGCATTGCTTCGGGTAGTTGATGATACGAGAGACACTATGGACAATAAACATATTACTATTTTTATTTTAATTGATTTTAGCTTAGCTTTTAATAGTGTCAATTTTAAAATTCTCCCCAGCAACTTATCTCTTTCTAGAGTTCAATGGTTTCTCTCGTACCTTAGTGGCCGCAGGCAACAAATTATTTCTGTTGGTGAGAAGCCCTTCTTCAATTGGGCGGAACTAAAAGCAGGTGTTACACAGGGAAGTGTTTTAGGTCCTCTCCTATTTAGTTTATATATCTAAGACTTATCACAGTTCCTTCTTCATTCCCGTTACCACTGTTATGCAGATGATATTCAATTATACTTACATTTTCAGCCCAATAACATCACCTCCTCGTTTATTAAAGTAAATGAAGCTTTCTCAAACATTTTCAGGTACAGTAGAAATAACGGACTTGCAATTAATCCATCCAAGTGTAAAGCTATCCTTGTCGGATCCCCAAAAATGCTTCGAAAAATTGATTTAAATATCGCTCCGTCGCTGAGCCTTGGCATGGATATTGTAGAACTTTTAGATTGTGTTAAGAACCTTGGGTTTATTATTGACCAACAATTGAGTCTGAAAAATCAAGTAACGCATACGTGTCGTATAATATTTGGTGCGCTGTATTCATTAAATCGTCTAAAAAGGTTTATGCCTATTAAACTTAAGGTACAACTACTACAAAGCTTGATTCTGCACATATTTCGAATATTGTGATATTATTTACATAAGTGCTTCAACTGAGCGTGGTGAAAGACTTCAAAGAACACAAAATAGTGTGTTCGTTTTATTCATAGTCTAAAGAAGCGCGATCATGTAACTTCACTCTACATAGACATACGATGGCTTAAGCTTAGTAAGAAAACTCCATATGGCTATTTTTCTTTACAAACTCTTCTCTACTAAAAATCCACGTTACTTATTACAAAATTCTCTCCTCTATCTAACCGTCATAATACGAGACATAATGATCTGTTGGCCATCCCTATGCATCAGACCCAGATCTTTTACCGATCTATTCATGTTGCTGGCACTCTTCTTCGGAACTCAATACCGCTAAACGTTCGACATGCCCCCACAAGTTTTAGTTTTCGCAGACTCTTCCTTGAACTTCTTCTATCGATCGATGTGTAATAAAATTTATATTTTGCTATAGCCTTTACTTACTTCTATCATTGGCTCTACTTACTGTATGTCTGATTGTGTAATTGAATGCGTAATTGAAATTTTGTTTCTTCGTATTACAAATATATGATTTACTTTGTGCTATTACTTTCGAGTTAAGTGGTAGACGGAGCCCGATGGCTCCAATCTCGCTTGTGGATGTCAGCGTATTATTAACTAAATCTAATTTATTTTTAGTTACAGTCTTAATTTTTTTTGTTAAGTTCTTTATTATTAATAAAGTCGAACATAGATACATACATTCCAGAAATATTTTTAGGTGAGTGTGCGCGCGCGCGCGTGAGTGAGTGGAAGGCGTGCATGCGTGCGTACACGTGCGTGCATGGGTCCGTGTGTTGGTCCAGTTTTTAGCAAGTTCGAAATTAATCCAAACAAAAAAATTCACAAGCAAATAATTTAAAAAGGTCACGAAGACATTCTCTCAACTTATTTCGTATTTATCGAGGTCCATCAAAACAGAAATAGCAAAGTTATTATTCAAACAAAGACACATTATGGGAAAAACAGCATACATTTTGTGCTTTCGAATGGTTTTACGCGACATATATAGTTACTAAAGGATGTTTGTAAAACTAAAAGCAGTTAAAATGTTATACCTAGGCGCTATCGTTTTACACAGCTTATATAATGTATGAACGTTCCAAAGCTGAAACAATACCCCAAAAAAACATCATATTAAAAAAATCACACAGGAAATAATTACTTATATGGTAATAAGCTGATAAACACAAAACAGGAAGAAAATTCCAAGCTTCTATAGCATTGAAAAGTTCTTGAGAAATAAACTACAAGTGTACGAACTCGATAATCTTACACAATTATACGTAGAACATTCACAACAATTAAAAAATACATTCCAGGTAATTAAATGAAAATGTTATGCAACCATACACGTTCGAAAACTACAGACTTTAATAAGAATTTTGTACAGTTTGTAAGCAAACTTGTGTGGGCGTCACTTAACCATAGTTAAAAATGAAGAAGGAGGCCCTTTTAAAAAAAACACAAAATTAGACTAAAATTACCAAACTCTGTCTTCTAAAAATTCTTACATGAAAAATATTAGTCCTTTTAAACTTGATAAACCAAAAACAAGTTAAAAAATACGATATACATTTAAATAATAAATAAGATAACAGGTGTGTTTGTTTGTTTGTTTATTTATTGTTTTACACTATTCCTGGGACAAAGGCCTAACCTAGTGAATATGAACATAAATTACAATAAATTTGCAATATAAAAATACTGTGTATTTATAGGTTATAATAGGTGTTAGAAAGGTCAAATAATTAGTTATTGCAGGGTAGCTCATGTATATAAGGGTCAAGAAGAGTTTGAGACGTTGTTCCGAAAGATAGGATAAGAATTTACCAATTTTCATTAAATATTAGAGTTAATTGTACATAGTTGTAAATTCATTTTAAATATCAATTACAATTAGGTAGGAAACGTAATTTCGTGAAGCATAGTTTCATAAATATGTAAGAAATGTAAGTTCCGTAAAGCGTAGTTTAGATTTTAAAATGAAATAGCGTGTAAATGTGTTAATACGAAAGCTTTTATGTTTATAGCATAAAAAGCGATAATGGAAGAGGTTGTATTTATTTAGTAACGCATATTCAAAGCGTGATTTATTTATTTGTGTAACTTAGGGTAATATAAAGCGGGCACATGTATAATATTTCTAGAAAGGTTTAGCATTGTAAACAGGTTCTTTGTATCGAGTTTAAAGCTTGTCAACAAGTAATAGAATTCCTGAAAAAAGACCGTTGAGAAACAAACACAGGTCTATGTTAGATAAAATGTTGCACGCTACGTGCGAAAACTGATCGATAATATAAAAAAACTGTATTTTACATGAAGTAGCAAAGAAGGGGGATAGCATATGGTTAGTGATCATTGACTTTGAAACGTCTGTTAGACCAGGAAATTTAAAGGCAAATAAGCGAGACAGAGACGCGATGTGTTTTCTGAAGATATTGGTTGGAAAGGGAATCAGAAATCTAATAGAGGGTTGCAAACAGGGTACGATTATTAGATTAGGTGAATAAAAGCAAGATAGACGATAGCATCGATCGGTTAGGTAGAACAGAGCTTATGAATAGGGGTGATAGAAACAACAAGATATAACATACGGGTTAGACGAACATAAGAGAAAGGCACAACGAATGTTGAAAATTAAGAAAGGAAAAGACAAAAGATGGAAGATTTTAAATGCAGATAAGAGGGAAATGACAGATATACACGTGCATTAGAGGCGTATTTTGGAAGCTAGATTGGTTTGCTGTTATCGGGAGATTTCGCGGAAAGTGACAGCCGTTGACAATTTTGATGAGGGTTTCTTCGTAAAACGATTGTTTGTAACTGAAAATTCCAATATTTTTGCGATGGCTTTGAAAATTTTACGTAGAATAACTCAAATTGTAATGGTTAGTTTGTGGAATTGAGCGACCGTTTGTTGTTGTAAAAGCGTTTTGAAAATGTTACTAAGAAAGTGTGTTATAAGGGTAGTGATAATAGATTCAAAGAGGCAGTTTGGGAGACTATATAAACTCAGAGGAGGTGGTAAACGCTCTCTTTTCCTTTCGATTTTCAACCAAGCTGCATACAAGCGTAAATGTAAGTGAGTTTAGATTTTATTAAAATTTAATATGCACAAGTTGGTGCAAAGTTAGACGGCTATTGTGAAGTATATAAAATCCTGTTAATAATCGAAGCTGAAAGCAAAGTAAGTAGAATTTTTACTACTTGTGGTTGGAGGCGTTTGCTATATTCTGGGTACAAATCAAGTATGTGGATGGACCAGTAGCAGATGTACGGGAGCATGGAAGTACCGTGCATTAGCAGCTGAGAAATCTGGGTAGAAGCGGGCAGTTCCGGATGGTGAGAGGCCACCTGGAGTAATTTTTAACCGTGCAGTCAAGTGGGATGACTACGTTGGAGATGGTTTCCACGTAGAGAGCTGGTGGTGCTACAATCCAGGTAATTAAACCTTTGTAAAACTTTTGCTTATTGTGATTTTGTGGGTGATTATGACAATTTGGTGATTATTGGGGTATTTTATAGTATTGTAAGGGCATTTTATTTGGTGATTTACCTTGAGAAAGGAGTATATGAAACTTTATTTATGTACTATTTGGTAGTATAAAATGAAGGTGTAATTTTGGCTTTTTGTACAAATTTAAAGGGTTTTTGGTAATTTCAGTGCCGTAGTCAGCACATAGGTAAAGAAAGGTTTTTACTATGAGCTCGTATTAGACCTGGGGGTTTAAAGTTAAGTTTGGGGATAAGCTCAGTTACTTTTGCTTAATTATTGATGTAATTAGAAAAATTTCCAAATTATTTTATTTAAAGTGACTTCTTTCAAAATTGATAATATTTATTAAATATTCAAGATGTATCAGGAATGTAAAACCGAAAATTTTGAATAGCAAGTTGATGTTCAAATAAAATGTGATGTACTTTTGGAGGTCAACTTTTATTTATTTAAATAGTAGGGTAGGATTTTCAGAGGACAAATGAGCAGCCGTGGCGAATATCCCTGAGTAAGCTGAAGGTTTTGGCGTCCGAATTGAAAGCATCTTCAGAGGGTATTGTTATATGAATTGCAAGTGTAGGTGGTAGGACTTCATCTTCAGGTAAGTGCAGGTATTTGTGACAACACAAAATTTTAAGGCGTTCCATCCAGGTAACCTACAAAGAATTATGACGGTCCAACGCTGGGGCTCGATGATTTCCAGGGTAAGCTTCACAGAAATATATATTTCAATTTCCGATGCAGTACGTTGATAATCCTGAGTGTCTTTCCCTTATCGGCGGGTTAATCTTGGGCTGTAGGCAGAGAAGTTGGTGTGCAGTGTAGTGTTGTGGAGGTGGGGATATTGGCGTGGGGGAATACTATTATTGGACGGGGGGTTTCGTAATAAGAATTTCAATTAGGAAATGGTCAAATTGGAGGGTATAGTTAGTTGCGAGGAAATTGATGCTAGGTAGTGGGGTAAAATGATCAAGTTGGATTGCGTGTTTTATGTGGTTTTGGTGATGAATGGAGTTGGGGCATAAGTATATTAAGTGGTGGGGGGTTTCAGTAATGTTTTGGTTCGAGTAGGGACAGCAAGGAGAGAGGATTAGTTGGAAGGAGTGTAATTTTTGTCAGAATTTGCGGTGTTCGGTCAGGAATTGAATAGTGGATTGGTTGAAGTAGTGGATATGTTCGGGGATGTTCGTTATATCTGGGAAAATGTCGGGTGTATGTCTACGTGTAACTTCGTTGTCCCATTGGTCTTGCCAGCTGTGCATTAGAGATTCAGTAATTAAGTTGTTTATGTTTGTCATTGTCGTTGTTTCGTATTCTGTGGGTTGTAAGGTGCGATCATGTAATTGTATTGGTCTTCTTTTCTTTAGGTTTCGAAGTTGTACTTTGGAGTGAAGCAGGATTTTTACGGATGGTTGTTTCAAAATTGTATATAGTGCTGAAGTGGGGGATATTCTGACGGCTCTTGTGGAAAATGGTAGGAAAGGTTTTATAATTGGATTAAGATTGTTACGTTTATTTTCAGCGTAAATTAATTCTAATCATTTTCAACTCAAACCCTTTTGCTTTTACAACGAAAATTAATTCCGTAAATTTAAAATAACCCTGTCTGTTGTTAATTCATTTACCTGTTGTATAAATTCGATTTGTATTGTTAAACCCTTGGGATACTTAATAATAAATACTTTTTCTAAGAATTCCTTAACGTAAAATTTACGCCATAATTAGATAAACGATAACGTTGTTCAAAGTATCCGATAATTAATTTTTATGTGTTTCCCATTGAAAGAATTCGTCGAATTAGAACTGGGTATTATTTCAATTAACTCAGGTTTTTCCAGTTTTGAAGCCTTAACAATGATATTAATGTGAGCTCTGGTTCTTGGTTAAACGAAATGAATATTCACTTGTCTTTCAACTTACAAGACGACAACATCCTGTTCTGATTTTCTTCGTTTCGTTCGTTATAAACACTTCGAGCATGCCCTACAGCGTAGTGAGTATTTAGGGTTTTTATAAAATGGTACGTTTCGACAATAATAAATTAATCGTTACTTGTAATTGCTCAAGCTTTCTTCCGGTCTTAAAGTCACGATGATGGGTCATCCCTGGTTGTAACGGGAGGCCAAAGGCGTTCTTTATGGTGGTAGGCCTTCCCTATCCGTTGCTGTGGATCAGCTACTGACTCAACTCCGACGTCAACAACTCTAGGGTGAGTGTTGTTTTTTGTCTTCCCTAATTACGTTGGGGCCATATTGATTGGGAGTCCGCTATGCAAGTAGAAGCATTTCCAAATGTAAGTCGCCTATACAAAAATTTGTGAAGAACTATTTTGGGATTTATTGCCGTTATACTGAGAACTATTTATGGTATTTATTGCCGTTATAGTGAGGCATTACTGTTGGGTTCCACAGAACTAAAAAAATATATAGTAATTGAGGAAGTGAAAATGAGTTAAAGACTTGCTGACGCCGTTGAAAATGTTGTTGCCATTCTTATGTATAAATTTAATTTTAGATTTACTATACTGATTAAGAGCTGTTGGTTTTAGGTGGGAACTTTTGTTAGTTTCTTATTTTTGGTTGAATCTTAATCTAGGGAGTAACCTAAAACCGGCGGCTCACCAAGTAAAAATGATCTTTTGTGTTGTATTTTTTTGCTAGGGTTACTGTGTACATATTTTGTTTAATTATAGGTTTCTTTTTTGATAGGTTTTGTTTTAAGTATGAATGCGTGAGTGTATATTTGTTTCTATTTTTATTTCAAGCCTCCCTTAATTTTTTTCTTTTGGTATAATACCGCGCCCCCTCGCCGATTGAGCCCGGTCATACTTTTTTTGTTTTTTTTTGTAGGCTACGTCACATGCACGTAGCAAGGTTTCTGCGGGAATGAGGTGTTGCAAGGGGGTACCAGGAGTCTATTGCATAACTTAGGACGAGAATTATAATTTGCTGTAGGATTAGTTTACGGGTGGGGCCAGGCAGTTCAATGGATTTTGGTAGGGAATGATGTATATTATTAAGGATTGATTTGGTTTTAGATCGGAGATATGATAGATGAGCGTACATTTTAAGTTTTGTTTTGACTTGGATTCCAAGGTACGTGGTTGATTCGGATAGCGGGTTAAAGGTGTGTTAAATATGTGGTTAGTGGGGGCGCGCTGGAGATGTCTTTTAAGTAATAGGATTTTGGATTTAGCTGGTGATAAGGGTTGTTTGTTTAGTAAGGACCAGGATTCGATTTTTTTGATCAGGAGACGGGCAGTGTTCTCTAAGGATCTGCGGGAGTTTCCATGTACGAGGTAGGTTAGGTCATCAGCATAGGCGAAAGTAGAAATATTAGGGATGTCGAGGTTTAGGAGGGGGTTTATAGAAAGGTTCCATAGCATGGGTGAGAGGACCGATCCTCGCGGACAGGCCTGAGATAGAGGTTTGGTGATGGAAAAGTAGCTGGAGTTTAGGTTTGCAGAACGTTAGTGTAGGTAGGATTTTAGTATTTTGTATATATTTCGAGGAAGTTGGCTTTTTGAATTTGTAAGACGACATTGGACCACCATGGCAGATCAAAGGCAGATTGGAAGTCAAGGAAAATTGCTATTACATATTTGAAGGGAGATGTCTGGACTGTGGTGATTAGGGATCGGATGGTGTCCTCGGCACTATGTCCGGGACGGAATCCACGTTGGTTGTCATAAAGGAGGGAGTGTTTATCTATATGAGAGTTAATCTTCTGGATAAGGATACGCTCTAGGATTTTACCAATTGTGGGGAGAAGTGCTATGGGGCGGTAGAATTTTGGGTGTTCAAGAGATTTGCTGGGTTTTAATAGGAGGGTAATAGAAACTTTTTTGAGGATATTCGGGAAAGTACCGGGACATTGGCGTGTTCGTTGATTATAGTCATGTAGTGTTGTTTTTTGGTATTTGTTATCAGTGCTTTGTACTAACTCCTTGCTGTTTTGTATTCGTGTGTAAGTACGTCAACGTTGTTGTGCTGTCTGCGTTGGTGTCGTACTTTGCTCAGTGTGTAGTATTTGTGTGGGATGGTGTCTTTAGCTGCGTTATGTATGTTCGTGATAATAGTGGTGGCGAGGGAGTTGGGGTCGGTATTTTTGTATGTGCTTGATGGGAAGATGGGGGTATTTTTATTGAGGTTGGTTGGGATTTTCTGCCAGTTGGCTTTACGGGTATTGTAGGATGGGGTTTTATAAAAGGTTCGTGGTGGAAGATTTTGTAGTATTTTGAAAGTTAAAGGATTGTGATCACTGGTTTGAATTATGTGGGATATTTTCCAAGCGGAGATGATATTGGCGGCGGATGAGGTGGCGAGTGTTACATCAGTATTGGATTGGTGGTTAGAGGATTCTCATGTTGGGATATGGCAGGGGGTGTTTATGATTTGTAACTTATGCTGGAAGATAAGGGAGCCTCGTTCGTTAGTAGTGTCGTTGTGCCATAGGGTTGATCGTGCGTTGGCGTCTGTGCATATAATTATGGGTAGGTGTATAATAACATTAAGAGCGTTATCTAGTTGCTGTAAGTGAGTGTTGATGTCTTGTCCGTATTGAAAGTAGGAGTAGATTAGGTATAAGGTGCCAAATTTCCAATAAAGTTCTATTATTGTAGTTTAGTATGTGGAAAAAGATGGTAAGTAGGGGGCATCTATTGTAGGGTCTGTGATGGTAATGGCGGAAGTGAGGTTAGGGTCAGTTGGGGTGGGATGGTTGTATAATCTAGCGTATGGTAGAAGTGATAGGATTTTGTTATTGATAAGGTGGGGTTCTTGTAATAGGGCAATGGAGATGTGATTTTTAGGAAGTGTTTTAATAAATTCCACGGTAGCTGCTCGGGAATGTTGAAGGTTAACTTGAACTGCATGAAGGGAAAGTTGGTTACGGGGAGAGTCAAACGTCCGTCTTCTCTGTAGGGGTTTAAAGTCCATAATCAATACGTCTTTTTGTAATCTCAAGTAGTTGTTTTTATATGGGGCATTCGGGGTTAGTCACCATGTGGTCGGGCGGTCTGTTAATGTCGGGGCGGCTGTCGTATGTTGGGTGCGGTCTCTTATGGTATGAAGTCCTGCGCACCTTCCACAGGATACTTGAAAGCGGCAGACTTTCACCGAGTGGTCGGATCTTTGGCAATTATAACACCTGGTAACGGACACTAGGTCTCGGGTGCGGCAGACCTTGTATCCTATTGTTGGTCAGTATTGATCTAAGTTGGAGGGGGGGGGGCGTGTATTATTAAATTGTCTGAGTTGTCTGTCTTTGGTCTACGTACTGCAACTGAAATTTCTTGTGTATGTATGTCTTCAGGTATGAGGTTATGTAGGGAGTTTTGGGTGTAAATGTAGTTTTTTGCGTCCGTGTTTGAAGTTTCCTTGTCCAAGTCAAAGATGATTAGATGGGGTTGTTTAGGAGTTGGGACATGGACAGAGCAGGATTTCTGATTGAAGGTTGTGATTAATTTTATATCGGAGGACTTGTCGGTAAGGATGGTGGCGACTGCGGATTTAGTGGGTCGGATATTTCCGATATTGAGATTGGGAAGGGACGGCTGTAGGTTTGTTTTATAATTTTTAATAAGGCAGAGGGTGTCGTGTCGGTTGTGGTAGGTTTTAATGTAAGTAGTTTGGAAGGTAGTCTTGTTGGGGGTGCGTGTTGAGAAGTTGGTTTGTGTAAGGTTGCTGTTGCGTACGTAATTAGTGTGTTGATTGATGTGGATGGTTGTATGTTTGTGGAGGAGGGTTGGTGTGTACTTATCTGAAGAATATTCTCTATATTCTTCTCTGCCGATTGTAGCTTATTGGTCGTAATCTCGTTCAGGTGGACGACTTCATTGGCGAAAAGGGTCAATTCCTCAAACTTAGCTTTAAGGTACGTCACGTTCGCTTTACTTATCTTATTGCTATCTTTCAGTACATACTCAATGATATCAGTTTGATGTCGCTTATTTTGCGCATAATGGAGACAGTCAGATGTTCAGATGCAGGATCGTCTTCTTTTCTCGGTCTCTTAGATTTTTGTGCCGAGGTGTTCAGCTTATGGATGAGGATCGCGCACGGTGTGGTGGAGAGTGCACCATGGCTCCACTGATGGTGGCGGTGGAGGTGCTGGTGGTGACAGAGTTATTAAGTTGTATGATGTAATAGTTCTATGTGCTGTTAACCTTGTTTGTTAATCCGATTTATCGTTATCTATGAGCATGTGGTGTCCAAGTTGTTGTTTGTTGGCGTTTTAGTACCTAGATGTTCGTAAATTTGAAGTTGATTTAATTAAAGTACTTGTTTCCAGAGCTAATTTGTGCTAGTTACTGCTGATTTTGGGGTTGTAACTATATCTGAATGACTAAATATGCTTATATATGAGGCGCCGTTTGTGTCTATATTAAAAACTGAAATATATATATTTTTTCTAATATATATGTAAAATATTTTGTAATATATATTTTTCAAATATATATATATATATATATATATATATATATATAAAATATATATATATATATATATATATTTAAAATATATATATATATATATATATATATATATTTAAAAATATATATATTTAAAAAATATATATATTTAAAAAATATATATATTTAAAAAATATATGTATATTTAAAATATATTTATTTAAAAAATATATATATTGAATTAAGTAACAATGAAATATATATATATATATATATATATATATATATATATGCATTAGACTACCGCCCAATAGAGGCGCTGTTCTTATTCTGAACGCGTGCGTCTATTAAAGATCGCACGTTTTCAGAGTTAAGCACCCTCGCTCTGGTCAGTACTTGGGTGGGTGGACACTGTTCTTTTAGGAGCGTACATATACATATAGCAGTTGCAGGACCGTGTAGCACATCTCAACATGCACATAAATAATTATTTAACAATCCTGTACACGAGTTCAATGCAAATTTCGGTGCTGCATGTGGTTTTCGCTTGACGTACATTTTATTTATTATACCTGTTGATGGTTGCAAGACGCCGACACAAAGGAGGGTTACTTACAGTCGCAGAAGAGAGTGCTTGCTATTATGTAATGATTATACGACTAATTTCTCGTCTTTCAGTCTACTTTTCGGCTGTCGTTTATTAAATTTTTGAGTAATTTTAAGAAAACGCGGAGTTTGAATATTTGCTAGATGCATTCAAATAAGCACTTTACATACCCGGAACGCGACATTAAGTATAGACGACGACGATAGTATGTTGAAAAGCACAGCTTCTTGTCCGATTACCGCAGTTAAGCAACGTTGAGCACGGTCAGTACTCGAGTGGGTGACCGCTTGAAACACACCGCGTGTGGTTGTCTATTTTTTCTTTTAACGCTGGAATATCGTAGTTTTCCTTGACTTTGTAATTTTTATTAAATTACACAACCCCAACTTTATATGGAAATGTCGCGTTCCGGGTTGTAAAGTGCTCATGAGAATGCATCTAGCAAATATTCAAACTCCGCGTTTTCTTAAAATTACTCAAAAATTTAATAAACGACAGCCGAAAAATAGACTGAAAGACGAGCAATTAGTCGTATAATCATTACATAATAGCAAGTACTCTCTTCTGCGATTGTAAGTAACCCTCCTTTGTGTCGGCGTCTTGCAACAATCAACAGGTATAATAAATAAAATGTATGTCAAGCGAAAATCACATGCAGCACCGAAATTTGCATTGAACTCGTGTACAGGATTGTTAAATAATTATTTATGTGCATGTCGAGATGTGCTACACGGTCCTACAACTGCTATATGTATATGGACGCTCCTAAAAAAAACAGTGTCCACCCAGCCAAGTACTGACCAGAGCGAGGGTGCTTAACTCTGAAAACGTGCGATCTCTAATAGACGCACGCGTTCAGAATAAGAACAGCGCCTCTATCGGGCGGTAGTCCAATGCAAATTATATTATATATATATATATATATATATATATATATATATATTTCATTGTTACTTAATTCAATATATATATATATTTTTTAAATATATATATTTTTTAAATATATATATATTTTTAAATATATATATTTTTTAAATATATATATATTTTTTAAATATATATATTTTTTAAATACAACAGGTAAGTATTTTATGACCTTATTTTATTATATAATATAAGTAGTGGGTTTTAGGTCTGCTGGATGATTAATAAGACTCTTTTTTATTACCTAAATTTTCGAATATATTTATATTCTTCTTCAGAGGTACTATAAAATATACAAACGCATTAACAATAAATAATTACATATATATATATATATATATATATATATATATATATTTTAAAAATATATATATATTTGAAAAAAATATATATTACAAAATATTTTACATATATATTAAAAAAAATATATATTTCAGTTTTTATTATAGACACAAACGGCGCCTCATACTTATACTCTGTACCACGGGGATAAAGTTGTATTATTAATGGTCTTTTAGTACTTCACTTGCGTTTGATTGGGAATTAATGTTCCAACCCTTCAGGCTTAAAAATAACCGCAAGATTCCTTCGCACTGATTTAACGAGTCATGCTTATAAAGTAAATTATTATCACTGCAACTCCTAACTTCTAACTTCCATATTTAATTAATTGATTAAATATGAAGAGCGATTTGAAACACGTCTTGCTCGTTCGGCGATACGGGCAAGCCCATGACAGGTACTCAAACCAGGGAAAAATTACAATCGTTTACATCCAAACAGTTCAAGGTTTTAAACAAACAGCAGGCGATTAAAAAATAATTAGGCCACAAGTAGACATATAATTTGAAATGAAGACAACTCCATGATATCAACATTTAGTTCCTTAAATTTAATATCTTTGAAAAGTGTTTTTGTGTGCGTTTTTAGAAGTAACAAGTACAGATGATGTTAATGAGTTATCAGTTAACAAATCGATGACTTAACGAAAATACCACGTATCAACAAAATCATTTTTACACGAGAAACAAAAGCAGCAGTTAAATAACATTTTTTTTGTAAAAATATATGTTTGTTTACTCTTTCTTTAACAACAATCTGATAAAACAAACATGCAAGATTACTATTTATAGTGTTTGTTACATGCTATTTTAGCAAGCTTTGCATACAGAATATTACGCTAATGAATGATTTAAATTTTAACATTGCAAAGACATTGATTATTAACATCGAAGATTATCATAGAACCCAATGGCTTTCTTATCATAATGTAATTTTGTCTTGGTAATGTACAAATTGCTGCATTGTAATTTTAAGTCTCGCAGGAAGTAATCTTGAACTTCCTTAATGGTGACAACTTCCTAATCTTTGAGAAAGATCTTTTATTTCGTCCTGGACATTAATTGTATACCATATTTATCAATGAGAAAAACAATGAATTTCCTTAAATTTGTAGTAGTTGAATTATTTATGCCAGGACTTGGTCTATGCTTCTAAACGTATCAAATTCTTATCATCATGTTTTCACAATTGACCATGGGTAATATATTTAACCGGTGAAAAGGTTTTGTGTAACTTATTGCGTTATCCTTACGTAACTATAAGGACGAACGCTTGTCTGTCCTTCGACCTTTATTTCCTTTAAATACAACTGTAATAATTATTTTTCACAATAACGAATATTTAGTCTTGTTTACATTAGCACTAGCTTAAACACTATTTGTATGTACTGATTCATTCTTCTAAATACGACGAATTAAACACTATTGTAGCACCAATTTTACTGTTAATTTATTTATCTAACACATCTAATCACGGAAGCGAATTTATATTTACAGTAATTTATGCAAATGAAACTTTTGAATCTTCTCCAAAACAAGTCAAACGTGCACTATCGTAACACAACCTCTATCACCTCGTCTGTGTCATGAAATAGTTGTCCCTCTTTACACATTGTACTTCACTGGACAAAACAGGTTTGAATTCGTAGAGCGTTAAATCCACGCTGTACACTGATGAAGTACCACAAGCCAGCCCAATTTGCAAACTAATTGTTGCCAAAGAAGTGTGAAGTCGCGTGTTGTCATGGTACATTTAGATCGCGTTCAGATTCTTGTTCTCTAAGATCGTGGAGTATCTCAATCTACCGTTCGCTGTTGATGGTACGCTAACGTTCCAAAAAATCAAGGTAAGTGAAGCACTTGTCATCATAAAAAGCAGTTATAATGGATTTCTGCGGTGATAACGAGCTGTTACGCTTCTTAGGACTTAGAGCAGAGGCAAGCCGTCATTCCACGATTAAGTTATTAGTTTCTGGACCATAAACAGGCGTCTACGTTTCAAACCCTATCACCGAATCTGAAAACAACGTGCTTTCATTGGTTCGAATACTTTAAGCAGATCAGACCACCCCCGCCATTCAATTCTTCAAATCAGTAGTAAGTTGATGAGTTAGTCATTTTGCGCATACCAATTCGATACCACTAATCTCTCTATCGTACCGGTATTAAGTTAGCAACCATTTTCCAGCAGCTATTTTTTTCCGCAGCTCCTTTCCTTCGCAAATAGAGTTACACCTTCTGCCTTGGCAGAACGCCCTCCTTAATGCATCTCTAAAAACAAAATTTAGTTGCGAATCAAAGTGGCTTCAAAACTCGCTCTTACGGGATAAAAATATAAAAAATCAAAACTGGCAAAAGGAAGAAGCTACACCTTCCACTGAAACCGCCCCTTAAAGCATCTGTAAAAAAATTCACTTCGAACATAGAGGCTTCAAAAACAACCTTAAAGGATAAAAACATAAACAATCAGAAATGACAGAAGGTAATCGAGTTACTGCGCAACTATTGCTGAAACCTCCCTTAATGCCTGTAGGGGCTTCAAAATCTGCCTTTAAAGAATAAAAATATAAGAAATTAAAAATGACAGAAGGGAATCGAGTTACATTTTCCGCCTTGGCACAACTATTGCTGAGACCGCCCTTAAGGCATACGTAAAAACAAAATTCACTTGTTACGCGAGTTACATATCCCCCTAATTAGAATATATATGTAATCAAACAGAATTAATAAAACTTAAGTTAGATTGTTACAATGTATAAATTGAAGGACATATTTGAAAGAGGTTAATGGAAGTTCACAAGCCAGACATGAGAACGGAAACAGACATTGTATTCCAGACGTAACATGATACTGCAGGTGCAGGTAACAGTAAGTTATAAAACAGCAATTAAGATTACTAGAAGTAATACATTGTATTAAGTACAGAAATAAGCAGACAGGAGCTCTGCAGTTCCCATAAGCAATGTGAGGGGCAGGGATAGCATAAATACCCTCGAGAGTCCAAGATGGCCAGTCAGTCTAGACCTTCACATCTTTAACATTGTTGGTAGTTCAGCTACTCACCGTAATTTTAGTTTATTTAATTAAAGTGAATTTCAACTTAGAATTATTTCGATCTCCACACGTTACTGCATATAACGTACTTGTAAATTAAAATTAATTGTAATTTCTGTTTAAAATACATTTGATAAAAGAATTTTATAAAGAAGCTTTTTTAAAAAGCCGTTCCGAGAGCTCCAAAACCTATCTCACGTAGGATTTAGCCTTAAAAGATAAAACTATTTTAAAAAATCAGAAATGGCAAACGACAATCGAGTTACACTTTCCGCCTAGGCATAACTATTGTTGAGACCTCCCTTAAAGCATGTTTAAAAACAAAATTTACTTGCGACCCCATAGGGGCTTCAAAAATCAACGTTAAAGAATCGAAATATAAAAAGCAGAAATAGCAGGAAGGAAATGAATTGTAAATTTCGCCCTGGCACAACTATTGCTGAGGCCTCCCTGAATGTATCTGTAAGAACACAATTTACTTGCGACTATTAAAGGACAAAACTTTAAAAATCAGAAATGGCAAAGGGAATTGAGCAACACCGTCCGCCTTGGTGCAACTATTGCTGAGACCTCCCTTTAAGTATATGCAAAAACAAAATTTACTTGCAACCCGTAGGAGCATGAAATACCCGCTCAAATTATAAAATATAAGAAATTTTAAAAAGGCATAAGGAAATAGAGTTTCACTTTCCGCCTTGGTAGAGCTATTGCCGAGATCACCCTTAATGTATATATAAAAACAAAATTCACTTGCGAACCAACCGTAGGAGCTTCAAAAACCAGACTTAAAGGATAAGAATATTAAAGAAAACAAAAATAGCAGAACACAATCGAGTTACACCTTCCGCCTTGGCACACCTATTGCCGCGACCTCCCTTAATGCATATATAAAAAAAATCATTTGCGACCCGTAGGAGCTTCTAAATCGGCATTAAAGGTTAAAAATATAAGAAAATTAAAAGCGGAAGAAGATAATCGAGTTACACTTCTGCCTTGGCACAATTATTGCTGAGAACAACCCTAATGCATCTGTAGAAACAAAATTTACTTACAATCAGTAGGCGCTTCAAAACCATCCTTAAAATATAAAAAATTAAAAATAGTAGAAAGGAATCGAGTTACACTTGCCGCCTTGGCACCACTATTGCTGTGAAACAGCCCTTAATGCATCTGTAATAACAAAATTCACTTGCGACCCATAGAAGCATCAAAAAACCAGCCTTTGCATTGCTTCGTTAAATTTTCTCCAGTTGTGTCTATGTCTGGGTCGTACGTGTTTCGTCAGTGATTGTGTTTGTATCGTTGTGATTATCGGTAGGTGGTCCGAACTTAAGTCGTGTATTAGTTCTATTTGTATTGGATAGGGTATGTATTTAGTATGGATATGTCTAAAACATCTGCTTCGTATTGTCTTGTTGGGGAGATTCTTGTCGGTTCGTTAGGTGCAATTATGTCAGTGTTTTTCAATGAGTGCACGTGAAGTATAAGTCCACTCTTGTTGTCCATTCTTGCTCCCTATGCTTGATGTTTCGCATTTAGATCCCTACTAATTATTGTCGGAGTGTCGTCTTGTAGTAGATTGTCTATGTCTTCCGTGCTTAGGTCAGGTCTATGAGGGCTTCTGTAAACAGCTATGATATTTATGTAATGTCCGTTGTCTTAAGTCGTACGCCTACAGCGTCAAGGGTAGTGGGTTTTAGCTGTAATTGTTCGTGCAATAGTCTTTTGTGTATTAGGATGGCTACCCCTCCATTCGGTGGTTGTGCAGGTGGTATGTCGCGATCCTTTCTGTATGTACTTACCATTTACTTTAAGTTAGTTTTGTACAAAACGGTACTCATTGGTGTCTTTCGGCAGGATTCTTGCTCCTAGCCTGAGGCTCTAATATCGATGCTTTTTTGAAGGGATCTTTGCATCTCTCTCGCATGCGTGAGGAAGTTCGGAGAAACTTCTACGAGGATGGGTGATATTTTGGCGGTAATTGGTCGTTTCTCACTTGAATCGATGACCTTCGTTGTTGTCGCTGTCGGAGTAGCTGCGGTCGCTGTCGGTGTTGCTGCGGTAGCTGCTGCGCATGCATAGCTCGTCGAGGGTGTTACCTGTTGAGTGTAGCTTGTTCTTTTCTTTTTGGTGTCTTTTTCAGACGACGATATGTCGTCGTGGCTTCGGCGGTATTTAATCTGTTCGGTTTCTATCCCGTCTAATATTTTTATGGTAGCGCAGGTTATCTGAGTTTGTTGTTGATTGTGTATATTCGGTGCTTCAGGATCTCCCATCCTGGTTGATCACAAGCACATTTCCGATCACAAGTTTATAGTTTAACACTTTGCATACACTAGTGATAACTCTCGAAACTAACTAACGAAATTAAAACTCACTCTACACACGTCTATATTCGTCTGTGTCTAGATGAATACTGCCCGCCCGAAACAACACACTTGCGACCCATAGTAGCTTTAAAAACCTGTCTTAAAGGATAAAACTATTTTAAAAAAATCAGAAATGAGTGAAGACACTCGAGTTACACATTCTGCCTTGGCACGCCTATTGCTAAGACCCCCCTTAATCCATATGTAAAAACAAAACTCAATTGCGATCCGTAGAGCTTTAAAAATCAGTGCTAAAGGATAACAATATAAAAAATCAGAAACGGCAAAAGGGAATCGAATCATCTCTTCCGCGTTGTCTTAACTATTACTGAGACCTCGTTTAAAGCATGTGTAAAAACAAAATTTGCTTGCGACCCGTAATGGCTTCAAAAACCACCCTTAAAATATAAAAAATTAAAAATGGCAGAACGAAATCGAGTTACACCATCCGCCTTGGCACACCTATTGCTGAGACCTCCCTTAATACATACGTAAAACAAAACTCACTTGCGATCTGTAGGAGCTTTAAAAACTAATGTTAGAGGATAAAAATATAAAAAGATCAGAAATGGCGGAAATGGCGGAAAACGCTAGATCTACTCCTTCCGCATAGACACAACTATTGGCGAGTGCGTCCTTAATTAAAATAAAATTAACGGTACAAAATATTGTAATGAGCTTTTGTACACAACAGGTATACGAGCAGAGACGAATATTGAGGATTTTGCGTTAGGAACATTTGGTTTATGACCTTTGTCATTTTTACGCATCTGGTAGCTAATCCCTTGTTTTGAATATCTTAGGCATTCTTTGAATTTGAACTTTGTGTACCTATTCAGTTACAGAACTGTAGAATACAAAATCGGTTATTTGTTGCTCACCAGTTCTTAAACTTGAGGAATAACAACCCTCTCGGTAAGGCTTTTGAACTTTAAAAGAGCGTAATTTCCGCTCTATTATAGGTGTTTCTAAAATATGCCGTTAAGCAATGAACGGCTCGTTTCTGACGGAAACGCTACTTTTAGTAGGTTAACAGATATATTACATTCATCACTGAATTAGGACCTGGTGATCCGGAAACTGAGGATTGTATGCAACTAACCTCTCAAATCTAATTCTTCAAATTCTACGCAACACGCATATGAGAACGATCGTCTTCAGAATAGCAAGATTCGACCCCCCCTCCCCCTCTACCGGCTGATTTGATTCAAGCTCTAGCACATTATTGCTTAAAGTTAGCACCAGTTAGCATTCAGTCTGAAAGCCAGCATCAAGGTGTTTCAGAAATATGGCCTATTTTATTTGGAAGCCAAATTGACGGTAGCCCCCCATTGCTCGGATTTGCTCCTAAACTTAGTATTGGATGACTCAGACCTAGCACCCTACTAAAAAAGGTAGCACTTCAAATACTAACAGCGAATTTCCAAAGACTAGACCCCCGCCACAGAGAAATCGAAACTCTGTAATATTACCTTTTAAAGTTGTTTTTGAAGCTCCTACAGGTCGCAAGTAAATTTTGTTTTTACAGATGCATTAGGTGCGGTCTTGTCAATAGTTGTGTTAAGGCGGGAGGTGTAACTCTAATTGTGAAAGTCAGTTTTTACAGTTATTTAAAAAGAGCTGCTGAAAAAATGGCTGCTAATTTCACACCAGTTTCCAGCATGACCACGATTCAGTTGTGTAACAAGCTAATAGATTCTGGTACTTGTACCTCTGAAAATCAACTTATGCACCCGTTGACAATTTGAACCGGTCGTCGCAGTTGATGACTCCAATGCACAGTTTGTCTTTATTGGTATCAACGGTATCATTCCCGTACACATTTTGAAGCTTTCTATGAATATCGCACTGCACGACATTTCAGAAAAATTTCACTGACAAAGAATTGCTTACTCTGAGATATCATTAATCAGCTGCAAGCTAAAACGGTATAAAACATATGTATCCAGTAAGAGTTACTCTACCTACATGTACAATTTGAATGATCTACAACTATCGCCTTTTGGATTACCTGTGGTTCAAGCCTTGAAAGATTCCTTGGCAACCAACATAATTTTTATAATCATCATTATCAGGTCTTCAGTCCTGGAACTGGTTAGACGGGTACCCTCATTGTTTTCTAGTCTGAACTAACCGACACATTTCCTTGAAATTTGCACAGTCTGCATTTAACACTATCAACGTGCGAAAGTCTGAACCGGGTCTACCTTTCTTTTCATATCTTTGCTTGTAATATATCCCGTTTGTTTCTTTTCATCTATGTACAAAAAAAATTAAAAAGGGTTACAGTGTAATACCATAGCACGAGAATGAATGCTTATTCAAAAAGTTAAGTAAGGCAAAAATCACAGCTATTAACAGGGTAGACCTGTCATTAAAAAAATTATTCAAAATCTTAATACATTAGTTATATTGCCGTAATCAAAGATCTTGGATATATTTACTTTATATTGTACTTTAGTCTTTCTAAGGTTTTTTTACTGAATTATTTCTATATCATCAATTATCTCAATACTAAAGTTGTTTAGTAACATAAGTGTCATCTGTTTTAAACAAACATATAAAACTCGACTCTTATCATAACACATGTTATTTTGAGGTGTTGTTCTTAACAAACACCGACCAAAAGAATATGAGGACATAAAAAAATTTTGCCAAATTATTTAAATTACACCAAATAGAAATACGATTTGTTTCAACAAGACATCGTTCAAACTTATAAATCAAAAATTCTTAATTTCGTATTTCGTAATTAATTACTTTCAGTTTAGCTAATTGAGCTTCTCAAACAAAAGGTTCAACACTTACGTGTTGATTCGTCTGCATCACAAAAAAAAAGGTATTGTACTCACCAAAGCTTCACGGCATTAAATAATAACAATAAAATACCGAATACCTCTTAACAAAGCATGTAAAATTCACCATCTTCTTCTAGGATCGACAAAAGCTTGTTTAGCAAAACTACGAATTACATCTTGAGTTACGATGATTGATTTTAAAATGAAAATCCATGTCGATTTTCTAATCCATAAATTATACATCTAAAGCTGCTTGCGTTTTATAAATATAGTTAGAACCACGTTCTAACAGAGTTCTTTGCTATAGCGCCAACGCCAAGCTAAATGCAATTGCCATGAATGGAACTTTCTTCCAGTTATGACGGCCCCAAAAATCACATACCACCTTTTTTAAAAAACGTGTCTAGTGACTACATGCCAAATATAAGAAAAAACTACGTTCTACTTCAACGCGCCTGATCGTCTCTAACTCCGACTGCGCTAGAACTCAAACATATCAGCGATATATTCGCCTAAATTCAGGCAACCCACACAGCACTAAGTGCACCACGTATTTGCCTAAACTAAAGTATTACAATCTTTCAGCAATTCATTTAACTTTTTTCAAATCTTTCGTGGATATCTTTATCTTTTAGTTTCTCAAAGTCAAAGTGCCTTTTTCCGTTTCCTTTTTCCAAATTTTTAAATTTAAGAGCGGCCTTGATAATTACGAAGTTGTGGCCAGTGTCTACATCTGCATCTAGGTAGGTTCTACAGTCTTTTACTTCATTCCTAAACCGTTGTCTAACAAGAATGTAATCTATTTGGGATCTTCCTATATCTCCTGGCCGTCTTCTAGCATGATGTTAAAATAATGTGTTTGTGATGGTCGCAAAATTCTACCAGCCTACTTCCCCTGTCATTTCTCGTGCCTAAACCAAATAAACCTACTACCGCTCCTTCCCTACCCTGACCTACCACTGCATTAAAATCCCTCGTGTCCTTTTACGTATCTTAGTATGTCTTAGATATCTTTGTAGATCTCTTTTACCTCTTCCTCACTATAGCTAGAGGCGGGCATGTATACCTGTATTATTACTGTATTCACCGGTTTAGATTCTAATCTAACCATGAGTGCTATTTCGTTCTTTTATAAGTTGTTTTCTACACGTTGTCCTATCTTTTTCGTATAACTATCCCCGAAATTCCCTTATCTAGTCCTGTATGAATTACCCTATGGTCTACGTTCCAAATATTCCCCGCCTCTGGCCACCGAACTTCGCTGATCGCTACTATGTCTAATGCTAACCTATCCATTTCAATTTTCAAGTTCTCTAACTTACCTACTCGCAGAATATTCACAACTCTTTTTATACTTTCCGATCATATCCCCCGAAGTAGTCGCCTTCCGGAAATTAGCATGGGGGACTATTTTAACTCCGGAATCTTTTACTCCAGAGGATGGCATCTTAAATAACAATTTCAGTATGCCGTGTACTTGGGAGGTAATGGTGTGGTTTCTGGTTGCCTTCCACATCGCAGTAGTGTGTATTAGAATGTCATACCGACTCCTATGGTCTCTGGCACTTTAAGTACCGAAAAAGCTGCTCCTCTCTTTCGGGCACCTGTCTTAGTCTGATTCCTCACTGGAGACCCCACTAATTTGGTTATACCTATAGTTCGGCTCTTTAGCTAACTGAAACACGCAAGCCATTCTACCCGTTCTAGTATTTTAGAACTTCTTCAAGATGCAGGTCCGTTCAGAATGGCATAATTTTATAATGATGCAAAAAATTATTTACAGAAATAATGTTGCGAAACATATCTTCCAGTTTAACCTAAAAGGAAGTTCGATATATAACAAAAGCAATATCAGTAAGAGAACAATTTCTGCATCGGTTGAAAATAGGAGTTAGGCATGAACAAAATTTAAAAAAAGGCTAACAAATTGTTCTAAAAATCACTAAAAAATGTAAGCAAGGTGGATGCAAAATCTTTTTACTTTTAGTGTCAATAATCAAAGTATGTATGCATGTATTGGATTTTTTGCAGATAGGGCACGAGAAAGCCTATTGTTTTTTTTTTGTTAAAGGATTTATAGAAACAAAGATTATTAAAATATATGACAAAAGGATGATGGAAGCAAAGAATACATTCCCTAGTCCATAAAGGGACTGCATTTAATTTTTTTACGTATATGATGTAGTATAAGACTTAAGATTTTTCGAATGTTTGGAGAAACAAAAATAAAGTTTTCTCATCTTAAGAAAAAATTACAAGTTGTTGAAATCTTAATCTACGGAATATCATATGTCGTATTACGCACAAGCAAGTACCGATAAAGTGCGGTTTGTGCCCTTTATCTCACGTTATGAGAGAAATTGGTTCTAAAGCGTAGCGAGGGATAACTTTTCTAACAGACCAATGCTAGAACATACCAAAGAAACATACCTTCACAACCCCCAAGGCAATTTGAGACTGTTAAGCTTCAGAAAGCTGCTCAATTATCAGTGGAAATCCTAATCCATTTATTCTGGAGCATACTTTCCAAAATTGTTTTTGCATTTACCAATATAGCAACCGCTTCTACTTGATAGACAAATGATCTCTTGCCTAGCGTAGGTTTACGCTTTCTTCCAAGTTTTGTAGAACGATATCTGCTATGATGCCATGATACCATAGATTCAGCTGTAAAAATGAAGTTTATAAGAACTCTAAATAGCTAAAAATGGATAGGCATGTTTGTTTCAGTTGCTTCCTCCGAATTTATAAAAACTAGGAATGGTTCCCTAAAATTATATTTTGGCCGAAGTAGTCTGTTCCAATGATTAGAACAGATAGTTGTTTGAAAGGTCCCTTTAGATACATTTATGTTTTGGTATGACACCTTCTTTTACGCCACAAACCGCAAACTCACCGCCTTAGAGTGTTCTAAACACGCATCTATCCACAAAGATATCCAATTAGAACAGCGCCCAGAAGTATTTTCATATCTGCATCAGAAGCACAATGCACCGCTTCTGTTGAAGTCACACACGCCTATTTCTGGATGTGTAAGATCCAATTTCCTGTAGTTATTGCTTTATTCCGAATCACCTTACGACAGATCCATATCATACCATAGGTCTAAGCAGAATAATGTCCAACCAAAAGACTCTTTTCTTCGGTGACGATTTCCAAAGTAAGCTCAAAAGTTAGTTGCCATTGCCAGTCAGCATTCAATGCACGTTTATCATTTTCTAGCTTGTATGTTTTGACCAATCCAGTTTTTGTCAAGTATTAAATACTTGGCCTCATCTAATTTAAAAAAGTGTTTGCTAACTTAAACATCTTTTTTCGCGAACTAATTCTGTCTATGCCAGGGTGGTACCCAAAAACTGTTCCATGGACCACAATTCCGTCGGCCGAAGTTCTATTTACATAAAATTGCACAACATTTATTCGTAGTTGCCTTTTAGTAGGATACTTTTCGCATTCTCATATCCTATAGCAGAGAAGCCTCCATTAGCAGTGGCCGAATGTTTCCTGCGGATAGCACTTGAATACCATCGCTCCGATGATGGTTGTCCCTACAGTAATATGTATAACTCGACACCAATGAAACTGAAGAATCCAATGTCAAAAAGTTGTCTATATTATTAAAAGTGATTTGGTCAAACTCACCTCTATTCGTAAAAATGCACCCCAGTTGAAATGTTTGCGGTCTAGTGATCTCCATTCTTCCAGCGCCAGTATTTAAGACAGATTCCGTGGATTTCCCAGTACTGTTTGCATGTTGATAGCGATGCAGAACATACGTGAACTAAGCACCATCCGTTATTTCTATGTCGCACAATCTTACTAAAGTCTTTAGAAGATAAGACATCAGATTGATCGGACGATAAGATTTGAACTTCACGCGGTTTGGTTTTAGTGCCAGTCAACCTTAAACTTCCTCTAATCTTCACGTGTGTATCTGAAAGCGATGCACGAAATAAAAAACACTACTAGGCAAAGAAGAAAGCTCCTCGGCCTCACTGTAAGAGCCGCAACGATGCTATCCCTATCGAGCACTTTAGCGTTTAAGGGCAATGATTGTCCAGGTTAGTTCCCTTTCGGTCACTAAGCGATGAGAAGTTTTCCATTTAGTCTCGCCTGAAATCAAGTAAGGGTTATCCAAGTAGGCAGAATTTGTAGTTTAGAACCTGGGAAATGTAAGTTCACCAGTTTTGTTGTAGATTCTTCAGCGCTTTGATATAGAACCGCCAATACGCGTTTGATAATATGGGTTGCAGGATTGCTGGCTCTTTTGGCAAAATCTATTTTAAACGGACGGATTCTGGCAGTCTCAACTGTGTTACAGAACACTTTCAGGCTCTTCGTTGCCATCATCTAGTATATCCTTATTTAGACTTTAGCTGTGTTTATACGCCTCCCAATCGGCCACTGCTTTGTTGAGTGGATTTCCGCACCTTGAAGAAGTGGATTTAAAGAGCCAAACTACAAGTCCAACCAAAGTAGTAGGGTCTTTAGTGAGAAACTAGACTACGACAGACTAAGAGAGCAGCCGCTTTTTCGATACTTAGAGTGGCAGAGACCATAGGTGTCGGTATGGCAATGGAAAACAACCACATTACCTCCCAAGTAAACAGCGTACTAAAAGATTTCGGAGTTAAAATAGTCCTTATTCAGATCTCCGGAAGGAGGCTACTTAGGAGGATTGAAAAGTTTAAAGAAAGATGTTACGTTTATTTTCGGGATCAATTAAATACCCCTTTTCCCTTGTTAATTCATAAGCCCGCTTTACAATAATTTTGTTAAATCGATTCCGTTGCTATTCTTAAATCCTTCATCAACCTCCTATGTATTTTACCTGTTCAGCATAAGTCCGCTTTACAATAATTTTTAACTCAAATCTAGTTGTTTCGAAACGTAATGTTTCTGCTATAATTAAATAGTCAGTACCTTGTTTTAGGTATCCGTTAACTGGCTATACAGTACGACCGCGTATAATTGATTCTAGATTACTTCCATCTAAAGACTCGTTAAAATAATGAATCCTACTTCACCGATAAAGCTTGTTTCGAAGTGCTAATCACCTTCGTATGTTTGATTACACCAGGAGGAATGGTAATTGGTGCTATCAAACAAGTTAATTTTATTCTTTTCTGCATACGACAAGAGAGATTGTCGATTTCGTTCTGAGAAAAATTTTCGAGCACACGCTGTGTGGTGAGAATTTTGTTTAAAAAAAAAAGTACTTTTCGGCGTCAATAAATTAATTCTTACCTGTACTTATTGGAATCCCCAGTCCATCTGCTATGCCCTGCCCTTAAAGAGGGTGCGATCAAACACCTACACCGTGGACACACGTGGTGAGTGTTTATTCACTATTTGGTATAGGACATCTGTAAAATTATTCAAATAGTATATCTACCAGTTTTTATTGGAATGATTGTCGTTGTGCGAGAAGATATCTATTATTATTATCATAATCTGTTTATGAGGGGACAACTTGATGTAGTTAAGCTTATACTTACGACGATATTGAGTATTAATATTGTATTTACTGTGGCCAATTTATCTATTTAATTGTACAGTTAATTGTAGGTTTACAATGATTATTTAGAGCTTATGGTTTTAGTGCGGTAATGTTGCATTTTTTTGTTTTGTTTGATAATTATTATTGGGGAGTAACCTAAAACTGCAGCTCGCCATTTAAAAAATGATTTCTTTTGGGTTTTTTAGGCTACGCTGCACAACGTAGCATAATTTTTTTTATCTTGACGAAGAGTAAGACCAGTATGTAAGAGACGAGAAAGAACAAGGTCAAGAATTCGAAGGTGTTCTTCGAATGGAGTAGTGATGATGATATCATTGAGGTAGGCGAAGTCAGAATTGATGACCTGATCGATAAGACGTTGGAAGGTGGCAGGAGAATTAGGGATATACGACAGAATTGAAATAAACCTCTATGAGAGACGGTGAAGATAGTGATGGGTTTGGATTCGGGGGACAGAGGGATTTGCCAATAGGCGGAACGAATATCTAGTGAGGAGAGATAACGAGCATCGCGAAGCCGGTCAAGGATGGTAGAAATGTACGGAAGAGGATATGCATCTTTTTGGGTGACTTGGTTGACGTTCCGAAAAGCAATTCAGAACCGATATTAATCGTTTCTCCTCCTAACTAGAACAATGGGGCTAGACCATGGGCTAGTAGAAGGTTCGACGACCCCTTAGCGGAACATTTCATCGAGTTCCAAATGGGCAACCTCAAGGAGTGGAAGGGAAAGAGGATACTAACGTTGTTTGATGGGCTCGGCTGTCGTGCAGATTTGGTGTTGTACTAAGGAAGTACAGCTGAGACCAGGAGGTAGTTTGGAAAAGGAGGAAGTGATTAGGAAGTCGAGTCAAAGTTGTTGTTCGGGACCAAGGTCGGCAATAATGTGGGTAGGAGCGGAAGTAGTGATGACCAAGGAGGAAAAAGGACCAAAAGTCCATTGAATATCCAGAAGACCAGGTACACACTGCATAGACTGCCAGAAATCAATGCTGAGTATGAGTTGATGGGAGACATCGAAAATAACCAGTATATTAAGGGTAATCACTGACTCTGGGAAAGTGATGAGAAGGGAGACGACACCTAGGATGTGACATTTCGAGTTGTCGGCCAGGCTGCAGAAAGATGAAAAATACTTATGCAGAGGAAGGTTCAGAAGACGTAATCGGTGCCAATCAGGACCACCAAGGATGGCTCCTGAATCTAACAGCCCAGTAAAGGGAATTCCAAAGATTTGGACAGATAAATATAGGCGTTGGTCGCCCCGGACACTAGTGCACAGATAGTTTAGCGCCGTTCGAGATTGGTCCTCGAGACCAGAAAGATTGATATTCGAGGACAGAGAAAGAATGGGGTCTTCGCCTCGGCCTAAGAACCCTATCGATGGTTTACCAACGCCCTACATGTTGGGCACTTAGGTCGGGTAACCTCCTTCCTACCATAACAATGTCGGACGTGCGGACTAGGACAACGGGTAGAAATATTTCCAGTTTGGTCACAATTGAAGCAGGTGACCTGACGAATAGGAATAGGCGTAGGGACAGGAGCAAACGATACGGCAATAGAAACGTTATGTCGAATCGGAGGTGTACGACGGGCCTTCCCACCACTCTCCTAGAGTCCGTGATTATCCGTGATATACTGGTTATTCCTGATGTCCCCCGCCAACTTATACTTGGAATTGATTTCTGGCAGTCTATGCAGTGTGTACCTGGTCTTCTGGATGGTCAATGGACTTTTGCTCTTCCTTAGTCATCACTACTTCCGTTCCTACCCACATTATTTCCGACCTTGATCCCGAACAACAACTTCGATTCGACTCCCTAATCACTTCCTCCTTTTCCAAACAACCTCTTGGTCTCGGGCTGTATTTCCTTGGTGCAACATCAAATCCGCACGGCAGCCGAGCCCATCAAACAACATTATTATCCTCTTTCCTCTCCACTCCTTGAGGTTGTCCATTCGGAACTCGATGAAATGCTCCGCTTAGGGGTCGTTGAACCTTCTACTAGCCCATGGTCTAGCCCTATTGTCCTAGTTAAGAAGAGAGACGATTCCTATCGGTTCTGCATTGATTTTCGGAAGGACAACCAGGTCAGCCAAAAAGATGCATATCCTCTTCCATACAGTTCTACCATCCTTCACCGGTCGCACAACGACAATCATTCCAAAACTACCAAGTTTATTCATCAAATAAAAACTGGTAAATATACTTTTTGAATAATTTTACAGATGTCCTATACAAAATAGTGAATAAACACTCACCACGTGTGTCCACGGTGTAAGTGTTTGATCGCACCCTCTCTAAGGGTAGGGCGGAGCAGATACACTGGGGATTCCGTAATTCGTGTATTCCCTCCACAAAAGAAACGGGCAAACGCCTCAACAAACAAGGTCAAAGCAACAGACGGTTCTATCCCCCGGAAGGAGCTATAATAAGTACAGGTAAGAATTAATTTATTGACGCCGAAAAGTACTATTTTTTTAAACAAAATACTCACCACTTCGAAACAAGCGTTATCGGTGAAGTGGGATTCATTATTTCAACTAGTCTTTAGACGGAAGTAATCTAGAATCAATTATACGCGGTCGTACTGTATAGCCAGTTAACGGATACCTAAAACAAGGTACTGACTATTTAATTATAGCAGAAACCTTACGTTTCGAAGCAACTGGATTTGAGTTAAAAATTATTGTAAAGCGGGCTTATGATAAACAGGTAAAATAGATAGAAGGTTGATGAAGGATTTACGAAAAGCAACTAAATCGATTTAACAAAATTATTGTAAAGCGGGCTTATGAATTAACAAGGAAAAAGGGGTATTTAATTGATCCCGAAAATAAACGTAATAATGAGCAAGAAACATATTGCGAGTCGGAGCGGGAAATGTCAGAAGTATGAAGCGAGCAGGTAAGCTAAAGAACTTGAAAATTGAAATGGAAAGGGTTGCGGTAGACATAGTAGGGTTCGGGGAAGTTTGTGGTTAGAGCCAGGGGATTATTGGAGTGGATTTTAGAGTAATTCATACAGAATCAGAAAAAGGAGATTCGGGATCTTTAACGTGCGTGACAACACTCACACACGGGACCTCCATTTTGCCTCTCATCCGAACGAGGGTGTATTTCTGTGAAAAATGCTCGCCTAACATTTTTCGAACCCGGGACCTTGAGCATAGTAGTCACACACATACCAACTACGCGACGGAGCCGCTCCTCCCTTCACATACCTTACATGTGATTTTCCAATGCTCCACCCGAAGGTACTACATTGGCCAGGAAGCGAGTTTTTACCTGGAAAATTTGGAATTTTGCTGAACCCTTGCTATTTCAAGCAAAGTAGGGATCTTTAACGTGCGTGACAACACTCACACACGCGATCTTCATTTTACATCTCATCCGAATGAGGGTGTATTTTTGTGAAAAATGCTCGCCTAACATTCTTCAAGCGGACCGTGTCGGGATTCGAACCCGGGACCTAGGGCGTAGCAGTCACACACAAATCAACTACGCCATGGAGCCGCCTCACCCTTCACATACCACTGAGTATCGGGAAAATAGGGTATAAAATTATAAAACAATAAGTGACCGAACTGTATCTAAAAAGAAAGAACAGCGGCTATGATCAAAGACAACCAACATAGAAACGAGAAGAAAATTGTTCAAAGCATATGTGTAGAACACAGCACAGTATGTTTATGAAATACGGGCAGTAGGAGAAGCAAACCGAAAAACGGTAGAAACCTTTTGGAATGTTGTGCTCCAGATGTACGAGGATAATAATATGGATAGACATGATGGTGTTTTGGAATTGCGATAGCATAAAATAATAAGAAAGCTTGAAAACTGGTTATATTGTAAAAGTAAAATTAAAAGTCCGATTACATGGAATTGTTTAGTAAAAGAGTAACGAGTTTGACAGACGCTTTCTACGTTTTAATTTTATATATGTAGAAGCATACAAGCAAGCTGTATATTAAATATCAACGTCCATTTTCAACAAGACAAAGTTAATAACAAAGAGGTTATTGAAATGGTAGGGGAAAACAGATATCTGTGGTAAACAGAAAAAAATAGGAGAAATAGAAGGGCAGGATACGTTCTAAGGCATTTTTAGGGAATAGTGCATTAGATAGGAAAAAAGAGGTAGATGTAGATCTAGATCAGACTATTGCACGCAGATAGTGATAGATGCAGGCTCTGGAAATTTTAGGGAAATGTGTAGGTTAGCACAAAATAGGAAACAATGAGGGTATGCGTCTAACCAGTTACAGGACTGAAGATCTAATGATGATGATGAGTCGTTCTCCTAAGTTTCTGCTTTTCAAACTCTGTTCCGTCAAGGGATGATGCTTCAAGTTCAAGGTGTACTCCCTGCTCAAAAGATCCTACAAACGAGTCTTGCAATGAAAGGTCGAAAACAGATCAAAGTTTCACAAAGATATCTCTGAATTATGCAATAGAGCGAACGCACTTTCTAGTTGCCGCTTGAAGCGAGCGGACGTGTTTCTGCCGAGCTCCCGCTTCAGCAATAACAGTAAGTGTTTATCTAGGGTTTTATTATTTATTGTTGAATTATTTTATTTGAAGCTTTGCTTTTTATTGTGTTTTATTTTTATAATTGTGTGCCATCAAAATTTATATACAGGGCAGTAAAATAAAAATTTTAAAACAGAATTTAAACTAAATAAAAACTAAATAAATCGCGTTTTTCTTTGTAATTTAAACCAAATCCGCGTTTTAAAAATAAACTAAATAAATTTCGGGTTAATAAAACAAAGGTCTAATAAACTAATATTCAAAAAATAATTTCGAAATAACTTAAAAAGACATTTTTAATAATAAATTTAAAATAAAAACCACGTAAATCGTGTAAAAAACCGGGTAAAACAACCAAAAAGTGTGTGAATTTTTTATAGTGCGCGTATAATCAAATAATAACCAAAGAACAAAAATCTAAGCCTTTTTAAATCAAATAAATATCTCAAAAACTAGAAATTTTAAAACAATTTTAATATAAATTTTCCGTAATTTAAGTACACGCATACTGAAAAGTTCTTTTAAAATCGATTTTGGTGTAATTAAGCGGTGTAACAGTTACGGGTTGTGCTAGTTACCAAGCGATAAAGTGAAAGGCCATTTCCGGTTACCACATTCCGATTGCGCTCGACCTTATTTTGTTAATTACACATTTAAAAATAAAGTGTTGTTATTTATAAAATTAGATATTTTAATATTTTGAAGTAATTAGTTTATTTAAATTTGATTTGGCGGTTTTAAAAATTTAAAATAAATAAATAGTGTTCTTCGCGGTACATTTTGAATCGAATTGCGTTAGGGAATTTATTTGATTCTAGTTGTTATTTTGACGCTTAGTGCTTGCTGTATTTTTGTTAAAAATTTAATATTTAATTGGGCGGTTCGAAGTTTAAATAAATACAAGGTTGCGTACGGTTCACCATTAAACAAAACATTTTTATTGAACCAACGTTTTGCGTTCTTCTAGCGTCGTTCTTTTAGCGTCGTAACGGTCAAGTGGTTTTTGAGCTGCGTTTTAGGTGTCATTTTTTGTCGTTTGTTTTGTCAGCATGGTGGTCCACCGCGACGAGGAGCCGTTGCCCAGGAAGAAGAGGGGAGAGAGGTCGGAGTCTAATAGGTCGGAGGCTGAGGGCGCAGTTGGGGGGAAACAGCTAAAGGTAATTTTAAAGGACGTTAGGTTAGGGATTCAGGAGGAGGTAGAGGAGCCTGTGTCTGCGGCGGTCGTGTCGGGTGAGTCGGGGCCCCCTGGGGTGGCTGCGGCGACTGAATCGCCCTCAACTTCGGGAGCCCAGCGAAAGATGTCGACTGGCAGCGACGTTGGCGTTGCTGCTAGCGACCTCGATGAGCTGGACCACCTGAGATTGAGGGTGAGGAAGGCGCACTGGGTCATCTCCGGGAGGGTGCCGACGACCTCCGCCACTATCGTCGTGGAGGACAGAAAGAGGATTCACTACGCCCTGGATGATTTCCTCGACGCGGCGAATCAACTTATAGGTATGGTTAGGGCGCTGTGGCTTGTGGCTAGTGATTCTGGGAGAGCTAATGTTGTCGGGGGAAGTCCAGCGGTGGTTGCTTGTGTTTCAGGGCAGCAGTGTTCCAGGAGCCAGGAGGTGCCGATGCCGCGGAAGGCGTCGTATGCTGCAGCTGCTGCAGGTGCGACGCCCACCTTTGCAGTTAGGGTCGACGGCAGGTCAGGGGAGAAGGATGACGTCATGTCGACCCTAAAGAAGAAGGTCGATCCCGCTCGTGATGGTTTTGTTGTGGTCTGAGCTCGTAGAACTCGCAAGGGCGGTGTAGTTGTCGAGTGTGCAAACCGAGAAGATGCGAAGAAACTGCAGTCGAAGGTTGTCGGTGACTGCAAAGAGCTCGTGGCGAAGACCATCGAGAAGAAGCGCCCACGGGTAGTTCTTCCGGGGGTCGAAGCGGGGATAAAGGCGGAAGAGCTGGTGCGGTTGATCGCGTGCCAGAAACCCCGCTTCGGCGATTTGAAGATTGAAGACCACCCGAGGGAGAAATTTAGGTTTGGCGGAAAGGGCCCTAGGGATCCTTCGTCAACGTAGTCTTCGAAGTGACCCCACACTTCGGAGACGTATATTAGCTGACGCTATAAACCTCAGGTGGCGAAGAGTCTGGGCCCGGGACCACTTCTCGATGACCCAGTGCTACAGGTGCTACGAGTACGGCCATAGATCGATGGAGTGCAGGGAGAAGGTACAGTGGTGCGGTAACTGTGCCGAAGTCGGTCACGAGTTCAAGAATTGCCGGAGGGCAGTCCCTGCTGTGTGGTTTTCGCTAGGGCAAACGACAGAACTGGCGGTGGCGCGAAGGTCGATACGCGCCACGACGCCAAGTCGAGTAGATGCCCCACGATGCTGAGATTGAAGAACGCAATCACACGCAACATCGATTATGGACGTGAAGAAAAAGATAGATTTAAAAGAAGCAAGAAGATTAAATTCGCGCAACTAAATCTCGGGAAAGGTAAAGGGGCTACAAATAACTTCGTAAAGTTATTCAGCGAAAATAATATCGACATCAGGCTTATACAGGAACCGCACCTGTATAGCCACAAAAATTTTGGGAAGGGGGTTACCGTTTTAAACGCAAATAGCGAACGACCGCGTAGCGAGATAATAATAAATAACGGGACGTGCGCCGGAATAATCCTAAACAATCTGTCGAATGAGTTCATAACCACCGCAGAAATAAAAACGGGATTGCATACGTTTTACGTGATAAGCACTTACCTTCCGCCGATCGATTCCCGGCGGGAGAATTCTCAAACAGAGGACTTAATAAATCAAATTGAAGGAATCCTTCGTAAAATCGGTAGAAATTTAATTATCGCGGGAGACTTTAATGCTAAGTCGCCATTATGGGGCAGGCAGCCCTATCGAAGACGATAGAGGCTCGCAGGTTGCTGATCTTTTTACGGGATGGGACCTTAGTGTGATAAACACTAATGATTCACCTACGTTTGAGACGCATAGAGGCAGCAGTTTTATAGATATTACTGCAGTCTCGCACGAAATGTTAGAAACGATTTGTAATTGGAAACTAAGGTCGGACGAGGAAACGCTCTCTGACCATAAATTAATAACATGGGACGTTGAAACCAAAACAAGCGCAAACGAGCAGCTAACTATATTTCCGCGGTTCTGTAATAAAAAAGCAAATTGGGAGCGGTTTAAAGAAAAATTTGGCGAAAGTATCCCTGCGCTCGAAAATGAGCTATTTAACTGCCGAGAGGCAGACGAAGTAGAAACACTCGCGAAAAATTGAACGACGCGGTGGTAAACGCGTCGTCGTATTCCATGCCGCAAAAGAAAACATTTAAAGACAGCGTACCCTGGTGGACCCGGGAACTAACCACCAAGCGGGCAGAAACGCGTAACCTAAGGCGCCGCTATCAACGCGCCTCGGGAGATATAAGAGAACAACGGAGAATAGAATATAATCAAAGTTACCGCGAATATAAAATATTAATAGAAGAAACGCGAACGAATAAATTTAAAGAATTCTGCACGCAAAACTCAGAGAAAGAACCCTGGGGAACCGCATACCGCGTAATTAGAGGAAAACAACAAAAAATCGCGCTCAGTAATATACAGAAAACAAATGGCGAATACACGGAAGGTTTTAAAACCACAACGAAATATTTACTAGAGAAATTTTTCCCATCGGATAATCCCGAGGGGGATGAAGGGTCGCACGATTTAATACGTCGGGAAGCTGCAAAGGCGCAAGGAACAGGTGCCGATAAGGCAATCCTAGTTCACGAGGTCGTCAGGGCTCTTAGGAGGATGAACCCTAAGAAGGCACCGGGGCATGATGGAATCACTTCAGACGCAGCTCTGCAGGCGTGTCTGTTAGCCACGTGTGTCTTTGTTGGGTTGTTTAATCTTTGTTTAGAAAGGGGCGTTTTTCCGCATTGCTGGATAATCCAGAATGTGAAATTTATACCCAAACCTAAAAAGGCGGATGCGTCAGATCCGGGCAGCTATCGTCCAATTAGCTTGCTACCGGTGCTGGGGAAAGTTTTAGATCGCGTTATGACTACGCGTGTTGAACACCTAGTGCGAGACAGCGGCGGTTTTAATAACCGACAGTTTGGTTTCGTGGAGGGCAAGTCGACTATCGACGCGTTAGAGTTCGTTGTCGGGGAAATTAAGCAGGCAAGAGATGCCAAAGAGTACTGTGTCGTTGTTGCTTTGGACATTTGAGGAGCATTTGATGCTGCCTGGTGGCCATTAATCGTTTGCGAGTTAGATCGTAGGGGTTGTCCGCGAAACTTGATGTCTTTGGTCAAGAGCTATTTCTCGGGCGATTAGCACAGGTTGAAATTCCGGGTGAAGTTCTGTCGCGTGAGGTGGAAAGGGGATGCCCGCAAGGGTCATGTTCTGGTCCCACATTTTGGAAGTTGTTGTATGAGAGCATCTTTAGGGTCAAGTTGCCCGCAGGATGCTCAATCGTTGGGTTTGCAGATGACACACTTTTAATTGTAAGATCGAGATTGTTAATAGATATGCGCACAAAACTGAACGAGGCGCTTAATAAATTACACGAATGGTCGCAGGCAGTAAAATTAAAATTTAACACGGCGAAGTCAGAGGCGCTTTATTTCGGCACGAAACCAGGACAGAGACCTCCTAGGTTAGAGCTAGGAGGGGAGAAAATCCAGTTTAAAGATTGTATTACCTACCTCGGCGTCAAGATTGACAATAAATTAAATTGGAAAGCGCACGTACAATACGTAAAAAGTAAGGGCGGCGAAATATCAAATAAAATGATGGCGGCGGCTAAAATAAAGTGGGGTTTCAGGGGCGAATCGCTGAGAACGGTTTATGCCGGAGCAATTGAGCCGGCAATACTGTACGCAGCTTCTGTATGGGCAGAAGGTTGTAAAGTCCGGGAGATGCGTCAATTGACGAGCGTACAACGCATAACCGCGGTAAAAGCGACGAGGGCGTACAGGACCACCTCCACGGAGGCTGTCCTGGTGATCAGTAGGACTCTCCCTATCGAATATGTCGTTAGGGAGATTAGAGATAGACGATTAATAAATATAGGAAAAGGGCGCGAAATTATCGAAGATCTTAATCTTGGTAATAGGGAAATTGCAAGAAAGATTGTTGTATCTGAGTTAGGGCACCCGGCTGATGTTAGAGGGATCGAGTTTGTCGAAGGTGATGAGGACGCGATGGGTATCAGAATTTATACGGACGGTTCACGTATGGACGATGGGCAAACAGGCGCAGCGTTTGTCGTGTATAAGCAGCAAAGGGAGGTGTTTTGGTTTCAAACCAAACTCGCGAACTGGTGCACTATCTTCCAGTGCGAATTGGTAGCCATACGAGAGGCTATCGATTACGTAATAAACCATACGGGCAGAGACGAGTATTATATAATCAGTGATAGTAAATCGGCGCTAACGGCTTTAACAAACATGAACACCTCGACAGATCTCCAAGCGGACGTCTGGAGGATAGCGCGTACTGTGCTAGAGTTTCGACGTTTAAAGTTCTGTTGGGTCAGGTCGCACAATGGTAACGTAGGAAACGATAGGGCTGACGAATTAGCTAAAGAGGCCGCGACGGGCGACTTTCGAATATCACATTCGTCGATACCGAGGTCTTTAATCAAAGAAAGCTGCGCGAAAAATCAATTCGACAATGGGAAGAGGTGGAACAACGCTGCCACGGGCAGGTTGACCCACAAATTCATACCGAGCATAGAAGCCAGAGGTAAGATCGAGGTTAAGCTCGATCACAAAATGGTGCAGTTGATAACAGGGCACGGCGCCCTGAAGGCGTATTTACAAAGGTTCGGTCTAACCAACAGCGACCGCTGCGAATGCGGTGAGGGCGCGAAAGCGCAGAGCACGTGCTCTTCGACTGCCCGCTTGAGGCGGGAAATCGAGGGTTGGCTGATAGCAAACTAGCTATCCTAGGTCTGGCATGGCCAAAGAGCCTAGAGGAAGTCGGGAAGTGGTTAACCAGAAGGCGTTCTGGACAGCCTTAAAGAATTCGCGGGAAGGGTCGCGAGATTAGACAATCAATGACGACCGCGTGTAAAAATTCGGTGGGGTTGGTGGGAGGATTGAAAATTTTAGATTGACTTGGCGTGAGTAAGGATACGAGCATAACCAAAACCTGATATTAAATAAAAAAAAAAAAAGATAATTATACCAAAATGTCCAATATGCACGAGTAACCCCCACTCCATTAATACAATCACTGCCTATCTTCATAATTATGTGCGGAAAATCGGGAATAAATAATACCAAATAAACAATAACAAATAAATCATAAACCCTCATTAAATTAAATCAATAAAGTATACAAGGATAATAAAACAGAGCGCAACCGCGCATCCCCCCAGGACTTGAAAGTGAAGTGATAGTGATAGTGATTGTGATCCCTCCAAGAACATTTAGTGCATACCCACCAGGACTTTAGCAGTGCATCCCGTCCCACCTTTAGAAGTAAGTTACAGACGACCAGATCTTCGGATGCTGGAGAATTTTATCGTCGAGGTAAGACTTAAATTGTGGCGGCTGTACTCGCACAAGCATTGATTTACATTAATTAGTAGTTTTTGAAATAATTTAAGAAGCACGTTTGGTGTGTAAAGGCGCTAGCCGACATAATGCTTGTGCGAGTGCACCTGATAAATAGGGTGATGCTTTTGCTATTTTGTGCACTGCTATATGCTTAACGCTTAACGCTTATAACATTTATTTATATATTTACATAATTATATTTATTTATATTTTATATTTACACTTTATATTTATTTATATATAGCATGTATTATGTGGCTTATTTGTTTTGTTTGACGTTCTGTCGCCATTTTGGTTGCAGTATATATTTGGGAAGGACGAGCAGAATTGCGAAGATTGTAATCATAATGTAAATCAGTTAGGGAACGATAGGAAAGCTAGGGATGGATTTAAATTAGTTAGCTAGATTTGGATAGTTTTAAGACGACCCTTCAGGTCGCACTGGTAAGCAGAACCGGCGTCTGCTATCCGGTATTACGGATCCCTCCCCCTCTCATTTTTGCTTGTTGATCGGGTACACTCGAAAGTCAGCGCTAGGGATACCATTATTTACAACCCTGTTTTTAGGTTTTTGTTTTGTTTTTGTTCCAGTTTTTGTCAGATTTTTAGGTTTGTTAGATTGTTAGAGTTTGTTAGGTTTGTTAGATTTTTAGGTTTGTTAGATTTTTATTTAGTTTTTATTTAGGGTGAATCAACTATGAAGTAAGAATAAATTAGGAGCACGACTATTTTTCGCGTTTAAACCCAATGTAGTACCTCCGGGTGGAGCATTGGGGACGTGGCCGCAAGTATAGCGACCCTAATTCAAATTATAATAGAGCGAACGCGTTGAAACACTATTTTTGCATCGTCTTTCTTGCAAAAGTCGAATTGTGGGGCAAAAGTAATAGAGTCTGTACTTTTTATTTAAAAAGACGATGTTTTTAGAAAGTAGTTGAATTGATTTAGCTACCAGCTTACAGATACCTTTTGAATACAAAAGATAAATACTTTAATTAAATACAAGATGGTGCTTCTCTTGGAAGTGATTGTTTAGATAGGATTATTGAAGAATTTGATAGCGGTGTTCAGCGGAGTATTGTGATTGAAATAGTGATACTTTATGAGTAATAATCTAAAACACATTTAATGAAGGCATATTCGACAATATCGAAGTTTAATTTAATTCATTTTATCTTTCACAGATATCAAAAGACAGTTGTCTCAAATAAACGCACCAGTTAGAAAAGAAAAATATTAATAGCAAAACGTTCAACTGTAACCTTACCGCAAAGGTCGCATTTAATTAAGGTTTTATATGAAATTCGTCTTGAATCTGAATGAATTAACTACCAAGATATCGTGCATGGCTAACTAGATATAATAATGACTATTATTCAGCCACTTTCCGTCATCTCAGAAGAAATGAGGTCGATTTACAATGATTTACTATCAAACTGAGATTTCTTCATCTTCCTTCTTTTTTCCAGTACAGTTTTCACATGACACGATTCATTTCAATGGCAACAACCTTGATGAAGTATAATTTTATACTTTCGTTATTTAAATTCATGGTTTCGTAAGAACCGTACGGTTCACATTCTTTTGCTAGATTATCTTACAGTTCGACTCAAGAAGTCTATAATTAATGTTAGAAATTTCTTACACAAAAGTTGAATTGTAACAATAACTACGATAGACGGCGCTTTTGTCCTACCTAAATAATGTAAATAATAGAGTGATACAATAATTGATTGTGTAACTAATATATTACAAGAAAACCCGTTAAAATATGAAGGTTCAGCAACTGTAAACTGGCTGATTTCGTAGTTACGTGAAATAAATAGGTACTACAACACATGATTCAAATGTTTAATAGAATTGTCTTTTCTGAAATTCTAGATGTGTACTGAAACAGTTACTCGTTACATAAAAAAATATATTGTAACGAAAACTCTATTTACAATAACAAGCGTTCGTTATTGATTATACAAGCGTCATCGGCAACTCGTAGTTACAAAGGAATTTACCAAAAGCTCTCCCAACAATTTATTTTCAACTAATTACTAACAGTACAAGTTTTATGTTCTTAACACTACGATGTTACCTTCCAAATTACTATCAAAACACTATAATTAGCTATCCGGGCACTCATTAGTTTATATTGTTACTGCAATAATTTATATCAACAGTAATTTATATCACACCTTTTAAAGCTTTTAACTAGAACATAGTATAATCAAACCTTCCATCACAACACATATCAATGCATCAATTAGAACTTGACTCCCACGCCCACGACGGCAATTTATATACATATTCAGAACCTCTAGACTATTTTAAAACGTGCAAATAACATTTGAAATGTACCTATGGTAATCTAAATAATTCTTAAATGCAAAACTCTTGTGCCTGTCAATCAAAACCATCTGAAAGATAAGGTACCGCCGGGACCTGTCAATCTGCTTTTGTGTACAAACGCCTCACTTACATTCCAATGTAATTATTCTAGCCAAAGGTAGACCGATTAGCGCTACAATCTATTAAGAAATGAATAGAAATCATTTACGATTAAAACCCCATTAATTACAGTCCGCTGTTAAGCACTGATATACTTTATTGTAGCTTCTCGTAGAGGAGCATTGAAACGCATTCAAGCAAGGCTTATTTCTTCATAAGGAAGCTAGTGCTCGAGTTGATCTTAGAACCTTTTCGACGCGCGAAATTGTCTCGAGAACTCGGTAGTTGCGTATGAAATTCTTGAAGCAACTGTAGTCAATAGTAATTTCGGTTGTGATCGGACTGATACTACAAGAACCAATCCAACAGCGTGTATAGCTGCACGCATTCGTCAAGTTAGACAACTTTAAGAAAACTTATTCAGTCCAGTTTAAAGAAATAGAAAATATTACGAGGAAGGGCATGCCAAAGCACTGGATCCCTGCCAAAGCACTGGATTCCCCATCACCGGCTTTTGAAGTTTCTGGATTTTCTCTTACGGCGGTTATGATTTTACTTTTCTTAGTTCGTAAATAAAACTCAGCAAAGTATTTTAACTTAACCAATATTAATATATGGAGTATGGAATACTTTCGCGAGCTTCGATTAATTCGTTCGAGTTATTAGGCAATTTTCAGCGTGGTTAAAACGTCAAAAAAATCGTAATAGACACAGTGCCACATTAGACCAACAGTAAAACATCAAAAAGGTAAGTTCTACCCTAGTTAGTAATATAAATTAGAAAACAACTGTAATAATCGTAATCGTAATGTTAAAAAACCATTGCACCAGAGCTATACAACCACCTAAAACAGCGACTCCGTATCCACTTTCAGGTTTTGAGTCACCGAATTCCACGAGCAGGAACGCATCACACACATTGACCAATCAAACAAAACCAACTTCATATGGCGGTGACATGAGCGAAATTCGCCCAACCCAGGATGTCAATGCTGGTTGATACCACAGGAGCACATCATTGTAACGTCAACAAGAAAACCATCTTAATTTAATTTTCATCAACCGATGACTTTGACGACCGACTGAACAGCCTCGACGATGGCGCAGCCCTCAGCCCGTTAGCGACGAAAGCGACGCATCAGATAGTGGTTTACCTGCATACATCAACGCCATTTTAGAATTATTAAACAAAATTGGCTTCAGCAGCATTTTTAATATCGCAAGATCAAATTGCTCAGGTTCAAATTGGTTTTTCGAACGACATTCATCGATTTGCAGACACCGCAGTTTTAATGCATCATAATTCATCTTCAAATCTGTTTTGAAGGTCGAGTGGTAACCCATTAAGCAGATAATTTTCCTGGCACCGAATATCAGGTTCCAACATTCAACATTCGTACCCATCAGCAAACATTGCATTTTTAGATTTGGTCGATAATGAGTTAAATCAAAAATATTGCAGCGTTGAACGTGCCACCACGCGAACATGATTGCACCAAAGGCATATTTGAGACCATTCAGTGATAATTCATTTTAAACCAACAATAATGCTGCGATCATTACGATCGAAAGCCACGATTCGACGTTCGACAATACCTATCAAATTCACCAGTCATAATACACTTTACCGATAAATTGTTATCGCGATATGCATAACATCATGCCGTCATTTGCTTTATTTTGCTGACAGATGTACATCAATACTGACCTTCAGCCTGTTTGTACCGTGAGGACCACGACCAGCGAGTCCTGCAAACGCAGAAGAAATTATTGCATACCAAAATCAGCTCAATTTCAGAACGACAACGGCGGCAGTGTCAGCTGATGATGCCACAGCACACGAGACGGTTTATTTCCAGAGAACGTACGCAACGAGTGAACGATTTGAAATCACGGTGCAGCAAAGAACGAGAACAACGCAGAACGAACCGTTACATTTAAAAACGACACCATACCAGGCCACTTCTTAAATCACGAGACATGAACATTTCAGATTTGCCGACAGCAGCAGCGCTGATGTCGCAAAGATATCTCCACATTCTCACAATAAGTTGAGCAGAAAGACAATTATAAGTCTTTTATTTAAAGAACTGTTTGCGAAGATGATGACGGTAATTATTTATGCGCAGATTTTACTTCAGATACCAACCGCTAACATTTTTAAAGAATTCGGTAGACCAGCCAGATGAAAAGATAGAATGACAAAACCGCACACTTACAAAACAGTAACAAAATATATACGATAACCACCAGCATTGGAACAGTATTGAAAACGGGTTTACATTGAGCGATGCCTTCGAAGACCTTGCACATCACACTTTTTATGTTTAACCGTCAGATAATACAGATGTCACTCATGTTTAACAAACGATTCTGACATTTAAACATTTAACACACACATCTGTTATAATTCACACGTACATTTCAAAAATTAAAACACTGCAGTTAAAACATAAACAAGCTCATTCAACACTTAAACACACATCATTCATTTCATGATAACAGTGGTTAAATTTTATTTAAACCACACCACAGAATTCATCACTCAACAGTTTATAAACTCATCTCAATTTACAAAACATTCCATACATGGCAACACAGACCTCAGATGCAACGACATACTCATCACCTCGACGACATTGCGAAACGCTTTCCAAAGTATTGTTCAAATCACACTGAATATTTCCGCGAACAGTCCCGAGGAGCTCGATCGGCATGGCACGATTATGAACAAATCATATGACGATGAATCAAAACAGATATTTCAGCGCTAATATTTAGACTTCAGACATTGCCTTATTTTTCCATTCAAATCATTTCACTTATTTTTCAACCGATTGCAGTTACGTCATCACAACCGATTTTATAGCAGGTAACGAGTTTTTTGTCACAGCCGACTTTAACCTGTTTTGGCGATTTTTGCGATTGACCGAAGCACCATCGCGTTATCACACTCGACTTGCCGAGATCGTCCACAAACTTTGCAGCATAGATGAAGATCAACCATTTGCAGTTAATGACCGTCCGTCATCTTTGAACACTCACGAATCGTCGAATAATCGACGCATTCCAACACCCGAAAATCGCTTGAGTCGTTCAACACAAATTTCACCGACATTATTAGATGATCCGAAATATGTCCGATTGTTAGTATACGCACATTTATCTCGAGTTCATACAGCACAGCGTTCGATAGCGAACGACATTGGTCGATAACCAATTTTCGCTCGTCAGTATATCACGAAAACCATCTTCAATTTTCAATCGCAGTCAACCATGGTAACCAATTCTTAAATTTAGTGGCCGATATTATAGATTTGAAACATCAGCCTCGACCGCAGCGTCTTATCAACCGACAGCTGAGCCAGACGGAACAGCGACCGTTCATTTCGCATTACACAGCAGTTATCTTTTATAATTTTAACTTCGGAACATCTTCGACGCATCGTTGAATTACCATCAACATGCAATTATATTTATTAGCAGCGAACCGAGTCCAGTCCCCAAGCACATGACAGCGCACATTCGAAAAAATAATTCATAACTGTATGAAAGTTTATACCACCATGACACACACATACGAAGCGACCACATGCATCACACGACACATGACCACAATGACCACGAAAATTAAGAGACATGACCACATCACAACACATGCATGACCACACACACGACATGACGACATAAAAAACGATAACGAGTTTTTCATTAAGACCAGCGATTTTATAAAATCTGATTCATTGAGCAAAACAAGGAATTTTAGCCTAGCGCCGCGGCGCCGTCCCAACCTATTAATTTTTCCTTTATCTAACCTAGGTCCACACTTGGTTTTTAATGGAAAACCTTAAAAGCAATTAGCATATGGTCATGTGGTCATAATGGTCATGTGGTCATGTGGTCATGTGGTCATGGTCATGTGGTCATATGGTCATATGGTCTCATGTGGTCATTGGTCATATGGTCATATGGTCATGTGGTCATATGGTCATGGGTCATATGGTCATGTGGTCATGTGATATGGTCATGTGGTCATGTGGTCATATGGTCATATGGTCATGTGGTTATGTGAGCAGGGAGATTAAATTTGGTATATAAGGAAGTAGTTTTGGGTAGAGCTTAGTTATAGTAAGACATTTTTCGAAAGATGTCGCATTCAAGCAATCAGTGGTGCTCCAAACAATCTATTACAAAAGCAGCAGAGGATATCCTGGATGGCTCGAGTTTCTACGCTGCTAGTAAAAATATAATATACCTAGAACAACGTTATGCAGATATGTTAAAAGGTTGCAGAACGTGAAGAAATTACATAATTCCAACGATGCATCCAGAGATGTTATACCAGAAGTTAAAATACCTATACAGAATTATGATAACTTTGCTATTGCTAATGCAAAAGAGGATGGTAAACATGGTCCTTGTTCCTGTCAACATACGAGCTATATTCGTGGGACCATCGAGTTGTGGGAAGACCAACGCTTTAATATCTCTGATCTTGCACGAGAACGGTCTTAGATTTCAAAATGTCTATGTATTTTCGAAGAGTTTGTATCAACCGAAATACGAATTGTTAAGAAACGTTTTACACCATTAAAAGAAGAAATTGGTTACCATGAGTTTGAAAATTGCGATGATTTGATCGAACCCGGAGATACCAAAGAAGATTCAATTATGGTTTTCGATGATATACCTGCAAACGAGCAAAGTAAAATCACTCAGTTTTTCTCGTTCGGTCGACATAAAGCAATAGATTCGTTCTATCTATGTCAAACTTACGCTAGTGCCTTAAAACATAGACTCAGAGATAACGCCAATGTAATCGCATTATGGAAACAGGATGAAACCAATCTCGATATCTTTTCGGATCATATAAGTGGTGACATGATATATCCGAAATTTAAAGAAATGTGTTACAGTGTTGAAGGACTCAAAACATAATTTTATAACTGTTGTTAAAGATTTTGATTTGGATAATGGTCGATATAGGAAGAATTTCGACGAGTATATAAATATTTGATATTATTCAAAAAGTTAGTTCCCATCCAAAGTTTCATGATGACGGACGTTAACAATTTTATTGTAAATAAACGCAGTCTTCATCTTATGCAGGATGCTGTACGAAAAAGTTTGTAGCGTACAAAAGGAGATGCTACATCTCAGCAAAATTCAAAGAGGTGCACAAACAATTGATCGATCCACTGCAACAACCGCTTCCCAGTTGCAATCGATCACCGAAAAATCCCCATACCTACAACAAAGGTTAAAGTCGAAAACATGGACGTACCTAAAGAAAATTAAGCAACTGTTCCAGAAGAACTGTTCCATCTTTACTATGCGGATGTGTTAGCTAGAGACGAAGACGAAAATATATACAAGTCGGTTATGGAGTAAAGTATAACCGTCAATTGATACGCATAGTTTAGGAAAAGTATGTAGGAAATTGATTTAGAAAACAGTGACACAACCTAAAATAATAACGTTTATCTAGAGACTAGAGGTCTAACAAGAGTTATAATTATTTTTAAAGTCCTTAGCATTTTTCTTAAGAAATGTAATGATTTTGTTCATAGAATACATTCCATATCGGTTGCTTCGTGCGTGCACACAAATCGGGTGCAATCGGTACATATCCGAATAGGAGTAGCTCATATAAAAGGACTGTTCGCGTAGAAGTTATTATTTGTTGATTGTACGGTTTAAAGAGACAATATAATAAATATGTATAAAACTTTGAGAGGTTATTCGAAGATTTCGCAATGCTCTACGAGTAAAAAGCAGAATGTGGGCAACGCTGATAGATGGAGAAAAATGTCTTATGTGTCAGTGCAAGGAACAGCAATACAGCACTGTACTGCAGTGTTATCATTGCCCTGAGGATCTGGATGATTTTATGGAAATAATCGAGGAGATGGGGTTTATAAAACTGTTGGCAGATATTCAAATGGAATATATACTAAATTGTAAGTTTTAAAAAAAATTTAACCACCACAACTGTTATCATAAGAAATGAATGATGTGATTTTAGAAATTATTTTTGTATATATTAGCTTGTTTATGTTTTAAAATATAAAGCATACATTGGTATTGTTTAATTTTTCAAATGTCCACGTAACTGAAATGGATATCTAAGTAATTATGAAAAGAATTATAACAAAGATGTGTATTATTTATTAAAAGGGTGTTATAAACGTTTTACAAAATTATTAATCAGAATCGTTTTATTTAAAACTATAACATAATTTCATTGACATCTATTAATATCTGTAGTTGAAATACAACAGTTTAGAAACTTATAAGAAAACAAAAGTGTAATTAATAGTGTTACAAAATTTTCAGTCTTGGCTTAAAATTTAAACATCGCTCGTAAATGCGTGGAATGGAAACCTGTTGTATTCTCCATATACTCAACTTGTTTACAAATACTGTTTTCAAACAATCTTGGGTAGGTTCTTATAAATTCGTATAATATGGCCCCAATATCACTATTACTGTATTTGTTTTAATTACATCATGTGCGAGATTCTGTGGAACATCATTCCTATTATATCTTTCCATTGCGACATCTAACAGAAACAGATCTATATTAGGAGTACCCTTTCCGTTAGTTCTTTTAAAGTATTAGTATGGTTGAGAACGATCTGAGATACCCTAAAAGTGCTCTAAAGTTCCTTTGGTAAATATCATATAATTCCCATCAAATGTCATCATCTTCACTAAACAATTTATTTAAATAAAACGCAAGTTGTCGAATTTATATCTGATTTTGCATGCCAACTTCCATAGTGCGTATAATGTGGAAGATTTGATATAAACTTCCTAAATACGTTGAGGATACATCAAGTACGCTCTGCGAAATGGTGTCAACAAATCTAAAAATTATTTTGTAATCGTCGAATGGGTTCAGACCCACAATTATGATTTTGGAAGAAGATTTTGTTATGGTGTATGGTTTTTCAAATAGTAACTTGGTTCGTTCTAACTGAATTGCGGTGTTTATACGTTCTTTATGCGCTGCGGTCGATTGGTTTTCCAAATCCTTAATTTGTTCCCACTCATTGGCTGTAATTTTAGTTCCTCCTGGAAATAAACCATCTCGATGTGCCTTTCGTTGTGTTTTTTATGGCATCACATCCAGTAAAACATTTCATTTTCGCACACTGCACGCAATACTTAAGATGTTCATTCTAGAAAAATTGTTGATTAACAGTTTTGAATTATACATGTAAATATTAATTTCTTCTACGTTTGCAAAATTCAAACTAAGACTTACTCTTCTTGTCGATAGTCCTCACACGAAATTTTAAACCAAAGACTGAAAATTCAGTATTACTATTAATTACACTATAAACGACTTTACGCTTTACAAAATAAACTTAAAATGAACTTTTGGCATCATTTCCGTATTTATGTACATAGAGAAAGTATAAGTATAATTTGTCCTTACATTAACCCAATTTAAATCAAATTATAGAATGTGTATTCCCGTATATATTAACTAGAATTGTGGAAAGTGCTTTTATTAAATTATTAGTCAGACGTCATCGACAAACAATGCAAGGCTAATGATCATACATTTCACCAAATTTATTTAGAATTTACGTCTTATGTTGAACTACATTTAAAATAAATTATCCAACCACTTTCTAGGTCACCGTGCAGAATTAATGTATTATACCTTTTGGTTTAATCATTTGTATGTGGATTCACTAATTGAAAATTTTAACAATTCTAACCACTAATAAATATTTTTGAAGTTTAACTCTATTATCGAGCTAAATCTAAATAAAATGCAAAGGTGTTTTGCTGATAGGTTTTGAATATTAATACAATATATACAGGTCTTTGTTGGAACTATTTTAAAAGACCTGATAATTAATTTCAATTACCCAGGAAAATTCTATACTAATTTTATGGGTTACACCAGGGTTTATCTCAAAAGACAGAGCGATACGGTTTAGAAATAGATTAAAGATGAATTATATACGGTGCTTGCAAAAGGTTAATCTGCAAATCAGTAAGGGTCATTCGATTTTGAAAAATTCCGAGGGATTTGAGAACCTGAGGAAAAACACAATAATAATTGAAATCTTACACGATGGTATATTAAAAATACTGCTAAGAGTAATTTTGTTTAATAATTCTAAAATGGCGTTGGTGGTTAAATACATACAGGTAAAACCCACTATAAACAATTATACACGTCACTTTTCCAGTCAAGACTTGCATATAACGCCAACTAATATAATCGAGCTGCGCACGCTCGACCATCGGCATAAAAGGCGAGAGCTATGTTCCAGTGCATTAGTCGTCAAAGTATCATCGAGTTTGATTAAAATTATAAATTAAAGATGGATTTTTCTTGTGTTGACGTTACAAGTGATGTGCGAGTACCACAATTAAATATCAACCAACTGGTTGGTAAGTCAACCTATAGGTTAGGCGAATTTCCTTCAAATTATCACCACCATATATTAGAAGTTGGTTTTGATTTATATGGTGGTCTTCAACCTGTCATCCAAGTGATTTGCTGTAGTGGTATGTGTGCTGATTCTACGATAACATTCTCTTACTTCGATTGGAAGAAATTGTGTACTTTTCAAGTAGAATTTCAAATTCGCCAATTTGCTCAAGACTCAAAACAAGTACGATTAAATGGTCTGACTACTGGAAACGATGTTGTTGACATACAATTGGATCAAGATTTCAAATTGCAGCTGAGCACAGCCTTTAATAGAAGTATATGGTTGTTGAACAATTTTGAAAAGAGAATTTATATAATATGAAGATTACGAAAGATGGGAATGTTATTGTCCTACCTGCGTACGAGTGCATCAAGCTATTAAATTTGAGAATTGATCTGTTTTAAAATGGTTGAGTTAAGGTGTAGAAACTTTCCAGAATTTTACGAAAATTTGTTGGTGATATAAAAAAAGTATGTGGAAATACGACGGAGGAAGAAAGGGTTCAAACGTTATTAGAGGGAGAGAGCAGTGCCATTATTTCTCTGTCTAATGATTGCAGCAATTTAAATTACTTGACAGTGTTGGAAATTATTAAATGTTTCCCATTCAGTACTTAAAAGATGCAACTGCAAGGCAATCGCTTGCGCAAATGTTTAGAGATTTGGCTATCCCAGATTCGCCAGACTCTGGTTACCACAGCGGTTTATAGATGTAATCAATACGTGTATGTATTCTATTAAAACATTATATTTTCTTGATAAAGTTTGTTTTACATATTTGTATCGCCAACATTACCATAAATTATTAATAGACGTATTAAACTATCCTGTTTTTATTTTTAAGTTTAAAGTGGTGTACGCAAATAATAAACACAATTTACCGCATGTTAACAAAAGTTGTGGGGAAATTTAAAGACGAGTTTTACGGTGACTTGGTGTTAGAATCTGTAGGTAGTAAGGCTAAGTCCTACTGTATTGTGCGCGAGAAGGACACGATTAAAAAGATTAAAGGGATCTCACAAAGTGTAGTTAAGTAAAACCGAGGGTCTTACAACCTATAAGAGCATATATTCCCAAAAGGGTGGGCATCCAGCTACGCAACAGTGCGTGGAGAATAAGGATTCTCCAATAAGAAATTAAAGTCATTGGTAATGGTAAAATGTTAAACCTATAAAGGCGATTATTAATTGTGGTTTAGTGACCGCGTTTGTGCACTCTTCGAGTGTCTTCGGCAATCTTCGATTGTTTCCAAAGAAAATATTCAAGCACGCCATTTAATGTCGTGGTGTAACATCGTCCACTGTTAAGCTCCGTTAATTATACTACTAAATGAGGTTTGTATTTTCCGTAAATACGCACTTTTCAGCGCCTCGTGGTATTGGTAATCTACAAACAATTATATCTCGATTTGAAATGCGCGTCATTGAAACATATTCTCAACATAATTAATAGAAAGTCCAAGAAAAGAAATTATAAAACAGCATTCAAATGTTCGTTAAGAAATCTAGAATATTTGTTGGATTACGAGTTACAAATTTATTAATACTACATTGAAGTTTCCGGAATTTGCGTTATAATGCTTCTACCGCGTCACGTAAGGTAATTTAGGTAATAAGACCCATTTACTTTCAGTACTTAATCTGGTTTATTACATTTTGTTAATTCTGGAATTTAGGTAGTTAATGATGTCATACACAAAATTTCTAATTAACATACATGGCTGGTATCTAGCGAAAGTTGTAGCACGCATTTTCAATTACGAATGCATTCTTCTTTCATTACAGGAGAAATTCCATAGATTTCATACCAGCAAAATGCGCTTTTTAGATATTTAAAACACATTACATTGGACATCAAAAGTCGACCTTGCCATTTCTACATTATTGTTAAGCATGCATTGGAATTTTGGATGCGGTAATTTCTTGTTTAAAGTAACTTAGTTAAATAAAGTGTAATTTAAATTGTGATTGTATAGTCAGTTATTGCAATTGAAAACACATTCAGGGAATAATTTATTTGCTCTATATATTTTACAGTAGCGTTTCCGGATTAAAAACTTTCTGCTTTTAATTAATTAAAGCATACAAGTTTCTGGTGTATATTCCTAAAGAGAAAATAAGTAGTTGATGTACCGTTGAATGGAGTTCATCCTTGTTTACACAAATTTCAGATCCTGCGAACTAGCGTTTTTGTTAATATTATTTAAAAAAATCAATACGTTAGATGGATAAGGTGTTCAGTGGCGGCTATTTTATCAATAAATTTTATTTAATATGTTTAGTTTTTATTTTCAACACCAAAATTCTAAGGTTCACAAAACAATTTTACAACCGGTTTTAAGACGTTGAAAAGAGCTAGCCGCGGAGATCTGAAAATTAGAAATAAAAAGATTCGGGTAGCTGAGAAAATCTAATATTAATTGATACCAAACAAGGTAGGTTTATCTCGAAAGATGCATTGGCTAGACGAGGAAAACTATTTGTTAGTTTTGCTTATAAAGCAAAGGCGAAATTTAGAGGTTTGAGAGCTTTAAAGTGTAACTTTGTAAGGAGTAGTCCGATTTTAAATCTGTTTACAGATTCTGCAATAAAATTCTAAGCTAACAAGATGTATTGCATGACTAAGAAAATTTATAAGAACGCTCAAAAGTCGCTATAGGTAAAAAATCTTAAAATGGGGTAGCTCCTTGGGGTGATGCAATCTAAAAATTCCTAGAGATTTGGGTAGCTGAGAAAATTCTAATATTAATTGATACCAAACATGATAGGTTTATCTCGAAAGATAAAAAATGGCTAGTCGAAGAAAACTTTTTGGTCCAGAATGTTAGCGGTAAAAAAATCTTAAAAATAGGTTTATCTCGTGTGTGGAAATGAGGATGCTCATTTATCTCGAAAGATGAAAAATTAAGATATATTTATCTCGAAAGATGAAAAATGGTTAGTCGAAGAAAACTTTTTGGTCCAGATGTGTGTGGAAATGAGGATGCTGGTGGAAATGAGGGGGTGATTACTCCATAAATACACTACTCCCATCATAAAATCAACTTAGAAACAAATAGAAATATTTGGAATTAAATTACATTACAATACGATACGGAAACCTACACATTGTGACGTTGCACAGGTGGCAACAGCATATAACAACAAGATATTAACAACACTATGCCCATAGACCCGGAAAATAATTCAACCAGCAGCCAAAGCAGGCACAGAAGCCAATCTACTTCCCTAACAGGAAACCACCAGAATCAGTTGAAGACCTAAGTCCTTTTAAATCGGTTCGAACATCAAGATCTCCAAACCCTCATGATCTAAAATCAAGGACCTCTTCGGTCGGCTCTAACCGTACAAATAGGTCAAGGGATGAACACCCTGCAAGTACTCCGCAGAAGTAGACACCGCAGAAACTGCAACCCTTCTAGATATAGCATTCTAAAGTGGGACATAACAGATTACGTCTTTAGAGACAATAACAAGATCAATAGACCAAGTGCGAATTTTATACTGCAAAATTTGAGCAACTATCACTTATTGCCAGCGAATCTGTAAAAGTGTAACATCATGGAAGCCAGACTCAATAGTATAAAAAATGCTTAAAAACCACACTACTAACAGGTAATAAGGTAAACACCAGTGAGACTCCACTACACACACAAACACCCACTTACCCCTCAGCCACTTTACAAAAACCACCCTGGCAGCACAAAGTCCTCCGTTCAAAATAATAAATCTTAAGCCCACTAGGTTTGAAACCACCCCCAACGAACTTCTTAAGGTTTGAAACCACCCCCAACGAACTTCTTAAGGTAATAAAAACAAACTTTCGTCTATCCCAACGTAACCTCCACATTGAAAGTATCCGATCTACTCGATTCTCAGTTACGATCCCGCACAATCAAACCAACAGATATAAATCTCATTTCTTCATTCACACAAGAATCAGTATCCACTTACCCAAACCAAAACTTCTCCAATTAATAATCTTTGACCTAAAGGAGGAAGTTCCCCTCTTTGACGTCCTCACTTTAATATATCACCAAAACTCCTTTGACCTCCTTATTCCCGAAGACTCTTACAAACCATAAATTTCCATCGCCATATCCGCCGTCCCAGATCCGACACCACAGATAAACTCATCCTCAGCGTCTCTCCTAAACTTAAGACAATGTTAACCACAAATACCCACATATTCATCGGCTACAAGTCCTGTAGAATTAGAGATCTTGCCGTAGTAATACGCTACTATAACTGTAAAGGCTGTCGCTCTCCCACCTTCTGTGACCGATACTCCAAATCCCATCCTACGAAGGACTGACCAAACCCCTCACCTCTGTTCCTGTTTATTCTAATTGCCTCCGTATAAACCAACCCCATGACCATTCCGTTAGCAGCCCTGACTGCCCCGTATATAAACAATCTACGCACATGACTAAATTAAGAACAGATTACGGATTTTAAACCAATGACAGAAAAGAACCGCCCCTTCCTCCAACCACCCTCAACATCATCCAAATAAACCTACAACACTCACGCGCCGCCTCCGTAGAATTACTAAATGTCCTCCAACACCACCATATTCAAATTTTAATCCAAAAGCCATACCTTGCCCATAACAAAATTCCCAACCTCCCGTCCAACGCCCGTGCATACGTCCATTCCAACCGACAAATACAAATCTAATTTCATCAATCATTATCACTGACCCTTTCTTAGACACCTCCTATATCGAATCCCTCTCAACCCTTCAAATCACCGTCATAAAGATCTACTGGAGAGCAGGCTCCACCTTTGTCATATCCACATATTTCCAGTTCAGTATCAACATCCATTACTACTTACAACATCGAACCCACATCCTCTCCAAAATCAGCGATAAACCCATAATCCTATCAATGGACGCTAACGGCACAACAACTACACAGACGACAATGGCACGGCACTAGAAGACTTCATACATCAATACTACCACCTATCCACAACACCCCCTCCCTCATACGCACCTGTGTATCTTCGAGCAGCCACTCCTTAATCGATATCACCTTTTCCACTCCGGCAGCAACCAATCTCGTTAATTCCTGGAACATTGCCCGCATCCTCCAATACAGTGGTCATAATGCAATCACCTTCAACATCCTGCCCAACCCCCCAATGAGAGCCTTCCAAAAACCCTATCCTACAACACCTGTAGAGCCAACAGGCAGTCGTACCTAGCATTCCTTGCCAAACTTATATTAATATTCCCCTTTGTCACCTACGCAAAACACGACTCAAACGCCCTTGCCGCTTTAATAACCCAAGATATCCATTCCGCCGCATCTAACAGCATCCCACAGAGGTACCACACCACAAGATCCTCTCCATGATGAGACATGAACTGACGAACACAAGAAATGCACTAAACAAAACAAGAGCCTACAAAGAGCAAGACGGAGCAACCTAGACCCATAACTCGTTAACACGTTAACCCACACATACACGACAGACAAAAAACAATACAAACACCTAAACCACAACACCAGGAAACACCACTACAATGAAATCATAAACGAACAACAGACCGATCCTTGGAAGACATACAGGAAAAATAAGACCTAAGACATCCCAAATTCCCACCACCTCTGCACAGGCAACACTGTACATACGACAACCTAGACGGAATCCCAACGGAATCCCAACAGGCACTTCTCAACTCCTCAGAAATCCTACCAGTTTCTTCCCAGACACTGACCTTGAGATCTCCTTCCTGTACTCCTTGTTCCCAAACTACATCCCAACAAAGCCCCAGAACCCGATCATATTACGAACTTGTCTGAGGAGGAGCCAGGCTTCAAAAACCTGGTCCTCATCAGGAACCTACCCATCTCCTCTTAAAAATACCTATCGATAGGCATAGTCCCTGCCCAATTCAAATCCGCCAGCGTCAGACTATTTCTCAAACCTGGTAAACCCCCAGGCGACCCCAAATCGTATATACCCATAGTCCTCCTCCCTTCCCTAGAAAAGTTACTAGAACAAGTCATGCTTCACAAACTCGACACCAATACTGACAATCATTCCCTTCTACCTCTCAATTAGCATGGCTTCCGCCCCGGTCACAGTGCCGAACTCACTATTCACCCCTTAGTTCCTATCATAACCTCCCCCTCCAAATATGTTATGGCCTTTTTCCTAGATTTACAATCCGCCTTCGATGTCCTATGGTGGCCAAACCTTTTGAACCAACTACGCCTAACAAGGTATAATATAATAAAATCCATCATTTCATCCCGAACGCATCAACTCTCCTCCAATTTCTATTTTACTTCAAAAAATCCTAACCCAAGGATGCCCCCAAGAATCCCGCTTATCCCCTTCGCTGGGATACTTATCCATCCACCCCTCATAGTCCTAAATATCCCCAATATTTCCAACTTTGTCTATGCTGATGACCTCGCCTTCCTGATCCATGGCAGCTCCCGTGCATCCATAAAAGCCACCGCCACCATCCATATGCACACCATCAAATCCTGGTTCTCCTCAAATAAACAACTTCTTTCCCCGTCTAAATCCAAAATGCTTCTCCTTAAAGGATTCCTAGACCTGCGGTGCAGTCCACATGCTAAATTCCCCCACCACCTTTTCGAACACAGCTTCTTACCTCGGCCTCAACATCGATATCCACTTAAAAACCAAGACTCATCTTTTGAAATCTCTGCAGAACAACCAAAATCTTTCTCCACCACTCCCTTCCGAAATCAGTTTGCCATACAAACCCCAAGTGTAAACTCATCCTCAACCAAATCATCATTCCACTAGTCCGCTACGCTGGTCAACACTATCCCCACCCCCGTACCCATGTTCAACACAATCATCTGACCCTTCCTCCTCTACTACTCACGAGCCTATAGAACAGCCTCCACAACCGCACTCTACACCCTCTACAGACACCTCCCATTGAATTTACCCTCCATTTCTGTATACAAACTGAAATCTGAAAAAACCAACCTATCATTCTGCACTATAGGACCCAATACCCAGACAAATAAAACACCCTACCCAAGACAGATTAAAACCCTCATCCACAGATTCCTAATCCACTCCTGGCAAGAATCCTGGACCCTTTCCTGCACAGGAAGACACACATATGAGATTTTTCCAGTTATCTCTGAGGTGCCACCCCACATCCCACTCTCATATTCAACCACCCTCCAATTTTTTACTGGACATGGCATGTTTCTCTCCAAAGTGCATCAACTACATCTAACTTAATCCCCCAGCTCCCCGCAACGAACCAATAGAATAAATTCCCCTCACCTCATTTACTCCTGCCAATTAACCAACAATCCCCGATCCAAATTGAAGACCGCACTCTATTTCGACCAAAACACCCCACCACGAAATTTAAACATACTGGCCACCCATCATCCACATGTCCTCAATGTATTCCTACTCGACATCCTATCCAATAAACTCCTATCCCAACCCAGCGGTACTAACTACGCAAATAACTCTAGTACACATACACGCACGCACGTACGCGCACGCGCGCGCGCACACACACACACACACAAACACACACACCAAGCATCCAACCCACTCAAACATACGAATTCAGAACATCATACTCTCAAAATTCGCACCTAAACAAAAAGACGACAACGAGCTAGGGGAGACTGACTCCACACCAACGACCGCCTCCGAACAGGATATAAACATTCAACTATCTTACTGTAGCATGTACAACTAGGTTGGGCTATTGGCCTGTATATAGTTATCAATAAATGACACTGAAAATAAAAATATTCAATGCATCAATTAGAACTTGACTCACGCCCACGACGGCAATTTATATACATATTCAGAACCTCTAGACTATTTTAAAACGTGCAAATAACATTTGAAATGTACCTATGGTAATCTAAATAATTCTTAAATGCAAAACTCTTGTGCCTGTCAATCAAAACCATCTGAAAGATAAGGTACCGCCGGGACCTGTCAATCTGCTTTTGTGTACAAACGCCTCACTTACATTCCAATGTAATTATTCTAGCCAAAGGTAGACCGATTAGCGCTACAATCTATTAAGAAATGAATAGAAATCATTTACGATTAAAACCCATTAATTACAGTCCGCTGTTAAGCACTGATATACTTTATTGCTTCTCGTAGAGGAGCATTGAAACGCATTCAAGCAAGGCTTATTTCTTCATAAGGAAGCTAGTGCTCGAGTTGATCTTAGAACCTTTTCGACGCGCGAAATTGTCTCGAGAACTCGGTAGTTGCGTATGAAATTCTTGAAGCAACTGTAGTCAATACTCCCATCATAAAATCAACTTAGAAACAAATAGAAATATTTGGAATTAAATTACATTACAATACGATACGGAAACCTACACATTGTGACGTTGCACAGGTGGCAACAGCATATAACAACAAGATATTAACAACACTATGCCCATAGACCCGGAAAATAATTCAACCAGCAGCCAAAGCAGGCACAGAAGCCAATCTACTTCCCTAACAGGAAACCACCAGAATCAGTTGAAGACCTAAGTCCCTTTTTTAAATCGGTTCGAACATCAAGATCTCCAAACCCTCATGATCTAAAATCAAGGACCTCTTCGGTCGGCTCTAACCGTACAAATAGGTCAAGGGATGAACACCCTGCAAGTACTCCGCAGAAGTAGACACCGCAGAAACTGCAACCCTTCTAGATATAGCATTCTAAAGTGGGACATAACAGATTACGTCTTTAGAGACAATAACAAGATCAATAGACCAAGTGCGAATTTTATACTGCAAAATTTGAGCAACTATCACTTATTGCCAGCGAATCTGTAAAAAAGTGTAACATCATGGAAGCCAGACTCAATAGTATAAAAAATGCTTAAAAACCACACTACTAACAGGTAATAAGGTAAACACCAGTGAGACTCCACTACACACACAAACACCCACTTACCCCTCAGCCACTTTACAAAAACCACCCTGGCAGCACAAAGTCCTCCGTTCAAAATAATAAATCTTAAGCCCACTAGGTTTGAAACCACCCCCAACGAACTTCTTAAGGTTTGAAACCACCCCCAACGAACTTCTTAAGGTAATAAAAACAAACTTTCGTCTATCCCAACGTAACCTCCACATTGAAAGTATCCGATCTACTCGATTCTCAGTTACGATCCCGCACAATCAAACCAACAGATATAAATCTCATTTCTTCATTCACACAAGAATCAGTATCCACTTACCCAAACCAAAACTTCTCCAATTAATAATCTTTGACCTAAAGGAGGAAGTTCCCCTCTTTGACGTCCTCACTTTAATATATCACCAAAACTCCTTTGACCTCCTTATTCCCGAAGACTCTTACAAACCATAAATTTCCATCGCCATCCGCCGTCCCAGATCCGACACCACAGATAAACTCATCCTCAGCGTCTCTCCTAAACTTAAGACAATGTTAACCACAAATACCCACATATTCATCGGCTACAAGTCCTGTAGAATTAGAGATCTTGCCGTAGTAATACGCTACTATAACTGTAAAAGGCTGTCGCTCTCCCACCTTCTGTGACCGATACTCCAAATCCCATCCTACGAAGGACTGACCAAACCCCCTCACCTCTGTTCCCGTTTATTCTAATTGCCTCCGTATAAACCAACCCCATGACCATTCCGTTAGCAGCCCTGACTGCCCCGTATATAAACAATCTACGCACATGACTAAATTAAGAACAGATTACGGATTTTAAACCAATGACAGAAAAGAACCGCCCCTTCCTCCAACCACCCTCAACATCATCCAAATAAACCTACAACACTCACGCGCCGCCTCCGTAGAATTACTAAATGTCCTCCAACACCACCATATTCAAATTTTAATCCAAAAGCCATACCTTGCCCATAACAAAATTCCCAACCTCCCGTCCAACGCCCGTGCATACGTCCATTCCAACCCGACAAATACAAATCTAATTTCATCAATCATTATCACTGACCCTTTCTTAGACACCTCCTATATCGAATCCCTCTCAACCCTTCAAATCACCGTCATAAAGATCTACTGGAGAGCAGGCTCCACCTTTGTCATATCCACATATTTCCAGTTCAGTATCAACATCCATTACTACTTACAACATCGAACCCACATCCTCTCCAAAATCAGCGATAAACCCATAATCCTATCAATGGACGCTAACGGCACAACAACTACACAGACGACAATGGCACGGCACTAGAAGACTTCATACATCAATACTACCACCTATCCACAACACCCCCTCCCTCATACGCACCTGTGTATCTTCGAGCAGCCACTCCTTAATCGATATCACCTTTTCCACTCCGGCAGCAACCAATCTCGTTAATTCCTGGAACATTGCCCGCATCCTCCAATACAGTGGTCATAATGCAATCACCTTCAACATCCTGCCCAACCCCCCAATGAGAGCCTTCCAAAAAACCCTATCCTACAACACCTGTAGAGCCAACAGGCAGTCGTACCTAGCATTCCTTGCCAAACTTATATTAATATTCCCCTTTGTCACCTACGCAAAACACGACTCAAACGCCCTTGCCGCTTTAATAACCCAAGATATCCATTCCGCCGCATCTAACAGCATCCCACAGAGGTACCACACCACAAGATCCTCTCCATGATGAGACATGAACTGACGAACACAAGAAATGCACTAAACAAAACAAGAGCCTACAAAGAGCAAGACGGAGCAACCTAGACCCATAACTCGTTAACACGTTAACCCACACATACACGACAGACAAAAAACAATACAAACACCTAAACCACAACACCAGGAAACACCACTACAATGAAATCATAAACGAACAACAGACCGATCCTTGGAAGACATACAGGAAAAATAAGACCTAAGACATCCCAAATTCCCACCACCTCTGCACAGGCAACACTGTACATACGACAACCTAGACGGAATCCCAACGGAATCCCAACAGGCACTTCTCAACTCCTCAGAAATCCTACCAGTTTCTTCCCCAGACACTGACCTTGAGATCTCCTTCCTGTACTCCCTTGTTCCCAAACTACATCCCAACAAAGCCCCAGAACCCGATCATATTACGAACTTGTCTGAGGAGGAGCCAGGCTTCAAAAAACCTGGTCCCTCATCAGGGAACCTACCCATCTCCTCTTAAAAAAATACCTATCGATAGGCATAGTCCCTGCCCAATTCAAATCCGCCAGCGTCAGACTATTTCTCAAACCTGGTAAACCCCCAGGCGACCCCAAATCGTATATACCCATAGTCCTCCTCCCTTCCCTAGAAAAGTTACTAGAACAAGTCATGCTTCACAAACTCGACACCAATACTGACAATCATTCCCTTCTACCTCTCAATTAGCATGGCTTCCGCCCCGGTCACAGTGCCGAACTCACTATTCACCCCTTAGTTCCTATCATAACCTCCCCCTCCAAATATGTTATGGCCTTTTTCCTAGATTTACAATCCGCCTTCGATGTCCTATGGTGGCCAAACCTTTTGAACCAACTACGCCTAACAAGGTATAATATAATAAAATCCATCATTTCATCCCGAACGCATCAACTCTCCTCCAATTTCTATTTTACTTCAAAAATCCTAACCCAAGGATGCCCCAAGAATCCCTTATCCCCTTCGCTGGGATACTTATCCATCCACCCCTCATAGTCCTAAATATCCCCAATATTTCCAACTTTGTCTATGCTGATGACCTCGCCTTCCTGATCCATGGCAGCTCCCGTGCATCCATAAAAGCCACCGCCACCATCCATATGCACACCATCAAATCCTGGTTCTCCTCAAATAAACAACTTCTTTCCCCGTCTAAATCCAAAATGCTTCTCCTTAAAGGATTCCTAGACCTGCGGTGCAGTCCACATGCTAAATTCCCCCACCACCTTTTCGAACACAGCTTCTTACCTCGGCCTCAACATCGATATCCACTTAAAAACCAAGACTCATCTTTTGAAATCTCTGCAGAACAACCAAAATCTTTCTCCACCACTCCCTTCCGAAATCAGTTTGCCATACAAACCCCAAGTGTAAACTCATCCTCAACCAAATCATCATTCCACTAGTCCGCTACGCTGGTCAACACTATCCCCACCCCCGTACCCATGTTCAACACAATCATCTGACCCTTCCTCCTCTACTACTCACGAGCCTATAGAACAGCCTCCACAACCGCACTCTACACCCTCTTACAGACACCTCCCATTGAATTTACCCTCCATTTCTGTATACAAATCCGAAATCTGAAAAAACCAACCTATCATTCTGCACTATAGGACCCAATACCCAGACAAATAAAACACCCTACCCAAGACAGATTAAAACCCTCATCCACAGATTCCTAATCCACTCCTGGCAAGAATCCTGGACCCTTTCCTGCACAGGAAGACACACATATGAGATTTTTCCAGTTATCTCTGAGGTGCCACCCCACATCCCACTCTCATATTCAACCACCCTCCAATTTTTTACTGGACATGGCATGTTTCTCTCCAAAGTGCATCAACTACATCTAACTTAATCCCCCAGCTCCCCCCGCAACGAACCAATAGAATAAATTCCCCTCACCTCATTTACTCCTGCCAATTAACCAACAATCCCCGATCCAAATTGAAGACCGCACTCTATTTCGACCAAAACACCCCACCACGAAATTTAAACATACTGGCCACCCATCATCCACATGTCCTCAATGTATTCCTACTCGACATCCTATCCAATAAACTCCTATCCCAACCCAGCGGTACTAACTACGCAAATAACTCTAGTACACATACACGCACGCACGTACGCACGCACGCGCGCACGCGCGCGCGCGCGCACACACACACACACACACAAACACACACACCAAGCATCCAACCCACTCAAACATACGAATTCAGAACATCATACTCTCAAAATTCGCACCTAAACAAAAAGACGACAACGAGCTAGGGGAGACTGACTCCACACCAACGACCGCCTCCGAACAGGATATAAACATTCAACTATCTTACTGTAGCATGTACAACTAGGTTGGGCTATTGGCCTGTATATAGTTATCAATAAATGACACTGAAAATAAAAATATAAAATATTTACTAGATTTGAAATGACTTCGCATGAGTGGGATTGTTGCGTGTTACCTCAGTATGAGAATTGCAATAAAGAGTAATAAAACATAAACAATGCATTTAATTACTTTACTTTACTTAGAAATCTTCCGTTATGGCAACAAGACAAATTGTAAAGAAATATAGTATTAATCTTGGTTGGCTTTGACAGCTCCTTATGAAGATGTTTTAGCTATTGTTTTAGGTGGCTACGAAAGTATTGCGTTAAATTTTATTAGTTTTTGGGCTTTAGAAATTTTGTTAAGTTATCTTTAGTAACAAATCCTATTTTATTAATTTACCTGCAAAATATGCTCGATCTTTGTACGTATGCGGACAATATTGTATAAAGTGCAATTTGCTGTCAGTCAGGCGGAATCAATTTGTAGTATGTTTATTTACTTAGTGTCCGACAGTAGCAAGAGTGCTGGCACTCCGTAAATTAGGTTTGTGTGAGACTACTAATAATAAGACACCAAGTTTGATTGCCGACACCAGCGGCTTGGGAAATATTGGCGACAACTTATAGTAACTCCTTCAAATGCGAAGTTGTGTTCACGCACATTAAAGAGCTCTACTTCTTCTGGTTTGGCAATGGTTTCGCTAAATCCTAAATTTCTAGATTAAAAAATTCACCTAGTGGGCAATGTAATATTGTAGCACTTCAGTTTTGTAATGCTTTTTATAAGCAAGATTATTGTATATATATTTTATGTAATTTTCCCTTTTCGTTTATAAACCAATCACAAATGCTCAAATATTTGTTTGACAAAGTGAATTATCATCAATGTAGATGTACCTTTAAATATTTCCATATGCTCCTCTAGAAATTGTATTCAAGGTGAATGTGTGCATATCGGGTACAAGTTGTTCTCGTCATGCAACAGATATGCGTGCGCGGATTAGATTGTAAATTCAATTGTAGGCAAATGGACAGGTTTATGAGATTCTTTCTTATGATATTGGTGTGTTAATAACTCTACTAATATGGCTTTAAGTCCGGGTTGCATGGAGTCGTCGGATAGGTACATGCTTTTAAGTTTCGGTCAAACACGAGCTCCCTAATAATTGGAGGTGGATAGATTCCTGATTATTGCTAGTTGAGGAGTGGTTGGGCGCTTTTAGTTGTATACAGATGGTTGCACATGGTGGATGATGTATTGGTTTGGTTCGCACGCATAATAATTAATTTATGGAGATGAAATTTTGAAATGCAAGAATTAAGTTCGATTAAATTTGTAATAGAAACACGCATTATTTGCTGATTGGGTTAACAGCTGTTGCTACTTGTACGTTGCCCGGCACGATGCAGTGCTTCGTCCTGACGAACATAACCGGATAGTTGATGTATTTTACGTCGGTGCTGGACTCATTAAGGTAAACACTTTCGTTCATTTAGTGCATAGGTTCCCAACGGGGGCGGTACCGTCCCCCAGTGGGCGCTGTAGCTTTCAAAGGGGGCGGTAGCGAGTACAGGGGCAAAAGGGGGGCGTTAGGAGGATCAAGGGGGGCGTTCGTGACGTACTTACCTTTTTAGAAAATAAATATATTAAAATACTTTGAAAATACCTAGTTGGCATGAATAGACAGTTTATTTAGCTATCTAAAATGTCTATGTTATTGTTATCGAGAAAATATACTTTAAAACATTTAATTCAGCATTAGGTCTATGAATACCTAATTCCGTTTAATATTGTCCGCAACAAGTCTTTGCAAGTTGATAAGCAAAGACGCGATATGACTTGCTTACAAAGTGCACCGGCATCGCAAACAAGATAAAACATACAAGTTGATGCTTGTATGAAATCAAACGTATAAAAGGCAAGGATAGCTCTAGGAATGTGTTATTATTTTTGTGTGCTTCGCAAATAATCCATGTACGTGAATGATAAGTTATATAAGTCATTATAACCATTAATTTTATAATTATCTATAAATTCGTTGAAAAGTTAATTTATTTTAAACCGTGTCAAGTTTTAGATTTCAAAATGTCTGAATCTAAGAAGAAATGCCGGCAGTACAGTCTTTTGTATTTGAAATATGGATTTACGCACTCTCCTGTAAACTCATCATTACCCATGTGTTTACTTTGCCAAAAAGTTTTCTCAAATGAAGTCATGAAGCCTTCTAGGCTACAAGAACATTTAAATAAAATGCATACTGATAAAAAAAACAAAGATTTGTCCTATTTTCAAGAACTACAGAAGAAATATTTGAAACAGCCAACTATATCAAACCTATTTGCGTCGTCTTCTAAACAAGAAGATGATGGACTACGAGCATCATATAACATTTCATTGTTAATCGCAAAAACGGGAAAACCACATACCATTGGCGAGGAACTTATCTTGCCGGCAGTCAGAGAGGTAATAAAAACTGTTCTTCATCATAAGACATCGGCAGATGTCATCAGAAAAATTCCTCTGAGTAATAACTCAGTGCAAAGGAGAATAGACGAAATGGCTCAAGACGTTGAAATATCATTATGCGATTACTTAAAACTTGCAATTTTTCCATTCAACTTGATGAATCCACTCTACCAAATAACGAAGTACTGCTGTTATCATACGTTCGGTTCATAAAAGACGAAAAATTTATCAAGAGTTATTATTTGCAAAAATTTGGAAACTGATACAAAGGAGAAACGATATTTAATACCATGAGTACGTTTTTCAAGAGAAAGAAATACCTATGCATAATATTTTGTCGGCAGCTACTGATGGTGCTCCAGCAATGACGGGACGTCATAAGGGTTTCATAGCTCATTTGAAACAAGCAGTACCAAATGTACCCGCTATACATTGTATTATTCATCGTCAGCACTTGGTTGCAAAAAATCTGAACGAACGTTTGCATTCGTCGCTTCATTGCGTTATTAGAGCAGTAAATACGATTAGAAGCAATTCATTGCATGACAGATTATTTAGCCAACTTTGTAGTGAAAATGATGAAGATTACAATCGCTTGCTGCTGCACAGAAGTTCGTTGGCTCTCAAAAGGTACTTGTTTGAACCGTTTTTTCAGATATTTGATTCAGTACTGGACTTTCTTGAAAACAGAAACGAAAAATTGCGCGAAAACCTGATTATACATAAAAATGGCATCGCTTATTTGACAGACTTGTTTAAAATATTTAATGAAGTCAATTTACAATTGCAAGGTGACGAATTGAATTTAATTAAAACAAAAACGTCATAGCTGCTTTTGTGGGAAAACTTCTTCTATTCAAACGAAATCTAGGAGAGGTGAATACAGCCACTTTCCCACATTATCAGCAGTCTCTGCAAAACATGAAGATTTACTTACTTACTGCCAACACTTGGACGTTCTTCATGTTGATTGTGTGGAGCGATTCCAGGATATTTTAAACATGAATATACCGGGTTGGGTTTTAGATCCTTTCGCAAATGCAGATACAGCAGAATCATCAAATTTAGAAGAGGAACTCGTAGAACTCACAACTAACGAAGAACTAAAAGTAAAATTCAGAAATGGATATCAAGAGTTCTGGCTTCAAAACCAATACCAGTTCTTTACCCTGGATTGTGGTCAAGAGTACAGATATTTTAATTGCATTTCCTTCATCTTATTTGGCTGAGCGTGGGTTCAGTGCAGTAGCTAATTTATTGTCTAAGAAAAGGAACAGACTGCACATTACTGAACGTGGCGATTTGCGGCTGATGTTAACGAAATTGGAACCCGACATTAGCAAATTGTTAAAACTTCACCAGCCTCAACTATCTCATTAATTTTTCTTCTTAATCCTTTTTCTGTTCATTATGTATTCATATTTAAGTTTTTAATAAACAAGTTTGTACTACATTTGATAGTCGTTTTAATTAGGGTTTACTTTTGCGATTTTTAATATATATACCTTGTCCAACGCTTTAGTGAACGCTTGTAATAGCAGTCAAAAGTGCAACGTTCGTATATGAGTATCTATGTATATATATATATATATATATATATATATATATATATATATAGATAGATAGATACTATGCAACAATATTTTAATATTCGTTATAATGCACTATGATGAGGAGGGGGGCGTTGGAAGTTTTTTTTCCAGTAGAGGGGGCGGTGGTTCAGAAAAGGTTGGGAACCTATGATTTAGTGTATGTAAACATTTCATAAAAAGATTTGCAAATTTCCTAACTCGTTAGTAGTAGATAAAATTGGTGATTGTTGATCAGCGTTTCGTTATTAAAATTTAAAAGAAACATTTTATATATCTTATTGGGCGTTTAAATAAGCTCTTGTTTTAGAACCAAAATATTCAGAATTTTATCGAAACAAATTTGAAGTTAGTATAATAAAGCAGCAGCAGATGGCATTTGTTATATTTTTGACTTATTGATAGTTCAATGTTATGCTAATAAAAGTAACATACCTGTTCTGAGATTACTTTATATATACAATTTTTGAAACAAATAAAATGCACATCATCATTTCATCATTTTGTTATCGACCTTACTTAAGGTCGGTTTGTCGTAGCTCTAAATTTTTTTCTATTCTGAGCTAGTTTAAAAAGGTCTACATACCCTTCACAACGTAAATCTCTAATAATTTGACTAATATAGCTTAGTCTAGGTCTTCCTACTCAACTTTATTTATTAGAAGCTCATTATTCTCATTCTTAATATTATTGTACTTTTCCTATCTTCCCCGAAAAACTTTTTAACTGCCCTGTAGCGCTGTCTGTCTTACCTACTCTCAAATCATCTTGTATTCCCTTACAATTCTCCTCCATCCATTTATTTCTAGCTTTTCTACACTCATGTATTATCATATTTCTAATTCTACTATATTTTTGCTTACTTTCACTATCCAATTCTCTGAAAGATTCAAGTTTTCTTTTATTCTCTATTAAATCTAATATCTCTTTTGTTACCCAGAGTTTTCTCGCTTCTACTTTTTTTTTACCTATAGTCTGTGTTGCTGTATCATGTACAGCCCTATTTATTTCTTTCCATCTATTTTCTACATTCCCTTCTATAGCTATCTCTTTGATCTTATTCGAATACATGTTTATATTACTCTTTCACCTCACTATCATTAAGCTTACCTAGATCCCATCCCTCTCTTTTAACCTTTCTCAATTTTTTTAATTTTAGATTACACATCATTTTATGACTGCTATCTATGTCAGCCCCTGGATAACTACGACAGTTTTTAACTTGGTTTCTAAATCTTTGTTTAACTAAAATATAATCTATTTGGTATCTAGCCCTATCACCTGGCGCTTTCCAGGTATATCTTCTTCTAACATGTTGTTCGAATAAGGTGTTTACAGTTACTAATCTTTGTTCCTGACAAAACTCAACTAATCTTTCTCCGCTATCATTTCGTTTACCATACCCAAATTTTCCTACAATTTTTCCCTCACTACCTTCTCCCACTGACGCATTAATATCGCTCATAACTATTAAATTCTCATCTCCCTTTACTTTTCCCACTATACTATTTATATCATCGTATACCTTTTCTACTTCCTCATCCTCGTCTAAGTTGTTGGCATATAAACCTATACTAAAACTGTCTGTCGGTTTCGTACTCAATCTAACCATAATTATTCTATCACTAAATTGTAAGTACTCTTTAACTTTACGTCCTAATCTTTTACCTAACACTATTCCTACTCCTGCCTGTCCATTAGTTCAAGAAGTTGTAATTCTTCTATAATTATCTTTCCAAAAGTCATTACTATCTGGCCGTCTCACCTCACTAATACCTAAAAATGCACACTTGTGCCATATTTTATGTACTCTAATTGCCAGATCTATGAAATAGGAAATTCATTAACTCTGATTAATTATAAATTACCTTTTATATATTTAGAGTAACGTCAAACTTGAGTAGAGCGTTTTTCGCTTATTGTAAATATATTGTTATCATAAAAGAAACCTTAAATATTCATTATAAGTTTAAACTTTACAGTATTTCATTTTATTGCTAATGGTTAAGAATAAAAGGTGTACTTGAGAATTAAAGGACATTTGTTACACTTTTTTTTGAAAAGCGTTAAACGTTTATTGTATCAGTTAGGTTTAAGGAACTTTTAAAACACAGCAGTGGAAAATTCCCAGCTTACTAATGTGGTAATACAAAAGTACGTGAAAACCAAACAAAATTTTGGTTCTCACGGAAAGTCTAGTCATCGGCTTATCTTTGTGGTCTGAGAACATGCAACGTTGGCATTTCTCACGCTGTGTACGCATCCATCTGTTGACGTATGTTGTAATGCTTCGACTTATCGACAAGTGATTCCCCCTTCCGTTCCTATCATATCGTTCAACACATATCGTATCGGCACTTCGTCACAGAGAGCTACGACCAAGAAAATACTGCGATAACAGGACGCCACCACGATCACACGGGTCAACTTGGCCCCCCCGCTTTGTTTTCAATTTTTTTTCTTTCTCAGCAATTGTGCTCGTTTTGTGCTCGATTGTACCGGTGTTTGTTTGAATTGTGCTCATTTGCTTATAGCGAAAAATTGAAAACAAATCCAGGGGGCCAGGTTGACCGTTAGCCCCCTCCTCCGTTTTTTTGAGTTTTCCAATTTTTCTTCAGTCCATTGAATTGTGCTCGTTTTGTGCTCAATTGTGCCGATGTTTGTTTGAATTGTACTCATTTGCTTAGAGCGAAAAAATTGAAAACAAATACGGGGGGGCAGGTTGACCGCTGCGTTTTTTGAGTTTTCTAATTTTCCTCAGTCCATTGAATTGTGCTCGATTTATGCTCAATTGTGCAAGTGTTTATTTGAATTATGCTCATTTGCTTATAGCGAAAATATGAAAAACAAATCCGGGGGAGTAGAATGACCGGTAGCCTCCGGCTTTTTTTGAGTTTTTCAATTTTTTTTCAGTCCATTGAATTGTGCTAGTTTTGTGCTCAATTGTGGCGGTGGTTGTTTGAATTGTGCTCATTAGCTTATAGCGAAAATATTAAAAACAAGTGCCAGGTTCACCGCTAGCCATCCGGGTTTTTGGAGTTTTTCAATATTTCTTCAGTCCATTGAATTGTGCTTGTTCTGTGCTCAATTGTGCCGGTGTTTGTTGGAATTGTGCTCATTTGCTTATAACGAAAACCTTCAAAACAAATCCACGGGGCTGCGGTAACCTTACATTTGATTTTTTAGTGCTCCTCCCGAAGATACTACATTGGACAGGAAGCCAGTTGTTTATACACACGGGCCTTACGTTTTACCTCCATCCGAAGGAGGGCGTATTTTTGTGAAATATGCTCGCTTAACATTTTTTAGCGGTCCGTGTCGGGTATCAAACCCGGCACCTATGGGATAGTACTCATAAGTGAACCTACCTAATCCACTAAGGGGGTAAGTTGACCCGTCTCACGAAATCCCTGCAAAGCCGTGGAAGCCGCTGCATAAGGAGCAAAATATTGGAGATAAGTGTTAGCCACAATAACTTAGCGACACATTTGGTCGCCTCTGGGAATTTAACCCCCAGTAAGTTTGAGGTTATGTGTGCGTTAAATACTATTTTACCGAGCTCTAAATGCGGTGGTTTTAAGGTATTTCACACTGAAGTACAATTTAAATTTTTTAAAATTCAGTTAATGTTTTTTGAAAATTTCAAATATAGGACCAATGAGAATTCCTCACAAGAAAGTAAGTTTATTTGAATTGTTCCAATCTGAAGTATTACTTGGATATTACTTTATGCATTTTATGGAGCACAAACAGTGACCTCAGTTATTGATTTTTCTTGTATGTATTTTTATATTTCAGAACAGCTGTTGAAGTTCGTCATAACCTGCATCTTACCATCTATGTTTCTCTTGTAGTATTCTTTGATGCACTAACGCTCTCTTTCCTCTTTTTGCCACGACCATTCTTATGTTCCCGCTTGACGTAAAAATCAAGTTAGTCCGGAAGTACAGACAGCGCTTCCGTTTCTTTCAAAGCCGCCCTTCTATCCTGCCCAAGTGCAAGGGTTCTGCCCATTTTTAAGAGATCCGCTGTACCCCATAAGGTATTCATTCTACCCTACCTATATGTTGGGCACTCTTAATAATAATACCCTTTATTTTAATTTTCTTTTGTACAGTAACTAAAAATAGTATGTTGAAATCTTAAGGTGTAAGTTCAACAAGCCCATAACGGACTAAATGGTTTTATACTTAGAAAAGAATAAATAGATTTATAATAAAGAATTACAGACTATGGAAGTAGGGTAAATACAGGCTTTCTGTGACCACATTTCCTCCAGAATCCCACATTTCCTCACACATCTGGACCAATTTACATGTAAATTCCCATAAGGGGGAAATGAGGGAGATGAATCTCCTCCTGCTCTCTCCTTGCTCTCCTCCTTGCTCGGACACCCCCAACCATTTTCATTACGTCACACCCGCATTCTTTCCACCCGCGAGATAAATCTTTCTCCACATTTCCACACACGAGATAAACCTATCTTGTTTGGTATCAATTAATATCATAATTTTCTCAGCTACCCGAATCTCTAGGAATTTCTTAGATTGCGCCATCCCCAAGGGAGCTACCCTGATTTTAAGATTTCTTACCTATAGCGACTTTGAGCGTTCTTATAATTTTTTTTAGTCATGCGATACATTAAACTAGCTTAGAATTTTACGCAGAATTCGAATCTGTAAACAGATTTGAAATCGGACCACGCCCTGCAAAGCTATACCCCTTTAAAATCCGGAACCTCTAAATTTTGCTCTTTGCTCTATAAGCAAACCTAACAAATAGTTTTCTTCGTCTAGCCATTGCATCTTTCGAGATAATCCTACCTTGTTTGGTATCAATTAATATTAGAATTTTCTCAGCTACCCAAATTTCTAGGAATTTTTTAGATTGCATCACCCCCAAGAGAGCTACCCCAATTTTAAGATTTTTTACCTGTAGCGAGTTTTGAGCGTTCTTATAAAAACATGCGATACATCTTTTAGTCTAGAATTTTACGCAAAATTCGAATCTGCAAACAGATTTGAAATCGGACCACGCCCTGCAAAATTACACAATACCCTCTGCGAGATAAATCTTTCTCCACACTTCCACCCACGAGATAAACCTACCTTGTTTGGTATCAATTAATATTAGAATTTTCTCAGCTACACAAATCTCTTTAAATTTTTAGATAGCGCCATCCCCGAGAGCTACCCTGATTTTAAGTTTTCTTACCTGTAGCGACCTTTGAGCGTCCTTATAAATTTTTTATACATGTAGCAATCTTGTTAGTCTAGAATTTTATGTAGAATCCGAATCTGTAAATAGATTTAAAATCGAACCACCCCTTACCATTTTACACACCCTCTAAATTATAAATTTCCTGCAGCTTATACCAAAGAAAATCTAAAACCATTCTTAAAACTTTTATTACAAACAATTTTACTAATACAGTTTAAATTTGTAAACCACATTTCTAAATACATATTCACAATTTTTATTTTCAACCTAGAACTTGTCATATCGGGTCATACTTATTAATATTTATTTCTAAATAGAGCACTTTTTCCAAAGACCAACCGGACTCGCATGTTTCAAATTCCTCTGATTTTGTTCGCATGGTTTCGCTTAAGACCTCGTACATATTTTCCAGATTACTAGAAGACGTTATAACCACATTTTTTGTGTTAAAGTTTCATCGGACTTCTCTTCTCCCATTTTGATGTAAACGCCATAGAGTTCGCAGTAGACTTTTACTGCTGTATGTTGTATTCTTTTTTTAATAAGTAATCGAATAAATCGCTCTTTCTGCTTCCAAAGAAACTCGGACACTCCATCGTCGACACTGGCGTTCTTTATGCGATAGCTAGCCATACGATTGTTAAACGCTGTACTAACCATTTCTACACCATCGTCGTTAGTAGCGGTAACTGATGCATTTTTATGTTTGTTGCTCCTTAAGTGTGCGGCATACGTAGTTTTTTCCATTTCGAAATCGCATACTTTACACATAATTCGTGGTTGTTTCGTACAAGGCCCTTTAACAGCTGGCGGAGCTGAAACGGTTAATGACATACCGTGCTGTTTTTCCTTGTGTCGCTGTAAGTTGCCCATTCTCGTAAAAGCGATACCGCAAGTCTCACAGTTTAAGTACTTTGCTGCGGACGGATGTATAAGCAACCGGACGATGTTACACCACAACATTTGTTCTGGTGCCGTTTGAGAGCATCCTCCTGGTAAAGTAGACGTGACACAGCTCGCATTTAAAAACGTTTGCAGATACCATTTTAGTACAAAACAAAATCCGCACTATAGCACTTGACTTGTAAGCGAACTAACTTATAACTAAAGAGTTTACTCTTGCGCACCTGCTTTATGTACCCTATAGAATGCAAACCGAAGGTTTCGAAGACACCCGAACGAAGTTGAGGATTCATCGGGGAACTAAATGACGTCATAATCCTTGCTGCTCGTCCAATACATTTAGCGTCAATGCATGCAGGTTCGCATCGTCGATGGTGCGAATGCAGTTAGTAGAAACACCGGAAAACGTCTTCCATGTTATACGGATCGCGTGCATATTAAAAATCCAAAGGGTGATAGCACACGCACACAAATTGTGTGCAAGTCGTGCTTAGAAGATGCAGTGCTACTATAAAAAACTTAATAAAAACACTTTAAACCATTACTAAGGAAATACCAACTTGTTGTCTACAGGATACTAATAAAGCAATTTAATTTTAAATAACTTCTACGTCATACTTTAAGAAATGGTGGGCTTGAATATTTTCCAAATGAATCACCGAGCGAAAGTATATGTTAGCAATTTAAATTAACCATTAATTTCCATTTTACGACCATGGTTAATTATAGATTAAAATTTAATTTGTGCACGTTCGAGCTTCTCGTAAATTAACATATTTTATAGCAACAATGCGTTGTATAATACATGCATACCCCTTCGCCGCGCTACTGCTATTCTTGTAATTGCTAGAAAAGTCACTCTCCTTTTACTGTTAGGACTGGGCAAAGCACCATTTTTTGTATACTTTCTATAGCACATCGCGCACTTTTTCGTCTGATAATTATGCTTCTGTGAGGCTTTTACACTTTCGCATAGCGGTCGACCGCACGCAATGATTTCTAGAACCGGTAAGTACTTGATATCGTCCAAATAGAGAATTAGATGCTCGATGTCTGTCAACTTCCAATTCCCTCGTAAAGGTAGAAAAACTCAGTCAATCATCCATCTAACTTAAACTTCGACCCGCTCCTGTTCTGATAATTTACAAACATTTTTCAAACGACAATGGGAATTTTTAAACCTCCGGATCTTTAAGTCGTGCTCAATTACACATCCGAGCTACGCGTAAACTAACATATTTTGCAGCAACTGTATAATACATGCATACCCCTTCTCTGCGCTACTGCTATTCTTGTAGTTGCTTGAAAAGTCAGTCGCCCTTTTACGGGTAGGGCCGCTAAACAGCACCATTCCATACTTTCTTTATAAGTGTAGCACATCGCGCACTTTTTGTCGGATAATTAAATTTTTGTTTATGTAGGCCTTTACACTTTCGCTTATTTAAACATCTAATACAATTGATTAACCACTTTCGATTATTCTAACGGAGACCACCATACGCACCGTTCTTTTGATTCCAACGATCCTATGGGCTTCCACGCACTAACACCTGACGTATCTTTCCTACTATTTGTTAAACAAAAACTACCGGTATTGCCATTGTAGACGTAAGCAGATGTTTGTGGATGTACGAGTATGTAACCATATACATTAACCAGTCTAAGCTATTTTATTTAGTCCACGAAAATTATTATTTTCTAAACCACAATTAATAATCGTCTTTATAGGTTCCACATTTAGACCATTACCCAATGGCTGGTGCTACGTACATGGAAACTTTAATTTCTTATTGGAGAATTCTTATTCTCCGCGCACTGCTGCGTAGTTGCATGCCTACCCCTTTTGGAGGTATATGCTCGTTATAGGTTGTAAGACCCTCGGTGTTTACTTAACTACAATTCGTGAGACCCCTTTAATCTTTTTAATCGTATCTTTCTCGCCTACAATACAGTAGGACTTAACATTACTACCAACAAATTCTAATACTGGACCCCATTAAATATGTCTTTAATTTTCCTACAACTTTTTTGTTGACAAGTGTTATATTGTATTTATTATACGCAGGGTAGTCACTCTTTTAAGATAAATATATTTTGCTAGGTATCAACTAATATTAAATTTTTCTAGGGACCCCAAATCTGTAAACAGATTTTAAATAGGACCACCCATACAAAGTTATGCGTTTTAAAGACCCAAATCACTAATTTTGCTAATCTTCCATCTTTAAAACCCTTTTTTCGCTACCCAAGACATATGCCTTAGCCAACCATCTCCCGAGAAATCTAAAACCGCTGTGTCCCGCGAATACCACGTGGAGATAACACGTATACTCTGTCAACCAGGATAGAAGCCGGAAGGATTTGGAAGGTGAGAAGAACTTAAAATTATGGAATCTTAAAACTAATATACAAATATAAACAACTATCTTATATCTTTACACCCCATGCGTAGATTGTTGTACTATTAGGAATGATGTACCTTTTGTCATCTTCCCTCGATAAACTAATTTTATTAATAAACTGCGTATGCAAATCGTATTCTTTTACTCCGGGTACATACGCAGGCAAGTACTCATCCAAATAAAGAATTGGATGCTTGGTGACTGTTAACATCCGCTTCCTCGTGTACGCCCAGACACATCCCAACCCATGCGCACCCCTGCGCGCGCACCCCTGCCCATGCGCGCCCCTGCGCGTGCGCACCCCTGCCCATGCGCGCTGCCCATGCGCACCCCTCTCTGTGCGAATGCTATTTCGGGGTAACGTCACAGCCTTTTATAAATAAGAACAATGTAATACTATTATAAAATGTTTATTCTGACATTATACATACCAAAATCTAAAAAATGTAATGCCAAGCATGGACCCATTTAAACTTAATTTTAATACAAAGTTATACACAGAAGACAGTCCTTTCTTTATGTTTGTTTGCAGTGGTTTTAATTTTATCTAATTTTATTCGCAGCTTAAAATTTAAATCGACACCCAAGTCTTCTATCTCCTTTTCTAACCAATAGTTTGATACATAAAGACCGTCTAGGTTTTCGAATTGTAAAATGTACCGAAGTTTGCCTCTATATTTAAAGTCTTTGATTCCGTCGACAACCAGATCCATTCCTTCGTGTAATTCTTGCAGCTTGTGACAATCTTTTAATCGCAGCTTTCCCACTATATCCTGCATACGTATCTTATTAGCTTGATCGACTTCTTCTTGTCGGTATTGGAGGAAATCCTTTTCTCCACACACCGTTGTGTAGTTGCATATCCACCACTTTTGGGAATATATGGTTGTTATAGGTTGTAAGACCCTCGGTTTTAAATGATCCGAAAGGTTCTTTACTAGGCAAATATACAATGTTTAACGGACCCCTTTGCGTGTGTGTGCAAAGATTACGAAACCCGCATTCCTTAGTTCGTCTTTGTTATCTGCCATTTTGATAAATACGTTTTAGAATAACCTTTTAAAAGTATACGGATTTAGTACCACCCTTTTCTGCAAGAACGCCTACATAACTAAAAGAGTCTTTCTTACTAACCGCAAATGCATACAACTTGTAGAAACCAGATGTATCTAAGTCAGTCCATCGGCACATAAAATAATCTTTTAATTCTTCCTCATTTTCTCTAATAAGATGTTCTTTGTCTAACACATCTTTGTATTGATCGCGTATTGTCGCAGTGTTTTCCATGTAGTCCAATTTTCGCCTTTTGCATCCATTTCCTCTAATTCCAGTTGTCTTTTCCTTCCACTTACAGCGTATGGTATACATAATGGGGCAATTTCCTTTAGCGTAATCGGATAGAGTTTACTACCAATATTTACGCGTTGTCGTACAACCTCTGGACGAATGTTAGGCGTATCTATCAATCCCAAGTCCGAAATTACTATTTCTTTTGGAATTGTAGAATATGGTGTGGCAGATTGTGTAAAATATGTACTACCTGCTTTAATATAGCACTTGTGTAAGATTTTATTTTATCTTGGACATCTTCCTCTACTATCTCCAAATAATTTACAGGTAAATAGTTAAAACTAAAAGCCGAAAGCACATACTTTATCAATTTTCCTTTCCTCTGGTTTTTGGACAACTTAATTTGCAAGCCTGTCAATTTCTTTGTATTGCCATTCCCCAATACACGTACTGTAGCAGGTTATTATACACTAAACAGCAGCTATTTTGTAGCTTGTCCGATAGCTTACTCCACATTTTGGTAAGTGGTACCGAGTACATTGGCGTCTTTAGGAAGTATAACTTACTATCTTCCAATAAGGTTAATCAGTCTTTTAAGGGTTTATACACCCTTCCGCACTGACATAGCTTCCAATTGCACAGTTGTATATTGTCGCTTCCAATCGCGTAATACCATGTTCTTTGGCCAAAGTAGACGCAAATGTTTCCCTTAAACGTACATCTGGACAACGTAAAAAATCTAGTATATGATTGCCAAGTTGTTTATTAACACCAGGACTTGTTATCTGGCACACAAATTTGTTGTAAATCTTAATTCTTGCATCGGTTGTTAGCCATGTTAAACAATCAATCCCCGCAGTTTTATCGTTGTCAACTATAATATTACACTTTTCTTCGTATTCTCCCTTATAGCAAAAGTTATGCTTTGTAGTTAAATAATTACACATCTCCATCTTGCTAAATATGCCTGCAGAATCTTGGGTTACATCCATGTCAAAAGATAGAAATAATCTTTTTCGACTTCGTCTAATATATCTGGTAGTTCCTCCAATAAAGTTTCCAACTTAACATCTAGCTCCACTTTGTATGGAACACATATAGGATTTTGGAATTTTTATTAATGCATTCGAGGTCTTCTTTTCCGATAATTTCTTTTACTCTCTGGCCTATCTTGTTACTGCTTTCCAGAAAACGGAAGCTTAGCTTTAACACCATGCCTAGCGGAAACAAATCGGTTGAACTTTCTTCGTAGATAGCTGTTAAATGCACCACAAATTTCTTTTTTAGGATAAACATCCGTTTGTTTGCAGATGCTTGTTCGGTGTCAGAAAGGTCGCAAATTTTAACCAACATTATATTGTCACAAAATGGTTCTGTAATTGGCGTGTGTAGTCCACCAGTCAGCATCTTTTCGCCTTCGACATATCAAATATTACCAATATCTGTCACCAGATTATTCTTGCACAAATTTTCTGTCAACAGCCATAATCCAAATCGCTCATTTGTCGGTTTCACTTTATTCCCAAGAAGTTGAGAAACGTTAATCACCTTGGAGACGCTCATGTTTACCGTTCTAGCTACCGTCAAATACTAAATTGAATACGAAAATTTGTTCCCTTATGTATCCTACAGAGTGGGGCGTATATTACCGAAAATAGTCGAATATGTCGGACACCGCCATATCGCTTACATTCTCTGGTTTAGGAACTGTTTTGTTATCCGACCTAGGTCGGCAGGGTTGCGCATCAACATATGTCCGGATATATGTAGGTTCCTTATATACCAAATTTAATCTCCCTGCTCACATAACCACATGACCATATGACCATATGACCCATGACCACATGACCATATGACCACATGACCACATGACCACATGACCATATGACCACATGACCATATGACCACATGACCACATGACCATATGACCGCATGACCATATGACCCTGTGCTTTAGCACTAATTGCTTTTTAATGAGTTTTCCATTAAAAACCAGTGTGGACCTGGGTTAGATAAAGGAAAATTAATAGGTTGGGTCGGCGCCGCGGCGCTGGCTAACCTATTAATTTTCTTTATCTAACCTGGTCCACACTTGGTGGAAACTCATTAAAAGTGTTAATGTTAATGGGTTTAATGAGAAAACTCTCATTAAAAGCAATTAGGTCATATGGTCGCTGTCATATATCATGTGGTCATGCAACTACACAACGGTGTGTGGGAGAAAAGTTTCCTCCAATACCGACAAGAAGAAGTCGATCAAGCTAATAAGATACGTATGCAGGATATAGTGGAAGCTGCGATTAAAAGATTGTCACAAGCTGCAAGAATTACACGAAGGAATGGATCTAGTTGTCGACGGAATCAAAGACTTTAAATATAGAGGCAAACTTCGGTACATTTTACAATTCGAAAACCTAGACGGTCTTTATGTATCAAACTATTGGTTAGAAAAGGAGATAGAAGACTTGGGTGTCGATTTAAATTTTAAGCTGCGAATAAAATTAGATAAAATTAAAACCACTGCAAACAAACATAAAGAAAGGACTGTCTTCTGTGTATAACTTTGTATTAAAATTAAGTTTAAATGGGTCCATGCTTGGCATTACATTTTTAGATTTTGGTATGTGTAATGTCAGAATAAACATTTTATAATAGTATTACATTGCTCTTTATTTATAAAAGGCTGTGACGTTACCCCGAAATAGCAGTCGCACAGAGAGGGGTGCGCATGGGCAGCGCGCATGGGCAGGGTGCGCACGCGCAGGGGCGCGCATGGGCAGGGTGCGCGCGCAGGGGTGCGCATGGGTTGGGATGTGTCTGGGCGTACACGAGGAAGCGGATGTTAACAGTCACCAAGCATCCAATTCTTTATTTGGATGGTATCGAGTACTTGCCTGCGTATGTACCCGGAGTAAAGAATACGATTTGCATACGCAGTTTATTAATAAAATTAGTTTATCGAGGGAAGATGACAAAGGTACATCATTCCTAATAGTACAACAATCTACGCATGGGGTGTAAAGATATAAGATAGTTGTTTATATTTGTATATATTAGTTTTAAGATTCCATAATTTTAAGTTCTTCTCTCACCTTCCAAATCCTTCCGGCTTCTATCCTGGTTGACAGAGTATACGTGTTATCTCCACGTGGTATTCGCGGGACACAGCGGTTTTAGATTTCTCGGGAGATGGTTGGCTAAGGCATATGTCTTGGGTAGCGAAAAAGGGTTTTAAAGATGGAAGATTAGCAAAATTAGTGATTTGGGTCTTTAAAACGCATAACTTTGTATGGGGTGGTCCTATTTAAAATCTGTTTACAGATTTGGGGTCCCTAGAAAATTTAATATTAGTTGATACCTAGCAAAATATATTTATCTTAAAAGAGTGACTACCCTGCGTATAATAAATACAATATAACACTTGTCAACAAAAAAGTTGTAGGAAAATTAAAGACATATTTAATGGGGTCCAGTATTAGAATTTGTTGGTAGTAATGTTAAGTCCTACTGTATTGTAGGCGAGAAAGATACGATTAAAAAGATTAAAGGGTCTCACGAATTGTAGTTAAGTAACACCGAGGGTCTTACAACCTATAACGAGCATATACCTCCAAAAGGGGTAGGCATGCAACTACGCAGCAGTGCGCGGAGAATAAGAATTCTCTCCAATAAGAAATTAAAGTTTCCATGTACGTAGCACCAGCCATTGGGTAATGGTCTAAATGTGGAACCTATAAAGACGATTATTAATTGTGGTTTAGAAAAAATAATTTTCGTGGACTAAATAAAATAGCTTAGACTGGTTAATGTATATGGTTACATACTCGTACACATCCACAAACATCTGCTTACGTCTACAATGGCAATACCGGTAGTTTTGTTTAACAAATAGTAGGAAAGATACGTCAGGTGTTAGTGCGTGGAAGCCCATAGGATCGTTGGAATCAAAAGAACGGTGCGTATGGTGGTCTCCGTTAGAATAATCGAAAGTGGTTAATCAATTGTATTAGATGTTTAAATAAGCGAAAGTGTAAAGGCCTACATAAACAAAATTTAATTATCCGACAAAAGTGCGCGATGTGCTACACTTATAAAGAAAGTATGGAATGGTGCTGTTTAGCGGCCCTACCGTAAAAGGGCGACTGACTTTTTCAAGCAACTAAGAATAGCAGTAGCGCAGAGAAGGTATGCATGTATTATACAGTTGCTGCAAAATATGTTAGTTTACGCGTAGCTCGGATGTGTAATTGAGCACGACAAAGATCCTCCGGAGGTTTAAAATTCTCGGCCCATTGTCGTTTGAAAAATGTTTGTAAATTATCAGAACAGGAGCGGGTCGAAGTTTAAGTTAGATGGATGATTGACTGAGTTTTCTACCTTTTACGAGGGAATTGGAAGTTGACAGACATCGAGCATCTAATTCTCTATTTGGACGATATCAAGTACTTACCGGTTCTAGAAATCATTGCGTGCGGTCGACCGCTATGCGAAAGTGTAAAGCCTACAGAAGCATAATTATCAGACGAAAAGTGCGCGATGTGCTATAGAAAGTATACAAAAAAATGGTGCTTTGCCCAGTCCTAACAGTAAAGGAGAGTGACTTTTTCTAGCAATTACAAGAATAGCAGTAGCGCGGCGAAGGGTATGCATGTATTATACAACGCATTGTTGCTATAAAATATGTTAATTTACGAGAAGCTCGAACGTGCACAAATTAAATTTTAATCTATAATTAACCATGGTCGTAAAATGGAAATTAATGGTTAATTTAAATACTGCTAAGCATATACTTTCGCTCGGTGATTCATTTGGAAAATATTCAAGCCCACCATTTCTTAAAGTATGACGTAGAAGTTATTTAAAATTAAATTGCTTTATTAGCAAGTATCCTGTAGACAACAAGTTGGTATTTCCTTAGTAATGGTTTAAAGTGTTTTATTAAGTTTTTGGTTATAGTAGCACTGCATCTTCTAGCACGACTTGCACACAATTTGTGTGCGTGTGCTATCACCCTTTGGATTTTTAATATGCACGCGATCCGTATAACATGGAAGACGTTTTCCGGTGTTTCTACTAACTGCATTCGCACCATCGACGATGCGAACCGGTGCATGCATTGACGCTAAATGTATTGGACGAGCAGCAAGGATTATGACGTCATTTAGTTCCCCGATGAATCCTCAACTTCGTTCGGTGTCTTCGAAACCTTCGGTTTGCATTCTATAGGGTACATAAAGCAGGTGCGCAAGAGTAAACTCTTTAGTTATAAGTTAGTTCGCTTACAAGTCAAGTGCTATAGTGCGGATTTTGTTTTGTACTAAAATGGTATCTGCAAACGTTTTTAAATGCGAGCTGTGTCACGTCTACTTTACCAGGAGGGATGCTCTCAAACGGCACCAGAACAAATGTTGTGGTGTAACATCGTCCAAGGTTGCTTATACATCCGTCCGCAGCAAAGTACTTAAACTGTGAGACTTGCGGTATCGCTTTTACGAGAATGGGCAACTTACAGCGACACAAGGAAAAACAGCACGGTATGTCATTAAGCCGTAAACGTTCAGCTCCGCCTGCTGTTAAAGGGCCTTGTACGAAACAACCACGAATTATGTGTAAAGTATGCGATTTCGAAATGGAAAACTACGTATGCCGCACACTTAAGGAGCAACAAACATAAAATGCATCAGTTACCGCTACTAACGACGATGGTGTAGAAATGGTTAGTACAGCGTTTAACAACCGTATGGCTAGCTATCGCATAAAGAACGCCAGTGTCGACGATGGAGTGTCCGAGTTTCTTTGGAAGCAGAAAGAGCGATTTATTCGATTACTTATTAAAAAAAGAATACAACATACAGCAGTAAAAGTCTACTGCGAACTCTATGGCGTTTACATCAAAATGGGAGAAGAAAGTCCGATGTGAAATCCTTTAACACAAAAATGTGGTTATAACGTCTTCTAGTAATCTGGAAAATATGTACGAGGTCTTAAGCGAAACCATGCGAACAAAATCAGAGGAATTTGAAACATCGAGTCCGGTTGGTCTTTGGAAAAAGTGCTCTATTTAGAAATAAATATTAATAAGTATGACCCGATATGACAGTTCTAGGTTGAAAATAAAAATTGTGAATATGTATTTAGAAATGTGGTTTACAAATTTAAACTGTATTAGTAAAAATTGTTTGTAATAAAAAGTTTTAAGAATGGTTTTTAGATTTTCTTTTAGGTATAAGCTGCAGGAAATTTATAATTTAGAGGGTGTGTGTAAAATGGTAAGGGGTGGTTCGATTTTAAATCTATTTACAGATTCGGATTCTACATAAAATTCTAGACTAACAAGATGTGCTACATGTATAAAAAAAATTTATAAGGACACTCAAAGGTCGCTACAGGTAAGAAAACTTAAAATCAGGGTAGCTCTCGGGGGATGGCGCTATCTAAAAATTTAAAGAGATTTGTGTAGCTGAGAAAATTCTAATATTAATTGATACCAAACAAGGTAGGTTTATCTCGTGGGTGGAAGTGTGAAAAGATTTATCTCGCAGAGGTATGTGTGTAATTTTGCAGGGCGTGGTCCGATTCAAATCTGTTTGCAGATTCAATTTTCGTAAAATTCTAGACTAAAAGATGTATCGCATGTATAAAAATTTATAAGAACGCTCAAAACTCGCTACAGGTAAAAATCTTAAAATTGGGGTAGCTCTCTTGGGGTGATGCAATCTAAAAATTCCTAGAAATTTGGGTAGCTGAGAAAATTCTAATAAATTGATACCAAACAAGGTAGGATTATCTCGAAAATGCAATGGCTAGACGAAGAAAACTATTTGTTAGGTTTGCTTATAGAGCAAAGAGCAAAATTTAGAGGTTCCGGATTTTAAAGGGTACTTTCTATAGCACATCGCGCACTTTTTCGTCTGATAATTATGCTTCTGTAGGCTTTTACACTTTCGCATAGCGGTCGACCGCACGCAATGATTTCTAGAACCGGTAAGTACTTGATATCGTCCAAATAGAGAATTAGATGCTCGATGTCTGTCAACTTCCATTTCGTAAAAGGTAGAAAAAACTCAGTCAATCATCCATCTAACTTAAACTTCGACCCGCTCCTGTTCTGATAATTTACAAACATTTTTCAAACGACAATGGGCCGAGAATTTTTAAACCTCCGGAGGATCTTTAAGTCGTGCTCAATTACACATCCGAGCTACGCGTAAACTAACATATTTTGCAGCAACTGTATAATACATGCATACCCCTTCTCTGCGCTACTGCTATTCTTGTAGTTGCTTGAAAAAGTCAGTCGCCCTTTTTACGGGTAGGGCCGCTAAACAGCACCATTCCATACTTTCTTTATAAGTGTAGCACATCCGCACTTTTGTCGGATAATTAAATTTTTGTTTATGTAGGCCTTTACACTTTCGCTTATTTAAACATCTAATACAATTGATTAACCACTTTCGATTATTCTAACGGAGACCACCATACGCACCGTTCTTTTTGATTCCAACGATCCTATGGGCTTCCACGCACTAACACCTGACGTATCTTTCCTACTATTTGTTAAACAAAACTACCGGTATTGCCATTGTAGACGTAAGCAGATGTTTGTGGATGTGTACGAGAGTATGTAACCATATACATTAACCAGTCTAAGCTATTTTATTTAGTCCACGAAAATTATTATTTTTCTAAACCACAATTAATAATCGTCTTTATAGGTTCCACATTTAGACCATTACCCAATGGCTGGTGCTACGTACATGGAAACTTTAATTTCTTATTGGAGAGAATTCTTATTCTCCCGCGCACTGCTGCGTAGTTGCATGCCTACCCCTTTTGGAGGTATATGCTCGTTATAGGTTGTAAGACCCTCGGTGTTACTTAACTACAATTCGTGAGACCCCTTTAATCTTTTTAATCGTATCTTTCTCGCCTACAATACAGTAGGACTTAACATTACTACCAACAAATTCTAATACTGGACCCCCATTAAATATGTCTTTAATTTTCCCTACAACTTTTTTTGTTGACAAGTGTTATATTGTATTTATTATACGCAGGGTAGTCACTCTTTTAAGATAAATATATTTTGCTAGGTATCAACTAATATTAAATTTTTCTAGGGACCCCAAATCTGTAAACAGATTTTAAATAGGACCACCCCATACAAAGTTATGCGTTTTAAAGACCCAAATCACTAATTTTTGCTAATCTTCCATCTTTAAAACCCTTTTTTTCGCTACCCAAGACATATGCCTTAGCCAACCATCTCCCGAGAAATCTAAAACCGCTGTGTCCCGCGAATACCACGTGGAGATAACACGTATACTCTGTCAACCAGGATAGAAGCCGGAAGGATTTGGAAGGTGAGAGAAGAACTTAAAAATTATGGAATCTTAAAACTAATATATACAAATATAAACAACTATCTTATATCTTTACACCCCCATGCGTAGATTGTTGTACTATTAGGAATGATGTACCTTTTGTCATCTTCCCTCGATAAACTAATTTTATTAATAAACTGCGTATGCAAATCGTATTCTTTTACTCCGGGTACATACGCAGGCAAGTACTCGATACCATCCAAATAAAGAATTGGATGCTTGGTGACTGTTAACATCCGCTTCCCTCGTGTACGCCCAGACACATCCCAACCCATGCGCACCCCTGCGCGCGCACCCCTGCCCATGCGCGCCCCTGCGCGTGCGCACCCCTGCCCATGCGCGCTGCCCATGCGCACCCCTCTCTGTGCGACTGCTATTTCGGGGTAACGTCACAGCCTTTTATAAATAAAGAGCAATGTAATACTATTATAAAATGTTTATTCTGACATTACACATACCAAAATCTAAAAAAATGTAATGCCAAGCATGGACCCATTTAAACTTAATTTTAATACAAAGTTATACACAGAAGACAGTCCTTTCTTTATGTTTGTTTGCAGTGGTTTTAATTTTATCTAATTTTATTCGCAGCTTAAAATTTAAATCGACACCCAAGTCTTCTATCTCCTTTTCTAACCAATAGTTTGATACATAAAGACCGTCTAGGTTTTCGAATTGTAAAATGTACCGAAGTTTGCCTCTATATTTAAAGTCTTTGATTCCGTCGACAACTAGATCCATTCCTTCGTGTAATTCTTGCAGCTTGTGACAATCTTTTAATCGCAGCTTTCCCACTATATCCTGCATACGTATCTTATTAGCTTGATCGACTTCTTCTTGTCGGTATTGGAGGAAATCCTTTTTCTCCCACACACCGTTGTGTAGTTGCATATCCACCACTTTTGGGAATATATGGTTGTTATAGGTTGTAAGACCCTCGGTTTTAAATGATCCGAAAGGTTCTTTACTAGGCAAATATACAATGTTTAACGGACCCCCTTTGCGTGTGGTGTGCGCAAAGATTACGAAACCCGCATTCCTTAGTTCGTCTTTGTTATCTGCCATTTTGATAAATACGTTTTTAGAATAACCTTTTAAAAAGTATACGGATTTAGTACCATCCTTTTCTGCAAGAACGCCTACATAACTAAAAGAGTCTTTCTTACTAACCGCAAATGCATACAACTTGTAGAAACCAGATGTATCTAAGTCAGTCCATCGGCACATAAAATAATCTTTAATTCTTCCTCATTTTCTCTAATAAGATGTTCTTTGTCTAACACATCTTTGTATTGATCGCGTATTGTCGCAGTGTTTTCCATGTAGTCCAATTTTCGCCTTTTTGCATCCATTTCCTCTAATTCCAGTTGTCTTTTCCTTCCACTTACAGCGTATGGTATACATAATGGGGCAATTTCCTTTAGCGTAATCGGATAGAGTTTACTACCAATATTTACGCGTTGTCGTACAACCTCTGGACGAATGTTAGGCGTATCTATCAATCCCAAGTCCGAAATTACTATTTCTTTTGGAATTGTAGAATATGGTGTGGCAGATTGTGTAAAATATGTACTACCTGCTTTAATATAGCACTTGTGTAAGATTTTATTTTATCTTGGACATCTTCCTCTACTATCTCCAAATAATTTACAGGTAAATAGTTAAAACTAAAAGCCGAAAGCACATACTTTATCAATTTTTCCTTTTCCTCTGGTTTTTTGGACAACTTAATTTGCAAGCCTGTCAATTTCTTTGTATTGCCATTCCCCCAATACACGTACTGTAGCAGGTTATTATACACTAAACAGCAGCTATTTTGTAGCTTGTCCGATAGCTTACTCCACATTTTGGTAAGTGGTACCGAATACATTGGCGCCTTTAGGAAGTATAACTACTATCTTCCAATAAGGTTAAACAGTCTTTTAAGGGTTTATACACCGTTCCGCACTGACATAGCTTCCAATTGCACAGTTGTATATTGTCGCTTCCAATCGCGTAATACCATGTTCTTTGGCCAAAGTAGACGCAAATGTTTCCCTTAAACGTACATCTGGACAACGTAAAAAATCTAGTATATGATTGCCAAGTTGTTTATTAACACCAGGACTTGTTATCTGGCACACAAATTTGTTGTAAATCTTAATTCTTGCATTGGTTGTTAGCCATGTTAAACAATCAATCCCCGCAGTTTTATCGTTGTCAACTATAATATTACACTTTTCTTCGTATTCTCCCTTATAGCAAAAGTTATGCTTTGTAGTTAAATAATTACACATCTCCATCTTGCTAAATATGCCTGCAGAATCTTGGGTTACATCCATGTCAAAAAGATAGAAATAATCTTTTTCGACTTCGTCTAATATATCTGGTAGTTCCTCCAATAAAGTTTCCAACTTAACATCTGCTAGCTCCACTTTGTATGGAACACATATAGGATTTTGGAATTTTTTATTAATGCATTCGAGGTCTTCTTTTCCGATAATTTCTTTTACTCTCTGGCCTATCTTGTTACTGCTTTCCAGAGAAAACGGAAGCTTAGCTTTAACACCATGCCTAGCGGAAACAAATCGGTTGAACTTTCTTCGTAGATAGCTGTTAAATGCACCACAAATTTCTTTTTTAGGATAAACATCCGTTTGTTTGCAGATGCTTGTTCGGTGTCAGAAAGGTCGCAAATTTTAACCAACATTATATTGTCACAAAATGGTTCTGTAATTGGCGTGTGTAGTCCACCAGTCAGCATCTTTTCGCCTTCGACATATCAAATATTACCAATATCTGTCACCAGATTATTCTTGCACAAATTTTCTGTCAACAGCCATAATCCAAATCGCTCATTTGTCGGTTTCACTTTATTCCCAAGAAGTTGAGAAACGTTAATCACCTTGGAGACGCTCATGTTTACCGTTCTAGCTACCGTCAAATACTAAATTGAATACGAAAATTTGTTCCCTTATGTATCCTACAGAGTGGGGCGTATATTACCGAAAATAGTCGAATATGTCGGACACCGCCATATCGCTTACATTCTCTGGTTTAGGAACTGTTTTGTTATCCGACCTAGGTCGGCAGGGTTGCGCATCAACATATGTCCGGATATATGTAGGTTCCTTATATACCAAATTTAATCTCCCTGCTCACATAACCACATGACCATATGACCATATGACCACATGACCACATGACCATATGACCACATGACCACATGACCACATGACCATATGACCACATGACCATATGACCACATGACCACATGACCATATGACCGCATGACCATATGACCTAATTGCTTTAGCACTAATTGCTTTTTAATGAGTTTTTCCATTAAAAAACCAAGTGTGGACCTAGGTTAGATAAAAGGAAAAATTAATAGGTTAGGTCAGCGCCGCGGCGCTGGCCTAACCTATTAATTTTCCTTTATCTAACCTAGGTCCACACTGGTTTTTAATGGAAAACTCATTAAAGCAATTAGTGTTAATGGGTTTTAATGAGAAAACTCATTAAAAAGCAATTAGGTCATATGGTCATGCGGTCATATGGTCATGTGGTCATGCAACTACACAACGGTGTGTGGGAGAAAAAGGATTTCCTCCAATACCGACAAGAAGAAGTCGATCAAGCTAATAAGATACGTATGCAGGATATAGTGGGAAAGCTGCGATTAAAAGATTGTCACAAGCTGCAAGAATTACACGAAGGAATGGATCTAGTTGTCGACGGAATCAAAGACTTTAAATATAGAGGCAAACTTCGGTACATTTTACAATTCGAAAACCTAGACGGTCTTTATGTATCAAACTATTGGTTAGAAAAGGAGATAGAAGACTTGGGTGTCGATTTAAATTTTAAGCTGCGAATAAAATTAGATAAAATTAAAACCACTGCAAACAAACATAAAGAAAGGACTGTCTTCTGTGTATAACTTTGTATTAAAATTAAGTTTAAATGGGTCCATGCTTGGCATTACATTTTTAGATTTTGGTATGTGTAATGTCAGAATAAACATTTTATAATAGTATTACATTGCTCTTTATTTATAAAAGGCTGTGACGTTACCCCGAAATAGCAGTCGCACAGAGAGGGTGCGCATGGGCAGCGCGCATGGGCAGGGTGCGCACGCGCAGGGGCGCGCATGGGCAGGGGTGCGCGCAGGGGTGCGCATGGGTTGGGATGTGTCTGGGCGTACACGAGGGAAGCGGATGTTAACAGTCACCAAGCATCCAATTCTTTATTTGGATGGTATCGAGTACTTGCCTGCGTATGTACCCGGAGTAAAAGAATACGATTTGCATACGCAGTTTATTAATAAAATTAGTTTATCGAGGGGAAGATGACAAAGGTACATCATTCCTAATAGTACAACAATCTACGCATGGGGTGTAAAGATATAAGATAGTTGTTTATATTTGTATATATTAGTTTTAAGATTCCATAATTTTTAAGTTCTTCTCTCACCTTCCAAATCCTTCCGGCTTCTATCCTGGTTGACAGAGTATACGTGTTATCTCCACGTGGTATTCGCGGGACACAGCGGTTTTAGATTTCTCGGGAGATGGTTGGCTAAGGCATATGTCTTGGGTAGCGAAAAAAAGGGTTTTAAAGATGGAAGATTAGCAAAAATTAGTGATTTGGGTCTTTAAAACGCATAACTTTGTATGGGGTGGTCCTATTTAAAATCTATTTACAGATTTGGGGTCCCTAGAAAAATTTAATATTAGTTGATACCAAACAAAATACATTTATCTTAAAAGAGTGACTACCCCGCGTATAATAAATACAATATAACACTTGTCAACAAAAAGTTGTAGGGAAAATTAAAGACATATTTAATGGGGTCCAGTATTAGAATTTGTTGGTAGTAATGTTAAGTCCTACTGTATTGTAGGCGAGAAAGATACGATTAAAAAGATTAAAGGGGTCTCACGAATTGTAGTTAAGTAACACCGAGGGTCTTACAACCTATAACGAGCATATACCTCCAAAAGGGGTAGGCATGCAACTACGCAGCAGTGCGCGGGAGAATAAGAATTCTCTCCAATAAGAAATTAAAGTTTCCATGTACGTAGCACCAGCCATTGGGTAATGGTCTAAATGTGGAACCTATAAAGACGATTATTAATTGTGGTTTAGAAAAATAATAATTTTCGTGGACTAAATAAAATAGCTTAGACTGGTTAATGTATATGGTTACATACTCTCGTACACATCCACAAACATCTGCTTACGTCTACAATGGCAATACCGGTAGTTTTTGTTTAACAAATAGTAGGAAAGATACGTCAGGTGTTAGTGCGTGGAAGCCCATAGGATCGTTGGAATCAAAAAGAACGGTGCGTATGGTGGTCTCCGTTAGAATAATCGAAAGTGGTTAATCAATTGTATTAGATGTTTAAATAAGCGAAAGTGTAAAGGCCTACATAAACAAAAATTTAATTATCCGACAAAAAGTGCGCGATGTGCTACACTTATAAAGAAAGTATGGAATGGTGCTGTTTAGCGGCCCTACCCGTAAAAAGGGCGACTGACTTTTTCAAGCAACTACAAGAATAGCAGTAGCGCAGAGAAGGGGTATGCATGTATTATACAGTTGCTGCAAAATATGTTAGTTTACGCGTAGCTCGGATGTGTAATTGATCACGACTTAAAGATCCTCCGGAGGTTTAAAAATTCTCGGCCCATTGTCGTTTGAAAAATGTTTGTAAATTATCAGAACAGGAGCGGGTCGAAGTTTAAGTTAGATGGATGATTGACTGAGTTTTTTCTACCTTTTACGAGGGAATTGGAAGTTGACAGACATCGAGCATCTAATTCTCTATTTGGACGATATCAAGTACTTACCGGTTCTAGAAATCATTGCGTGCGGTCGACCGCTATGCGAAAGTGTAAAAGCCTACAGAAGCATAATTATCAGACGAAAAAGTGCGCGATGTGCTATAGAAAGTATACAAAAAAATGGTGCTTTGCCCAGTCCTAACAGTAAAAAGGAGAGTGACTTTTTCTAGCAATTACAAGAATAGCAGTAGCGCGGCGAAGGGGTATGCATGTATTATACAACGCATTGTTGCTATAAAATATGTTAATTTACGAGAAGCTCGAACGTGCACAAATTAAATTTTAATCTATAATTAACCATGGTCGTAAAAATGGGAAATTAATGGTTAATTTAAATACTGCTAAGCATATACTTTCGCTCGGTGATTCATTTGGAAAATATTCAAGCCCACCATTTCTTAAAGTATGACGTAGAAGTTATTTAAAATTAAATTGCTTTATTAGCAAGTATCCTGTAGACAACAAGTTGGTATTTCCTTAGTAATGGTTTAAAGTGTTTTTATTAAGTTTTTGGTTATAGTAGCACTGCATCTTCTACAGCACGACTTGCACACAATTTGTGTGCGTGTGCTATCACCCTTTTGGATTTTTAATATGCACGCGATCCGTATAACATGGAAGACGTTTTCCGGTGTTTCTACTAACTGCATTCGCACCATCGACGATGCGAACCGGGTGCATGCATTGACGCTAAATGTATTGGACGAGCAGCAAGGATTATGACGTCATTTAGTTCCCCGATGAATCCTCAACTTCGTTCGGGTGTCTTCGGAAACCTTCGGTTTGCATTCTATAGGGTACATAAAGCAGGTGCGCAAGAGTAAACTCTTTAGTTATAAGTTAGTTCGCTTACAAGTCAAGTGCTATAGTGCGGATTTTGTTTTGTACTAAAATGGTATCTGCAAACGTTTTTAAATGCGAGCTGTGTCACGTCTACTTTACCAGGAGGGATGCTCTCAAACGGCACCAGAACAAATGTTGTGGTGTAACATCGTCCAAGGTTAAGCTTATACATCCGTCCGCAGCAAAGTACTTAAACTGTGAGACTTGCGGTATCGCTTTTACGAGAATGGGCAACTTACAGCGACACAAGGAAAAACAGCACGGTATGTCATTAAGCCGTAAACGTTCAGCTCCGCCTGCTGTTAAAGGGCCTTGTACGAAACAACCACGAATTATGTGTAAAGTATGCGATTTCGAAATGGAAAAAACTACGTATGCCGCACACTTAAGGAGCAACAAACATAAAAATGCATCAGTTACCGCTACTAACGACGATGGTGTAGAAATGGTTAGTACAGCGTTTAACAACCGTATGGCTAGCTATCGCATAAAGAACGCCAGTGTCGACGATGGAGTGTCCGAGTTTCTTTGGAAGCAGAAAGAGCGATTTATTCGATTACTTATTAAAAAAAGAATACAACATACAGCAGTAAAAGTCTACTGCGAACTCTATGGCGTTTACATCAAAATGGGAGAAGAGAAGTCCGATGTGAAATCCTTTAACACAAAAAATGTGGTTATAACGTCTTCTAGTAATCTGGAAAATATGTACGAGGTCTTAAGCGAAACCATGCGAACAAAATCAGAGGAATTTGAAACATGCGAGTCCGGTTGGTCTTTGGAAAAGTGCTCTATTTAGAAATAAATATTAATAAGTATGACCCGATATGACAAGTTCTAGGTTGAAAATAAAAATTGTGAATATGTATTTAGAAATGTGGTTTACAAATTTAAACTGTATTAGTAAAATTGTTTGTAATAAAAAGTTTTAAGAATGGTTTTAGATTTTCTTTAGGTATAAGCTGCAGGAAATTTATAATTTAGAGGTGTGTGTAAAATGGTAAGGGGTGGTTCGATTTTAAATCTATTTACAGATTCGGATTCTACATAAAATTCTAGACTAACAAGATGTGCTACATGTATAAAAAATTTATAAGGACGCTCAAAGGTCGCTACAGGTAAGAAAACTTAAAATCAGGGTAGCTCTCGGGGATGGCGCTATCTAAAAATTTAAAGAGATTTGTGTAGCTGAGAAAATTCTAATATTAATTGATACCAAACAAGGTAGGTTTATCTCGTGGGTGGAAGTGTGGAGAAAGATTTATCTCGCAGAGGGTATGTGTGTAATTTTGCAGGGCGTGGTCCGATTTCAAATCTGTTTGCAGATTCGAATTTTGCGTAAAATTCTAGACTAAAAAGATGTATCGCATGTATAAAAAAATTTATAAGAACGCTCAAAACTCGCTACAGGTAAAAAATCTTAAAATTGGGGTAGCTCTCTTGGGGGTGATGCAATCTAAAAAATTCCTAGAAATTTGGGTAGCTGAGAAAATTCTAATATTAATTGATACCAAACAAGGTAGGATTATCTCGAAAAATGCAATGGCTAGACGAAGAAAACTATTTGTTAGGTTTGCTTATAGAGCAAAGAGCAAAATTTAGAGGTTCCGGATTTTAAAGGGGTATAGCTTTGCAGGGCGTGGTCCGATTTCAAATCTGTTTACAGATTCGAATTCTGCGTAAAATTCTAAGCTAGTTTAATGTATCGCATGACTAAAAAAAATTATAAGAACGCTCAAAGTCGCTATAGGTAAGAAATCTTAAAATCAGGGTAGCTCCCTTGGGGATGGCGCAATCTAAGAAATTCCTAGAGATTCGGGTAGCTGAGAAAATTATGATATTAATTGATACCAAACAAGATAGGTTTATCTCGTGTGTGGAAATGTGGAGAAAGATTTATCTCGCGGGTGGAAAGAATGCGGGTGTGACGTAATGAAAATGGTTGGGGGTGTCCGAGCAAAGAGGAGAGCAAGGAGAGAGCAGGAGGAGATTCATCTCCCTCATTTCCCCCTTATGGGAATTTACATGTAAATTGGTCCAGATGTGTGAGGAAATGTGGGATTCTGGAGGAAATGTGGTCACAGAAAGCCTGTATTTACCCTACTTATGGACTATTATTAACATGTCTGTTTTAGCAATGTTACTTCTACTTCTAATTAAATTACAATAAATTTTAATAACATACCGCTATACATTTTCCCCTATATACTTTATAATTTTGGTGCTAATATTTCTCAACATATAAGATAATCACCTGCAATACCTGCGATTTTAAAGTAGCTCCGATAATAATTTTTCCATTAATTTTATTTTGAATTTTCTAAGAGTGCACGTTTTAAATGTACTGGCAACTTCTTATATATAAAATATACTTGATATTGAAAAGCCATTCGGAACGGACCTGCACCTTGAAGAAGTTCTAGATTACTAGAATAGGTAGAATGGCTTCCGTGTTCCAGTCATCTAAAGAGCCAAACTACAGGATCTTTAGTGAGGAACCAGACTAAGACCGGTCCCCGAATGAGGGCAGCGGCTTTTTCGGTACTTAGATTGCCAGAGACCATAGGGATCGGTATGGCATTCTAAGGCGCACTACCGCGATGTGAAAGGCGACGAGAAACCACATTACCTCCCAAGTACAAAGCGTACTTAAATTGTATTAAAAATGACGGCATCCTCTGAGGTAAAAGATTCCGGAGGTGAAATAGTCCCCCATTGGAGGATGTGATCGGAAAACTTAGAAAAAGAATCGGAAACATTCTGCGAGTCGGAGCGTGGAATGTCAGAAGCATTAAGCAAGTAGGTAAGCTAGAGAACTTAGAAATTGAAATGGATAGGTTAGCATTAGACATAGTATGGATCAGCGATGTTCGGTGGCCAGAGGCGGGGGATTTTTGGAGAGAGACTTTAGGGTAATTCGTGCAGGATTAGAAGAAGGAAAATGTGGTGTAGGGATAGTTAAGCGTAAAAAGATAGGACACTGTGTAGAAAGTGGATAGGCTAGCATTAGACATAGTAGGGATTAATAAAATTGTGTTGCCAGAGGAGGAAGATTTTTGCTACGTCTAACAGAAACGGATCAATATTAGGAGTACCGTTTTCTGTTAGTTCTCTTAAAGTATTAGCGTAGTTGAGAACGAGCTGAGATATCCCTACAAAGTGTTCTAAAGTTCCTTTGATAAATAACATAATCCTCATCAAATCTCACCATCTTCACTAAACAATTCTTATTTAAATAAAAACGCAGCTTGTCGAATTTGCGTATCTGATTCCGCACACCACGTTCCATAGTGCGTATAATATATGGAAGATTTCATATGAACTTCCTAAATACATTAAGGGATATATCAAGTACGGTCTGCGAAATGATGTCAACAAATCTGAAGATTATTTTATAATCGTCGAACGGGTTCAGTCCTACAATCATGATTTTGGAAGAAGATTTTGTTATGGCGTATGGTTTTTCAAATAGCAACGTGGTTCGCTCTAACTGAATTGCTGCGTTTATACGTTCTTTATGCGCTGCGGTCGACTACTTTTCCAAGTAATTAATCTGCTCCCACTCATCGTTCGAAATTTTAAGTACAAACAGGGCTACACTACATCTCACAAAAATTCAACAAGGTGCACAAACAATTAATCAAACCTTTGCAATCCACTGCTTCGCAGTTACAAAAAATAGCAGCAAAAATGACAAACCTATAAGAGAGATTAAAGTAGAAAACCAAGATGAGTTTTTGAAGAAAATTAAGCAACCAGTTTTTGACGATCCTATACGTCTTTATTATGTAGATGTGTTGACTCGAGATCAAGACAAGTCGGTTTATGGAGTAAAGTATTATTCTCAAACTAATACATGGAGTCTGGGGAAAAGTATGCTGGAAATTGATCCAGAAAACAGTGATATAATCTTAAACAATAGTATATATCCTGACTAGAGGTCTATACAATCTGCTGACCTTTACAAACATCAACCCCGAAGACGGTGATTTCGGTCTAGAAGAAGATTTACCAAAATACTTGGACATGATCAGATCAGCATCGATTATTAGAAGAACGTCCAACTAAATATAGTGGATCGATGGATGTATTAATTGATGTACGGATGGGCTGGTGGACGTATGTATGCGTAATTCTGTTTGTATGGAATTAAATATATCTGTTAATATGTATGTGTGAACGAATGTATTTATACCATTCACCGCAACTGCAGCTATTTTGGTAATTTAAATTTTTAAGATTCTGCAATATCATTGGTCTACAACACCATTGGTCAGAGCTACCACTTTTTTCGATTTCTAATATGCATGCGACGCGATTGCTGGTCCGTATAACATGGAAGACGTTTCTACTGGCTGCATTCACAACATGGACGCGCGAACCGGGCGAACCCATTGCTGTTGAATGTACTGAAGGAGCGGCAAGAATCGGTAAAAGATGACGCTATTTAGTTTCCTCGCTTAATCCTTAACTTCGTTCGGGTGTCTTCGGAATCCTTCGATTTGCGTCCCCTATGGTATATACAGCAGGCACGCAAGAGTAAACTTTTTAGTTATAATTTAGTTCGCTTACAAGTTTTACCAAAGTCATATAGTGCAGATTTTGTTCAGTACTAAAATGGTATCTGCAAACGTTTTTAAATGCGAGTCCTGTCACGTCTACTTTACCAGGAGAGATGCCTTCAAGCGGCACCAGGTAAAGCAGCATGGTACAAAGCCCATCGCGGCTTAAGCGTTCAGTCAAACCAGTAACAAAAAACTTAAACTGCGAGGCGTGTGGCATTACCTTTACCAGAATGGACAATTCACGGAGGCATAATGTTAAGAAGCACTGAGTGACTCGTCGGCATCGGAGCTTAAACGTCCATTTCCGCAGGCAGTAGAACGAGTTTGGTGTCCGATGCAATTCCTGGTTGGAACGAGAACCTGGGATGCAGACGACGAATGTTCCTCAAGATTTTGGGTAAAGACTTAGCTACCCAAAATATGAAACTTCGCATACCATAAGTTCGAAAAACCAAGTATTTTGAAAGCTATCCAAGCCTGTGGAGTTGATGTAAACACAGTCAGATTCAAGAAGCAGCAGGAACAGCATGTGCGACTGGGAAACGAGGGAGATGCAGACTTTGTCCAAGATCTAGCGACAGAAGGTGAATATTCTTTGTGAAGAATGTCCACCTGCAAAGACCAAACAGTGGAAATAATAGAGAAGAAAACTGTACGTTGCTTGAAGAAAACAGTGTACTCAATTGTATAGAATCTTGATATGTTTTTTTAATTTTATATTTTTACACCATTATTATATCAATAAATATGTATATTAGACATATCTATTTTGTTATTTTCAATTTTTTAACGTGGAGTCCCTTAAGGACCCCACACGTTATTAGTGTTGCTAAAAAGTATACAGCATTTAAAGGGTTAAAGCGCTTTCTTTTTTGAATCAAAAAAGATAACAACAATTTGTAAAATGTGGTTTTCAATTGATTTGGTACTGAATGTGAAGTTTATACTAACCAAATTAAATTGCTTATAATTGTTATGCTATTTTTAATATAGTTATTAATTTTAAACATAATGGTATGCATTTCAGAACCAACAAGCAAAAAAAGTATTTTGAAGTACTGAATATAAACTTGTCAGTAAGAAAATTGAATTGCTTGAAATTGTTATACTTTTCATATCAGAGCTTGGAATTTGAAAGAAGTATCAGGAAAACAGGTATACTTTTGGTAAGTTTAGTATTCCACTTAGTTTCCTGCTGGATATGAAGGTAATCCACCGTTTTGAATCATTTATAATTGTTGCACTTTGATATTATGATATTAGGGGGGTTTGAATTTTGAACAGCATAAAATGTATTTTAAGACCAAAAAGAGAACAATTTTTTAAAACTTAGTGTAGGTTAGTGGCAAGTGTGGAATTGAAGCCCTCAAATTTAAATTGTTTTTAATTGTTATGTTTTTGATATCAAAACTTTTAATTTTAATCGCAACAGAGTGCATTTTGGAATCAAAAAAGCAGGATCTTTTTTTTTTGAAAACTTAGTACCTACTCGCTTATTTTTATGATGTCTAAAATTGTTACCAATTAATATAGATTGTGTATAGCTTATTTATTTTTAACATTAGACAGTTAAATTCGAGGGTTGGGAAACTCAATTTGTTTGCAACAAAATAAAATCTGATTTAAACAATGTGGTACCAAGTTCATGTCTATTTTGTATACAAATAAGAGACGGGTTTTTGCTGTTCGTTTTCATTTCGTACAATCCACGAATAATTTTATAAGATGTTACTATTTTCACAACGAAACAGATATAATAAAAAGAAAAATTTATTTAATAACTCGAAGTTAATTTTAGAATACAATGGCATATTTATCGCCGGTCTACACTAATTCAGCTATACAATTTGAAGTTCCACTTAATAGTAAATGACAAGTGAAAATTCCAATAATACAACAATGAGACTAAATTATCCAAGATTAGATATTTTTTGTTACTCATTTATGGTAAAGCACCCACAAACTTTCTACATTCATCAGCTACGATTAAACGTAACCATTTGAATTTCTCAAATACTTGCGAAAGTAAAAGTACATAATTTACTGACACGGAAAACAATAAATCAATACCCACGATTACTATTCTGCGTTTAAATGAAATTTGAAATACGTGTCAATATGAATATTGTAATGGCAATGAAATGCAAAGCAATCTCCTAGTTTGGATATTGGAAATTATCATTTTTTTATAAGAATTATCTTAGATAAACAAGGGCACGATTGCACCATTAAAGTTTTCCGACTCCTTTGATTATATTTATTAATAAGTATTTAATAAACAATCTAATTAAAGTTATATAAAGAGAAACTAACCATAAAGCAAATATCAATAATTACAATAACAGAAGCTGTGCGCGTTTGATTTAAAGCGCATGGCATAATTGGATTTATATCCTCTTCAGATGGATCACTGCAGAATTGTCGGGTGTTTTGCCGATAACACTGGTTGGTGCCGTTTGAAATAACAAATATTAATTGTTGCCAGTGTGAGCCTATCCAAGAAGTACAAATTTTTCGTCGCAGGAGTCAGTAAAGTAACAGAAAATGTAGAGAAAGAGATGGGTAGAAACGAAGCGGGGGAGAGAGAGGAGAGAAATAAAATGGGAGAGAGAGGGAAGGGGAGAGAGAGAACGATAGAGAGGGTAAGGGAAAAATGGATAGAAGGAGAGGAAGAGTGAGAGGGAGAAGGAGAGGGGAGAGAGAGAAAGAAAAAACATAGAGAGAGCAGAGGAGGGAATGAAGAAACGAGAAGAAGGAGAAAGGGGTGAAAAAGAAAGGGAGCCCATTAAAACCGTCTACTTCCACCTTCCTACATTTCTGATCTGCCATTAGTAAAGCTCTGTTAGTGGTTCCTCAAGAAATTGTAAAAACACTCCTTAAACACATTGCCGATTGTTCTCCAAAAACGAACCCTTTATAAAAATTGCCAAAATATGCGCATTCAGCCTAGCTATTAGTAACCGCAATTTGTAATTAAAAACAAATACCACGCACATACCGTGTTGAGAAGATTAAAGAATGCCCTAAATGCAGTGCCATACTTTGGGAAGCTGACGCCGACTTAAAATTCAAACTTGTTACTCCTTTCATCCCTATGCTACCATCATTTGACAGTCGTTGTCGAGAATTTTTGCCGACTTCAAAGTAAGAAGCATTCTATTCAGTATATGATTTCCTTGTTTCCTACGACATATGGCAAAGTTCTTCTTTTTGGATGATTTGCATTTCCAGTATCGTCGCTGCAGCGGATTTTCGCGACTTAGTTTAAAAAAAAAGTCGGGAACATTTTGCAAGTCGAAGCGTGTAATGTCAGAGGTACGAAGCAAGTAGGTAAGCTAGAGAACTTGAAAATTGAAATGTATAGGTTAGCATTAAACATAGTAAGGATTAGTGAAATTCTGTGGCCAGAGGAGGGAGATTTTTGGAGCGATGACTTTAGGATAATTCATACAGGATCAGAGAAAGGAAATTCGGGCATGAGGATGATTATGTAAAAAGATAGGATCCTATGTAGAAAGCTACTTACAAAAAAAGAAAAGTACCTATGGTTAGATTTAAATCTAAATCGGTAAATACAGTAATAATACAAGTATACATGCCTACCTCTAGCTACAGTGAGAAAAAAGATCTATAATGATATCGAAGACACGCTAAAACACGTAAAAGAACATGAAAATTTAATCATTCCGGAGGATTTTAATGCAGTGGTAGGTGAGGGTAGGGAAGGAGCGGTAATAGGTTCATTTGGTTTAAGCACAAAAACAACAAGGGAAATAGGCTGGTAGAATTTTGCGACAAAAACAATTTAACCATCACAAACACATTATTTCAACATCATGCTAGAAGACGATACACGTGGAAGATGCCAGGAGATATAGAAAGATATCAAATAGGTTACATTCTTGTTAGGCAACGGTTTAGGAATCAAGCAAAAGACTGCAGAAGCTACCCAGAAGCAGATATATTTGAAAAAATAGAAACGGAAAAAGCCGTTTGACTTTGAACAACTAAAAGATAAAGATATTCATGGCGCCAGATATATTCTGGGATATACACAAAAGCAAAATAAGAAACCACGGATAATATAGGATATCCGGAATTTAATAAAAGAAAAATACAAAGCAGACCAGACGAAGAGGGAAAACAAAGATACAACGCAATACAATGGGAAATTATTTGTACATGCAGGAAAGCTAGTGAACAATGCATTGATGAAAAGTGAAAAAAGGTACAAACTAAGGTGGAAATAGGAAAGACAGACGAAGCATACACACTAATTAGAATGAATTTTAAAACCGCATGGCAAAAATATAAGGGATGCAAAAGGAAACATCATTATAGAAAATCTAGAAAAAGTGGTTAGTTAGATGGCAATAATGTATAGGGAATTTATATGCAGAACAGGAACTAGCAGCACTAGAATAGAAATCAGATATTGAAAAGGATGACTTGAGATATCTTATACTTAGAGATGAGTTTGAATTATCATTAAAGGGTCTGAAAAATGGTAAGGCACCGGGTATAGACCACCATTAAGTTAGACCCCCCACCAGCGATAAATAAATTAATACTTATAAAAAAATTAGGTGCTAATTAGGTGCTAATTAGGTGCTACATTCCAAAATTAGGTGCTCGAATAGTTTGGCAGGAAATTAAATTTGAAATGGGGGCTGACTTAACGTTAAGCTGGACCCCCCCATATGAAAAAACTAATTTGCAACATGCAAACTGAAAAATTAGATATACCAGAATTAACTGCTAATTAGGTGCTCTTAAAATCAACAAAAACATATCACTAAAATAACCTTTTATCTTAATAATTAACTATATCATGTATAAGTATATGATTCGACAAGAGTAAAGTCCCATTAAATAATTAGGTGCTCTTACGACTGTGGTCTCAAAATACTCGTCTAGTAGCGTACTGTCGATATATCCAGTCGCCGAATTAAGTGCTCGTAAGGTTTCGCAAAAATTTTGCACTATAACGTGGTCCGCGTCACACGCGTACAAGAGTAAAGTCCCATTAAATAATTAGGTGCTCTTACGACTGTGGTCTCAAAATACTCGTCTAGTAGCGTACTGTCGATATATCCAGTCGCCGAATTAAGTACTCGTAAGGTTTCGCAAAAATTTTGCACTATAACGTGGTCCGCGTCACACGCGTACAAGAGTAAAGTCCCATTAAATAATTAGGTGCTCTTACGACTGTGGTCTCAAAATACTCGTCTAGTAGCGTACTGTCGATATATCCAGTCGCCGAATTAAGTGCTCGTAAGGTTTCGCAAAATTTTGCACTATAACGTGGTCCGCGTCACACGCGTACAAGAGTAAAGTCCCATTAAATAATTAGGTGCTCTTACGACTGTGGTCTCAAAATACTCGTCTAGTAGCGTACTGTCGATATATCCAGTCGCCGAATTAAGTACTCGTAAGGTTTCGCAAAATTTTGCACTATAACGTGGTCCGCGTCACACGCGTACAAGAGTAAAGTCCCATTAAATAATTAGGTGCTCTTACGACTGTGGTCTCAAAATACTCGTCTAGTAGCGTACTGTCGATATATCCAGTCGCCGAATTAAGTGCTCGTAAGGTTTCGCAAAAATTTTGCACTATAACGTGGTCCGCGTCACACGCGTACAAGAGTAAAGTCCCATTAAATAATTAGGTGCTCTTACGACTGTGGTCTCAAAATACTCGTCTAGTAGCGTACTGTCGATATATCCAGTCGCCGAATTAAGTGCTCGTAAGGTTTCGCAAAATTTTGCACTATAACGTGGTCCGCGTCACACGCGTACAAGAGTAAAGTCCCATTAAATAATTAGGTGCTCTTACGACTGTGGTCTCAAAATACTCGTCTAGTAGCGTACTGTCGATATATCCAGTCGCCGAATTAAGTGCTCGTAAGGTTTCGCAAAAATTTTGCACTATAACGTGGTCCGCGTCACACGCGTACAAGAGTAAAGTCCCATTAAATAATTAGGTGCTCTTACGACTGTGGTCTCAAAATACTCGTCTAGTAGCGTACTGTCGATATATCCAGTCGCCGAATTAAGTGCTCGTAAGGTTTCGCAAAATTTTGCACTATAACGTGGTCCGCGTCACACGCGTACAAGAGTAAAGTCCCATTAAATAATTAGGTGCTCTTACGACTGTGGTCTCAAAATACTCGTCTAGTAGCGTACTGTCGATATATCCAGTCGCCGAATTAAGTGCTCGTAAGGTTTCGCAAAATTTTGCACTATAACGTGGTCCGCGTCACACGCGTACAAGAGTAAAGTCCCATTAAATAATTAGGTGCTCTTACGACTGTGGTCTCAAAATACTCGTCTAGTAGCGTACTGTCGATATATCCAGTCGCCGAATTAAGTGCTCGTAAGGTTTCGCAAAATTTTGCACTATAACGTGGTCCGCGTCACACGCGTACAAGAGTAAAGTCCCATTAAATAATTATGGAATTAAACAAATTCATTATTGTTTAATTTTAATCGGTTTTTCGGTATGTATTTTGCTTATTTTTCAATGTATTTAACTGCATATCATTCAATATTTTACGTACATTGTACTCTGCGTGTAATATTTCTTCTTTTTATCATCGCGTCATGTATTAGGTGAAGTAATCAAAGCCGCCACTTGATATTTAGTATTATTATATTAACATTTTTAATGATAATTTTAATGTAATAATGTAAGGGTAGTTTTAATACTATATCGTGATTAATGAAATTTTTAAATATTTATTCCTTATCATTTTAAATATTTATTCCTTAGAACATAATATACATTTACACTTTTGTTATTTATTTTCACAATCTTTTATTTAATAACATTTTTGTAGAGGCATCTTGAATATGAATATATATTTTATATTTATGTTTTACATATTCATATTTATAATGTTTTACATATTCATATTTATAATTCTATATTTATAATGTTTAAAAAGAAATTAGAAACATTTTTAATTACAGAACAAGCAAATATAGAAATAACTTCACAAGCATTGTGAAGAAAGCTATATAGTAAGCATTGATAATGTTTAAAAGTATTATTAATATTTTGATTATAATTTCCAACATTATTTATTCATATATATTAATAATTATAAAATTCGTAAATCATATTTAATAATTCCTAAATATCTTTTAAACATTAGTCGCGCACAAGAGCGTGAACTGCTATTCATACTATATATGAAGATATGAAGATTCCAACATTGGAATATAAATGAAAACGATAGAGGGAACGGACGAGCACGCGGATGGGGATGCGGACGTGGACGAGGACGTAGACGTGGACGTGGACGTGGACGTGAACGTGGACGTGGACGTGGAGGACAATGGCGAGGAAGAGAACGCGGACGAGGACAAGCAAACGTCCATATTTATAAAGGAAACGTGTATATATATAATTAAGAAAATATTTTATATGTTTATATTAGATATGTTTTATATGTTTATTTTTTTATATGTTTATATTAAGAAAATATTTTTATATGTTTATATTAGATATGTTTTATATGTTTATTTTTTTATATGTTTATATTAAGAAAATATTTTTATATGTTTTTATTTTTTAAAAAATGTATAAATTTTTATAAGATTAAATATAAAATATCTGTAAAAAATAACAAAAAATAATTAATATAAATCCTTTGTAATCCTTTAACTTTCCTAAAATAAATTATCCTTACATTATTACATTAAAAATTATCATTAAAAATATTAATATAATAATACTAAATATCAAGTGGCGGCTTTGATTACTTCACCTAATACATGACGCGATGATAAAAAAGAAGAAATATTACACGCAGAGTACAATGTACGTAAAATATTGAATGATATGCAGTTAAATACATTGAAAAATAAGCAAAATACATACCGAAAAACCGATTAAAATTAAACAATAATGAATTTGTTTAATTCCATAATTATTTAATGGGACTTTACTCTTGTACGCGTGTGACGCGGACCACGTTATAGTGCAAAATTTTTGCGAAACCTTACGAGCACTTAATTCGGCGACTGGATATATCGACAGTACGCTACTAGACGAGTATTTTGAGACCACAGTCGTAAGAGCACCTAATTATTTAATGGGACTTTACTCTTGTACGCGTGTGACGCGGACCACGTTATAGTGCAAAATTTTTGCGAAACCTTACGAGTACTTAATTCGGCGACTGGATATATCGACAGTACGCTACTAGACGAGTATTTTGAGACCACAGTCGTAAGAGCACCTAATTATTTAATGGGACTTTACTCTTGTACGCGTGTGACGCGGACCACGTTATAGTGCAAAATTTTGCGAAACCTTACGAGCACTTAATTCGGCGACTGGATATATCGACAGTACGCTACTAGACGAGTATTTTGAGACCACAGTCGTAAGAGCACCTAATTATTTAATGGGACTTTACTCTTGTACGCGTGTGACGCGGACCACGTTATAGTGCAAAATTTTTGCGAAACCTTACGAGCACTTAATTCGGCGACTGGATATATCGACAGTACGCTACTAGACGAGTATTTTGAGACCACAGTCGTAAGAGCACCTAATTATTTAATGGGACTTTACTCTTGTACGCGTGTGACGCGGACCACGTTATAGTGCAAAATTTTGCGAAACCTTACGAGCACTTAATTCGGCGACTGGATATATCGACAGTACGCTACTAGACGAGTATTTTGAGACCACAGTCGTAAGAGCACCTAATTATTTAATGGGACTTTACTCTTGTACGCGTGTGACGCGGACCACGTTATAGTGCAAAATTTTGCGAAACCTTACGAGTACTTAATTCGGCGACTGGATATATCGACAGTACGCTACTAGACGAGTATTTTGAGACCACAGTCGTAAGAGCACCTAATTATTTAATGGGACTTTACTCTTGTACGCGTGTGACGCGGACCACGTTATAGTGCAAAATTTTGCGAAACCTTACGAGCACTTAATTCGGCGACTGGATATATCGACAGTACGCTACTAGACGAGTATTTTGAGACCACAGTCGTAAGAGCACCTAATTATTTAATGGGACTTTACTCTTGTACGCGTGTGACGCGGACCACGTTATAGTGCAAAATTTTGCGAAACCTTACGAGTACTTAATTCGGCGACTGGATATATCGACAGTACGCTACTAGACGAGTATTTTGAGACCACAGTCGTAAGAGCACCTAATTATTTAATGGGACTTTACTCTTGTACGCGTGTGACGCGGACCACGTTATAGTGCAAAATTTTGCGAAACCTTACGAGCACTTAATTCGGCGACTGGATATATCGACAGTACGCTACTAGACGAGTATTTTGAGACCACAGTCGTAAGAGCACCTAATTATTTAATGGGACTTTACTCTTGTACGCGTGTGACGCGGACCACGTTATAGTGCAAAATTTTTGCGAAACCTTACGAACACTTAATTCGGCGACTGGATATATCGACAGTACGCTACTAGACGAGTATTTTGAGACCACAGTCGTAAGAGCACCTAATTATTTAATGGGACTTTACTCTTGTACGCGTGTGACGCAGACCACGTTATAGTGCAAAATTTTTGCGAAACCTTACGAGCACTTAATTCGGCGACTGGATATATCGACAGTGCGCTACTAGACGAGTATTTTGAGACCACAGTCGTAAGAGCACCTAATTATTTAATGGGACTTTACTCTTGTCGAATCATGTACTTATACATGATATAGTTAATTATTAAGATAAAAGGTTATTTTAGTGATATGTTTTTGTTGATTTTAAGAGCACCTAATTAGCACTTAATTCTGGTATATCTAATTTTCAGTTTGCATGTTGCAAATTAGTTTTTCATATGGGGATCCAGCTTAACGTTAAGTCAGCCCCCCCATTTCAAATTTAATTTCCTGCCAAACTATTCGAGCACCTAATTTTGGAATGTAGCACCTAATTAGCGCCTAATTAGCACCTAATTTTTTTATAGGTATTAATTTATTTATCGCTGGTGGGGGGTCTAACTTAATGGAGGTCCGGGTATAGATAAGGTGCAAGCAGAAACTCTAAAAGCCATTGCAGAAGCAGTAACAGAACGCCTCTTCCAACTTGTAAGCTATATGCATGATACATGTGAGATACCCAAAGATGAAAAAACGGGCTGAATAAATACTAAGAGAAGATCACTTTGGATTTAGGCGAAACAGAGGATCGTGGAAGGTTATTTTAGCTCCGAGGGTGATAATGGAGAAGATAATAGAAAAAGGAGAAAGCGTGTATATAGTATATATAGATCTGAAAAAAGCATTCGACAATGTAAAGGGGAAATAATGTTCCAAATACTCAAAATGATTGAAATGAGTTTCAGGGATAGACAGATAATACATAACTTATACAAAGAGCAAATAGCGATAACAGAATTGGAGCAGTAACGTATAGAAGCAAATTTAGGAAATGGGTGAGACAACGAAGTTCACTATCCACGTTTATTTTTAACTTGTATATCATAGATGCAATAAATATTGTCAAATGCAGGAAGACATTTGGAATTACTATCCAGGGACAAAGGATGGATATGCTTAAATATACAGATGATATAGCGGTATTAGCATCTAGCAAGGCAAATTTAGAAGCAGCTCTGAATGAAATGAAAACAGTTCTAACAGAGAGAGATACGGTATAAAAATTTAACAAAAATAAAACTAAAGTAATGGTATGTAAAGGAGGGGGAAATAAAACAAAAACTAGAATACAAATAGGAAACGAGAACTTACACGAGGTTAAGGATTTCCGCTACCTAGGAAGTCAAATAAAGCAAGATGGGAATAGTGCAAAAGATATAAAACAATGATTGGCACAACGCTGTGCTGCATTTAACAAGAGAAAGCAGCTACTATGTTCAAGGACAACAAACATAGTAACAAAGAAAAGATTGCAGAAAACATGTGTAGAGCAGTGCACTGTACGGCTGTAAAACTTGGACAGTTGGAGAAGCAGACAGGAAAAAGATAGAAGCCTTTGAAATGTGGTGATACAGATGTATGGTGAAGATGTCATGGACAAATGAAGTTAAAAACAAAAAGGTTCTTGAAATGGTAGGGGAAGAAAGAAATAAGTGGAAAACAATAAAAAAATAGAAGAAATTGGTTGATAGAAGAAACACTAAGGTATGGGGGAATAGTGCAGAGTATATTAGAAGCAGAGATAAGAAAAAAGAGAGGTTGAGGTCGACCTAGGTTAGACTATTGCACACAGATAGTCAAATATGTGGGTTGCGGGAGTTTCATAGAAATGTGTAGACTAACTCAGAATAGAAATCAATAGAGGTACTTCCAAGGATTGACAACACCTTAAGTACACTTTCAGGGTCGCGATGGTTCTTAACCTTGGATTTGAAGAATAAAAATAAGGAACCCATAGATCAAGAAAAGAATGCTTTCCCTATTGGTACTGGAGTATGGCAATTTACAGTCATGCCATTTACATTTTGCAACGCTCCTGTCACCTTCAAGCGTTTAATGGATAGTGGAAAACGTGTCTAGTACATTTGGACGACGCGATTGTGATTGGGAAGTCGTTTGGGGACCACTTAAGAAATTTGAAAGAAGTATTTCCAAAACTCAGAGAAGTCATTATGAAACTGAGTTCAAAGAAGTGTCACTTGCTAGACGAAGAGGTGAAGTACCTAGAGACGTAGTGTCACGCAACGGAGCCAGGCCAGGCCATGAAAAAATTAAGGCGGTACAATAGTGACCGGCGCCAAAAAACAAACATCCATTACGCAGATTTCTGGGGTTGTACACTTACTACAGAAAATTCGTAACTGTGTTAGCGCATATAGCCAAACCCTTGACCAAGTTCATCAAAGATGGGTGTGATTACGTTTGAGTTAAAGATGGCCAAAATGCTTTTCAACAACTAAGGCATCTATTGTCCACGGCTCCGATCTTAAGTTATCCTCGGTCGGAAGGTAAATTCCCTTGGATACAAACGCTAGCAATGTCGCCATCGCAAGTGTACTACCCCATATGCAAGACGGGCAAGAAAATGTCATTGGTTATTTTAGCAAGATATTGTAGAAGAGAACTATTGGCGTTGGGGAAATCCATAAAACACTTTTATAAGTATCTCCACGTGAGAAAATTTCACCTGAGAACCGACCACGCCACCCTAAAGTGGTTTAGAAACCTCAAAGGGTAGGTCGTCAGATGGATAGAAAGGCTACGGTTAGAAACTAGGTGTGATCTACTTTATCGGACTACCGTGATCAATGACGATTGGCACTCTACAGATGTGAACGAAACAGAAGAATGAGAAAGACCTAGGTGTCATTCGGGCTTGAAAAGCCAGAGAAGAACATCAGTGGCAGTAGGACATTAGTCCATTGAGTAGCACCCCGAAGTGGTACTGGGCACAATGGTAAACCCTAAAAGTAAATAGTGGGATGGTGCGATCCTTGGAGAATGGAAACCGATCCGTGGGTACGTTTTAGGTGGTGGTTCCCAGAAGTCGAGTGTCGAAGGTTTTAGGACACTTGTATAACGGAACCTCAAGAGCACACTTCAGCGTTAAGAAGACTGGAGGAACTCTGAGCTAGATTTTATTGGCAAGGAAGATGTAAAAGAGTGGTGGCTAAGTATCAGCTGTGCGCACCACGATTTGGAAATCATAAGGCTCCAATGAGATAAAACAACGTGTGGAGTCCCTTTGAAAGAGTGACAATCAATATTACTGGTCTATTTCCTGAGACCGACTACGGGAATAAGTACATCGTAGTAGCCACGGACTATTTTAAGAAGTGGACCGAAGCGTATGCTATACCAAACCAAGAAGCTGCAACTGTCGCTGACGTGCTGGTAAAGGAAGTGTTCTGCCGTTTTAGAGTTCCCATGGTGTTGCACGCCTACTAGGGTAGACATTTTGAGTCGGCGTTTTTCATAGAAATTTGTCACGTGCTAGGGACGAAGGAGACCCGAACAACACCATTGCATCTACAATCGGATGATATGTTAAAACGCATAAACCGCACCTTGGGTAAGTACCTTTAGGAGGTGGCCTCTCAGCATCACAGAGACTGGGACCAATATTTGCATCTAGTTTTATTGATCTATTGGTCTTCGGTCCATGAGAGCACTGGACAAACATCTATGCTGGGATGCAAAATGTGTCTGCTGTGTGATTGTGAGTTTGGGTGTAAGCCCGGGGCAAGGGTTACGTCGTGAAACTCAAACGCAAGATGCACAAAATCCATGGAGACGTAAGGAAAAAATATCCAGGTCGTAAGCGATAGAATAAACACCGTGCGTTTACATTTCCAATGCTCCATCCAAAGGTACTACATTGGCCAGGAGGCGAGTTTTTTGTTGCCTGGAAATTTAGAATTTAGCCGAACCGTTGCCGTTCCAGGCAAGGTAGGGATCTTTAAAGTGCATGACAACATTCACACACGGGACCTCCATTTAACCTCTCATCCGAACGAGGGCGTAATTTTTGTGAAAAATTCTCACCTGCCATTTTTCAAGCTGTCGGCCGTGTCGGGATTCAAACCCAGGACCTTGGGATCCGTAGTCTTACGCTTACTACATTGATCCACGGCGACGCCCGATAGAATAAAGACCACATATGACATCATGGCGCAGGAGTCTGGTTTTCAAGAGAGCGACCGCGTATGGCTATACAACTCCAGATGGAAGCCTAGACTGTCGCCAAAGCTACAGAGACATTGGGGGCGTCCTAAGGTGTTGTAAAGAGGATTAACGGCGTGGTATATCGGAATCGTAAGCTCCCAAAAGGAAGAACAATAGTGATGCATGTTAACCGGTTATAACCCTATAATAGCGATGACACCGCTAGTATCGAGACCAACAAACAGTGACTCGTGATGATGAGCAAAAGTCTGGACCGAGTTATGATTCTTTCATGTCTTTGTACAGCCACACGGGCAAAGCGAGATTTGAAGTCGTGGAAGAAATTTAAAGTAATCTATTCGATGCGTCACCGAAATACATATAATGGTGCATGTCAACCGGTTACAACCCTATGATAGCGACGACGCCGCTAGTATCGAGACCAACAAACAGTGACTCGTGATGATGAGTAAAGGTTTGGACCGAGTTATGATTCTTTCGTGTCTTTGTACGGCCACACGGGCAAAGCGAGATTTGGAGTCGTGAAAGAAATTTAAGGTGATCTATTCGAGGTGCCACCGGAATACAGATAGTGGTACATGTTAACCGGTTACAATCCTATGATAGCGACGACGCCGGTAGTGTCGAGACCAACAAATAGTGACTCGTGAAGATGAGCAAGGTCCTGAACCGAGCTATGATTCTTTCATGTCTCTGTACAGCGACACCGGCAAAGCGAGATTTGAAGTCGTGGAAGAAATTCAAGGTGATCTATTCGATACGCCACCGGAATACTCTGGCGCATTGGGTAGCGGCCGACCTTGATATATCCGAAGACTGGTTCGGGTGTTTTAAATTAAGTTCGGTGGCCTTGATCAGCTTCGCCGACAACAATCAGAAGTTGGAAAGACTAAAAGGCTAAAGGAAAGACATGGGACATCTACTACTTGATGACTAAGCAGCAGTCTTCTGGTAAACCGAATTACCAGAATCTGTGAAAGAGTCATATGATCAAATCTGAATACAAAAAGTTGGACATACCCAAAATCGGTTGCGGGGTCGATGGGTTGGACTGAAGGGTAGTACGAAATATGCTAGAGCTACTGTTTCAGAAAACCGTCAAAATTTTGGTATGTGGTTACAATCCGAATGGTACGGCGTATGCTATGAAAAGTTTTGATTGCTACTTCTATTAACTTAGGAACTTCACAAATGGTTTCGGTTGTTCTTGCCGCTACAGGTTTATCGTTATCGTACAGGTGTTTACGGCTGTCGTTTTACGAGCAACGAAGTTGTCCCCTATTTATCGGTCAAGTTGCGGTGTTAATTAAGATACTTTCTTTCAAGAGGCATCGTTTTACTTTAGTTTTATGAAGTCAAACGTAGTCAAGAGAAATTGTTTCCTATAGGTTTCCTACCTTAGACTCCACATTGACACACGCCTAAAAATGAACTCCCATCTTTCCAAACTTCGAACATAAACACAAATCATACTCCATAACCTACTTCACGCACTCCCAAAGTCAGTCCATCTCACCAATCCAACACGAAGACTAATCATTAACCACATCATAATCCCGATCATCAGATACGCAGTAGATTCTTGGCTCCCGCTCCCCCCCCCCCCATACGCTCAACACGATCATACGACCTTTCCTACTCTACACCTCAAGAGCGTACAGAATCACCCCCACAGCTTCCTTGTATACCCTGCTTCAAATCCTCCGATCGAAATCCAACTAAACTCCTCACTCCAAATCTGTAACCTCAAACATAACCTACCAATCATCCTACACGACAGAACACTTCACTATTACGAATACCGTACTTTCCCTAAAACTGACATAAAATCCCGAATGCATAACCCCCTACTCCATTCCCGGCAAGTTCTTTGGTTCCACTCCACCACCGGCAGATATACATTTGATATCTTCTTGATATCACAAACATCCCTCCACATATTCCTTTCTCTAATCCCCTTACAATGCAATTTCTGTCCGGCCATGGTAACTTCCGTAATAAACTTCATCAATGCCATTTAACTCCTGCCCCTCACTGTCAATCTCTAGAAACCCCACAACACCTGATATACTCCTGTCCTCAAACCTCTCTACTACAAATCAACCTCAAGCAATCTACAAACTTTGACCCGTTCTCCCCACTTCCTAACACAAACTTCCTAGTCACTAATTACCCTCAAGAATTCAACCATTTCCTAAATGAAATCCTTTTAATCAAACAGACCACCCACAACAGCCGCACTAACACACTTAATATACACTCTTGCAATTCACTAACACACTTAATATACACTCTTGCAATTCACTACCACATCACACTTTGCTACGAACCTAGACGTAGCCGGAAGAAAGGTAAATACTAGGCTAACTACAAAACACGGAGAGTGGAGGGATTCACCTAAATATCAAAAAATCGTCCGGGATTATCTATTAAAAATAAGAATAAAAAAGGATTCTATACAAACAAGCAAAAGAAATAAATTAAGCGTTACTATTTCAAAGCAAACAATTATGTGACACGAACAATTTAGTACTTTAGATACGAAGTGCGCATCTCGTATTTTACACAAACTAAAACTAATCAGTAGAAAATAAACGTGTGAGAGCTTTTGTCAAGCGTTTTTACAATTGCACATAATACCTATTGTAAAATAAGCTAATCAGTAGAAAAGAATAAGCGTGTGGAAACTTTTGTCAAACATTTTTAACAATGGTACATTACACCTGTATAGCGATAATATCGATTCACAGCAACAAACAATAGTCCTACAGTGTCACGTTTCTTATCACATAACTACACCAAACACTGATAAGGAATATTCCCTTGATATACACAAAAGAAACCAAGTTGTATTGAAATGTTCTAACATCCCTCGTGAATATCAGATAGCAAATTGGACCACCATATATCATAAACCCTTACCTGATATCACAAGGTCGAGAATTTCTTATTAATGATGGAAGCCCAAGGTAAAGTTGGATGAAAAACGGCTTGAGGAAAAGAAAAACTCTTTAGAGATAAACGGCTAGTAGAGTGTTAGCTCTGGGTAGATCATGAGCTTGGGTCATGGGTTGTCTATTGACCAAAAATATAGATAAAGAGCGCCACCGTATTTTTCAATACAACAACATACAAAGATACATGTACTTGTATTAGGGGAATGCTGAAACCTAAATCTACACCGCTTATATAGCCACAAAACCTGTATATCAACCTTGCAAAGCACTTACCAAAATCTTAATTACCAGATGTGTTACAGATGTCTCGACTTAACCGGTGAACAAACAAATGCACAACATGGACACCGTTTGTGTCCTTAAAAATATTCATCAAAAATAATATAATTTAATTTATGTTCCAAGAAGATATACACCCAGGGTATTTGTTATCATTAGACACAATTTTTGCTCATTAAGGACCTATAAATTTCACTTGAATTTTTAATAATAAAAGAGTTAAGCAAAAATGAATTCTATTCAATTAAATTCTCTTGGTTTGTTTTAACATTAACTTTTTCAACAAAAAATTACATAAAAAGAAACTACTATGGTTCTGTTTTCAAAAAAATATAAAGATCTCTAAATTGAATACTTCTACATAAATTTACTATAAAGTTTATGCTTTTTCAATAATTCATATTTCAATTATAGTCATCTGTAGTACTACGTCGACTTCACAAAAAATTTAATCATTTAACGTCTTATAAAATTGCGTCATTCAACAAAGGGTTAGTTTTACTTAATATCTTATAAAAAAATTCATCATGTTCTTTAAGAATCAAGTCACATGACCTCAAAATAACTAAAGATATTTTTAAAATAACGTAGAACAACATGTGATATTTATATTGGATAGCTAGATATTTTTGACATCATATGTCAATTACAACTTTTTCAGTGTAGTTAACGCTATCTGCTTGTGAAACAATTACAATAAGCAAACTACATAGCCATCTTTAAAATTTTGCAAAGTTACAAGTATAGTACAGAATCTTTCTTTTTCTAAGTGAATTTTAAGATATCTAAATCACGGTAAAATTTCAACCTTCTATCATTCGTAAAACATTTAAACAAATATAACTGGAATTAAAGATTAAATGTCACTCACGTGTCGAAGTACAGTGCAATCAAAAAAAATTTGAACTTCTAGACTATAATCATATGACACCAGATGTGGACTATTCCATATACATCTGCGATGCACGCAACAGGAAACATACCATTATGAATGAATTTAACGCTGGAATTATAAAAGATCTTCTGAACAAAATATTATTTAACCAAACCAAATCTTCATTAAGTACGTCCTATTATTTTCTTGTATTTTAAATCTCAAACTAAATTTTCGTTTCAGCAGTATTTATGGTATGGATGATATTTATTTAAGGTATTGACGATATTGCACTACGAACAAAGCATTAATAAAATTTATCTAATTAATTATACCAACTGTTTGAATGATGGGGGACTTCTATTTCTTCGGCCAGCAGAAATCAACTGAGCTGCTAAAGGTGGAATACAAAATAAAACCGTTATTCAACAGCTGCCAGGAGCCACATTCCGACACGAAGGCTAAATTCGTTAAAACTTCCTTACGGACTGAATTGCAGGCCATGTGCCTGTATACCATTTTGACCTTTCTACGCTGCGGATTGCAGCTTACCTGTTCAAACGCTGATAGAAAAGTGACACGAAATGACAGACTGACGATTCTTATTATAGGAACTTAGACCTCTAAAGCGAAGAAGCGCATATGCTATTATATATTTTATGAATTATTTTAAATGATCAGATATTTATAAATTATAATTTTATTTTATTGAAATATTATATTAGATTAATAAGGAAGTGTAACTGAATAAAAAAATACGTTACAGTATACCTGTATGTGTCAGGATACTTAGCTTGCACGTCATCAGTAGTGAATAATTCCGCTTAATCTTCTTTAGGAATGAAACCACTCATAGTTTTTAAAATCTATTTTATTTACGTTTCGATCCATGACCTAGGATCGTTGTCAAAATAATAAAAACTTCAAGTTTGACGTTTATGACATAAATTGAAGGTTACTTTGATTTATTGATGTTTGAAATATTTGGTTTGAGTACACTAAGCAAAAATTTTTAAAGTTTAAAGGAATGATTGCATTCAATTTGTGTTGCGTTAAAGCAATTTTACTTACTCCAGCTTAAGATTTACGAAATGCTAACGCACAAATTATTTACTGTTTATAACCTAGATTAAGTTTAACACTTAGATTCTCCAACTTGTACTTTCTGCGACGAACTTAGAGATTTGAACCACATCCTCTTAGAATGCTAAGAATTTATAGTTCAAAAAACCAGCTTATTTAAACAACTCCTCGCACTTAAAGCACCAACTCCGTTCAACTTAAATTCCTTACTTGCTTTAAATTCATCCCACGTATTAAAGTAGTGAATAAGCACCGCATCGTCACGGCCATCGGGATCTATTTACCCTGTTACCATAACGGAACTAGCCATCCACAGGCAACGGCAGTTGATCTGTGGCAAAGAACAGTTGGGCCTACATAAAAAAGAACCAATTTGGCCTCCAGCTAGGAGCTAAAAAGAGAATCTGATTAGGATGAATAAGCGCGGAAAAACTAACCGATACACGCACGATACCTCCTACTTGTCGAACAAAAAAAAGTGCATCGCTCTTGAAATACTGGGACGAGTAATGTGGAAAATATTACAACGCACAATCTGCAGAATCAAATTAAAAATTGTTTCAAATAACACGAGTTCGAACTGCAATCCACGCGTTATTAAAACGCGATTAGCAAACTGGAAAACACGCTATTAAATAATAGTAGGAGCCATTATTTCGACAAGTCTTTAGATGGGAAACACAAGAGAAAGCAATTATACGTTATCGGAATGTTCAACAAATTAACGGATACCTAACACAAGGTATTGACTATTTAATTTATCGAATAAATTTTCGTTTTAAAATTATGTTAAAGCGGGCTTATTCTGAACAGGTACACTATTTAGGGTATTGTTGGAGAATTTAAGAATAGAAATGGAATTTATTCGAGCGGGTAATGACTTAACCAGGGGAAAAATGGTATTTAATTTGTGTTGAAAAATAAACGTAACAACTTACAATCGCACTATGCACACAATCAGCACCACTCCACGTGCACAGTCGACGACTAAGGTAGGAGCACAAATCCCCCTCATCAAAGCTTCAAGAACCCCAGTTGTCTTTGAATTATTTATTAAATAGATGTAAATACTTATAATGTACGGCTAGTATGGACTCTGGCCTAGGTATAGTCCACAAAAATAAATTAATTTATCTATCTATCTATCTACAAGTTTCCAGTCCGTCGGCAAGTGTAGGTATGAACCCCCAACTCTACTGCAATGATACCAGAGGAAAACGGCTATTCTTCTTAAGTTACGATATAGTACAAATATTCTGCTTTTTATGCTTCTATGAAGTCTAGTGACTTCATATTCCTTTGGTGCTTTAGTTATTCTTATTCGTGGTTATGGCACAATAAATTACAGACGGCCGTGCTAAAATTTACTTTCCCATGATACTGCGCAAGTAATTACATGATTGTTTATCCAAGTCACCATTAATATAAACCGAAGCTCGCGTTAGAGCAATTTTACTTACTCCAGCTTAAGATTTACGAAATGCTAACGCACAAATTATTTACTGTTTATAACCTAGATTAAGTTTAACACTTAGATTCTCCAACTTGTACTTTCTGTGACGAACTTAGAGATTTGAACCACATCCTCTTAGAATGCAAAGAATTTATAGTTCAAAAAACCAGTTTATTTAAACAACTCCTCGCACTTAAAGCACCAACTCCGTTCAACTTAAATTCCTTACTTGCTTTAAATTCATCCCACGTATTAAAGTCTTTATGTAATTTTATTTGTAAATGCCACCTTCTCCTGTAAAGCTTTAGTTTTAGGTTAATTTTGTTATTCCTGTTAACCTCTGTGGAAAAATCCTTTTCTCCTTGGCCAATTCTCTGTGCGTTAGTCACCATGACAGGCCACTACGGTGCGAAATGTGTCTCATCCCTATTCCATCCATGTCTTATATTGTGCGCACTTTATTTTGTGGTGTTAGGTTACATAGTTAATTTTATGACTAAATGTCCTTGTAGACGAAGCCAAAAAAAGTTTAACACTTGGTGATCTTCAGTTTAGGGTTACATTACTTCATTAAGGTTATGCAACTTCAGTGTACGGATACGTTATTACTTTTAGGAAGTGTTCAAGGAGCAGGTACACAGCGTTTTAATACTTATTTTCTTCTTGTATTTATTCAGGGCTGGAAGCATTATGTATGCATATTTGTATGTATTGTTTAAATTTTAAAATTTTAGGCGACTGGGAAATAATCCTTAATTTATATTTGCTGAAATGTATATTTTAAAATTAAGTTGTATTATATGCGAGTTGACGGTTTTCGTTTATAATACGTTTTAACAGAACTATTACGTAAATGTTCGATTTAGTTTTTGTAAATATTCCTTTTGATACCATGTTTGTTAACTGACGGTTTGTAATAAATCTACTTACTGAGGTTTCCTGTTCTTTCTGTGTGACCCATCCCACTCTGCGAATTTTCAGCTAGCACGGCATCCAATTCTTTTGCATATCTATATCCCTTCTATTTTGTTGCGGTATTCGGTGCGGGCGATTTTCTTTGCTTACTTTACTACTTTCTTTTTTGTCTGCACGGAATACCGTAACAACAGCTTGCTTACTTTTTAAAGATTTGTTACTGATGACAACTTCGAAATACGTATCTAGGTTTTTAAATAATTAATGGTTAAGGAGTTTTTAAGTTTATTTGAATTGAATCCTAGATCTTGTTTATTATTTAACTCGTAGTATAATTAATATTACCAAATAGTAATTTACAGTTAATCCTATAACTTGATAAAAATTCGAATAATCTTCACGCATTATAACTGGTCAAAATTTCCTTCGTTTGATAGTTTTCTAAAGGTTTTCTTAACTGATATAGGTAATGCACGTTTTCGCTAACTTATAAATAACAACATTACAAGTCAACGTAAACCACAACTCCGCAACCACAACCGCTTTTATCAGATAAAAATAATGTGAGATTTGCTGTTATTATTTTATTTGAATATTGATATAAAATTATTATCGCATTTCCGCCTGAGTATTATTATAGTTCCTCAAGCTGCCGCAAAAGTCTTTAAATGTATTTACGAGAAATCGTTTTGATAATCCAGGAGAAGAGCAGAAAAGATTAGAACAGCAAAAAAATTTATCTCCAATAGAGTTCCATTGTCTTTGAATACAAGTAATACAGCCCTTCAAAAACATTTTTAATCTTTAGAAAAAATTTGTCCGAAAACATCGTTATAAGTTCATGATCGTCTCTAAATATCGTCTCTCTTACTGTTTTTTTCAAATGTGGAAATACAAAACTGATACAGGTAGCTAGATCTGGACTATAAGGCGGATAATCAATTTTTACAAAGTCGTATTCGATAACAGCTGCCTTTGAAAGGTTTGATTTGTACACCTGTACACTGTCATCGAGCAACAGCGTTCATTTAGTCAACTTTCCGGTGTTGTTGATGTATCTATTTTATGTAATTATTGTAGTAAAAAGGTTGTTAACGAATGTGTCGAGTGAAAGAATTGTAAAGTTTGTTTGCACCCATCATGTGGTGAAAGAAATGGGGTGTTTTTGAATGCTCCTGGTAAAAATAGTGAATATTTATGTAATAAATGTTACAAGTGTTATGAACATGGTAGTTCTAATGTCAAAGATCAGTCTTTAATGGTTACCTGTACAACTAGTGCTAATTCAACTCTAATAAGGGTGGAGACCAGATGGATGCTGAAAATGTTGTGGTTAATTTCCTTAAAAGTAACCTATTCTTGGATATGATCAACTCTTTAATCACTCAGAATACTGAACCTCTTTTAGACGAACTCTAGGAATTAAGAACTGAAATTAATAACTAGAAATTGAGCAATACAGACCTTACGGTAACGTAATCGGCCACTGCTTTAATAACCATACTCTCAATCGTATAAATAGAAACCTGTTAAAAAATGTTTTCCAATCTTCAAGTTATTAAATTTATATGACATTTAACTATATAAAAATTAATCAGATGATTTCACGTTAAGCGTAATGGCTATCTCAAAGTCGCTCCCAGGGCGCAACACAAATTGAAGGCACTCATTATTCAAAACTGAAAAATTTTAAGCCAAATATATGAAACATTAATAAATCAAAATCACCTTCAATTTATGTCTTCAATGTTAAACTTGAAATTTTTATTATTTTGACAACGATCCTAGGTCATGGATCAAAACGTAGATAAAGACGATTTTAACAACTATGAGTGTTTTAATTCCCACAGAAGATTAAGAAAAATACAAAATAAACCACTAAAAATATATAGGAAGTACTTATTAAGCTCCTTACTAAAGGTCATTTGTGTAATTCTTTTGTTAGTAATGGTGAAATGAAACTTTAGAACATACAACATTTTTAATCAAAAATTATCAACAAACATATGTGTGAATAGAAACTATTACTTTTGATCCAGCTGTTGCTGGAAATGCTAGCTTGTTATCAGATTTGGTGTCATTTGATAAAACACTTTTCTTGCCTCCAATCAACATTTACCTGGCCAGAGTTTCTTGCTTGCACCTGCTACTGCTACTAAAACTCCCTAAGCAGATGTTGTAAAGAACAATATTCGTCAAGAAATAGTAGATAGATATATAAGCAAGGGTATGTAGAACTTTCTACAGTTCATATCATCATCATCATTAGGTCTTCAGTCGTGGAACTTGTTAGACGCGTACCATCATTATTTCCTATTTTGAACTAACCTACACATTTCCCTGAAATTTGCACAGTCTGCATCTATCACTATCTGATCTAGGTCTACATCTACCTCTTTTTTCCTATCTCTGCTTGTAACATATCCCATACTATTCCCCAAAAATGCCTTAGAACGTATTTTGCCCTTCTATTTCTCTTATCTTTTCCCCCAGATATCCTTGTTCCCCTACTATTTCTATAACCTAATTGTTATTATCTTTGTCTGTCCATGTTATCGTCCTCATACATCTGAAGCACAGCATTTCAAAAGGCTGCTATCGTTTTTATGTCTGCGTTTCAGAGTATATTTGAATTTAAAAGAAAAATCCAAAATTAAATTTTTATTTGTATTCAAATAAGGGGAATATTCTGTGATATTTAAAGGTTATAAAAGTATTAGTTTTCATTTTGCAATTTATTTCGTTATTCGCATGTAAAAATTCAATTTGAAAATGCTTTTCAAATCGTTAGTATAGAAATCAATAATTTGGTTTAGGAAGCTAAACGTTAATTTTCATGATCCTGCTGATGTAAATATTCATAAGGTATAGCGTATTTAAGATGTATAAAGCATTCTAAATTTCATATTATAAAACAAGGTAACCTTCAGAGTTAAATTATAGAAAAGCTTTACCATTTGAAACCGTTTTAGTTTGAAGCCGTTAGATCGAAGTTTTCCCCGTATACTGTAAAGAGCGTTAAAAGATAAGACTACACAAACAACAGCAAATTCTAAGTAGTATTGTTTATCGCAGTCAAATAGATTTATAGTTTTGGAATGAGGAAAGGCCGTAGACGGTTACAATCAACTTACTAATCAAAACAAAAAGGGGTTATTTGTTAGAATGGGTAAAAGTAAGATAGAAATATCATGTGTTAACATAGACATAGTTAAACTTAAGAGGAGAGAGTGATTTACCAGTTACAATAGAACTTGCAAACCAGAAAACAAAGAAATGGTTATACAACTCAAGTGAGTACAAAGCAAGAGAGTGGTGATTTTGAGGAGTAGGTTGGAGTGAGATAGACACTACACTTGTTGCATTAGGGGAGTATTAAATATTAACTTTGTCAGTTGGAGTTTAAATATACACAACGAGATTGGTGATAGAGGTTTTTGAATATATGGAAATATGTTGAGGGTTGTGAACGTTAGTTGGATTTTCATGGAAATGTTTTGAAAATTGTGGCGGTTGCAGAAATTACGAGAAATTTTGAACGTACGCCAGAATATTTCTAGGATTTCGATGTCGGTTGAAGTTGTTTGTGTAAGTTAGCTAGTGAAATTTTAAGAATTGTGGACCGTTAAAAGTTTTACTTAAAAGTGAGTGTTTGTATTGACAGGCTTTTGTGGGGCGAGAAAGAGGATATAAACCCCAACAGGTTGCTGTGAAGCTCTCGAAGTTTCCAGCAAGCGTACGTCTCTTTAGGCTTACACTAGTAGTTTACAACCAGCTGAAAGCTCCAAGTATTAATACGTTTACGAGTTGCTTAAAAGTTATGTTTTTGTAAGTAAAACCGTTACATTTAATTTGCACTACGTGTGCTAAATATAAAATTGAGAATGGAGTAAAAGTTAGTGTTTGGTTAAACTGGCTGATTACCTACACATTATAGAAGAAGTTTGGAAGCCTGAATGCAGTATGGAGGTGGAAAACGAGATAATCCTTTGGTGATATGGTTGCAGCTAGCAGTCGTAGTGATTGGGATCCAGATTGGGTATTCCTGTGGGCAGCAGTCGTTGTTGGTAGTCCTGGAAGCAGTGATAGAATCCAAGTAACCGTTGTTTCTTTCTGCATTTGTGTATAAACATGTGTTTTGTGCATTGTGGGTATAACGTTATAAATTAAAAAGATAAACTTGGGAAGAGCTATGGATTGAACTTTTTCTGTCGCATTATTGCACTGTACTTTTATGTGGAAATTTAGGTTTAGAAATGATTTATGATATTAACAATATTTGGTATGTACAAGGTAAAAGGGTACTTTCGGGGGATTGATGTGCAAAATTAGGCTTAAAGGATTAAAGCTTATTATGGGCTCGTACTAAACCAGAGGTAAAATAAAGATGGTGGTAAAGCTCTGTTACTTTCTATGATAATATAATTGCAAATATTTATTTGAGTACTTATTGCTTTCAAAATGTGTTGTGATGTGTTATTTTAAAAAAAGAAGATGTAGATAATGTATAATTAATGAATGAACTAGGAGTTTTATGTTGAAATTGGCGTGTCTTTTTCTATGAATATGTTAATAAACTTAGGCGATTTACTATAGCAGAATTTTTTTAGTAGTTATTTTGATTTACAGAAAAGCAGCTGAGCAGCCGTAGCATACTTCGTTTCAAAGCAGAGATATTTTAAAATTTTTGTTAGATATATAAGCAGCATCGAAGATTTGTAGCATTTTAGTAATTTTCGAGACCGCAGCTTTCGCAGTATTATGGCGCCCAAATCGTGGGACTCGTACAACATCAGCTTTCGTAGCAAAATGACGCCCGAAGTGGGTCTCGAACTAGTAGTTCAAAGATCACAGCTTTCGGGAATAAGTAACAAAACCAAACTTAAGGTATGAAAACTTCTTTACTGTTTTTCAAAATATCTTCCACGATGATTGATACACTTTTGCATACGTTGCATAGCATTTTTCCCATTCCGATTGAGATATTTCTAAAACATGGGCTTTGAACGCATCAACCGCCTATTCTGATGTCGAAAATAGTTTCCCACGGTGATTGTTCTTCGCGTGTGGGAACAAAAATAAGTCATTGGGTGCCAAATCAGGACTATACGGCGGATGATCCAGCAATTCGATGTTTCGAATGCTCAAATAGTCACTTGTTTGAGCCGATGTGCAAGAGATCGTATTGTCACGATGGAGAATGATTCGGCGTCGTCGGTTTATTTTTCTTACTTCTCCGAAAACTTGTGACAAACAAATGGTTGTATACCAAGCTAAATTAACTGTTTTTGCAATCCTCTAGAGTAACGGTTGTGACATGTCCATTTATTCCGAAAAAACATGCAACCATTTTCTTCGAAGTGCTGCGAGCGCGGACAACTTTAGTTGGATTTCGTTCATCCTGGAAGACCCATACAGTCGACTGCTGTTTACTTTTGGGTTCATAAGAATAAATCCAAGATTCGTCACCTGTGTAGATGTTATACACTGCGTTTGATGCACCGCAATCGTGCTTTTTGAGCATTTCTTGGCACTAATCGACACGAGTCTTTTTTTAACGATTGTCAAATTATGTGAGATCCAACGCGCTCATAGCATTGTTACGTGCCAAATTTGGCACTAAACATTCCTTAGTTTAGTTTTAATGTGCGGGAGTTCGCGCCTTAAATTTGAAAGACTTGGCGCGTATTTCCGTCACGTCAGAGTGCGTTTGCGCCAGATCGCGCTGACGCGAGTGGCGGGAGAACAAGAGTGGGGAGTTGCCGAGAGACGCTGAAACGTGGTTTTTTTCCTTTGAACTTCGAGTAGAGTGGTCGTATCTTTATCTTTTTATGTAGATCCTTGCCTTTGCTTATCTTTGTTTGTCGTCCCTATACCTGTTCCTTATCGTTCCCTACATAGGTAGAAGATAAATTTGAAGCAACCTGGCCGAACCGCAGTCCACGACCGCCGTAGCTAGCCGGAGCAGCCACTATCTTTAACTAATTTGAAAAGGAGCAATTCCGAAGGACGCTATGCGCACCATCGGTAAATAATCCAGAAGGGGGCCCCTAGCAACCCTGAAGGAAGCTATCCTGTGAGACGCTTATATATTCATGTGAGTATTTCGCTTTTATATTGTATGAAAATTGGCATATTACGTCATTTACGTCTAATTATTTGCATATTGTGTGACGTCATGTCGAAATAAGTTGGTTCAGGCACTGCAGTGGAGATAATCCACGTCGGAAATGGTAAAAGCTCATCGCACGAAAATGTTCACGAGTTAATTCCATTTTTTGCCCGAGACGAAATTTTCAACTCAATCAAAACAAAACTAATAGCGCTCATATGACAAAATGTTATAAGTATGTATACTGTCAAAAATGTCAAGCTTTATCAGATCGCACCTAGCAACACTAGTGTTGTCAGTTCCCGATATATATCGAGCACCCCTCGTACTCTGGAAGGCCGTCTTCGTTGAAGTATACGTACGGTACCTTTAAAGTTCCCTAAAATAATCGTTGGATTGGTTAAGCGGCATCTATACATGATTTTATTAAAATTATAATATGTAACGTGTGTAAAAATAAATTCAGTTGTCTGAGAATAACCCAAGCTCTACTTAGTCACTTAATTTAAAAGAATTTTAGGACATTCGTATTTCACAAATATAAACTCAAATGACTATGCTAATAAGCCGTTACTAAAAGTAACAAAAATGAATACGATAAAAAAAGGCTAATGACTTCAAACAAATCAGTAATAAAATGAACTGTATTTACAGTACGTATGTATAGTGGAGAAAGTGTAAAAACTATTAAGCACACGTTTCTGGTACATAACCATTACCGGCACTTGCAATATAGTAATTGTAATATTTACTCAAGGTAACTCAACTCAATGCCTTGAGAACATTTTAATTGCTATTGATCTAGCTAAACGAATAAGAATTTATTAAGTGGGCCGATAGTTTCACTAACTGTTCAGAACTCCAACTAGGCATGACAATTACTTAGCCTACCAATCGATGCCACCGCATTCTTCTGTTTATATACGGCGATGAGAAAACAAAAATCACAGTTGCACACATGCTATTTGTATGCAAGCAACGTCAAAAGCAATTCATTCATGTCCTGGTGCAGTTCATTCCTAGGTCATCAAAACAAACTTCAGCAAGACCCCAATTTTTGTTGGAAGAAATGAAGTATGTTTAAAGCCTTACATTTAAAACGTAATGAAAAGTGATGCGATCACTAGCCGTGAAATGCAAAGCGTAAACGGAAACGGGTTCTGCAACTGTAACGGAAGTTGATAACCCCATCATCATTATTAAAATGAAGACCTAGGTGAACGGCACAAACGCAGGAAGAGATGCGATTCACTTCGGTAGGCAAATGAGATTGTTGTAAATTAAGGCTCGCAATTCTTGTTTTTGTAAACTAGAACAGATCATGTTTAGTAATTTTTTTTATTTGGGTGCTCATAATGATATGTATCAAGAAACAGTTAGTGGATCTTATGAACGCTTCAATGCGTTTCCAATCACTTTTAAATCATTTGACTTAAAAAATTGCACAAATTAAATAATAATGGTAAAGATAAAATTCTGGAGTGCTGAAGGTTCGGGAAATGCTATGAAATGTACATAAAGAAGACAGCAGAATACGCAGTAACAGACATAACTGACACACAAATAGGAACGTGCAAGTGTGCGCAAAATATTAAGAAATTAGGAATGAAATAAAAAAATAAAGAGGATTTATTCTGTCTAAGAGCTGAGAAGCAAAATGACTAAGATTTATTTTTTCGAGACAGAAAAAGTGCTATTTTCAAGGTAAGAAAACTAATGTCTGAGGTTTCCACCCTGTTTCGGTAGATATCCGTCCCTATGCGTGTTATGAGAAATCATTAAAGAAGATGAAGTCATTCGAGAATCTAAAAAAGGAGTCTTGTTAGCCATAAAAAATGTTACGCGGTTGTAGGTCAAGACAAAAAGAGAAAAGTAATACGTGGATGTAACAAACGAAAGAGACGACAAGCCAAATTCTATATCAGAATATTAAAAATCCGGAATGTGGGTTGTACACATGAAAATATCTGACAATATATATATATATATATATATATATATATATATATATATATAAAGTAAGATGTATCTGTAAACAAACTCTTATGAAAATAATAAGAGCCATTGGCAAATACAAATCGGGCTGGTAGTTATATAGCCATTAACAAAACATTAGCTTTACTACTTCACAGGGGTTCATAGGGTTCTTGGGAACTATTCCACTCTGATGAGGCTAACAAGCCGAAACCATTGGTCAGTGGATGTTTCCTCCCCTGTGAAGTAATAAAGCTAATGTTTTGTTAATGGCTATATAACTACCAGCCCGATTTGTATTTGTCAATAGTTCTTATTATTTTCATAAGAGTTTGTTTACAGATACATCTTGCTTTATATACAATTTTCTTATTGCGGACTGCAAATAACTTGTCTTTGTTTAAATATATATATATATATATATATATATATATATATATAATAGAAAAGTAGGTTTAATGAGTCTTAAATTAAACAAAGTAAAAAGGAATTATTGGCAAGTGACTCAAATTCAGCCACGAGGGCATCCTTTTACTTTGTTTAATTTAAGACTCATTAAACCTACTTTTCTATTAAATATAACTTTGGCTATGGAAAAGGCAGTTGAGCCGGATCTCCTCCGTGTCGACTGTTGTTAAAACTTGCGATGTCAGGTGAAACGACACGAAGACACAAATTGTGAGCTAGGTGATGCTATATATATATATATATATATATATATATATATATATATAGATATATATATTATCAGTATTTTTTACACAAGGTAAGTTGATAAATACTAACGTATTACAATCAATTGGTTGATTGATTATATATATATATATATATATATATATATATATATATATATAAGAAGCGTATAAGTTATTTATCCCTCATGCTCACTACCACACCAAATCTTCGCCGTTCAAATATGTTGCAACCAATTTTCTACAATAGAAACTTTGAAGACCCATGTTTTTAAATATAATAAAGATAAACAATTTCTCATGCTATCTGAACTTTATAATCAAACACTATCCTATACCTAGAACAGCAACTGTTTTTAATATGCTGAAACGTTTCTTTAGAACCTTAACCTATTGCTACATGCAAGGTTCGGTCCCACAACTAACCTTGTGGATCTTACTGTTACCCAACTACAAACCTTTGACATCCTAACACACATTCTGCAAATGTAAATCACCTATCGTTTCTCTTTCATGGTAACCAACACTTCATCCTAGAAAGACTCGACGTCGTTGTCTTGTAATATGCAGACGGCTCCGTGGCGTAGTTGGTATGCGTGTGACTACTACAGCCAAAGTCCCGGGTTCGAATTCCGACACGGTCCGCTTGAAAGGATAGACGAACATTTTTCACAAAAATACGCCCTCGTTCGGATGAGAGGCAAAATGGAGGTCCCGTGTGTATATTGTCACGCACCTTAAAAATCCCTACCTTGCTTGAAACAGCAAGGGTTTGGCAAAATTCAAAATTTTCCAGATAAAAAACTCGCTTCCTGGCCAATGTAGTACCTTCGAGCAGAGCATTGGAAAATCAAATGCAATGTCTTGTAATATGCTCCAATTCACATTAAAACCCAAAGTACTCATAGTTAGCTTGAGTCCTACCCTGGCACTTCTATACATCTCCAAGAATTCCACTTCACCCTCTTTCACTCACTATCATATCTTACGGTTCACTCACAAAACGAAGCTACAGTCTGTTACCAGACAACAACGCTCAAAAAAACTTGAATCATTTTGTTCTGTAAGTAGCACGTGTAAAATTTGCTCAAAACGTAATTCCCATTGTCTCGGACACGATAGCCACGCCTACAATTAAAAAAGTAAAACGTTTATAAGCAGCTCCGAATCGACCACAAAGGTCAATCCTCGTCGATTGTTATCCATGGAAATACTACTATGACTGCTTGTGACTGATATACAAGAATCGTCTAGTGTTACGTTCTATACAAGTTACACTAACTTCAACCACATATCACATAGTCAGTGATTGTTATCCTGATAACATACCCCTATTTTAATTTTGTTATCCTGACGAGCACATAATTACTCTATTACTATACAGTTAGTTACTGTTATCCTAACTAGCACCATTACTCGCATACATTAATTCTACTGGTAGCAATTGGCGCCCAGAACGTGAGGAATGTAAAAGAAATTCACACAAGTGAACAAAAATTGTTTAGGATTATACACACCTTGCCGAGAAGAAAGAGACAATCATTCCCCATTGAGCTGGACGAACAACCGCTATCTAGCATAGCAGTTTCTGACTGAAGTTAAAACCGACATGGCGACAAACAACCACCCAAACCATCACCATGACCACGGTTGACCTACAGAACCTCATCCACTATTAGGAGCCCGAGCGGTCTACTTTTTCTGGGTAACCAATGTTGGATACAGATAAATTACTCACTGCTATGTCCACGTTATGCTTGCCGCAAATCCAAAAGCAATCGCGAGGAAGCAGCAACCTGGTGACAATTCATCGCCGCCTTAGAACCTTACGAGACCGTCTTCAAAACTCAGCTCGTGGAGCGATACAATAACCCTGTTACGCTCGTACAAATGCAATTGCGGTACCTGGGCCATAAACAATAAGCAGAAGAAACCATTACTAATGATCTACAAAAGAAAACACAACAGAACGCGAGGCTAAAACTAAACACCGAGGGTAACCTTCGATTAACTTTCAGCTTGCTATCTCGTACAGCAAGACTGCACATGAGGGTCTACGCATCGAACAACGTGATGGACCTCATGGCTAAAGCATTTGAAGTTAAACAAGACTTTTAAGAAGACAGCTACAACTCCAAAGCCTAAAGAGTCATTTTAACTGAGATTGTCCCATTGAAGAACGAACAAATGGCTGGACCACGCCAGAATCCAGTCTGATCGAAAGAAAACTGGGAAAACTACAATTAAACACAATTACCTCGCATCACGGAAAACCTACACGGAAGGACACACACAGTTCTACTGAACACAACAGCTTCCTGCTGTCTGCTCAAAAAGAAAGTGCTTCCCGCCATGGCCACAATTCGACGGATGGATAGTCAGATTTAAATGGCTGACAAAAGTTGGATCAGCATCGAAGACGAAATCGACGTGGACTTCCAACATTGGGCAGGTCAAAGATCAAGGTCGCCCCAGTGGCAACCCTGGTTGAACCGCCACAAGGCATTCACGGACTACGGCAGAGGTTCCCTCCATTTTATAACCGACCACGCCGTACGCTACGCTGAAAGCGGCCACGTATATCAGCACTTACGGCTTATGTCCGCCTGGATCAAATTGAATACCAGTTTCTCCAAACAAACTGGTTTCTGCACTCGAAGACCTTATGGCAGAATTCACAAATTTCATAAAAAAACCTCGGCCAGCACTGGACACCTCATCAGGATGACACGACATTTGCCAATACTCAGAAAAAGATCATTGCCATACACATCGAGAAAACGCCCTAAGACGGCATAATCCAACCTAACACCTCAAACTACCGCTCACCCATAGTGGAGAGACTACAGATCTGACAACCATAGCCAGCACTAGACGCGTTATCAAGACAACCCCGCATACGCCGTCGCGTATACCGTTCTACCGATCTTTTCATCAGGAAAAAAGATCGCCATAGAAGTCGAAAAAATGCCTTAGACAGCATAATGAAACCTGACACCTCCAAGTACAGCTCGCCCACCGCAAAGAAATGCAAACATCGGCACCGTTCTTAGCGAATCGCTCTTAAGGTATAAACGCCCGAGGTCCGGGGACATAAACCAGAGGCCTATGCTAAACCAAAGAGCAGCTAACGAAGAGCTTATCCGAAGGGCTCATCAACATGAAAGGAACATTCGTAACCGCTTCACCAACCAAAAGCCCCAACACTCCTAAATTCCGCGTTGGAGACTTAGTAATAACCAGTATCCAAGCAGTTATTCTCCGACTACAGCCAAAATGAACCGGCCCTTGGCCGATCACCCAGGTCGAAGGCCCAAATATATATATATATATATATATATATATATATATATGAATGCAAGTGGTGCAGGGTCGTGCGGAGTAGATCTTATTTATTCATCGACTTGGTTCGCCGTAGGAGAGTTGAACCCGATATATATATATATATATATATCGGGTTCAACTCTCACGGCGAACCAAGTCGATGAATAAATAAGATCTACTCCGCACGACCCTGCACCACTTGCATTCAATCTGATCAAAATGATTCTTCAGCGAGGGGAGAATATTGTCAGACCAGTTTTTGAACAGTAAGTGTAAAAGTTGCTCGAAACTAATTGCTTTTGCCCAGATCACGATAGCTATTCCTAAATCTAAACAGCAAAACGTATATATTCAACTCCAAATCGACAGATCATTAGTCCTTGTCGAGTGTTATCCAAGGACCAGCACTACTATGACTTCTTGTGATTGATATTCAAGAGTCGTCTAGTGTCACGCTTTGTACCAACTACCCTAACGTCAACCATACATCGCACAGTCGGCCATTGTTAACCTGAATAACACACCACAATCCTGAACCTTAACAGTCTGTGATTGCTATCCTGACTAACAAATAATTACCCAATCGCTATACAGCTTGTTACTGCTATTCTGACTAGCACCATTACTCTCGTACATTACTTCTACTGGTATCAAGTGGCGCTCATAACGTGGAACCTATGAAAGAATTTCACACAACTGAACAAGAATTGTTCAGGACCAAACACACCATGCAGAGAAGAAAGAGACAAACAACCCCCATTGAGCTGGACGAACAACCACTACCCAACATAGCAGTTAACCAGATGGCGCCCAAAAACCACTCAACCTCATCTAATATAAGTAACTCGAGATGGCCACTTTCTCAAAGGAACCAATGGAAAATCCGGAGGAGTTCCGCAAATCTAGAAGCAACTTAGTGAGGAAGCAGCAATCGGGTGGCAGTTCTTAGCCGCCCTAAAACCTGTAGAGGTCGTTTTCGAAGCTCAACTCTGGAAGCGATATAATAACCCTGCGAGGCTCGCACAAATGCAATCGCAATTCCTGGGTAAGAAACAATCACCAGGAGAAACCATAACTAATCAATCCAACAGCCCAGGAGGCTGAAACTAAACACCGAGAATAACGTTCGATTAATTATCAGCTTGCTATATAATACCGCAAGACTGCACATGAGGGCCTACGCATCCGGTAACGTGATGGCCTTCATGGCTCAGGCACTTAAAGTCGAACAAAATTTGAGAAAGGCCTCTAAGGAGACAAATACAATCCGGAAGCCGCCAGAAAGTTAAGCCAAAACCACAGACCTACCAAAGGGCCACTTTTGCCCCGAGAAGCATTTTCACCGCGATTGTCCCTTTGCCCGCAATTAGAGAAAAACGAGTAACCGACCAGAACGCCCGAATCCAGCTCGATCGGAAGAAAATTAGGAAAACCACAAATAAACGCCACAAATGGAGATCTAGCTTAATCTCACATCACGGAAGACCTAGTCGAAAGGGAACACACGGTTCTACTGGGACACAGGAGTTTCCTGCAATCTGTTCAAATAGAAATTGATACCCGCCTAGGCCCAACCCGACCGAAGGATAGTCAAATTTAAATCGTTTAGCATCGAGGACGAAACCGACACGGACTTCAACATCGAGATACCTTTTTGGTCGCCCCCAGTCTATCAAAAGATGCCCTTCTTGGGCAATCCTGGCTGACTCGTTACACGGCAATCACGGACTATGGCAGAGGTTCCTCTACTTTGGAACCGACCAATCCCGTACGGTACACTAAAATCAGTCACGTAATCCAACACCAAGTTGATATCCGCCTGGATCAAATTAAGTACTAGATTCCAAACAAACTGGTTCCTGCACTCGAGGACGCTGTGACCAAATCCACAGCATTGCAAAAATCACATGTAAAGTCAGTGATTGTTATCCTAACTAACATCCACTACTTTCTTACGTCTTGACATACTAGAGCACTGCCTTAATGAAGTCGTCAACTTCGGCTGTCTTATATTTTGCATTAAATGACTTAATGCGCTTGTTGTATATGTATATAGATGTTAGTTATTAATTGTTAATGCTGTAAATATATTTTGTGCATGTATATACTGATTTATGTATTGGGGTAGTATGTCTACAAGATACAGGTAGTACCCTGGTATGAAGTCTAAGCTTACGATGCCCATATTCGTAGGAAAACAAATCCATTCTGTAAAATATTCAAGTACCATTACAGCAAATTCACGCACAGACTCATCCTCAAACCACTAAGGTCAAACCGCCCATACTTTCCTGACTAGAACCTTCCGAAAAATTTTCCGGTATACTCCCCCTACCGGTTAATATACTCAAAGTAACTACCTGAGCTAGTTCGACATTAGTGATTACCTACCGTATTTCCATCAAGTGATGATCCAACTCCCATGCAAATTACGAAATAAGATTAGTTTATATGCTCTTATTTCGACCGCTTACTGCCCCTGCGCTATTCTGGAAAAACCTGCTGTCCATTTTATGTACAACTGCCCCTTACAGTTCATCTATAATTCATTAAACTGATTTTAATCCGGGTGCCTAATCGTCCTTTCCAAGTTTAAGCTCTCTCCCAATCTCATTTTCAACCGTGTTAAAAAAATTCGTAACAGAAACCCATGTACCGTGAGTTACCTCGCTTCCCCAACGTCTTTCAAGGCTACCCATCACTGATTTACTGTTCACATGCGTATCTCGTAACTTCCACCCTTTGTAGCAAAACGACGTATGAAACACTAGTAACTAACCCGACCACAAATTCAAAACGTAAAGACGATACCGGCCCGATAGACATAATGTATTTATTTTATTATAAGGAAGATCTTTACCCCCATTTTCTTAGTAAATGTTTTTTTATAAGAAAATTATTTCCTTTGAAATAGAAAATTTGCTATTGTTCAATATTAAGAATAGACGAAACGTTCGTTAAATCGAACGTAACAAAAAACATCCCATGTAGTTGATTACCCATTGAACGCGTCTCCAGGTGGCGGATAGGAGAAATCCCAGGATATATGGCCAAGGGATTGGCTATCTACTCTGGGAAGGATCATGATAAGCTAATCTCTTTCAGAGACCCAGTTGCCTGAGTGGTAAAAGACCCACACCATTTTTTATTTATTTTTTATTAAACCCACAACATGGTGGAGAGCAAGAGACCGTGCTGGTGCGGGATAAAATCCGCTCCCTAGCCAAGTGAAAACGATTCCGCAGACCAAACCCCTCAGCCCAAGCTGCAGCTTTGTCGCTAATGGGTCTGCACTGAGGTAAATAAAGTCGGTGGGGTAATTCTGCAACACCGACACACGGTGCCTTCCCTGCCGTCGTGGTCATGTGTCACGGGCAAGAGGGTGTGGGAGTCTTGGCTTAACCGTCCGGACGAAGAGGAGACAACCTCGTTAAAAATTCCTAAATCTCGTGGTGTAGGACCGAGCCCAGGGGATGCGTGGCTGAATAGTTTACCAGTCCCAATCGGTTCAAAACTCGGGTAATAGGGCGGCATCCCGTTTTATTCACTCGTTCCATGTCAACAGGGGCCACCTGGCATGAAGGAAACTATAAAGAAGCTTGCAGGCACTGGACTGCAAGCAAAGAGGCGTTCGGGTGCTCAGCGTAGGAAACGGAGGCAAGACAAGAAACTCGAATCTGGAACTTGTACGGAGTCAAACCCGTTCACAAAGAAGGTGTCGGTGCAGAAGGAGAGCTGGGGCAGTAAAAGACCCCGTTCAGAGACTTCCACACCGACACCATCGTAAACTCCGGTAGCAAACTAAACGCCCCAAGAGTCATGAGCAGATTGGGCCGTATAGCGCTGCTGCTGGGGGATTGCGAGTGGCGGTAATTCACAGACGTCGCCCAGACTCAGTTTTGACTTAGGGGCAGTTGATGAGCGTCCAGAACATGCTTCTGGATGCTGTATTCGACACCCCCTCAGGAAGCTCTAACCCATCTCGGTTCGAGGGCGCTAGGTTTGCCGACGGTGTTCTTTGGCTGACCTGTGCAACCCTAGAGACTAAGGGGTGGATTAAATACAATGTAGAGACCAAGGGAGACATTTGGGAGGGTGCGTGTCTAACAGTAGTAGACGCAGCGGGCCTTCCGAAGAAACCGGAGATTTCAGTATTGATCCGACAGAGATGTTGAGGAGAAAGTTACCAGGACCCGATTGCACTAGCAGAATCCCAGTCTGTAAACGGGTGGCTGACATATGCTTTCCCGGAAAACTGATAAGGAATGAACTACCCTGGCCTTTTCAGTCAATCCGAGATCTTATGAGGTGCTTGAGCAAGCCAAGTTCAAGGCCTATTACGGGCTGAGAACGGTCTTGTTCAAACCTATCAAGGACAATTCACCTGATGATCCAAAGAATCCTGCAGCACAGTAGGGCAGCATCAGCAGCCCTATGTAAGCTGATGGGGACTGCGACATAGCTCTTATCCAGGAACCTTAGATTTGCAAGGGAAAGGTGCTAGGACTGGGTTCAATCGGTGGAGCACTTGTATATAGTAGACCCACTGATAGACCCAGGATATGTATACTAATCAACAACAACCGTAGGTGGTTGCAGCTTACAGATTTCTGTCATCAAGATTTTGTGGCGGTCAGGGTGGGACTAGGCGGAGATGGGCCGAAGGAGATTATACTCGGATCGACCTATCTTCCGTTCGATTCCTCTAACCTTCTGCCCTCAGGGAAACTACAGGCGTTGGTGGCTGGGTGTAAAGCGGATGGATCTCATCTCGTCATTGGTAGCGACGCAAATGCTCACCACACAGTTTGGGGCAGTACTGGGACCAATCACTTAGATATTTTGAATAAAGGTAATACTCCAACCTTTGTAAATAGACATAGGATGGAAATCATTGATATAACTATAAGTTCGCCAAATATAAGCAACTCAGTAAAATACTGGCAAGTGTCTGATAAGGAGAGCTGCTCAGACCACAGATACATCAGATTTTCCTTTACCGAGCTCAACAATTTGAAGGAATTTTATCGCAACCCAAGAAAAACTGACTGTGGTAACTATAAGTTGAACCAGGATCGGTACCTTGCAAGCGAAATTTTAACAGTGAAAAGCTGTCTGGATATTGATATGGCCGCAAGGAATACTACCAATGCGATTACTTCAGTATACAACGAAAACTGCCCTCAGTTGGAGAGGAGAACTACCAAGAAAGTTCCGTGGTGGTACTCTAAACTCAGACAACTGAGGGGACCGGTAAGAACTCTATTTAATAAAACAAAAAAAATCAGGTAATTGGGAGGTGTACAAGCGGACTCTAACCGAGTATAACAAAGCTCTGAGGAAGCCAAGAAAAGAATCATAGAGGAGGTACTGCGAAGATATAACGATATCCTGAATGTGCTAGACTTCAAAGAATTCTCTCGAAGGACACCCAGAGATCAATCGGTTCACTGTCCATGGGAGACAGTATTTTTACCAGGAATGGGAAAGAGACGATGGCTCTTTTGTTCCAAACTTACTTTCCTGGTTCGACGGAACTGGAACAATCACCTTTTGAGTGGCAAGTCCAAAGGCCCAAGGCCCGCGAAAGAAGGGAATCTCAAGAGGACTGGGCAGTAGCAAGGAAGGTGATTACCTTCCAAAAAATTAAATAGGCGATAAATACTTTCAAACCATATAAATCTCCTGGCACTGACGGGATTATGCCAGCCATACTACAAAAAGGATCAAACCTTCTGCTGAGCTCGATGTGCAGAGTTTTGAGGGCTAGCTTGGCATTCCAATATATTTCGCGCAGTTGGAGGTTAACTAGGGTAACTTTTATTGCTAAACCTGGTCGTACGGACCACTCACAGACACAACCTTACAGGCCCGTTAGTCTTATATCTTTTCTCCTTAAGACAATGGCAAAACTGCTTGACAGGCATATCAGGGGGAGTGTTTTGGCAACTAGCCCATTACATCCGAACCAGTTTGCCTTTAAAGCAGAACTTTCAACAGTCAGTTATTCATCACCTGGTTTCCAATGTCGAACAGACTCTAGCTAACAAAGAGATCCTTCTATGTGCCTTTCTGAACATCGAGGGAGCCTTTGAAAATATACCCTTCAGCGCCATCTCGACGGTCACCAGATCAGTTGGGATGGAGAAAACTTGCTGCAGGTGAATAGACTACATGTTAAATGGAAGGGTGGCAGTCACAGAACTGCTTGGAGATACCATGATGATTCGGGTGGCAAGGGAATGTCCGCAGCGGAAAGTCTTGTCTCCCCTGTTGTGGAACCTAGTCATAGACGGACTGTTGTGGAAGCTGAGCAGAAAAGGGTTTAGCCCGCTAGGATATGCTGATGATTTGGCTGTCTTAGTTGAGTCCAAATACAATAATATTCTCAGGGACCGAATACAAGTAGCCCTGAAAATATTAGAAAGGTGGGCAACAGGGGAAGGTCTTAGAGTCAACCTCCTAAAATCCACTTTAGTACCTTTTACATGGAGAAGGAAGATTGCGGACATCACACCCCTTTTTCTTAACGGTAACGAAATCGGCCTGTCAAGCGAAGTGGTGTACTTGGAAGTCACTCTGGACTCCAAACTTACATGGAACATGCAGATCGATAAGATCGTACGCAAGGCGGAAAATTCCTTAGCAATAGTTAGACGCGCTTGCGGCAAATCCTGGGCCTAAGACCAAACATGGTACACTGGTTATACACTAGGGTGGTCAGGCCAGCAATAACATACGCAGCCTTGGTATGGTGGCCCGAGGCTGAATAATCAAACACCAAAATAAGTTGGGCAGAATCCAGAGACTGGCCTGTCTAAGTATTACAGGGGCGATGTGTTCCACGCCCACTGCTGCTAGAGAAACTCTCCTTGGCCTTCCCCCGCTACACTTGGTGTGGTGAGGGAGGCAAGGCTTGTACTATACAGACTTAAGAACCTTCAGTCTAGGATTATTGAAGGGACGGAGCATACGAGATTGCTTGGGAGAAATTGGGGGCATCTGTTTAAGATACGTTCAGACCAAATTACTCCCCAGCATCCGCCGGATACACTCTTCAAGACTGTTATGCAGGATGTGGAGTGGGAAAAATGAAAGGTAGATTACCTCCGGGCAGCATGATCTGGTACACGGATGGCTCTAAGGGCAAGACCGGGTCCGGAAATGGACTCTTTAGGGAGAGACCGGAGGTACGTTTAAGCGTTCCCCTACGGACAAGCGCTACCGTTTTCCAAACGAAAATATACGCCATACTGCAAAGTGTGCGGGAAACTATAAGAGGTGCCTTTATTAAAAGACATCTCTCTATTGTGTCTGACAGCCAGGCGGCACTTAAGGCTTTAATAAGTCAGAAAGTGTCATCAAGACGTATGGGAATGTATTGAGGCACTTAATGGACGGGCACAGCAGAACTCTGTTACATTACAGTGGGTGCCAGGCCATCAAGGACTCAAAGGAAATGCAATCGCAGACGAACTTGCAAGACAGGGGGCGCAAGGGCCATTTATCGGTCCCGAACCTGCCTTGGGAGTCACAAAAGCTGCCATCCGTAGCTATATTAGGGAATGGATGTGCAATCAACACCTAAGAGACTGGCAGAACAGACCAGGACTAACACATTGTAAGGCGCTGGTTAAAGGGGTCTAGCAAAAATAGAACCCAGTAGTTGCTTTATTTAAGCCGGGAACAGCTCAGAATCACTGTGGGATTCCTGACCGGACATACTTCTGTCAAAGATCACCTCCAGAGGATGCACAAATATAACGGAGACCTCGAATGCAGACTTTGCTTAGAGGAATCGGAGACTGCAATGCATATACTATGCAGATGCGAGGCGTTGGGCAGAACGAGACAGCGCCTATTGAGCAACCACAGTTAGACCCGAAGGAAGTGCATACCCTTATATCGAGGGACCTGTACGCTATAATTCAGGGTGCAGATTTTGCAAACTGGGTATAATTTAGTCAGGACAATAAGGCTTTTAGGCTGCAGTGCGGTGGAGCCGTTTGGTAGACGCACCCGATAGGGGAGTGGTTTTAGTGGGTATGCCGCAAGGAGAGTCCCACACTTTGGCTATAAAAGCTTTCCACTACACCGGGTTCGGATAACTAGCAAAAACAGAAAAAAACAGATAAACATTCTAAAAACTTTAAGAAACAGAGCCATACCCGTAAAAAGTTAACTCTAAACAGTTTTAACCACGGTATCTTCAGGAAGACACTCAAATCTTCACATTTTTATGTAGGTTTTAAATAATAAGGCATAATGTACACATAAGGTCGAATAAATTATTAACTAATAAGAACTATTATTTTTTAAACTACAAGTTTTTAAGAAGAAAAAAATTCAAAAGTATAGCTAAAAGTAGGTTATGAGCATCAATTACAGCGCCGTATAATTTATTTATTTTATTGGTAATCTAATTAACCCAATTTGAAATCGCAGTTGAAAAACTATCTCAATTATGCATACATTATACATCAGAGTGCATATATTTAACAAAATAAACAAATAACAGGTTATTTATATTTACTTGCTCAGACCGGTATTTATTCAGAACACAAAAAGGATTTACCAGCGTCATTGAAATAGATTTAAAAATATGTAAATACAAATATGAAGAACTTGTACCAGATCAAATAATTTAAAAAAGCAATCGTAATTTGCCCCAATAAAAGGTGACACCTATCCGGAAGATGCCCGTTTCAGAAATATCACACTATTATTATTGGTGGCTCAGTAAACTTAGTAGATTACTTATTCTTGGATGACTGTGTGTAAGTCGGATCTTTGATGACATAAATATCGATAAAAACTGCAAGGTCAGATAAAATAAAAACAAAGATTAACATAAGACACGTGATACTACATGCAAAAATTTAGAAAAACAAATTTCTTGAAATTTGAGAATATAGAGATATGAAAATATATTAAATGTGAAAATGTGAAGATCTGACGATACGGAGATATGAAGTTCTGAACACAGGAAACTATAAAAACATTACAACTTACAGATATTTTGATATTATAGAAACGACGACATGAAGATATCTGGCAAAGATTTATGGTATGGAGATATACGGAAACTACCATACAAAGATACCTACATGCAAGAATAAGTTAGGCAAATATTATGATATAAAAATACGAAGATACAAAGGTACGAAAATACCAATACACGAAGTTACGAAAATATAGAGATACGAAGATACAAATATATGAGCTATAAAAATATTATGACATGGAAAAAACAACAGGAATACGAAGATGTACGGCTATGGAAATGTGAAGATACGAAGACATGAAGTAATGAAGGCATGTAGGCATGAAGTATAAATATATAAGAATATTAATTATAGACAGATAAAGATGTCAAGTATGAAGGTGTTAAGAATGATATGACGATGGGGAAATCTGAAGTTTCAATTTTAAGATATGATGGAAGATACGCAGCCACGAATTTACAAGAAAATGAAAATGAAATATACAAAGGTACGAAAACAGGAAGATATAACATGTAAATACATAAGGATATGAAGTATGAAGACGCGAAAAATCGAAGATATGAAGATACGAAAATATAAAGATATGAAGATGTAAAGATACGAAGTTACGAAGACGCAAAGACGTGAAAACGCGCGGAGACCAAGACACGAAGATACGAAAATATTAAGATATGAAAATGTTGCGACGTGAAGATGTATAGAAATTAAGATAAGAAGATATTATCTGCACAAGTTATATGAGGACGTGACTATGAAAACATGAAAAATAAAGATTTAAAGATATAAAGATATTGAGATGCAAAGATACAGAAATGTAGACAAAAACGCAAAGGCAAAAACACAGTCAAAGAGCAAAGACAGACATACCAATACAAAGAGACAGACACAAAGAAACAAGACACAAACATAATGACAGAGACAAAGGCACAAAAATACAAAGAGACAAAAACACAAAGAGCCAAAGTGCAAAGATGCGACGCTAAGGATAAGACGCAAAAGACTTCGGCAGTTTCCTTTGAAGAAACGAATTGTGATTATAAAAAAATTAAACCGTAGACGATACAAAAAATTTTCAAATAGACCAAAGATCATTATGAATTATTTGTGTAAATAATCAAAATATATTTGCATGTTAAAAAGCATATACGTCATCGGAAATCGCTTTGTTAGGATAACACACCTGCAGATTTATAGTTGTTGCGTGTTTATTTCCAAGTATATAAATCTATATCTTATTCTTCATAGAGGCTAGACAGGTTTTGGGCCTTTGGGAGCTTCTTTTAAAAAATATTTATTTCGAAAAACACCTATCAAATTTGTTTTAATTATAAAAAATGACTTATTTTCTTTACAACACTTGAACGTTTATGTTTCTTAAACATTAAGTAATTGAAATTGACAAATACTATAAATTAATATTTTAATAAATCAATAATCAATACTTATAATGAGTAGCTTGAACAACCAACAATGTTAAAATTATGAAGTTCGAAGACTGACTGACGATCGGGGACAGTATTTATGAAGCCTCTGACCTCACTTCATCTTGTGGGAAAGTGTAGATCTTGCTGTTTGCAGTTTCTTGATACTCGTACAATGTCTTATTCTACGTAATTTTTAAGACTGCTTTATTGCAGTTCATTGTTTCTGCACTTGCAGTATCAGGTTGCGTCTGGAATACAAAGTAGACGTTTCCTTTTTTATTTCTGACATGAACTCTGTTAAACTTTAATTATAACCTTAATTTAATACAATGTAACATTCTATTTCTAAGACATAATAATTACATTTATTCTTATATGTGAAACTTTAGTAAAGTAAATAAAAATAAAAATAGTTCATTTTTAAATTTTTTTGAAAAGGGAATTAGAAAAACGTAATTTATATTTCTATTATTAATATCAAAAAATTGAAAGCCAAACTATAAAGAAATTAAACATTGAAAAAATTTCCGTTTTGTTTTAAGCATCGATGCTAACGTTGTCAGGATGCTACATCACAACTTATCCTATATGGTAAATGGCAGATTTTTTTCTAAAATAGACCTCCGCATCCTGCAATACTCCACCCGAAGGTACTGCATCGGTCAGGAAGCGAGTTTTTAACCTGGTGATTTTGAAATTTGCCAAACCCTTGCTATTCCCAGCAAAGTAAGAACCTTTAATGTGCGTGACAACGCGCGCGCGCACACAAACACACGCACGCACGAACGCACGCGCGCATGAACACACGGACGCACGCGCACACGAACACACGCACGCATCCACACATACACCCACACGCACAGCCCGCACACAAGCCTGTACGCCCGCGCGCGCACGCACGCCCCATGCGCACACGCGCGCACACACGCGCACTTGCACATGCACACGCGCGCACGCAGGCGCGGGCTCAGATGCAAACGCACACACGCGCACGCACACGGGACCTACATTTTACCTCTCATTCGAACGAGGGTGTATTTTTGTGAAAAAGCTTCCCTAAACATTTTTTAAGCGATTCGTGTCAGGAATGGAACTCGGGATCTTGGGACCAATAGTCATACGCGAATATGTCTGATTCACTGAACCGTAGAGGATACGCTCCTACATTTGACTTTCCAATGCTACACCCGAAGGTACTACATTAGCCAGGAAGCGAATTTCTTTACCGGAAAATTTTGAATTTTTCCAAACCCTTGATATTGCAAGCAAGGTAGCGATCATCAACATGCTTTACAACACACGAGCACGCAATCACGCACGTGCACACACACACACACACACACACAGCGGGACCTTAGAATTAGTATTCATACGCGAACCTAACCTAACCCACGAAGCCGCCTGAGAGGATGAGCCTTACATTTTATTTCCAATACTCCACCCGAAGGTAGTACATTTACCAGGAAGCAAATTTTTTAACCTGGAGATTTTGAATTTTGTCAAACCTTTGCTATTCCAAGCAAGATTTTTAATATTCGTGACAACACTCACACACGGAACCTACGAAACCGGTTTAAATAAGCCCGTAGACAAAAGAAATGGAAATATATAGTTAAAGTAAATATAAACACTCTGAGAGAGCAAGTAGCTACCCGGAATTGACCGCGGAGGTATTATTGGGGGAGGGATCTAAGTCCATCCTTAGAAAAGAAGAGAACGCCACCTAATCAGAAATTAAAGCGAATACTAGAATTGGCTTTCGCTCAGTACATGGCCGATTTCCATTCGCCCTGGGAACTGTTTCGTCCAGGAACCCCTTTCGCCTCACAAATCATTTCCCCGCGGACCCTACGCCTAGTTTCGCTTTGCCGGCAACGTATCCATTTGCGATCGTGGTTACTTATATAGCGAGATACATTTGCGGCAACTTTAAGTTTTAGTTCATTCACACGTTTTCGTGCTTTGCGCTCGATCAATCATTTAAAGGTCTTTAAGTTTTTATTCAATAAGCAGTGGCAAAGCCAAACTGACATTATTGATTTCATTTACTGTAATTATTTTACGTTTAAGAATTGATCTAAATCAGAAATAGCATTACTCCCACTTGTAGGATTAAAAATCTGTGTTCCATAGTCAAACCTTATAAAAAATATTTTTTCGAACGTCTGTACCGTCATATTTCTTCCGAAAAGTGATTAACATGTTTGATGTAAGATAACATTGAGTGTCCTCACAAAAAAATCTATAAATAATATTGTTGATACCTACTTGTTACATTCAAAAACTTCTTCTCAATATCCTCATCCTGAAACCTAAATAAACATTCACCCCAATCACACACTCAAAAATAACTCAATTGACCAAATATATCACTCTATTTACATTAGATCCATAATACATTTTAAAACACCATTCCTTTAGGTACATCCATAAAGGTCAATAATTTTATAACAATAATCATGCAAATTGATAACCTTTTAAACGCATATATTTTTATTTAAAGTAAGAGGGTGTTCCTCATACCTTACGTTACCCTTTTGGTCTTAGCATGAGCTCATTATAAAACTCATTATAAAACAACTGTGCATATAAATTTCCTGCACTACCAAATATCAATAAGCCCTCTATCCCTCTTTATAACATTTGGTTATCTGTAAATTCACCAATTATTTTCAAAAATCAATTTTCTTTTTAAATCCCATAAATGTCTGTTCATAAAATATCAAATAATAATAAAACACATCAAACTCAAATCCAAATAATCACAAACACCATAAAAATATTTACCACTCAATGTTATATTCTATCGCCTACCTGGTTTTTATCTTCTAAATGTGCTCCACCATCTAGCTCCTTGAAGATGTTGCCGTCTAGTAGATACCCAGTCCATCAACTAACTACCTGGTCCAACTACCATATTCGCCATGCCTACCGCTGTTTACAATTTCCACTCCAAAAATTCCAATCTCCAAACTTAACTTTTATTATTCAAACATCGCTTTTTTGTATCATCCAAACACTTTCAAACTTTAAAATTTTCGTGCATTCCAATACCAACTTAACAAGCTTTGTACTTACGTAGCACTTTACCGTTTTAACACAAAGATGCTTTATTAGCTTCTACATAAAATTTTATTAAATTGCACTAGTTCACTTGAAAGTAACTATTATCACCAATGCTGCATGAAATCAGAACGAAAAAGAAAGAGAGCATAATCCCTCACTGCTAGTGATTATATAAGTAAAATTCGCCCCCCCCCTGTTTTAAATTATCACGTACACTTGTATACCCGTTCCTATAAATCTTGAAAATCTTTTCTAACCGCTCGTTGTTCCAGCGAAAAACCCCTAACGAACCTTAGACTCTTGTGAATTTTCATAACGAACATAACAATACTCGGTAAATCGCTTCAAACCGTCAACAGCCGTTCTAATTTAGGCTCTACATTTTTATTTGTCAACGCCTCCAACTTGAACAAACATCTCTCATTTCCCTTGTACCTATAGCTTTATCTCACACATACGCTTCCACCAGCTAGATCTCTGCCCTTCTTGTACAAATCACACCAATCACCTTGCTTGGCTCCATTCTCCCACTTTTTAACAGACTCGTGTTTGCTTTTAAATATCCATGAAATTATCGATTTTATCTAGGTCTCCCAACTATACTGTCTCCTGAATTAAGTATACGCATCCCTCTTGCACTCAATACACTTTTATTCTGTCTTGGTCTTTTGTTGGCTCTTTACTATACCATCTCCAAGATTGAACTCAATATTTTAACCACCGAACCGCGTCTACATTAATCCCAAAGGCTGTTCTTTTCCAATAACCCATTAAAGTTTGTTTGTTGTCAAGCTTACCGAGAAATATTATCTCCCCTCGTTGTTTTGCTTAAATGTGTCGGATTTTACGTTTGCAAACAGAAATGTTATTTTAACACTTGCTCCACGCTTCTAGCCTTTCGTATAACTACTTTACTACAAATTTAAAAACGTTAGAATGATTTTACCCCAAATTATTATTTATTCTGCCCTATGTTTATACAAATATTATGTTACATAATCCTTGACTAAATTACATTTACATTACTATACACTTCTTAAGTTAAAAAAAATAATTTGTTAAAAATATTCCAACTCCCTAATTAAATAAATTTGTCTTCTCTTATTTAAAAGCTCTCAGCCCATGAGTTCACTTGTGCCCTTATATATTCCAATGACCCCTTAATTACAATATATATATATATACATATATATATATATATATATATATATATATATGAGAGAGAAAGGGCGTATGTCAAATTTAATATAACTTTATTAATGTTTCTTGAAATTAAACTTCATATATTGAAAATTACCACGGAATGTAAAATCGATGTTTAGACATCCCGCTATACATAAAACGTTGTGTCATTATCATATTAATCTTAAGTTCATTAAGAACATGAATTATTAAAGTAACAATTTAGTTCTTACGTAATACGAAGGATGTAAATAACAAAAAGTAACCAAATCTTTCAACATAAGTTTTGGCTTTGCAATTTCTACTTTATCTTCATAAAAAAATTTTTGTTGAGTACATAGGGAACATTAACTTCACAATTTTCAATTTATTTCATTTCGCTATTGAATTATTTGTTTATTAATGACATGAGAGACACCAAGCTTTCACTTCCAAGATTGGAAGTTTTTCTAAAGACGGATGCAAGGCAAGGAAATAATTCGGTTTTAAAATCTTATGTGTATAATTCCATTGTTTTATAATATTTGATGTGGTAAGAGATTGATGAGTTAGCGAGAGTTTCGTTGGTCGTTAAGTCCAAGTAATTTTTTTTTGTTTTGAGTTTATTCAATTTGATGTGCGTGCAAGTCCGTGCTCAGTTTATTTTGGATTTACAGAATTTAGAAAAATAAAAATAATTAGTGTACTTAGACTGTTTAGCATAAATTAATGTATTATTTCATGTAATACTTTTAAAAGGCCGAATTTAGTAATTTTTGTTTTCGTCTTTCATATAAAAGGAAGCCTAACCCCCTTTTCCACATTACTATAAGATTTGATAACTGGCTTTCGCTTCGATAGTTGAGAGGTTCGAGGAAAGACGAATTGCGTATCTTCTCCGGGAGGGAGGGTGGTGGCGTATCGGAAAGTGCACTGATCGACGAAAAAAGTATGTCATATCTTCGGCGGGAATCAGTGTTTTTGACTTAGCGGTTACGTCGTCCGTTGAGTGTAAATAAACCATGAAATGCCCGAACGTAGATGCCAAACGCGCTGTGCGAGAGGGTCAGCAAGATATCGATGTAAACGAGCGCGAGAAAGACTTTATAAAATACCTAATGTGCACGGGGAGACTTGATAATCGATTTAGAACCTGAATTCGACGCCCTTTCCAGGTAGGAGATTCATTTTTCGAGAAATTTGCGAGTATAGTTAAACGCAATTATTCGGCTTCTGCTAAAAGTAGCTGGCGAACGCGAATAAACGCGTCCGAAGCGTTAAAGTCATAATCTAAGGGATCGCAATTTTTTCCAACTTCGAACACTACGACGCTATAAAATGCGTAATATGTATTGTAAAAGTCGTAAAAATCGATTTGGGCCCTAGTTTCGTATTCATTTTGAATATAGAGGGTGTATTTTTAAATAAAAGTCCTAACCTTCGTCCACAGACGTAGTTACTTTCAATCGTGAATTTGTTAGTAAATCAAAACATTTTCCCGTAACATTAAAAAAATACATGCCTAGAACATTCGACATTTCGACAAACATCCTGCATGACAGCTCAGTGTTAATGCTTTCGGATAGCATGCACGGGGTCCCGAATTCGGTACTGAGGTCGTTCAACTGTTTTTTTACTTTTCAAAGTACAACTGACGTCGTCTGTCGTACTGAAATCGTTGCGATCGAATTTTCTAGAACTCTTTATACGGGAATCGCGTATGCGTCTATTTCCCACTTCGTTTTACATTTGCTAATTATCTCTCATTCAAGTTATTAAATTCAAAATTATGGCGCTATTAAACATTTGGTACATACTGAAGGGCTTAAAATCCATTTTATATGATTTTTGTACTGATTCAAGTATAGGTCTTAATTTTAAGAAATTTTATTAAAAACTTCTGGAAGTTGACGAACGGACATCACGAAAACGCTTGAAAACTTAGATCCAGTACCTGAAAAATCATTTCCAATTTTAAATGGAAAAATTAATATGATAATGACAAAACGTTTAATGTATAGCGTGATGTCTAAACATCGATTTTATATTCCGTAGTAATTTCCAATACATAAAGTTTAATTTTTAAGAAAAATTAATAAAATTATATTAAATTTGACATACGCTCTGCTCATTCTCATACGATCGTATATATTGATCCTTTTGAGAGGACACCCAATGCCATCTTGCATCAATCATTATAATCACTTTTCTGAAGAAATATGGCAGTACAGACGTGCGAAAACATATATTTTAGAAGTTTTGACTATGGAACACAGATTTTTAATCCTACAAGTGGGAGTAATGCTGTTTCTGATTTAGATCAATTATTAAACGTATAATAATTACTTGCCTTAATACAGTAAATAAAATCAATAATGTTAGTTTCACTTTGTCACTGCTGATTGAATAAAAACTTCAAACGACTTTTAAATAAATGGCCGAGCGCAAAGCACGAAAACGTGTGAACAAACCAATACTTACAGTAGCGGCAAAATTCCAAATTTCCCGGTAAACAAACTCGCTTCCTGGCAAGTGTAGTACCTTCGGATTTTCACTAGTGCGATTTTATAACAACTAGGAAAAGACATTTTGTAACCCTAGTTCGATTCGCACACACGATTGCCATAATTGCAGAATTTATTTTTTTTGTCTTGTGCGCGGCTTTTCCACACCTAGGACAGCTTATAAGGAGTTCGCACTAATGTGGTTTTATAACTACTACTAAAAGACATTTGGTAACCCTAGTTCGAATCGCACACTTGCTAGTCATAATTGCAGATTTTACGTTTTTCTTCTGGGCGACTTTTCCATCCATATGACGACTTGTGAAAAGTTTTCAGTAGTGTGATTTTATAGCTACTACGAAAAGATATTTTGTAACCCTAGTTCGATTCGTACACACGATCGCCATAATTGGAGATTTTAGGTTTTTCTTGTTGGGGGCGACTTTTCCACGCCTAGGACGGCTTGCAAGGAATTCGCACTAGTGTGATTTTATGGCTACTACTAAGAGGTATTTTTACCCCTAGTTCGATTTACACACACGATCGCCATAATTGCAGATTTTCCGTTTTTCTTTTTGGGGGCGGGTTTTTCAGCCCTAATACAGCTATTAAGGAATTTCCACTGTGGTTTTGTAGCAACTACTACGAGGTATTTTTTAACCGTAGTTTGATTCGCACACATGATCGCTATAAATGCAGATTTTATGTTTTTATGTTGGGAGACGGGTTTTCCGCCCCTATGATGACTTGTAAGAAATTCGTACTAAGCTGGTTTTATACTTAAGATCTAGAGTTCGATTTGCACACGCGATCGCCATAATTGAAAATTTTTCGCTTTTCTACTTTTGATGATGACGTCTACCACTTAGAATGATTTATAACAGTTGGGACTAGTTTGATTTTATAGGTATAACTATTCTGTGGCATTACTTAGCTCTAGTTTTATTCCGAAACACTTTTTTAATTGAAATTCTTCGCTTACACAATTTGCTACATACCTAGACGTAGCCGGAAGAAAAGTAAATACCAGGCTAACTATCAAACGCGGAGAGTGAGGGGATTCACCTACATACCAAAAACACACAAAAAGCACGTCGGCCACGATTATCTATTAACAAATAAAAATAAATAAAGGGTTCTGTACAAACAAGCAAAAGCAATAAATTAAGCGTTACTATTTCAAAGCAAACAATTAGGTGATATGAACAATTTAGTACTTTAGATACAAAGTGCGCATCTCGTATTTTACACAAAATAAAATTAATCAATAGAAAATAAACATGTGAGGGCTTTTGTCAAGCGTTTTTAAAATTGCACCTAATACTTTTGTAAAATAAACTAATCAGTAGGAAAGAATTAACGTGTGAGAGCATTCGTCAAACATTCTTAACTATGGTGCATCACACGTGTAGAGCGATAATATCGATTCGCAGCAACAAATAATAGTTCTACAGTGTCACGTTTCTTATCACGTAACTACACCAAACGCTGATACGGAATATGCCCTTGATATACATAAAAGAAAACAAGTTGTATACCTGTATGTGTCTGGATACTTATCTTGCAATCCGTCAGGGGTGAGTTAGCACTGCAACGCCATGGGAGTCAGGATCCATTCACCCTGTCGCCGTAACTGCAGCAACGGTCTACGGACAAAAGCAGTTGGTCTACAGGCAAAAGCAGTTGGTCTACATAAAAAAAGAACAAATTTAGTTTCCAGCTAAGAGACGTAAGATACCTCCTACTTTTCGAACAAAAAACGTGCATTGCTTTTGAAGTACTGTGACGAATGATTTAGAAAATATTTCAACGCACAAGCTGCAAAATCAAATTCAATATGGATTCAAATAACACGAGTTCGAACTACAATCCTCGCGTTATCGAAGCACGATTAGCAAAACACGCTATCAAATAATAGTAGGATCTATCATTTCGACAAGTCTTTGAATGGGAAACACCAGAGAAAGTAATTATACGTTATCGAAAAGTTTAATAAATTACCGGATATCTAAAACAAGGTATTGACTATTTAATTTATCGAATAAATTTTCGCTTTAAAATCAAAAGAGATTTGAGTTAAAATTATGTTAAGCGGGTTTATACTGAACAGGTACACTATATAGGGTGTTGTTGAAGAATTTAAGAATTGAAACGGAATTTATTCGAACGAGTAATGAATTAATTAACAAGGGAAAAATGGAGTAATTAATTTATGCTGAAAATAAACGTAACAAGTTTAAAAGTCCTATGCGCGTTCTAGTATACTATTGTTTTTAAGATTTTTTTTAAATAGAATCTTGTCTGCAGAGACGGAATACAAAGCGGCTCCGTAGCTTAGTTGGTTCATGTGTGCCTGCTAAGCTCAAGGTCCCGGGTTCAATTCCCGACACGGACCACTTTAAAAATGTTAGTTAAGCGTTTTCACAAAAGTGCACCCTCGTTAGGATGAGAGGTAAAATGGAGGTCGCATGTGGATTGTCATGCACGTTAAAGATCCCTATTTTGCTTAGAATGCAAAGGTTCGACAACAATCAAAATTTCCAGGTAAAAAAAACTCGCTTTCTAACTAACGCTTTACCTGCAATTGGAGCATTGGAAAATCGAATGTAGAGTGACGGAAAATAAACTAACTATTTAACTGCCAAAAATTGCTTTTATGCAGTTTGCAGCCTTTTCTAAAAAGGCTGCTGGAAGAAATGGCTGCTGAAAATTAGCTGCCAATTTCGCAACAAGTCGATAAATATTTGATAGGTCTAGTCTAGTGAGTAAACATCGCCCGCTCCAAATTAAGAAGAAAATCAGTCTAAGGACAAAATACTTGTTAATGAACTGGAACAACATATTTTCTGATAATAGTATTAATTGTGTATTTCTGTGTTTGTTGGTGGCAATTACGAAAAACATTTGTAGAGCAAAATTGCTCTTGGAATGCGTGGCAAGTTCACAGCGATCATCAAATTATGCATAGTATGAAATACTAGGAGAAGCAGATGGTAAAAGTAGAGCGAAGAGATCATGTTTATAAATCAAAAATAATATAACTTAAATGCTAACGAAGTAATTTTTCGCCGAATTAAATTATATTACCCACAAAAAATGTTTGGTTAAAAATTAAAGTGTGTAGTGAAAGTATGAAATTGTAATTCGTTTACTTAAGTTTTTCTTGATAAAGCACGTAAATTTACAACACAACCACGAGAATGGTGTCATAGAAATTAATATTGTTTGTTTTAAGTTCTAGTTTGTAACAATTATCTATATTCCATTGTGCACAATCATTAGTTATGTAGGCTGTATTTTAAATTAATTATTATTCTCGTGCGAAACTATATAAAACAATGTACATACTTGAATACACTACGTTCAGGTCCATTTTATTTGACTAATTACTGGCGAGAAATTATAAAAGTGTGGACATATTATAACAATATGATTGAACCTTTAAAGCAGCGCTTATGCAGAACGTTTTGTTACGTTTATTTTTCAACATAAATTAAATACGCTTTTTCTCCCTGGTTAACTCATTACCCGCTCGAATAAATTCCATTTCTATTCTTAAATCCTCCAACAATACCCTGTATAGTGTACCTGTTCAGAATAAGCCCGCTTTAACATAAATTAACTCAAATCCATTTTGCTTTTAAAACAAAAATTTACTCGATAAATTAAATACTCAATACCTTGTTTTAGGTATCCGTTAATTTGTTAAACATTCCGATAACGTATAATTGCTTTCTCTTGTGTTTCCCATTTAAAGACGTGCCGAAACAATAGATCCTACTATTATTTGATAGCGTGTTTTCCAGTTTGCTAATCGCGCTTTGATAATGCGAGGATTGCAATTCGAACTCGTGTTATTTGAACCAATTTTTAATTTGATTCTGCAGCTTGTGCGTTGATATATTTTCTACATTACTCGTCCCAGTACTTCAAGAGCGATGCACGTTTTTTTGTTCCACAAGTAGAAGGTATTTTGCGTGTATCTGTGAGTTTTTCCGCGCTTACGCATCCTAATCAGATTCTCTTTTTAGCTCTTAGCTGGAGGCCAAATCGGTTCTTTTTTATGTATGCTCAACTGTTCTTTGCCACAGTTACCGTTGCCTATAGATCGCTAGTGCCGTTATGGTAACAGGGTAAATAGATCCTGACGACCGTGGCGATGCGGTGCTGGTTCACTCCGAGGCGTGCAAGCTAAGAATTGCGACACATACAGGTATACAACTTGTTTCCTTTTCTGTATATCAGGGGAATATTCCTTATCAGCGTTTGGTGTAGTTATGTTATAAGAAACGTGACACTGTAGGACTATTGTTTGTTGCTGCAAATCGATATTATCGCTCTACAGGTGTGTTGTACCATTGTTAAAAAAGTTTGACAAAAGCTCTCACACGTTAATTTTTTTCTACTGATTAGTTATATTTTGTGTAAAATACGAAATGCGCACTTCGTATCTAAAGTATTAAATTGTTCGTATCACATAATTGTTTGCTTTGAAATAGTAACGCTTAATTTATTTCTTTTGCTTGTTTGTACTGAATCCTTTATTTATTCTTATTGTTAATAGATATCGTGGGCGACGCGCTATTTTTTTGTTTTTTTTTGTATTTAGGTGAATCCCCCCAATCTCCGCGTTTGGTAGTTAGCCTGGTATTTACGTTTCTTCCTGCTACGTAGCAGTTTAATAAGTAGTATGGTTAGCGCAAATAATACATTTTTAAATCGAGTTCGATTCCAGATTCCCGCGAAAATATAAGAGCGTTCTTTTGATCGAATAATACAATTTAGACACTTCAACTGGAGTAAATCTGAAGCTTTTGTAAAATCTCAATTCTAAAACATGTCAAATTAAATTTTTCATGTATAATTTAACTATCTTTCACTCTGGAGGAAGCAACCACTCCCTAATTTGCTTTCACGTCTAGGTATGGCGTATTTATTTTCCTACTACCTGTAGCTTGCTTATAACCAATCCTTGAAGTATTTTTGTGTGAACGATTCGAATTTGTTCAATTTCCTGGTATAGAACTCGTTATCTTGCTTGTTATTTCATGGCATATCGTATTTTTGAACTTGGTTTGATTGCAAGTTGTCCATTATAGTTTTGGAGGTCGATCTTTAGTCAGTTGTTTTGGGTTGTTCAAAATTTTAGCTTTGGTTAGAATGCATTAGCACTTGGTGGCGAGAAGGGTGCATGTTAAGTATTTTATCAAACTTTCTAAAATTGAGATATCTTAATTTAAAATATAAAAATTACGAAATTAATAAATCCAGCTTACTTTGTTTGTTGGTAAAAGTTTTTGGAAATAACTAAAACTAAAACACTCCCACATTTTGGTTTTTAAGATTTTTAGAAAAGTAAAGAATATTCCAATATTCCCGCCCAACTATGAAATATGTATGTACGTTAATATTGAGTTTGATCGCTTACTAGTTGGAAAAAATTGATATCAGTAAGTTTGTACAACCTGTAAAAGTTAAAAGGAATATGAGAGTAATATATTTGAGTAATATATTTTTGTATAAATATATATATATATATATATATATTTATATATATATATATATATTGCTGTGATAAGGGGTTGTTTAGAGGTGTATTGAGTAGTAAGGGTCATGTAGTAACTGTAAATAGCAACGGGAGTCAGAAAACTGCATTTATTTAGCAGGAAAATGAATAATTCGCACATTATGTAAATAGCAAGCATTTAACACCCTGTATATGGACAGTAATTAACTTTAATCAATGCCAGCAAGCATATCTTCCAATAATAAAACGCGTATTCAGCAGGGAAATAATCATACATGTAATTAAACTACGTTAAGGAGTGTTCAACAAGTTATAAAATAAATACGCAGAAGATAAGATAAAACCTAATAAATCTTCATGCAATTACGCTTGTAATAAAGAAGGAACAATAAACGCTTTGATAAGAAAACGCACTTTCAAAGATGAATAAATACATAAACGAAAACAGCACTCGTGTTACATCATTTATTTTTGTACAATTCTCCAAAAGCTTTATCTATACGAAACAACAGACATAAGCTAAAAGTCCAACAACGATAACAATAACAAGGCGATCAAAGATCGTAAAACAATAGTAAATAACAGCATGATACGGAACTCCAAAATAGTTTCGTCAGAAATCAGCTTGAAAATATACTAGAATGTCCAGGACAAATATGGTTGGTTGCAACACTTTGTAAGGCTGTTTGGAAAACCAATCCAAATGTAGAGAGCAAACGCCCAGAGTTGATACGAAGCAGTCAGTCTCAATTTGAAGCACGTCAAATCTGCAATACTCTTAATCAAACATTTACGCGTCAAATAAATAAGTTTTATATTATAGTGAAAAATAGTGTTGTGTAAGAATAATAGTTGATGACGAATTGCGTTAAGAATATATGAAAAAGCTTTTGCCGTTTCTGCAGAAAACGGCTGCTAATCCACTGCTAATCCACTACTAATCCACTACTAATCCACTGCTAATCCACTTGTAATTCACGATCCTAAGTCTGGTATTCAGAAATTCTAATTCACGACGATAATTCTAATTCATGATACTAAGAAACCTACGAGTTCCAAGTGGTATTTAAGTGAAGAGGTCCAAGGCGTATCCAGAAAAATATAGAATAAAGCACGAAGTGAATTTTGGAAATAGGGAGCAACAAAACTATTGGTTCAACGTACGTTAAGGAGTACAAAGCGGAGCATTAGTTTTCTATTAAAGATAATAAGGGAGTGTTGATCCACAACACGCAACAACTCATCAGAATATCACAGGTCAGGGCTAACTAGTTTTAAGCAATCTTTTCAAATTTAAATTTTAACACTGAATATTTTAATTTTCTCACAAGTTTGTAAAGAGTCAGCAAGAACATTGAATACGATGAAACTTACGTGATAATCATAAAAGGGTCTTGAACGTTCCAGATTTTTTTTGTAAAAGGTGTCGTTTTTGGTAACTAACACAAAAATTGTGAACTGTAAATATTATTTCCTTTCATTATACGAATGTTGATTGACTTCGTTTTTTCAATTCAAACAGGTAAGAGTTAAAGGGGTAAATTAAATTGATCATCATAACATTGTGCACTCTGTGTAAGTTAAAAGGGCTAGCCGTGGCATAATAAAATTAGAAGATTAGAAAAAATCACCGAGCGGTGGCGTTCAGCTGGACGTTTATTACATCGGCGTGCGGCGTTATCATATCAATATATATATATATATATATATATATATATATATATATATATATATTACTCATATTTAGTGTGTGTGTATAAATTTAAGAGTATTTTAGAGTGTGTGAGTGATTAGAACGTATGCAGAGAAAAGAGTGGTTAAAGAGTCAAGGAGTGGAAATTGGAAGTGACGATAGTGCATTGTGTGGGAAAAATTCTAAAATGGAAGAAGCTGGAGGCAGTAGAGATCAGTCGAGGACGGAATCAGGGGATCAAGGAAACGAGATGATAATGAGAATGCTAGAGAGGATGAACGAAGAATCCAATAGAAAATTAGAACAGCTAAGCGATGAATCGAATAGAGCAAGGGAGGAGTCCAACAGAAAATTGGAGCAGATAAGCGGGAAAATTGAGCAATCTACTCAAGAATTTACAGAGTTTAAAAATAGTCTTACCGTAAAGATGGGAGAAGTAGAAAATAGGGTTGAAAAAAATGAGCGTGATATTACAGGTCTTCGACAGGAAATGGGACATTTAAGGTCCGAAGTACGCATTTTTTGTGAAGAAGAGATTAATGTAAAAATGACTGAAGTAACGGACTCATGTAGGGATCAGTTAGGCAGGGTAGAACGCGAAGTTAGTAGTATTAAATACAACATGTCAAGTTTAACGGGGGATGGTCCCAGATTTTATACAGGTGGAGTATCATTGGACCAACACATGAAGTTTTATGGCGATAACAGGGTAAATCCACAAATTTTTATTAATAGCGTAAGAAATCTAGTGGGAAATTTATTTGACGAACAGACTAAACTGAATACGATAAAGGCTTTATTAAAGGACAATGCGGAAGCATGGTACAATTTAGTAGGACAGGACATAGACACCTACACGGACTTTGAAGACAGATTTTTAAAGCACTACTGTAGTGACCACAGACAAGACCAGGTACGAGACGACTTAATCACAGGGAAATTTAAGGGAGAATTTTCAGGAAGTAGGGAGCAATATGCTATACGCAAGTATAGCATAGCAAAGCAACTGAACCCACCACTGACGGACCGACAAATTATCAAGTATTTATCACGACACTTCGAGGTAGAAATAAGACAACACGTAGCACTACAGAACATAGTGGACAGAGAAATGTTTTTAGAATACCTGCAGAGGTACTACGACGTAAGTAGTGGACGACCTCGGGATAATAGGGAAAGACAGATCAACACAGTTAGGTTTGACAATAGACGGGACAACTATGCTAGTATGCTAGACGGGGGAATAGTTACGGATACCAGCGACAGAATTGGGAACAGAGACGTCCATACGTTAGGAGTAATAGTTTAGGAAGGGGGCCTGCACCGAGACCGGAACCTACCAGAAGGAATAGTTCACCGGACATGAGGGGGACTGCTAATACAGACACGGAACAAGTGGAAACGCCTAGGACATACGCTGAGGTGCCGGCTAGACCAGGACCAAGTAGGGAAAACAGACCTGGACAGGATTTTTAGGACGCGACAGACCACTAGATTTCAGTGTAAATGTATATGAACATCCGTTCATTTACATTTCCAATGCTCCACCCGAAGGTACTACATTGGTCAGGAGGCGAGTTTTTTGTTGCCTGAAAATTTAGAATTTTGCCGAACCCTTGCCGTTCCAGGCAAGGTAGGGATCTTTAACGTGCGTGACAACACTCACACACGGGACCTCCATTTAACCTCTCATCCGAACGAGGGCGTAATATTTGTGAAAAATGCACACCTGCCATTTTTCAAGCAGTCGGCCGTGTCGGGATTTGAACCCGGGACCTTGGGATCCGTAGTCTTACGCTTACTACATTGATCCACGGCGACGCCTTATATGAACATCCAAGGGAATTTTTCAAAATTGAGGAGGAAGTAGAGCCAGAAACTGTAGAAAAATTATGTTTGCCAATTGTTAATATAGGAATTTTTGAGAATAATGTAGAAGTATTACTTGATACTGTTACGTTCAATTTAAGGCATGTTACTAAATCCACGCAAATATAATTAAATATAACGTTGTTTCTATTTCGCCGATTCCAAATTCATAATGCCTTTAAACTAAGCAACCTATACTACTCTTGTCTTCTGTATATCTAGATAGCGGTTCTGAAAATTTTTGAAAGTTGACAAAATAAATAAATTTTGACGTTTTGCTGTTCATTGGAACGGAATTAATTTACGGTGATGGTTTTTCAATTCTAGCGTGTCCCGTTGTTTAAAGGGATGCGATCCGACAAACTCTAAGTAATTCTCTACTTCTTCGAGGATACAGCACGAAGTATAAGTCTAAATTCGGACAATTGCAGTTATACTCGTGGTAAGTTACGAATAATTTTTGCACTCGATTCGTTAGTGTTATACTTTGGCTAATGCCGATATAATTTTGTAGCTGTTTCCTTTCCGTCCTCTTCCTACGTCCTGGTCTCATCCTGGTGGAATGCTAGCTCGCTTCCTTGGGCTGGGTTCAGATAGTTCCTAAATGCTGTTAGCGAATGGTGCCCATGGTACTCGACTCACAACGTCATACTCCGAAATATAGGTACACCTAAGAATGCACATGGAACGTTGAGGAAACTTTCTGGAGTAGCCGACAAAAGTAATTTGTCTCCCATCAAGTTCGGAACATTTCGTGTTGGATTTACTACAGAGCTAAGTTCCCAAATTAAATATGATACGTAAGTAAGTTCCACGAAGTATCCTTTACCCTTTATATTGTTTACCTCCTATATCCTCTGGAGATACTTTTCATGCCATTGACTGCGTGATCTAGCAGGATATATATACTGAGTGTTGCGAAATGAATAGTGTTTACTGTTTTGGTTGTTGATTTAAAACCTTAACTTTTATATGCAATAGTCTACATAAACCTTGGTACTTACTAGTATTAAGCATAAAACGCCTGGCACGGATGGTGCCGTAGTGATAAAATATTTGGTTGTTTGCTTGAATGCCATTAGCTTTGCGGAACACGAGCTCGCTAGGTTGTTATAGTATAGTGCGTTATGTAATATAAACACCGCCACCATAGGTAGATTAAGTTATATCCGTTTATGTGAACTTACCATATATCATTGCTAGCTCCGATTTATACTTATCTGATATTGATTAGCCGTCAACGAAGTGGCTTAAATAAAAACTCTAGTCCTGTTAAAGTGGAAATTATTTTAGTTTTCTCCCTCCTTACTTAGCTTGGCCGGTGGTGCATTCAAGACGAGAGTTACTGAGTGTTCAGTATCCGCCCCCTAGGATACTACCAATTCCTGTAAGTATTTATATGCCTGTATCTACGGGAGTGCATTTCCGGAACAACGACCTCCCTCAGGAGTCCTTAGAACTGTCACTGTCCTGGTATTTCACTGATGCTAATATTAGACAGACTAATGGTCTGTCATCATTGGTGTATCTATTTTTTTCCTGTCGATGTAATAATCCAACTTTTATTGCAGCGGTATTCTTTTACCTGGCTACGTTGACCCTACTCCCCACCCCTAATCTACGACGGCTAGCCGTAGCATCCTGTTTTGTTTCGGTAAGGGACCCGGGTAGAAAGTTCCTTTTCTGCCTTTGCTTCATTTCCTTCCTGACCCGTAGGTTTTACCGTGACAATACAGAGGCAGAGGCGAGTTTAATATCGGAGGAATTCGTCAGCAAAATTAGGGATAAGGTTTGTGATAGAATTATGCCTATAAAGCGTAGCCATTTAGTAGCTCCAAATAAAAAGACGTTTGCTGTAGTAAATAGTGTTGTGGTGCTTAGGATAGATATAGGAGATTTAAGCTGTGAACACGAGTTTGTAATTGTACCTGGACTGAAGTTTCAGAGCATTTTAGATGTTGACTGTATGACGCAGTTAGGGGTTTTGATAGATATGGAAAGGAAGGTAATAAGGATTAAGGATAGGGTAGTGCCATGGAAGGGCAGTTATGAAGTCACTGAGGATGACACGGGGTTGAGTATTAATGTAGTAGAAGTAGAGGATGATGGAGGTAAACAGATCAACACAATAAGATGTCCAGAGGATAGGATATTAGAGGTTCAAGCTTTAGTACAAAAACATGCAGAATTAGTGGGGGTAGAAGCAACAGCAGCATATCGGGAGCAGGTGAAGGCAGAATTAATTAAAGATGCACGAAAAATTAATCAACGGACCAAATCGCAATTCCATTGTCCACCATCCATGGACACATTTTTGACGAGGTTAAGTGGCAAGTTTGTTTTTAATAAAGTAGATTTAAAGAATTCATTCTGGCGGATTCCATTACACAAGAATTCTAGAAGGTACACAGGATTTTCCGTAGAGGGAAAAATCGATAATTTTAAGGTAGTATCGTTTGGTTTGTCGGCAGAAGAGAAAATAAGAATAAATAAGAAACAGACAAGTGTAGGGACTGAAGAAGAAGTAATATGTAAGCGTCAGGATAATAGGGATGATAAGTTTATTGTATGTGAGATAATAGGGATGATAAGTATAGATATAGAAGTGGGAGAAATAGGGATGAAGAGTATTAGGTTGGTGAGAAGAAAGACTTGGAGGGTCAAGAAGAGAGTTAGATTTAAATAGGATAGGGATAGAAATAGGTGTATATAGAAGAGTAGAAGTAGGTGTGTATAAAAAATAAAGCTAAGTATAGGATAAATATGGGAGATAATTAGAAATAGGTTTAGGATGAGTATAATAGAGTAAAAGTTAGGAAGAAAATAAGATAGGTTAAGTATAGATATTTCATATAAGATTAGTGGAGAGTTAGGAATAGAGTAAGAGTAGGATAGGCATATAGGATTAGGTAGGGGGAAGTAAAGTATAGTGAAGATTAGTTAAAAGTTAGAAATAGGATAGGTATATAGGATGTATATAGGATTAGATGGACAAGTAGGATGAAGTTAGGGATAATTTCAGTTTATAAAATTAGGTGAGAGTTAGGAATAGGATAGGGATATAGGATAGGTGTAAATAATTTTTTTGGATTGGATATAAGTTAGGTAAGTTAGATAGATAAGGGTAGAGACAGATAGGCAATTTTTTTTTGTAAATTTTTTTTTTGTCTAAATGCTTTATATTTGCATTCAAATAAGTGGGATTATTTGTATTCAAATAGGGGGAAAATACTCATATTTAGACCAGGGTAGAAAATTAAATAATCACATCAAATAATTTTAATCACCGTGTAGAAGCTTTGGGAAAAGGTACGCGTTATTAAAAACCGTGAAGCATAAAATTCATTCGTTTCATTAAAAATAAGGAGTTAAATTATGTACAAGACGCTTGCTATAAAAAAAGGAAGCAGTATTAAAAAGCTCTACGTGTAATTTAATTATTCCTAGTAAAGAAACAAATAGAAATTACGTGCAAAATTTATATTAATTAACTCTATTTTAAGTAACCGGTATTAAACAAAATGTACTGATAATAATTGAATATTTAATTAGGATTCACTAAAAATTAAAGGGTATTATTTTAATTGGAGTTAATTGAACCGTTAGTAACATATAATATCTATAAAAACTTGTAAAACCCAATAAAATGCAAATCGTAGAAGTGTTATTTAGAAGTATTATGTTTGAACACCTGCGTAATTTTAAAAGGCTCATTCTGCGTAAATTTGGCAGATAACAAATGGTTACAGAGAATCTTAGAGAAACCGTAGCTTAATAGTTACGGGAAATGCTAAAGGTGGGTTATTTCACAGTCCACATGGACTGAAATAATCGATAATAAAGAATATCAATTTGCACCAATAAGAACAGGGTAGATAGAGACAGATAATATGCGCAAGACCGAGACACATATAGTAAAAGGCGTGAGTGGAGCAACGTCACGGGGTTGCGATTGGGTGAAAATAAAAGGCAAAATTGAGAGGTAAAAATAACATTTCTGTATAAAATTCAATTAGTTATTTCCAGACGTTGCGAGCCGTGTCGAAATTTCTGAGATTTAACTGGCGCGAGTGCAAATTTCGTAAAAATCGCATGCCGGGCTGCGGAATGGGAACCTAGCATGCGAAATTCTGAAGAATTGTCCGTTTTGGGGACAAGACCGGCAGACAGGCTAACCTCTATATATACCCAGGTTAATATGAACAAGCTCTCTTAGATCTGCGACTTGATTCAATGCGTTAAACAGTGCTTTTTAGTTGTCCGAGTTTGATAGAATAATTTAAAGTTTGCTCGTATATTTTGGTGATTTAAAACAGTTTGTTCTTTACGTGCTACAATGAATGTACTTTAGTGCACTTAGAAAAGAAGATACAAGGTAATAAAGTTTAGTATCACTGTACCAATTAGTCAAATTTGCAACGACAAATGAATACACAAAAGTAGGCAGTTTTGGCGTATATTGGTGAAAGAAGTATGAATTTCTTTGTTATTTTTCGGGGGTATTAATAATTAAATGATTCGTAAACGTGTCTGGATCCACAAAACAAGCTTCAGATATACACAAATGAGTTCCGGAAAAGCACTGAAACTACTTTAGATGAATGGTGATGTAGAAAATTTTAAAGGCGACCAGCAATACTAGGACCTAAACATAACCCAGTTGGATTGGTGTGATTAACAGAGGACGATGTACATTGAAGCCACTAGTGCAGTAACCTGCAGGTAACTTATGCTTTGTTGTTGGATTTTGATATTTTGGTGTGTGTTGAATAACTTTATAATTGATTTACTTAAAATGGACAGTAGTGAAATTGTACTAACAACAAAATTTTAATTTTAAGGTTAAATTTGCTTGTTTAAGTAGAAAGGGGTATTTAGTATTTATGTTCTGGATTATGATGAAAATTTGGGTATGTCTTTGAGCTCAATTAGACGAACCTGGTTAATTAACGTAAAGGGGTGGTAGATGCTCCCTTTGTACTCAGACTCCGGTCTGCATATATTGTTATATTAATTAGTAGGCATCCTACAAGGACTTTAATTCTGGATGCACATTAAAATGATAATAAATTTAATCTTGAAGTTTTCTGATACTGAAAGTTATGCTGAATTTTAATTTTGAAATTTTAATGTATTGTGAATATTGATGTAAATAGAGTTAACGTTGATGTTTGTGATAAGAATGTGTTTGTTTTTTTTTTATGATTGAGGATGTAAGTTATCTAGAGGAGCAGCCGAGGCGATTAACAGAAGAAAGTCAATGGACCAACACAGTTAAATTTATAGCTTTTTGTAGGTTTCACAGCATTCTTGACGCCCAAGTCGTGAGGCACGATTCTAATACAGGGAAACACAGCATTCTTTGGCGCCCAATTCGCGTGGCTCGAATCTGATACAGGGAAACACAGCATCTTGACGCCCAATCTGTGGGGCTTGATTCGAAAACCGTAGTTCCCGGATTTTGGAAGATACCCAGCAATATATATATATATATATATATATATATATATATATATAATTATAATATAATAACGATATCGGGGATTCAGTCAGATTCGATTTGGATTCAAAATAAACTCCTTATAATCATTCAAGCTTTCGAAAATTTATTATTTTCTTCTTCAGGAAACTAGAAACTTTAACAATTAAACAACATTTTTATATAGGTTACTTACGATTAGTGAAGCTTAAAAATCTAAAGTGTATAATAACATTAAAGGTAAAAAATTAAAATTTAGGTGACAATTTTATAAAACTACAGTGACATGACAGTTGATGTTAAAATATAGCTAATCCTAGATTATAATTTAGTTTAATTGATGCGTTTAATACAGATCATAAAAATAAAATATTTCTTTAGAGAATTACAATTAGTCATCTAAAGTTACGTAAGGTTTTGGATTTTTTGGTATTTTTAATTATGGTCAAAAGGTATGAATAAATGTTACTTAAATTTTGGGTATCAGTTTTTTTATTTAAAGAGTTTTCTTCCAAAGAAATGGCAATCATTATAGAACAGTCAATATACACAATTCATATATATATATATATATATATATATATATATATATTGCTGTGTTCCTCGTATTAAAATCGAGCCTCACGAATTGGGCACCAAAAGATGCTGTGATTCTCGCCCTGTTGAATCTCTTCTGATAATCGCCTCTTTACTCTTTCCGCCTCGGCTGCTCCCCTAGATAACTTTCATCCTCATTCATAAAAAAAAACAAACACATTCCTACCACAAACATCAACGTTAACTCTATTTACATCAATATTCAAAATACATTAAAATTTCAAAATTAAAATTCAGCATAAATTTCAGTATCATAAAATTTCAAGATTAAATTTGTCATCATTTTAATTTGCATCCAGAATTAAAGTCCTTGTAGGATGCCTACTATTTAATTTAACAATATTTGCAGACCTGAGTCTGAATAAAAGGGAGCATCTTCCACTCCTTTACGTTAATTAAACAGGTTAGTCTAATTGAGCTCAAAGACAGACCCAAATTTTCATCATAATCAAGAACATAAACTGCTAAATACTCCTTTCTACTTAAACAAGAAAATTTCACCTTAAAATTAAAAATTTGTTGTTTGTACAAATTCACTACTGTCCATTTTTTAGCAAACAAATTAAAAACTTATTCAACACACACCAAAACATCAAAAATCGAACAACAAAGCATAAGTTACCTGAAGGTTAATGCACTCGTGGCTCCAATGTACATCGTCCTTTGTTAATCACACCATTCCAACTGGGTTATGTTTATGGCTTCTGATTCTGAACGCTTTTAAAATTTTCTACACCACCATTCATCTAAAGTTGTTTCAGGGCTTCTCAGGAACTCATCTACGTATATCAAAATCTTGTTTTGTGGATCCAATCACGATTACGAATAACATTTGATTATTAACACCCCCGAAAAATAGCAAAGAAATTCATACTTCTTTCACGCTATACCCAAAACTGCCTACTTTTGTTTATTCATTTATCGTTACAAATTTGGATAATTGGTACAGTAATACTCGCAAATATAACTAGACTTTATTACCTTGTATCTTCTTTTCTAAGTGCACTAATGCATAATAACTTGTATCGTAGCACGTAAAGAGCAAACTGTTTTAAAGTATTCAATAATCACCAAAATATAAGAGCAAACTGTTTAAAGTATTGAATCAAAATCGAAAATCTAAGAGAGCGAAACTCCTATAAACACGGGTTATATAATAGCTCGCCTGCATGTCGGTTTTGTCCCGCGACGGTCAGTTTTCAGAATTTCGCATTCTCTGTTCCCTTCTCGACAGTCCGGCACGCGATTCTATTAAATATGCACACGCGCCAGTTGAAAATCTAAGAAATTTTTCACACGGCACGCAACGCGTCTGCAAACAACTAGTTAATTTTGTATAGAAATCGTTACGTTTACACCTCTCATATCTGCATCTTATTTCCACCAATCGCAAACCCAGTGACGTTGCTCAAATCCGGCCTTTAATAATCTGTGTCTCTGCTTTACGCATTGTATCCGTCTTTTTCTAACCTGGCCTTAGTGGTGCAAATCGATATTCTTTACTATCGGTTATTTCAGTCCACGTGGATTCATATGTTAATATAAGCTACGGTTTATCCGACCGTTTGCAATATACGCAGAATTTTCATGTTTATCAGATCGAATTTATTAGAATTTGACATTTAAAAATACGCAGGTGTTCAATCGTAACATTTTAAATAACACTTCTACGATTTGAATATTCCACGTATTCTAACTTTCTAGATATATTTGTATGTTAGCAACGCGTCTCATATTTGGTATTATTGGGTTTTTTTAAAAGCTTTTATACCTATATACCTTAATAATCGTTCAATTAACTCCAATTAAAATAATAATGAATGGGATTGACTTCTACCCTTTAATTTTTAGCGAATACTAAATAAATATTAATTATTATCTGTACACTTTGTTTAATACTCGTTACTTAAAAATTGAATTAATTACTATAAATTTTGCACGTAATTTCTATTTGTTTCTTTATTTGGAATAATTAAATTACATACAAGTTGAGCATTTTAATACTGCTTCTTTTTATAGAAAGCGTCTAGTGAATAATTTAAATCCCTTATTTTTAATGAATCGAATAAATTTTTATGCTCCACGGTTTTTAATAACACGTATTATCTAATAAACGTCTATACAAACCCTACCTTTCTAATTGAATGATTTAAATCTTTACACTAGGCATTTAACTACGCGTACTTTTTCCCAAAGCTTCCTTATACACGGTGATTAAAATTATTTGATGTAATTAATTAATTTTCTACCCTGGTCTAAATTTGAGTAATATATATATATATATATATATATATATATATAAATTGCTGTGTTAATCGAGCCCCACGATTGGGTCGTGCACAAAATATATATAACCCTTATATTAGGCCCCACGGTAGGGCATGTCATAAAATGCTGTGATATACCCCTACGCGGCTTGGGCTTGTTATAAAATGCTGTGATATTTTCTTTATATTCCTCAAGCACTTGCAAAAATGTTAATTTTTTTTAATTCTCTTTGCCTCAACTAGCTGATTCAATTAAATAAAGCAATTCTATAATACACAGTATAATGATTAAATATTTACAACCTTTGTAAATATCTTCCCCTTCTTAAATTATTTACATCTGTCAGATTTTGAGAAAATGAAGTCAGCAAAACGAGATTTTTATTGTATTTAGAGACCTTTTCAAACGTTTCAAGATGCCTATTGCCTTTCATAAATTTATCAAAGAAACCCCGGTTTTGTCGACTCTTACATTTTTGAATTATTATTGAATTAAAACAGTTTACAGAAATAAATAATATCAAAATATCCAACCTGGAGTGGTTCAGTAGCTTCTCTGCATCCCCATGAGTTTTCGTGTCCAGTCTGAATGTTTTGAGTCGAATTTTAAAGTTGACATCCAACCAAAATACTATCCAAATCGTTAATAATAAGTTTATTCCATCTCCGTAATTGACGAAACAGTAATAGAATATTTACCATGTCAGTGATTAATTTAACAGGCAGTAATCTCCAGAGTCTTCCTGGCTCGTATCCAAGGCTCGTATCCAGGATCGTATCTAAGAGTCGTAACAAGAGCCCTGTTTTATTTATTTTTAGAAATTGTATAATTTCACTAAATCTGGTTTACTTACGTCTGTAGTAGAACGGCTCGCTTACACAATTTTTACACTCTTATAAAAATAATTTTCACTTTACTTTTAATTGACTGTTTGCGTGAATATTTTAGCACTTTCGAGTATAGTGACTTCCCAGTTTCAAATGTATACTAACTCGTTCAAATGTTATCATATTTATAGGCCTGGCCCCTTTGCTTGCGATTCGTTGATTCCACGTGCTGGGCGACACCAATTGCCTTATCTCTTGTGTAATTTCGGAAACTTTACCAATTGTGTAGTTTAATTGCATGGAAGAACGAGCAAGTTGTCACGTAATTCATTCACATCCATCACATTTAATTCAGAAATCCCAGGAATCTTCGTTCATCAAATCACGTATTATTGTCGTTTGCTTTATTCTAATCTAAATAGAAATAAATTTGGTGTTTGTATATTTCCTAGTTAAATTGGATTTTTGAACAAATGTAATACTTTTCTAGCACGTACGCTTTTCAAATAATACATAATTTCTGCCTGCGTATATGATGATATATAAACGCACTTGTTAAATATTTATCTAGCCAATTCATACAGGTTTTCCATTGATTTAATTTCGAAGCATTTCGTTACATTTTTAAATTCTTTTCTTTGCTCGTAGCTACTCTTGGATATGCGTTTAATCGTTTGTACTGTTATATACAGTGTGCTCTCAACTAACCATATTTATAATGACCTATTTACTCTTCTAATATCTGTAATTATGTGCTTTTGTTACTTGGGAGTTTCTTTTGTTTATTCTACGACCCATATGACTTAACCTACCCCTAAATTAACCCTATAATTACAGCATTAAATATATATTATCGTGTATTTCGTGATTAATCGAGTCCCACGCTTGGGAAGCCATAATTTAAAATTTTAAAATACGTACGTAAAATTATAAATCTAGAAATTGCTACACTTTTGTAAAGCCCGGCATGGGTAAACAAAATGTGGAATCATAAGGTTTGGTATACGTGCAGAGTTAAATGGAAAATTTAATAAATTCTTTTACAAAATTTATGTCTACGTTTCAAGCATAAATAACAAAACTTGTTAGCAAATCCCTATACAAAACGTTGAAATACGTGCAAGGTTAAATGCATAGAGTAAGCAATTTTGAATAAAATCCTACACGTTAAGAGATTGGAGGGAAAAAACTTGGTCTATATAAAGAATCAAAACTGATAAGATGCATTCATTCCATAAATGACGCACGGCTATACCAATCTAGACGAATTTATTACGTGAATCTGAAATTAAGTGTAGTCAAAAGTGACATAAAATAAAATAACATAAAATTCAAGTGAAAAGTAGTAGAAGTGCGCGTGAAATACGAGTTTGTGAAAATTTACCGTTAGTATTAAAAACGTAAGTCTAAATTTAGTTAATGTAAACATAATCTTGACCATTTATTAATTTAGAGCTCAGAGTAAGGATCTAAGAAATTCTCCAAGTAATCATATAAGAAATTATTAAGTAATAATATAAATAAAGATCTAATGATGATGTTAAACTACATAAGCAATTAAAGGATTCACTAAATGACGTTTACTGGGTTAAAAGTCAAGCTAAGGGTCGCGAAGCTTCCGTAAGAGTCAACAGAAAGATACAAGATCAGAATTTAAATTCATAATTTCTTGAATGTTGCATGTCTTATTTCAAATATTTCATAAGCATTAACTCACATGTAATATAAGTAATTTTTGTGTAAAAGGTCAACAAAAGTATTGGTTGGTACGTAAAAATTACGTTAAAAGGGGAATAGCTTTTTGAACGTTCAATAAAGCTTTCAATATAAAACATAATTATTTTTGCTGGCTTTAATTGCTTAAAATTTTGGTAGTGAACAAATTTAATAAGAATATTTATTTTCATATGATTCAAAAGTTTTTATAGCTAATAATATTACAAGGACGTAGAGTTATAAATTGTACATATTCTTAGCCTATTATACAAAATTTGGTGAATTTCGTTAGTTTTATTCAGGTATATGAAGAGGGAAGTGGGTAAATATTCTCTGTTATCATATCGTCCTTCACTCTGTGCAGGGTATAACTGAGCTAGTCGAGGCATAAATCTAAGTGTGTTGATTTTAAAATTATTTTAGATTATTGTAGAGGCACAGGGAGGTGGCGAGCAGCAAGCTACTGAGTGTTAAACACACCGGGCGTTCGGCAATATCGTATCAATATATATATATATATTGCTGTGATACCTCCACTATCCGGGTACTCCGCTTTTCGAATCGAGCCCCACAGATTGGGCGTCAAGAATGCTGTGAAACCTCTTGAATTACCTGGTCTGTTGATTTTCTTCTGTTAATCGCCTCGGCTGCTCCTCTAGATAGCTTTCATCCTCAATTATAAAAAAAAACAAATACATTCCTGCCACAAACATCAACGTTAACTCTATTTACATCAATATTCAGAATACATTAAATTTTCAAATTAAATTTCAGCATAAAATTCAGTTTTAAAAAGAATTTCAAGATTAATTTTATTATCACTTTAACGTGCATCCAGAATTAAAGTCCTTGTTGGATGCCTACTAATTAATATAACAATATAAGCAGACCGGAGTCTGAGTATAAAGGAGCATCTACCACCCTTTACGTTAATTAACCAGGTTCGTCTAATTGAGCTCAAAGACATACCCAAAGTTTCATCATAATTCAGAACATCAATACTAAATACCCCTTTCTACTTAAACAAGCAAATTTCATCTTAAAATTAAAATTTTATGGTTAGTACAATTTCACTAATGTCCATTTAAAGTAAATCAATTATAAAGTTATTCAACACACACAAAAATGTCAAACAAAATAGTATAATTTACCTGAAGGTTACTGTCCTCGAAGCTTCAATGTACATCGTCCCTTTAGTTAATCACACCATTCCAACAGGATTATATTTACGGCTTCTAATTCTCAACGCTTTTAAAATTTTCTCCATCACCATGTATTTAAAGTTGTTTCTGGGCTTTTCCGGAACTCATCTGTGTATATCTGACCCTTGTTTCGTGGATCCAGACACGTATTTGAACCATTTAATTATTAACACCCCCGAAAAATAGCAAAGAAATTCATGCGTCTTTCACCAATATACGCCAAAACTGCCTACTTTTGTGTATACATTTGTCGTTGTAAATTTTGCTAATTGGTACAGTGATACTAAATTTTATTACCTTGTATCTAAGTGCACTGAAGTACATTCATGTTATCACGTAAATAACAAACTATTTTGAATCACTAAAATATACGAGCAAAATTTTAAATTATTTTATCAAACTAAAATGCACTGTTTAACATCTTGAATCAAGTCGCGGATGTAAGAGCTTTTAACGCATCGAATAGTCAAAAGTCTAAGAGGCCGAAATTCATATTACCACCGGTATATATAGCAAAAGCCTGTCTGTCGGTCTGTTCCCCAAAACAGACAATTCTTAAGAATTTCTCATTCTATGTTCCCAGTCCGTCGCTCGCGCGTCGGTTTTACGAATTTTTCACTCGCCCCATTTAAATCTCAGAAATTCTCACACGGCACGCAAACATGTCCGAGAAAAACTAATTAATTTTGTACAGAAATTGTTGTTTCTACCTCTGATATTTGTATCCTATTTTCAACCAATTGTGACCCTCGTGACGTTGCTTAAATCACGCCTTTTACTATATGTGTCTTTGCTTGACGCATTTTCTCTTTCCTTTTCTAACCTGTTCGTATTGGTGCAAATTGATATTCTTTATTATCGATTATATTTTAGTCCATGTGGACTATCTGGGTTAAATAACCCCGTATCGCACATTCTCGTGAATATTAAGCCCCGGTTTCTCCAAGATTCTTTGAAACCATTTGTTATCTACACAATTTTCGCCGTACGTGATATTTAAACTACGCAGGTGTTCAAAATAATATTAATTCTCAGAGCTTTTAAATAAACCCTGTTTTGTATTTCGTGCTAAAGCATCTGACCGTTTCCAATATCCTTAGAATCGACATGTTTATCTAAACAAATTAAACTGAAATTGCCTTTTAAAATACGCAGGTGTGTTCAAACATCCTACTTCTAACTAACACTTCTAGGATTTGCATTTTATTGGGTTTTACAAGTTTCTATAGATATTATCTGTACGTTTTGTTCAATACCGGTTACTTGAAATAGAGTTAATTAAGATAAATTTTGCACGTAATTTCTCTTTGTTTAGAATAATTACATTACACGCAGAGCTTTTCAATACTGCTTCTTTTGATATAAAGCGTCTTGTACATGATTTAAATCTCTTATGTTTAATGAAACTAATAAATTTTTATGCTTCACGGTTTTAATAACGCGTATTATCTAATAATATTCATTATACACGGTGATTAAAATTATTTGATGTGATTATTTAATTTTCTACCCTGGTCTAAATATGAGTAATATAATATATATATATATATATATATATATATATATATATATACAGGGCGTCTAATATTAGAGTATGTAAGTTGTATATGTAAAAATAATTATTTTTAAGATACCTTAAAACACATTAAATGTAAGTGCAAATCGGTCACCCTAAAATAAATAAAAAAGCCATTTATTTTCACTTATTAATTATCAATACATTTTTGATGCATATAAAAATGCTCTTCATTTGCTGTAAATAAGATAGGATACTGCTAGCTTTACGCATTTTGCGTAAGGAGTCATATCAATCTTGTTAAAAAATAACGCTTTACTCTTAATGTGTATTAAAACACATTTTACTGTAAAAGCAAATATTTTCTATAGAATAGCACCTTGTTTGCATTATAACGCTTTAAAATAATCATATAATTAATAAAATGTTTAATTAACAAAATAAACGTTTATTCCAATAAGCGGCTCAAAACATTAAAAAAAAACCCATAAAATAACCGATATAAATTTATTATCTTTGCATGAGTATGCGACGCCACAATAACCTTTTACAGTAGGACGCACCATGCACGTCACTAATAAGTGGATCGCGCTAATGAGGTAATAAAACGAGGAATTCCCGGAAACTTACATTAAATAGGCATGTGTTCTTTGGAATGGAATTCTATACAAAACTAATACATTCTAGAAAAAAGATAATTTTTATATATAAACAGATGTGTGATTATTTAGTCTTTTGTTTTCGTTGAAGAAAATTTATTATATTTAAATATTAAATTGAGTTGTTTTCGCGCCGCAGCTTTTTAGCTGTTGTGATTCGTTGATGGCATCGGCCATGTCCGCATGTGCGAATATTATGATTGGCTCTTGTGCTTTATGTATGAAAAATGGGAGAAAAGATGGCAATGTAACAGTTATATAAATGTAATGTTGGTGATAACTTGATTATGAAAATATTTATTTGCGTCTTAAAATGTAATCAACATTACATTCATTTATATATTCGATCACGAAAATGTTATATTGAGAAGAAATTGTATCAAAGCATGCAATACGCAATTAAAAATTACCATGTAACAGTGAATACAGAAGTTAGTTTTAAACGTAACCTGAGTAAATATGAAAATTGGTAAATGCAATTATTCGATTTTGTAATATACAATGAAGATGGGAAATGCTTCGATATAAAGAGCTATTAAAAATTTTATTGAAAGATACGCATTGGTTTCTAAATGGAGATGTAAATAATGTACAAATCTTGTATGATTTGGACGTCAATTGAAAATAAAAGCAGAAGATATTTAATTGCGAATTGGAGAAGCAAGTGCTTTGTGGATTTTTGCAAGTATTACTTTTAAAACATTGTTTGTAACTGATATTTGAGTATTTGTCACTTAAATCTAAAGTAGAACAGGCCTTAATTATATAATAATTTTTTTGTAAAGGTATATTTACCAGAAAGTTTATGATCGGAGTTCGAAACACTCTGATCTTTGAATAGATTATCTGTCAAGAATTTGTTTTTGACCAAAATAAACCTTACAAGCGTGGGAATCAAAGTCAAGTAAACTATCCCCAAGAAGAGAAATTTTAGTTCTGTAAATTGTAAGCAACATACGGTGAGAAACATTTTTAATATAATTTAGTAGAGTAGAATTTATTTAAGGAGAGCGTGTACGTCATCATGCGTACACGGCTAAAACGGTGTCAGATTAGTCCATTGTTTATAAATAGGCGTGTTCGTACAGCATTTCAGTGGCGTAGATAATTTGCTGTTAAATGTCAATTGACATTAGTGACTTTGACATTCTATATTTATTTCTTACGCTTTCATAGTTTTCTTTCTGTTTCTTTGTGTTTTATACCTTGCTTATTCGTGTATTCGCCATATTAATTTATACCACCAACAAAATATAACTTGATTTTAGAATATTTACTCTAAAGAAACCCTAAAAATTATTAAATCCGCTTTGCCACTGACTTTCAAGGTTTGCGCATATGTCAAATGACGTACAGGCACTTCTTAAATAAATTCTACTATACTTGTTAAGGATAAGTTTATGTTTGAAAGAAACGATGTTGTAAATGTTCTATATGGTTTTGTATGAGACAAAATATTTTGGACTATATAAGTGCTTTATTATATTGCTGTTGGATTTCTTTTTGTAAACTCCGTCAATTCCATTGAGTTAGTCAGGCAAAGTAAAGTTAGAAAGGAAGATAAGTCGACAATTTCAAATTTTACAGTTTATTGCATTTGTATCGCAGCACTCTTTTAGCGGCGCATCAAAGCGATGCATGTCACAGCAATATATATATATATATATATATATATATATATATATATATATAAAACCTCTCTCTGAAAGTAATTGCTGAATGTCAGTTAACATAAACAACGAGAACTAACTTTAAAGAAAAAGTATATTGAACTTCGTTTAAATCAGTGTCGAAAACCGTATTTGAAGGTTACTTAATTAAAAGTGATGCAATAAATAAATGCTCTCTATGTTGTAGCTATTAGGAGTTATTTTATATATAACCTGTTCAAACTGCTTCTTAACCTTTTAATAAGCAATGGTTGTTAGTTCACATACCCATTAGCTTTTACCATGTTTACATTTTTGTTGTTACAGAAAAACGAAAGTTGAATGTCTATCGTTTACTTAAAGTTTTAATTTCTAAGAAATTAGTATTTAAAAAATGGTAAAATTAAATACATGCATAGGAACCATCTACGTATTAATTTACACGCTTTCTCATCTATCTGTTTCTACTACTTGTAGGTACGATTCAAGTACATGAATAACCGGTTACTTTTGCCTAAAAACTAGTCAATAGTCCATGACATCCATAAAGTAGGTTAATATTCAATTATGCTTTATCAATATTGATCAATGTAAGCGATTCTGTATCTGACTTATGTAATTACACCAACAAATACACAAAATTATAAACTATCAGTTATTTTTTAGACCTATGCAAGGATTGCAAAATAATGTAAATAATTAAATCTACTCTAGGTAAAATATCAAACTTTTTTTGACATTTGCTCAGTTTAACAGCAGGAAACTACACGAAAACGACACATCTTTCCGACAACGTTGTCAGTATCACAGACGTTTACCGCTCAAGTACTGATACCTGATAACTGGAAAACAAAATAACCTAATATTATAGCTTCCTAGAAATATGAGCGAGTCACTATATTGTTTTAGGGTTTTCTCACATCAGTAGACACACTCTTGTGCTGATTAGCGTGTATTTTATGATGCCGAGACTCTAAGAGACCTTTAGAAGATTTCTTCAATATGCGCAAAATTTCAAATTTGCAGCCGCTCACCGCACCTATGACCGCACTTTAGTGAGTTAACGCATTCAAAATACTCGAAAGCAACTAAATATCGACGACAGGAACTTATGATGCTTCATCTGGAAATCAGTAAAACGTTTCGTTGCCACAATTGAAATGTCATTAAAAAATGGCACACAACTCTACACAAAGAATCGACACATACACCATTACGTTATAAAAAGAAATGGCATGCACCATTCTTGAACATTATAACGAATCGTCGCTCTCTAACGAATGCCTAAAAGATGAAACTACGGTACCACCTACTGACAAAATATCAAAGCTAACGTTAAATCTAGCATCCGCAATTTGCCCGAGATCAATGCTTAGGTTAAAGGCTCTTAGAAACCGTCATTCTAACAGCAGTGGTTAATAAAAAGCTACTAGATCCATCAACACACGCTTTCCCAAAATCCAGCAACCAGTATACTAAGCAAAATTAGCTGACTACCCAGGAAGTCCTGTTTTTCTATTGAGAAGCAATTTTCACTTAAGAATTCAGAACCGCTGGCACATATATCAAGTCGGCGTGGCGATATAACCCACCGCCAGTACCAAAGTATCACCCACATATGAATTTCTCTAATACCTGGTCCATCTACTGAAACCGTAGACCGTTCATTTACATTTCCAATGCTCCACCCGAAGGTACTACATTGGCCAGGAGGCGAGTTTTTTGTTGCCTGGAAATTTAGAATTTTGCCGAACCCTTGCCGTTGCAGGCAAGGTAGGGATCTTTAACGTGCGTGACAACACTCACACACGGGACCTCCATTTAACCTCTCATCCGAACGAGGGCGTAATATTTGTGAAAAATGCTCACCTGCCATTTTTCAAGCAGTCGACCGTGTCGGGATTTGAACCCGGAACCTTGGGTTCCGTAGTCTTACGGTTACTACATTGATCCACGGCGACGCCTTGAAACCGTAGACCGCTGAAACGGTGTTTTTTTTCTTATTACTATGTCTTGCACCACGTTGTGTGCCAGTGAAGCGTATTTTTCGAATGGGCGCCAGTGAAGCGTATTTTTCTAATTTATATCTGACTCTAGACGTTGGGCGCTAGTGAAACGAAGTCTTCCGACATAACTAGGGGTCTATTCCTTGGGTAGAGCTATGAGAAATGGGGGGGTAAGTCGAAATCTGTTTGTATGTCAAACTTAATCTCAAATAAATAGGCGCCACCAAGTCCGGACTTATTCACGATAATGGCATTGCATATTTCTAAGGGCGGACGTGGAGACCCAAAGAAAAAAAGATCGCCTTCGATGACAAAAACCTGTCTTAATAAAATAAGACGCTGTTCCTGTAAGAAATTATAATAGTTAGGTTAATAAAAAAGTGGAACACTATTTGTGTCCCGCAAATATACATAAAGAAGTATTAAAAAGATATTTTCTATATAAAGTTGGCATCAAAAATTTACTCTTAAAGATGTTAGCTTTCAGTGGTTAGGTTTGATCATATTTGATCAAAATAAAAACTTTAATCTTGAACCAATAATTTACTAAAAGAATCTCTTTAAAACAAAATGCAATGCAACAAAATTTAATAAATAATTGAATTACTTCGTGAATTTTACATTACGGTTTATCAAAATTATTCATAATCAAACATTTTACAGCATATTGTAAACTAGTTACACAAAGATACTCCAACCCGTGCAGATCTGTTCAGCCAGGTTACATGAAAAAATGTTCTATTCAAGTTTTCCTCTTTAAGTTAAATGTACTAGTTTTAGTTTCCAAAAAAAATGATCACAAAAATATTCTTATTTACATAGGATGTGCTAAAGCTGCTCGAAGCATTTGCTTTCAAGAACGCATCTGTCAGCAGTATACTACAAAAAAATAAGTGACGTCAGTAACACCTGTTGTTGTAACTAACGGTTTCTTAGAACATCAAATTAGTGAATTTTTAATTTTGACACTGGAAATTCCAGCTCAGCAATAGTTGAAACATATATCATATTCGTGCTTTTACACATAAGAACAAATTAGCGTGTTTCTAATTTGAAACACGAAAAATTACTTAAAGCTAACTACGAACCAAAAACTGCTTTTCTCGCCTAGATGAGGTACTTGTTACATCATGCGATGTTTACTGCATGTAGTATGAACTCAGCTCATCCTAGACAGCCTCTACCACATGGAGTTGTTCCAGGTGTAGAATTAAATACAAAGTAGCATCTTTACGCTGTATCACAAAGTGATCTTCTTTAAATTGGTTAAACTTTCCATCTTCTAAGTTGCATTTTACACGTCGTAAAACAAAGTGGTTTTAACAAAAGGGATCGAATTACCTATCTTCTAAGTTGCATTGTTCATGTCGTTCGTGTAACAAAGTAGTTTTCTTAAAATCGATTAAATTTTCTAATTTCAAAGTGCATGGTTAATTGTAGCAATTTGTCTCGTCGCGCTAAACAAATTATCCCAAATTAAACAAGATAATAACTTTTATACGTTACCAACCGCTATTCAAGAATGTGTCCTAACTCATCAAAATTGATACGCAAATTACCGGCCTGCGTTCTTTCATACATCTTGTCTCTTCTTCTACGTATGGCCGACTGATTATCAAACTCGCTCGGGCGATCGTAGCGTCCAAGGGGGAGGTTGTCAAACCAAAACGCGCCTGCGAATGGCTGTAGAAGACACAGATATCCAACCACAAATAGAATAACAAATAAAGATGCTGCTTTAACGTATTACCTTACTTGTTAAATGTATTTTACCATTATTTTAATAAAAGTGTTTTATTATTCTCGTTCTTTGATGAAGGGATTTAATAACCAAAAATAAAATTGTTACACCGCTAAAACGTATTCGTTCAAAAGAAATTGAACATATTTTATTAGAGAATAGAAAGATCGAAGCCTACAATCGGAACATGTATGAATCATCTTGGATGTGGTTTTATTACTGATAGTGGTTCCAGACCACAACATACCCGATCATCTCAAAAACGTCTAATCGTCTGATATAACAACGCTGTACGAGCATATACTGATCATCACCTATTTCCTACGAAATCAAGCATTTTACGAACAGAAAGCTGGAGTATAAATGCACAGGCTCCTGCCCCGCAGCCCTGTCGCTTTCAACGTTTTAGAACTGTTTGAGGAATTCATTGAAATGGTTATATTAAAGGAAAAGTACTAGTTTCACTATGTTAATGACATTTTTGTCATTTGTAATCATTAATAAAGTTTTTTACTGATACCCACAAACACATGCACGCGCGCGCGCACACACACACAAACATAACACACGCCCTGAAGCCCGTGCACACACACACACACACACACACACACACACACACACACACACACGTTACTAGCGGTTATTTCCTCAATCGCTGTACAAACACAAATACCTATTCACACACCTACATTGCCTTTTCAACATCTGGATTTCCGGCTACCGATGGTCCGGACTGATATGGCAATATCCGTTGAGCGACTTTCCTTGACGACTGGGATTTCCGGCTGCCAATGGTCCTGGTCCTAGAAGGGGAACTTAACACGGATATCAACGCTACACACACAACACACATTCACACACACAACCTCTCCCACACACATACACACAGGTAACACATCCCCTCAAGCGCGCGCGCACACACGCACATACACCTTACTCGCGGTTACTTTCTGGGGAAAAGCCAGGCCTGCTTAAATTTCAGGTAGCAGACTACTGAAACGTTGCAACAAATAAATAATTAAAGAAAAACAGACAAAACAGACCGTACAGGTTACCTATGCAGCTGCAATTGAGCACAGTTGTTCACAAGGAATACCGGGACACGCCGCAAGCACTCGTTGTGGCGTGCGCGCCACCTATTAGTGTATACAATGAAACAATCCTTTTAAAAAATACGCCTCGTATATTATTACAAATGTAAAGGAGCATACTGAAAATAAATAAATCAATAAATAAAAAAAACACACCCACACTCATACCCTCGCCCACACCCACACTCACATACACACTCACACATATGCACACCCACCCCAAACACACCCCTTTGAAGTTAGCACGACATTCTTTAAAAAAACAATGGTAGTTCTTGTAGCACTTTTCATAGTTCTTGTAGCATTTTTATAGTTCTAAACTTCCTGATAGAAAATAAAAAGAGTTCCGCATTTTTAATGCCAAAAAGCGCAAACGAAAACTTGTCGTGCTAACTTCGCGAATCTAGCACGACACTTCCTCCTCTAACCTATAAGAAAACGATAAATATCACAACTTTTAGCAAGAGTGTCCGTTAATTCTAATCGAGTTCCATCTCTCTATGTAATTAAAATAAAAAAATTACAACAATTAGATTATTTGCATAAACAACGTATATTGTACCCAGCACGGCACTCGACGAAAAAGTGTAGTGCTGATCATTTCTAGCGCATTTTTCGATATATATCGACAGTTCTACATAAGTTCTAACAACTACAATCACTTTTAGCCTGAGTTCCAGTGGCTTACCATTTTTAAACAATTTTTTAATTTTCGGTCCAGCACGACCCTCGGAAAAAAGTGTCGTGCTGATCGTTTCTAGCGCGTTTTTCGATATATATCGACCGTTCTACATAAGTTCTAACAACTACAATCACTTTTAGCCTGAGTTCCAATGGCTAACGATTTTTAAATAATTTTTTAATTTTAGGTCTAGCACGACACTCGGAAAAAAGTGCCGTGCTGATCATTTCTAGAACATTTTTCGATATATATCGACAGTTCTACATGAGTTCTAAAAACTGCGATTACTTTTAGCCCGAGTTCCCGTGGCTAACCATTTTTAAATAATTATTTAATTTTCGGCCTAGCACGACACTCGGAAGAAAAGTGTCATGCTCATCATTTCTATCGCATTCTTCAATCTATATCGACAGTTCTACATGAGTTCTAACAACTACGATCATTTTTAACCGGAAATCCAGTGGCTAAGCATTTTTAAATAATTTTTTAATTTTCGGTCTAGCACGAAACTCGGTAAAAAGCATTAGCCACTGGAACCTAGGCTAAAAGTGATCGTAGTTGTTAAAACTCATGTAGAACTGTCAATATATATCGAAAAATTAGCTAGATATATTGGACACGACACTTCTTCCGAGTGTCGTGCTAGACCGAAAATTAAAAAATTATTTAAAAATGGTTAGCCACTGGAACTCAGGTTAAAAGTAGTCGTAGTTGTTAGAACTCATGTAGAACTGTCGATATATATATATATATATATATATATATATATATATATATATATAGAAAAATTCGTTAGATATGATCGGCACGACATTTTTTCCGAGTGTCGTGCTAGACCGAAAAATAAAAAATTATTTAAAAATGGTTAGCCACTAGAACTCAGGTTAAAAGTGATCGTAGTTGTTAGAACTCATGTAGAACTGTCGATATATATATCGAAAAATTCGCTATATATGATCGGCTCGACACTTTTTCCGAGTGTCGTGCTAGACCGAAAATTAAGAAATTATTTAAAAATGGTTAGCCACTGGAACTCAGGTTAAAATCGATCGCAGTTGTTAGAACTCATGTAGAACTGTCGATATATATCGAAAAATGCGCTGGAAATGATCAGCACTACACTTTTTCGTCGAGTGCCGTGCTGGGTACAATATACGTTGTTTATGCAAATAACCTAATTACTACAATTTTTTATTTTAATTATATAAAGAGATGGAACTCAATTAGAACGGGAACTCTTGCTAAAAGTTGTGATGTTTATTGGTTTCTTAATTAGAGGAGGAAATGTCGTGCTAGATTCGCGAAATTAGCACGAAAATTTTTCATTTGTTATTTTTTGGTATTAAAAATGCGGAACTCTTTTTATTTTTTATCGGGAACACTAGAACTATGAAAAGTGCTACTAGAACTTTCATTTGTTTTTTTTTAAATTTAAAGAATGTCATGTCAATTTCACAGGGGTCCCAAATACATACACACACAAAGCTGCACAAATTATATTTCCTAGGATACGATTAGTTTTATTTTCTAACAGTATTTAAGTGAAAAACACAAGTTAAATTGCTGAAACTTCTGAGTCGGTAAAACTTTTCTAAAATATGGTACCTACTTAGAGAATCGTTTCTAATGATTCTCGAGTTCAATGGTTTTATTAAATATTGAGAATACCATACGTATTTATGTCGTAATATTTGAGTTAGAAACCCTCTAAAGGAAGACCTATCGTGTGGTTTGAGGCAAAGGTCTTTAAAAATGTTTGATTAACGTTTTCTAGGAAATGCATCAACCACTAGAGAAGCCATAGCAAGGAACGACATTCAAGATGTGACTTCAAATTCGTGTACGTACTTTTAACATGCGTTTGTGTATTTTACTAAAGTATTTGTAACTGAGCGTTAGAATCTGCGATTTAAATGATAATTTATTACAAAATAATAACAGCAAGTTCAAGAGAATGTTCTAACCCGCAATTAAGTAAAAAAGAAATAATTTATCAATTTAAAAAAGTGCGCGCATAGTTTATAATTACAATTAAAGTATCCTAGTTTAATGTAACGCTTAAAACACCATCCGTTTGTAATAAAATTATTTTGAAGCGTTTTACAGCCGTACAATGATATAAACGATACGGTTATTTATAAATCTACAAAAAATATTGACTTACAATTTAAATTAATTTCCCCGTCATGTGCGATTAAAATAGTAGTGGTTCAACAATAAAACCCTGTGGTACTCCAAATCCAGTAGTAAATGGTTCCATAAAATATATTGTATACAGAAACTTAATACAATTAGTGAATGCAATTGAAAACAACTAGAAAATACTAACACCTTAGATATACTGTTAAGGAATAATGATTTAGACTTCTTCAAAAACGGTTTTCAAAATTTAACAAGAATAATTTCTGTGTTCTGAGAATGGCGTATTTATTTCAAATCATATTAGATTGATCGCTTTCGATAGCATGGTATCGAAGTAATAAAATTAACTTAAACTCCTGGTTCTACCATTACATTTTCAATCTCTGTTGATAGTTTTTCTAGGACGCGTTTCAACATTCACGGAATCGCTATTTAGTGAGGAGTGTCTCGTACTGTGTTGACCAGTGGAAGAACCAACGTCATCCTTCAATAGAGAAAGCCCGCAGAATATATACATAGCTGACAAGTGTATGAGAACCACAATTCACTTTCAATTTGTTATTATATTTTCGAAAAACAAATTTAAATACTAATTAACCAAGAGGAATATTTTTATATAGAGAAGAAACGAAGTCTTGTCACCAAGTACAAAAATATACAAACAGAAAATCTATTAAAACTCATAGAAAATTTATTATACTAAATTTGTACACTTTCTCTATTAAGAATAGATTTTTACCGATATTGTTTTTCATACCTCTACGTCTTTGGCATTTGTTTTACTAGAAGACAAATCAATCTGAGCTTTATACCGGTCAAAACTCGTGACTTCGCACAACAGTACATGCGAAAGAATAATAACAACCAACATCGTTAAAAAATGCTACAGACAATAGTACCACTTATAAATTCCGAGACTAGAGTTGAGGCAATAACACCAGATGTACCCATTTTATAGTCTGGTTGTTTTATTTGAATAATTAGAGCTCTAGGATCAACAGAGCGTTAGAGAGAACCTAAATGCGATGTTGATGCTGTATATTTGTGCTTGCGTCTACAGAGTAGTCTACGTAGTCTACATAGTCAAACTAGGGAATATCTTCGTTATGACGACGAAAAAAGTTCCAATAAAAGTTAGTTCAAATACTTCTTTCGTACATTCAATTTATGAGTGCTGAAACCAAAAAAAGTTTATTTTTATTTGCAGAAGTTAGTGATGTGTCACAATAACAAAGTACAAGCTGCGATAGGTCTAATCATTGTCAACCCTGCAAGTCTTGTAGAACTTGTGCATTTTTTATAGCTTAGCAGCTGTTTACAATTCGTTCTCATATTTCTTCAACAACACCGAATGGTTGTATAAACTTATAAATGCCTTATTATGAAAGTATCTGGATAAATATATTCAGGAGAATGTGTAGGCCATTAGACCATAGAATTGTTCCATCACGACCAATCCGCCGATTAAGAAATCTAACATTCGAATATTTCTGCAGATGCTGGCTTATGAAACGTTATACAGTAGTGAAAGTTCAAACATTTTCTATTACAATCGGTAGTAAAAACAAAAGACAAAATTTTTGAAACGTTTGATACAGCTCGAACATTTAAGGAAAGTCTTAGATAACGTTAAGATTGGATAATATTTTGTCTGTCCGATAACAGTTCATATGGATAAAAATAATTCCTGTTTGTGTACAAATGCTTCGTTTGATAAAAAGAACGGGTCACAAACATTTTGGTACACGTCTAGCATACTCAATTTGCAAAAGTGATCGCAATCGCTCAACATGATATACAATAAAGTCATTGCCCTTTCAACTTCACACTGATGGACACGATACGCCAATTCTAGTACAAAACTGTTTTCTTGTTTTCGTATTTTCACATTTTTGCATTTTAGTATTTGTGAATTTATGCATTTTTATATTTTCGCATTTTCTCATTGTCATTATTTCTAATTCCGTATTATTATATATATACTAGCTACAGAGGTCGATTTCGCTGACAACTTTTTTGTTGTTTTGTTTTTTGGTCTAATTCTTTTCTGTATCAATTTTCTGGTGGGTACAGAGGAGAAATGGTAAACTGGATTTTTGAAAATGCTCCCTTGGCAGCCAAGATACCGTCCCGCACAGAAGAAAGCATTCTTAAAAAATAATAAAAGAATAATATTTTGGCTGCGAAGGGCATTTTAAAAAATCAGTCTGTTCATTTTTATCTACACACATACAGAAACACGATACAAAAATAGTTAGAACAATAAACAATACACAAAAAAAGTTACAGCGCCCGCACGGAAGAAATCAACCTTTTAAAGAATGTTTTTCTCTTTGGGGCACTGCAACTTTTTTGCGTTTTGCCTTTTGTTCTAATTGTTTTTGTATCGTATTCCTAGATGTATGTAGATAAAAATGGGTAAGCTGAATTTCTGAAAAGTGCCCTCTTGGCAGCTAGAATATACCATCACAGAAGAAAGTATTCTTAGAAAGTAATAAAAAGACAATATTTTGGCTGCCAGGGGCATTTAAAAAAATTCAACCTATCCATTCTCATCTATACACGCAGAGGAACACGATACAAAAATAGAATAATAAACAATATGCAAAAAAGTTACAGCGCCCGCACGTAAAAAATCAGTCATATAAAGAATGTGTTCTACTTTGCGGACGGTGTAACTTTTTTCTGTTTTGTTTTTGTTCTAATTTTTTTATTCTAACGTATTCCTGGCTGTAAGTGAATGTGAATGGACAGGCACACACACACGCGCGCGCGCACGCACGCATGCACGCACGTACACACGCACACAAACACAAACACACCGCACCGCATCGCACCACACCACGCACGCACGCACACGCACGCACGCACGCGCGCGCACACACACACAGTAGTTTCCTTCAGTGGGGACGCTGTAATACTTTTTTTTCATTGTCATTAATTTTGTCAACAAATCTATCCAACAAGTACTTATTTGAACTTTGACTTTGCACTATTAGTTACACTACTGGAACTGGCAGTACTATTATTATCTCTCCTGGATTCCTTCATCTCTAATAGAGTTTGTTTTTCTTCATCTATAGTAACAACGATAAATATTATATGTAAGAAAGTTGCGGTGGTTTTAAATTTAAAAATTTTTACCTTCATAGAAAGGTTTGTTAGTTATTTTATTTTTTATTTTATTTGGATAACTTGAACGTTTAATTAAATATGCTGTCATTCGCGTAGCATTTTCCTTGTATTCTGCATTATAAAACGTGCATAGATATGATGTTGGACATCCACGATTTTTATTTTCTTTTGCCTTCAAATATTCCAATAGTAAATATTTACTTTTTCTAATTTTTTAAAAAAAGAAATGAAAATGCAGGTTCAGGTGAAATAAGTTGTTCTATTGAGAATTACTTAAAGCGAGATATCATGGTAAACATTGTATGTGATTAATAAATGTCAATTACTTTATCAGCTTATTACCCCCAACTGCACCGGTTACACTTTAGGTATAAAGTTTTATTTATAGTTTAAGATCCACTGCGACGTAGCTAAGTGATACTTAAAGTACAACTCATATCGAGTGGTAGTTTAAGTAGCACTTAACCTGTTCTTTGAGGTTATGTGGTCATGTATATTACTTTTCAGTTTTAGAAATAATATTATTCTTTTTATGTATCATCAAATAGATTACATTATTGTTAGACAACGGTTTAGAAATCAAGTAAAAGACTGTAGAAGCTACCCGGAAGCAGATATAGACACTGACCACAACATTGTAATTATAAAGGCCGCACTTAAATTTAAAAATCTGAAAAAGAAGAACGGAAAAAGGCACTCTGACTTTGAGAAGCTAAAAGATAAAGATATCCACGAAAGATTTGCAAAAAGTCAAATGAATTGCTGAAAGATATCTGGAAAATTTATGATATTAAGGAAGTAGAAGCAGAATAGAATAACATTAAATCAAGCCTAGACATGGCGGTCAGAAATATTCTGGGGTATACACAAAAAGAAAATAAGAAACCATGGATAACAAAGAATATCCTGAATTTAATAGAAGAAAGACGAAAATACAAAAATAGATCAGACGAAAAACGAAAACAGAGATACAAAGTCATAAAATGGGAAATTATTCGCAAATGCAGGAAAGCTAAAGAACAATGTATTGATGAAAAGTGCGAGGTACAAACTAAAATGGAAATAAGAAGGACAGACGAAGCATACAAATTAATTTGAATGAATTTTAGGGATATAAAACCATATGGCAAAAATATAAGGAACGCGGGAGGAAACGTCATTACAGGGGAAGAACTAACAGCATTAGAACAGGAATCAGACATTGAAAATGATGAACTAGGATAACCTATACTTTAAGATGAGTTTGAATTAGTATTAAAGGGTCTGAAAAATGGTAAGGCGCCGGGTACAGATAAGGTGCAAGCAGAAACTCTAAAAGCCGCTGGACAAGCAGTAACAGAACGTCTATTTCGACTTGAAAGCTATATCTATGAAACAGGAGAGATACCCAAAGTTTTCAAACGTAACATCATAGTAACTACACCAAAAAAGAAAGGCGCGGATAGATGTGAAAATTTTCGAACAATAAGTTTGACAGCACACGTGTCAAAAACATTAACTAGAATTGTACAAAGAAGACCGGAAAACGAGCTGAAAAAATACTGGGAGAAGATCAATTTGGGTTTAAGCAAAACAGGGGAACACGGGAAGCTATTTTAGCTCTGGAATGTTGTGCTTCAGATGTATGGGGATGGTAGCATGGACAGACAAAGCTAATAACAAATAGGTTGTAGAAATAGTAAAAGGAATAAAGATATCTGTAGAAAACGAAAGAAATAGGAGAAATAAAAGAACAGGATACGTTCTAAGGCATTTCTGGGGAATAGTACGGGATATATTACAAGCAGTGATAGGAAAAGAGAGGTAGAGGTAGATCGACATCAGACTCTCGCAGACTGATAGTGATAGATGCAGACTGTGCAAATTTCAGAGAAATGCGTAGGTTAGTTGAGACTAGAAAACAATGAGGGTACACGTCTAACCAGTTCTAAGACTGAAGACCTAATGATGATGATTTAATTCTAAGGAGCGTTTTCGTAGCCGATGTTCTTATTCTTCTCTTTGTTCTCACCTATTGGTAGTTTCCAATTCCCTTTTTATATATTCAGCCTTTAAGGCGGCAGCATCTGAATATTCCAGGGATAGATAATTTGTGTGCACAGGCTGCACTGCTTTAGGGCATCGGCGATCAATTGCAAACTACAATTTTTATTGGACGTGCCTTTTAAATCTGTCGCCTTATATTTACTCCAATCCATCTACAACAATTTATCATTATTTAAAAACCCGAAAAACTATCTCATACTTTTCGTGCATTTTGTTTATCGGATATATTAATTTTAGGTGAATCCACATCAATATTATGATTTGGAAGTACAACTTCATTTGCATAATCATAGTCTTGAATCTAAAATTAATATACCTTTAATTATAATCCGCTCAATACTTATTAATATCAACATACAATTGTTTTGTTGATCATGACTAGGGGCAATATCTTTGCAATAATAATTTGCATGGCACCCAAACTAATCCTCCAGGACTTCGATGATTTTCTTATTTGTGATATTCATCAGTATATCAAAACAGGGATCAGTTTGAGGGGTCAAAGTTCCTTCTCCAGTTGCTTGTAGTTGCTGCTTATTGTTTGCAGCTACTTTTTTTTTATTTCACATATTTTGTTTTAGTAGACTCCTTGATTCGGTAAATTCCAATTGGAAAGTTAAATTCTCAAGTAATCGCTCCCATGCAGAATTCTTTTCACTCCACGTGGATCCATTTGTTTTTTGCATTCGATGACATTTTTTAATTTCAAAACACACTGCATTTTTCTGTTTTTTTCTTCCAACCCTACACTCCATCACAATTAATTTGATAATATGCAAAAACTTGAGTTTGAGAGAAACAATTATTTCGAGTAGTCGATTAGAATAATAAACTTGTCAACTTTTCAGAAAGGCAACCATATAGTAATATACTTAAAATTTCTAGGAATTGAGAAAAATATTCAAGTAATTCTTTATAATTGTCGGTGCAGTAAACTTTGACTAAGTGACACTTATTACCAAAAGTGTTACTTAAACAAGTCCTACTTAATATTACTGGTGTGAAGTTAGCAGTAAAATTCTAGCAGTAATTTTTACGAGGAAGGAGATGTACAACTGGCAGTAAATTCCCAGCAGTAAATTTTTCGTGCAAACTTTATTGAATAGACAAAATGCGATTTCAGAAATGGAGCTACACTTACACCTTCCGCCTTGGCACAAATATTAAAATGACCACCCTTACCGTCCCAGTAGAACCAAATTACATTTCGACCCATATGGAATTCAAAAACCCTCCTTAAATAATAAAGTGAAACAAATCAAATCGCAGAAAGCCGTCGAATTACACCTTCCACTTAGGCACATACATTGTAAAAAACCTTCCTTAATGCTCCTGCAAAAACCAAAATTACTTGAGACCGGTATGGGTATCAGAACCGACCTGTGTAAGCTTCAAAAGCCATCTTTTAATGATTTAAATAGGAAAAAAAATCAGAAGTGGCAGAAGGCCATCGAGTTACACCTTCCTTAATATACCTGAAAAACCGAATTTACTTGCGACCCGTATGGGTATCAAAATCGACCCGTATAAGCTTTAAAATTCATCACTTAATGATATAAATAGAAAAAAATCAGAAGTAGCAGAAGGCCATCGAGTTACACCTTCTGCTTTGGCACATATATTATTAAGACCTTCCTTAATGTACCTGTAAAAACCTAATTTACATGCGACCCGTATGGGTATCAAAATCGACCGTTGTAATCTTCAAAAATCATCTTTTAATGTTATAAATAGGAAAAAAATCAGAAGTAGCAAAAGGCCATCGAGTTACACTATCCGCTTTGGCACATATATTGTTACGACCTTCCTTAATGTACCTGTAAAAACAAAATTTACTTGCGACCCGTATGGCTATCACACCTGACCCCTGTAAGCTTCAAAAACCATCTTTTAATGATATAAATAGGAAAAAATCAGAAGTGGCAGAAGGCCATCGAGTTACACCTTCCGCTTTGGCACATATATTGCTAAGACCTTCCTTAATGTACCTGTAAAAACCAAATTTACTTGCGACCCGTATTGTATCAAAATCGACCCCTGTAAACTTCAAAAATCGTCTATTAATGATACAAATAGGAAAAAAATCAGAAGTAGCAGAAGGCCATCGAGTTACACTTTCCGCTTTGGCATATATATTGCTAAGACCTTCCTTAATATACCTGCAAAAACCAAATTTAGTTGCGACCCGTATGGGTATCAAAATCGACCGTTGTAATCTTCAAAAATCATCTTTTAATGTTATAAATAGGAAATAAATCAGAGGTGGCAGAAGGCCATCGAGTTACACCTTCCGCTTTGGCACATATATTGCTACGACTTTCCTTAATGTACCTGTAAAAACCAAATTTACTTGCGACCCCCGTATGGGTAACAAAATCGACCCCTGTAAACTTCAAAAATCGTCTATTAATGATATAAATAGGAAAAAAAATCAGAAGTAGCAGAAGGTCATCGAGTTACACCGTCCGCTTTCGCACATATATTGTTAAGACCTTCCTTAATGTACCTGTAAAAACCAAATTTACTTGCAATCCGTATGGGTATCAAACTCGAACCCTGTAAGCTTCAAAAACCATCTTTTAATGATATAAATAGGAAAAAAAATCAGAAGCAGCAGAAGGCCATCGAGTTACACCTTCCGCTTTGGCATATATATTGCTAAGACCTTCCTTAATATACCTGCAAAAACCAAATTTACTTGCAATCCGTATGGGTATCAAAATCGACCCCTGTAAACTTCAAAAGTCTTCTATTAATGATATAAAGAGGAAAAAATCAGAAGTAGCAGAAGGTCATCGAGTTACACCGTCCGCTTTCGCACATATATTGTTAAGACCATCCTTAATGTACCTGTAAAAACCGAATTTACTTGCGACCCGTATGGGTATCAAACTCGACCCCTGTAAGCTTTAAAAACCATCTTTTAATAATATAAATAGGAAAAAAAATCAGAAGTGGCAGAAGGCCATCGAGTTACACCTTCCGCTTTCGCACATATATTGTTAAGACCTTCCTTAATGTACCTGTAAAAACCGAATTTACTTGCGACCCGAATGGATATTAAAATCGACCCGTATAAGCTTCAAAATTCATCACTTAATAATATAAATAGGAAAAAAATAAGAAGTAGCAGAAGGCCATCGAGTTACACCTTCTGCTTTGGCACATATATTGCTAAGACCTTCCTTAATGTACCTGCGAAAACCAAATTGACTTGCGACCCATTTGGGTATCAAACTCGACCCTTGTAAGCTTCAAAACCGTGTTTTAATGATACCCATACGGGTCGCAAATAAATTTGGTTTTTACATGTACATTAAGGAAGGTCTTAGCAATATATGTGCCAAAGCGGAAGGTGTAACTCGATGGCCTTCTGCTACTTCTGATTTTTTTTCCTATTTATATCATCAAGTGATGAATTTTGAAGTTTATACGGGTCGATTTTGATACCCATACGGGTCGCAAGTAAATTCGGTTTTTACAGGTACATTAAGGAAGGTCTTAACAATATATGTGCCAAAGCGGAAGGTCTAACTCGATGGCCTTCTGCTACTTCTGATTTTTTTTCCTATTTATACCATTAAGTGATGAATTTTGAATCTTATACGGGTTGATTTTGATACCCATACGGGTCGCAAGTAAATTCCGTTTTTACAGGTACATTAAGGAAGGTCTTAACAATATATGTGCCAAATCGGAAGGTGTAAGTTGATGGCCTTCTGCTACTTCTGATTTCTTTTTCTATTTATATCATCAAGTGATGAATTTTGAAGCTTATACGGGTCGACTTTGATACCCATACGGGTCGCAAGTCAATTCGGTTTTTATAGGTACATTAAGGAAGGTCATAACAATATATGTGCCAACGCGGAAGGTGCAACTCGATGGCCTTTTGCTACTTTTGATTTTTTTTCTTATTTATATCATTAATAGACAATTTTTGAAGTTTACAGGGGTCGATACATACGGGTTGCAAGTAAATTTGGTTTGCACAGGTACATTAAGGAAGGTCTTAGCAATATATGTGCAAAAGTTGAAGGTATAACTCAATGGCATTCTGCCACTTCTGATTTTTTTTCCTATTCATGTCATTAATAGACGATTTTTGAAGGTTAAAGGGGCCGATTTTGATACCCATACGGGTCGCAAGTAAATTTGGTTTTTACAAGTACATTAAGGAAGCTCTTAGCAATATATGTGCCAAAGCAGAAGGTGTAACTCGATGGTCTTCTGCTATATCTAATTTTTTCCTATTTTATCATTAAGTGATGAATTTTGAAGCTTATACGGTTCGATTTTGATACCCATACGGGTCGCAAGTAAATTCGGTTTTTCAGGTACATTAAGGAAGGTCTTAACAATATATGTGCCAAAGCAGAAAGTGTAACTCGATGGCCTTCTGCTACTTCTCATTTTTTTCCTATTTATATCATTAAAAGACGATTTTTGAAGTTTACATGGGGTCGATTTTGATACCCATACGGGTCGCAAGTAAATTTTGTTTTTACAGGTACATTAAGAAAGGTCTTAGCAATATATGTGCCAAAGCGGAAGGTGTAACTAAATGGCCTACTGCCACTTCTGATTTTTTTTTTTTATTTATATCATTAAAATATGGTTTTTGAAGCTTACAGGGGTTGAGTTTCATACCCATACGGGTCGCAAGTAAATTTGGTTTTTACAGGTACATTAAGGAAAGTCGTGGCAATATATGTGCCAAAGCGGAAAGTGTAACTCGATGGTCTTCTGCTACGTCTGATTTTTTTTCGTATTCATATCATTAATAGACGATTTTTCAAGTTTACAGGGGTCGATTTTGATACCCATACGGGTCGCAAGTAAATTTGGTTTTTACAAGTACATTAAGGAAGGTCTTAGCAATATATGTGCCAAAGCAGAAGGTGTAACTCGATGGCCTTCTGCTACTTCTGATTTTTCTATTTATATCATTAAGTGATGAATTTTGAAGCTTATACGGGTCGATTTTAATACCCATACGGGTCGCAAGTAAATTCGGTTTTTACCGGTACATTAAGGAAGGCCTTAACAATATATGTGCCAAAGCAGAAGGTGTAACTCGATGGTCTTCTGCTAATTCTGATTTTTTTCTATTTATATCATTAAGTGATGAATTTTGAAGCTTATACGGGTCGATTTTAATACCCATACGGGTCGCAAGTAAATTCGGTTTTACAGGTACATTAAGGAAGGTCTTAACAATATATGTGCCAAAGCGGAAGGTGCAATTCGATGGCCTTCTGCTACTTTTGATTTTTTTCTTATTTATATCATTAATAAACTATTTTTGAAGTTTACAGGGGTCGATTTTCATACCCATACGGATTGCAAGTAAATTTGGTTTTTACAAGTACATTAAGGAAGGTCTTAGCAATATATGTGTCAACGCAGAAGGTGTAACTCGAGGGCCTTCTGCTACTTCTGATTTTTTTCTTATTTAATCATTAAGTGATGAATTTTGAAGCTTATACGGGTCGACTTTGATACCCGTACGGGTCGCAAGTAAATTTCGCTTTTTACCGGTACATTAAGGAAGGTCTTAACAATATATGTGCCAAAGCAGAAGGTGTAACTCGATGGTTTTCTGCTACTTCTGATTTTGTTCTATTTATATCATTAAGTGATGAATTTTGAAGCTTATACGGGTCGATTTTAATACCCATACGGGTCGCAAGTAAATTTGGTTTTACATGTACATTAAGGAAGGTCTTAGTAATATATGTGCCAAAGCGGAAGGTGTAACTCAATGGCCTTCTGCCACTTCTGATTTTTTTTATTTATATCATTAAAAGATGGTTTTTGACGCTTACAGGGGTCGAGTTTGATACCCATACGGGTCTCAAGTAAATTTCATTTTTACAGGTACATTAAGGAATGTCGTAGCAACATATGTGCCAAAGCGGAAAGTGTAACTCGATGGCCTTCTGCCACTTGTGATTTTTTTCCTATTTATATCACTAAAAGATGGTTTCTGAAGATACAGGGGTCAATTTTGATACCCATACGGGTCGCAAATAAATTTGGTTTTTACAGGTACATTAAGAGGTCTTAGCAATTTATGTGCCAAAGCGGAAGGTGTAACTCGATGACCTTCTGCTACTTCTGACTTTTTTTCGTATTTATATCATTAGGTGATGAATTTTGAAGCTTATACGGGTCAATTTTAATACCCATACGGGTCGCAAGTAAATTCGATTTTTACAGGTACATTAAGGAAGGTCTTAACAATATATGTGCCAAAGCGGAAGGTGTAACTCGATAGCCTTCTGCTACTTCTGATTTTTTTCCTATTCATATCATTAATAGACGATTTTTCAAGTTTACAGGGGTCGATTTTGATACCCATACGGGTTGCAAGTAAATTTGGTTTCTACAGGTACATTAAAGAAGGTCTTAGCAATATATGTGCAAAAGCTGACGGTGTAACTCGATGGCCTTCTGCCACTTCTGATATTTTTCCTATTCATATCATTAATAGACGATTTTTGAAGTTTACAGGGGTCGATTTTGATACCCATACGGGTCGCAAGTAAATTTGGTTTTTACAAGTACATTAAGGAAGGTCTTAGCAATATATGTGCCAAAGCAGAAGGTGTAACTCGATGGCCTTCTGCTACTTCTGATTTTGTTCGTATTGATATCATTAAGTGAGGAATTTTGAAGCTTATACGGGTCGATTTTAATACCCATACGGATCGCAAGTAAATTCGGTTTTTACAGGTACATTAAGAGGTCTTAGCAATTTATGTGCCAAAGCGGAAGGTGTAACTCGATGACCTTCTGCTACTTCTGACTTTTTTTCGTATTTATATCATTAGGTGATGAATTTTGAAGCTTATACGGGTCAATTTTAATACCCATACGGGTCGCAAGTAAATTCGATTTTTACAGGTACATTAAGGAAGGTCTTAACAATATATGTGCCAAAGCGGAAGGTGTAACTCGATAGCCTTCTGCTACTTCTGATTTTTTTTCCTATTCATATCATTAATAGACGATTTTTCAAGTTTACAGGGGTCGATTTTGATACCCATACGGGTTGCAAGTAAATTTGGTTTCTACAGGTACATTAAAGAAGGTCTTAGCAATATATGTGCAAAAGCTGACGGTGTAACTCGATGGCCTTCTGCCACTTCTGATATTTTTCCTATTCATATCATTAATAGACGATTTTTGAAGTTTACAGGGGTCGATTTTGATACCCATACGGGTCGCAAGTAAATTTGGTTTTTACAAGTACATTAAGGAAGGTCTTAGCAATATATGTGCCAAAGCAGAAGGTGTAACTCGATGGCCTTCTGCTACTTCTGATTTTGTTCGTATTGATATCATTAAGTGAGGAATTTTGAAGCTTATACGGGTCGATTTTAATACCCATACGGATCGCAAGTAAATTCGGTTTTTACAGGTACATTAAGAAAGGTCTTAACAATGTATGTGCCAAAGCGGAAGGTGTAACTCGATGACCTTCTGCTACTTCTGCTTTGTTTTTTCTATTTATATCATTAATAGACGATTTTTGAAGTTTACAGGGGTCGATTTTGATACAATACGGGTCGCAAGTAAATTTGGTTTTTACAGGTACGTTAAGGAAGGTCTTAGCAATATATGTGGCAAAGCGGAAGGTGTAACTCGATGGCCTTCTGCCACTTCTGATTTTTTTTCCTATTTAAATCATTAGAAGATGGCTTTTGAAGCTTACACAGGTCGGCTCTGATACCCACACCGGTCTTAATATTTAGATCGGTGCAGTTGGGCGTTAATCTTTCAGAAATAGATCAAAGAGCACAGTTAAATAAGTAAAACAAAGTCATCGTGTTTTATGAATGGAATTTATTCTATCATCCATCGCCATATTCATTATAATTGGTCAGCAATTCCACATCCAACAGACAACTCCTAGAGAATACAAGTAATCTTTAACTAAATAAACTTTGATAGCTTGTTGTATTCAGCTTTTTTATAATTATAACATGCTGCTACTGTGCATTATTTGCAATAATATTATCCGCAGAAAAAGGATTGATGCAATAGAACAGAGGACTTAAATGCAAAACACAATAAAACAAACTTTGTATTAATCATCCTTAAAAGAATTTGAATACAAGAGAACCATTAAGGGACACAAAAATTTCAGAACCCATATAATAAGTCATAAATCAAATGGGAACGGGGAGGGAGTCCAAACAATACAGGCTTTTACCTTGTAGCACTAGATTAAAATACAACTTGAAATTCCTAAATCTGTTAACAAGAAACTTCGGGTAAGTTTAAAATAAAAGAAATACGTACTACAAATATCTGAAGAGCAGCAAAAACAACTATTTAAGACAAATGTTGTGATTGATTCTGTATTTAACAGCTATCAAACAATATATGACATGAAATTCAATTACTTTTGCCTCAATTAAATATTACATAAATTAGTGCGTTTGCTGATAGTGATAAATCAAGTAGATATCATAAATACACCAATGTACATACCGGATAAAATGTTAAGCATCTGGCCAGAGTCATAGAAGGTTACAAATCCAATAAATAATAACAAGGACGATGCTTAGGTAGTTATTTATGGACATTAAACAATTTAATACACAAATTAGGATTTTTATAGTTTTGTTTTTCAGCCCACTGTAATTCATATAGGATTATGAATTTTGTTTAATGATTTCTTTAAACAAGCATCATGTTTCACCTTTTTTACGCAAAAGCGGCAATCTTTCATCCACAGGATATCGACACTTTTCTGCTTTTGATCTTGAAAATAACTTACCGAAATTACGTAATATTACGGGGGAATGTTCTCGTGAGAGTTACCGCGAATATTCTCGGAAAAATTACCGCGAATGTTCTCGGGAATATTTCAAAATAATTTACGCCGACGGTAATATTCGCTTTTAGGCAGGCGAATATTACGATAAGTTACGTAATTTTCGCGAACATGGTAATATTCCCTCTTTACAACTAATCGTAGATTATACTCGTTGGTTAAAGCTTTGAACGTAAATTATTGTGATAGCTTTTAGAAATTTTATGATACTACGAGTTACTGAAAAGATTTGTGTAACAATTTGAAAATAAAGAGCTGTTATTATTGCAAATAGATTGTTTTTGTTACAATATTATAGCTCGATATATAAATCGTACGACCCGTCAGGTTTGGTATTAATCCACAAGTGATATAAAAGAAATCATGTAACGGTTAATTTCTTACCGTTACAATTCTAATTTCATACACATTGATTTCTTGGTTAAATCGTTCTTTTGTTGGCAAGGATCAGTTGATATCGATTCTTACAGTCTACTTAGAATGCAGCCAGTAGAATATGGTCGCCTACATATCTCTACCAGGAGTGTAATTGTGTAACTGTCATTGTTAATCAAAATGTTAATTTGCATTTACAATCACACAAAGGAAATGATAATTTAAAGGAATATATCACCTACCTTTCACTGGTTGTAGTGGTTGATTGTACTTGCACTGCTATCAGATAATTATGGACTGTATGTATAATGTTCACTAATTGTTGCTAATTACTGATGCTCGATTCACCGAACTAAATCACGAACCAAAGCCAAGCGAGAACGAAGTTGAATTGTCGTCCACTCGTACATTACCAACCCTTTTATGTCGTTGCACTAAAGGTAGGGATAATGGAGGGTTTCTAGGTGGGAATAGTTTAAGGACTTAAATTAATTGTGATTGGCATACTACACTACAACCAAAATACTTATAAAGCCTTAACATACCGCCCACCAAAATAAGTATTAAGAACTTATTTTCTAAGTGTGTCTAAACGAGCAAAAAAAAAAATATATATATATAATCGTAAATTTAAAAGTTAACTTACCCTAATATACTAACTATAATACTAAGTTGCCTCTGAAATGGGAGAGGGCACAATTTTACCACGGGCCTTTTAAATAGTCCCTGAATGTTGCCACGGTAGCCACACGACAAACATTGTCCTTTCCATAATGCAACGTATGTATACGTCCCATTTTCCACTGTAATGGAGACACTTGAGTATCCTTAATCAACACCAACGTTCCCACCATTAACGAATAATTAGCAGAAAACCATTTGGTTTTCTGTTGAAGTGTGCAGGTACTCCAAATGCCACCGTTTCCAAAATGATTGCTGAATACGTTGAACCAGTTGCCAACGATTTAAGGAAGATAGTTTCAGATCTAAGACATTAGGGTCGGGAATGACAGACACTGGTTCTACGTTCAGAAAATGACCAGGACTTAAGAATGAAAAATCAGTGGGATCGTTACTCATTGGACATAAAGGTCTGGAGTTTAATATGGCTTCAATTTGAGCAAGAATGGTGTTAAATTCTTCGTACGAGAGAATTTGTTCGCCTACCACCTTCTTGAGATGGGACTTTACAGATTTTATCCCAGCTTCCCACATTCCCCCAAAGTGAGGAGCCGACGGAGGATTAAAAACAAAGTGAATACCTTCCGTTTCAGATGACTGCTTCATATATTCGATTAGTTCCCGAGATGCTCCGATAAAATTTGTTCCACAGTCACTATGAATTTGCAAGCATTTACCTCTGCGTGCTACAAACCGCCGTAAAGCTGCAATAAAGGCTTCTTTAGATAGGTTTGATGCCAACTCCAGATGTATCGCTTTTGTACTAAGACAAACAAATAAACAAACATAGGCTTTCAATGATTTGGCACCTCTAATACGATTCATGGTGATAGAAAAGGGTCCACCGTAGTCTACCCCAGTATGTAGAAACGCTTTACCGGCAGTAAGTCTAGCGGGGGGCAAGTCGCCCATAGGAGGGCATAGCGAAATAGGTTTTTGACGAAAACATCGAATACAAGAGTTTAGGCACTGTTGAATAGCCCTTTTTGCAGACAGAATCCAAAAATTTTGTACTAACAAAAATGAGTAGTTCTAAGTCCAGGGTGTAAATATTTCGTATGGCAATCTCGAATAATGAGCTCTGTCACCCGGTGTGACCGAGGAAGTAGCAAAGGAAATTTTGTATCATAAGATACGTCTGCATTTCGCAACCGGCCGCCCACCCTTAACAACCCATCACTGTCAAGGAAAGGACTGAGAGGTCGAAGTTGTTTATTACTAAGTTTTCCTTTCGAATGATATCAATGTCCTGACTGAAAACTTGTTCTTGAACCCGTTTTATTAATAAATGAAGTGCATACTGTTCGGGGAGACCAATAATTGTTCTAAGTTTCGAATATCCAAATTTGCACGAACTTTCAAGTTACGAATGAACTGACAAATATATACCAGAATCCTGCATATTTTTCGCAAATCTGAAAATTGATTTACCATCGAGTCTACGAAATGATCTGCAACGTGTATATTAAGGGATAAAGTTCTTTTTCAATGTGCATCTGAGTGTGATCTGTAAGAGTTGGTTCCATATGAGCAGGCCAATTCTCTTTAGGTAATAGTAACCATGGTGGAGCCGTCCACCACAAAGGATGATTAACAAGCTCAGCAGCTAATAATCCTCTTGATGCACAGTCAGCAGGATTATCCTGTGATTTAATATGATGCCACGATGATGGAGCCACTCGTTCTTGGATATGCGAGACACGATTGCTAATAAAGGTCTTCCAATTATACGACGAAGATCGAATCCATGCTAATGCTACTGTGGAATCTGACCACGCAAATGTATCGTCCAATACTAAATTATCTCTATACGTATTTTGCACATACTCGACCAAGTTCGACAACAACACTGCACCACACAATTCTAATCGAGGTAATGATATACGATTGGTTGGTGCGACCTTAGATTTGGCACAGACCAATGATACTTGGATGTTCCCTTTCTCATCGACACAGCGGAGATAAACTGCTGCTGCATATCCAGCTTCCGATGCATCACAAAATGCATGAATTTGTACAGTTTGATGGTTATCGCAAAGAATCCGTCGAGGAATTTCAATTTTCAATAACTCGGGTAATTGTTGAAGATACAGATTCCATTTTAAAACAATTTGTTGGGGAGGAAGTTCATCCCAGCCAATTCCTAATATCCATACAGATTGAATCAAATGTTTTGCGAAGAAGACCAATGGTGATAATAACCCCAGAGGGTCAAAGATCCTTGCAATTTCCGAAACCATATTCCTTTTGGTACAAGGCCGATCAACGATATTAAGATTGTAAAACAACACATCACTCAATGGTTGCCATTGCAGTCCTAAAATTTTTGAGAAGTATTGTTTACCTCTTCAAACAAAATGCTTGCTGATACCGAACGGAATCAGGTAAATGGCCAATGACACTTGGCACGTTGCTATTCCACTTTCGCAACATAAAACCACCTGATTGGCAAATTTGGTTTAATTCATACACGAGTCGTTTGCCATCCTCTATCGAATCACACCCTGTAATCAAATCATCCACGTACGTATCCGATGCTAAAATCTTGGAAGCAATAGGAAAACGTAACGATTGACTTTTGCAAGTTCTTGAATTACACGCATGGCTAAAATGGTGATGATGTGATGCCGTATGTAACAGTGTTTAGCTGATAATCGATAACAGACTCCGAGGACTTAAATCTCCAAACTATACGTTGATAGTCTCGATGGCTAGTAGAAATAAGAATCTGTCTATACATTTGCTTAATGTCCGCAGTTAAAACTACAGAATGTAAACGAAAGTGTAATAACAACTCCATGATATCTTTTTGAAGAGGGGGGCCTGCGAGTAAATGATCATTTAAAGACCCTCCACTTTGAGCGCTGGCTGAAGCATCAAATACGACACGAAGTTTTGTAGTTGTACTGTCTGGTTTGAACACGGCGTGATGTGGTATGTAATATACCGGCGATAATGTAGACGATCGAGTTGAATCCGATACAATACGAGACATGTGACCACTATCGATATAATTCTGCATAAATTCTCTGTACGAATTATACAGTTGAGGATTTATTTCAAACGGCGTTCTAGTGAAAGAAATCTTCGAAGTGCTATTTCCGAGAGCCAGCAAATAGCGGTTCAGGACCATTGAAAGGTAACAAAACAATAAAACGACCGGTGTCATCCTGCTTGTGAGTGTCCACAAAATGCCTTTCACAAATTTCCGCATGAGGAGATAATTTGTTAGAATCTGGAATATTTTCCAGTTCCCAAAATCGAGTAATGTTAGCATCTTCTACAAGTGCAGCTAATGATATACGAGATGTAACAGAAGAAAGAACCTTCCTGTTAATATCCACCCAAAGGTAGTGTGAATTGCCACGGGTTCTTCTAGTGACCCAATGCGAGTTGCGTTTAATAAAACACGCGCGAACAAATCTGCACAATAAATCGATATGGCTAGGTTTGTCGAAGTCCGAATCTGCTAAATCTAATCCAACTATGTGAGGCCAACTATTTGGTGAGATCCTTGATGAAGGAAGGGTTCCACAAATGTCTGGTAAAACAAAACAATCAATACTGTACTCTGGAACAGTTTTACCTTGAGGACTAATTTTACACGATACTTGTCCATACGCATGAGAAGCAGATAGACCTAAGCCTTCAACCTTCATTGAAATATTCGATTTTCTTAAACCTAAGCGTCGACAACACTTATCAGTCATGAAATTTTCCATTGATGCACTATCTACAAGTGCTCTTACTGTCTGAACTTTACCAAACCCATCTGTAATTGAAATTCTTGCGGTGCCTAATAACGTCATTGTGTTGGACGATCTAGATGATAACAACGTACTTGTAGTAGTGTTGCAGGTGGGTTCGGGAAGTTGATCTGTTGCCTGAGTGATTGCAGGTTTCTGTGCAACTGTAGGGTTTTCAAAGTGCAATAAAGTATGATGACCCTTGCACACTTTTACAAACAAGTTTGGAAGAGCAGCGTGTAACCATATGAGAGTTGCGAAGACAATTAATGCATAAGTGTTTGTCTTTAACAAAGTTATAACGGTCTTGTGGCGATTTATTCAGAAACATTTCACATTGGTATAAGTTATGAGTACCACTGCAAAGACTGCATTTCTGAGCGAATGAAGTTGTTACGAATGACTTTCGAACTTGGGGTTTTGAATATTCAAAGGAACGTTTAGAAGGTACACTAGATGATATGGTTTGTTTAATGGACGTATTAAATTTGGACGGTGTATCGGAAACAACCATATTGCTAATTTCTAATGCCTTGCAATGTTTTTCTAGAAATAATTTTAATTGATCATAAGATGGAATGTCTGATGTATTTTCTAATTCAAATGTTTTCAACAGATTTGTATCTACCTTTTTTGATAACAAATTAAACAATACGAAGTCGAGCAAATCAATCTTAGTTTGACGTAAGCTTGATAGATTTTCCGTAAAACAATTAAGCAATTCTCTTAAATCTGTATGTGAATTAAATTTTGCTTTTGGTGACGATTCTAAAGCATTCCAATGCGTGTTTGCAATTAAACGTTTTGAATTAAACCTCCCACAATAATTGAATAAGCTAGCATATAATTATTATTCGAAATTTGCAAATGTCTAATGAGTTCTCTAGACTTAAAATCCAACGCATCAATTAAAAATAGAACTTTTCGATCGGTAGCAATTGATTATTTTCATGAACTAAATTATTAAAAATTGAATAAACTCTTGAAATGTTCTATTTTTCCAGAAAATTTTTCATTTCTATCCGAGGAGACGAATATTAGTACATGAGCCGATGCTAGTAATATTTTCAGTCAAGCATTTTTCAGCAGTGGATATATTATCAAACTGAGCTTTAATAATTTTAATGTTTAACAAAGACCTATCTATTTCAATTCTTAGTGTTGTAATTGCATTTAATAATTCAGAGTTGTCCTCATCCAATATGCACGTTTTATAAGCAGTATCTACATCGTTTTTGATATCAAAGGCGCTTTCAGCCATAATATTAACAGAAATACAATTGCCTTTAATATGCTCCAATTTATCTATCGCACCAGATATATCAGATAATCTATCGAGTGCGGCCTTTAAATCCACTATCAACCTATCCGATGAAATATGTGCCATCCTAACGAACAAGGTTACTAATATCGATTTTATATTGATTTCAGCTACAAAATGAAGGGTTTGTTCACCTAATAATAGGATATACCAAGGGTAATGTTGAACTACCTGTTAAAGAATTTTACTACAACGTGCCTAACGGGAGCTTGCAAGTTTCAATATGACAAAGAGCAAAGGGTTTTATTCTACCCGGTTTTACGAATACCTGAATTCTCTAGCGAACTTGAATTACAAGTTTAAAATAACTGTATTGCTTAAACACTTTTCTGACTACAAATTCTTACGTTAACTATCCTAAAATTTACAAAGATTTGTCATTTTAAGGCTTTATAAGATTCTGTATCAGTACAAAATTTCAAATTTAATGCGAGATTGCATCTACTATAAGTTACTTTACACAATTGACTATGAAACTGGTGGTGTGACTACACTTTTCTTCTAAATGCGGTCAACCCCTAATTTAAGCGAAGAGCAATTAACAATGTAGTTAAAATGAATGCCAATAATAAATGCCAATAATAAACCAATTAATAAGCCAAATATTTGCTCAAAGGACCAAAATGTTAATCAAAATGTTAATTTGCATTTACAATCACACAAAGGAAATGATAATTTAAAGGAATATATCACCTACCTTTCACTGGTTGTAGTGGTTGATTGTACTTGCACTGCTATCAGATAATTATGGACTGTATGTATAATGTTCACTAATTGTTGCTAATTACTGATGCTCGATGCACCGAACTAAATCACGAACCAAAGCCAAGCGAGAACGAAGTTGAATTGTCGTCCACTCGTACATTACCAACCCTTTTATGTCGTTGCACTAAAGGTAGGGATAATGGAGGGTTTCTAGGTGGGAATAGTTTAAGGACTTAAATTAATTGTGATTGGCATACTACACTACAACCAAAATACTTATAAAGCCTTAACAGTCATTATCTATAAAAATGACAGACTAATCTATTGTATTTTTCTTTAATTATTGAAGCAAGCATTAGCGTTAATTGTATTTAATAGGGAATATGCTGGTCTTAGATAATTATTAATTTCCTAGTTGCTCACTATGTTGAGCTTTTAACGTAATTAACTTGGTTAGGTACCACTTAGGTTTGGCGAGGTGGTTGTTTATTATAAGCTCGAAGTTTACTGGTACACTTACAGGCAGGAAGATTTAATTGCATAAACTGACTTGTTCTTCAGTAATTAGTGTGGTGACTGTGGGTCCAATCAACTGCAATTGGCGCTCCCTTATTATTTCTTTTTCTGTGTGTCACCAACGCTCACGACCCAGCCTGCTGCTAGGTTCGGGAACAGCACCATATTCCGTACCATTCCTGGTTAGGACTTTGTGTCCGCTTTGCTAGAAGGTACTAAGAATATCTAACCAGTAATTCTTTTTGTTAACTTTATCTTCACCACACTAGATATCGGCAGTTAGCTATTAGTAGTCGTCCATAGTCGAAGAGAATGGTTAATAAGTTAGAACCAGATTTGGCGTGCACTTTAGAATACCAAGAAATTAAATCAGTAAATAAGGAATATGGTCATCCGATCGCAAATCAAATTATATGTTGAATTGTAGAAATATAGGTCATCCTTTTTAATTGTGCCCGAAATCTATAAATTAAAAATTTTGTTTTGGTTGTGGAACAATTGGCTTTACCAAATATGCATGTCCGAAACGTTCGGGAAACGAGGTAAGAGGTCGTGGTGTGGCCGGCCAGCGATTTTGACCCGTCAGGCTAATAGTTCGTGGCAGTCCTGGTTGACAGTTGTGCGTAGAGTTTCAACGGGACAAGTTAATAAATAAATTTTTGTGTAAAGACAGGAATCCGAGACCTTACCTGCAAGTTAGTATTTATGATGTGCCTGTTAGATAGTGGTGCGACCCACAGTGTTGTAGGGTGTAAAGGGGGTAAAAAATTTAAAAAGTAGGTCTTGCTCAGCAGCCCAAAAACTCAAATGTCAACGTAGCCGATGGTCGCTCATGTAATGTTACTGGAGTGTTCCAGCTACCGATTAAATCAAAGGATAAGGTAACACTAATTGGAGTTTTAGTGATACCCGATGTCGTGTAGGAGCTTATTTTAGGGATGCATTTTTGACTATATGTGGATCTTGTTCCTTCGTTCAGGGATATGACTTGGAAGTTCAGGCAGGGTGTGCAAGTTAATGCTATTTGTGTTAAAAGTAGTTTGTCAGTAGAACAAACAAAAATGCTAAATGCTGTTGTGAACTCTTTTTTTGGAAATATGTCCAAACCATTAGATCGTGCAAAAGGAGTTAAACATGTAATTAATACTGGTTATAGTGAACCCATAAAACAGCGGTACTATCCCGTTTCACCATACATAAAAAAGGTTATGGACGACGAGGTAGATAAAATGTTGAAGTTACGAATAATTGAGAAGTCTAATTCCCCTTGGAGTTCTCCGGTCGTTATGGTAAAAAGTCATCAGGCGAGTACAGATTCTGTATTAAGAGTGTTACTAAGCGGGACGCCTATGCTATACTATATATTGTCTTCGATTGACTTAGAATCTGCATATTGGCAAATAGAATTGGAGAAGTCTAGTAGAGAGAAAGCCGCATTTGCCGTGCCTGGAAAAGGTTTGTTTGAGTTCAGACGACTTCCTTATGGATTATCTAATGCCCGTGGGACTTTTCAGCATCTAGTGGATTCCTTGTTTGGACCGGAATTGCAATATTTTGTCTCAGTTTATTTGGACGATGTGATCATTGCCACTCCAAATTTTGACACCCACCTAAAGGTTCTTGGTGAAGTGTTCCACCATTTGTTAGTCGCTGGTTTAACTGTTAACCCAGATAAATGCGAGTTCATGAAAAAATGTTTAAAGCACTTGGCATATGTTGTTGATGAGTTAGATTTACGTGCAGACCGGAGAAATGGTGAACTATCCAATTCCGAAATGTGCAAAGGATGTTCGCAGATTTATTGATTTTATTTCGTGGTATCGTCGTTTTGTCAAGATTTTCTTAGTCGTGTGGCACCTCTGAATCGTTTGACACGAAAAAAAAAACTTTGAGTGGGATGAGGAATGTGAAAGATCCCTCCGGGATATAAAACAATGTTTTGTTAGTCCACCAATTTTAATGTGTACTGATTTTACACGGGAATTTGTTTTGCAAACAGATGCTTCGCAAGTTGGACTTGGATGTGTACTAAGTCAGAATTTTGAAGATGTTGAACATGTTATCGCTTATGCAAGTAAGAGTTTAACTATGCTGGTCGTTTAGACTCCAGGGGTACGACTTTAAAATTATACACAGAAAAGAGAAGTCTCACCAAGTTCCGGATGCCTTATCTCGAGCTGTTAATCTTGAAGAAATTTCCAAGACAGATGTAGATGATTATTATCGTAGCCGGAGAGCTAAAATTATAGAAAACCCACAGTTTCGAGTGAATGGTATAAAAATTTATAAACAGGTACCTAACAGTACATTAGTGTTTGATGACGAGGAAGAGTGGAAATTGGTTGTACCAAGTCCACTTAAGAAAACTATTCTTCTGGAGAACCATGATTCGCCTACAGCAGTTCATATGGGTTATTTTAAAACTAGGCGACGCATTGGTCGTTATTATTATTGGAATGGCATGAATGCAGCAGACATTGCTAAGTATGTTAGGAATTGTGTCGTGTGTTAGGCTCAGAAACCCAAACAAAAATCACATCACGGTACAATGTTTAAGAGAACTGTTTCATTACCGTGGGAAGTTATTTCGACGGATATTATTAGACCTTACCCATATTGTCTAAACGCAACAGATTTCTTTTAGTGATCACGGATATGTTCACCAAATATACATTGTTGTTTCCTTTACGGTCAGCAACAAGTAATGCAGTGGTGAAACACCTCGAAGAGCATGTTTTTCTTGTATTTGGGGCTCCTGAGAGAATTATTTGTGACAATGGTTCGCAGTATATCAGTAAAAATGTTAAAAAATTGGCAAAAAGTTACGATTCGTTAATCGTATACAATACGAATTATTATCCACAAGCGAATCCTCGAGAGAGAGTTAATCGTGTGATTAAGACAATGATACGTTCCTATGCCAATAATAATCATAGAACGTGGGATCAAAAATTACCAGAATTTGGGTATGTCTTACGGACTAGTGTACACGAAGTGACTGGGTTCAGTCTGGGTTTTTGAATTTTGGAAGGGAAGTCTATCTTTCTGGAAAACAATATAGGGGTAATGCCGTGGGTTTAGAAGCTCCCATTGATTGTGAAAGTCGTTTGCATAGGGTAGAACATATGAAATCGGTAAAGAAATTATTTGCTAAAGTTCGTTAAGATCTGAAAAAGTTTATAAGAATAATGATCATAGGTATAATTTACGGTGACGCCCATTAGTTTTGTCTATTGGGCAAGTGGTTTGGAAAAAAAATTATACCTTATCGAATAAAAACCGATTATGTAGCTGCAAAGTTGGCACCAAAATTTATTAAGTGTATAGTTACGCATAAGATATCTCCATATGTATATCAATTCAAGGATTATTTTTCAGGTAAAGACTTAGGGTCTTGGCATATTCAGGATATAAAAATGGACCATTCCGATGACGATTAATGTTTTATTGTGTTAATAAAATTTCCCAGAGATTTTCTTTTTTTTTTGGAAAGGGGGTGTTGTAACGGTTAATTTCTTACCGTTACAATTTTAATTTCATACACATTGATTTCTTGGTTAAATCGTTCTTTTGTTGGAATGGCTCAGTTGAGATTCATTTTTACATTCTATTTAGAATGCAGCTAGTTGAGTATGGTCGCCTACATATCTCTACCAGGAGTGTAACTGTGTAACTGTCATTATCATTAAAATGACAGACTAATTTATTATTGTATTTTTCTTTAATTATTGGAGCAACCATTAGCGTTAATTGTATTTAGGTTGGTCTCAGGTAATTATTAATTTCCTAGTAATTAACGTAATTAACTTGGCTAGGTGCCACGAGGAATTTTTTTTGCTGTCCAAGTTCTTATGAAGCGATAAGATGTTTTGCGAAGACAATGCATTCTGTGTGAACGTGTAGTCAAGGTGCGATGTAGAATTCTTGAGGGAAATGTGTCCGATTGCATTTGGAGTGTTCCTGGTTGGAAGCATTTAGTTAATAAACCAATTCTGGAGAGCTTTCCCGTATCAAGTAGAATATTATAAGGTGACTGGGGTAACAAATTTTTCCTTAGGTTGAACAGAAAACTTGTTGAGACAATCTCACCCGATTGACAACTCTTGTATTAAAACCGCATTGTAGAGCGTAAGTAGTAAAGTGCATTTTACTCTTATTAATTAGTGTGTACAGGGTTTTTTTATTCCTGAGTGCAATTGTCCTTATACATTGAAGTTACTCGCCAAGAGCAACATATCCTGATTTGGGTACGCGTGGCTCAGTTCCACGAAGTTTCTTCTACATTGATGGTTTGTTTGGTTAGAAACTGCAGCTGGTGCTGTGGAAGTATTGGAGTCAATTCACCGGGTAAGCAGCTGAGTATTAATTGATTGTGTATTGTTATCTTGATTCTGTTTAATGTGGATATTTCCGTTTACGTATCGAGAATGCTTTTAGTTTTATTCAAATACAAATATTAACAAGTTTAAATAGTACAGGCTTTATGCGTTGTTTTAAGGTTATAATATTGTTACTTGGTTGGTCTAAATTCAGGGGCATCAGATCCTTTAGAGTAGTACATGATCTTATTTTCATTGTAAAGAAACTTGAGTTTGCATTGCCTGTGACAGGAGGGTGCACTATCCTTATGTTTTGGGGAATTGATAACTGACGCTAACGAGTAGAAAAAGAAATTATAAAACTAAAGGGACTTGAGTCGCTAGAGAGTATACTTATTATTTTATTGTTTATCGGGGGAGGGAGTTACACATTGTATCACTGGTTTTGGGGTTGCAATGGGCTTTATTTAAATGTTTATTAAGTTGTGTACAGTCAGGTCAAGGTGTAGTGTGATTTATTAATCAGTAAATATAAGAGTTACTTATGTTTTGTGAGGTGGTTGTTTATTATAAGTTTGAGGTTTACTGTACACTTATAGGCAGGTAGGTTTAATTGCAGAAGCCGAGTTGCCCTTCAGTAATTAGTGTGGTGACTGTGGGTCCAATCAACTGCAATTGCCCCCCCCCCCACCCCTTCTTATTATTTCTTTTTCTGTGTGCTACCAACGCCCATGACCCACCCTGCTGACTTGTTTTTCAGTAATTAGTGTGGTGACTGTGGATTCAATCAACTTCAATTGGCACTCCCTTATTATTTCTTTTTCTGTATGTTACCAAAGTCCACGACCCTCCCCCTACTGCTAGTTCAGGAACATCACCATATTCCGTACCATTCCTGGTTAGGCCTTTGTGTCCACTTTGCCAGAAGGTACTAAGAATATCTAACCAGTAATTCTTTTTGTTAACGTTATCTTCACCCCACTAGATATCGTTACAGTCACCCTTTGAATTGTTCCATTAAATGCGTCTACTGTCTATATAAGCTACATTATAAGTCCATTAGTGTTTGTGTAAATAAATTAACGGTACGTCCAAGTATATAGTTAACCTAGTAATAAAAAAAGTATAGTTGTCCTATTAAAAAGTCTAAAAGTAATAAATATTGCTATAATTATCATCGGTGAATTCTGTAGCAACATTTGAGTATAATAAAGATTCTTTGTAAATATTTGTAATTAATTACAAGATCATTTGCTTACTTTAAAGGTCATACATCATTTAATTGGGGTTGTTGACCTACATCGGTCACTCTTCAAAGATAATTTCTGTACTTTGTTCTTAATTTTTTGCCAAATATTTGAATTTGTTTGAATATCAGTATACATCAATTAAGATACCATTACGAATATTTACGATATATCGATGTTTATAGTAGACACAGTACGTATATGAAAGAAGTTCATTAAATACTTTTCCGAACTTTTTGTAACAATCTTACAACACTGACAAAATATGTATGTTAAATAATAGTACTTTTTAATAAAATTTAATAACAACTCTAGTCTACGTTTGCAAGTGATGAACTCTTTAAAACGAGATTTTATCGGTGCTTAAAAAATCAATTTCTTGCAGTGGTGATGTTTGGATACCATCGATGCTTTGAATTTTGTTACATAGGTTTAGATTTGACAAAAAATTACACTGATTAATAACCTGTAAAGCAATATGATATCTCATTTGATGAGACCACGCTCTCTGAGCATAAATTAATAACTTGGATGTAAATGCCGAAACACGGGTAAACGAGCAAATAACCATTTTCCCGTGAATAAATAAGCAAATTCGGAACAGATCAAACAAAAAGCATTACCGCGCTAGAGAACGAATTAGCAAACTGCCGAGAGGTTATTCAAATAGAAACACTCGCGGAAAGTTAAAAACGACGCCGTGGTAAACAAATCTGTGTACTCCATGGCGCGAAAGGAGTATATTTAACGATAGCGTACCTTGGTGGACCCAAAAGCCAACCACCTAAGGCGCTCTATCAACGCGACACGGATGAAATTAGAGAACAAAGGAAAATGGAATATAATCAAAGTTACCGAGAATATTAAGCGCTAACTGAAGGGACGTAGATGAATAAATTAAAGAATTCTGCACATGCAATTCTGAAAAAGAACATTTGGCGACGGCTTTTCGCGTAATAAAGGGTAAACAACATAAGATCGCGCTTGGTAACACCAAAAAAGAGATAGGAGAATATACAGAGGGATTCAAAACAACGGCAGAATATTTGCTGGAAAAATGATCGGACAATCCAGAGGAGGATGAGGGGTTGCACGGCATGATAAATGCGGGAGCCACAGAGACACGAGGAATAGGCGCCGATAAGGCAATTTTCGCTAACGAGATCGTAAGGGCTATTAGAAGGATGAACCCTAAGAAGGCACCGGGAAATGATGGAATGAATCACTTCAGATATAGCTCTGGAGGCGTATGAAATGTAAAATTTATCCCTAAACCAAAAAAGGCGGATGTGTCAGACCCAGACAGCTATTGTCTAAGTAGCTTGCTACCGGCACAGAGAAAGCTTTGGATCGAGCTACGACCACCCGAATTGAGCACGTTGTGCGAGACAGCAGCCGTTTTAATATGAGACAATTTGTATTTGCGGATGGTAAGTCGACTATCAATGCAAGCTATCAATGGAAGCAAAAGTGTATTGCGTCGTCGTAGTAGCATTTGATGCTGTCTAGTGGCCATCTATTGTTTGGGCGTTGGAACGCAGGGATTGTCTGCGAAACCTAATGCCATTGGTTAAGAGTTATTTCTCGGGACAATTGGCACAGGTCGAAATTACGGGCGAAGTTGTGCCGCGAACAGTGGATAGAGGATACCCGCAGAAGTCATGGTCTAGTCCCACACTCTGGAAGTTGTATGAAAGCATCTTTAGGGTCAAATTGCACAAACGATGAACTATTGTAGGGTTCGCGAAAGATACGCTGGTTTTGAGCAAGGAATTACGACGCGCGCCGTTGCTCGAGACAAATGGTAGAACTTCGGATCGCGCCAACGGTCGTCATCCCGTGGGGTTGTTGGGAACCGGCGATCGAGGACGCGATTCCTATATCGAACTGTGCAGCGCCGAGACGTAAATGAGAAGGGCCATAAGGAACTACCCGATTTGGGCGTACCATAAGGTCCGGAGCGTTTACGATCATGCCATTTCGTAACTAGCACCCCAGGTTAGAAGCGTTATTGCTCAAAAGCGAACGATCGGCCCCCGTATCCGAATAAATCGGCGACGGTGGTGCGCGGTCGGTGCACGTCCGATGGATGGCATTTGCCGCGATCGTAGTACTCTCGAAGACCAGTGTCAAAGGATCCTTGTACGCTCTGGTCTCCGTTCTAGCGACCTATAAAGGGCTCAATCAGGATCTCCCCACGGTAAATCAAAGAACTCGTCGTCAAGTTAACAACGCAAATATTTAATTAGATAAAAACCCTCGTAATATTCATAGAGCTCGTCGTCTTGGTTGCGACGCAAAAATTTATTGAAAAGCCCCCGTGGTATTCAGAGGATCCGTCGTCTTATGAGCGACGTAAAGAAATATATTCAGAGGACTCGTCGTCTTGTAAATGACGTGAAAGTTTTATTCAGAGGACTCGTCGTCTTAGTTGCCACGCAGTTATTTTTATACAGAAGAACAAAAGTCGCCTGAGGCGACTCAAATAAAGAGGCTAAATAAAATCGTAGGATGATGATGTATAGTCGCCACGCGAAGGGTATTCAGAGAACTCGTCGTCTAGATAACGACGTTAAACTTAATCAGAGGACTCGTCGTCTAGATAACGACGCTAAGCTTAATCAGAGGACCCGTCGTCTAGATAACGACGTTAAAGTTAATCAGAGAACTCGTCGTCCTCCTAGCGACTTTACTAATCAGCTTTCGTGGCAGCAATTTCGGCATCGCAGGCGGTACATTTGTTGGTACAAATTTTGTTCATGTGCCAAACATTTTCTAGGATGTTTAAAATAAGTCAAAACAAATAATTACGGATTACCATCCATATATGTGTGAAAATAATGTTGAAACGAAAATAGTGTTGAGGTTGCAACGTAGGTTAGTAGTCAAAATGTTTTACTACTACGACAATAATGGGAAGGGTACATGTACAAAAATCATGTTCAGACGAAAATAGTATTGAGACGAATATAGTGTTGAGGTTTCAACAATAATTGGAAGGGTGCATGTGTGAAAAGGGTGTTGAGACGAAAATAGTGTTGTAGCGAAAATAGTGTTGAGGTTTCAACTTAGATTAGAAGTCGAAATTATTTTACAATATAACGGAATGGGCGCATGTGCGAAAATAGTGTTGAGGTTGCCGCTAGGTTTAGTAGTCAAAATGTTTTACTACTAAAAGACAATAATCGGAAGGGTATGTGTACAAAAGGGTGTTGAGACGGAAATAGTGTTGAGACGAAAATTGTGTTTAAGTTTCAACTTAGGTTAGTAGTCGAAACGATTTAGAAGACAAAATAACGGAATGGGTACATGTGCGAAAATAGTGTTGAGGTTACCCCTAGGTTTAGTAGTCAAAATGTTTTACTAAGAGACAATAATCGGAAGGGTGCATGTGTGAAAAGGGTGTTGAGACGAAAATAGTGTTTAAGCGAAAATAGTGTTGAAGTTTCAAGCTAAGTTAGTAATCGACATGTTTTATTACTAAAACATAATAATCGGACGGGTGCATGTGCGAAAAGAGCGTTGAGACGAAAATAGTCTTGTGGTTTAAATTTAGGTTAGTAGTCGAAATGTTTTACTACTAAAATAATTGAATGGGTATATGTGCGAAAACAGTGTTTATGTTTCAACTTACATTCCTGGCGTCAAAATCACTAGGAATTTTAGGTTCATTTGTACGAATAGATGGTTTCTTTTGAATTTTATTTGGAGGGTTCCATCAAATTTCCAAAAACTACTAAATGAGGTCCAACACCGCATATTTTTCTGTCTTGTTAAAAGTACGTGTTTTTAGGGCATATTAATTTTTTGTAGTAGCTCAAATGGGTCCGAACCCTAATATTTTTCCAAGTCTTCTTTATAAGTTTGCGTTTTTAGGTCATATCCATTTACTTTTTTTGTTATTTTGGGATCTGTAATTGTTAACCGTCCCCAAATTTTCAAACAATAAGTTTGACAGCACACGTTTCAAAAATATTAACTAGAATTGTACAAAGACGGGCTGAAAAAGGGGCTGATGAAATATTAGGAGATCAATTTAGGTTTAGGCAAAACGGGAACACAGGAACCTTAAAAGTTAAATTACTAAACAGCGTATCTTGTGGAGGCACGTTGATCAACTTAAGCACCCCTGTAGCGTCGGGTATCTGTGAGGAATCTAGTCAGAATCTGATCGAAGGGGTACCACTTGACCTACCATTCGGTGGGGATTGAGCTTCGGATAATGGTTCAAACTTCGCTGTTTCGTCCGAAAGTGATGTTAACGGAGATAGACGATATCATGACAATCTTATGTTATGCAATCAATCAGAGATTAATCGTGATGACATTACAGCAACTAACAATGACAACGTCACTGAAATTAAGCCTCAGGTAGACAACCCTACAAGTCCGTCACCTGCTCAACGTTCCACAAGACTCTCGTGGGAAAGTGTTATGTAAACATCTAGTCCTTGTCTACATCAAGAGTGTGCCTAGCAGAGTGTCCGTGGTTACGGAATAAATGTGGCAGTAGATATACAAAAAAGTTAATAATATAGATCAGTTGACAGTTATCGGTTTATGTTATTATTGTATCGGTTACGAGATTCTTTTCAATTAAATATCCTCCAACCAACGCGATTCCGTCGAACTCTTGTGGAACGCCGAGAAGGTGACGGACTTATAGGGTTGTCTACCTGAGGTTTAATTTTAGTGACGTTGTCACTATCAGTTGCTGTAACGTCATCGCGATTAATTTCTGTCGCTGTCAGTTATAAAACGCAATGGTTTATCGATCGAGTAATTGAAGTATTGAATGAAAATCAATTTGAAATAGAGTTTTTAAAGTATGAGTTAAACAAATTTGTTTGACCCCGTTCTGCCGATGTGGATGTTATTGAAAGAGATTTTATCTTTCATGGGCCAGTTATATTAAACGGTAGTGACCCCTTTTACATTGATTTAAACTAGTTTAACAATATAACCAAAAAATACAAACTTACTAAAAATCACAGCTTAATTATATAGCTAACACAACATTCACATTTTCTTAATAATTTTGAAGTAGTATTAGTTTCAATTTTTAAATTACGAACTTATTTGATATGTTGCTACATTTAAGCGTTTGTATATTTAATATATGTTGATTACAAAATATAATTACTGTTGTCGTTATTTTGTAAAGATTTAGGTAAGTTCAAAAAATGTAGGGCGTTGCAATATGAATACACAATTAAACTTTAATATCTATCTCTATTTCTCTATTTCTTATGGACGCCATAATGGTTTCTGCCATTTTTCAGTTCTCCTTTTTTCTCTTTCCAACAGTGTATCTGTAAAATGCGGCATAAATTACGATAACTAATTTGAAAGAGAGGTGTGGACTGTATATAAATTTAAATGATATTGATATTTAACAAGCAACAGATAATTAAATGTTCGTCAACAAATCAAAATAAAAGCGTTTACTTTAGCACCTACCTTTAAGGATGCGGCGGACAGATGAAAGAAACGTTGGAACCAATTAACAGCATGCAGCACGTGCAAACTCGACAGCGGTTCATACACAAAGCGGTTCATACACAAAGCGGTGTGAACAATTCAAAGGACGACACTATACTTGTACGATCGATGCAGTATATTCAACAGCGGTATATGCGACTACGACTGTATGCGACTGTGGTATATGCGATACTACTCGCGCGAGACGAGCTTCAACTCTTCTTGCTTCGTGGATATTCCAATCGATATTGTTTGCAGTCGCGCACTAAGCAACGTTCACCATTCACGGCACAGGTTAGCGGGTGCTTAGTAAACACATGGGAATTTTGCTCCAACAAATCCAAAATATACCGCGGCGAAGTTAGAATAACCAACAAGCTCAATGTAATCATAAATTTTAAGTATAAATTATTTACAAGAACGGAACAGTATTACAATATGGATATTAAACATGCAATAGTCCCAATTTTGAAATTTTTGAATTATAAAGGACGCCATTTTGTATTTCATTCACACTAATTTGAATTAATTTTTTTCTATTTATTTATTATTATAAACTAATAAAAAATATTGCCCATTTAGCCGACTTTCTATCTCCTCAGATAACAAAGTTAACCTAACAATACCATCCAAAATAAGACTCCCTGTATATGCTGCACACGACGCTGAAGTATTATTACACGAGACTTTTACAATTGCAAGACTTAATAAATAACTGAGATAGCATATAATGTCATCGAGTTTGATTACTGGTCAAAATATAAAGGGAATTCCAGTAAGTACACTGACACACAATCAACCTTTAATTTATATACATTACCACCAACCATTTATACAGCTGCAGTTTGGAATTCCTATTTTTCACTACTGTAAAAAGTGTTAGGGCTTGTACTCGGACTTGTATTAGTAGGTGATGTATTGAAACTAAAAATTTGTTTTTTATAGTGTTTATTTGACATTCCTCAATGAAGTAGTTAGGGTTCAAAATGTTGTAATCTTTACATTTTAGCGTTTTATTTTTTATTACAGTTATAAACGTAGTAATATGATGCATCAACATTCAATTACCCTCGAAAGCAATATGAAGCAACGAAAAGCAATGCGAAGAAATGAAAGCAATGTGTGAAAATTCGAGCAATGGAGTGCAATGCTAAGAAAATGTGAGCAATGTAAAGCAATACTAAGCAATAGTGGAAAATATGGTACAATGAAAAAATTTGTTGAGCTATGTTACAAATTCTATACCAAACTGAGCAATAGTGCAATTGGTGTACAAAATTCAGGTCAGAGGTTTACCCCTCGGAGAAAAGCGTGAATATAGGTGTTACGTCATCATTGAACAATTTAGCAGTGGTGACAATAAATACTATTAGTGCAAGTATCCTACAGTTTTAGTGAAACCTTATGCCGCAGTGCGAGTGCGTGAAGTAACATGAGTCGTACTCGGACGGTAACAGAAGACAGTTGAACGAGATTCCTGAAAGCGACACCACACCGAGCGCGCGTGTTCTTGGGTGTTCCGCTACCTTTTGTGTGTGACTTCTCTCGCATCCAACCAGTCCCAAGATAGATAAATTAATGACGAAAAAAGTAACTGTACTTAAACATGATTATTATAAGCAACTACAAGTATTGGTTTGGCTATATTCTCGAATAATGTTAATTGTGTGAAAGGATTTAATGGAACACTATTAATTCAGCAAATGTCTAAATGTTAGGGGATCTTGGCAGCCACAGGCTGTTTAACCCCCTTCACTGAATCTCGGTGAAGTAGGGCATAAAATCAGAAAACAAAAGGAGAACCAAGCTGTATACAGGATATGTGAGAATTTGGGGGACTGAGTAGGCTAGCTCAGAATATAAATAAGTGCAGGTACGTGTCCGACCAGGTTTGAGACGGAAAACCTAATGACGAAAAAATAAGCGCAGATAAATCTGATGATTATTATAAACAACTATAGGTGTTAGTTGTGAAATATCTGCAACTAATGTTAACTGTGCGAAAAGCTATATTGGAAAAAATACTAAATTGGTAAATGTTCAAATTCTGGGGGAACTTGGCAACCACAGGCTGCTTACCCCCCTTCACAACCTTACATGTGATTTTCCAATGCTCCACCTGGAGGTACTACATTGCCCAGGAAGCGAGTTTTTTTACCTGAAAAATTTGAACCCTTACTGTTCCAAGCAAGGTAGGGATCTGTAACGTGCGTGACAACACTCACACCTCTCATCCAAACGAGGGTGCATTTTTGTGAAAAATGCTCACCTAACATTTTTCAAGCGGACTGTGTCGAAATTCGAACCCGGGATCTTGGGCGTAGTAGTCACACATATACCAACTACTCCACGGAGTCATCCTCCTCCTTCACAACCACTGAATGTTGGAGAAATAGGGTATATAATTGTAAAACAATAGAAGCGGGTCGAACTGCATCTAACAAGAAAGAACAGCGACTATGATGAAAGACAACAAACATAGAAACAAGAAGAAAATTGTTCAAAACATTGTAACGTGCATTTTTATAGCTTAAACATTTTACGCTTTTTCCCAATTCGTAAATACATTGCAGCAATTACTATTTCTATATTTTATATTTGTTAACTCGTTGGCGATTGCGTCGTATTATAATTGAGTGGATTGCATCGTTCTTGTCTTGCCGTTCGTATAAATTTTGTTGCTTATGTGGATATACAAGTCTAGATAATAGACGATAAGAGGTTGGAATAGCAACGAGTTGATAAATAAACAGATGAGCAGTTGTAGTTCGTTCTTGGTTCCTATATATTAATTACGTTGAAAATACCGTTTCTTCTTGCTTTGACAATAGTGAAAATTAATGCGGTATCAATTTTCGAATTGTTCATGAACGAACACGGCACGATTTTAGTTGTTTTTCTTGTGAAATAAAAGTTGTATATTAACTGTAGGAAGCGGAGTGTTAATTCCGATTGAAGTAGTATGATTTGTAGGCGAACGTGTTTGGTCGACGCACGTGTGTTTTTAAGGACATTTGACGGACGGTTTTATTGCTTACGCGTGCCTTACTAATTGTTGTTTTGTTGAGTTTCTGTTGGAAATAAAAGTGGTAGAACTTGTTAAACTCGACCTGCACGCGTGTTTTACTCATTGTGTTTTTTTGTTGGTGCTTCGTCTTTTGATATTTAAACGGTGTGTGCGATCTAGTTTCGCGGTCCTTTGTTTATCAGAGTAGTGCATACTTTGGATTATCCAAATACAGTTGATACAGTAGTTTCTGAATTTGCTAACCCCAAAAAATCTAAAATAGAACATTGCTTGCGCAAATTTCGTTATTGGCGAAATATAACAGATTACCGGTTAACAAAGGTATTGGTTGAAGTTTCTCCCTGCTTTTTGGATGTTTATGAAAATAATATACATTTGGTTCCAGTTGAAATTAAACTAGTGCTACAAAATATTTCGAAATTATTGTCTCAGGAAATAGAATTAACAAGAAATTTATCAATGCTACATAGTTCCGTCGCGTGATAATGTCTGCTGCTAACACCAGTGAAATACGTAGGTGTGATTAGGGTTTCGTGTTGTAACAATTTTATTTCTTGGTTATTAAATCCATCCATAAAAGTGCAAAGTTATAAAACGCTTTTATTCAAATTATAAGTAAAATACATTTAACAAGTTTAGTAATACGCTAAAGTTGTATCTATATGTAGTTTTCTATGTATAGTCAAATATCTGTGCCTTCGATAACTGTTCGCAGGCGCGTTTTGGTTGAAGGCCTCCACCAGAAACACGCCGTCGTTCGGGCGAGGTGATAACCAGTCGGCCATGCGAACTTGTTGAATCAAAATGTACGATTGGAAGCAGGCCGCCAATTTGCGGTTACATTTTAAGCAGTCGAGATCCATCTTTAAATAGCGGTTGGTATCCTACGAACGTTATTTAATTTGTTTAATTGAGGTATTTTATTTAGCGCGTAAATAACCACCATAAAATCAACTTTAGAAACAACTATTCCAACCACTGATGTAAAACCACTTTGTAGGAAGTAACTTTGATGATGGAAAATTTGAATAATTTGTAGAAGACCATATTACTACAAAACGTAAAGATGTTATTTGATGAGACAGCAGGGTTCAACATATTGCAGTAGCTGATGGAAGTATGGTGATGACGTTTGATATTACAACACCTCTTCACAGCCACAAAACGCAGCTTTGGTTCGTAGATAACTTTAAGAAATTTTCTGTGTTTCAAATTAGAAACACGCTATTTTGTTTAGTGCATAAAAGCACGAAAATAATAAAATTTCAATTATTTGTTGTACTGGAATTTTCCAGTGTTAAAAATTATAATGCACAATTTTTAAAGTTTTAAGAAACCATACACGTGGTTCATTTTGTTCTGTTGGTAACAGCGACAGGTGTTTTTGACGTCACTTGTTTGTCTGCAATATACTGCTGACTCCTGTGTTCTAATAAACATATGCTTTGAACAGTGTTTGCCTAAGTTGAGTAAACAAGAATATTTTTGTAATCTTTTTTTTATTAGAAATTGAAACTAACACAAATAATTTAGATAAGGAAACTTGAGTAACAATGTTTTAATTTGTAACCCTCTCGAACAGATCTGCACGGGTCGGGCCTTTGTTTTTGTAACAAGTTTACACTAAGTTTTAAAATGTTTGGTTATCAACTATTTTGATAAACCTTAATTTAAAACCCATGAACTCATTTAATTATTTATGAAATTTTGTAGCATTGAATTTTGTTTTAAAAGAGAATCTTTTGAGTAAATTATTGGTTCAAGATTAAAGTTTTTTATTTTGATCAAATATGGTCAAAACTAACTACAAGAAACTAATATCCTTAAGAGTGGAATTTTGATGTCAACTTATATAGGAGATTTTTTTTTAATATTTCTTTAGGTTTGTTTGTGGTACACAAATAGTGTTCCACCCTTCTATTAAGCTAATTATTACTATTTCTTACAGGAGCAGCGTCTTATTCAGTTAACACGGGTTTCTGTCATCGAAGGCGATTTTTTTTTCTTTGGGTTTCCACGTCCGCCCCTAGAAATATACTACGCAATTATCATAAATAAGTCAGGACTTGGTGGCGCCTATTTGTTTTGGATTAAGTTCAACATACAATCAAAATTCGACTTACCCCCCCATTTCTCATAGCTCTACCCAAGGAATAGACCCCTAGTTATGTCGGAAGACTTCGTTACACTTGCCCAGGCGCGAGGATAGTCATGTAACCATGCAATATATATAAAAACAAAAAGAACAGTTTCACTGGCTTCCAATAAACGTAGGGCAGGTGCCTCAAAAACAATATACGTTTCAGTGTGATAAGTTCCATCAACGCCCTCACAGTCAAGGGTAAAGTGCTTCGTTAGTGCCGGACATCGTGAATCCCACACCTCAATTGCAAGGAAGCGTTACTGAAGGACCTTTTTGTAAGTCCTACTTGTTATTACTTTAAATATCTATCCGTTTGTTTTGCCATATCTTTGTCGTTCTGGTACCTTTTACAATTGAATTGCCTGCTATTAAGAAACAAAAAAAAAATCAATACTACTGGATTACTCATATCATTTGTGTCTTACCTATTTATCTTTTGTTAACATTTTGTCTGATTTATGTTAATTGGTGTGTGAGGAAACGTTTCTGCTATTCCCCAATATTACCTCACTTTGTACTAGAATTTTTTTGTATTGCTTTTACAGTTGTTATATTATATAGATTATCCAAACAGTTTTTTTTTTTACATTCTACAAAGTACTGAACAATCTATGCTCGATCAGCATGCTATGCTTTTTCTTTATTTCAGGTTTGCAAGACTAATTTTTTTTATTGCAGGTATTGTTACTAATTCCTTAGAGCCGCGTACATTAGATGTTGGTCTGCTTTCTACAACCCCCCCCCCTAATCTCCGATTGAGCCCGGTCATTTCTTTGATTTTCTTTGTGTTACGCACGGCTACGAGCCAACGTAGCATAAATTTGGCGCCCAACGTGGCTGCCCCGAATAACGTAACAACATATGTATGGAGCACAGCACAGTATGCCTATGAAATACGGGCAGTAGGAAAAGCGGACAGAAAAACGGTAGCAGCCGTTTTGCATGCTGTGCTTTAGATGTGCGAGGATGATAGTATGGATAGACAAAGTTAATAACAAATAGGTTATAGGAATAGTAGGGAATCAAGAATATCTGTGGAAAAAAATAGGAGAAATAGAAGGGCAGAATACGTTCTAAGACATCTTTGGGAAATAGTATGGGATATATTACAAGCAGAGATAGGAAAAAGGAGGTAGATGTAGACCTAGATAAGATAGGGATAGATACAGACTGTGCAAATTTCAGGGAAATGTGTAGGTTAGTTCCGAAGAGGAAACAATGAGGGTATGCCTCTAACCAGTTCCAGGACTGAAGACCTAATGATGATGAATCCGCAGTAGCTGGACACGACGCTCTCAGTGTCGTTAAAAGTCCCTTACAACTCTAGAGAGTTTTTTGGCTTGTTGATGTTTTTGTTTCTATGAGTTGTTGTGGTGTTTCTTTGCAGGTTGATCTTCTTAAATAAATATATAAATAAATAAATAAATATGTAGGTCTGGATTCCAAGAGACCTGCTCCTGGAATCCTCCTCTTTTGATGCAGCGAGCAGTTTCTCGGATCTTCCCCTTGGTTGTCTTCCAACTACACAGTATCCGGATCCTGGGTCAACTGGCCTGTGGTTTTCGACCGACAGGATGGCTACTCGCCACAGGCCGCTCCATCGTCAGGTAGCTCGTCTAAACAGGTGTAACATACTGTTTTAATACGCTCTAATAGTTCTATTATTTCTAAAAATAGTTATTTTCTAGTTTAATTTTAGCATTCTAATTATTAGAATGAAGGTCTTGTAGCATAAATATGTCTGCAATTGTAAGCGGCTGCAAGATCACCCAAGAGCGTCCTAGCGAAGTTCCAGGAAGATATAATCCAAGAGTTAATTAATTTTTCTAAAGGCACTTTACTTCAAACGCACTAAATATGTCAGATTAGTTGCTATCTATGATTAGATGTCAATCATGTTTTAGGATCCTATTTATGTCAGGGTGGTCGGAAGGAATTTTTCAATTAGCGGAGTACTCAACTAAAATTAGTTCCGAGATCTACTTGTGTGGCTATCTTAGTGCAATTGGCAGTTTAATTAATCTTAAAGATTTACGACCGGCGTATCCTAAGTCGAGTATGAGAGCCAAGAAAGGGGTTATTTTTCAATTAACTTAAATGTATATAAGGATGCCAGCCGGTGGTAATCGGGGTTGTTTATTTCCAGACGCGTTAGCGGTTAATTCTGGTTGTTATTTGCCAGATTGAGTGAAGTGTTTTATTTCTCTGAAGTCAAGTGCGTGCCGTTATGTTCTAAGTTAATTATTTCTCTGAGTAAGTAATTAGTATATGTGGTATTACCATGAACTCAAGGCTGTGTTATGCAATGCAGCATAAGTCAGTTATTTGTTTAAATACAGTATTTGTCGACTTCCATAAAATACAACTCCGGGTTAAAGCTCAGTTCAAGTAAATTGATCCGTTAGATTATTGTTTTGGAGACCGCATCGTTTTAGAAGGGTCTACTATTATATTGTGTTTCGACGGTGTCAGAGGCCGTTAATCACTAAACCACGAGACTACCTGAGTATGCAAAGCTCAGGTCAGGAGTCACCTTACTGTACTATTTGACCCTTGAGAAGGTCGTATTTTTCCTGGTGTTGATGACCCCGTGGTTAAAGGTGGGTCGTCGCCATGAGCAAGTAGACTACGGTAGAATTAATTAATTATTGTATTGGGGTGGTTTCACCCAGAACTGTTATTAATATTCATAAAATAAGGATCTTAGTTTAGTTTAGTTAAGTTGTGTTTGTGCTAGCCGGAGACTTTAAAAGATTAGCCCCTGTGAACTGATTTATTTTCTGTCCTGCAATCTTGGTTCATCGCCCACAAACAAAGTGCGACGAGAACTATTACAGCGATTGGTCCATGGGCCGTTTAATTCCCATGGTGGCGCCCTATTGTAAATAATGTTATTTACTGTATATATTTGTTATGCATATGTAATTAGTTGAAGTTTTAGTTAGTAGCCCATTTAATAAAACAATCGGAATTTCGTCTCAGTGTGTTTGTTTAATGACCCCCCCCCCCTTCTCACCGACTGCAGCAGCTTGCGAGGCAATGTCCCGAAACGTGAGGGTACTATAGTGTTAGAGGTCCTTCCCATTTATTATTTATTGTTAATTGGATACCCTCACGCGGTAGGTAAATATTTAAAATTACACAGGACTGACGGATGTGCATCCCCGACGACTTCACTTGTGTACCCATTCCTCGGCACCCCGCATAGGTGGAGAACTCCCTCAGGACGTCACCGTTCCGTTGCTCACCTTTGATCGCCCGGAGGCGGTGGTAGGTATATGTTGCTCCTTCGGAGTCTAGACTGCAACTCCCATGATGATGAATAAAAACCCGCATTGTTTATTGTATATTTAGTATATCCACATCCATAAGCACAGTTTTCACCTAGGTAGAAGGCCATAATAGTAGTCTGTAAGCGTTAACCGTTACCGAAAATGTTAACTTCTTTGCGTACCTTTCTTTTTTAGTGTGGTGACTGGTGTTGAGTTTGAAATCTTTGGGTATTCTCGTCTATCGAAAACATAACTTACAAATTGGAACAAACGTTCTACTGCTTTTCAAGCGGTGTTCAGAATTTCTGGTTTAAATATTCCAAAAAAAAAACTAGATCTTTACAAAAAATAATTATATAAAATATAGTAAATCGTCAGTATTTATATCGTTTCCAGTTATCGGTTGTAACGTAAGATTTACGAAAACTGAAGGACTATCATGTCTACTCCGGCATGTTTTAAAAATTCCTTGTTTTGGTTGAACAAGAATAACAAGTTTGAGAAACAGTTTTAAGTTTTGTTTAGTATTCTCGGTTTTCAAGTCCATCGCTTTCTGAAAGTTTATCGAAATATGCATTTGGACAGGTTTATCTTCATTAATATTCATCAGCGGCTATATTTAAATGGTTATATAAAGTTAAAGCTTTAACAACAAAATAAGAGCAGAGTACAGTTATCAACTATTAATTTAACAACGAAGAGTAAACGATTTAGAGTAACGAACCGAATGAACAACGACCTTTATGAACATGAGAGGACAATGAAGCTCTGTTGTCTTTGTCAAGTACAATTTGTATGGCTTGCGTTAATTACATTCCATTAGTTAGCAATATATAGTGTTGGTTATTGAAAATACTAATCGACAGATAAGATACCATAGTCAACCAGGCGCACAAAACAAAACACGACTTCAACTTTTTACATACCTCAGACATCAAGGCTTTAAAACTAGTTTTCTTGAACGTGCAACAATTTCTAGACAAAGTGAATGTGTTGTATCGTATCACACCCCAACCAAGAATAAATATCTACAAAATTGTATGCTAAACTCACCCGGATTTCCGATAAAATCATTTTTATCCAATAGTGTATGAGGATGTTGGTAGCCATATGCTGGTAACCAGGGGTTGCTACCGGTTAAATCCACTGGTTGACCGGGCCAGTCGTTAAAAGAAATTTCTTCCACCATGACAGTCGTCTACACTATAACCAAGAATGATCTTACAACGGTATCATTCATGTTTATTACACAACACCAGAAAACACAATTTTATTTTAAACTGGAATTCTTTTCTTAGCGGTGTGATCGCAACACCTACGCAAACAACTAAACAAACGAATACTTCCACTCCACTTAAAACATACAAAAAACAATTGAGGTTATAAGTAAGTTATTAGTTGTTACTATCACAAATCAAATAAGTAAATAGATAAACCGTAATGCAATTGAGCCACGTTCGACATTATCGAATGACGACGGTTGTATACAATTTTAATCCTGAAATTTGTACAGAAACGGATTTATCTAAACATTCTAAATATTAACACGAACAGTTGACATACAAAAATATTTTGGTGCACATCAGTATCTCGGACAGCCGCGTCGGACACAAACAACTACTCGACATAATAAAAAATAAGGAAAGCAACAGAACAGTAAAATAGTACAGTAATCACGTGGATCGTCTCAACCAATGGCAACGAAGCGGCAGCAGGTTGTCGTGTCGGTTAATTCTAAACGGGAACGGGTCTATATGTATACAGATGCATGCTTCATAGCTTCGTTTACAAAGGTGATCGTAAAGTGTAGCTAATTGAACGATGGTTGTTTTTAATACTACTTTTCCACGTAAGAATTTGTTTTTATTTTCCTTATAACAGAGTGATGCGGTAATGTTTAAACGTTAAAATTTTACCACTCTTCATATATAGAAATACAACTTCCTGACCTCTAGCAGTGCCGCAAGCACGTTTAACCACAATCTCTTGCATTCTATTTAAATTCTACATCACGACTTCGCGAAATTTATTAATTATACACAAATATATACAGAGTAGTCCATTTAGTGCAGGGAAACCTAATATCTTTATTTAATATTATAGACATTTCAAAAAGTTTTAAATAAAAGTTGTATGAAGAACACCATTGCATACTTGTAATATATTTTTAAATATACAGGGTGCTCCAATTAACCGTAACTCTGTGCCGATCTGTTTTTAAACTGAATATCCTGTTTTATGTCATATTTCAATTGCTTGCTTTAAATACTCTATGAACATATTTTTGTTTTAAATGCAGCGTTAAGTTATAAATTTTTTTTATGGAATTTCTGAAAACCTTGCCAGATTTAAAATGTGTAGGCTCGCTCGTTCAGTTTTAAAATTTCAAGGGAAAATTTGGTACTTAGTTAACAAAATTAGTAGAAAGCTATGTATGTTTTAAAACAAAATCGCTAATTTTTACAAGTAGGGTTAATGCGCCTGTTCTCGGACATTTAGTGTGTTGCCGTTTTTGAAAAGTATATAAAACAATCATTATCATTAGGTCTTAAGTCCTGGAACTGATTAGATACGTACCCTCATTGTTTCCTATTCTGAACTAACCTATAGGTCTTTCAAAATCTCAGCGACCTGCGCAGAAATCCCAAATATTACCGACAAAACTAAAGACCAAAGTGAAAATATAGTATTGTGGAATGATAGTCATGGCTCCAACAGCGTTGACGTTACTGCAATATAATTTTATAATCGATGTTACCATATGATGATAAGATTAAATTTATATTTCTTAGATTACTCTGTTTTAAATCATATTTATTATTTTGATTAAATCTATGTTTATTAATGTAACAAAAAGTCACATGCTTCTATTATGAAAGTGGTTTATCTATATTAATCTTATCTTATCTATGGTCTTAGCTTTCCGTCGAGCCGATACTGCATATTCTGGACACAATAAATATCGTATAATCTTTCTTTATATGATTTATTTAATTCACTTAGTCCCAAGAAGTAATATAAAACTCAAAAGTGAATACGTCTTGCCTTTTATCATAGATTAGTAGTAAGGTTAGGTATTTGTGTACACATTAATAATTTGACATTACATTAAGGGTTATTTTAGCGTATCGTGATGTTTTTAGATTGAACTGAAAACACCGTGTTATATCCTTTTCTAAAGGTTTCTTACTTCCTCCATTGCGCATCCCAGGGTCGCTGAGACTTTGAAACAGCTATACACATTTTTCTGAAATTTGCACAGTCTGCATCTATCACTATCTGCGTGCGATAGTCTGATATAGGTCTACCTCTACCTCTTTTTTCCTATCTCTGCTTGTAATATAACCCGCACTATTCCTCACAAATGCCTTAGACGATATCCTACCCTTCAATTTCTACTATTTTTTTCACAGACATCTTTATTCCCCTACGATTTGTGTAACCTCTTTGTTATAGCTTTATCTGTCGATGCTATCATCTCATAAATGTGAAACACAACATCATATACGGCAACATCATCGAGAGACGGAATGCAGATGCAGGCTGTGTAGTGGTTACCACATAACAAATTTTTTTTAAACATTGTTGTTGAGTTATTTGACGTGTTTTGACACTTTATGCTTTTTGGGTGCTTACTTTATGAATTTTATGGACTTAAAAAATTTATCGAACTTAAAATTTAATTAAAAAAATGTTTATGTAGCAAAGGATCATTAATATAATGATACAAAGGCTGTTTATGTACAAAGTAAAGGGGACTTTTCTTATTGCCGTGCTATACTTTTTGCACGCAGGTTTAAAAGGGTTTTACTGTGAGCTCATATTAAGACAAGGGTTAAAGTCGGGTATGAAGTTAGCCCACTTACTTTAACTAGGGTATATGTATAATGAAAATATTTGATCTAAACACATTTTAAAAATGAATTGTTTTCTTCACAAAAATACGTAATTTTATGTATGTTAACTGTTGTAGTGGACAAAGTTTTGGAAGGTAATTTTTTTATTTGTGTAAATAGAGTGTGATGTATTTTGGTAGTTGCGTTTTTTTGATAGAATTGTAGGGAAGTATTTTTCAGATTATAACTTAGTGGCAGTTAGGTGAAGTTCGATTTTTAACGGTCCAGGTAAGTTTCATTGAAAAGATTCAGAAGAGTTGTAGAAGTGGAGAGCAGAGCAACTGAAGTGGACTTCACAATAAATATGGCTTCCCAAGCTAGGAGCTAGTTCCCGAGGACTTCACACAATATTATAGCACCCAATTTGTGGGGCTCGAAGAAATTACCCAGATAGTTATAGAGGTGGACTACACAATATAATGACGTCCCAACGCTAGGACTATTTCCAAAGAACTACAGAGAATTATGGCGACTCGAACGTGAGGGACTTGAATTAGTGACCCAGAGAATCATACAGAACTACAGAGAAATATATATTACTTTGATGGGTAAGTCTAAACCATATGTAAATAGATCAAGCATGTTGTTATGTAAGCACCCTGTATATAGAAAACAAGAATTTATTTATTACTCTTTGAATTAATTAAATTGGAATAAAAACGGGCAGTATAATATGTAGGTTCAGATAAATATTTTATTTATTACGCTTAAAATTAATTAGATTGGGATAAAAGATAATATTTTAATGAAGGTTCAAATCAATAATTTGTATACGTTATTTTAATGCAAGGTGGAAAATTGCGTACAAAAATTTGCAGTATTAAAGCTCTGCAGGGTAAAAATCAATAATTTAGTAACGTACATTTATTAAATTCGTAGAATGCTACAATGTTTGGGACAGCAAAACAAGTTGAAAACAGCCACGGAGTTCAGAAAATAAAAACTTAGGGGAGATAAGTAATTCTGGTGAAGACTAGAATACGTTACGAAAACATTTCAAAGTATTGTCCAACGGAAAGATACAAGGTTAACAAACAGATGACTAGTCTGCAAACAAATCAATAAAATTAAGAGACAGAGAATCGTTATAAAGTAACAGAGTAAGATGGAAAATATAACAGGTGGCTATATGACAAACAGTTTTCAAGCACGTGACAGAAGAGTGTGTTTTAAAATCAAATAAGCGAGACGGAGATGCAACATGTTTGTGAACGTTATTAATTTATCAAAGCGCACGTGTATGAAGGGCACTAACCGTAGACGACATGGCAATAATGGAACTATAAGAAGGACAGAAAATATGCGGTAGATAAAGATAGCAGTAGGGTGAAAATAACGTCGACTTTGTAAGTAGGAAAACAAGACAGAGACAAGAAAAGGTGGGTATTAGAGCGTGAGTGCAATAAAAATATAGACGCCCACATAAGAGGCGTGCTTTGAATTTGTTAGAGGGAATAGTAGAGTGACGGTTTCACGGAAAACACGGACGGTTAGCTAGTTTAATTAGTTTTTCGAAGTAAAGTGTCGTTGGAGTGATAAAATTCTTAGTTTTGAAAGTTCGTTAGGTGTTTTGTACGAGCGAATTTTGTGGAATTGTGTGGCGGTTGCTGGAGTTCGAAGAAGGCAGAGTGAAAATACGTGATAAAATGGGGGTTTTGAGCTTATATAAGCGTTGCCAGTGGTGGCAAGGCTCTCTTATTTCTCGCTTATTTTTCTGATTCACTTTACTTACATTGACTATCATTGAGAAGACATCCTAATTTAAAAACCGGGCGATAGTGCAGTCCGTCGAATATTATTTTCAGTGTTATAAAAACACAAATACGTGCAATTAAAGTAAACCGGCTGAACATTTTTATAAATAATTATGACGAGTAATGCTGGATGTTACTAAGGTAAGCGATTGAAGTACATCTTGAACGAGAGTGCTGATTGGACGTTAAGTGGAGTTTGAACTCTGGATTGGGAGCTGTATGGAAGCCATCCACAAATCGTTGGGGAATTGGATGAACGAATCGAGATGGAATGGTTTTCCTAGTTAGAAAGCAGAAATTGGGTGTAGTCCAGGAACGTGAGCTTGGTAGACGTCATCTACTGAAGTGGTGATTCCGGAGAACATTCCAGGTAATGAATTCTTTTTATTGAACTGTTGTGCTGGTATTGAATTATAAAAACTACGAGTGATTTGAGTTACTTGGTGAAAAATTTATGAATTGAAAATTAATTTGATTAACATATGGAAAGACACTTTTCTATGTTAAATCTAAGGGTGTAAATACATGAATAATATTTTGTTTGATGTAAGGAGTAAATGGGTCTCTAGTGAAGTTTGTTAATGCAGTGTTTTATGCATACAGAATCAAAGAGGATTATACTGAGCTCATCATAGACCTGGGAAAAGTAAATTTAGGATTTCAGGATAGACCCATCTACTTTTAAATGAAATGTTGAAGTATAGAGGAACATAAAATTCACGAGAATTTAAATTGAACTGAAGTGTGAAATATTTTATTGGAAATAATATGTAAATATTGAGATTGTGTGAATCATAATTTATGTCATATGAATAAAAGGGTGTATGTTTTGTCGAAAGATTTTATTTTGAATTTTTTATTTTTCTTTAACATAAAGGTGTTGAGAGAATGAGTAGCCGTGGAAGATTAGTTTGGGGAAGCATCAATTGTTTTATTTAGCTAAAGATTGGAGGAGTTTGGTTTTGAGTTCAACTAGGGTAAGTAGAAATTTATAAGAGGGGCACTTCCAAAGGTAAGTGGCAGCTTAGACAAAGAGGAACTACAGCAATATATATATATATATATATATATATATATATATATATTAAAAGACAAGTTATTTGCAGTCCACAATAATAAATTGTATAGAACAATATATAAAATAAGATGTATCTGTAAACAAACTCTTATGAAAATAATAAGAGCTTATTGACGTATACAAATAGGACTAATAGTTGTATAGCCATTAACAAAACAATAGCTTTATTACTTCAGAAGTGGATTTATATGTCAGAACTGATGGTAGATAGGCCAGATAAAGATTTATGGCAGGGTACACCACGTATATAGAAGGCAAGTAATAATTTAAAACGTTTTTCAAAGCTATACCATAGAGATTTATAATTTAAAATAAGCTTTAAGATAAATTTTGCTTCATTTTAGAGTTAGGGTAAATATTAATTACAATTATTATATATAGGAATTGTAAGTCCGTAAGGTAAACACATGCATTTAAATGTATAAGTACCGTGCAAAGTTATTAGTATGAAAGCTTTTCGTTACGTGGCATGAAAATCAATAATTAAGAGAGTGAATTCTTTAGTGATATCAAGTAACTAATGTTCAAAGTGTAATTATTGTATTTGTGTACTTAACTTAGTGTAGGGTAATATGAAGCTGGAACATTTATAATTTTTCAACGGTTTTTAATAGCATAAGATATAAAAGTGTCGTCAAGAATCAAGTTAACGTTTATTAGTTTCTAAGAACGAATGTGCAGCGAACGAAACACTTCCAGTAAAGTTTAGCATTGTAAATACATTCGACATAATAATTTAAAAACCTGTAAACAAGCATCAAGGTTTCTAAGTAAAAAATTGTTAAAAATGAACAGCAGGTCTATGTTGAAGGTTACGTTCAAAAATGGATCGATAAAATAAAGAGAATGATTGTGTTTTGTATGCGGTAGCAAGGAATGAAAAATATCATATGGTTAGTTGTCATTGACTTTGAAACGTCTGTAAGACGAGGAAATTTTAAAGATATATAAGCTGAGAAGCCGTGTCGAATATCCCTGAGGAAGCAGAGCTAAAAGGCTGAAGATTTGGCGTCCTACACGAAGAGCATCTTCAGAGGGTAGTAACTGTAAGTGATACTAAATGCAAGTTTTGGTTGTAGCGCATCGTACCAAGGGGAAACTCGCAGCAAGAATGACGCCTATAGTGTGGGGCATGAATTAACCTACTTGTTCCAGGTAGACTTCAGATATATATATATATATATATATATATCCTGATCTATAAAATTGAGAATCAAGATCCTTATGAAACCATGCAACGAGACTGTATTGGATACTTTGATATCTCGGACTATCCTTCCAACAATATTTATAGAATTCCTATACTTAACAAGAAAGTATTGGGTATGACAAAGTATGAAAATAATGGACGACTTACGACAGGCTTTATTGGACTATGATCAAAGATGTATATGACGACGGTTTTTAAAACAAATGAGGAAGAGGAGGCTAAACTCTCACGATTAATGGAAGAAGATGAATCAAATACACGATCACATACACTCCAAAATTTTGGTGTTACTAAAAAAATAAAAAGAATTAAGAAGCCAGTGATATAAAATAGAATTACTTTCGATGATTATGTCCGCTGCATAGAAGAGTTTAAAGAAGTACTTGTTACTCAGAACGATTCAGTCTGTGAAGCATCGCATTTATACCACCGTACAGGAGAAAATTACATTAAGTCCAAGAGATGACAAACGTTACTTCCCGGATCATATTTCCATAAGCACGCTATCCAGATATTGGAAAACAATTGGCGACTGGATAACGGTGACGATGTTTACGATATCGATTTAGTTAGCACAATTGTACTTCCTGTGTCGAAAATAAGTAGTTACGTGGAGGAGGTCGATTCGGTAACGTTTAAGAAAAGAAAAACAAACGCTAAAGAAATTGAAAATCGGCAGAAGAGGTATCGTAGTAGGATGCCAGTAAAAAATTACCTATATTCAACTACAACCGCTCAAGTCGCACGCCAAGGTTAATGAAACCGATCGATGACGTCACCCTAGACCAATAACCGCCAACACGTGCGCCAGCTGACGCCACCCACAAAGGTCAATGAACCTGAAATATGGTGTCACTAGGTGTCAATGACCGCGTCCGGAGGCGCCAGAACCCGCACTATGTACTACTTATAGTATTAATGACGGTAAGTCGGCCTTAGTATGGTGACTAGAATGGGTGGCGACATGGTAACTGATGATGTGGGTACAACAGAATTCTTAAGTCGATTCCTGTTTCGTCAACGTTCAGTCCGTTCATTATCAGGTTTACTAGAATAACTTTTGATCCAGAGCACGCTGATGGCATTAGTTTCAAAAGTAAATTTAAGAATTTAGCAACATTGAAAGAATTTTCTGTCCATTTAAGGCAATTGAGGCTGCTCTGCTATCACGTGATATGCGTTTAGTTTTGTTTTCGATTCCAGATTTCAAAATAGTGTCAACACGTTGCATGATCGCTATGACTTCTCTTTAGAAAGCAATTATGTGCGTGTCTCTTAGTTCAGTGCCTCCTTTTTCAGTTCAGAATCCTTTGCAGTTTTAGTTCTAGTAGATGATTTATTAGCTTGATCAAATGATTCTGTAATAATCTTAATCAAAGTGGACCAGCACTTTTGCTGACAACAAGTTATGGAAAAATGGAAATAACATGTTTGACACACTTTTATTTGCATACTTTTTGACATAGTTCGTAATATACATATAATAAATGTTTACGTGCACTACTTTTAAATATGAAATTGTAGTAAATAATCAAATGTATCGCTCCATAAACATTAACCTGAAGAGTTTAGTTTTCGAGACCTTTACCGGTGTCCAATGACCTGAACAGAGTTACCAAAGAAAACGCGTTGCGATATACCTAAAACAGATTGAAAGATTTAGCATTTACCAACAAATAAATTTCGAATTGAGCCAATAATGAATATATTAAATACTTATTATCACACCTGTATTTAAATGTGTAAGATGGTTACTTTCACCACCAAGTATATGGAATGGTAAATGGGTTCTGAGTGCGTACATTGTCCCGAGATATCTTAGCACTAGAGACTTACGCTTAACCCTAACTATCACCCAAAGGTAAAGGTACTATAGTAAATGGCGTGCTCCTCTAGAGGGCGTAGTAAGTTTTAAAGAAGTTACAAACGGAATATTTAATTCACTTTACAAATCGACAACTTAAATTAATTATAACTCTGCTTACCTTTGGATTACTGCATTTTAGCAAGCTGAATAATTAATGATTATTGTTTGTCTACGTACTACAGAACGTGGGTGCTCATTCCTTTTCTAAACTAGATTCGTTGACGGAGTTTGTTGCTATTCCTACAACATTCAACGGAACAAGACAAAAAAAAGTAGATGGATAACTATTTATTATATGTTTATTTATATTTATTTTATATTTATTTTTACACTTATATTTTTGCCTGCATTGTATTTATTTTGTGGCTTGGTTTAATTCGTTTGACGTTCTGTCGCCAATTTTTGGTCGCAGTATAAATAGAAAAGAAGATTGTATATATAATATGTCAGTTACGGAATGATAGGGAACGTTAGAGACAAATTTGGGATAAAATACTTAGATCAGGGAGGACGAATTTGTAAATTTATAAAGCAGGCAAAATAGCTGGATTCACTATTAATACATTTGACAAATGCTTAGAAATTTGAATCGATTTTAAATTAGCTAGCTAGATTTGGATAGTTATTAGTCGATTCTTCAGGTCGCACTGGTAAGCAGAGCCCGCGTCTGCTATCCGGTATTACGGATCCCTCCCCCTCTTATTTTTGCTCGTCTTGTTGATCGGGCACACTCCAAAGTCAACGCTAGGGATACCATTATTTAAACCCTATTTTTAGTTTTTGTTTCAGTCTGTTAGATTTTTATTTAGGGTAGATTAATTATGACGTTAGAATAAATCAGAAGTACGTTTATTTTTCGCGTTAAACCCAATGTAGTACCTTCGGGTGGAGCATTGGGGACGTGGTCGCAACTATAGCGGCCCTTATTCAAATTATAATGTTTAAGATTCTAACAAGTACACCGTCTATCACTTTAGTGAGAACCTTCCCCACAAGCAAGCCCTTCTGAGGGATTTGTCAGTAATCGGTTCAATATCGCGCACAAAGCCCTCCCAAAGAGCATCATCTAAGCGTTTCATCATTACACTTTCTGTCCGTCCAGGTAGGATAACGTCGTCCGTTAGACAAACTCACGCAGACACGTCATCGTCTACTTCGCAAAACGGCACTTTCTCGTTCTCTACCTTCATATCTATGTGAAATACATACTTCAAGATATCTATTCCCAAGATAACTGCGTCGGTGAAGTTCGGTATTACTCCCTGATGATCAAATATTTGGCTCCCACTTCCGTGTTTTTTAATTTCCTTACCAACTACGGTTCGAAGACATCAACGTCGCGGATGAAGCTGTACTACAGTCGCGCACTATATCTGGATGAACGATTGTCCTAGTGGCTCGGATGTCAACTAATAACTTCACGGTCTTGTTAAACTATTCATATATGTAAATGCTATCCGTACGCTTGCATCGTTCGATGCAGAAGATGGTTTCCGGAGCAGAATGCTTGCAGATCGACATACGTCTCCTCGTATCGACCTCCTTTAGTTTTCTGGCTTGTCTGGTTGTCTCTTTGACTGTTTACATTTGAGCTGTTTATGCCCAAACTCACAACAATTCCAACATCTGGATTCCTTCCTCTTTGATTGGAGCTCCAGAAGTACCCGTCAAACCATCTACACTGTGCTTTCTTAGCCCTGTTCTTTTACCGAGCATCTTACCTTACCACTACCAGGTTGTGACGGTTGCTTTGCCCCTTCAAACTCTAAAGCGTGAGCTAATGCATCATTTAGGATCCCTGTCGGGGCAACCGTAGTGTTATCTGGATTTTTCGTCGCGTATTTCGTCAACAAAATGGCTGTACTGCCAGAGGTTGTAGCAAATTGTCCGGTGCTGCTGGGTAAAATAGTCTCACCAAGCGAGCAATACCTGCTTCGAACTCTTGAAAAAACTTTTGTTAACGATTTTTCACTTGAGCGTGGTGTACATATAGCAAATAGGAGTTGCCGTACTGCATTTCTAGCATTGATGTCTAGATACCGTAGCTATTTTGATCATGATCTTGTATGTTTTGTACAATATTTAAGAGCTCACATCGTAAAGTCACAATCAATGCGGTTGCTCTTTCACCATCGCTCCAGCTGTTATCTCTTAGCAGCTTCGAGTTGTTTGAAATACGTCTGCCATGGTGATTTCCCATCAAATGTTGTTGGTTTCGCCCTAAACCATGACGTCGCTTTACTTTCCCCGACTTTCTTAAATTCTGGAGCGAGCTGTTGTATTACTGGTACTGAGGGTTCTGGTATTTGTACAATTAGCAAATTAATTTATTGTTCCATCATTAGAACCTTTTCTTTTATATATCGTAAGTTTTCTATCAATTTTTCTCAAAATTCTACTTCAGACTTATGTAATCCGCCGGAAAATTTGGCTTCCAGCTTTTTCGCGGATTTTGTAGTTTCTTGTACAAATTTCTCTCTCAATTGGTTGTAACTTTTAATTAAATTTTAGTCGCTTTTACGTTCTGATCTAGTTTTTTCTTAAGGTTCGCGTGAAAAAATTTGACTTCCATCGTTTTCGCCGATTTTATAGTTTCTTGTATAATCTCCTTTCTCAATTAGCTGTAATTTCCAATTAATGCTTGTTCAAATGTTTGTATGTTCTGATCTAGTTTTTTCGTAAGGTTTACGCCAGAATGTTTGACTTCCATCTTTTTTTGGGAGTTTATAGGTCCTGTAAATCTCCTCTCTCAATTGACCGTAACTTTCAATTAGTTTTTTTTCAACCGCTTTTACTTTGATCTAGTTTCTGCGTAAGGTTTACGCAGAAAAATTAGGTTTCCAACTTTTCCGCGGATTTTGTAAGCTCCTGTATAATCTCCGTTCTCAATTGGCTGTAATTTTAAATTAGCTTTTGTTCAAACACTATTATATTCTGATCTAGTTTTTCTGCAAGGTTTGCGACTGTTAAATACAATTTTTCTGTAAAACTCGTGTTATTTTTTTCTAATTTCGCTGCAAGACTAGCAGGATTTTGGTCCTGTTTCTCTGCGTGTTGTTATTTTACAGAATTTCCGGCCAAGCTCATCGACACCCTTTATATGAACTCCTTCTACAAGGAAAGAATTTTGCTATCCATTTTCTGTTGTTGACTACGAGTGATAGCCATGTAAAGGAAAATCGTTCAAATGTGTTTTTCACTACAACCGCACACACTCGAACCAGTGTAACTAAACTTGTTTGCAACAACAGTTCTTTATTATCAACTGATTACCCAAGCCTTTTCAACTATTTGTAGCTACAATGAAATTCTGAAACACTCACGAGAATTTTCTCCAGCTAATTGCTAACAGTACAAATATTATCTTCTTAAAACTATAATCGACGTACTATGTGTTAGTTTATATCGATCACTACAATAATTTATATCACGTAGAGCTATTTATTTGAAAACTGTGTCGCACTAATTTATTTCATATCACGACTCTAGGCCCAAATATAACCAAAGCTTGAATTGAAACTAAACCATACCCCCTGAACGGGCATTTTATATACTTAATTCTATTATTTTAGAGCATTCCAAGAGCGCACCAGGATTTTGTAAATAACATCTAGAACATTCTATTGTAAGCATAATAAAGTTCATAAATGCAATCTCTTGTAAACTGTCACTCAAGTTCATTTGAAGATGTCACTCCACAGAGTGGCCACCAATTATCCTTTGTGTGCAGCTGTCTCGTTTAGTTTAGTTGTATTATACTGGTCAAGTAACACTACGTGACAATACCTTTAAGGTGCCAAATTTAATAAGTTTATTATATTCTATATGAAATGAGTGAAAGAAATTTTGGTAATAATACAAAAAATGTGGAAGATGTGGGGGTTGGAAGGTGGATGGTGGAAAGTAGAAAGTGGAATGGCTACATCATTAGCTAAAAAATTGAAGAGTTTTCAGTTCATGTTAATTTTGTAAGCAACATTCTGTTAACTTCAGTCCTGGAACTGGTTAGACGCGTACCCTCATTGCTTCTTATTCAGTGCTAACCTAAACATTTCCTTGAAATTTCCATAGTCTGCATCTTTCGTGTGCAATAGTTTGATCTAGGTTTACCTCTTTTTTCCTATATCTGATTGTAATATATCCCGCACAATTCCCCAAAAATTGCTTAAAATGTACCCTGTCCTTTTATTACTCTTATCTTTTTTTTGTTTTTCACAGATATTGTTATTCGCCTACTATTTCTATAACTCCTTTGTTATTAACTTTATCTGTCCATGCTGTCATCATCACACATCTGAAGCACAACATTCCAAAAGGCTTCTACTGTTTTTCTATCTGCTTCTCCAACTGCCCCTATTTCATAGACATAGTGTACTGTGCTCCACACATATGCTTTCAACAATTTTCTTCTTGTTTCTATGTTTGTTGTCTTCGAACATAGTTACTACTCTTCCTTGTTAGGTGCAGTTTGATTACCCTTCTATTGTTTATGAATATATACCCTATTTCCCCGATATTCAGTAGTATGTGAAGGGGTTTAAGCAGCCTGCGACCACCAAGATACTCCAACACTTGAATATTTGCTGAATTAATAGTTTACTGATATATCCTTTCGCACAATCAACATTAGCTAAAATATTTCAAAACCAATACCTGCAGTTGTTTAAAATTATCATCAGATTTAAGTGTAATTATTTTTTATGTCATTAGGTTTTCCGTCTTGAAACTGGTTGGACGCATATCTTCACTTATTTCTATTCCTAGCTAGCCTACACCGTTCCCTGAAATTCCCACAGCCTAAATAAAACTCGTTCCCCTTCTGTTGTTTCCTAATTATATGCCCTATTTCACCAATATTCAGTGACATGTGAAGGGGGGTTAAGCAGCCTGTGGCTGCCAAGGATCTTCCAACACTTAGACATTTGCTGAATTAATAGTTTTCCAGTAAATCCTTTCGCACAATTAAGTGAGAGTATTGTAAAACCAATATCTGTAGTTGCTTATAATAATCACACCTTTAAGTACAGTTCTTTTTTTCGTCATTGGTTTTCCGTCTTCGAATTGGTTGGATGCGTACCTCCATTGATTTCTATTCTGAGCAAGCCTACACATTTCCCCGAAACACAGCCTACATCTTTTACTATCTGTGAGCAATAGTTTAACCTAGGTCTACCTCTACCCCTGTTTTTTCCTATCTCTGCTTCTAATGCCTTAGTATATAGCCTATCATCCTATCTCTCCTATTTTTTACTGTTTTCCACATACTTCTTTCTTTCCCCACCATTTCTAGTATCTCTTTATTCTTAACTTTGTATGGCCATGATATCGTCATCATACGTCTGTAGAACCATATTTTTCCTGTTCGCTTCTCCTATTGTCCAGGTTTCACAGACGTACAGTGCTGTGCTCCACACATACGTTTTTAGCAATAGATTTCCTTGCTTCTATGTTTGCTATTTTTGAACACAGTAATTGCTTTATCTTGTTAAATGTAGCACGACCCTGTGCTAATCTTTTGCGCTCTTCCCATCTTGCGTTATTTGGCTTCCTAGGTAGAAGAAATCCTTAAGTAAGTTCTCATTACCTATTTGTATTCTAGTTTTTAATTTATTTTCCGCTTCTTTGCATACTAGTAGTTTAGTTTTATTTTTGTCAATTTTCATACCGTATCTCTATATTAGAACTGTTTCCATTTCATTAATAGCAGCTTCTAACTCTTTCTTGCTAGATGCTAATACTGCTATATCATCTGCAAATCTAAGCATATCAGTCTTTTGTCTTTGCATAATAATTTCAAATGTCTTTTTGCATTTGACAGTATTCATTGCTTCTTCGATGTACATCCCTGTCTGACCCTTTTCCTAATACTTACTTCCTTACGTTCCTGCTCTAATTCTATTACTGTTGTTTGCTCTTTCTATAGGTTGTGTACTATCCGTCTAACTGTAAAATTTCTTTTCAATCTTTTGAGTATTTCAACATTTTTTCCATTTCACATTGTCAAATGCTTTTTCCAGATCTACAATCTCTATATACACGTTTTACCTTTTTTATTGTTTTCTCCATTACCATCCTCAGAGCTAAGTAGCCTCCCGTGTTCCCCTTGCTACGTACTTAGACGCAGCCGGAAGAAAAGTAAATACCAGGCTCACTACCAACCGAAAACGAGTTGCATACCTGTAGGTGTCCGGATACTTAGCTCGCAATCCGTCGGGGGTGAGTCAACACAGAAACCCCGCGGTATTCAGAATCCATTCACCCTGCCATCGTGACTACAGCAGCTGGTCCACTGACAAAAGCAGTTGGTCTACATACAAAAGCAGTTGGTCTACATAAAGAAAGAGCCCATTTAGCCTCAGCTAAAAAAAGTTAAAAAGAGAATCTGATTAGAATGGGTACGCGCGTATACCAAGTATAACGGGTAACTAAAAACAGGATATAACTATTTAATTGTAGCATAAATTTGTTGTTTCAAAGCAACTAGATTTAAGTTGAGGAATTTATTTGAGAGCGTGTTTATTATTAATTATGTTGAAAATAAACGTAACACCTTATTTCGCCTTAATCAACTGCAAACAAAACTATTTAATTTACAGAGCAATAAACGTGAACCTCTTACATTCATTGATTTTAATTTAGAAATTTAAGTGAATAGGTGACTATGGAATTTATGAAAATTTTGAGTACATAAGTAGTTCCCAAACACTTGTATATGAACGAAAACCTATATTATAAATCTTACAGTAAATTAATCCTACGGTTTATGGCCAAAACGTCCTAACAAACAAACAAACTAAAAATTGGTCATGCTACTTAACTATAAAAACTTACTTACTAAAAATTGTCCATTGTTTGAGGGTTTGTCTTCCAACGTAGAACAGCTCTTAAATTGACTGGCACACGAACCCGGCAGAATCTTCTTGACAATATCACTTACTTGTGCGTCACACGCCTACAAGCTTTTAATAGTTACCTTGTATCACTATAAATCCGCGAACATATGGGCATGTCCCTCGCGAACTGGAAAAATACCAATTCTTTCCAATTTTTACTAACGTGATACGAAGTGGAATATTCTATCTGTGATGCCGGAGAACGCTACCCGCGAACTACGTTTTTTTCTACTTCTTGACCACGGACGGCCCCATTGGAAGAACTCTCCCTTTTTTGGCTAAAGCCTTAAACTATATAGACTAATTCCTACCCTAATCATTATGTACGTCATTTTTTGTTATCCAATGACTGAACAGAACCTCCCACAAACCCAGATTTCAGAAACCAAATCCAACCCCTTTTTAGATGAGGGTCACGAAAGCAATTACTTTCCCAAGGGTTTAAATTATATTGTATCTTCTACGAATTTCTTAATTGTTGAAATGTGAACCATACCTATGGCGACAGTAGTCTGCCATTAACAAAGATCGGCTAACCTACTTGAGCCGAAATGGATTTTTAATACAATGGATGTCTCCAGACTACTTAAAATTACTTGTAGTATTTTAACAAATCAAATTGGAAATAGTTTTCGCTATTTATAATGTTTCGTTTTCTATAACCCGCTGTCAATCAACGAAAGTATTAAGAAGGTTAAGCTTTTCAAACTGAAATTGGTTTCCTTTATTTACGCTAAAAGGTACTATTACATTTTAATTTTATCAGATTCGTTAGTCTGTAACCGACCTAAACTTTAAGAGGTTTATTGTATTTGATTTACGAGGGTAGATCTTTAAATGATGAAAGCCGCTGGAATTTAGTAGCCTGAAGCTATTTGTAAAGCTGGTCTTTTATTATTAGGGAGCCTAACTAAAATGAGGTAATTTATTGTGGAATTTTTGTCTATAAGTTATGCAAGTTACTGAATTTTAATTAATTAATTTGTTTATTCGTTAACATTACAAAATAATGTTACAGTATCTCGCCTGTCTCATACACACAACTTACAAGACGGAAGATGCGTTCTGTTATTGCTTGTCCAGCGGCTTCTCGAGTTTCTGCTTGCACCTTTTATGTACCCGGCGCGGCGCCTTACCATTTTTCAGACCCTTTAATGCTAATTCAAACTCATCTCTAAGTATAGGATATCTAAAGTCATCATTTTCAATGTCTGATTCCTGTTCTGATGCTGTTAAGTCTCTCTTGCATATAAATTCCTTATATATTCTTGCCATCTAACCACTTTCTCTGTATTTACTATAATGACTTTTCCCCCTACGTCCCTTTTTATTTTTGCTGTATGGTTTTTTATCCCAAAAATTCCTTCTAATTAGTTTGTATGCTTCGTCTGTCTTTCCCATTTCCATTTTAGGTCTGCCTCTTTACACTTTTCATTAATCCATTGTTCTTTAGCTTTCCTGCATTTACGAATAATTTCCCATTTTATGGCTTTGTATCTCTCTTTTCTGTTTCGTCTGATCTATTTTTGTATTTTCGTCCTTCCTCTATTAAATTCGAGATATCCTTTGTTATCCATGGTTTCTTATTTTCTTTTTGTGTATATCCCAGAATATTTTCAGCCGCCATGTCTAAGCTGGATTTAATGTTATTCCATTCTGTTTCTACTTCCTTCGTATCAGAAACTTTCCCGATATCTTTCAGCAATTTATTTGACTTGTTCTCAAATCTTTCATGGATATCTTTATCTTTTAATTTCTCAAAGTCAAAGTGCCAGTTTACATTTCTTTTTTTTCAAATTTTTAATTTTAATAGCGGGATTCACAATTACGATGTTGTGACCAGTGTCTATATTTGCTTCTGAGTAGCTTCTACAGTCTTTTGCTTGATTCCTAAACCGTTATCTAACAAGAATGTAATCTATTTGATATCTTGCTATATCTTCTGGCATCATCCACGTATATCGTCTTCTAGCATGATGTTGAAATAATGTATTTGTGATGATTAAATTGTTCTTTTCGCAAAATTGTACCAGCCTATTTCCCCTGTCGTTTCTCGTGCCTAAACCAAATAAACCTACTACCCCTCCTTCCCTATCCTCAACTACCACTGCATTAAAATCTCCCGTAATTATTAAATTTTCATGTCCTTTTACGTATCTTAGTATGAGTTTTCGATATCTTTGTAGATCGCCTCTACTTTTTCATCACTGTAGCTAGAGGTGGGCATGTATATTTGTATTATTAGTGTATTTACCGGTTTAGATTCTAATCCATCCATAAATATTCTTACGTTTTTTGTAAGTAATTATCTACAGTGTTCCATCTTTTTTCACATAACTATCACCACATCCAAATTTCCTTCCTCTGATCCTGTATGAATTACTCTGAAGTTTCCACTCAAAAAATCCTCCGCATTCGGCCACCGAACTTCGCGATCCCTACTATGTCTAGTGCTAATCTATCTATATCAATTTTCAAGTTCTCTAGCTTACCTATTTGCTTCATACTTCTAATGTTCCACGCTCCGACTCGCAAAATGTTCCCCACTCTTATTCTGAACTTCCCGATCAGAGGATGCCATCATTTTTAACAATTTCTGTACGCAGTGTACTTGGGAGGTAATGTGGTGGTTTCCCATTGTCTTCCACATCGCAGTAGTGTACCTTACAATGCCATACCAACCCCTCTTGTATCTACCACTCTAAGTACCGAAGGGGCTGCTGTCCTCTTTCGGGGACCTGTCTTAGTCTGGTTCCTCACTAAAGACCCCACCAATTTTGTAAAACCTTTGGTTCGGTTTTCTCGCTCATTGGAACACTCCTTCGCTCTAGTAACCTAGAACTTTGTCAAGGTGAAGGTCCATTCGGAACAGTATAACATATGCATGACATATTATTATCTTACCAAAAATGCTCCTTTCTTTGTAAACATCTCAAAAAATATTAGTTGTGATTATTTAAAGACTATAGAAACATTTTATGTTCTTTTCTTTTTGCACAAATATCTTCTTATTTAATAGTTATAGAATATGAGTACCTTTTTCTTTCATATTCCTCAACGAGCGTATTTCAACTTAAGCATTTGCGCTTACATCGGTTATTTAGCGTTTAGCTCCTACACAATGACTGATTTTACTGATGTTGTATAAAGTTAGCCCCATACTTTGTAACATTATTTTGTAATATTTACTAATAGACAAATTAATTAACTTGCATAACTTATAGACAAGAATTCCATAATAAATTACTTTTATAGTTTAGTTAGCATCCCTCATAAAAGACCAGGTTTACAAATAGCTTAAGGCTTAACTATTATAAATTCCAGCGGCTGTCATCATAATTTAAAGCTCTACTCTTGTAAATCAAATACAATAACCCTTTTAAAGCTTATGTCGGTTACAGATTGACGAATCTGATAAAATTAAAAGGGAATAGTACCTTTTAACGTAAATAAAGAAAAGCAATTTTCTGTTGAAAAGCTTAATATCCTTAATAATTTCTTTGATTGATAAGAAAACAATAAGAAAACAAAACATTGAAAATAGCCAAACTATTTTTCCAATTTCATTTGTTCGAAGATTGCAAGTAATTTTAAGTAGTCTGGAGACATCCATTGTATTTAAAACCCATTTCGGCTCAAGGTTAACCGGTCTTTTGTTAATGGCAGACCATTGTTGCCAACAAGTATGTTCTACAATTCAATAATTAAATTTCCAAGAAGATACAATATATTTAAACCCTTAGAAAAATAATTGCTTCCGTGACCCTCATCTTAAAAGGGGTTGTATTTGGTTTCTAAAATCTTGTTTTGAAGAGGTTCTGTTCAGTCATTGGATAACAAAAATATGACGTAAATAATGGTTAGAGTAGGAATTAATCTATATAACTTAAAGCTTTAGCAAAAACAGGGAGTTTTTTTCCAATGGGGTTGTCCGTGGTCAAGAAATAGAAACGAAGCCACAGAAGTTCGCGGGTAGCGTTCTCCGGCATCACAGATATGATATTTCACTTAGTATCACGATAGTGAAATTGGAAAGAAGTAATCAACTCTTCCAGTTCGCGAGGGTTACGCCCGTATGTTCGCGGATTTATAGTGATACAAGGTAAATAATAAAAAGTTTGTATGCGTGTGACGCACAAGTTAAGTCAAATTATCAACAAGATCCTGCCGGGTTCGTGTGCCATATTTAAAAATTACAAGCAACAAGAGTAACAAGCGAGATTCTCCCCCCAATTTTAAGAGCTTTTCTGCGTTGGAAAGGCAAGTCATCAAACAATGGACGATTTTTAGTAAGTAAGTTTTTATATTTAAGTAGCATGACCAATTTTTAGTTAATTTATTTGTTAGGACGTTTTGGCCATAAACCGTAGGATCAATTTAGTGTAAAATTTATAGTATAAGTTTTCTTTCATATACAATGTTTGGGAATTACTTATGTACGCAAACTTATCATAATTCCATATTAACCCATTCAATTAAATGTCTAAATTAAAATCAATGAATGTAAGAGGTTCACGTTTATTGCTCGGTGAATTAAATAGTTTTGTTTGCCGTTGATTAAGTCAATAGTTTTTAATTTTTTTGATCATGAAAGTTGCATAAGTATTCAAAAAAGATAAGAGTTGATTAAAAGAAACAATTGTCCTCCTTGGAATGACAATTCTCTCAAGATTTTGCACGAACATTTGGACATTCTCGACTTGTCTGGCGCCCTTGGTAATTGTCATTAAGCCACAATATTTATGAAAGGTAAGTGCCAAATTTTTTTATAGTATATTATAGATTAATTTAACCCTTTCTGCAAAATTTTAACCCTCTATATGATCCACGACCTTCCGCTAGCTAGTGCCGGTGACCTCCCTTTAATTTTTGTTTTACAGGCCGCCCCCATTTTATAATTTTACTGGAAAATACATACTTAGTAGCTTTTCCGCCTGTGACAACTTTGACCTAACTACTTACCAAAACAAAAGTATTATTGTTAATGGAGATACAGCCCAGTGCAGTTAATTTAATATCCTTGTTGGCATTCATTTGCAATAGCTGCAGATTCCGTCTCGCTATTGGTGTTCCTAAATGCCATTCACACATATATCCAGCAGTTGCTACGTCAGAACTCTAAAACACCTGTTGAACATGTTTGTAATGGAAAGTACTTTCAACTCACCTTGCTTTGCAATTCACTCCCATAATATGAAAATATTGCCAGTTCTAAAGAAATCGCAGAAAGAAACATTCCTAGTTTAAACAAAGTTCCAAAGTCTTGTGAATTCTACAACAATTATATCATACAGTTTGATTAGTGCAAAGGATGCTGATATTAAGAGAAAGTAAAAGTTACAGAGATCATCAAATATACTGCAATTTTTGTAACGAATGGTAATGTTGGAACTACTTTTGGAACGTAATTCTTATTCATTTGTACATTAAATAATTCTGATATGTAAAAATCTAGTACGCCGCACAATTTAAAGGAGGAAAAGAAATAGTAGTGGAAGGGATTCATTTACTCGGACTTTTCAAATTATTTGCCAAGTCATTACTTATTTTGATGCGCAATGTGATTTATTCATCACTTCCTACAAGTTCGCTAAGATGTAAACATGTTTTAACACGTTTACTGCGCCTCACGCGTATTTGCGTCAACCCGTCCATTACGCTAGTGACGCTGATCCGCGTTTCTAGTATATATTGTAGCGGGCTACTATTAACGCGTTTCACTAAATTAAAACAAGTAATAACAAAAGTCTTTACTACTCACTATTCACAAGTCTAATTAACAGTATATGCCTTATTTGTAGATATTTTCAGTTCAATTAACAATGAAGCACTATCACACTAATGCTATTTACAAGCACTAATATCTTCTTAAACTAAATTCTTAACCATTTATTACCTATTTATTTATTACACTTTTGTGTATTTATGTATTCTACAAGCTGTCCGTACAATATACACATAATACAAATTTATATTTACTCTTGGGCTTTCAAAAGCATAACTAATTAACTTTACACGATATAATTTATATTTGACATTTAGATATAGACTAACTCTATACTTCATCAGCGATCTTATATATACCCTGAATTAAAAAGACGATTCATAATCCGGTATATGCTAGAAAATTTTAGGCTTCTGTAGTATATACATTGCTTACAGCGCTTGTGTGTTTGACGGGTTGCCTAATAGTAGCTCGTAACACTGCCCCCTCTTTAAAACCGTTACGTCTCGTAACTGTAATTACAGTTTGACGCCAATTCGATTACTGATGACGATATCGGCAGCTATCTCCTCTGGTGCATCCGCCACGTCGTTGGAAATAACAGTCAAGCCAAGCTTGGGTACCGCTAGAATCGTTACTCCATTTTCCATCATCTGAGCTTTAAGATTCAGCAAAGTCTCCCATAGATGTCCATAACTAGGTCTCTGCTATGAAGAATTTTTGGTGACCAGATAGTAAACATAACGATTTTTATCTTGAAGAACCAAAGCTTTTCCTACAGTTGGCTGCTGTTGTACTAATTCATCCACACATCAAACTTTTTCTTGAAAACAACAGCTATTCCTTTTGAGATTTCTAAATCTTGAGCTACGCATTGTGCAAGGGAATACTTTTCTGGTGCTCTCAACAGATCTTGCTGTTTTTCAACAACAACGCCAAATCTCTCTTTAATGGAACCACCATACGCCGCCATAAAACTCTCAAAATCTACATTTGGCTCATGATTAATAACTCTTCGAACACCATTCTCATTATTCGAGCCCTCGTGGTTGTTGCCAGCGTAGGATGTTAAACAGTCAAAATGTACCACTTTCGGATTACCACGGGGAGATCTTCTGGTCCGGTACACTATATCATTAATTCTTGTTAACAGTTCGTACGGGCCTTCTCATTGTCTTTGTAATTTTGGTGACAACTCACGCTTTCTTTGTGGATTATACAACCACACTAAATCTTCAGGTTGATAACCACCTTCTTGTACTCTCGTGTCATATTGTGATTTTATTCGATCTCTTGCTGCCTGGATATTCTTTCAGACGTTTTCGTGAATGCTATTTGATCTTTCACGAAGCTTACCAACGTAATCTTCACCTGCGATCTATTCTCCAGGTTTAAATCCAAACTGATGATCACATGGTAGCCGCAATTCACGTCCTAGCATCACGCAAGCGGGAGAGTATCATGTGCTGTCATATACCGAAGATCGGTACGCCAGTAGAAACAAATGTAAATATTGATCACAGTCTCGTTGATGTTCAGAGACAACTTTGGCTAGGTACTTTCCTAACGTCCTGTTCATTCTTTCAACCATTCCATCCGATTGAGGATGAAGTGGCGTGGTTCTAGTCTTTCTGATTCCAAGATGCTTGCAGACGTTTTGAAACAACGTGATTCGAAGTTCCGACCTTGATCGGAGTGTAATTCCAACGGAACTCCAAAGCGACAAAACAACTCCCTCACTAGTACATTTGCAACCGTCTCGGCTTCTTGGGTATAGCATATGCCTCCGGCCATTTGATAAAATAATCCATTACAACCAAGATGTATTTATTTCTTTTCTCTATTCAGTAAACGGACCAGCTATATCAATGGCCACCCTCGCAAAAGGATTCCCTACATTACACTGTCTCATTGGGGCTTTCCGTTTTGTAACCGGGCCATTTCCAGAGGCACACAACTCACATTTCGGGCACCACTCCTTCACATCTTCTTTGCAGTTCACCCAATAGAATCTTTCTCTCGCTCTTTCGATAGTTCTTTTCAAGTACCTTCCGGAAATACCATCGTGCAAGTGCTGCAACACTTACGGCACTCTGCTTCTCGGCACTATCACTTGAAGTCTCTCAATGATTCCAGGCGTCGTTTCAAGATTCTATTTTCAATCACCAAAGAGTCCCACTGTGCCCAGTATGCCTTCAGGCTCCTGCTTGAAATACTAACTTCTTCCCAAGCTGGTCGTTGTTCTCTACTTTTCCACTCAATAATACGTCCCAATTCGGCGTCATTTTCCTGGTCTTCTCGTATTCTTTCGAGTTGCCAAGTATCATCGGTTACCGTCATTCTATGAATGACACTTATTTTCTCTTCCATCCAGGAGCAATAATTACAGTCTGCCGGACAAAGTCTCCTTGACAGAGCGTCTGCATTCTGATGGTTAGTTCCTACACAAAGATCTGTGTAAAAGTCGTATTCCTGCAGCAATTCTATCCACCTTGCCACTTGCCCTTCAGGATTTCGAAACTGCAGTAACCATTTTAGTGCGGCATGGTCTGTTCTTAAAAGGAATTTACGGCCGTATAAATACTTATAAAAGTGCTCTACAGATTTGACGACGGCCAACAGCTCCCTTCTTGTCACACAATAGTTCCTTTCTGGCTGCGACGAGACCTTACTGAAATACCCAATAACTTTTTCTGATCCTGCTGCACTTGAGAAAGAATGCTTCCTATAGCTGTATTAATGGCATCGGTATCCAACACAAATTTTCTTTCCATTCGTGGATAACTCAGAATTGCTGCTGTAACTAGTAGCCGTTTCAGTTGTTCAAATGCGCTGTGGCAGTCGTCATTCCAATTATATTCTTGTCCATTTTCGGTTAATTTTGTCAACGGTTTGGCAATGTTCGCAAGCCCAAGTATAAAACGTCGGTAATATGTGCACAATTCTATAAAACTGCTGGTGTAGGCCACTTTTGTACCGTTCTTATCTTGTCAGGGTCAGCTCTTATTCCGGTCTCCGAAACGACATGTCCTAGGTATTTCACCTCTTTTCCAAATAGGTGACATTTCTTAGGGCTCAAGGTAAGGTTTGCCCCGCGTAATCTTTGGAATATCTCCTCTATGTTCTTAGGTGTTCTTCAAAAGACCGGCCTAACACTATCACGTAGTCTAGGTACACCAGACATGTCTTCCAGGACAGTCCACGCAGTATCGACTCCATCAAACGTTCAAAAGTAGCAGGGGCATTGCATAATCCAAATAACATGACTTTGAATTGCCGTAATTCAGTTTGGCTCCAAGCCTACCTGTCAGTATCCGCTTTTCAAGTCCAAAGTCGAAAACCATTTAGATCGGGATAGAGTATCCAAGGTGTCATCAATTTTGGCCAAAGGATGACTGTCTTTCTTTGTCACTATGTTTAGCCGCCGCTAGTCTACACAAAACCTTGTCAACCCATCCTTTTTTTGACAAGCACTACCGGGGATGCCCATGGACTATTCGAAGGTTTAATCACTCCCTGTTCTTCCATGTCGGTGATAATTTTCTCGGCTTTCTTACGTTTCGCCAAAGAAAGCCGCCTGGGATATTGTGTTATCGGTTGCGCATCTCCAGTATTGATCTTGTGTTTTGTCCTTCCTTTCTCACTGTCATCCAGTGCAAACACACCTCGATATCGTCCGACCAGTTCTTTTACCTTGCCTAGTTGGTCGCCGTTTAGTCCTTGACACCAAGGTATCAACATATCCAGCAATTTCTGTGAGCAACCGTTGGCTGGTTTATCTTTTGTGTCGTCCACACACCGTTTAATACGGCATACTGGAATGCAACTTCCCACAATCATGTCTTTCTTCAGAGTCACCGTATGGGGATTAATGTTTAGCACCTTTATTGGTATCATATTTTGAAACTTTACCAGCGTTCTTCCAATCAGTAATCCCTCCTAGCCGATTCCCGATTCAGTTGCTTCCATCATGCATGATTGTCCTTCCCGGAGCGTACCATCCGGGCGTTCCATTACTATCATTTCCGCCTTTTCGGGTATTTTCATATCACAAATCATTCGAACTTGCATTGTTTGGTTACTCGTCCCTTGAAATGGAATCTCATCATCATCTATCCGAAGCACATTTTCTTTCTTGTTCACATGAAACTCATATTCTTTCATGAGATCCATTCCCAACTTCACTTCTTCTGTAATTTCAGCTACCAACACCCGATGATTAATTACTTTGTCTCCAATTGCCAACGTAACGGCAGTCTCCCCGTGAGTAGAAGTTTCCTCACCACTTGCCGTTCGAAGACATACCTATGCAGGTAGCACTTTTCCACGACCAACCAAATCTGGTCTCATAATAGTCCTTGTCACTCCTGTATCTACGAGTAATCGGACAACCGTACCATTAATTCTACCATCAATATAAATGCTGTCCAGACTTCCCATCGACGATGTAGCACGGATGATAATCTCCGGGGCACTACGTTGTGCTGTCGACGTTCGCCCCTTTATGTCGACTTGCTCTAGTTTTCTTGCTGCTCAACCGTTTGTTTTTTTGTTTGAGTACAGCGTCTCTATATATGACCAACTTCACCGCAGTTCCATCATCGCAGACCCCATCTCCGCGGTCGTTGTTTTTCCAGCTTTTCCGCCTTTTGCTTTTCAAACACACGGTTGATTATTTCTTCTATGCTGTTCTCCGTTTGACCAGGTTCTTCTAAGGCAGACCGAACTTTGTGACTCATCATGTGTGATGTCTGCTCGACTGCTTCAAATTCAAGCGCATGAGCCAGTGCGTTATCTAACATTTTTGGCCGTGCTAGTCTTAGCGCTTGCTGTATTTCGCTGTCTTTAACGCCATGCACAAATGTTTGAACAGCCAGTTATACGAGGAAGCTATCTGGTGCCGTTTGGTATGCCAATCTAACTAATCTGGCAATGTCAGCTTCGAATTTTGCAAGCTTTCATTTGTCTTTTGCGAGCGGTATGTAGGTTTGGCGTGATTATTTGTTTAATAAGTATAAGCAAAAAATAATTATAAGTTTTGTAAATACATGAGAATAACAATGAAATAGTTAAAATTGAATGATTTTAAGTCTTTGAAGTATTTCGGAAGTCTTCGGTAATCTTCGGAAGGCTTTGTGGTTGCTTGTGGAACCAAAATAAACTTAAACACTTATTGAATGAATGTATATACAGTTAAAAAGGGGTGTAAAAGTCTTCGGCGGTCTTCGGAACTCTTCGGAAGGCTTCGTGTTTTACTGGTGGGACAACGTGAAGCTACAAAGAATTATGATATGAAATTAAAAACTACTAATTCGGTGGTCTTCGAAACTCTTCGAAAGACTTCGGAATTTATTTGAGATGCCCAGTAAGAAGTTGAACAACGATAGTTAGAAAATATTTACAATTTTAAGAGGTCCAAACGTCTTCGGTAGTCTTCGGAACTCTTCGGAAGACTTCGTGTTTTACTTGTGAGACAACGTGAGGGTATGAAGAATTATGGTGTGGACGTATGTACAACTTGGAGGGTTCGGAGATCTTCGGTGATCTTTGGAACCCTTCAGAAGACGTCATGGTAGTGGTGCCTTAGACCTAGTCGAGGGCGCCGCCGTTGAACTGTACGGGGGTGTTGCTTCGGAGGTAGAGTTGACAGACGCAATCGGTGTTATCGCAATAAACGACTTCTCGGGACGTCGTGTGAGCGGTTTGAACACGTTCTTGACGCAGTTTTTGCAGAAACCACAGATGGTCCCGCGATGGTGGCACAGGTGAAAGGAGCTTCGGATGTACGTTGGAAAGCGTTCCGTGCTTGCTTCCTGTTGACCTGCTGGATGGAACGGAGTTTACCGCCCATTTGTAGTGTATTTGACTATTAAGTGATGCATTATAGTAACGTGCCCTAGGTACGACGTCGGACAGCGTCACCGTCGAAGAATATGCAGGCTATGGAGAGCACTGCGCGCTGAAGTATAGCAAGCTATGGAGAGCGCTGCTCGCTGAAGTGTTAGCAGGCTATGAGGAGTACTGCCAGTTGATTCTTTAGGCTATGGGGATCATTAAGGAATGTCTTTCGGAGAATTTGTAATTATATTTATATACTTCCACTTCCCTATGTCAACGTACACGTGCTGGACATAGAAAAAAGGCCTAGAAACTCGGGATCTCCAACTCATTTCTTGTGCTACCCTAAAAATAGCAAATCTATTGGATGCCCATTCCACTAACCTAATTTCAACATACCTTGCATAGGGGAAGAAAGCATATAAATACAATTGCGAATCCAGCAGAATTCAGTACACTTAGTGCTCAGCATAGCCTGAGAACTCAACTACAGTAATCACCATAGCCTGTAAACCATCTCAGAAAGCAGTGCTTCCCATAGCTTGCTTAATTTCCGACCAGTTACGCTGCCTGCTACCGCACCTGGGGCAGGTATAGCAGTGCTCTCCATAGTCTGCATATTCTTGACCGCTACGCTGCCCGACGCCGTACCCGGGGCACGTCGCCATAGTTCAGCACAGTAAACCAAGTAATAGCACTGCTCCCCTTAGCCTGCTTAATATCTGACCAGTTACGCTGCCCGGCGCCGTACCTGGAGCACGCCGCATTAATTCATTATAATTAGGGCTGGGTCGGCGTATCAATATATCGATACGTATCGATACGACCCCCGTATCGACCCCTTCGATACAGCAAAAAATAAATATCGATATATCGATACTCGATATGTATCGATACGTATCGATATGTATCGATACGTATCGATATGTATCGATACGTATCGATATGTCTCGATACGCATCGATACGTATCGATACGCATCGATACGTATCGATACGTATCGATACGTATCGATATTCGATATAGAATATGTATCGATCTTCGATACGCAAAATCCCGTATCGCCCACCCCTATATACATACTTATGTCACAAATATTAAAATTGAAACTTTAATTATTTTGATAACAAACAATCTTAAGTGAAAGATCGAATTGTCAGTAAATACATTATTTTAAAACGATCTTGTGATTTTATTCCTAAAGAAAGAGTAGAAAAATGTATAGATGCGTATCGATTCGTACCGATAGGTATCGCTACGTCTCGATATGTATACTTATTATACATATCTAAACGTTCCGATACGAATCACTATATATATATCTATACGTACCGCTACGTATCTATACGTATCGATACGTATCGATACGTATCGATACGTATCGATACGTATCGATACGTATCGATACATATCGATACGCATCGATACGTATCGATACGCATCGATACGTATCGATACGCATCGATACGTATCGAAACGTATCGATACGTATCGATATTCGATATATCGATACATATCGATATAGAATATGTATCGATATTCGATACGCAAAATCCCGTATCGCCCACCCCTAATTATAATTCAGCATTGTCCCACAAGTAGAACACGAAGCCGCCTGTAAAGTTCCGAAGGTCGCCGAAGACGTCTGGACTTCTTCAAACCAAAAAAACTTTCTAATTATCGTTATTCACGTTCTACTCAGCCTCAGAAGTAAATTCCGAGGCTTTCCGAAGCCTACCGAAGACTTCTGAACTCCCTTAATATTGTATATATGTTCAATGTACCGTTCCTGTGTCATCATCATCATCATCATTTTGTTTTCGACCTTACTTAAGGTCGGTTTGACGCAGCTCTAACTTCTTTTCTAATCTGTGCTAATCTAAAAAAGCTCTACATACCCTTCACAACCTAAATTTCTAATAATTTGACTAATATAGTTTGGTCCTGATCTTCCTAAATCCTTCTATCTATTTCCTATCCTGACCTTCAGTTGTTTTCACATACAGGGATCCTCACCTATCCTTCTATAAACTTCCTCGTTTGTTACTCTATCTGTCCAACTAATCTTTAACATTCTCCTATAACACCAAGTTTCAAAAGCTTCTATCTTTTTCTTATCTACTTCTTTAATTGTCCAAGTCTCACTACCGTATAGTAGAACGCTCCATACGTATGACTTTAAGAAACTTTTTCTATTATCTAAACTAATACTATTAGCTATTAGTAAGTTTTTCTTTTTTAAAAACATTTTTCTAGCTTGAGCTATTCTAGCTACTATATCCCTTCTGCTACGTCCATCCTTTGTAATTATACTACCTAAACAGCAAAATTCATCTACCTCCTCTAACTCGGTATTACCTATTTTTAATTTTGGTTAAGAACTAGGCTGTAACTCACTTGTCATTATCTTTGTCTTTACCGAGTTAATTCTCATACTATAGTTACTCTGTAGTATCTCATCTAAAATATTTAAAAACTCTCCTAACTCTTTTCTAGACTCAGCTATAATGGCTATATCATCTGCAAAACGTAACATGTCTATTTTCTGTCCCTGTACACTAATACCTATCTCTTTTCTCTCTCTGGCTAAGTTTAAAGCTTCCTCAATATAAACATTAAAAATCAAGGGAGACAGTATACAACCCTGTCTAACACCATTTTATATAGACTGTAAATAATTTTTCTATCCCTATGAGAGATTCCTATTTTTTGCAAAACCCTGAACATAACAATCCAATTAACCCTATCAAATGCTTTTCTAAATCTACAAACGCGAAATGAGTCTTTTATTTTTTGTAACCTTTTTCGATAATTACCCTAATCATTAGTATCGGTTCTCTAGTCCTCTGTCTTTACGAAAACCATATTGGTCTTCGCCTAAATAATTCTCAGTCAAAGCTTCTACTCTATTTTTAATTATTATTGTTAGTATTTTGGAAGCATGAGAAGTTAAACTAACCGTTCTAAAATTCTCACACCTATCAGCTCCTGACTTTTTTGGGATTGGGATAATAATATTTTTTTCGAAATCTATTGGAACCTCACCTGTGTCATATATTACATTTATTAGTTCATATAATCTGTCCAAAGTTTTCTGACTTGCATATTTTATTAATTCTGCGGGAATATCGTCTATCCCTGGCGCTTTATTTAATTTAAGATTCCGAATAGCTCTATCAAATTCCTCTCTTAATATTGAGAACCCTATTTCTACATCCTCTTCTTGGTCGTTCTCTAACTCATCTATATCGTCTCCCTTATATAAATCTTCTAAATATCTTTTCCATCTATCAGCTACCTCCTGTGTACATATCCTAATTCTTTATAACTCAACGTTGTCCCACATGTAGAACACGAAGTCTCCCAAAGAGTCCCGAAGGTTGCCGAAGACGTCTGGACCTCTTAAAATTATAAAAACTTTCTAATTATCGTTATTCATGTTCTACTCAGCCTCACAAGTAAATCCCGAGGATTTCCAAAGAATTCCGAAGCGTACCGAAGGCTTCTAAACCTTTTAATATTGTGTATATGTTCAATGTATACTTCTTGTGTATATATCATTATTTCTTATAACTCCACGTTGTTCAACAAGTAAACCACGAAGCCTTCCGAAGAATCGCAAAGACCGCCGAAGAGTCTGGACCTCTTCAAACTTAAAATACTTTTTTATTAGCGTTAGTCAAGCTCTTACTCAGCTTCACAAGTAAATCCCGAGGCCTTCCGAAGAATTCCGAAGACTACCGAAGACCTTTGGACCTCTTCGAACTGTGTGTATATTGGTTTACTTAGTATTTAAGTTCCTACTTAGTTCCACAAGCAACCACGAAGCCATCCGAAGATTGCCGAAGGCTTCCGAAGTGCTTCAAACTGCATAAACTGTTCATTTTGACTTTCTACTTGTATATTTGTGTACTTATAAACTTTCTTTTATTTTTTTGCTTGTGAACATTAAACATAACAGTTCTAAGTCTCATAGTTTCAGACGCCGCCCACTCGTACTATAACAATGTCTTTAACCAATGAAATTGAATGTTTCAATTTTCGAGTGTAAAAGAATCTCCAAATTTTGTTTGACCGATGAGCGTGCTGATTTTTGGGTACCACAAAAAATGAGTTGAAAATTCTCGCGAGTCTTAGTTTGTTCTGTGTTCAGCTTGTGTACTTTGATGTAGTCAACAGCGATTTTTTAGTTTGTTCTGTGTTCAGCTCGGACATGGGGATATAGTCAACAACCCTCTTTGCATGACTAATCAATACTTTCAAATATTCTGTACATATTTATATTGATGGATTAAAAATTGATTTGGTGTTGAGTTATGCTGTCTTGGCACAAGGACAATCCCGTTCATGTACTCTGAGTAATGTTTCTAGTGTCGATGCTACCGAAACCTATGCTTTATGGCAAGCATTTTTATACCGTCACGATGTACAACCATATCACTACCTTGTATTTACAGACTGACTTAGTGCTCGAGAAAACCTTAAAAACCCATTTACACCAGACCCACTTATTCAATAGATTATTAGTTTATATCAAAGTACGACGAAACTTTGAAACGAATTACCTTTATTTGGATATTAAGACACGCAAAAATCAAGCGCATTGAACTCATAGATAAAATAGTACGCTCAACAGCAGCAGCTAACAAACAATATTGTTACTGAAAGAATAGACGACATCAGAGGTCATTAAAAGAAGCACCTCAAAAAGTGAAAAAGTGACTGGTTGCACTGCGAACCAACATTGAAAGAAATTAAACTTGACATATATACAACCATGGCAATTTTCATGTAACCTAATAGACGAGAAGAAATGGTTATTATCCGGTTAAGAATAGGACATTCGCGCTTTAAGTCCTCCTGTTTATTATCTGGAAACCAGCGACTCGTATGTGCAAATTGCAGGAAATATTTAACGGCACATTTTCTTACACAAACAACGGACGTCTTCCAACAAAGATGTGAATATATCAAATGCTCTGGGAAAATATCTCAAATCTGTTAAATCCTGTATCAAATTTTCCAGAGGCATTAGAATATATCAGAGTATTCTGGCGCCGACTCCATGGGGCTGGGGGTACCTGGGTCTCCCGAATGTTATTGACAGTAGGGCTGAGCCCCCCTCCCCCAATATTTCATGCTGTGTCCCTGAGTAATTTCCACTAGGTACGCCATTACAAGCATGCGGGGTAGACAAAGAAGCTTTATGTTATTTTTGAAGCAATATTATTGCATTTTGTTCCAGAAATATCAGTTACGAAAAAAAAATCGGGTACATAAAAATATGCAAACCCACAAAGGTGTAATTAAATTGGCATCACTATCCAGACCAAGCGTGGGTGTACGACTAAATGATCAAATTGACTCTCAAATGAATCCGACTCTTATGAACATCGTTACTTCTTTGAGGTTTCTTTGTCGCCAAGGAATGCCTTTAAGAGGTCATGATGAAATAAATTCAAACTGTAGACAGTTGCTGTAATTGAGAAAACATGACATGTCTAAGCTCTACGGTTGGATGGGGCGTTCGGGCTACAGGTGACTCTCCCATGACATACGAAATGATAAAATTCAAATACTGGGACATAGCGTTTTGCGTTATGTCGTAAATGAAATCAAGAACCACGAGTATTTTTCTATCATGGTCGACGATACTTACGACTCTTCAATCCATGAGCAAGTTAGTTTCTGTGTGCGTACTATCGACGAAATCTTTGAAGTAAGCGAGGAATTTATCGGACTATACGAGACAGTTAATGCTAAAGCAGATACTCTCTTTTAGATAGCGAATGATGTTCTAGTACGTTTGGATATGTCAAGTGAAAAATTGTGGGAACAGTGTTATGATGGTACATCAAACATGAGTGGGGAATTTGGAGGCTTGCGAAAGTTAGTTCACTAAACAATTCTTATTTAAATAAAAACGCAAGTTGTCGAATTTGCATATCTGATTTCGCATGCCAACGTCCATAGTGCGTATAATGTATGGAAGATTTGATATAAACTTCCTAAATACGTTGAGGGATACATCAAGTACGGTCTGCGAAATGATGTCAACAAATCTGAAAATTATTTTGTAATCGTCGAACGGGTTCAGGCCTACAATTATGATTTTGGAAGAAGATTTTGTTATGGCGTATTGTTTTTTAAATAGCAACTTGGTTCGCTCTAACTGAGTTGCGGCGTTTATACATTCTTTATGCGCTGCGGTCGATTGGTTTTCCAAATCCTTAATTTGTTCCCACTTATTGTCTGTAATTTTTAGTTCCTGCTGGAAATAAACCATCTCGATGTGTCTCTCTTTGTGTTTTTTATGACGTCACATCAAGTAAAAACGCTTTCACACACACTGCATGCAATACTTAAGATGTTCATTCTAAAAAAAATTAATGTAACAGTTTTTGAATTATACATGTAAATATTAATTTTTTCTACGTTTGCAAAATTCAAACTAAGACTTACTCTTCTTTGTCGATAGTCCTCACACGAAATTTTTAAAGACGGAAAATTCTGTAATACAATTAATTACACTTTGAACGACTATACGTTTTACAAAAATAAACTTTAAATTAACTTTTGGTATCATTTCCCCCGTATTTATGTACATAGAGAAAGTATAAGTATAATTTGTCCTTACATTAACCCAATTTAAATCAAATTATAAAATGCGTATTCCCGTATATCAACTAGAATTGTGAAAGGTACTTTTATTAAATTAATAGTCAGACGTCATTGACAAAATAATGCAAGGCTGATGATCATACATTTCACTAAATTTATTTAAAAAATACGTCTTATTTTGAACTACATTTAAAATAGATTATCGAACCACTTTTTAGCCCGCCGTGCAGAATTAGTATATATTATACCTTTTGATTTAATTATTTGAATGTGGATGCTCTAATTGAAAATTTTAACAATCCTAGATACTAATAAATATTTTTTGAGTTTTATTCTACTATCGAGCTAAATCTAAATAAAAACGCAGAGGTGTTTTGCTGTTAGGTTTTTGAATATTAATACACCATACGGGTCTTTGTTGGAGCTAATTTTAAAAAACGTGATAACGATTCCCCAGGAAAATTCTATACTAATTTGATAGGTTACACGATGGGTTTATCTCAAAAGACAGAGCAATACTGTTTAGAAATAGATTAAAGATGAATTCCATATGGTTTGCAAAAGGTTGATCTGTAGATAAGTAAGGGGTCGTTCGATTTGAAAAAAATTCCGAAGTATTTGAGAACCTGAGGAAAAACACAATAATAATTGATATCTTACACGACGTTGTTATATTAAAAATACTGCTAATAGTAGTTTTTTATAATAATTCTAAAAATAGTGTTGGTGGTTAAATACATACAGGTAAAACCCACCATAAAACAATTATAAGCGTCACTTTTCCAGTCAAGACTTGCATATAACGCCAATTAACATAATAAGGAGCTGCGCACGCTCGACCATCGGCATAAAAGGCGAGGGAACCATGTTCCAGTGCATTAGTCGTCAAAGTATCGTCGAGTTTGATTAAAATTACAAGTTAAAGATGGATTTTTTGTGTTGACGTTACAAGTGATGTGCCAGTACCACAATTAAATATCAACCAACTAGTTGGTAGGACAACCTATAGGTTAGGCGAATTTCCTCCAAATTCTCACCACCATATAATAGAAGTTGGTTTTGATTTATATGGTGGTCTTCAACCTGTCATTCAAGTTATTTGCTGTAGTGGTATGTGTGCAGATTCTACGATAACATTCTCATACTTCGATTGGAAGAAATTGTAAATTTTTCAAGTGGAATTTCAAATTTACCAATTTGCTCAAGACTCAAAACAAGTCAGATTAAATGGTTTGACTACTGGAGACGACGTTGTTGACATACAATTGGATCAAGATTTCAAATTGCAGCCGAACACAGCCTTTAATAAAAGTATATGGCTGTTGAACAATCTTGAAAAAGAGAATTTATATAATATGGAAATTACGAAAGTTCGGAATGTTATTGTGCTACCTGCGTACGAGTGCATCAATCTATTAAATTTGCGAGAATTAATCTGTTTTAAAATGGCCGAGTTGAGGTGTACAAACTTTCCAGAATTTTACGAAAAATTTGTAGGTGATATAAAAAATGTATGGGGAAATACGACGGAGGAAGAAAGGGTTCAAACGTTATTAGAGGAAGAGAGCCGTGCCAGTATCTCTTTGTCTAATGATTGCAGCAATTTAAATTACTTGACAGTGTTGGAAATTATTAAATGTTACCCCATCCAATACCTAAAAGATGCGACTGCAAGGCAATCGCTTGCGCAAATGTTTAGAGATTTGGCTATCCCAGATTCGCCAGACTCTGGTTACCATAGCGGTTTATAGATGTTATCAATACATGTATGTATTTTATTAAAAAACATTATATTTCATGATAAAGTTTGTTTTACATATTTGTATCGCCAACATTAGCAAAAATTATTAATAGACGTATTAAACTATCTTGTTTTTATTTTTAGGTTTAAAGTGGTGTACCCCGCAGATAATAAATACAATATACCGCATGTCAACAAAAAGAAGTTGTAGGGAAATTCAAAGACAACTAGTATTAAAATTTGTTGGTAGTAAGGCTAAGTCCTACTGTATAGTAAGCGAGAAAGACACGGGTAAAAAGATTAAAGGGATCTCTACGAAGTGTAGTTAAGAATATTAATGTAATAATCTATAGGAACACTGTGGCACGATTTAAATAAAATTAAATAAAAACCCTTAACCACAAAAAATATTTAAATTACAATTCACTTGTTTGTTGTTGAGAACACCAGCCTGCGGGTGAGGAGAATATCCTCGATAGTGTTTAAAGCAACAATATAGTAAATTATAGGTTGGAAAGGTTCACTTCAGCCTAAGTGGTGAGGAGAATATCCTCTGAAGTGTTCCAGAACAACAGCTAATTTTTTTTTTCTACTGATGATGACCACATAGTGGTCGAAATACGTATCTAGTAATTTAAATATTTTTTGTGGTTAAGGGTTTTTATTTAATTTTATATTAATGTAGATAGTTTTAAGGACATTGTACATTGAGGAAGATTTGGTTCTAGGAAATGAGCAACCTACGAAAGTACGGAATACTTGGTAATAATTCTAATAGGTTTAGTGACCGCGCTTGTGCACTCTTCGAGTGTTTTCGGCAATCTTCGATAAAATAAATTATTAAACTTTTGTGTGCTTAATTTCTTTGTGTTCTTAGCTATTAATTTGCTTGCATTCAGCGTACTTTTCTTCTGTAATTAATGTATTTGTTTGGAGAAGAAATACGCTTTAAAAGGAATTATACACTGCTTTCACATGTAACTTGGGTAATCCATAACCGTCAAGAAATTAGTTCGGATACGAGTTGTATTTTTCAAGTACTTATTTAGCATTGACTACATTGACTACATAATTATGTTATGACGTGTTTAGAAATTAAAATGTAAAACCAGAAAATTGATAAAATTTTTACTCTGTTTGAAATTATAAAAGTCGTGGTTTTGAATATTCCAAAAACAGTACATTACTGTTTGAAAATGGTTTTAAATATTAAACACTTATGGCTTATAAAGGGTTCATTTCTAAAATTCCCACGGTTTCAGATTGTCTGGGAACCTTATAGATAAGATTAACATGGGTAGTTGAAGAAAACTTTTATCTAGGTTAGATATGAATGCAAAAATTTAAAGGTTTGGGGCCTTTAAAGTGTAACTTTGTAAGGAGTGGTCTAATTTTAAATCTGTTTGCAGATTCGGATTCTGCGTAAAAGTCTAGACTAACTTGATGTATCGCATTGTTAAGAAAATTTATAAGGACGGTCAAAAATCGCTGCTAGTAAAAAATCTTAAAATGAAGGTAGCTCCCTGGGAAATGATGCAATCTAAAAGATTCCTAGAGATTTGAGTAGCTGAGAAAAATCTAATATTAATTGATACCAAACAAGATATATTTATCTCGAAAGATGAGCTAAACAAGATAGAAAGTATGGTATGACATTAAAAGCGAGTAGTGGTGCGGTGGCGGTATGCTCGCTAGAAGGTATGTGTGTAAAATGGTAAGGGGTGGTCCTATTTCAAATCTGTTTACAGATTCGGATTGTGCGTAAAATTCCAGACTAATTTGACGTATCGCATGGCTAAAAAGTTTATGCAGACGGACAAAAATCGCTATCAGCAAAAAATCTTAAAATGAGGGTAACTCCCTGGGAGATGATGCTATCTGAAAAATTCCTAGAAATTCAGGTAGCTGAAAAAATTCTAATATTAATTGATACCAAACAATGTACATTTATCTCGTGGGTGGAAATGGCTAGTCGAAGAAAACTATTTGATTCAGAATGTTAGCGGTAAAAAAATCTTAAAATTGGGGTAGTTCCCTGGGGGATAATGCTATCTTAAAAATTCCTAGAAATTCAGGTAGCTGAGAAAAACCTAATATTAATTGATGCTAAACAATATAGATTTATCTCGTGGGTGGAAATGTGGAGAAAGATTTATCTTGCGGGTGGAAAGAATGCGGGTGTGACGTAATCAAAATAGTTGATGTGGAGGTGTCCGAGCAAGGAGGAGAGCAAGGAGGGGATTCATCTCCACATTTCCTCTTTATTGGAATTTACATTTAAATTTGGTCAGATGAGTGAGAAAATGATGGATTCTGAAGGAAATGAGGTGGTGGATAGCCTGCATTACACCTACTAATGTTAATGTTAAAACTAACCTACGGCCACCATGCTCTACAAGGTGGACTATGAGAGTGTATGCGGTAAATCCTAAAAAACTACGTTCATCTTCTGGATTTCTTTGAGGTCTATACGTCGACAGAAACGTCCGAGGCGTCATCAAAGTGCGCTGGGTATTGTGAGATAATGCTGCATTTCAAAGCGTCTACTGCCATGTTATGAATCCTGTTGAGGAAGCTAATTCTAGTGTTCAATCTCCCCGCATCGGTGCTTCTGAGGTAGAGCTAAAGCTAAAATGTCTGCTTGAAATACTTGATGAAAATCGCAAGCGTTTTGAACAATTCTGGCAAAATGCTTGCACGAGAAACCTCTTCAAGTAGAAGATCCAGTACTGCCTCGTCAGATACAAATTCCAAAAAAATTTTAGTTTCGCGCTACAAACTCCCATAAATTTGAAAGCCCTAAAAATCATTATCAACAAATTTTTATGGAGATAATCGATACAGTCAAGAATTGTGTATATGATAGATTCCAAGCAACGGGTCTTAAAAAAATGCTCTCGGTGGAGAAAGAGTGCGTGTCAATGGTGGTGAAATTCTGCTTCAAAAAGCTAGAGCGTTCTTTGGCAAAGACATAGATGGCGACAGGCTTGTGCTTCATCTCTCGATGCTTCGCGACATTTCCATACAAAGGATATAAAAAATGAGCGCTATGCTCTATATAAAGAAGTTCTTACTTAAAGATGATGCAGTGCGCCAATTGCTTTCTGAAGTTTCTAAATGCATTAAACTCCTCGATACTGTATCAGTAACTACAGCGTCAGCTGAAAGATCATTCAGTGCTTTTCGTCGATTGAAGACCTACTCGCGGTCTACCGTGACGCAGAAGAGACTCAACAATATCGCGATTCTCAACACCCATCGAACTGTTCTGGATAATTTGGACCTTAGACCTCTCGTTAACCAATTCATCATGTGCAATCCAGTACGTCGTTCAAAATTCGCCATATATTAAGTACGAGTAGGTACAAGTACAGCTATAGTTATAATCGGTTCATTCATTATTTTATTCTACTATAAAAACAATGTCTGTATGCTTTTTGTTATCTCATTATTTTATTCATTTGCTTATCATAGCCACCCACTAAAAATTAAGGACAGGTGTAATTTATAACATGTAGATTTTATTTATGTTATAGTTGACATTTGACAATATACAAACAATTTTGGCCACCACGGACCCTCCAAGATTTTTGCAAGTCAGCGCTCCTATCAGAGTATAGCTGTGAATCTACTCAATTTTTGATTCCATACACTACTTAAATATAATTCATGGCAACAATAAAAAAACGATGTTATTACGAGACCCATGATAAAAATTCTGGAGAATCCTAATATATAAATGTAGTTCTCGAATTCCAGCAAATAAACTTATTGTGTGTAAAATCAACAAGCAGAAATAGAAAGACCAACGGAACAAAATGCTGACGAATATTCCATTTATGTCTGGATAGTTTTATAACGGCTAATGGCTTCAACTGTCGTTGACATACACTTACAAAAAAAAAATAATTAAAAATGTTTACTTACTAAACTTATGATGTATAGAAGAATAACAAATGTCATTAGGCAGACAAATAACTGAATGGCAAATGAAAGTGAAGCAGATTGTTCCAGTACTCGCCCAAACCTGAAATACATAATTTGATTAGTGGTTTATTATGAGTATGCAACTAAAAATTAAATATGTGGCTTGGTTCTAAAAGGGCCAAAGTCATAAGATGCACATTTTGGCAAATCGATTTTAAATATAATACTCAGGTTTGGATGCATTTTTATATCTTAACTTCAAAAATCTTCCTGTGAAGTGGTATTGAGGTGGATTGTTCTTATATTTGAAATGGGTGAAAATTTTGTGGACCTTTTTGCGAAAATAAAACAACATTGGTCTTTTTTAAATAAAAAAAAAGTAATAAAACAAACTTTGGCCTAACTCATAGCTAACAATTTATTACAAGAACAGGTTTAGTTCAAAACATGGAACATTAATAGAACCGAACAAAATATGGTATTCCAATATTTTAGTAATAATTGTAAAATTGTAGTAATAATAAAACTAAAGGTCGTCAATATCTTGATTTTTGTCTTCACTTCTGCTAACGGTATCCATAGCTGTTTGTGAATCAATTAAGAAAGCGAGAACAAACTCTTGAAAAGCTAGCTGCAAGTCATTAATTTGAAGTATGGGTTGCAATGGTGGTGGAGGCACAGTTTGGGGTAGAAATAAAAACGTAGGATTTATTTGATCATCTTTTGAATCGCAAAAAAACAGAAGAAATTTGGTTCTTGTTAGTAGAGGTTTGGTAAGTAGGGGTGTGATAGCTGTAAAAATCAATATTATAGTTCAAAGACTTATATGGCTAAAAAGGGTACGAGGTGATGGTAGTAGGGAAAGCAGAAGGAGGTGTAGAAAAGGATGTAGAGACGGAAGAAATTTTGTCCAAAGCTATATTGGCCGAAGAAGGGTATGTTTTGATAGTAGTGGCAGGATGACTTGGATGAGGTACAGAAGAGAACGTATAGTTAGCAGCAGAAGAAGTTTGGATCCTAGAACTGAGAACAGAATTGGAAGTATGATTCGAAAACCTATTAGTAGTAGGATGACAGTGTGTACAGCTGCGGCGAAAAACTCCCTTATATCCGCAACCATAACAATGGAGTACTTGAGGACGACTACAACGTATCGAAACATGACCAGGTTTGTGCAATTAAAGCATATGACGTGACGAGTAGAAGCAGAACTAGGAAGAAGAACAGTAGAAAGTACGGAAAAAGTATCTGAACTACACGTAGGCGTAGGAGAAACTTTAAAAAACTCGGTCATGTGAAGTAAAAGTATTTTTCTCAACTGTAACAGACTTATGCGCAAAATCCGGTTTAGCAGCAACAGTATGTTGATTTGGCTAGGTGATGTGGAATTATCGGCCAGAATCTTTGCCGGTTCTAATTTCAGACGTTTGTCCTTTTAACTCTTGTAAGGAGCGAACGGTAGGTAAATGGGCTCGATAAAATGGAGCGAGGTTACGAAGCACAATGGACAATTGGTCATCCTCCTTGAAAGATCCATACCACTGGAACAGGGCCGTCATACACTTGAATTAGTCAGTAATACTTTCTGATGACTCCTGCTGTCTATTGAAGATACCATCAAACAGTCTTGTCCCCATATCAGTCATTTTGAATACGAATAAAAAAGAAATTGGGAGAAAGTAACTAAATAAGGGCCAACCGTAACTCGATAAAAGTTCAAAAAAAAATTATTGCGAATACAGGACAATTTAAAACATCCGACAGATAAACTTCGGAAATACCAATAGAAGCAAAACAACAAAATAAGAATTAGGAGCAAGAAGAAGCCGACAGCGTTTTTAACGGACAAGAATTATCAGCGAAAACACAATTCCGATAATCTGAAATGAGCCAACCAATGATACTTAGCAATCCAAAAAGAAAACAAAACTAAAATTTAAGACGATTAAACCCACACAAGCAATAAAGAAAACCGATCCTCATGTGATGAACACCAAAGAGCCGAAAGAAAAAAATAAATAACAGTTCGAGCGCCAAGAGAAAAAAAGTAAGCAGTATCAGGCCGAGAAAAGTGAATAATGTAGGAACTTAGGCCATAACAAAACAAATTGTGCCAGAAATTAAGCGAAATAAAATCAAAGCAAACTTTAACCAAAACCAAAATCGAAGCCAAAACTAAACAAAACAGAATTGGAGCAAAAGTTACCCACAACAAAATCGAAGTCCCACTCCAGAGCGTCAAACTTTATGCTACGTACCCCGACTAAGCCTGAAATATAAAAACAAGAATGACCGGGCTCAATCGGCGAGTGGGCGGGGCATTACCAATAAAAAAGTGAACAATAGGCCTGAAAAAACCACGCTTGCAACCTGAAATACCGCTATCGTCCGCACATTTACCGTTATCACCAGGTAGTCCTCTTACGCATACCCCGAGTACATCTACTAGTGTGAATGCGCGTCCATTAATCGAACATGCCGACAAAAAGACTAGTAGCAAGGGAAGGCCATTTCAAAATTATAAATGGTAACATTCAGTTGGTTGGAATGGGATGCTTCTGTGGAAAAAGCATTTTGCAAAACCTGCAAGAAGGCAGAGTTTCAAGAACTGCTAGTGACGAACAGGAAAAAGAGGACATTTTCACAACTGTAAGGTTCTCTAACTAGAAAAAAAGCGCTAGAAAGATTTCGGGTACACGAAAATACGCAAACCCACAAAGAAGATGTAATTAAGTTGGCTTCACTATCCAGACCAAGCGTGGCTGTACGACTAAATGATCAAATTGACTCTCAAATTAAGAAGGTTCTTTTGAACATCTTTACTTCTTTGAGGTTTTTTTGCCGCCAAGGATTGCCTTTAAAGGGTCATGATGAAATAAATTCAAACTTTAGACAGTTGCTGGAATTGTGAAAACACGACATATCTGAGCTCTGTAGTAATAATAAAACTAAAGGTCGTCAATATCTTGATTTTTGTCTTCACTTCCGCTAACGGTATCCATAGCTGTTTGTGATGTATTAAGGTTAATGATAAATTGGAAATAGTATGGTCGGCTGTTCTCGTTAATGTAGGGTATCAATGTTGAAACTTATTCACAGTGTAGTGATCGGTAGGGTTTCCAAGTCGATTTCTCATTGGTTGATAATTATTACAAATATTATAGTGTACATATCGATGTTCGAAGGTATTTGTTAGTGTATCTCAGAAACCACTTGAAGGTTTCTGAAAGCATTCCGTGACGTCAGATTTTACTGTATAAAGGGGAGTATGTGTAGGAACGATCGATCTAGTCGACAAGGATTGAAGGATTTTGTTTTTAGATTTCAAGATGGATGGTTGAAACATTTCACTTGGCGGTTTTTTATTAAAGGTAATGTTTTTAAGTTTATAATGTAGTGGTTATTTAAGGTAATCTGATTACATCTTGTAATCAGAACGTTGTTTTACATGTGACGTTGGTATTTATTGTAAAATCGTTAGTTATTTAACCATTGAAGGAAATATTTTTATGTTTACCTGTTGCTTTTTTGAGATTGATGTATACAATGCTGCCTTGCCGGTTGTTTTACTTGTGATGTTTAATATGTGAATTTACAATTTTATTGAACGTTTTATGTATAAATGAGTGTGGCTTGGTTTAATAACTGAAAACTAATATTTATTTATTTGAATTGTTTATTTAGTATCTAAATCAGGGTAAAACTATTATTTGTTTATTTGAAATAATATTTATTTGGTATTTAATCCAGAGTTGTAACTCCAATTGCATTGTACCTGTTACAAAATCAATAGTAAATGTACCCTTACTGTGATTTTACGAGCAATTAGTACCAACATCCCTTGGATATATTGAATCAATTTATTAGGCAAGTTTGATTATGAGCAGTATTATATTTCTATGTTATATTTGTTTTGGTTTTAAGATCGTAATTAAATTAACCACAACGTTGTTGTGTATATTTTTTGTTTGTAATTTGTAATGCCACGATGTGTTTAATTTTTAAAAGTACGTTTTAACCGATGCAATCATAATGAACAATTTTTACCATTTGCTTACTAGATTTAATATATTTAACTAATATGCATTTATATAAAAATTTAGCGCCTGAATCTGGGTTTGTATTTATGATGTAGAATTTTGGGGTATGTATTTGCTGTCAACATATTTTATGTTTTATATTTGTGATTCATTTGACATTTTTATTATGTCATTGTTTTATTTCAGCATATTAATCACATTTATAACTTCACCACTCGTATCTTGGTTTAAACTTAATTATATGTTTGTTGTTTTTGTATATCCTATTATCTAGCTGATATTCCTATATAATTAACTAGTATTTAACGTTTGTGATAATTGTTGTGATGTAATTAAATTGAACCTCTGGTATGATCGACCATCTAGTGCCTTTTCGCGTTTGCATTTATAACTATGTTAGAGTTAATCTATTTAATAATAAGCGTCTTTTTAACCATGCGCAATCATACCATAAGTTCATTTCAGACATTCAAATCGTCTTGTCGAGGTACTTGTAGTGGTACCCTTTTATAAATAATAGGAAGTCGGTTAGCCTTTTTGAAATATTTTGTAACACGGACTGGAAACTGTTAATGTATGTATGTGGGCGCGTGTGTTCGGGCCTTGTTAAATATTACTAACATTTTATATCCGTGCGGTGAGGAACATTGGTAGTTAAGGTGCAGGTCATCTTCCTGATGTCCCCCCTCTTCAACTTTACCTGGGTAGTATTGGCCTAGCCGACCTCAGTACCTAGCAGAAAAGACTAGCTTGTTTACACTAACGTTTCTTCAGTTGTCAAATGTGGTATGTCTGGGTAACAGTTGAGGTCCCGTCAATTTCAGTGATGGTGATCTGGGTAATTGTACGTTACCCGTCCTTGTCGAGATGTGCCAAGTGCAGTTGGAAGTGTGAAGGCAGTTTGGGGTTTTCTCTGCCGTGCTTTTTCCCCAATCGCCCAGGTTGAGCACGGCACTGTTTGCTTTAGATGTCATTTTCTATGCTTTCATGCAAATGACCTATTTAGTGGTTATTGTTTTGATTAAAAGTCAAGTTAGGTAAATGCTGGTGTTTTATTTCAAACCTTCCCGCCTTAACGCCATCTTTCCAGTGTGAATTTGGGTCACATGATGACAACACAACGTAGATGTCGTCGAGCCACTGCCACTAGATGTTAGATCATGGAGCCCGGTGTACCGTTTATAGAGGGCGTTTGGGTCAGCCTTCAGGTCGGTTACACTACAATAAATATACCAAAAGATTTGTCTGAACTTGGTAGGAGACTTGTTGTTTCCGAATGTCTGTTTCTTTTCCTAACAACTCCAAGGTTTTGAATGGTTGCTCGTCAAAAAGAGCCTTGTATTGTGCCAAACCAAGGTTTTCATTCGAATACTGAATCAGTCTTATTGTGGACGAAACTACTGGCTCCTGTAAAGTATTTGCTTTTTATGTTAAAACTTTCCAGAGAGAATTAACATAAAATTCATAAATTTTTCTTGGCGCATCTCATGAACGAAAATATGTAGGTTTTTTGATTCTAAACGGATTAAGTTCGTGTAATTCTGAGGAATATCTATTTTCGCTGTTGTTGAATTTTTAGTTTTCTCAATCTGGTCTGTGTCCATGTGAGTGTGTCTTGGGACTAGAACTTTATGAAAAATATTTATGAGTCTTGTAACTGTTCTGCTACCTAAGAGGGATAACACTTGCAAAAAAAAAATACTCATGGAAACAGGTTCCTAATTAATAGTTCTATTAATATGACTACACTACAACAGAAAACGCCTGCCTCTGTTAGCGCCTTCAAAATAATCTAGAAATCCGTATTTTAAGAATTCTTAGGGATAACACTTTCAAATACAAAACACGTTCGCACATACCCTTTCCGCTCGTTGCGTCCTTTCCCCCATATTCGGGTACCAATTGATTGCTTTCTTATAGTTGTAATTTCTGCTCGAGCACCTTATTATCACTCCGCACTGGACAAGCATTCCATATCGCCAAACCAAATTTTTAAGTTAAGGTTAATTACATAAATTACACGTACTAACGTATTTATTATACGTGCGGTCTGTTCAACAACCTCTAACCGAGTCCCTTTTTTCCTCTTACAAATTCTGCTTCAAAACAGGTAGAAACCACCCTGCTAGTCCTAACAGCCATATTCCATTTGTGTGACGTTGCCTTGTACCATTACAGTCTCTGTCTTCTGTTGAATTTTTCATTACGGGTATCTAAATATTCTTATTTTGTCTAAGACAACAATCACTGTACATATAATAATTTCATTAATATGTGGCGAAATAGTATTAATGTATGTGTACAAATAGTCCCACAATAGAATAAGAGTCGGGAACATTTTGCGAGTTGGAGTGTGGAATATCAAAAGTATGAATCAAGTAGGTAAGCTAAGAACTTGCAAATTGAAATGGATAGGTCAGCGTTAGACATAGTAGAGATTAGTGAAGTTCGGTGATCAGAGGTGAGAGATTTTGGAGCGGAGACTTCAAGGTGATTCATATAGGATCAGTGGAAGGAAATTTGGGTGTAGGGATAGTTATGCGAAAAAAGATAGGACGCCGTGTAGAAAACTACTTACAAAAGAACGAAAGAGTACTCCTGGTTAGATTAGAATATAAACCGGTAAACACAGTACTAATACAAGTATGCATGCCCACCTCCAGCTTCAGGTAGAAGCGATCTACAAAGATTCGAAGACATACTAAGATACGTAAAAGGACATGAAAATTTAATAATTACGGGGGATTTTAAGGCAGTGGTAGGTGAGGGTAGGGAAAAAGCAGTAGTAGGTTTATTTGGTTTAGGCACGTGAAACGGTAACAGAAATATGCTGGTAGAATTTTGCAACAGGAACAATTTAATCATCACAAACACATTATTTCAACATCATGCTAGAAGATGATTCACATAGAAGATGCCAGGAAGATATCAAATAGATTGCATTCTTGTTAGACAGCAGCTTAGGAATAAAGTAAAAGACTGTAAAAGCTACCCAGAAGCAAATATGAACACTGACCACAACATCGTAATTATGAAGGCCGCTCTTAATTTAAAAATTTGAAAAAACCGAACGGAGAAAGGCACTTTGACTTTGAGAAACTAAAAGATAAAGATATCCACGAAAGATTTGGAAAAAGGTTAAATGATTTGCTAAAAAATATTGGGAAAATTTCTGATACCAAAGAAGTAGAAACAGAATGGAGTAACATGAAATCCAGCTTAGACATGGCGGCCAGAGATATTGTGGGATATTCACAAAAAAATAAGAAACCATAGATAGCAAATGATATTCTGAATTTAATAAAAGAAAGACAAAAATACAAAAACAAACCAGACGATGCAGGAAAACAGAGAGTGATAAAATGGGAAATTATTTGCAAATGCAGGAAAGCTAAAGAACAATAGATTGATGGAAAGTGCAAGTAGGTACAAACAAAGTTGGAAATAGGAAAGATGGACGAAGCATACAATCTAATTAGAATGAATTTTAAGAATATAAAACTGTATAGCAAAAATATAAGAGGTGCGAAAAGAGACATCATTATAGAAAAATGTAGAGAAAGTAGTTAGATGGCAAGAATATATAGGAAATTTATATGCAGGAGAGAAACTAACAGTACTAGAACAAGAATCAGATATTTATAAGGATGACTTGGGATATCCTATACTTAAAGATGAGTTTGAGTTGGCATTAAAGGGTCTGAAAAATGGTAAGGCGCCGAGTACAGATAAGGTGCAAGCAGAAACTCTAAAAGCCCCTGGACAAGCAGTAACAGAACGTCTCTTCCAACTTGTAAGCTATATGTATGAGACACGCGAGATACTTAAAGTTTTCTAATGAATCTTCATAATCACTATACCAAAACGAGAGGTACGAATAGATGTGAAAAATTTCGAACAAAAAATTCGCCAGTACACGTGTCAAAAATATTAACTAGAATCGTACAAAGATGGATGAAAAAACGTATCTAAGAAATAGTAGGAGAAGATCAATTTGGGTTAAGCGAAACAGCGGAACACGGGAGACTATTTTGGCTCTGATGGTGATAGTGGAGAAGACGATAGAAATAGAAGCAACCGTGTATGTAGGGTTTGTAGATATGGAAAAAGCATTCGACAATGTTAAATGGAAAAAGGAATCCTTTTAAATGTGATGCTACAGACGTATGAGGAAAATATTTTGAACAGACAAAGTTAAGAACAAAGAGGTTCTATAAATGGTAGGATAAGAAAGAAATATGTGAAAAACAGTAAAAAATAGGAGAGATAGGACGATAGGTCACATATTAAGGCATGAGAAACTAGTGCGGAATATATTAGAAGCAGAGATAGAAAAAAAGGGAGGTAGAACTACACGTACGTTAGACTATTCCTCACAGATATTCTAAGATGTAGGTTGTGGGAATTTCAGGGAAATGTGTAGGCCAACTCAGAATAGAAATCAATGGAGGTACGTGTTCAACCTGTTACGTTCACCTTCCGACGGTGTACTAAACCTTACACCATTTTAGTTAATTATTCATTCGCATAAATTCTGCTTCCAATACTCAAACACCATCCCTGTGTATTAGACATTCCTACAATAAGTACGCTTTACTACAATTTCATTTAAATCTATTTTTTGCGAAATGGAAAGTTTTTATATAACTTAAATAATCGGTACCTTGTTTCAAGTATCCGTCAGCTTGATACATATTACTATAGAGTATAATTAATTCTTATAATACCCAAACCTAAAGCCTCCTTGAAATAATGGATCACACTTCTTTGATAAAGTTTGTTTCGAGTTTCTATCAACACATTTGTGTTTGATAACGCTGGGATTGAATATTAATTCTATATATAAAACGAGTTCATTACTTGATTCTTTCTGCAGCTATACGACATCGAATACTTGTTGTTACATTTTTCGTTGTCTACGGAATTTCATACATACGGTTGTGTGGTAAGTACTATTAGTTTTAAAAAGAAATGTACTTTCCTTCGTGAAGGGTCTAATTTTTACTCGTACTATGTTACAGCTTCCTCTGATGGACATGACCGCCCCTTGCGTTGACCCCTGACTGACGTGTCGGTCCTGAAAGCGAATTTCATCCTTTGAAAGTGGAGCATCTAAAACGCACAAAGGCTTAAAAATTAGTTTTACTGTTATGTAAGGAGATGCGAGGGGTCGGCTCCAGTTGTGAGACTCACTGATGCGGTCGATGACTTTACTGGCAGTAGATTGGTGATGGATCTTTTGTGCTTTTTTGAGTTTTTGGTATGGGAAAGGGATCCCACTTCGCTCCAGGTCGCCGGAATACAATAAGACGACAGCTGTGATTAGTCTTGTTATAACACTTCAATTTAACCCTTACTACCTCTAAACCTTTTTTATATGATTTGTGTTAGAAATAGCATATGATTTAGGTATAATGTTGTTACCTACCCCTGCTGTACGAATGCATTCTAACAGCGACATGCCTGTAATTACGATAAATACGTAAGTAGGCCCATTATTTTGTTTTACTCATTAACCATTAAACTATCTTGATGACAAAGATTTAATCATTGTAACTGTAACAGGACTGAAAGCACTTCCTTCTAGATTTTGTTTAAACTTTTTTTATTTAATGTGTATATGAAAAGTTTTCATTTAAATTACTTTACAGGAAATTTAGGAAGGTAGTAATAATTATTTGCTTTTTCTTAATATTGTGAGAATCCTTCAGGATAAATTAATAAAAAAAAAAACTCAGGAATGTATTTATTAATTTTGTGAAAATTTTTATAGTTTAAATCCTCTAGGATATTTTGTAACAAGAAAAATACTTTCTGACAGGTCGGTTTTCCTCTTCTTTTATAACCTGTTTTCTAAATAGAGTTTTTTAAATGTTTTTTTTTTTTATTATAGTATGCTCTGTAGTTCTGCAAGACCCCGCCTACTCGCCGATTGAGCCTGGTCATTCTTTTATCGTCCTTTTGGTTACGTCGATGTACGTAGTAAACCAGTTCCAAGACGGAAAACCTAATGACGAAAAAATAACTGTACTTAAAGCTGATTATTATTATAAGCAACTACAGGTATTAGTTTTACAATATTCTCAAACTGTGGAGCCATGTTCCAGAACATTTGTTGTCAAAGTGTCGTCAAGTTGATCAAAATTACAAGTTAAAGAAGGATTTTTCTGGTGTTGACGTTACAAATGATCTAAGAGTGCCATTAGGTACCGACAAACTAGTAGGTAAGACCACCTGTGCGCTAGGTGAATTTACATCAAATTTTGACCACCATAACGTGGAAGTTGGTTTTGATATATACGGTGGTCTGCAACCATCATCATTTTCTTTTCGGCCTTACTTAAGGTCGGTTTGATCCAGCTCTATTATAGCTTAGTCTAGGCTTCCTATACTCTTCTATCTGTGTCATATCTACCTGCAGTCGTACTAATTATAATTACGCTATAAAAATAAACTACTTTAAATGGAGAGAGTTTTGCAATTTTCAATTGGAATTTAGAATAATACAATTTACCCAAGAAACAGCAAACTTAAAATTGAATGGTTTTTCTGGGGGAGATGTTTTAGAATTACAATTGGATCGTGAATTCAAATTGAAAGTGATTGCCGAAACATCTTATAGAAGTGTATCGGTGGCGAATAAATTTCAAGAAGAAAATTTATATAGTATGGAAATTACGAAAGATCGGAATGTTATTGTGTTACCCGAGTACGAGAACATCAAGCTATTAAATTTGCGAGAATTAATCTGTTATAAAATGGAGGAATTGAGGTGTAGAAACTTTCCAGAATTTTACGAAAAATTTATGAGTGATATAAAACATGTAAGTGGAAATACGACGGACGAAGAAAAGCTTCTAACGTTATTAGAGGAAGTGAGCCGTGCGAGCATTCCTCTGTTTAAAGATTGCAACAATTTAAATTACTCGACAGTGTTGAAAATTATTAAATGTCACCCCATCCAGTACTTAGAAGATACGACTGCGAGGCGATCGCTTACGCAAATGTTTAGAGATTTGGTTATCCCAGATTCACCAAACTCTGCTTATCACAGCGGTTTATAGATGTTATCAATACATGTATATATTTTATTAAAAACATAATATTTCTTGATAAAGTTTGTTTTACTTATTTGTATCGCCAACATCAGCAAAAATTATTAATAAACGTATTAAACTATCTTGTTTTTTATCTTCTTAGGTTTAAAGTAGTAACGCTCCTAAGTGTTTTTTATTGTCTAAATTAAAGTAAATGTCCGAAGGAGATTTTAAAGATGGAGTTAAATATAGATGAGCAGAAATTATAGGTACAACACGTATTCTTTTTTGACTATATACTGAAACTGTAACCAATAATTGCATTCCTTTTAGCGTCACCAAATATGCAGTTAAAAGTACCTCATGAAAAGTTACTTGTATTAGGAAAAAGAAGTTTCATTTTCAAAGATATCGACTGACCTGACCTCGTATGAATAATTATTTCTAGGTAAGCAAACAATGTTAATAAACTTATAATTGCATTTGCAAATGATATACAAATTTTTTAATTTAATAACAATGCATGTATTTTGGCTCGGTAATTTATTTAGAAAATAGACAAGTCTGCGATTTCTAATAGTATGACGTAGAATTTATTTACAATTTAATTGTTTCATTAGTAACTATCCTGTAGACAATAAGCATGATTTACTCTTAGTAAACGTTTAAAGTGTTTTATTAAGTTTCTCTTCAAAAAGTTTAAATTGATTTACAAAAACCTAAATTGATTTCCAAGGCATGAGAGAAATCTGTATAATTGGTTGTCTATAGAGCTTTTTAGAGTTGATTTTATTTTAAAAATTTATTAGGTTTCTTAAAATTATCCTGCAGAAAAGAATTAAAAATGTTTTAAGTTGGTTTCAAAGTTTTGGTGTTATTTTTAAAATAATTGAATGGTTTGCATATTGCGGTAAATTTTAGAACACGTTATAACATTTATATGAATACATTAGCTAAAAATGTGGGTGGTGGGTTTGTGTTACGGTAGGGGGTAGTCGGGAAACTCCTGATTAAAGCGTATATCTCGAGTGACCAAAAAGGATTTAAAGATCGAGTTAAAATAAAATCAACAAAAATTTAAAGGTACTAGGCTTTAACGGGGTGTAACTTTGTAAGGGATAGGCCGATTTTAAAAATTCTAACGGTGTTTGATTGTCTAGAAAATTAGGGTTCGGGTCCAATTAACAGATCACCCAGTGTAAAAGTGATTAGGATGGCACTTGTGACGTAGTGAGTGTGCAATGAGTTGCAAACATTTAGGTGGCAGCGGCGTTGTCCATGCATCACGGGTGGTAGTGGCGTTGTCCATGTATTGGGGGCGTCCGAGTAAGGAGGAAATCTCTCCCAGCAGACCCTCCTTATGAGAATTTACATGTAAAACCTAGGTAAAATGGCGGTGGAGGTGCCGCGGTGGCGGTGGCGCTGTCCCAGGATCCTTCAATCCTACTACTCTTATTGTTCGCATGAGGGTAATTGGCGTCCGTAGGAGCAAAGTTTCTAATGGTAAGCAATGCAAAACCTTTTAGCAACAATTGAAGGTATGAAAATTTATCCACAGCCGACAGCTCGTCATTTAGACGGACTAAGCCATTAAAGCCGGCAATAAAACTTTCAAATAAGCACCCATCCCCTTCAAAGGTAAGGAGGGTTATTGGCGGTAGAGACATTTTTGGCTTAAAAGTATTTGGAGTAACGGGTAAACTAGTAGGTTTACTCGGACAAAGTTTTAAATAAAGCGTTTTTACTAGAAAAAAGTGCGTATCGAACCGTTTACGAATTGCGTCTTTCCTTTCAAATTGGTCATCAGCGTTCCTGACCGATGCGATTGAAGCAATTATGAAATTTGTTGGAGAAAAAACTTTCTGGTATCTCTTCAATCGATGTTTATTGATCGCGAAATAGATCTAATAGGCTGGAGTCATTTCCACATTTGTATCAAAGATATCTTGAAGCGCGTTTATTGAATTGATGCGTAGGAAGTGCATGTCTTTAAGTTTTTCCATCATAACTAAATGTATCGAAAACGAGATCATAATTCTCGCTAATTAAAACTACCGATCTGTAAACAACTCAAATAAGCAAGGGTTAAATATGTAGGAAACAATTGTTGATTACTTGCACTTATCGACCAATAACAAATACTTTACAATAATAAATTGAACGAACTAGCTTAATATACGAAACGATTCTACAATGGAATGGAAAGCAATGCAAGTTTGATAAAACGGTGAGTTTTATTTGCAAACAATGCAGTTAATCACGGAAATAGCTTGCTGGTTTAATTCACCACCGGCTCGCATAGGATCAATGTCTTGCGTCCGATAACTTCGATAACCTCAGATAGTAAAGAATAGTGAACGTGTAAATTATGAACAAAGTTTATAAAAATCTAGCGTAACTTCAATTATTTCCCAGTAATAAACTTCAGCGGCGGGATGGTAGGAAGATAAGCTATCGACCGTTTGCGGTATTTAAACTGTTACGTTTATTTTGAACATCTCATACTGTTAATAAGAAATACGCGGTCTAATAATTTTCAACTCAAATCCTTTTGGTGTTAAAAACGAAAATTAATTCAGTAAATTAAAATAACCCTTTCGCGTGTTAATTCATTCATTTATTTGTATAAATTCGATTCCTATTGTTAGATCCTAGAGCCTAATTAATAGTAAATACTCCTTCTAAGAATTCCTCAACATAAACTTTATGCTAAAATTAAACAGGCGATAACTGGTTCTAGGTATCTGATAATTGATTCTTATGTGTTTTCCATTGAAAGCTTTGTCGAATTAAAACCGCGTATTATCTTAATAAACCGTGTTTTCCAGTGTTATTTTCTTAACGACAATTTTATCTACTTCTGCCCCTCTAGTTAATGTAACTGAAGTGTGCTCCGCTTGTGTTTCTCTTTGTAAGGTTGATTCTCGTACAGCCAATACTTTTTCTTTTTCTACCGTGGATATTCTGACAACTCATAATGGTTCCTTTTCTACCAATGATTTTCTTACCTTTAATCCTAATAACAAACAACTTTTTTCCTTAACTCGTTTTGAATTTTCTAAACTACCCTTGCCACCCCCTATGCTGCGTGATACTACTACTCCACCCACTGCTGTCCCGGTTTTGCGGAAAACTGCCCATAAGAAGCAGAAAATTGTCTATGCTCTTTCCGAACCTGAAGATATATGTCGGCGAAGTCCTAATGTTCTTGATCTTGTTTCGTTTTCCTTCTGGCGGCATAAGCGCCGTAAGCCCAATACCTAGTCCTCGCGCCCCAGATTATGAAGACTTTGCTCTCCTTTGGATATGATTTTTGGACATTACGATTTCGGTTTACTTCCCGGTTTTGATGGGTTTTCTTTTGGTTGCTTTCTTTTTCTTTCACCCCGTGTGGGTCCGGGAATAGAAAAGTCCCACGGAACGACCTGCCTGTCGTAAGAGGCGATTACAGCGGTCCAACATATACACACACGCACCACTTTATACACGTATAACACATACACACGCACTTCTTACACACTCACACACACAGACACACGCACGCACACGCATCCACCTACTCATACGTATCTACACTGGGATTCTGTTTTATTTTCTTTTACACGATTCTGAGTTTTTTTTGTTTTGTACTTGGTGTTGGTGTTATTCTTTTTGGTTTTCCTTTTTTCTCTCGTTCTTTTCGTTTCACTCTCTTGTCTTTATTCTTTTGCTGGTCTTCTTTGCTGTCGGTTCCGATACTAATTGTGTTTCGTCCATCCGCTCCTGTGGTAGGTGCTTTTTAGTCCGCCGTTCTTTCTTCGGAAGCCACGACTCAGTCGACTGTAGGACTAGTTAGCATTTCTTTTCTTCGGTCCTTCGGCTTCGACTACCACAGTTGATCGTACATCGCTTCTTTTACCAGCACTCCTCCTCTCTTCCTCTCGTTCTCCCATGTTGTTCCCTTAGATACTTAAGACTTGACCATTGGGTCTTGTTTTGGTTTACACTGTTGGTTTTTCTTCCTCCTTGCGTTTCTTCTTTTGAGGGCGAAGCCTTTCCTGTTTCTTTACAAGAAACATCCGCCCTTTAACGACTTTTCTTCAGTGCTGAGGCCGTTTCACCTTAGTCCTCCTTGATTGTGCATTACCCGTCCTTCCTTCCTTCCTTATTTGTTCTTTCTTTCTCTTTCTCTCTTCTATTATTGGTCCGTCAACCGGACGAAAGTTATTTATTTTTTTTGGGTATCCCTTTTCTTCTTCTGTTTTTTTTGTTGTTTGGTTGTTGTTTTCGTAAGGAGTTTTCTTTTAGTTTTTTTTTGTAAGCGAATTTTTTTTTTGTTTGGGTTTCTTTTTTTGTAGTTTGGTACTACCCACTTCTTTACTTTGGCTTTCCTACCACGACCTGTTAATTTTGCTGGGGGGGATTTGTTACGTTTATTTTGAACATCCCGTACATTTTTTTTTGTTAATAAGAAATACGCAGTCTAATAATTATCAACTCAAATCACTTTGGCGTTAAAACGAAAATTAATTCAGTGAATTAAAATAACCCTTTTAAGTGTTAATTCATTTATCTATTTGTATAAATTCGATTCTTATTGTTAGATCCTAGAGCCTAATTAATACTAAATACTCCTTCTAAGAATTTTTCAACGTAAAGTTTATGCTAAAATTAAACAGGTGATAACTGGTTCTAGATATCTGATAATTGAAAGCTTGTAACGTAAATATATTCTATAGCACTATGATCGTAAGAACCGCTTCAACATAAATATATTCTGTGGTATTTAATCCTTGTGTTTGATGTTATAAAATCTTAAAGAAACAATTCTATATGAAAGCGGGAAGTCGTGTTCACTTAAAGAACTTAAATGTTTTGTACGGAGATATTTGGTATTTTTATAACTATCAGGAAACGTATTTATATGGAGTTTGGTAGGTTGTGTTGTCTATCTTTCAGGCGGATATTTCCTATACATTCGTTACAATCAGTACAGCGCGTGTGCATACCGGTCACGGGATACGACACGCTGATGATGTGTCGCTAAAAGGGGCAGCCATTGTTCATATAGATGTAGTCGCGTTGGCATTCTTTTTCTTGTTAAAGAAACAACATGAAACTCCAGGCCTTACCCAAGTGGGGCCTCAACATCGGCTGGTATGAGTTATGGTAGAAGGAGGCGAGTTTGCTTTGGGACGCGGAATGAAGTGCCAAGCTCCTGCGAAACCGGCAAAGCACTAAAACACGCCATTCCTTAATGGTCGCGTTGAGATTTGTTAATGGTAAGCTCCCTTCAAACTAAATAAATTATAAAATATTTTTATCCCCTTTAGTGTATGACATTACAGAATGAGTGAAATGATGGTTTAGAAGATAGATGTTGTAATTGAATCCAAGATTAGAGAGCAGTTCATTTGTCGAGGCGATTAATGTTTAGTAATAACCAGTTGAGAAGCAGATTTTTGGAACATGTGTGCTGGTAATCAATAATTAGATTTGGAAGCGACAAAACCTACAGGTATCAAATCTTTCTTTGTTCTGTTTGTGAGGATTCGTAAATGCTCGAATAAATAAATTTCGAAGTCCGTTTGATCGAGTTAAATTTTGTATGCTTAGAGCAGCGTGAAAGAAAACAGTTAAAAATTAATATAGTAATAGTATTATAAATTTGCATAAAGTCACTTGTTAACAAAATGATAGTTCAGTCCATTTTTACCTTTAAAATATTTATTTACTCATATTAAAATTTTTATAAGCCTCTAATACCAGATTTAAATGAAAAGTTGTTTGCCTAAGTTAAACACATGTGATTCGTTTTTAGTAGAAATAATGTTTGTAAAACATATGTAAACCAGAACTCAGATCTGAAAGCTTGGTACTAAAACTTGTTTGATACATGATTATTAATTTAAAGATCTGTCATGTCAAAGACAGATATATCGAAACTTAATTTTATTTGTACAATTTATTATCACATTTAAAGAAACATTCAACAAAGAGAAACCATATTAAATTTCATTTTTAGACTCAAGTTTTTTATTCCATGCATATTTAGATTTACTAAATTCTTAAAGTATATGAGTTTGTTAATCTATGAAATTATACAAGGCTGAAGTAATTTAAAAGGCCCTATTTGCTTCAAGTGGTTTGTTCTAGGTATTTATTCCTGATTTAAAAAGCTTTGGTGTGTTAATCTCAATATTATCCACCTATAATTATCAGCAGGTATTTTTATTGGGAAGCACAAACTGTGTCTTCCTAATAAAGAATTTGTTGTGTATTTTGTTCCAGGTTCATCGAGATCGGAGAGGTTGTAAGTATGTTCCAGAGATTTCCAGATACATCAGTTTTGTAAGTTGTAAGTTTTAAGTGCATTTATATCCCGTGAGTTTCTGTATCTTCTCATAGGAGTATTGAATCTTTAGTGTAACCGTTCATACAGATACAGTGGCGCTCAACCCATTTTCCTTTTGTTAGTTTATCGTAGAGTTTAGACCATCACCACACCCTTTTCTCATTGCTCACCCTTGGGGTAATTCCCAGACTTAGCCGCGAATAGTTAAAGCTTCACTTTATCCATCAACAAAAAAAGAAGAACTCAAAATTCTAATTTTTGCTTTATTGACGCCCAAACAACGTGAGGCGTGCATTAGTAAAGGGAAGTGAAAATTTTTTTATACCTATAAGCTTCGTCGAATTAAAACCGCGTATTATCTTAATAAACCGTGTTTTCCAGTGTTATTTTCTTTACAACAATTTTATCTACTTCTGTCCCTCTAGTTAATGTAACTGAAGTGTGCTCCGCTTGTGTTTCTCTTCGTAAGGTTGATTCTCATACAGCCAATACTTTTTCTTTTTCTACCGTGGATATTCTGACAACCCATGATGGTTCCTTTTCTACCGTTGATTTTCTTACCTCCAATCCTAACAACAAACAACTTTCTTCCTTAACTCGTTTTGAATTTTCTAAACTACCCTTGCCACCCCCTATGCTGCGTGATACTACTACTCCACCCCCTGCTGTCCCTGTTTTGCGGAAAACTACCCATAAGAAGCAGAAAATTGTCTATGCTCCTTCCGAACCTGAAGATATATGTCGGCGAAGTCCTAATGTTCTTGATCTTGTTTCGTTTTCCTTCTGGCGGCATAAGCGCCGTAAGCCCAGTACCTAGTCCTCGCGCCCCAGATTATGAAGACGTTGCTCTCCTTTGGATATGATTTTTGGACATTACGATTTCGGTTTACTTCCCGGTTTTGATGGGTTTTCTTTTGTTTTTTTTTCTTTCGCCCCGTGTAGGTCCGGGAATAGAAAAATCCCACGGTACGACCTGCCTGTCGTAAGAGGCGATTACAGCGGTCTAACATATACACACACGCACCACTTTATACACGTATAACACATACACACGCACTTTTTACACACTCACACACACAGACACACGCACGCACACGCACCCACCTACTCATACGTAACTACACTAGGATTCTGTTTTATTTTCTTTTATACGATTCGGAGTTTTTTTGTTTTGTACTTGGTGTTGGTGTTATTCTTATGTGTTTTTCATTGAAAGCTTCGTCGAATTAATGCCGCGTATTATCCCAATAAACCGTGTTTTTCTAGTTTTATTTCCTTAACTGCAATATTACTTTGAGCTCTGGTCATTAATGAAACGAAATTAATATTCACTTGCTTTTCAATCTACACAACGAAAACACGTGTAGAATGGTTGGTTGTTTCCGTTTTTCTGTTTGAAAAGTTTGCGCACGCTTTACAGTGTGGTGTGTATTTTTGAGTTTTATAAAATTGTACTTTTCGACGACAATGAATAATTTTATTTATAATTACTATAGCTCTTTCTGGTGGCCTTTAAAGCCACAATGAACGGTCGCCCTTTGTTGTGATGGGAGGCCCACCCTAAGGCAGGATCACGCGTACTTCTGTTTCGCACCGTTTTTACAGACAGTAGAAGCCAACCCGACGGTGGTGACTCGAGGGTGAGTGTTTATACACTAATTTTCTTATATGGATACTCGGTAGTTGTTGGAAACAACATATGTACGCGGGTCTACGGATGCATCACCTTGTTGGTGGTAAAATGACTGGTTGTTTGTATGTGCGAGTATATTATAATGTTTACTGATTTCTTTATTAGGATACTTTTATGAATAGAATTCCGTACTTACAATGCTAATTTTGAGCTGTGATTTTTAGTGGGGTGATATAGTTTCTTTTTCTTGTTTGGAGATTAATATAGGACGTGACTTAAAAACTGCAGCTTGCTAGGTTAAAAATGATTTTTTTTTTACTCGTAGATATGTATATTGTGTACCTACGAATTGTTCATTTTTGGTCCTATTGTGTTTTGTATATAATTTTGTTTTTTTTTAAATTAGAGGTTTTTAGTTTGTAAACGTTTGATTGTGCGTGAGTGAGTATATTTTTATTTCAGACTTTCCCTAAATTTTTTTTTGTAGGTATAACACCCCGTCCACTCGCCGATTGAGTCCGTTCAATTTCTTCTTTTTTTCTTCGTTTCTATTTTCTTTTTTAGACTTTGTCGCTGAACGTAGCAAAACGTTTATAGTCCCAAGCTACGAACACCTGCCTGTTTATAACAACTTTACTGTACCAGTGCGGCACATACAATACACAGATACTAGAAGGTTAAATCGCGGAATAGATTATACTCTCTACACGACGGAGGGGAATTCACCTGCAAGCTATATTTTATGCTTTAAATAAAATTACATAATTATAAACGGAAGTAGCTACAAAGATGTTTCGATTTTGATTGTTTAGCGTTGTTGTAATTATTACCGATCGATTTTTCAAGGCGTTATATTAAGGTGATTGCCATTTTTTATTTGGACATCGTATTTGCTAATCTTTTCTATTTTTTTTTTGCGACAAGGGAGCTATTCTTCTAAGTGGTTTACTTTCTTAAATGATCTATTAGTGTAGTTTCATTTGGTATTGTTAAGTACTTTAATCTGATAGTTTTATATTTGATGCGTTTTGTTGGTCGCGTCAATAATAAGAACTCTACTACGCGCTCCTGAAGGTTGTTTGTTCTAACGTACCCTTCAAGGTGTAAATGGAATTATATTCAGCATTCACTAACGAACTGTCGTTTTGTGAAAACGCGATGTTTTATTATTTTTCTAAATGTGTATTAAACTCTGCTCGATGTAATTTCTCAATAAAACTCTTAAACAGTTTACAGTCCTACTTGCTCTAATTAATCTCATAAACATTTTGGTCCTTCGAGCCGGATATCTAAAATAGATACAAGAGCAGTTGATAATAATACATTAGTATTATTTGATACAAATTATGAGAGAGAGATATTTTCAGGTATAATACGATCAACAATAACGAAACAATTTCTTAAACATCTAAAGCTTTTTGGATTTACTTACTTTATTAACGTAAGATGATGCTCGTAGCACATTTTAAATCGCTCCTTTAGTACATTTTGAAACGTAGAGTTCTTAACTCGCGTCGCATCATCTTCATCATCCATCAACTTATATGTTAGATTTTCCAAAAAGCTTTGTAACATGTCAATTTGAAATATAAGCTGTTGTGAAAAGTAAATAAAGCTAAAATCCCAGAAAGTTATAACTATAATACACAACACTCCATTAACGGCAAAAGTCATATAGAGGATTTCGAACAGAGGGCTTGGATTTGTGTCGAATGGAAACCAAGATTGTATGGGCAACGTTCTAATTCCAGGCGGTGCTTCCGTTATCGGAAAGGAAACGCATACAGTTGCGGCAAATAGCCCAAAACTTATATAAATAATCAACAGCTTTGTCACAAGTTTAGATCGCCTAAGAAGGGTGTTTTCTAAGATTTTATCCGGTACGACGACATCCCAAAATTCGTCATCTACAATGCTGTGTAGTGTTTTACTCATTTGCTTATAAAAGTAGAGGATAATTGATTTGTAAGTCGCCTAGAACACATATTTTTATAAATCGTTTGATATAGCAGAAAGGAAACCTGAAATTCTATAGTGAAAGTGGCAGTCATCCCCATTGTGGATGTAATATCACCCCATAGCTGATACAAGCGAACAAGCTGAGTGATTGTTAATAAAATATTAAATATAATAAACGGGTACATAAAATAACGATTTCCGTGATCATAAACACCCAAGAGGCTATATCTTCTCAGAAGTTTAAATTGATTTTCTGAAATGCAATATTTTCGGTAACAACAAATTGCAGGAGTTAAATTACCTTTCATCTCGTACGTTTCAGTACTTGTTCACTTATGACTATCTCTGGCTGAATTACCGAGTTGAGATCATGGAAATTTGAAAAGAAAATTGTATATTATTATGGTACCAAGTAATATTTAAAGTAATTACACGATCATACCCAATGTTTGAAAGTTTTAATTTATTTCTAGCTGTTATTTTTCATACTAGCAGTATATGATTATTCAAGGGAACTCTGCGACTTAAAATTATTAGGTTGCTATGAAATTTGTTTTTAACTATATTTATATTGATCTACTTTGAGAAAAATGGTTTAAACTTATATAAAAATTCAATACTTTATCCAACAATAAATAAATTTATAGCTGATTTCTTTTCGATCACTTCAACCACGGTCATATTGCTTCTAAATACAAATTGTTGTAATGTCAGTAAACATTCTGTGGTTTAGGTTCTAATAACTATTTACTAGTAGGGTAATTCAACGCCACCTAAGTCAAAGAGCATCATCTTGAGACCGTTTGGAGCACACATGGTCTCTTCGGTGCATTTTATCTTCTTTATCATATAGTGGAAGCTTAATAAAAATATTTTTAACTTCTAGAGGTGGTTCCTCAAATTTAACAATATGTTTTCTATCATATCATAGGCAGCATAAAATTATCTTTCGAATGAATTTTTATTCCACCTTTATATTCAATATTTGGTCTACTTTACAATGGAGACACCTACGTACATTAAGGACTCAATAATCAAACAATGCATAATACAGCAACGAAGAAGGTAACGATCATTCCCCAACACGGTATATCGCATACTATCTATTATGAGATGTTATAACCCCGTCGCCGCGTGTTCAGCGCCACTATTACAGTTGGCAACGCTGAAACGCTCCACGTTCACAATATTGCGCAATAATAATATTACGACAATTACGTGTCAAATTGTATCACATGCCAAATACGTTTACAATGATACAAGTTCCACCTTAAAAAGATAAAAAGTACTCACTTAAAAATGTGGAGCGCTTCACGATTTTGCGCGTCATCCTTGCGCATGGGCCATGCTAATCTCCGGATATCTCGTTTGGGTGTGGGTTGCGTTATGCCATCGTTGAAACCAAATTTATCGTTTTCCCTCTTCTTTGTTCGTAGGCAGGGCGAAGGAACGATAAGGCAAGATAAGGAAAAACCTACATCCTAAAAAAGAAAAGACAAAAAAAGACAGGCAAACGTCACCGTTCGACATCTCGTCGACTAATAATATCGTGTCACATTGCGCACTTGCACAATCACTCCGCGCCTGCGCATTCCTTTTACGCAAACGCAACTGTCCGAAATGACGGAAATGAATAAGTCTATTTAAAAACAATGGCGAGAATTCACTCACAAATTTAAAAGTGTACATCTCCAAATTTGGAATGTAACAGAGATTAGGAGTGTGTTCAAAAAACCGTTCATTGGTGTGTGGTAAAAAGGATCACGTTACAAACTTTAGTTGATACTAAAGCGTTTAAATTTTTCGAAACCTAAACATTTTAAAAATTATGAGGTAGCTACAATTATTTCTGCATCCACCTTGTGTAGTGATATTATTCTGTTTGTTTAACAATCTTTTATATAAGTGAAATAAGTGAAGTCAAACACATTTAGTCAGTGTTTTAATTAGCGTTAAAGTATATAGGAAGCACGCCAAACAACGTTCTTATAAATCGATTTACTTTGTTACATACTAAATTCTTCAAAAGATAAATAGTGTGTTTACTCTACCTTATAGGCGGCAGAGCCTCGATAGATTATGAAGGGTTCCTGTTTAACGTTTAAGCCCAGGGTAAAAAGGATGATAAATGGCTTTGAGAGAAAAAGGTTCCTCTAAAGAAATCTTCCAGACAGCTAAGCTTCTTCAACTTAGGGCGGAGCTATGAGCTAGGGTCGTAGAATGGTATACGAAAAAAAAAAGATTTTATTGGACGCCACCGTATCTTGATGAATGTTATACAGAGAATCTATCCGAAGATCAGATACGGAAATCTTCGAAAAAAAATCCTTAAGACGAGCAACATATAAAAAAAATAATACTTACTTTTGACTCTGCAATCTGGAATGGGAACGACTTCCTCGTACAACCTGATTTTAATCACTTCTAAATATTTTTAGACTAGGGCTACGTTAGAGCCTAGTCACTTTATCTCAAAAAAATTAAAGTAAAGAAAGATCAAATAGCAAAAATTATTCTTCAAAAAAAAATTTAAACCAACACCAATAATATATCTCTCATCACTATAAACATTTATAAATGTGGTTGGTTGCTTCTATGGAATAATTACTGCCGACTTCAATGAAAGAAAGCTTTACGACAACTTATTATTCTTTCTATTAATTTAAAAAAATATATATATACATCGCTTGTACAAAGTTATCTGTACGGAGACTTTCGAAACAATTACTTTATTAAGATCTAGCATTAATCTCTGAATACTACAGGATATTTATAATTGAATAATTTACGTTATTTCTCTATAAAAAATATATGGTTTTCATTTTTATATTACAGTTTAATCATCATACTTGAATAGGATCCTGTTCGAATTTACAAGAATTAAGTTAAATGCTCAGTTTTTTTATAGGTTACAGAACGATATTTTTAACTGATATAATTGAAAGAATCAAAGGCCAAAAAACATTTATTGTCTGTATTAAGCTGTACTTCAGGTGTACTGTCAAAATATGTTATACACTATAATGTGGCAAACAAATATCAACCTATCACATGTTTAGTTATGCGAACATTTTAGTATAACCTTGTAACTACAAAAATGATCTTATAGAAATGCCTTGTAAATAATAAGAACACTTATGCACTATGTAATTATTAAATTTTGAATAAAATTATAGGTGTATCAATTTAAATGATCATAAAACTTTCATAAAAATTTCGTGTATCAAATCTAAGTAAATATATATAGAATTTTCAAAAATTATTTTTACATCGTAAATTATTGTTCCATGAAATGAATATAGCCATAAAACTGAAGATGACTCACCGCTATATATCTGCTAGGCAACCAAATTCTTTAAACATCTACGTACTTACAATGATAGATGCGCGCAGCTGATACATGTGTCCGAGCTTGACCTCTATACTAACCAAGCATATGTGGAAATTTCCACCCTCTCGCATAGCAACATTTAAAACTGCATTTACAGCACAACCAATATCCAAAAGGGCTTATTACGCGTTTGCATATCCATATCATTTTTACTTTGCATCAATATAATTGCATACTTGTTTTACTGTACTTCGATATCAATTCGTATTTATTCATGCTTTTTACTTGCGTTCCTTTACTTCTATATAAATTCATATAACTTCATACTTTTATACTTGCGTTACTTGCGCTGAAAAGAAATGAGGAAAAATGATTTTAAAGGTAAGTTTGAGAATTATCCACCTACCGTAGATATGTATTCTTGACTATCTTAGGTCGATACTACAACTAAAAATGAAGCCATGGTACTTGTCGACTCCACTTCACTACTTTCTGGGACGGCACGTTTTATCGAAAAACCTGCAGGCCCACGTTAACACTTGTTTTATGATTACATCCCGATATCAAAATGGAGCTTGACCACGAGGCTACGTTGCTTATCCGATCACGCGCGGGAAAGGGGATATTGTATCAAGATACATACAAATAGAAGAGTTCTTAAATTTTACTTTGAATATTTAAATATAGATGGGGCTCTATGTATGAATTTGTAATATATTGTTTCTATTGGAATTTAATATTTATTGAATAGGTCAATGGAACAAAAGCGTATATTTAAGAAGCAGATAATCGTATTCGTTACATCTTAGTTGAATGCCGAACATAATTCTATCGTATCAGATCGGTTCCTCTACTATTATTTTCTAATTATATGCCCTATTTCACCGAGATTCAGTGGTATCTAAAGGGGGGCGGCACAGCGGCGTAGTGGTATGTGTGTGACTACTACGTCCAAGGTTCCGGGTTCGAATCCCGACACGGTCCGCTTGAAAAATGTTAGGCGAGCATTTTTCACAAAAATACACCTTCGTTCGGATGAGAGGTAAAATGGAGGTCCTGTGTGTGCGTGTTGTCACGCACGTTAAAGATCCCTACTTTGCTTGGAACAGCAAGGGATCCACAAACATCCAAATTTTCCAGGTAAAAAAAAACTCGCTTCCTGGCCAATACAGTACCTTCGGGTGGAGCATTGAAAAATCATATGTAAGGTATGTGAAGAGGGTTAAGCAGCCTGTGACTGCCAAGGATCCCCCAACACTTAGACAATTGCCGAATTAATAGATTTCCAGTTAATCTTTTCACACAATTAACACTAGTTGCGAATATTGCAAGACCAATACCTGTAGTTGTATATACGAATCACCATGTTTAAATACAGTTATTTTTTTCATCATTACCTTTTCCATCTTGGGACTGGTTGGATGCGTACCTCTATTGATTTTCATTCTGAGCTAGCCTACACATTTCCCTAAAATTCCCTACATCCTACATCTTTCACTATCTGTGTGCAATACTCTAACCTAAGTCTACCTCTACTTCTCTTTTTCCCTATCTCTGCTTGTAATATATTCCTCACTATTTCCTGATGCCTTAAGATGTGGCCTATCACTCTATCTCTTCTATTTTTACTGTTTTTCACATACTTTTTTCTTCCCCTACGTATTCTAGTACCTCTGTGTTCTTAACTTTCTCTGTCCGTGATATCTTCATCATACGTCTGTAGCACCACATTTCAAAGGCTTCTATTTTTGTCCTGCCCGCTCCTCCTTTACAGCTTTACAGCCGTATAGTGCTGTGCTCCACACATATGTTTTAAACAATTTTTTCCTTGTTTCTATGTTTGTTGTCTTTGAACACAGTAGTTGCTTTTTCTTGTTAAATGTAGCACAACCTTGTGCTAATCTTTGTTTTGTATCTTTTGTGCTCTTCCCATCTTGCGTTATTTGGCTTCCTAAGTAGCAGAAATCCTTAACTTCGTGTAAGTTCTCGTACCTATTTGTATTCTTGTTTTCTATTTATTTTCCCTTCCTTTGCATACAAAAACTTTTGTTTCATTTTTGTTAATTTTCATATTGTATATCTCTGTTAGAACTGTTTACATTTCATTAAGAGCAGCTTCTAAGTCTTCCTTGCTAGATGCTAATACCGCTATATCATCTGCAAATCTAAGCATATCAATCTTTTGTCCCTGCATAATAATTGCAAATGTCTTCCTGCATTTGACAGTATTCATTGCCTCATCAATGTACAAGTTATAAATTAATGGGGGATAAGGCACATCCCTGTCTCACTTCTTTCCTAATATTTACTTCTCTAAGTTCCTGCTCTAATTCTATTACCGCTATTTGCTCTTTGTATAAGCTATGTACTATCCGTCTATCCCTAAAACTCATTCCAATCTTTTTGAGTATTTCGAACACTTTTTCCAACTTTACATTGTCGAATGTTTTTTCCAGATCTACAAACCCTACATACACGCTTTACCCCATTTCTATTGTTTTCTCCATTGTCACTCTCAGAGCTAAAATAACCTCCCGTGTTCCCTTGTTTCGTCTAAAACCCAAATAGATCTGCTACTAGTATTTCTTCAGCTTGTTTTTCCATTCGTCCTTGTACAATTCTAGTTAATATTTTTGACACGTGCGCTGTCAAACTTATCGTTTGAAAATTTTCACATCTATCCGCGCCTCTCTTTATTGGTCTAGTTACTCTGATGCTACGTTTGAAATCTTTGGGCATCTCGACTGTCTCATACATATAACTTACAAGTTGGAAGAAACGTTCTGTTACTGTTTGTCATCTCGTAGTATAGGATATCCCAAGTCATCATTTTTAACATTTGATTCCCGTTCTAATGCTGTTAGTTCCTCTCTTGCATATAAATTCTCTATATATTCTTGCAGTCTAACCACTGTCTCTACATTTTCTATAATGACGTTTCCTCCCGCGTCCTTTATATTTTTGCTATATGGTTTCATATCCTTAAAATTCATTCTAATTAGTTTGTATGCTTCGTCTGTCTTTCCTAATTCCATCTTAGTTTGTAAGTCTTTGCGCTTTTCATCAATCCATTGTTCTTTAACTTTCCTGCATTTTCGAATAATTTCCCATTTTATGGCTTTGTATCTCTGTTTTCTGTTTCGTATGATCTATTTTTGACTTTTCGTCTTTCTTCTACTATATTTAGGATATCCTTTGTTATCCATGGTTTCTTTTTTTTGTGTATACCCCAGAATATCTCTGGCCGCCATGTCTAAGCGGGATTTAATGTTCCTCGTATCAGAAATTTTCCCGATATCATTCAGCAATTCATTTGACTTTTTTAAATCTTTCGTGGGTATCTTTATCATTTAGTTTCTCAAAGTCAAAGTGCCTTTTCCGTTTCTTTTTCTCAAATTTTTAAATTTATGAACGGCTTTCATGATTACGATGTTGTAGCCAGTTTCTATATCTGCTTCTGGGTAGCTTCTATCGTCTTTTACTTGATTCCTAAACCGTTGTCTAACAAGAATGGAATCTATTTGATATCTTCATATACCTCCTGGTATCGTCTTCTAGCATGATGTTGAAATAATGTGTTTGTAATGGGTAAATTGTTCTTGCCGCAAAATTCTAGCAGCCTATTTCCCATGTCATTTCTCGAGCCTAAACCAAATAAACTTACTACCGGCCTTTTCCTATCCTCACCTAGCACTGCATTAAAATCCCCTGTAATTATTATATTTTTACGTATCTTAGTAAGTCTTCGATATCTTTATAGATCACCTCTACCTCTTCCTCACTGTTGCTAGAGGTGAGCATGTATAATTGTATTATTATTGTATTTACTGGTTTAGATTCTAATCTAACCATAAGTACTCTTTCGTTCTTTTGTAAGTAGTTTTCTACACCTTGTTCTATCTTATTCGAATAACTATCTTCACCCCCGAATTTTCTTCCTCTGATCATCTATGAATTACCCTAAAGTCTCTACTCCAACAATCCCCCACCTCAGACTACCGAACTTCGCTGATCCCTTCTATGTCTAATGCTAACTTATTCATTTCAGTGTTCAAGTTCTCTAGCTTATCTACTTTCTTCATACTTCTGACGTTCCACGCTCCGGCTCGCAGAATGTACACGACCCTTTTTTTATACTTTCCTATCACATCCCCAGTAGTAGTTTTGTAAATTAATTAACTATGAATAATGAGCTGGCGCGTCTTATCATTTGAATGAACTGTATTGCGCAAGATAGCAAAACGCGAGCTTTAGATACGAGAGCATGTAAAAGACAAACAATAATGTTACATAAAGTCACTCACCAATATTGTTCATAGTGTGTTGTCCTCTTCATTGTTGCAATGCCCCCGGGGGAGCTGGTTGGGCACACTGGTTACAAGGCACTATTGTTCATTGTCTGTATGGGTTGCCCGGTCAGAGGCGAAAGGGCACTGCACAGTTTTGTTCCACAATATAATTTTGAGTAGTTTTAATTATTACAAAGCAAATCTCCTTTCGAAGATCCGAATAAGGCACTATTTTAACTCCAGAATTCTTTCCCCAGAGGATGCCATCATCTTTAATAACAATTTAAATACGCTGTGTACTTGGGAGGTAATCTGGTGGTTTCCTGTAGCCTTCCACATCGCAGTAATGTGTCTTAGAATGCCATACCGACCCCTATGGTCTCTGCCGAAAAGATGCTGCCTGTCTTAGTCTGGTTCCTCACCAAACACCCTACTACTTTGGGTGGACCTGTAGTTTGGCTCTTTAGAGCCATATATATATATATATATATATATATATATATATATATTACTCATATTTAGACCAGGGTAGAAAATTAAATAATCAAATCAAATAATTTTAATTACCGTGTATAAGGAATTTCATTAAATAATACGCTTTATTAAAACCTTGAAGCATAAATAAACTCGGTCGTTTCAGTAAAAATAAGAAATTTAAATTATCTATAAGACGCTTTACATCAAAAGAAGCAGTATTGAAAAGCGCAGTGGATAATTTAATTATTCCTAAACAAATGGAAATTACGTGCAAAGTTTATATTAATTAACCCTATTTTAAGTAACCGGTAGTAAAACAAAGGGTACATATAATAATTAATATTTAAGTTGTATTCGCTAAAAATGAAAGGATAGAAATCAATTTAATTGGAGTTAATTAAACCGTTAATAACATAATACCTATAGAAGCTTGTGAAAACCCAATAATAGTCAAATCGTAGGAAGGTTATTTAAAATGTTACGTTTGAACACCCTGCGTGTTTTTAAAAGGCAATTTCAAGTTAATTTGTTTGGATAAACATGTTGATTCTAAGGATATTGGAAACGATCAGATGCTTTAGCAGGAAATACAGAACACCTGCGTATTTTTAAAAAGCTCATTCTGCGTAAATTTGGCAAATAATTAATGTTTCAAAGAATCTTGGAGAAACCGGGACTTAGTATTCACGAGAATGTGCGATACGGGTTTATTAAACCCAGATAACAGTCCGCGTGGACTAAAATATAATCGATAATAAAGAATATAAATTTGCACCAATACGAACAGGTTAGAAAAGGAAAGAAAATGCGTCAAGCAAAGACACATATTGTAAAGGGCGGGATTTAAGCAACGTCAAGGGGTTGCGATTGGTTAAAATAGGATGCATATATCAAAGGTAGAACAACAATTTCTGTATAAAAGTAATTAGTTTTCTCGGACAACTTTGCGGGCCGTGTTGAAATTTTCTGAGATCTCAATGGGGTGAGTACTAAATTCATAAAATCGACGTGCAGGCTACAGACTGGGAACGTAGAATGAGGAATTCGTTGGAATTACCCGTTTTAGGGAACAAAGCGACGTGTCGGCTATTCGCTATATATACAGGCGGGAATATGTGTTTCTCTCTTAGACTCTTAGACTTTCGACGATTCGATGCGTTAAAAGCTCGTGCATCCGCGACTTGATAATAAACAGTGCATTTTAGTTTGATTAAATAATTTAAAGTGTGCTAGTATATTTTAGTGACTCAAAATAGTTGGTTATTTTTCGTGCTAACATGAATGTACTTCAGTGCACTTAGATCAAGGTAATAAAGTTTATTATCACGGTACCAATTAGTAAAATTTACAACGACAAATGTATACCCAAAAGTAGGCAGTTTTGGCGTATATTGGTAATATTGGTAAAAGGAAGTATGAATTTCTTTGCTATTTTGCGGGGTGTTAATGACTAAATGGTTCGTAAATGTGTCTGCATCCACTGAACCAGAGGCAGATATACACAGATGAGTTCCGGAAAAGCCTAGAAACAACTTTAAATTAATGGTGATGGAGAACATTTTTAAAGCGTTGACAACTTGAAGCTGTAAATAGAATCCGGTTGGAATGGTGTGATTTACAAAGGGGACGATTACACTGAAGCTACGAGGACAATAACCTTCAGGTAAATTGTACTATTTTGTTTGACAATTTTTGTGTGTATTGAATGACTTTATAATTGATTTACTTTATATGGACATTAGTGGAATTTTTCTAACCATAAAAATTTAATTTTAAGATGAAATTTGCTTGTTTAAGTAAAAAGGGGTATTTTGTTTTGATGTTCGGGAATAGGATGGAACTTTGGGTAGGTCTTTGAGCTCAATTAGACAAACCTGGTTAATTAACGTAAAGGGGTGGTAGATGCTCCTTTATACTCAGACTCGGTCTGCTTATCTTGTTATATTAATTAGTAGGCATCCAACAAGGACTTTAATTTTGGATGCACAGTAAAATGATAATAAAATTAATCCGGAAATTCTTTTTAAAACTGAATTTTATGTTCAAATTTAATTTGAAAATTTAATGTATTCTGAATATTGATGTAAATAGAGTTAACGTTGATGTTTGTGGTAGGAATGTGTTGTTTAATTTTTATGATTGAGAATGGAAGTTATCTAGAAGAGCAGCCGAGGCGATTAACAGAAGGAATCAACGGACCAGGTGATTTAAAAGGTTTCACAGCATTCTTGACGCCCAAACTGTGGGGCTCGAATGTTTTTTTTTTAAAGGGCCAGTACCTGTAGATATGAGAGGATTCACAGCATTCTTGGCGCCCAATTCGTGAGGCTCGATTTTATACAGGGATTCACAGCATTCTATATATATATATATATTATAATATACGGGCAATTTAGCAATGCACCAAATTCCCCTATAATTTCTTTTCTAGCCCTGTTTTGCGCGTACGCTTAATATATATGAAATTTTATAAAGAATAGCAAGTATGTTTGAAATTTTTCTTTAGTTAAGAAATTACTAACTTCTCTATTGAGTTTTTAACTGATCTGCGCCTCGACCAATGAAACTCTTATCTCGGGTTAATTTTGTGAATATATCAATATCTGCATACAGAGTGAGTTCTGAACTGTATACAGATGTACGTGACACTGCCAGTCAAATGACCTCTAGTTAATTCTACATAAACTATTTCTAAATGTGACAGTGTAAACAATTACTTGAAAAATACGCACAGTAAACAGTTTATATTGGTTAATAAATTAAGATTTCAATCGAGTATAACGGGTTAAGTGTTTAAATTATGACACTGATAAAACTAATACCTGAATTCCAATGAAACGTCTTGCTGCTGAACAATGAAGCTCCACTGCCTACAGCGACGACTCGAACCAGATGCGGGTTCTTAATACACTTATACTTATCGCCGTTGATCTTATCAGGAATCTTAGCTCCGTGAAATCAACGCCGTGCTCGACACCGAAGGTTCAGCCATCCCAGCGTTTCTTATAGCACCACTTCGACACTCGTTTTGTGTAAAATATTTCAGGCCTTCTGCGTGCGTCGATAGACCTAAGGGTAGTAGAGGGAGTAAGTAAGGGGTTACTGTAACTTGTTGTTTAAAACGTAAGGAGAACGTAAAAAGCTCTCATGATGTGTAGTCGCTTAGCTTGAAATATATTTAAATAAACCTTTCTTTAAACTTGATGTTGTTTATTGCATTACATCAACTTTGGTGCCGAAACCCGGGAAGATCTGGTGATAAATATAAACGAGCTTTAACGTAAATATTCGAAATAACGGAACGGGAACGCGAATATTTAACAAACGGCTATACTATCGAGGCTTCATGATGGAACAAGTAAAACGGACAATTTGTAGAACGCACGTAACTAAAACAGTTAATAATATAAATTCTATGCTAGAAAGTAGTTTCAGTGTTGAAGACATTTATACAGCTATGTCAAAGTTAAAGCTTGCGAGTGACAATCTGAAAGAAATTGATAAGCAAATTGAACCTCTGCTTAAAGAAAATCTAGAGGACGAGTTAATGAAAAGGTATGAATATGAAGAGGTTGCTGTTACAATTAATGGAATTATTTGATTTTCTTAAAGTTATAGTTATTTATATCTATCCTGCGACCCCTATCACTTAATCTACCCTTAAACTACCCTCTTATTATAGCATTATATATATATATATATATATATTGCTATAATATTGGATACTCAAACCCCTTCGTTGGGCTGCCTTCTTTATTGCTATGCTATTGGAATAATTATCATGCCCCGACTTTGTGCTGCATTATTTATTTTCTACGTACTCTAAATTATTGGACCACCATTTTAATATTCACGATTAAGTGTAATTATTTCCTCCTCCAGCTGTTTTCTGAATATTGCTATCAACTGGACTTTATCTGTAAACAACTCTATCTACCAATGGCAAAATTCGATACGTTACCGCCTTTCGAGTTATCACTTTCCTGCTCAACTGGTGGCTCCGCCTTTTGTACTATTTAAATCTTATGACCTCGGCTAGCATTTATTTGCAATTATAAAATTCAGTAAATTTAGATTTTATATAATGAAACCAATATGTTATATACAGCTTTTGAAATTATTCGAAATACACTTTTCAATCAGTTAATTTTATAAATCTCATTTATTAACAATCATTTACTCAAAACCCAAAGTCATCAAAGAAAATTTATGATCCTTACCAACAAATGTAGAATATTCTATACCTGTTTTCTATTACTCATTCAATACGTATGCAACTTCTTTTGTTGACTTTTTACAAGCATTTCTTATTTAGCAAATTCAATATTAAAAATAAAATAAAGATTCATATAGAAAAACAAATGTCTTAAAAATCTGACCTGGTTTTATCTTTTCACATCGACGCTTTCAAAAAAAATGATCTTCCCCAATCCTGGATTCCATTCAAATTATTACACTATGGATCACCACCATTAAATTATATACCCAATTTATTTCAATTCTTCAAATTTATCATTCTTGCCCCAGACTTAAAATAGTAGTTTGTTTCACCCCTGTACTTCACGATTGTATTATTCTTCTTCTTCCCTTGACATTTAAATTGTATTACTGTAATTTTTCTTAACATCATAATCCTAGTCAATTTCCCGCAGACCTCGAAACCCTATTATTTTTATGTCTTAGTTTACAATAAATTCATTAAAAATGTACTTACGTTTAAACGGTAATTATCTTCATATTAGCACTCATATTATTTTTCACTTTTATACTCGTTGCGTATTACTTTATTTAATGGCAATGCACTTCGGCCTTCATTAAGTTCAAAACTGACTTTCCCATCAAGGTGCTTGCTAATATAATCTCGAATTCCCTCTCCATGCGTGGGTTTGGTCTAGAACTCGTCGCTTGTCTCTGACCAATCAAATAATTACATATTGAGCAGTTTCTGATGCAATGCTCTTCGTTTCTTCATAATCACCACTTGTCCACAGCTGTCTTTCATATCACCATGCTGTATTTTGATAGATTACCTGCTTTTCTATAAACAACTGATGCAACCCGATTTTAAATTTCCATGTTTACATGCGATTCACGCAATTTTTATTCCTTTCTCTTATCAAATGATTAGATCTTTGTATGCGTTTATATTAACTACCTGAAACTTTATTTCTATATCCGTATTACTTTAATTGTCTGGAACTCTTTTTCTTAATGCGTGTCTAATTACACTTTATCATTTATTACGCGCGCTTCCACTGAAAAATATCCTTATTTGTTTTACCTAAATTAACTAAACTTTATCTACAGGGTATTTAATATTTACTAATTACTTTAATACATGTACTTCTCATTCCTACGCCAACTATGCGTCTTCCTATGTTTACCTGCGTCGCCCAAAACTATTTCTACTCTATATACAGGGTGTTGACTACTCACTATCTACAAACTGTCTATTTCTTAATTATTTTCTTAAATGAGTGTGGTTTTCTGCTGCCTATCCTAATTATTCATTCCCGAACGACCTTTACTATAACTTGCACCCCCAAGCAAACCCTTATCACAGCAATATATATATATATATATATATATATATATATATATATGTGCGATTCTTCAATTTTTTGGGTATTCTTCCAACTAGCTAGAAGGTTCTGAAATGAATCATTGTCAATTCGGCGACAATTCGACAAAATCACCTCTCCTACCTTCAAGCTATGTAGGATGAGTAGTTATCGTAGAAGCGTTCCTTTATCCTTCTATATATACTACTTATTTCGTAAAGGTCGTTTTGGAAAATGGGATGTTTTTAAGGTGTTAAAATGTTCCAAATATCTTAAGAACATCTCAACACAGATAGATTCGTAAACGCCAAATCAACCTACACAACTCTAACTCTGTTGTGAGAACCTAAGTTATTGGTCCCTAAGACCAGCAGTCGACGCCAATAACGAGGAATGACTACTAAAGCTGCGAAAACCACTCCCAAAAAATTGTAAATCACGCCAAATCATTCAAAGGTCACTAATAACCAGCAAACTTAAACTATAGTCGCTAACTACAACATATTTATCATTTATTAAATATAGCAGACAAATTTTTTTTGAGTTACATCGTCTAGCAGAAAATCACCATACTGGCTTTATCATGTAAATTTGATAGTACACTTGTTTGAACGAGTGGATAATTACAGGAATGTAACAAACAATCAGGGGTGCTAGTCTTTCTCACGGGTCTGATAAATTTAAAACTATAAAAATACGCTAGTTTTCTTAAGATATTGATGGCAATCATGCCAATTATAATACCTTTTTCACATAAATCGTACTGATAAACTTTAGCATTATTCATGGCGAATATAATCTAATTATATAAAGACAAGGATAATAAAATTGTAAAATTGCGAACTTTGATTTTAACAGGAAGGATAATCCAAGTAGACTATTCGAATACTCTGAATTGAGTGTATCATTTTTGATTGGTTCTTACATGCCCCTATTTATCCGCTTGTCTTTTTCCATATCTCACATATGCCGCAACTATGGACGTCTCTACTTAAGACATTAATCTCGGCCAGAAACCTGTGTCTATTTTAGCGCTGTATTCGTAGTTCGTGACTTGCCGCTAGAGAAATGGAGGACAATTTTTACATGCAGTTTTATGGAGCATCTGTTATTTTTCTCATAAATAATTATAAATTTGGATTTTATTCAAAATTCCAGTCATTGGAAGTTGAAATATACACAAATTCTTAACAGTTACCAATTGAATACTCCCGTATTCCTATAAGAATTTCAAATTATTAAAGAATCAAAATATCATGCTGGACAATGTAACCATACATAAATAATATTTTTTCAAACCACTTTTAAAGCATTTTATGATACAAATACAAGTGGCTATAAAACTATAGGAGATGTCGTTCATACGGAAAAAGAATGTTTTATCTCTGGTGACACTAGTTTTCAGGAGATCAATTTAAAGATATTGTTAATTTATGTAGTTAAGTCTTATACTATTGTAGCGGTCTACTACTACCGCGTTTCACTAATTTAAAACAAGTAATAAGAAAGGTCTTTATTACTCACTGTTCACAAGTCTAATTAACAGTATATGTATTATTTATAGATGTTTTCAGTACAATTAACAATGAAGCACTATCAGACTAATGCATTTACAAGCACTAATATCTTCTTAAACTAACTTTTTTAGGATTGGTCCATTAATAACACTAACACAGCTATTATTTATTACACATCTATCTATTTATGTATAGTACAAGCTGCATGTGCATTAGACACATCATATAACATTTATGTATACTCTTAAACTTCCGAAAGCTCAACTACTTTTACTTTACACGATATATTTTATATTCAACATTCTGATATAGACTAACTCTGTACTTCATCATCGGCCTTATTTATACCGTGAATTAAAAAGGATGACTCAACCTCCAGTAATTGCCAGAAGATTCTCGCTCCAGGGAGAATATATAGTGGTTGCGGCGTTTTGTGTGTTTGATGGGTTGCCTAATAGTAGCTCGCAACACTATAAAAATTAAAAATTTTAAGACTTTGAGAATCTTTGATGGTTCATAAGAATGAAGTACATGTTCTTACATTTTAAAAATGCAAATTCTTACAATTTAAAAGTCGTAAATACAACACCGCAAGCGCGGTTTACTAGACACCACAACAGTTGGTAGCGCTAATCTTATACAGATTTGGCGCGCCCATCTGTCAATGACGTCACCAATGCACAAACTTTAATTACGCAATTTCGCAATATATTAATTTAACTTATCAACAATTATGTCAATGAGGTACTCAAATAATAGGTCCAGATTTCCACGAAGTCCGCTAAGCGTCCTTCAAGATAGATAAAGATGACGTCAGCACATACATAAGGGCTGCTGATGGCCGCCTTAAAGATAATTGCTGGAGGGTACGCCCAACGCTCTTCCAAAGCGCTCGGAACAGCTCCGACAGTCGCGGTGGCTACCAGAACTCGTTCATCTAGGGTCGTGGCCTCCGGTTCTCCGTAGGTTGCTGCAAATTTTCTCTACCTATGTAGGGATCAACAAGGATACAGGTATAAGGGCGATAAACAGATAAACAAAGGCAAGGAAGTCTACATAAATAAAGATAACGATACGTTACCGAAAACGTCCACTGCACTCGAAGGTTCAGGCCAAAAAAGCCACGTTACAGAGACTCACGGAAACTTCTCCCCTATTTTTCCCTACTCCACTCGCGTCGCGCGATCTGGCGCAAACGCACTGTGACGTGACGGAAATACACGCCTAGTCTTTTGAATTTATGGCGCGAAACTTCCGCACATCAAAATTAACCTAACAAATGTTTAAGGGCCAATTTGGCACGTAACAATGTATCATGCTCGCAACACTGCCCCCTCTTTAAAACCGTTACGTCTCGTAACTGTAAATACATTTCGACGTCAATTCGATGACTGATGACGGTATCGGCAACTATCTCCTCTGGTACATCCACCACGTCGTTGGAAATAACAGTCAACACTCTTTTCTTGGTCTTGGTAGGCAACCGGTTGATTACAACAAACAAGGACCTGGGCGTTGGTTCCCTGGATAACTACTTCTAGCATATTTTGACTATACTCCAATCTAAGCGATCCAGTCCACAGCCTAGCATGGGCATCGCTAGTCCCGTTACTCCATTTTCCATCATCTGAGCCTTAAGATTTAGCAAAGCCTCCCATTAATGTGCATAACTAGGTTTCTGCCATGAAAAATTTTTTGGTGACCAGATAGTAAACATAACGGTTTTTATCCTGACGAACCAAAGTTTTTCCTGCAGTTGCCTGCAGTTGTACTAATTCATCCACACATCCAAACTTTTTCTTGAAAACAACAGCTATTCCCCTGACATTGCCAAATCTTGAGCTACGCAATGTGCAAGGGAATACTCTTCTGGTGCTCTAAACATATCTTGCTGTTTTTCAACAACAACGCCAAATCTCGCCTTAGCGGAACCACCATACGCCGCCATAAAACTCTCAAAATCTACATTTGACTCATGATTAATAACTTGTCGAATACCATTATCATTATTCGAGTCCCCCTGGTTGTTGCCAACATAAGATGTTAAACGGTCAAAGTGTGCCACTTTCGGTTTACCACGGGGAGATCTTCTGATCCGATACACTACATCATTAATTCTTGTTAACACTTCGTACGGGCCTTCCCATTGTCTTTGTAATTTTAGCGACAACTCACGCTGTCTTTGTGGATTATATAACCACACTAAATCTCCAGTTTGGTAACCCCCTTCTTGTGCTCTCGTGTCATATTGTGATTTCATTCGATCGCTTGCTGCCTGGATATTCTTTCGGACGTTTTCGTGAATGCTATTTGATCTTTCACGAAGCTTACTAACTTAATTTTTTCCTGCGATCTCTTCTCCAGGTTTAAATCCAAACTGAAGATCACATAGTAGCTGCAATTCACGTCCTAGCATTACGCAAGCGGGCGAGTATCCTGTGCTGTCATGTACCGAAGATCGGTATGCCAGTAGGAACAAATGTAAATATTGGTCCCAGTCTCGTTGATGTTCAGAAACAACTTTGGCCAGGTACTTTCCTAACGTCCTGTTCATTGTTTCAACCATTCCATCCGATTGGGGACGAAGTGGCGTGGTTCTAGTCTTCCTGATTCCAAGATGCCTTGCAGACGTTTTGAAACAACGCTGATTCGAAGTTGCGACCTTGATCGGAGTGTGATTCCAACGGAACTCCAAAGCGCCCTCACTAGTACATCTGCAACGGTCTCAGCTTTTTGGTTAGGTATAGCATATGCCTCCGGCCATTTGGTGAAATAATCCATTGCAACCAAGATGTATTCATTTCCTTTCTCTGATTCAGGAAACGGACCAGCTATATCAATGGCTACTTTCTCAAAAGGATTCCCCAAGTTATACTATCTCATTGGGGCTTTCCGTTTTGTGATCGGGCCATTTGCAGAGGCACACAACTCACATTTCCGGCACCACTTCTTCACATCTTCTTTGCAGTTTACCCAATAGAATTTTTCTCTCACTCTTTCGAAAGTTCTTTTCACGCCAAAGTGCCCTCCGGAAATACCATCGTGCAAGTGATACAACACTTCCGGCACTTTGCTTCTCGGCACTATCACTTGGAGTCTTTCAGTGCCATCTTCACATTTCAGACGTCGTTTCAAGATTCTATTTTCAATCACCAAGGAGTCCCACTGTGTCCAGTATGCCTTCAGGCTCCTACTTGAAATACTAATTTTTGCCCAAGCTGGTCGGTGTCCTCTACTTTTCCACTCAATAATACGTCTCAATTCGGCGTCATTCTCCTAGTCTTCTCGTATTCTTTCGGGTTGCCAAGCATCATCGGTTACCGTCATTCTATGGATGACACTTATTTTCTCTTCCATCCTGAAGCAATGATTGCAGTCTACCGGACAAGGTCTCCTTGATAGAGAGTCTGCATTTCGATGGCTAGTTCGTACACGATGTTCTGTGTCAAAGTTATATTCCTGCAGCCGCTCTATCCACCTTGCAACTTGCCCTTCAGAATTTCGAAACTGCAGTAACCATTTTAGTGCAGCATGGTTTGTTCTCAACAGGAATTGACGGCTGTATAAATACTTGTAAAAGTGCTCTACGGATTTGACGACGGCCAACAGCTCCCTTCTTGTCACACAATAGTTCCTTTCCGGCCGCGACAAGACCTTGCTGGAATACCCAATAACTTTTTCTTGTCCGTCCTGCACTTGAGAAAGAACGCTTGCTATAGCTGTGTTACTGGCGTCGGTATCCAACACAAATTTCCCCTTCATCCGTGGATAACTCAAAATTGGTGCTGTAACTAGTAGCCGTTTCAGTTGTTCAAAGCACTGTGGCAGTCGTCATTTCAATCATATTATTGTCCATCTTCGATTAATTTCGTTAACGGCTTGGCAATGTTCGCAAACCCAAGTATAAAACGTCGGTAGTATGTGCACAATCCTAGAAAACTGCGTAGTTGGTGTATATTTGCTGGTGTAGGCCACTCTTGTACCGTTTTTATTTTGTCAGGGTCAGCTCTTATTACGGTCTCCGAAACGACATGTCCTAGGTATTTCACCTTTTTTCGAAATAGGTGACACTTCCTGGGGCTCAATGTTAGGTTTGCCCCGCGTAATCTTTGGAATATCTCCTCTAGATTCTTAAGATGTTCTTCAAAAGACCGGCCTAACACTATCACGTCGTCTAGGTAGACCAGACATGTTTTCCAGGACAGTCCACGCAGTATCGACTCCATCAAACGTTCAAAAGTAGTAGGGGCATTGCATAATCCAAATGGCATGACCTTGAACTGTTATAATCCAGTTCCAATTGTAAACGCTGTTTTGTCTTTATCGTTTGGCTCCAAGCCTACCTGCTAGTATTCGCTTTTCAAGTCCAATGTCGAAAACCATTTAGATCCGCATAGAGTATCCAAGGTGTCATCAATTCTGGGCAAAGGATAGCTGTCTTTCTTTGTTACAATGTTTAACCGCCGGTAGTCTACACAAAACCTTGTCGACCCATCCTTTTTCTTGACAAGCACTACCGGGGATGCCCATGTACTATTCGAGGGTTCAATCACTCCTTGTTCTTCCATATCGGTGATAATTTGCTCGGCTTCCTTACGTTTTGCCAAAGGAAGCCGCGTGGGGTGTTGTCTTATCGGTTGCGTAGCTCCAGTATTGATCTTATGTTGCACAACATTCGTCTTTCCTTCACCTCGATATCGTCCGACCAGTTCTTTTACCTTGCCCAGTTGGTCGCCGTTTAATCCTTGACACGAAGGTATTAACATGTCCAGCAATTTCTGTGAGCAACCGTTGGCTGGTTTGTCTTTCGTGTCGTCCACACAACGTTTAATATGGCATACTGGAATGCAACTTCCCACAATCATGTCTTTCTTCAGGGTCACCGTATGCGGATTAATATTCAGCACCCTTACTGGTATCATATTTAGAAACTTTACCAGCGTTCTTCCAATCAGTAATCCCTCCTGATCCATTCCCGATTCAGTTGCTTCCATCATGCATACTTGTCCTTCGCGGAGCGTACCATCCGGGCGTCCCATTACTATCATTTCCGCCTTCTCGGGTATTCTCATATCACAAATCATTCGAACTTGCATCGTCTGGTTACTCGTCCCTTGAAATGGAATCATATCGTCATCTATCCGTAGCACATCTTCTAACATGTTCACATGAAACCCATATTCTCTCATAAGATCCATTCCTAAGTTCACTTCTTCTGTGATTTCCGCTACCAACACCCGATGATTAATTACTTTGTCTCCAATTCCCAACGTTACGGCAGTCTCTCCGTGAGTAGAAATTTTCTCACCACTTCCTATTCGAAGATATATCGATACAGGTAGCACTTTACCACGACCAACCAAATCTGGTCTCACAATAGTTGTTGTCGCTCCTGTATCCACGAGTAATCGGACAACCCTACCATTAATTCTACCATCAATATAGATGCTGTCCATACTTCCCATCGACGATGCAGCACGGATGATAATCTCCGGGGCACTAAGTTGTGCTGTCGACGTTCGCCCCTTACGTCGACTTGCTCTAGTTTTCCTGCTGCTCAACCGGTTGTTTTTTTGGTTGAGTACAGCGTCTTTGTATATGACCAACTTCACCGCAGTTCCAGCATCGCAGACCCCATCTCCGCGGTCATTGTCTTTCCAGCCTTTCCGCCTTTTGCTTTTCAAACACACGGTTGATTATTTCTTCTATGCTGTTCTGCGATTGTTCAGGTTCATCTAAGGCAGACCGAACTTTGTGACTCATCCTGTGTGATGTCTGCTTAGCTGCTTCAAATTCAAACGCACGAGCCAGTGCGTCGTCTAACAATTTTGGCCGTGCTAATCTTAGCGTTTGCTGTATTTTGCTGTCGTTATTGCCATCCACAAATGTTTGAACAACCAGTTGATCGAGGAAACTATCTGGTGCCGTTGGATACGCCAATCTAAATAATCTGGCAATGTCAGCTTCGAATTCTTGTAGGCTTTCATTTGTCTTTTGCGAGCGGTTCTTAACTTGTGCATGGTAAACCTGTTGAAGATGAACGTCTCCATATCTCATCTCAAGCTTCGATGTTAACAGGCCGTAATCATTCTGCTGGTGATCGGGAATCGTTTGTAAGATGTTAAGGGCTTTCCCCCGTAGGGCCACTATTAGAGAGATAACCTTCTCTTTGTTGCACCAACCGTTGGCTATTGCAGCAGCTTCAAATTGTTTCAAATATGTGGGTCAAGGTGTTTTGCCATCAAATGTGGGTGGTTTCACTTTAAATTTTGACGGTATTGACTCGTTTTCTACCATGCTTCTTATTTCTGGAATGTTCTGATTTACAACTTGGTTTACTAATGCAAGTGGCCGCATTGTTAGTGAAGTCACTTGTTCTTGCAGTCTCATCACATCTTCTTCCATTTACCAATTTACTGTTCAACTTTTGCTCAACTGTTTTTACTTGTTCAGTGACATCTTCTTTCAATGCAATGGAGCTTTCCATTAATCTTTGTTCTAACGTGGCTGTATTTTTACTTAACTTTTCTATTTTTTCGGCATTTTTACTTAACTGTTTTTTAAGGGTTGATTCCAGTTCAACTGACCTCACTACGTTTTCATTTAGTGTCACTTCCAGTTTAGCCGACCTCTTCTCCATTTTCTCAGAATTTTCACTAAACTTTTCGTCTATTTTCGCAGCATTTTCACTTAACTTCTTTTGCATTTACGCAGTATTTTTGCTTAACTTCTTTTGCATTTTTGCAGTATTTTCGCTTAATTTTTCTTCCATACCGGATTTAAAATTCTTAAGGAAATTCATTAAAGTTTCTGCGTCCATCTTACTTTGACTTTTTGTTACAGGCATATACAAACTACTCAAATGTCTTTTGATTTAATTAATCACCCCACAACTGACACCAGTGTAGCGGTCTACTACTACCGCGTTGCACTAATTTAAAACAAGTAATAAGAAAGGTCTTTATTACTCACTGTTCACAAGTCTAATTAACAGTATATGCCTTATTTATAGATGTTTTCAGGACACTTAACAATGAAGCACTATTACACTAATGAATTTACAAGCATTAATATCTTCTTAAACTAACTTCTTAACCATAGGTCCATTAACAACACTAACACAACTATTATTTATTACACTTCTATCTATTTATGTATACTACAAGCTGCATGTACATTAGACACATCATATAACATTTATGTATACTCTTGGACTTCCAAAAGCTCAACTACTTTTACTTTACACGATATAATTTATATTCGACATTCTGATATAGACTAACTCTGTACTTCATCATCGGTCTTATTTATACCGTGAATTAAAAAGAATGACTCATCCTCCAGTAATTGCCAGAAGCTTCTCGATCCATGGAAAATATACAGTGCTTGCGGCGTTTTGTGTGTTTGATGGGTTGCCTAATAGTAGCTCGCAACACTATAAAAATTAGAAATTTTAAGACTTTGAGAATCTTTGATGGTTCATAAAAATGAAGTACATGTATCATTGAACACACAAAATCTGACAATCCTTCTGGGGATAAAATAGTGATTTTATTGAAGCAAAAAGTATTATATTAAACAAAATAAAACAACAGTATATCTAACTTTTTTTATCATCATTATCATTTTGTTTTCGACGGTATTTAAGGTCGGTTTGACGCAGCTCTAACTTTTTTTAACACACTTTTAATTAGGAACATATATGCTCAGGTAGATACTTAAATTACAATTCTTACCATCCAATGCACATAAAAATAAATTTCATTATACATTAATATATACACAAATATGAAAGAACCTTGTCACTTCGAGGAATAGCTTGTCTCCACTTTTCTAATGTTTCCACATGCTACAAAGACATGTATTTAGAAACTCAATAGTATCACTAAACGCCAATAATACCTTGGAAGCAGAATAAATACTTCTCCTTATATGTTTTAATGATTTATATCCGGATTTGTACCCAGGGACAAACAACACTTCATATTTTATATCTGTAGATAAGTTATAGGCCGCAAGTTTTACACACAATTGACTATCACAGCTATAAAGTACCAAATATGATGATCTTAGTCTAATTAAACCTGACAATTTTATAAAAATGCGATTTTAATACAAATACGCCATAAGACACAATAGAAAATTGACCCTCTTTTTCCCTATTGGCAACATTATTAACTAGAGATTATTTCTCACAGTTTTATAGTATTGCGGATGAGAAGATAACGTCCTAAGTAGAGGGGTTCATAGCCACAACTCAATCAGTTTCTTGTATTCCTTACATAACCTAACCTTCCTCAACTGTCAAAATAATTTTAAGTAGATGAGTTAAGCAGTAACACTGATTTATTTTTAAATGTTGTATTCATTCGTAATGACCACTAAAAGATTATGGATACGACAAACACGTGACCATTCAGAAATTACCACAGCAAATAGCGATGACATAAATATTTCTTCATGTAGTTCAAGTTGTGATAGTGATGATGTTCAATTACCTCTTAAACGATTAAAAAAAGAACATCAGTATTCTAACGAATGGATAAAGTTAGGCCACTCCTTAAACGGTTCCAGTAGTTCTAGTATAAAAGAAAAAATAGATCGAAGTTGCTTCAATACTTGTAGACTAAGTCAATTTACTTGCAGAAAGGCATCGAACCAACCAGACTTAACACCACCAACTTCTCCTGTAATATGTTCGCTTAAGTTCGAAGAGCAGTCGCCCATTTTAAATTATTCACGGTGTAGTGGCTCGTGCAGCAGGAAGCTATCGCCTATTATTGGTAAGAATATTCAGTTATATAAGAAAAAAAGAAGACGACATTCATTTCCTAGAGCAATGATTGAGAGTGCTTCGCCTTCTTCACCAGATTCTGAGTGTCCACTTACAAGTAGTCAACGTAGCAGTAGTAGTCGTAATAGTTGTACGTTATCAATTTCATACTCGATTGCTGAATTTTCACCGCAACAGCTTTCAGGATCACTTTGCAGTGATGTGGATAATTGTTGTGAACAATCTACAAGCGAAACAGATTTTAGTGAAGCATTATACTATGAGCCATCTCCAAAAAGATCAAAAAAGTATAAAAAGGGCGGATTAGCATTCCAACTCCAAAAAGCACTTTCTAAACAAAGAACTAATGTTGATATCTGGAAACATGAATTGTATTTACAGAAAATAGATGAGTGGAATTTTGGTATGAATGAGCATTCGGTTTTATTGTTAAAAATACACAATGCATGGAATGAATTTGGTGTAACTATTTTATTGTGTCAAATGCTAGATAGTGATAATTCTTGTGATAATGTTCAGTCTTTAGTTTGCACCAACTGTTTAGTAGCGATAGGTTTTAATGTTTCAGATAGTTTAAATACGGAATGTAACGAAAAATTAAAACTATTTCCGCCCTATAATTCAAAAGTTATTGACTATAAGAACGAATTTTTGGTTTGTTATTTTAATGTATCTAAAATTATTTCCATAAAATGATTTGGTTAGTTTGAGGATTGATGATATACAGAATGTCTGAATTACTAATTAAATTTAAGTAATTTATTCTTATAAAGTATTAGAATTTTGTTGATTTATCAAAGTTTAGTATTTGCGACCTTGAGTTAACCGAGAACTTGTCCATAAGTCTTTTTTAATTTTTCTTTTGTATGGTTAGGGCTGGGAAGTAGTTGATTATATTTACTGTAATCGGCTACAATTCTACAGCTCTTTGTAATCGTTTTAATTTCTTTTAAAAAGTAATCAATGTGCTCACTCACAGTTATTTTTAGTAAACATGATTAACTTTATGTAAACATCATTACTTTGAGTAATCGTAGTCACTTGATTAATTTTGGCTGCCAATATGTAACAACTGATATTTTTACAGACACCTGTTGGAAGGTCGAGACTACACGAAAATGCTGTTTGTTCTTGAATGGAGGTGAGTTACAGTTTTAATAATTTAATATTATGTTGTTTTATATTGATTAAGTGCCAGAGTAGGCTTTATTAATAAATATTAACAGTTTATATAAATAGCCTTTTCTCAAGAATTACCACATGCTAATACAGGTTATTTTTAATTTAAATTTTATAGGTATAAATTATGCAAATTTTCGCAGTAGTTAATATAGTACAGAGTCATTTTGTTTAATAAAAAGGATTTCAAGTACTAGTTGATAAACGGGAATTAAATTGGAGATGATTTTTTAAAAATAATAGCTTGAGTATTTTAGTTTTGAGCTGTATTCCATATCATGGAAGTATGTTAATTATTATTGGTAATTTTGAATTGTCTAGCTTCGGTTTTTCAAAATCAGTCGATCGTGTCGTATTACATATGCTTGGTAGAGCTTTTTCCAGTTTGGTTGTTGTATAGGAAAGTTGTAGTAGAAACGTGGTTCCAAGTATATTTTAGGGTTGATACAAAGCTTTTCCAATTTGGGATTATTATACTTGAGACCGGTCCCAAATGGACCTGCACCTTGTCAAAGGTGGAATGGCTTGGGTTTTCTATTGAGCTAAAGAGTCAAACTCCTGGTTCAAGCAAAGTAGTAGGGCCGTTAGTGAGGAACCAGACTAAAATAGGTCCCCGAAGAGGGCAGCGACTCTTTCAGTACTTAGATTGCCAGAGACCATAGGGGTTGGTATGGCAGTTTAAGACAAACTACCGTGATGTGGAAGGCAGCGGAAAACCACCACATTGTCTCCCAAGTACACTGCGTACAGAAATTGTTAGTAAAGATGATGGCATCTTCTGGGGTAAAAGACTCCGGAGTTAAAATAGTCTCCCATTCGGATCTCCGGGAGGGGACTACTTCGGAGGATACGATTGAAAAGTTTAGAATAAGAATCGCGACATTTTACGAGTCGGAGTGTTGAATGTTAGAATATGAAGCAGGTAGGTAAGCTAGAGAACCTGAAAATTGAAATGAATAGGTTAGCACTAGACGTAATAGGGATCAGCGAAATTCGGTGACCAGAGGCGGGGGTTTTTTGGAGTGGAGACTTTGGGGTAATTCATACAGGAGCAGTGGAAGGAAATTTGGGTGTGGGGATAGTTATGTGAAAAAAGATAGGGCACTATGTAGAAAATAACTTACAAAAGAACAAAAGAGTACTCATGATTAGATTACAATCTAAACCGGTAAACACAGTAATAATACAAGTATACATACCCACCTCTAGCTACAGTGACGAAGAGGTAGAAGCGATCTACAAAGATATCGAAGACAAACTAAGATAGGTGAAAGGACATGAAAATTTAATAATTACGGGGGATTGCAATGCAGTGGTATGTGAGGGTAACGAAGGAGCAGTAGTAGGTTTATTTGGTTTAGGCACGAGAAACGACAGGGGAAATAGGCTGGTAGAATTTTGTGACAGGAACAATTTAATCATCACAAACACATTATTTCAACATCATGCTAGAAACGATACACGTGCAAGATGCCAGGGGATATAGGATATCAAATAGATTACATTCTTGTTAGACAACAGTTTAGGAATCATGTAAAAGACTGCAGAAACTACCCACGAGCAGATATAGACTCCGACCACAACATCGTAATTATGAAGGCCGCACTTAAATTAAAAAATTTGAAAAAAGAAACGGAAAAAGGGACATTGACTTTGAGAAACTAAAGGATAAAATCCACGAAAGATTTGTAAAAAGTCAAATGATTTGCTGAAAAATATCGGGAAAATTTCGTATTCCAAATAAGTAGAAGCAGAATGGAATAACATTAAAGCCAGCTTAGACATGGTTACCAGAGATATTCTGGGGTATACACAAAAAGAAAATAAGAAAGCATGGATAACAAAGCATATCCTGAATTTAATAGACGAAAGATGAAAATATACGAATGATCAGACGAAGCAGGAAAACAGATACAAAGCCATAAAATAGGAAATTATTCGCAAATGCAGGAAAGCTAAGGTACAATCTAAGATGGAAAGAGGAAAGAAATATGAAGCATACAAACTAATTAGAATCAATTTTAAGGATATAAAACCATATAACAAAATTATAAGGAACGTGGGAGCAAACGTCATTATAGAAAATGTATAGAAAGTGGGTAATGGCAAGAATATATTCGGAATTTATATGTAGGAGAGGAATTAAAAGCATTAAAACAGGAATCAGACATTGAAAATTATGAGTAAGGATATCTTGTACTTAGAGACGAGTTGGAATTGGCATAAAGGGTCTGAAAAATTGGAAGGTCGCCGGGTACAAATAAGATGCAAGCAGAAACTCTAAAAGCTGCTGTAAAAGCAGTAATAGAATGTCTCTTCCAACTTATAAGCTATATGTATGAGACAGGCGAGATACCCAAAGATTTCAAATATAACATCTTGGTAACTATGCCAAAAAAGAAGGGTGCTGATAAATGTGAAAATTTTCGAACAATAAGTTTGACAGCACACATTTCAAAAATATTAACTAGAATTGTACAAAGACAAATAGAAAACGAGCTGAAGAAATACTAGAAGATCAATTTGGTTTAGGCAAAACAGGATGGGAGGATATTTTAGTTCTAGTGATAATGTAGAAAATGGGGAAAGCGTGTGTATAGGGTTTGTAGATCTGGAAAAAGCATTCGACAATGTAAAATGGAAAAAAATGTTTGAAGTACTGAAAAAGATTGGAATGAGTTATAGGGATAGACGAATAGTACATAACTTATACAAAGAGCAAACAGCAGTAATAGAATTAGAGCAGGAACATATAGAAGTAAATTTTAGAAAAGGGGTGAGGCAGGGATGTGCCCTATTTCCATTAATTTTTAACTTGAACATTGAAGACACAATGAATACTGTCAAATGCGGAAAGGCATTTGGAATTACTATGCCGGGACAAGAGGTTAAGGATTTCTGTTACCTACGAAGCCAAATAACGTAAGATGGAAAAGCGCAAAAGATATAAAACAAAGATTAACACAAGGCCCTGCTACATTTAACAAGAAAAAGCAACTACTGTGTTCAAAGACAACAAACATAGAAACAAGGAAAAGATTGCTTAAAACATATGTGTGGAGCACAGCACTGTACGGCTGTGAAGCCTGGACAGTAGGAGAAACAGGTAGAAGACTTTGAAATGTGGTGCTACAGATGTATAATGAAGATATCTTGGACAGACAAAGTTAAGAACAAAGAGGTACTAGAATAGGTAGGGGAAGACAGAAATATATGGAAAACGGTAAAAAATAGGAGAGAAGGACGATATGCCACATACTACCGCATGAGGGAATAGTGCGGAATATATTAGAAGCAGACATAGGAAAAAAGAGAAGTAAAGGTACACCTATTACACACAAGTAGTGAAAGCTGTAGTTTGTAGGAATTTTCGGGAAATGTGTATGCTAGCTCGGAATAGAAATCAATGGAGATATGCATCCAACCAGTCCCAAAATGGAAAAACTCATGACAAAAAAAATAACTGTACTTAAACACGATGATTATTATAATGTTAATTGTGTGAAAAGATTTACTGGAAAACTATTAATTTGGCAAATGTCTAAGTGTTTGGGAATCTTGGCAGCCACAGACTGCTTAGCCCACTTCACATACCTTACATGTGATTTTCCAATGCTCCATTCGAAGGTACTATATTGGCCAGTAAGCAAGTTTTTTTACCTAGAAATTTTTGAATTTTGCCAAACCCTTGCCGTTCCAAGCAAGGTAGGGATCTTCAATGTGCATGACAACACTCACACACGGTACCTCCATTTTACCTTTCATCCGAACGAGGGTGTATTTTTGTGAAAAATGCTTGCCTAACATTTTTTCAGCGGACCGTGTTGGGATTCGAATCTGGGACCTTGGGCATAGTAGTCGCACACATACCAACTACGCCACGGAGCCGCCTCCCCTTCACATACCACTGAATCTTGGTGAAATAGAGCATATAATTATAAAACAATAGAAGAGGAACTGAGCTGTATATAGGCTGTGTGGAAATTTCAGAGAATTGTGTAGGCCAGCTCAGAATATAAATAAGTGGAGGTGCGTGTCCAACCAGTTTCGAAACAGAAAACCTAATAACGAAAAAAATAAGCGCACATAAATCGGATGCTTATTATAAACAACTACAGATGCTGGTTGTGAAATATCTGCAACTATTGTTGACTGTGCAAAAAGATATGTTGGAAAAAATATTAAATTGGCAAATGTTTAAGTGCTGGGGGAACTTGGCAGCCACAGGCTGCTTACCCCCCTTCACAACCACTGAATGTCGGAGAAATAGGGTATATAATTGTAAAACAATAGAAGGGGACTGAACTGCATCTAACGAGAAAGAACAGCACCTATGATCAAAGACAACAACAACTAGTTTTACACATATCAATTTATTGGTCAACTTCTAGTACTTACTGACCTTCAATTGAATTTTCAGCTATTACACATGACAATAAATTGATGAATTTCAAGTACTTAGAATTGATCAACTTTTCTCAGTTTTAAACATGTCCTTTTTTTGCAGGAGGCATTCACCGCAGTTCCGTCCATAACGTCACAAAATATCAATCTCGGCTGTTGTGTGCTTAAAATTGAGAATGATGCCTCGGTTATGTAATTATAAGTTTTGTTTGAAACAGTTTTATTTTAACAATGGGATAATTTAACTATAATATCTGGTTCGTATTCCCGTTTTATTTATTTTTTAAAATAAAACACACTTTATTTTGCGTTTTTAAACAACTCCAGTTGTTAATAAAACTATTTTGAAATTGGTGCATTATAATCGTCAATTGTCGTAAATATGCCGAATTATCTCCAATCAGAAGAGAAGAACACGATTTGGCATTTTGTTATCATTCGTTTTCGTAATTTTGAACTTCAAGTAACAACAAGTGCAGCTGCTCCATATGGCTGAAGTGCGTGATTTGAAGTGAACCAAACCACTTAATCATCGCCGTTTCAGTGTACCGTACCTGCTCAGAAAACTACTGGAGGTATGTTCGTTTTGTTATAATCAATTAATAATTTGTACTTGTTGCATTTATATTATAATTTTTGATATAAATTTAATCGCCATTACTGCTGATAACCATATGCCATTACACATTGTGTTAAATCACAAACATATTAAAAGGTTCTTCGAATTTAGCAATCTTTCGCAATCTTTACACACCAATATCAAAATTATGGTAATATGAAAACCACTTCAGTTTGCTGATGGTTATAAAATTCAGAATTTAAGCATTCTACCTATTTTAGTAGGTTAGAAAATAGGTAAATAAGTAATATCTGTATTTACATTTACTTTTTATGTAGATAAAAGCTTATTATTATCTGATTTTCTATAAATATTTCTTTTGTGACGTCATGGATGGAACTGTGGTGAACGTCTCCTCTATTTTTCCATCAATTTTTTGGTTATATTTAGTGACTTTTAGATTAGCCAACTGTTGGGTTTATCCTGTTTATCACTTTACTGTATTGTTAAAATGATAATTAAAAAGGAGATAAAAATCAAAAAACTTAAAGCTCTAACTATTATGATTATACATTTATGTAACTTCAAACTGAATGGAAGAACTGGTATGTGAAAAAATATAAATTGTACTTAAATTATTTTAAATTTATTATTAGAGATCTCAAGAAGATGGTGGATAAGACCCTGGCTGAATGCTAAAAAGGGCAGTATGAGTTTGGTACACAAAGAATTTTTACAATCAGATTCTCTGCAGTTTAGAAAATACTTACGTATGAGCGAACAACTTTTTAATATTTTGTTAGCTCCACAAGTTTCAAAACAAGATACATTTTGGCGTGAATGTATTTCAGCTAAAACAAAATTGACCATTACTCGTAGATTTCTAGCAACAGGAGAAACGTTTCGCAATTTAATGTATTCATTTTGAATATCGAAATCAACTATCTCTTGTGTACAAGAGGATTATCTACAGGTATTAAACTAACGTTTAGAAAACTTATGATGATATTTAACAATGTATGATACAGGTTCCAAGTATCCCAGCAGAGTGGTTGAATATTGTGCAGGATTTTGACAAAATGTGGAATTTTCCTAATACTTTTGGTGCATTAGATGGGAAGCATGTGTTGTTCAGAGCTCCTAGAAATAGTGATTCAATCTATTATAATTATAAACACCAGAATAGCATTGTTCTTTTAGCATTAGTTGATGCTCGTTATAAATTTACATGTATCGACGTTGGCACTAATGGAAAGGTATCCGACGGGAGAGTTTTTAGGCAATCATCATTGAATTCTGCTTTAACTCAAAAAAAATTAAACTTGCCAGAAGATCGACCACTTCCGGGTTGTACAAAAATTATACCACATGTGTTAGTAGCTGATGCAGCGTTCCCATTAACAGAACATATATTAAAATCATTTCATTTTCATTTAGGAACATGATATCGCATCAAAAAATTATAATTATAGGTTAAGTCGTGCTGGACGAGTGGTTGAAAATGCTTTTGGTATTTTAGCCAACAGGTTTAGAATTTTTTTAACTACCATTAATTTAGCCCCAGAAAAGGTTAGTTATAACCTTAGTATGCTGTATTCTATACCATTTTTTGTGCACTGAATCACGCTTCTATATGAGAGATAACGAAAAGTTTAATGAAAAGTATACTTTTAAGTATGGGCTTACTCGTCAAAGGGGCAATAGGTCATCAGTTACTGCATTGAAGTTGCGACAAGAATTTATGGACTATGTAAATAGTATTAACAATACTCTGTAATAAAGTTAAAAGTTAGTTGTTCATTATAAACCTAAATGTAACTGTAAGATATTTTATAGAGTCTGTCCAATAACAACATACTAAAAGTTTACTATTTATGATAAATACTGACAAGTTCTTAATTATCTTCATTTTCCAAAGCCTCATACACCATGTTAAGTATTCCGGCCTTAAGTTTTGTTACCACTGTTTGTTTTTCAGTCTCCGTAATTCTGCTGCAAGTAAGCTAAAAACAATTTTAGTTTAATAGTCTTCAATTAACAAAAACACTTACCTCGTGAATATATGCAAATGGCCTGGTTTATCATTTATTACATCATTTAGTATTACAGGAGCTGTGTTTAAAAGGGCTGCAGTATCATTACTTTCTGTTCGTTTTCTACTTGGTGTTTCAGTTGGAATTGGTGTAACTGATTCACTTGTCATTTCTTCATTTTCACAATAGTGTAAGAACCCTGATTTATATCCTCAATAGTTCCATCAAAAACAATTATATTTTCCTAAAATAAATTAATGAATTTTCATTTGGATACCTTTAATGATAATAATGTTACTTGTATTTCTGCACCTTCCTCTTGCATATTTTAATTGGATACACTTTGATGCACTGGGTTACTATTTAATAAAAACTTTAAATCATTGTAGCACCACCAAAAAGATTCATACATGCCGTCTACACCTTCACCACTCGTAATTGATTTTTTCACTTTGTTCAATTCAAAAAAAAAATTGTGTACGAAGATTATTCAATTTTTTTTTAATATCTTGCAGTTATATTTTTTAAACCTGTGACTTCTGTTAATTCTTTACAAATTTTTTTCAATGTACTTGTTTGCATACTTTTGTTTTTGTATTCAGGAGAGTTCACATTATACAATTCACGATATAGTTCATAAAGTGAAATCAATATTTTAATAGTATCTTTATCAAAACAAAATGACATCTGTAGTGATTGGGGATTCCAGTACTTGCATGCTATCGGTGGAACCCCAAATCGTATTAAACCCGTTTCTACTTGCCTGGATGGTTGGTCGAGTGGTTACCTATTTTGTTTGTGAGTTTGATTGACGAGTGGTCATAATTTAGGAAGTCGAGACTGTCCGTACCTCCGGAGTGGAAAGAGAGATGTGCTAGCTGACATACTTGTTTAATTAAGACAATTACAAGATTAATGGATATATTGAATACTAGTACAATTTCTTTAATACATAAATCCTCCCTATTGTGTTGGTATAAATTATAACTACAGCTAACCAGCGGGCCCAGCTTTCATATACATAGGTCTATGGTTAGTACAATTTTACATCGCTTAACCGAAATTACTATAACTCACTATCACTACTTTCATTACTTTCAATTGACTTACTTTCATTACATATTTTTTTCTGAATGAGACTTCGCCAGTTGAAGTCTGGAGTGAAACTGCCGCTGATATATTTTCTGACTTGCCTCGTAGTGGCTCTGCCCCTATTTTAAATTGTAAAATATGCTTATTTCGAGTTAGTGACCAGCAGCTACCTCAAGGATTCTGCTTGGACTTTGCCTGTATTGCTATTCTGATGTACTTGACTATTACGAAATTATAAACTATTTTGCTGGCCTTACGTTGTAACCAACTGTTTCCTCGATTGGAAACTAGTGCACAGGTCGAAGACCTGAATGAACTTATAATACATTTAACATTGCATACATTGGGCGCCACTGAAACGACTTTTGTTTTACAGAAGGCACCACGTTGTGAGCGCCACTGAAACGTTATTTCTTCTATGTTGAGGCGCTAGTGTCACTTATTTTTCTTAATGGGCGCCACTGAACAAAAATCTTTGACATAGCTAGGGGTCTATTCCTGGGTAGAGCAATAAGAAGTGGGGGGGTAAGTCGAATTCTGTTTGCAAACCAAAGCTAAACTAAATTAAATACGCGCCACCATGTCCTGAGATAATTACGATAATAGCAGAGCACAGTTCTAAGGGCGGATGTGGAAAACCAAAGATAAAACGATCGCCTTCGTTAACAAAAACCTGTCTTATCAAAATAAGAGGCAGCTCCTGTAAGAAATTGCAAAGATTAAATAAATAAAAAAGTAGAACACCTTTTGTGTCCTAGAAAAGTATAAAAAAAAATAAAAAAATGTATATCCAATATGATATTGGCACCAAATTATTACTCAAATTTTACCTTTGTGTAATTAGATTTGATCGCATTTGACCAAAATAAAAGCCTCAAAGTTGAACTAATTGTTTACTAAAAAAACTCTCTTAAAAATTTCGGAACTTTTTAACAAGTAACAAAAATGTATCATTAACATCTATATCAAAGTCAAGGTTTTGACTTTTTAAAACAACCTACTACACTTTAAATATGAACCTGCTTTAAACATTTGAGTGAAAATAATTTGTAAGCATAATACACTGAATTACGTTCTAACCTGGGCAGATCTTTTCAGGTAGATTACAATTTCTAGAATCTTATACAAAAGTGTCTTTAAATTTTCAGATTTAAATTTTATGATTTACATGTAGATAAATGCTAATCACAAAAATAGGAATGTTTGGTTTAAACTCAATGACAGCTGCACGAAGCATTTGTTTTCATGACAACATCTGTCAATTGTGCAACACAAAAAAAATATGACGTCGAAAACATATGTTGAAATTATCTAAGGTTCAGATGGAACAAAGCTTGTAATGATAAAAACCTAATCTGACAAAATTTTGTTCTACGGCTTATAAAACCAGCTCAACAATAGTTGAGAATTACACAGATTACATGTTGAAAACATAATAGTAACTTTACGTGCTTTATATGATAGTCTGTTTATCAAATTTTTATGACATTCAAAACACATGCATGAAATGTCTTATATCTAATAACAAACTAAACTGCTTTTGTTGCTCCACGATAAATCGAGATGGAAATTTATATTCTTCAAACAAAGTTACCAGCCATTTCTAACTAGAGACGACTGCAATCCAAACTAACATCCATAATTCCTAGTTAACAAATTTCTTAGTATACAAATTTCATATCGACAAATCCTAAGTGACGAATTTTAAATGATGAATCCTACATGACGCGCTAAATAAATTAAACCAAATTAAATTAGTTTGTAAAATATATACTTTACCAACCGTTAGTAGAAGGTATCTTAATAGTTTCAGGTCGAGCACGACCTGACCTGCTTACTTTAGTAATTGATGCGAAGGTCGCCTGCCTCTAGCCGAGAATACATGTTGATAAAGCTGTTGCTAGCGGGCGACTAACTTAACGAAACAAGAACCGAATTATCGCGACGTTAGAGGCGTGGAATACGAAAGAAACAAATAGAGATGCGCGTGGAAATAACTTTATGTGACGCAGATATTTTAATATAAGAAGATTAATAAGGAATAATGCACGCTTAGCGCATTATCCTCGTAATTCAATGCGAATAATGATTACTGAAATTAAACATGTTACACTATCTTTATAACTGAGTTTACTATCTTCCTATCATAACAATTCTAATTTTGTCGGTGGGTGTATGGAAGGTACTACACATCTTTTATTTACTTTTACTATTTTTGAACAATTCAAACAATAAAAGCCGCAGGTAATCATTTACTTATTATAAAACTTGCTAAATATAAGTTATGTTATTTAACATAGTTTGTTACCATCTCACAACCTTGTGATGGTACCACTGAAATTAAAACAATAAAATGAACAACTACTTGTAGAATGTAAAGCCCTCTAAGCTCATGAATTTATTGTTAAATTTCATCAATTTTAAGTACTAGAAATTGAGCAATAAATTGATATGTGTAAAACTAGCTATAGAAATAAGAAGAAAATTGTTGAAAGCATATGTGTGGAGCACAGCACAGTATACCTATGAAATACGGGTAGTAGAAAAGGCAGACAGAAAAACTGTAGCAGCCTTTTGGAATGTTGTGCTTCAGATGTATTGTAAGAATTTTTTTTGACGACTACAAATCCTTTTCAAATTATTTATAAAATACACTGCATTGTTTATTTAAATTGTAGGTTTAAAATTGCACCTTTAGGTTATGTTTGATGTATGTATGTTTTAAATTTACCGCCAAATGTAATATTTGTATTTCCCGCCACCTTAGATTAGCTATTTGCATTCGTATTGGTTATAAAGAGCAATGATGTGATTGGTCGAGAGATTCGGAATATGTTTTCCGTTTAAGAAAGTGAACCTGACCATTATGTTTGTGAAAATAAGAAATTCATGTTAAATAAAATATATTTAATAAATATGTCCGTTATTCTGCTAACACATGATCAGATTACAAAATAAACAATTAAATTTTACAATGTAAATAAATATTTAGATTTGTTATCGTTAAGTAAAATGCCACACTATGTTGTTTTGAAATTTTGGATTATTGACTTTTAAAAATTAATTTGAAGTAAGATAATAATTTGTTGTAGTAATTTAGTTATCAGTGGGCGAAGTTGTGAATTCCATGGGTATAAAACCACTCATAGTTTTTAAAATTATCTTTATTAACTTGAAGTTTTTATTATTTTGAAAACGATCCTAGGTTATGGATCGAAACGTTAATAAAGATAATTTTAAAAACTATGAGTGGTTTAATACCCAAAGAAGATTAAGAAGAATACTAAACAAACCACAACAAACATACAGGGAGTATTGTGAATTCCAGATCTAGTTGTTGTTCCCTTATTGAAAATATTTTGTTAAGCATAAACAGTTAAGATAGATTTGGTTTAAAGGCTATCTTATAAAATTCTTAAATCTCGAGATTTTAATTATTTTTTTTTATATAACTCTTAGAAAAGTAGAAATATGGCTGATACCTTTCAGGTTGTGTACTTACTTAAAAAGTAGCTTCTTAACCGGAATGGACTATAGTATAAAACTTGAGTGCTGGTAAATAATCAACCAGCCACGGCTACTCCATGGGGGCTCAAAGGCTAGAGCCCCCCAGGTTATTTTAAGGAATAGGTACCGTAAATAAACTTTTTGGCGCATAAATTAATTCATCGTAAAATCATTACTCAAAACTAGAGATCGAATGCATAAATGCTTTCAGCCCGGCATTTTTAAGTGGTCTCAGTAAATAAATTGGAAATGCTACGTTTTCAGTTTACAATGATATATGGTGCCGGAAACAGATATAAATAGTAAACATATCCCACCGTCGTCCTTTCGTAAGCAACCACATCTAACCATTATAATGAAAATTAACACCAAAATGCATATAATTCTTTTAAGATTTGTGGTTCAAATGATCAAATGTAACACTGATATTAATATTTTAAAATTATTTAAAACAATTACGTTTCTCACGTTATTCATTTCACAGTCAACATTTAAGCAATAATAAATAAATACCTGTCTTAGACATTTTGACAGAAGTCCTTGATTCTCATTAGTACATCGGTGTAAGCAAGGGCTCCATTCTATTGAGTCCAGCTTCAATGTAAATCTTATAGGAAATCTAACGACGACGAATTCTGTCGAATGCAAATAATAATCGCTTCAGATAGCTTTAACAGGGCTCTCGTCATTAGAGCCCTTAGCCGCAGTATCTGTTGGTATTTCAAGGCGTGTTTGTGTTGTCCGGTACTAATTTGCGTGAGCGTAGAGATTATTTCATTTGTTTTCGTTGAAAGTAAAGACCGTGTTTTGTTTTGTGAGTGTAGTCGTAGTGTATAATCAACCAAACTTACGAAGTAAGTTAGGTTAATATAATCGCTACGTCGTCGTCGTCGCCGCCGTCATCCGTTGCCATATTCCCATAATGATACAATAAATGATATATATGTACCTTGTTTAGTTTTTTACGCTGATTACAAATATGCTATACACTTTACGATATCTCATTTAGTTTTCGAGATAATCGAATTTATTTGAGAAATGTTAACAGTACAAATTAATATAAACTTTAATAGATATCCAAATGATTCTTATTATTATTTCGGCTTCAGTATCACATTATATAATTTTCGTGCAAAAGAAGATCAATTAGTTCGCGAGCCTTTAGCTGTAGTTCATTGCGTTGGAAATGGCAGGGATGTGATACATGGAGATCACTATAAAGCAATCATTCTTAATTCGGCTGAAGATATTCCAACCGTACATCAAACTGACTTATTCAGAGGAATCACAATACCCGGGACTAATCACAGAATATATGTTAACAATTTTAATTATTAATTATTCTCTATTTTTCTGTTATATATATAATAATTATAATTCATGTTTAAATTAAGATTTATGTTTGTTTGAGTGGTGCTGGGAGCTTATATCATTAAGTAGTCTGACTCAAACTTGATTAAAACAATAAAATTTATTAAATTATATTTATAATAATAAAATTTTGTTTAACATTTAAGTACTAGTGATTTAATTTAAAATATATAATTTCCTTTTATAAAATTTCCGTAAGTTTGGTTGTAAGGCGTACATGTGTCGTAGATTTTTTTTTTGATTATTATTTTGACTTATTCAAGATGACTGAAAATAATATTCGTAATATAGTCGAAATTAAATTTAAAACTCTTCCATTAGCAGAAAAGGTGAAAATTAAAAACCTAAGGCGTCCGACACCGGATTTAAATTTGAAACAGGTAGATAAGGTTGGAAATCGTAGTTTCACAAGGCATTTTTTAAAAGAAAATTGCAAAAAATGTCAGTGGATTTCCGGATGCTCTCAATCGAATGCTCTATTTTGTTTTCCTTGCCATTTATTTTATTGTGACGGAATGCACAAAACATGGTCGGAAAAAGGCTTTAGAGATCTGAAGCATATAAACGATAGAATAAAAAAGCATGAAATTAGCAAGTACCATATAAAGTCTTGCACGGATTTGGCTATGTTAGGTTCCGTGAACATTGCGGTTCAGTTAGATTCCGCATATAGGCAGAACTTTATGAAACATAATGAGCAGGTGACTAAAAATAGATACATTTTTTAAAAAATTATCAATTGTATTAAATTTTGTGGAAAGTTGAAATTGGCATTGAGAGGACACAATGAAAAAGAAGATTCCGAAAACCGTGGAATTTTGTTAGAATTAATTGATTTTACTTCGGAATTGGATGTAATTTTAACAGAACATTTACACAAAACGAGTGTATTTAAAGGTACATGTAAAACTATGCAAAACGAGATTTTAGAAAGCATGCTTGTAGTGTGTCGTCAAGAAATTCAAGATCAAATTAAAGGAGTGAATTTTTGGCAATTCGGTGCGATGAGACGACTGACATTTCAAATCAATGGCAAATGGTAATTATAGTTAGATATTTCTACAATGGAAATATTTATGAAAGATTTTGGACATTTCTACGAGTAATAGATAAAACAGCTAACGGTTTAACGGAGTGTATTGAGCAGGAATTAGATAAATTAATATTAAACTCGCCATCTAAACTAATCGCTCAAACTTTGATGGTACAAATGTTATGAGTGGTTCTGCTAGTGGAGTTCAGTCAAAAATAAAACTTAAATATAAAAATTCCCATTTTGTTCACTGTTATGTCCATCAATTAAATTTTGCAGAAAGCAACTAGTCACAATGCTAAAGTTAAAATTTTTTTTTCTAATTTATTTGCAATTCCTGCTTTTTTTTCTCATTCTACTCACAGGTGTGATGTGCTAAAAGAAATTGTGAAGCGAAGATTGCCCACTGTTGCTGCTACACGTTGGAATTATAATATTCGTACTGTGATTGTCGTATATGAGAATAGAGAAAAACTAATCGAATGCTTTGAGGAATTAGAAGAAAAATGCAATAAAACTATTACCTGCAGGAAAGCATATGGTTTGCGTAGAATTCTGGAAGATCCTGATTTTGTGTTTTTTCTCAATTTATTTCATAAAATTTTTCCACATGTTGACATATTATTTAATCAGTTTCAAGCTAGAGATACAGACAGTGTTGCACTGAAGAGAAAAATGGAAGACTTTGAAAGGATAATAGCATCTGCTAGAAATTCAACTGATGAGATAGAAAAAAATATAATCTGTAATGATACTAAACGAAAAAATTAGTAACGTGGAAAATCGGAATTTGATTGCTAAAGAAGTGTGCAATACAATAGTTGTTTAGATGAAGGACAGGCTTTCATACCGAACTCATTTAGAAGCCGCATTTTTAGTAGACGTAACTAATTTTGATACTTGCTCAAAAAATTTCCAACATCGCATTTTCAATCGATTGTTAAGTGTTATCCGATGTTACAGCCAGACAAATTGAGGACTGAATTGGAAGTGATGTAGTCAAGAACGGATTTTTAAAATATTTTAGGCGGCCTAAACATGCTTTCCTGGTTGACCCAAAATGGGTTAAATGAAACATTTGGCGAAACAATAAAATTATTAAAAATTATAGTCACAACCGCAATGTCCACTGCCGAATCTGAAAGAATATTTTTCAACTCTTAATAGGATTAAAACTTTAAGGAACACAATGACCGAAGAACATCTTAATGCCTTAGCAATGATGTCAGTCAACAAAAACTTAGTACATAACATCAACAATTTTGACGAAAAAGTTATAGATCATTTTATTGCTCAAAAAGACAGAAGGCTTGATTTCGTATACAAGCAGTAAAATTATTATTACGTGACAATTAGAGTACAGTGTGTGACTTTTTGTACATAAACCTATAAACAAGTATACAACAATTAATGGGTCTGTGTGCGTGACTAGGCTGAATACACCAAACCACTGAAGGTGAGTGTTGCTTATGTTATCTTGTATTATATTCATGCCATAAGCTGTTAGAGCCCCTCAAATAAAATCACCACGAGCCGCCACTGTAATCAACACCAAAGTACGATGTATGATGTAGTTTAGTTCGAGTGTACAGATGTGTTTTATTCAGCTCCAAGTTTTGCTAAAAATTTGATGTAAATTTAATGGTAATTAATTAAGTTTGATAGCAGCAAATAGCTAATTGCAGGATCTTTTGACCATAATAAATCTTGCAACCATAAAACTAAAAAAGGGATAATAAATAGGCATTTTGCTGTACTACAAGTGAATAATATTGAAGAATAATAATTGTTATCTATCAATTAATTTACTTTAAAGTGATAAGTGGTTTGTTGACATTTCTTATCTGCTTTCACATTTCTTGGAAAAACAACACTATTATATGTTAATGCAGGACTGGACTGTGGTATAATTGAAATTTTAGTTGCCTAATACTACTAATTGATTAAGAAGTAATTGACTTTGATTATGCAATACTAACATGAGCAATTGTATAATATGCACTGAATTTGATGACCAAAAGTCTGGCTTTCAATGTGATGGCTGTAATAAATGGATATGCAATGATTGTTCTGGGGTATCCTCATCTGAAATTAGGTGCATGCAACTCAAAAAGCGTGTACTAAAATTTTACGGTTCAGGTTGTAATGATGTGAGAAATGTTGAACATTCCCTCAAGGATAGGTTAAATACCCGTGACTGTACCTTTAAAAGAGCACTTGATGAAATTAAACAAGAAATTAAGACAACTAGAGAAATACAACCACAATCAGAATTGAATCATGTCAGCTATAGCAGTGTACTGAAACAAAAAAAAAAGAATCTGTTGTTATAAGACCAAAAGATATAGTGCAAAATTCTGACATATCTAAAGCTGTAATTAAGTCGCAAGTTGACCCTAGTAATATAGCTGTCACAGGAATACGTAAAACATCTAAAGGAGGCATCATACTGTATTGTAAAAATCTAAGTGAATCTGATAAATTAAGAACTGAAGATATTAATAAATTCTAAAAACTATGTAATCAATGTATTAAAAAAAGGATTGCCAACAATAATGGTTGCAGGACTATCGGAAAATTGGAATGAAGATAAATTATTGGCAACTTTAAAAATACAAAACGACATCCTACGTGGCAATGTTTATCTTAAAGTAGTAAATAAGATTGAAAAAAACCACACAATCTGGTATTAAACGATCCATAAAACTTGAAATCAATGGTAAAACATCTTTTGAAATTATAAAACAACAGAAACTCAATGTAGGTTGAAATAGATGTAACGTTTATGAAGATGTCAATCTAATGCGATGTTACAAGTGTAATGGCTTCAATCATAAAGTTGACAAATGTACCCAATGTCTGAGCTGTCCTATATGTGCTAGCAATCACAAATACACTGAATGTCAAGTAATATAGATGTGTTAACTGCATTGGCATGGTAAAGAATCAAAAACTAGACATTGATGTTGAGCATGCAGCTTGGGATAGAGATTGTCCCGTCTACAAAAAAAAAGGTAGAGCAAAAAAGAAGTACAATTCAAATGTTCTTTTGAATATAGAAGTGCCAAAATCTTCAACAAATACTCAAATTTTTTCTTAAACTTCAAGTTAGAATCTGTCACTAGGTTTAAAACAGCCATTGCCAAGTGTCTTTTTCAAGAACAAGTCTTATGCCAGTAAATATTGTCTGAACTTTACTTGTGCAGCAAGTATATTGTGAAAACCAGCTTTGCTGACTTTATACCTTTAAGTAATAATTGTAATTTAATTGTAATTATTATTTATTAAATAAATAAATAAATAGATTACTTCTCTAATGCAGAACATTTTTTATCAAAATAACTACTGGACGTAAAACCATAATTCATTATCACAAACTGTCAGTGTGCCATATCAATATTCACTCTTTACTATCTAACTTTAGATCATTTATTGACTACATTGATAATCTCAATTTTTTTATTATTGCTTTGTCAGAAACATGGTTAACCTCTGACATTCTCTCAAATTGCGTTAGTATACCTGGGTGGCAAATCTTGTGTGCTGATCGTACAAACCGAGGTGGAGGAGTAGCTTTCTATGTTAAACAAAACCTGAGATTTCGCACTCTTGCTACTGATTATCTTTTAAATACACAACTGGAACAACTTTGGATAAATGTGACTATTGATAAACTTAAAATCGCTATTGGCGTTATCTATAGATCTCCAAATGTACCTATAACCACCTTAGATAATCTGGAAACTGTATTAACAAGCTGCTACAGTGGATGAAGTTATACTAACTGGAGATGCTAATGTGAACTTTTTTGCAGCTGACCATAAACGTACTTACTTTAATAATATTTTGCAATCCTTCAATCTACGCCAAATTATTAGTGAACCAACTCGGATAACGGACTCCTCATCCACTTTAATCGATGTAATTTGTGTTAGTAACAACCTGAAGCTACTTTAATATGGAACTTTTGATACTGAAAATTTGTCAGATCATTGTCTTGTGTACTACTACTTTAATTGTGAAATTATAAAACCTCGACCAAAGTTAATTACATTCCGTGATTTTCGACTTCTTAAAACAGGCGTATTTGCTAGTGACGCATGCAGACCCTGGGATAATATGGACAGTCTTCATTGCTTAGATGATAAAGTGAATTTTTTTAATTCAGCTTTAGTTATGCTGTTTGATATGCATGCTCCTTATAAGACTATCATTATTAAAAAACCCCCAAAGCCATACATTACTGAAACTATTAAGCAAATTGTTACTCTTAAAGATAAAGCTTTTAAGAAATTTAAGCTAACTAAATTAGACTCTGATAAACAATACTATCGAAATCTGAAAAATTATTTGACATTTGCAATAAAGCAAGAAAAATGTTGTTATATTCAGCAGCAGATACATAAATTTAAAAATAACCCTAAAAAGATGTGGTCAAAGTTTGAAACCTGGAATATCCACACAAGGAATGTCAATGAGATTGATCCAGCCATTATGAATGCTGAACTTATAAATAACTTTTTTTCTACAATGGTACCGAGGTCTAATGTCAACAATGAACTAATTTCCTTTTTTAGAGACAATGTTCATAAAAACGTCCATAATAATTTTGAATTTACTATAATTACTAATGAAGAGTTACAGACCACTCTGCATCAATTAAAATCTAATGCAGTCGGAGTAGATGATATTAACTTAAACTTGCTTCAGATTGCTTATCCGTTCTGTAAAACTGCATTGCTACACATAATAAACTATTCCCTAAGATACAGCAAAGTACCCTTGATATGGAAAAAGGCCATTGTAAATCCTTTAGCTAAAACGAATAAGGCCACATCGATGACACAATTACGACCTATCAGTATTTTGCATACACTTTCCAAACTTATTGAAAAAATTGTATATAAACAGATACTGTCGCATATTAATGCTCATAATTTGCTACCTGTTACCCAGTCAGGATTTAGAACAGGCTACAGTACTTCAACTGCTCTTATGAAGATAGTGAATGATCTAACAGCGGCTATAGACAATTCACAAATATGATTATTAGTTTTACTTGACTTCAGTAAGGCCTTTGATACTATTCATCATGAGCTATTAATTGCAAAGCTACATTTTTATGGATGTAGCCATACAGTCATAAGATGGTTCTCAAACTATCTGTATAATAGAACTCAAGTTGTGCAAGTAAATAATCAAATATCAGTTAAGTTGTTCTCAGACAAGGTGTTCCTCAAGGTAGTGTTTTAGGGCCGCTTCTATTTGCACTTTTTACATATGATCTAGTGTCTAAACTGACTACAAATTGTATCGTACATTTCTATGCTGACGATACTCAGTGCTATATGTCATGTGATCCACTAAAAATAAATCACACTGTAAAACTGCTAAACTTTAATCTTTCAGCAATTTCTGCCTGGTCAAACAACCATGGCCTCCTACTTAATGGATCTAAATCTCTGTTGATGTGTGTTGGTACAAGTGCTTGGCGTCAAAAATCTTTTTCTGTGCTAACCAACAGTGTTTGTGTTGATGGGGTCAATCTGGTGTTCTCAGAGTATGTGAAAAACCTGGGTGTTTATTTGGACTGCAACTTAAATTTCCAAACGCATGTACTTAAAAAATCATCACTATGTTATGTTAAACTTAAAACCATATACCAATTTAAGTACATATTGCCAAAATCTATTAAGTGGTACCTCATTAATTCCTTAGTACTAAGTAACATAGACTACTGTTGTGGAGTATACTATTATCACCTGACCTTGTGTTTTAAAAATAAGTTACAAATTCTTCAGAACTGCTGTTTTCGCTATGCTTACAATGTAAATAGGAGTGAACATATTAAACCACACTACATTGATGCAAATATCTTAAAGTTGAAATATCCCTTTTGTCTGTTATACTCCTGTACATTGTACAAAATTTTAAGTAGTCACATTCCACCTTACTTATCTAGTTTGTCATGTAAACGTTCTCTTATACATAATTGGCAAGTAAGACAAGACACTTACAATATCAGCAAACATACTACAACGAAATATAAAAGTTGTTTTGAATATACTGCTGTTAGTATTCTTAACAAATGGCCCCACCTGTTTATAGAAAGTAATACAATTTACAATTTCCGAGTTAAGCTTAAGGAACTATTGTTTTTAAATCAGAGTAATTTATAATTACATTCATTATGTATGATACATTTTATTATACTTGTATTTTATCTTTTTGGGTAGTGTTGAAAACCAGTGGCGTAACTACACCCTGCCAGCCCCGCTATGCGGGGGCCCCAAGTGCAAGAAGGCCCAAACGATAATAAACTCAACTTATTCATCTTCAACGTATTTGGCAGGTAAGAAACGGTCAAGAAAATATTGCAGATAATTCAGAAACCGCAGGTTAACGAACGTTTTCTTGATGTTACTACTAGGAACTGCTGAAATACAAGAAATAATAATTAAGATAAATACTGAACACCACCTGCAGCCTGCATCCTTTCTTCTTTCTATCCGTTCTGTCCTATTTTGTAAAGGTTAATAAACAGATGAAAGAGACTGTAAACTTTAATAACAAAGATGTCTATATTATTCTTAAGTGATAAGTTGTATAAAGTGGTAAAGCATTATTAAACGACGTATAGTAGGGTTAGTTTGGTTTGTGGGATTTTAAATAGGAATAAAGGGCTATTGTCTGTACAGTACAGATTCACAGGATGGCAGGTAGCTTAGTAACCTTCGCTTTCTAGAAATATAATACTAGAAAGAAATTCATTTTGTGGTTTCTAGTCAGCTGGTTGCAACGTATTTGCATTAGCTGCATTATATATAACGGAAAGGAAGTAAAAAGCATTCCAGTGCGTTTTACTCAATAGTGTTGTGTTCGTATTACAGGAGGTCTTTCATATTTAAACGTAAGTATTTATATCTATTTTTATTAAACTACTATTGATTTGATCATAGTTGAAGTCGCTGAAAAATACATATAAATAAATCTTTAAGCATTCAATAAAAATCATTTATATTTTGTTAATTAAAGCATTTAAAGCAAAGTATGTATGTGTTATTTGTAATTTCAAAAGGCTTTTAAATAATTATTACTTATCTAATTACATTATAATTAATTTCATTCAAAATTGCAGGAAATAATATACAATGAGCACTACAAGCGGCGCTGCAAAAACGAAAAGGAAACTATTGGAAGAATCAAAGAGCAAGATTCCAAAATAAGTTCCTTTTTACTTCTAAAGAGTCCGAAAACAAGAACAATCTATGAAAGAAATTGGGCTTTCGACAGTAGCATCTACTAGTTCCGCTACAGACGAACAGCAGTCGTCAACAATTTTAAAAACTCTCACCCAGGGCGCAAGTACATCACATAATGACGGCCGTGATAGAAATTTGGAACTAGATACCACTACAATTACAGAGGTAAATGTGAGTAGTACTTTTCACTTAATGAACTATCTATGGATCTGACGAAAGAATATCCAACCGATTTTGCACATTTTTAAAAATCAATGTTTTACAACATGACAATTTAAGAAAAGAAATAATTAATTACGGATTGTGTAGACCAGATGGTGCGTTTCCTAAAGATAATAAAATAGAAGTTTTCAGTTCACTATTATTACTTAATAACTGCAAGCGAAAATAAAAGCAATACGTTAAACTTACCACACAATTCAAATGGGTGGTTGTGTTATTCTAAATTAAAAATTGTGTTTATTGTCAACCATGTTGGCTGTTTGCTTCAGTAAGGTCAAGTTGGACGACCGGAATTAATGATTGGCAGGGTTTATCAAAAAATTAAAGAGCATTTGCTTGCTCAATCTCATTTAACTTGTTGTTTTATTTACGATATGTGGAAAAAAATTATACCATAGATAAGAAAGATACTCTACTATTAAAACAAGAAACTGAATTTTGGAAAATGTTTTACACAGACTTTTCAATGTTACTTTAACACTATCCCAGCGCATGCTGTCATTTCGAGGACATAGAGAAAGTTTTTCTGATTCAAAAGACAGTTACAACGGTAATTTCTTAAGTTTAGTTCATTTAATTAGTAACTATGATCCTATATTACAAAAGTGCTTGAACGACCCAAAGGTTCAATTAAATATCTTTCCCAAAAATTCAAAACGATATTATTAATACTTTAAGCGCACACTTAAAAATATTTTATTAAATAAAATTAGATCCGCTCCTTTTTCTCAATCATAATAGACACTACACAGGATATAACTAAGATTGATCAATTAAGTAAAATTGTAAGATATATTGATTTTAAAAAGACAGCTTGGGAGAGGTAACCAAAATAGATATTTGTGAAACTTTTGTGGGTTTTACAAAAGTAGAGTCCCAATCTGCTGAAGGACTATGTAATACTATATTAAGCAATTTAACCAACATGCAATTAGATATAAATAAATGTAGAGGGCAGGGCTACGATGGAGCTAACGTTATGAGCGGTACGTATTCTGGCGTGCAAAGAGAATTTTAAACATAGAGCCTGCAGCCTTATATATGCACTGTAGTGCCCATAACTTAAATCTAGTCATAAATGATGCCATTAAAGGTATAAAAGAAATAGAATCGTTTTTCTACTTTTAGAAAACATATATACATTTTTGCTAATAGTATAGTAAGATGGAATTGGCTTTCTGTTTTAAAGAAAATTTCACACAATTGAAACGCTTAAATCCGACACGTTGGGCGGATCGAGTAAAATCTTTAGCTGCCATAAGAATTCGGTATAAAGATATAGTAATGTCTCTTAATAAAATTATTATGATATCAAAAAACAGATGAACGAAATGACGCAAAGCAAATATTAACTAGCATGGATAATTTTAATTTTATTTTTTAAGTGTTTTTTAAGTCAAATTCTAGAAGAGCTTAACAAGCTCTCACAAACTGCTCAGAGTGAAAAGGCGAATATTAATCAGATAACTCTCTTATTACAAAAACTTTAAAATTTTTCAAGGAAACAAGAAATAACTATTCCAACATCAAGGAGGAAGCAGCGAAAGTTGCAGGGCAATGGAATATTAAACCGGAATTTATAAAAAAAGGCAACCAAAAATAAAAAGCATTACGATGAATTATCCAATGATTATCGATTTAATGATGAAGAATTTAAATTTAAAATAAATGTATTTTATCGCGTAATGGATATTATAATTTCACAGCTGTCGAATCGTTTTAAATCGCTTTTCATGTAAACGAAAAGTTTAATTTCTTAGAACCTAATGTATTTTTGAATTTAACTGCAGACGATATTTTATCTAAGGCAAAACAATTGCAAAAATTTTACTACGAAGATTTAAATGATGCTATAGGTATAGAACTTACTACACTCAAAAATAATAGACTTATTTGTGATGAATTAAAAATGTTAACGGTATCTTACAATTTTTAGAATATCTAGTACTTTCCAAATCTACAGGTTCTAGCAGTTTTCCAAACACCATAACAGCCTTAATGTTATACCTAACTTTACCCGTTAGCGTTGCAAGTGCGGAGAGATCTTTCTCAAAATTAAAATTATTAAAAATTATCTTAGGAACCGCACTTCACAAGATAGATTAGACGATTTATCCCTCTTAGCAGTAGAACATGACACTGCCAAAAATATGAATATAGAGGATACAATAAACGCGTTTGCAGCAAAACATGCAAGAAAAACAAAATTTTGAATTTGATTTGGAATGTCTGCTAGCTCATAGGTTTTACTGTATCAAATTTTAGGTGTAAATAATTTTGTGCGGCGTATAAATATGTAGATTTAATATTAATTAACTTATAAGTTTGAATTTATGTAATTTGGTTTTATAATTAATAAAGCACTTGATTAATATAGTATATGTATTTAATTCTATACTGCTTCCTTCTCTACATGTACTATAATTTAAAAATATGGCTAAATATAAGCCAGTAAAAGTAATACATTTTAAAGAGAGCCCACTTTAAAATTTTTGGGGGGCCCAAAAATCGTAGTTACGCCACTGTGAAAAACTGTCTTATATAGAACTCCACCTATTGGGTTTTCTTTCTTTTATTAAGGTTTAATTTGTTTTGTATGTTTGTTTATACTACTTGGGCGGATCGAGTAAAATCTTTAGCTGCCATAAGAATCGGTAAAGACTTAATGCTCTTATGAAGATAGTGAATGATCTAACAGAACGTATAGACAATTCACAAATATGATTATTAGTTTTACTTGACTTCAGTAAGGCCTTTGATACTATTCATCATGAGCTATTAATTGCAAAGCTACATTTTATGGATGTAGCCATACAGTCATAAGATGGTTCTCAAACTATCTGTATAATAGAACTCAAGTTGTGCAAGTAAATAATCAAATATCAGTTAAGTTGTTCTCAGACAAGGTGTTCCTCAAGGTAGTGTTTTAGGGACGCTTCTATTTGCACTTTTTACATATGATCTAGTGTCTAAACTGACTACAAATTGTATCGTACATTTCTATGCTGACGATACTCAGTGCTATATGTCATGTGATCCACTAAAAATAAATCACACTGTAAAACTGCTAAACTTTAATCTTTCAGCAATTTCTGCCTGGTCAAACAACCATGGCCTCCTACTTAATGGATCTAAATCTCTGTTGATGTGTGTTGGTACAAGTGCTTGGCGTCAAAAATCTTTTTCTGTGCTAACCAACAGTGTTTGTGTTGATGGGGTCAATCTGGTGTTCTCAGAGTATGTGAAAAACCTGGGTGTTTATTTGGACTGCAACTTAAATTTCCAAACGCATGTACTTAAAAAATCATCACTATGTTATGTTAAACTTAAAACCATATACCAATTTAAGTACATATTGCCAAAATCTATTAGGTGGTACCTCATTAATTCCTTAGTACTAAGTAACATAGACTACTGTTGTGGAGTATACTATTATCACCTGACCTTGTGTTTTAAAAATAAGTTACAAATTCTTCAGAACTGCTGTTTTCGCTATGCTTACAATGTAAATAGGAGTGAACATATTAAACCACACTACATTGATGCAAATATCTTAAAGTTGAAATATCCCTTTTGTCTGTTATACTCCTGTACATTGTACAAAATTTTAAGTAGTCACATTCCACCTTACTTATCTAGTTTGTCATGTAAACGTTCTCTTATACATAATTGGCAAGTAAGACAAGACACTTACAATATCAGCAAACATACTACAACGAAATATAAAAGTTGTTTTGAATATACTGCTGTTAGTATTCTTAACAAATGGCCCCACCTGTTTATAGAAAGTAATACAATTTACAATTTCCGAGTTAAGCTTAAGGAACTATTGTTTTTAAATCAGAGTAATTTATAATTACATTCATTATGTATGATACATTTTATTATACTTGTATTTTATCTTTTTGGGTAGTGTTGAAAAACTGTCTTATATAGAACTCCACCTATTGGGTTTTTCTTTCTTTTTATTAAGGTTTAATTTGTTTTGTATGTTTGTTTATACTACTTGTTTACTTTATGTTTTTTTTAAAATTTTAACCCAATAAAGCTTATAATAATAATTATTATGAACTTCGAATACGTGGAATTGAGAGTAGTAGACCAGTTGTTGACAAACGAAAGATATTAGGTCGTTTACTAGCGAAAAATTAAGTAAATCAGGTTGTCTTATAGATCTTTTGGATTATAATGTTGTATTTTCGGTAAAGAGTGAAGAAATTAATAACACCGTTGTATCGATTAAAAATGTTTTGTCAGAATTTGGTGACCTTTCCGACTCTGTTTTTAAAAGAGCACAGTCAAGACTAGTACATTTAACTGGTCGAGTTAAAAGGATGAAGCTGCCATTACTTAATCATGGAGAAGCAGTTGAATTTTTGTGAGAGACATTAGCTACGATCCTTATTATAGAGGCAGAATTGTTTGATAAGGCGAAAGATAAGCTGAGTAGTTTGAATAAATCTGTAAATTTGTCCTCTCCTGTTAGAAATGTGCCCCTTAATACAGTCGCTTATGTAACACCAACTTTACCCATTGGAGCTTGGTCTGTTAAGTTTTCTGGAGATCCTAAACAACTTTATTTATTCCTGGAACGAGTTGAAGAGTTGGCACAGTCACGTAGAGTAACTGAGGACGACTTGTATAATGCTTTTGCAGAGTTATTTGTGAATGATGCCCTCGTTTGGTTTCAGCAAGTTAGGAATTCCGTGAAGGATTGGAAGTCTTTGGTATGTCGGTTAAAGGAGGATTTTTTCCCTGCTCATGTACAAGACGAACTTGGGGAAAAGATTAAATCGTGCGTGCCATCAGCGAAAAGATGAGTCTGTAGTTTTGTTTGTGGCGCATATGGAGAGTTGTTTAGTAAGTTACCCAAGATGCTTGCGCTGATTACAAAGGTTCGTATTATGAGGAAGAATTTATTACCAGCTTATGTTACTCAACTTGCTCTATCTAAGATTGAAGATGTTTCCACGTTAGTGAAATTAGGTAAAAAGATTGAAGAAGCAGTTTCGTCAAGACAAACCGTAGTAGCTACTTCATCTAAAAATAATTTTTGGTTTCGTAAAAATTTTAAGCCACAGTCTGAAAATAAACGTTGAGAGGAATTTAGAAACACTTTTGCATTTTGTAGTAGGGTTTATAGAAATAAATCTTCACCTCCTCAAGTCCAAGTTGTTGATTAAGAAAAACCTTTGGTTGTGAAGTCACCAGGAGTAGAGAGAGTCAACAAATTTGTATGTTAGAATTGTTCACGCCATGGTCATACGTTTAGTTATTATAGAGCCCCTATAAAAATATTTTGTTTTAAATGTGGACGTAAAGGCGTTAAGTCAACTTCGTGTCAGTCGTACTCAAAAAAAAGTGAAGCACTTGCATAATAATTAGCATGTCATTTCGTATTATGAGATTACTATAAAGTGTATACTAAAAGTAATGTTTTGGTAAATTGGCTACATTAGTTTGTGCTGTCGTTATATCGTTAGAGGATTGCCTTTGTGCATAAGCACGTTTTTGGTTTCATGGCAACATTTGTGATTTATATCGGCGTTGCAACGCAGCTTAATTGGTTTCATTTAGTCTAGGCGAGACTTGTTGGTCACTCAGCAGTACGTAAGTCTAGACGAGATTCGTGAGGAGTTGGTCGCTGAGCAGTGTGTAAGTCTAGACGAGACTCGAGGTGAATTTGTCGCTCTAACAATTTGTTTGCATCACTATTTTTGAAGTTGGTATTAAATTTTTTTTGTTGATTAGTCTAGGTGAGGCTTGTGGAAGAGGCTCTCATTCTAGCAAGTTTATGCATTGTGAAACATTATTGGTTATTTCGACAGTTTGATTAGAAGTTAAATGGAGTATATCTGTACATTAATTTGTTGCTAGCTATCATCATGATTAGTTTTTTATATGGATAAATTGTTTAGTACACGAAAGCCACAAAGTGGTATATAAAAGATGTGAAGCCTTTTTCAGTAGTAGACCAATAGGATGCTGTTCTGATATAGTTAATTGTTGTCTTCCTTGTTTGAGTTTTAAAGTAAAGTACATCTTTTATTGTTTCGTTTAGTTTTCCTTCCAGTTTCTGCACTGTAAACAAGAGGTAGAACCCCATTTAAATTTTTTTGAATAGGAATTTGGCGATACTTTCAGTATAGTAAATTATGTGTGTTAGTGGACGTATTATTAGAAACACTTTCTTTGTGACAGAGCATATTATTAGAAGCATTTTCCCAGTGCGTACGTAATGTGATATCAGAAACAGATTCCCAATGTGTGCACTATCTGATTTAAGAAGCACTTTCTCCATGCATACGTACCGTGTTCTCAGGAGCACCCTCCTTGTGTGTGTGTGTGTGTGTGTGTGTGTGTGTCCAGATCGTTATCACATAAAAAAATTTTTTGATTCGTACTAAGTTAACAGACGAAATTTTTTTGATTCATAAAATGTTGACAGACAAAACCTTTGGATTTATAACGAGTTATCTGGAATAATTTATTTTTGTTGAGTTTGTAGAAGTCGACTGTCTTGTCGATGATAGTCGTGTCTTCTACAATGCGAACTGTAGTCTGTTCTTTTCGCGTTTAGTACATTCCATTGGGAAAAACGTAAGTCTAGACAAGACTCATGAAGAGTTGGTCGCTCAGCAGTGTGCGCTTAGTTGCGTGGAGTGTAATTTTTTTGAAACTTTAGTTAGTGATACTCGTGTGCAGTTAATCCTATTGAATTTGGGTATAGTGAGTGAGCCAGAAGCTCACATGTTATTTGTTTGGTTTGAGTATGTGCTGATTCCACAATTAGTAGTAGAGTTAGTTACTCACTATTGAGTTTAAGTATAGTAAGTGAGCCCGTTGTTCACAAGTTGTTTGGTTAGTTTGAGTATGTGCTGGTAGCACAATTAGTAGTAGAGTTAGTTACTCACTACTGAGCTTGAGTATAGTAGGTGAGCCAGTTGCTCACAGTTTGTTAGGTTGTCATGAGTATGTGCTGATTGCACAATAGCTAGTAGAGTTGATGTGATGAATTCACATTTGTGTAGAGATTTGGAGTATTTTAGTTGGTCGCTACAATAGTTTGTTGCGGCAAGCAATTAATGTTACGTTTAGTGGAGTGGTAGCGTTGTGATGATGCTAGATATTTTGTGGCTGCCTTTTTTTAAATAAAAGGGCTCAAATTATTTCCTTTGAGTTGAGTTGTCATCTCAATCAAAAGCTTTGTATATATGAGAGATTTGAATTTTTTGTCACAGTATTTTCTCTGGTATTGCTGTTAATCATTTTTTTTGGTTAGTAGTTTTCGTTTAGTGTTAGTTCAGAAAGTTTTTTTCTTGCTCTTTGTTCTAGTTAAGAGTGTATAGTAGAGACTTGTAAATCATATTATTTTTTTCCGTGAGAGTGTTGGACCTCCCGATTACGAAAATTTCCGATAGTGTCTTAGCGATATTGTTTTCTTATGGACGTGTAGTACGCGTAGTTACTAAAATAGTCACTCTTTAATATTTTTGGTCCCCCCCCCAATCTTTTTAATTTTTATTTTCTCACAGGGCAGTTTTAAGGTTAGTTTTGATTTTGAGGTTAGAATTTCATTAAGGGTTAATAATTAAAAAAATCTTTGGTTACTCTAAGGAAAGATTTTCTTTTTTGGAGAGAGGCAATGTAACAATTTTTTTTGACAACTACAAATCCTTTTCAAATTATTTATAAAATACACTGCATTGTCTATTTAAATAAACAATTAAATTTTGCGATGTAAATAAATATTTAGATCAGGGCCGTGTACCCCAATCACAAGCCGAATATTACTTTATAGTATTTGTTTAGTTACTATTAGTAAACGTTGGTCGTTTGAATTGCATCTCCCATGTCAGGCGATTGTGATGTGAGTTCTGTCACAAGCACCATGTAATTGAATAGGGTCCTCGCCAGCAACCTGCGTGTAGCATTAGTCGTTGCCGCTTGACCAAATGCAAGATGCACTTGCTTTTCTGTGTATTTTAATAATGGTAAGCAGATTAAATGATTGTTAAGTCAGACTAAATAATTTTATTACAGCGCTCTATGGATTTCTGATAATGAATTTCTTAAATTTGTTAATTTTGATTTCACTGAATTTATTAAATGTGCTCTGTGGATTTTCTAGTTATGGTCTTATAGAATTTCTAATAATAATTTCTTTAAAATTGCTAATATAAATTTCAATTAACTTATTAAAAAATTAACATAAATGGTTAGCAAAATTTGGTCTTTGTAATTATCAAGTCTAATCTCACTAATGTAAATGTAATAATATTTATTCTGGACATTAAACAATGATAAGATTGCGAGATTACAAGTTCAAATACCATATTTAATTTTCCAATTACTGTTAAATAATTTGTCTTTAACACGAGTTAAAGGAACGTGGAAAATGATGTACTTTGGATAGCCTGTTTTATGGTTCGATTTTGTTTTGATTTGCGAAGATGAAATACACTTCAAGTTCGTGTAAATGGTTCCAGTAAAGATCCAGTATATTACGCAATAAAATGTAGATAGTACGTTGACGTCATTTGTTTGTCAAAGGATCGCAGGCCAGCACATCTGGTTTTGACAACGTAGTTGTTTCAATGTAGTTTAAAACAATTCTTTGCAAGGTAAGCGTTTTTCTATCACTTTAACATGACTACAGCTGTTCGCCTATCTTAACAGCGAGGCAGATGATCGAAAACAACATTGTAGCAATTTATGATTCTTGTTTTACTATGTAATTACGAAAACTTTTGCTATTTAGAATTTATCACGGTTTGAATCAAGGATTATATATGATATTATTGTAAATGAATATGAGTACCTTTATTTAATTCTAACAAAGTATTTCATTCAAATTCAATCACACCTTAAGTAATTACGAGAATTAATATTTTTAGTCTTTGAATATTTAATACACATTTGTAAACCAAGGTAACAGATCTGTGTATTTTGGGTAATTTAATTTGGAACGCCTTGTAAAAATGTTTAATGCGTTATTGATATTTTTTCTTCTTAGTAAAGACAGCCGTAATTTTCATATTCAATCATTGTTTTGAAGACTTTAAACCACATTTGTGATGTATATTTTGTACATAACATTTTATTACTTAGAAAGCAAAATTTTAATTAAAGAACAACCATTAAATTCAATCGCATAATTGTTTTATTTTGGACAAGTGAGTTCAAAGATAGGGTAATTGAGTTAAAAAGGTATAAATACCCTTTCATAAAAGTAAAGTCTATAACAGTGAGTTAATAAAGAAGCACTAAGCAACAGCTTCAAGAGGCTTAATGCCTAAATTGATTCATATAATAATGTTTAAATTATTGTATTAATGGCTATTCTTTTCTTTATAGTATAAGGTAGCAAGAGTACATCTCTTGTGTCGTTCATTGTTATATTAGTAATATTTTCTTTACAGCTCCTGCTTTAATGGTAAATACGATATTTCTCTCTAAGGACTTTCAAGTCCTCCCTTAGGGCAAACCCGTGATTAAAAAATTTAAGGACTTAGTTGTGCCCTTTTTCATACCCTATTTTAGTTTTATCAGAGTCAGTAAGTAAACAATGTTTTGTCGTAAAACCGACGACCACTTCTCTTAGGCTCTACTCGAGGAATAGACCCCTAGCTTAGTCGGAAGAATGTCGAGATCCCTTCACCATAAGATCTCCAATTTAGCCCTAGGCTAATAATTCTCACCCCGATATATTTTATATTACAGTATAAGGATGATAGCATGGACAGACAAAGTTAATAACAAATAGGTTATAGAAATCGTAGGGGAATTAAGATATATGTGGAAAAAAAATAGAAGAAATAGAAGGACAAAATACGTTCTAATGCATTTTTGGGGATTAGTATGGGATATATTACAAACAGAGATAGGAAAAAGGAGGTGGATGTAGACCTAGTTCAGATAGTGATAGATGCAGACTGTACAAATTTCAGGGAAATGTGTAGGTTAGTTCAGGATAGGAAACAATGATGGTACACATCTAACCAGTTCCAGGACTGAAGACCTAATGATGATGATTTCAACATGAGCTTCCAGTTGATGTATCAAGACACAGTCTCGTTTGTAAAGTAACCGTTTTGATAATGACATGAAGGCGATAGTACAAAGGTTTCCTAAATAGCTATTTACATTCTAATTGACATATGGATGTGAAAGTACAATAGTAATTACAAACAAGACATGAAGTTTAATTCCAAAGTATCATTATTATAGTTTTTGGTGAGAGTAAAGTATGTGAATGTAATTCCGTCTTCCTTAAGATAAAGCATCTTTGTTTTTCGTGTTTATTGAAAGAAGTTCGAAATCTTATCTTTCAATATTTTCGTTTTTCTTACCGTGGCGATTTTTCTTCTAAAGATGTAGGTTATTGTAATATTTGCGCTTAACAAAATAATAAGTATAAAGGTGACTGATATGTGTGTGAAATATAGTATAGGGTCTAATTCTAAATTTTCGTGTAATTTAATAACATCCTGTTTCAATCATTAAACATTTTCTAGATGTTATTTTTTTATAATTTATTACATTACACTATTTATTCGATGTGGCTCTTAAAAGTAAAATTTATAAAATTTGTTTCAAAAGTATTATCTTCAATGAGTATTTTACAATTATTTTCAGATCCTATTAACAAATTGGTTGCGTAAGACTCGGATCCAAGTTGTGGTAATTATTTGGGATATGCACTCGTTTAAGATTCGAGTCGCTTATGGCAGTAACTTTATTTTGGCAGTACGAACACAGTAGTGGAGTAGTGTTTGCGTATCGAGGAGCATATGCGTGAGGTATCGTAAATTTGTAAAACATTTGTGGTTTGTGGGTTCAATTATTTGCGGTCAGTTTATAGTATAGAATTGTTAGTGTTGCATGTACAAGCAATGGATAATAATCAATCAGAGCCTTCTGCGACTAAAAGAAAAACATATTAGAAATCCTAACAAATTAACAGATGCTGAAATGGAAGCCATTCTAAATGAATCTATTCACTATTTTGCATAATATGGGAAGTCGTCTCATTAGTGCGAAAATTATAAATGAAGCAAACACCCCTAATAAACTAATTAAAATTGATATAACCAAAATTGCAAACCTAAAGTCAATTGCAAATGTGGATATTGGACTTGGGGAATCTGTTGTTTGTAGGGCAAAGGGTTTGAAGGAACTCGATGTCGTTAAATTTAAAAATGATTGTTTAGCTATTCTAAAACATTTATTCCAAAAAAGTACAAAGAAAAGTCCTTTGAAATACAAAATTATCAAAGGTGCTTCTTGTTTGTCACTTATGGTAATGTGTAGCAACATCTTAAAAACATCCAAGTTAAATATTGCTTTAGAGGAATTTATTGAGCGAAAGCAGATAATTGCATCTGATGCAGACATTGTAAAAAAACACTATAACCAATTATGTAAGGACAAGAAAATTGCTTTGGAAAACTGGAACAATTCTCCAGAAAAAGAAAGATTGGACATATTTTTAATGAGGTTGTGTAAAGAGTGTGGCTTATCAGAATTAGTATTTTTAAATTTTATTTAAAAAAAATGTAATTATTGGCAATGCTTTGGTTGAAAGGGGTTTTTCGATAAATAAAGAATGTCTCGTAGAAAACACTTTAAATAAATCGGTAGTTTGCTACGTACATTGACGTAACCTATAAAAAACCAAGAAAAAGAAAGAAAGGATGACCGGGTTCAATCGGTGAGTGGGCGGGGTATTATACGAATAAGCATGTAAAGGAAAGCCTGAAAAAAATAGAGAAAAAAATATATATACTCACTCATTCACACTCAGAACAAAACATACAAAGGAAAAAAGAACTTATAATTAAATCAAATATTTACAAAACATACTATTCCCAAACCCAACCCAAAAAAGTCAATGTCCCTAATTTACAGATACATTATGAGAAACCGCCAAACGTTCAAAAAAATTGCTCCTGAAAATGGCGAGCTGTAGTTTTTAGGTAATTACCCCCTGATATTAATTAGAAAAAAAAAGAACCAAACGCAACCCTAAAAACCACAGCTCTAGATCATCGTAAATATAAACTTAACCTATATTTACAAACATAATGGCAACAACATTTTCAAATGTGCCAGCAAGTCTTTAAACCGTTTTTACATTGATAAGTAGTATATTTTTAGTGATTTATAACCAAATAGTAAAGCAATTAATAAAAGAGCAGTAAATGCCAAAATAGTTTAATAATTTTCGTATATAAGAATTAAATTTGGAAATGCCATATTTGAACGGTAAAATCCCAGGCGTTCTGGTTCCAAAGTAAGAAGCGAATACAAAGAAAAACTCACCCTCGAGTTGCTGACGTCGAGGTTGACTCAGTCGCTGGTTTATGTCGGCGAGTAGGTAGGCCTACGCCCAGGAAGAACGCGTTTGGCCTCATATTATCAGAAGAAACGACAGCTCAAGGGATTAACGCGTCCCCCGCAGGAAGCGCACTATGTAATGCGTGCCAGAAATTCGCATAACGAAAAACGGGACGAAGCAAAGCAGGACGGATGTTTTCTTGTTGCTATTCGAACAGAAAGTGAATATTACATTTGTTTAGTTAAAGCACCAAAGCTCAACGTAAACTTGTCCTCAAGGAAAATAAAACAGGAAAACCCTAATTTATTGAAACAATTTCACCGAATTCTTTAAAAAGTGAAAACACACCAGCCTTAATTATTGAATACTTAGAAAGACGCCTATTTAATTATGGCGTAAATTCCACGGTAAGAAATTCTTAGAAAAGATATTTATTTTTAATGAGCAAAAAGATTGCTCAAGTAAAATGTATAGGATATTTAGTATTAATTACAATACCATTTTGAATACCCGAATGGGTTATTTTAATTTACAGAATTTAATTTTCGTGTTTTACGCCAAAGAAATTTAAGTTAAAAATTATTACATATAAACTAATCAATTATTTACGAAAATGAAGGTATCAAGTTGCCCAACAATTTGTTTATGACAAAATTTTAACTTCTAAAATAAAACACCTTTCCGAATTTACAATTTCTAAGAAGATGATTTTAGAGTTTCGAAATGCATCTTTCAGAAGGCGAGAAGCATTAAAAGTTAAGCATAATGAAAAACTTACTAAGAAGCGAGAGGTTTAACAATTGCATGCTGATATCGAGACACTCGAGTTAAAGAAAGTTGACGTAACAGAAAAGCACAAGGAAGAAGAACTAGAGATCGATCCTGAATTAGAAAAATAAAAAAAGAGACTGAAGATTTTATAAATAAAAATATTTTCTATGTACTTTATTCTTGAATATGTAGGTATATTCACTTTTAACTAATTAAAATATTTGAATGTTCTGATCACGCTTATTTTCCGTTTTTCATGCAACAAAACGTATTGAATTTTTATTCAGTTGTTCGAGTATACCCCTGTTTAAGGAATACAAGATATTTTTAAGGCATTGGACAAGTAAATGCACACTTTGCACTTAATTAACGTGCACCCGTGTTGATACTCAATATTGTCTTGAGGTCGACAGTCAAGTTTTTTATTAAAATGCATCATTCGTACGAACTTGTTGGTGTCTCCTCCATAAAACATCATCTCATCCGCTAAGCACGTTGACCACACATTCCTTTTAGCCTGGGAAAATGTGTGCTTGGCATGAATGCATGCAATAAATTGGAGGTTATTGTCCTACAATATGTAAGAGCAAAAAATCGCAATGTTATCCCAGTAATTTAATTAAAGATGGAAAAAACGTTACCTATTCCTAATGTTAAAAAGCTTTGTATAGTCACAGGCGTAACAAGACACTGTAATAGTTTTTTACAAACTACAGAGATACCTTACTCTTCTAGAGATTGAAGCAGATCCTAGTTTCCCAAACCGTAATACTATAAAGTAACTGCTGCCCGGTACTTGGGAGAATTATTATTATTATTATTATTATTAAATGTCTTTATTCAAAAAAAGTATTTGTTAACAAAACATAAAGTAACAAAATAATAGAATATGGGCGAAGTTCAACTTGATGGGTATAACCATCAGTTGCTCTACCATTTAACCCACAGTGAATTGCGCAAAATAACTTAATATTCTAGTTAGTAACATCGAAGCAAAATAATTGTTACTTACACTAACGTTCTACTCAACATCTCTAAATCTTATGTAAAAATTAAATATTTATATGACTAAACTCCACTAGCATTTAAAGTTCAGACAATTCTTAAGTAAATTAGAGCTACATTCCAGCAAGCATTTGAAACATAGCTTTTTTAAAAGACGTTACTGACAATGTCCTCATGTTTAGCGAAACATTATTATAGTGTTTGGCGATGCAATAAGTAAATGAACGTTCATATATAGCACTAACATGTGATGGAGGAGTTAAAGCACCCTTAAATCTAAGGTTCACATTATGGACGTCGGTGCGGAAAGTAATTTTATTATACAAGTACCGCGGTGTTTTTGTTAACATAATTTTATGAAAGAGAGACAGCGCATGTAGTGTCCGTCTATTAATCATACTGAGCCATTGCGCTTCCACTCTTTTAGAGCTAATATGTTCATATTTTCTTACCCCGTATATCATACGCAGACAAGAATTTTGAACCTTTTGAATTTTATTTTGGTCTACTACAGTGAGACAAGGACCATACACTGTATCCGCAAAATCTAAATGAGAGAGCACGAGTGAATTACATAAAAGTTTTTTAGTTTGAACAGAAAAAAAATGCCTATTTGGGTAGATACTTTTTAGGTTACCATATGCCTTCTGCAGGCATTTAGATACGTGTTTGGAAAACCGCAGTGCTGCATCAAGATGTACTCCAAGGCATTTAAGATCATTTTTACCACTCAATACAGTATCACCAATATTGAGACAAAAATCTACTGCTTTAAGTTTGTTAACACGACTGCCAAATATAGCCATATCCGTTTTGCTAGTATTAAGACACAGGCTGTGCTTTTTAGAGAAATTCATTATTTGAGATAAATCATAATTCAGCGCAGCATTAGCTTGTGCAATTTCATCGACTTCAAAAGACATGTATAGCTGGGTATCATCAGCATACAAATGAAGATTACTCGACAATAAACATGTCTGCATGCATGACGTATAAACTATGAATAGTAATGGACCCATAATTGAACCCTGTGGCACACCTAAAGTAACTTTTTTAAGACCGACATATCATTATCCGTTTTAACACATTGATATCTGTTACTTAAATATTGCTGCACTAGATTAATAGCTGACGAATCTAATCCAATATAATGTAGAATGGCCAGTAGTGTTACATGATTTATGGTGTCAAAAGCCTTGGAGTAATCAAGCAGTACTAAACAGGTTATTTTACCATCATCACATGCTTTTAGTATATCATCGGTAACATGTAATAATGCAGTCGAGCAACTATGGTTTTCTCTAAAACCAGATCGGTGCAATGGTAGAATGTTATGTTTCTCTAAGCAAGTTCTAAGTTGGATGTTCATAATTTTTTCTAATATTTTTGAAAAAGTTGGTAAAATACTAATAGGACGAATATCTTTAAAAGTCTTAGGATCTGAGATTTTAGGAAGTGGAATCACTTGTGCCCTCTTCCATATTGTTGGAAAACCACTATGAACTAGACAGTAATTCATAATATGCGTAATGTATGGCAGTAGAAGTGGAATACACAGTTTGATGGTAAATATATTAATATTATCCAACCCAGTTGCATTACTACTAATTTTATTTATAATATCGAATACCTGTAGTTCTATAACTGCTTGAAATTTAAAATGCTCATCTACCCCTGCCAGGACGTTAGAATTATAAAAATGTATTGTTTCATCATCTGGTGGTATGAAAATTAGTGAATTAATAAGATAATTATTAATATTTTCCGCATTGTTTAAATGGCATGGCAAAGTATTCAACTTACTACGGTTAGTTAGCTTTTTAATCTCCATCCACATCTTTTTACTACTACATTTTTCAAAAATACTCTCAAAATGCAACTTTTTAGCTCGCCTAACTGCATAGTTTACCATATTTCTAAATTGTTTATATTGCATCCAGTCACTAGTGGCATGACTTTGCTTAAACTTAACCAAGGCACGGTCCCTCAGTTTCATGATAACTTTTATATCATCAGAAAGCCACGGCGCATAATGTTTGGTGATTCTGCAGGTTTCTACAGGTACATGCATGTTTAAAAGAGTTATTAAGTTTGAGGTGAGAAACTCGGCTTTATCATCTACAGTGTCACAATCATATATATTTCTCCATGGTATTGCCATTAACGAATCCTTAAATAGCTTGTAGTTTAATTTTTTAAAGTTGCGAAAGGTTTTATAAACTAATCGTTGCACCTGCGATTTAATTGTAACTTCACAGTATACCAAATGATGATCAGCATAGTCGAAGGGTAATATCCCGATTATGCTAATAAGTTCGGGTTTGTTTGTAATAATATAGTCAATCAATGTTGCCGAGTTCAGAGTTATCCTAGTAGCTTGATTGACCATTTGTTTAAATCCTATATCTACAAAAAGCCTATTAGCATATTTACTTTCCACACTATCAAAATGCAATAAATCTACATTCGTGTCGCCCATGCAGAATACTGTATCAACCTCGAGTAAAGTATCTCTTATACTATCTTCTAATACATCAAAAAATTCCTTATAATACCTCCTATGGGGATTATAAATTACACCAACAGAAAACACATGACCTGATACGTTGCATTTAATCCATAGTTGCTCGATTTCACTACTTGTTTGTATAATATCATATTTAATGGTATTCTTAACATATATTGCAACTCCCCCTCCACAAGTATGTCTATCTTTACGAACAATATTATAATTCATAATACTAACTTTGTCAGATGTAATATGTTGCTGAAGCCAGGTTTCGCTAGCTCCGAATATGTCAAAATTATTCAACAAAATCACCTCCTTAACTTGCTGAAAATGTGGCTGTAATGAGCGAACGTTTAAATGTGCTAACTTAAGTTGTTGCATAATTACAATAACTACTTAAAATAAATTAGTTAATTTATTGTAAATACTGAATAAAGGAATAATAAATTGCTATAATTGGGGTTGCCGTAAAACTACTTGCCGTCACTCACATGCTAAATAAATTGATTACACTATACAACCAATTTACCCTACACCAGTAAATATATAATCAACTATGATTTTCCTTAAACATTACAAACTAAATTACTATATAATACCAATAAACAAGGAACACACAAGCTGGACGTAAATCTATTCTAGTTTATTTGTATGATATCAGTGACCTTAGTTTGTTGACCGTTTTTGATAACAAAAATATTTCCATTGATTGACCATACTTTACCTCTTTCATATCTTTTTAAGCATTCCTGGTAAAGCAAATATTTATGCCTAGATAAATCTTCTACTATTCGAATACTGGAACCCTTTAACAATTTTTTATTACTTAAAACCATATATTTACTTCTGTGAGCCATGAACTTGACAATAACAGCCCGTGCCTTTCCACTAACTATTTTTCCAACCCTGTGACACACATCTATATCAGCTTCTGTAATTCTAATACCTAACTTCTCCGTAAACAATTTAGGAATCATAGTTAACAGTTCCTCATCAACCTTTTCTTCCATACCAAAAATTCTTATATTATTTCGACGAGTGTAGTTTTCTAGGTCATCTAGCTTTATTTTTAAATCGACATTTTCTTTTTTAAGTTCACCTATAGTTTTGTGTAAACCAGCCAGCTTATCTTCTAACGATTGCATTATTCTACTAGACACTCTCTCAGTGATGACCTCCATGAACTTGACATCTTGCATTAAGTTAGCTATGGATTGTTTAATGATATCAGTAATATCATTCACCTGTTCTTGAGTAAAAGGCATTGTAAGAAAGAGTAACAATACACACACATAAAATTATGTAAGGTATTAATATTGATATTAGCACGGAGCGACACCAATATACGTCTTTACACCGAGACGAACATCGCGCAATTAAGAATGTGACGAATGTGAAGGATATATCCTAGACAAGGAGGAGTTGATCGCCCTTCCCTGACCAAATGTGTTAACTTTATTTAGGACAGGTAGATTTAATGTAGAAGGACAAAATAGGGAAGGTGTAGAGGAGTGGAATGATAAACACCATGGGAAGGGTGTAAGGTTTAGTAAAAGAGGTCAGTCGACTTAGTTGCTGTACCCTGCCATTATCTTTTACTGCTATGTCATATTATTTATTTAAACCTAAATGTATATTATAATTTCCTATAATTTTTATGGGATTGTATTTTATATTTCCTAAATCAAGCAATTTAGAGGATTTTCAAGGTTATCCTAATAGCTCCTAGGCAATTTGCGTTCAATACTTTAATTGAGCTTATGTCATTTGATGTTTTTGGCTAAATAAAATAAATCACAAGCAATTATTTATTTATGTAAAATAAGCTAACTACTAAATATAAAAAATTTGAGATACAAGAAGATCCTTACATCAAAATGATAAATGTAATAGCTATAATATCAAAACAAAAAAACTTAAATCATAAAACATGTTAATGTTTATAAAATATCGTTGAGCTAAAAAGCAATAACATAATAGAGTACATTTAGGATTATTTTGTTATACAGATATAAATGGATTGTAGTCTTTAGGTAATCGAATCATTTCGTAACTCATATCCCACAAACGTTTGCCATCAACAGGATTATTTGAAACTGGTTTAGCACACGCTCTTGCACATTCAGCATAATATAAGCCAGATTCGGTTGCTAGCTTTTCTTCGACAGCACAGTAGATAGTCGTTTGAGCACCCAGATCAGTAGTTTTTAAAAAAGGATTAATAAATTTTAAAAGTATACTAGCCCCATAAAACCAAGTACTGTCTACATGTCTGCTAAAATCAGAGGCAACTCCTCCAGGGTGAAGACAATATGTGGTTACACCTTCAATGTTCGCTTCTATAATACATAACAAAAAGCATGGAAGGTGTGTAATTATTGTCAAAATGTATTACCTTTTAATTTGCGAGTTAATTCCTTGGTAAAAAATACATTTGCAAGTTTACTTTGGGAATATGCTAGTCCTGGAGAGTAATGTCGCTTTTCCCAATTTAAATCATCAAATCTCAATGAACCCCAGTTTACTAAAAAAATTTATTTAAGTAAAGTGTCACCTACGCATTATCTCTCTTTCTCTCTCTCTCTCTATATATATATATATATATATATATATATATATATTTAATTTATATTTAAATGAGTTAGGTAACAGGTTTATAGGTCTAATACTACTTATAAAATTTACAACTTTTTATCTTTAACCAAGCTTTCGATTTTAATTAAAATCTTCATCAGGGCGCTGTAATATTATATCTTATGTAATTAACTACCTAAAATATTTATATATATATATATATATATATATATATATATATATATATATATATATATATATATATATATATATATATATATATATATATATATATTATCGTATAAATTATATGTGAAGAAGGATAGATAAGTCAAGAGAGTAAGTTTGTAAGGACCGTGTATATAGAAAACAGGAATAAATTATATACGCTACAAATTAATTAGTTTTGACCTTATAACAAACGGATAATAGCATACATGTGTATTAATAAATCGTCATGTTAAATTTGCATAGTGTAGAAGCTTTGTAGTATGTAAAACTCAGAGATAATACGAGTATAATTAGTTTTAATATTCGAAGGTTGTAAATTGTGCATATCAAGTAATAAGGGAGAGCTTTTGTCTATATAAAATCGATAATGTACACGCATATGTTTATTTAAACTAGCAAAGCGTTCGTTAAAAACAAATCCTAAGAAATCCGCAAGTTAAACAACTTGGGAAAGTACAGTTGCAAACTGGCAAACAGTTCATAGAAAGACTGACGGACAAATAAACAAATTTCAAAAACCAGAATGTACGTTAGAACATAATTCTTTAGAAATTGTAGTTAACGGTCGAAGCGAAGGCTGCAAAATAGCAGATGCTTTGAAAGCAAGTAGATATGTGATATCAATAGCATAGGGTAAACAAGGATGACAAATAACAGACGTTGGATAAAACACCCGTCTAAAGCGCGCGATAATTTGTAGAGGCTAACCACAATATCGATTTTAAGTTGCTGTAGTGGGATTTTAAAAAAGACAACAAATATGAGTTAGACGAGCATAACATAGTTGGATGATAGACCTACGACAGGGGAAATGGTCGGGATTGGCTGATTGTAAGTGTAATCAGAGACATTTCTAGGAACATTGTAACTGTTGTGCTTGATAGCCAGTGTTTCGGACTAAAGCGGAGTGGAAGTGCAATTCTTAGTTTTGAAAAGATCGTTATAATTTAGATTTTCAGAATCAGTTACGGTGGTGGTGATTTCGATGAAAACGGGGTACTGGAGGTAGGTTTCAACGCTTATAAATACACTAAGAGATGCAGAGAGACTCTCTTACTTCTTCGGTTCGCTTCAGACATACATAGTAACATCTACGTTAAAAAATTTTAAATCGGCGATAAGTGCAGTCCGTTTTAATTAAAATTAAAAGTGTTTGAAAGCACGAGTAGGTGCTTAGTTAAACGGTGCTGTAAGTAAATATATTCGAATAACGAATAAAAGATGTTGCTGAGGTAAGCGAGCCTAGTTAATTTTTCTGAACAAGGTTGCTGATTGTATGGAAAATTCAGAAGCTGACTAATATTTTGGACAAGTGCATGGGTAGCTGTATCAAAGGCGGCTGCATAGAATTGGATGAGTTTGATGTACATATAGCAGAGGAAAGTTCGATGGAATGCAACGACGAAGTTTGGTTGTATGTTTTGTTGAATTATCTGAGTAGTAATTTTAGTTGGTAGTCTAAGTGAGAAAGAGTAAAAACAGGATAGGTAAGTATCTCTGACGAAGCTGGAAGCAGAGCTAGCCGTGGCATTGCTGATACAGGGAGCTTTTCAGAAGATATTCTATTTTTTTTCAGGATAAAATTTTATGACGGCCCCATTGGTAGGGCTTGAGTTTAATCACTGCACTTTTATGAGAACACAGCAACATATATATATATATATATATATATATATGTTGCTGTGTTCTCAGTCACCAAAATTCGTGGATTAGGAACCAGTATCGAGCCCCAGCGTTGGGCCGTCATAAAATTGCCGTGTTCTCTGGGACAATCTCTGGAACACTCGAGCCTTCTCCTAAATCATTCAAGCGCCACGAATTGGGCGTCATAAAATAGCCGTGGTAGGTCAGTAACATTCGTGCCCCATCTGGGCCAACATAAAATTTTTCAAAAAAAAATTTTATAAACAAAAATTTCTCACCCTTTTATTAGGACGCCTTTTAATTTCTCTGCTCGCCCTGGCTAGCTCAGCAATCGGTTTCTTCTTGAATACCTATTTTTACATACATACCTCTCTCACACTTACACATCATCAAATGAAATTACCAAAATAATATAACAACCATACAACCTTTTATTTACACATATTAACAGATAAAATATATTTACACATGTGTACAAACAGTCTGGTACAATTATTACCAGCTCAATTTATTGAATGTTTTCAAGTCCTTGATTTTTAAATGATTTTAAACATATCCGAGTAGATATGAGTAGATGGGCCCCCACATGTAACCCTAATTTGACTTCAGACTGGTGTACTGTGAGCTCATTATAACCCAGTTTTGTTTGTATATGCTTTTTAAACCTTGCATTATTGACGACAAATTTACAGACCCGTTTACTCTTTACAACCACAATTTATAGCCTGAATAAATTTTTATATAACATTAATAAACCCCTTTTCAATACTCAAAGTTATTAAATTGTCCTGCACATGTACCTTTTAAACAAGTTTTTAAAACAACAAATAGGCCACCAATAAGTCAACCACACAAACACAAAAATATCCACAAATGTTTATATAAAAACAGAAATTTCAAATTTATTACCTGGAAGTACCTTCACTCTTCGTCACCGCTGGAGATGGCTACCAGAAACCCCTCGTCGTTGTGTCCATCTACTACGCTGATTCCAGGATGAACCGATCCCCACCATCTAATATCTCCGCTACCACTATTCTGCTTCTCCCAAGATACTAGCTTCGTTTCAACAGAAACATTCCATACCAGATATCTCACACAAAAATTTTTTTCAGTTGTGCTTATCCCAAAATCATCCATCCATATAATAACTTAGTCGTAGTAACGGTACCTTCTATTTAACTAAGCACTAACTCGTGCGTTACTTTACTCGCTTACGGTCCGCTACTACAACTTTTATAATTTCAAATAAGATGTTTAATGTAACATTACTGAACACACAAATTCTAACCGAAAGCTTTGACTATTATGTAGGTCTGAACCCGTATTCAGAACTCAATGAAAGGAAAAGAGCTTTAATATCTTCTCTTGTGTATTTATACTATTCTCCAATCCCCTTAGTGGAACCCGTTTCATGGGAAAAGCTTGTTTTGAAAGCGGCTTTTTAAAATTTTGAACGTAGCCGACTACGAATTCTGAAAAAATTCTCCCGTCCGTCGTGCTGTTTACATAGAATTTCATTCCCTACCTACATGTACGCGCACTTTTCGAAAACTGCTGGCTATCAACCAATGATATTAGTTCCTGTCGTCACAATGCTCCACCTATCCGCTATCCATCTCTGTTTTATGCATGTTTGTTGTCTCCTTTCAAACCCCACTTGAGTTACAGAAAACCGATATTGTAGACGTCCTTCACAAAGTTTACGTGTATATCTTACGTGACTTCTATCCAACGCTTGCTTTATCTGCTTCTCTATCTGTCTTACATTATCGATTGTTTATTCCACTCACTCCTTAAGGTACTGGTTATTTACCAGCTTATGCAAATCGACCGTTGAAAACAATTTCTATGGAATTCTATATTAACGTTCGTTTAATATTGTCTGAACGTAACATTTAATCAACAGGTGTTTCTTGAAATTATCGACCGTTTGAAAATAACAATTCCTGGATTTTCTGCTTCGTAGTATCTGTGTAAATGAACGTTGGCTTTTAAAACCAACACATTTGCGTTAGAAATTATTGATTTTCTTATGTCTGCAAGCTCCCTTCTTGCTTTCATGCGTTTGATTAAAAGAAATTATAATTAATTATGCGTATACTTGAACTTTTATGTACTTTAAAGCTTTTCTTCCCTTATGTAATTTTCACCTTCCAATTTAAATATAAAAATACCTTAATACCCGTCCGTTTCCATTATATGAGTTAAATTAATTTGGCGCGTAAATAATTTGCTTTTATTTCTATATACACGGTTGTTAAAGTTTCATTGTCTACACCTATTTACCCTTTAAATTAACAACAATATATATATATATATATATATATATATATATATATATTGTAGTGGATTTAAAGGGTTAAATTTAGGGATAAACAATGCAATTTCAAACACCCTGTGTAGAGAGAGGAACATAACATTTACGCGCAAAATTTATTTCATTTATTTAATTTAAATTAACAAGTATTGACATAATTTTATAATTAGGGATTAAAAGGCAATAGGTTCATAAAGAAAATCAATGGTATAAGCCAATAGCAATTATTAATTAATTTAATTTAATTCAAAGGGGTAATAACGTTAGAGAACGCAATGCAAAAGCTTTGTTAACGAACAACCGTGAAAAGAAGCTCTGAGAATTGTTGTTTTAAACAATCACTAATTAGGTCATCTTCCGCTTATTTGTAAGCATAACAAGGCGAGCTTCAAGAAAATGTTGTTCAACCGTCCGTGGTTTCGCATAAACGCTAACAAAAGTTGCTTAAAGAGCAGAAGAGATGAACAATCAATGATATGCTTCAGAATGAGACGGGCATAAAAGCGTGCATTTTAGTAGGCACGTATTCGATCCACGTGGAGTCCATAAAGACGCGGGCAGCTATATCGATTTTCTACAACGCAAGCAAGGTTAGAATGCGACATCAAATATGCATAAGACAGAAATAGAGATATCACAGGCGGAGTTTTAAGACGTCACTGAAATGTATCATTGGTCGAAATATATAGTTTTAGAACAGACGAACACGCGACAGGTGGATGTGATAGTTTGTCTGATATAGCGTGTTGACGGGGGAATATTTTTGGAAGTTTAAAACGGTTAGACAAAATTTGGAGAAATATTTATTTCGATTAAGTATTTCGCGTAAAGTGTGGCCAAGGGGGCCTAGTTTTATGATATAAATATTCTGGGAGAATCAGGAGGGATCTCTTTAATTTTGCATCGCTTAACAATGTATGATAATCACCTGAAAAAGCTTGTGAGTATTAAAAATTTGTAACCTTCAGTGAAATAGTATTAGATCATTTGTGGCCTTATAGTTAGAAACGCGAGTATAATAGAGTGTAATTTAAATTTAACTGAGGTCCACAAATACTTTAACAAGCTTGTAAATTAATAATGCAATAATAAACAAGTGTAATATACATGGATTTGGATGTTAGAATTGGTGTTAATTGGTAGCACGCAGCTCAGCTTAAACTAAGTTGTCATCTATAAGTAGCTGGTGGAGCGCGAGCATAATCACGAAGCCGAGTGGTTCAGGAATATAGAGCTTCTTCAACGGAGATGGACTTTTGACGCTTTCTCCAGGTAACTCATTTGAATTTACTGGTTTTTTTTTATAAACTGTTGAAATTATTTGTGATGTGTGAGTGAACTTTGATGGTTATTTTTGGTAATTTAACGTATTGAAAAGGATACGTATAACTGACTATTATTATGGTATTTCGGAATATAAAACAAAAGGTGTACGTAAAGCTTATTAAATTTCTTGATGAATTTAAATTTAATTGTTAAGAGTACATGGGTTTATTAAGTTTGTAGTCATAGTATGCAAAGTGGAAAGCATACATTAATAAACTGGGTTATCATGAGCTCACCATACTCTAGTGTGCAGTAATAAATAAAAATAAAGTATTATCTGGGGCCCATTTACTCCTGTTGCATTAAATGTGTTTGAAATTTCAATTGTAAAAACAAGGACTTTACAAAGATAGTATTTATTGAGGTGTAACTTGAGCACCGAACTGTATATAACCATGAATTATTAGTTGTAAATAGTGGTAAATAAATATTGTATGATTGTTGTATTATTTTGTGATTTTATTGAATGGTGTGTGAATGTTAATGAGAATGATAGTAAATTTAGGTATCCGAGAGGATAGCCAGGGAAGCGGCTGAAGAAATTAATTTGATGAAGCAGAATCCGGGTAAGAAATTTTTGTGAAATTTTATATTTTTGAAAGTTATTTTTTTTTAAAACTGGTGAGGTACGGAGCTAAATTAGAGAGTTCCACGGCAATGTATGACGCCCAACCGAGGGGGCTCGAATGTTTTTTAGAAAGTACCAGTTCCTGTGACCTAAAGGCACATTCCACGGCAATTTATGACGCCCAATCTGTGGGGCTCGAATGTTTTTTAGAAAGTACCAGTTCCTGTGACCAAAAGGCACATTCCACGGCAATTTATTACGGCCCAACGTTGGGACCCAAATGTTTTTTTTTTAGACTTGGAGAGGTATATATATATATATATATATATATATATAAACATGTACGGAATGGGAACCAAATTCCACTGTTACACATTAATTAAAAAGTATAGTATTTCAAAAGTAATTATACATTTACTAAGAGCGAGGTTTCTATTGCATTCATGTGTGTTGAGGGGTTAAATACTCACAGTAATGCAGATGTGACGATACATTTATAATTCGAGCAGGGGCACTTTTTATAATTCTTGGCAACAACATTAAAGTTAGCATAAAATGGCCTAAATGATTTGTAGCAAATTGCATTTCATAACCATCTACAGTTCTACTTTCTGGACAATATACGCCGGCATTATTAATTAAAATATGAATTTGATTTTCAGATTCATATAACCGTTTTGCACATTTTCCAATTGATTCAAAGTTGGCCAAGTCTAATTCAATAATCACCAGTTTCCCCAATCCATTTTGTCCGTGACATGTTTGTACTATGCTAGTAGCAGCCTGTTGAGCCTTTTGCAGATTTCTACAAGCAAGAATGACTCGAGCACCTAAAAAGTTAATTTTGGAATTAGTATGTGAAGTAAAAAATAATAATAAATAACGTAAAAAAAATGCAATAATATAACTGAACAAATCAGAGTTTTCTCAGATTTCGGTTTATAATAGTAATTTATGCAACAAGTGAGTAAATTTATACCTTTTTTCACGAGTAGGAAAATTTGACCACACGAGCCAAAGATGAGTGCGGCAATTCGTATGAGTTACAGATAAAACTCAAGATTCTAAATATATTGTACAAACGGTCGGATGTTTTCGCATTAAACGCTAATAAAGGGTTATTTAAAGCACGTAGGTTAGTCCACGTGGGGTTAGATAGCAGATGGACAGGAATATCGATTTCTACCACTCACACAAGGTTAGAAGGAAACGTAGAATATGCATAAGCAAGAGACAGCGTTAATATAGGCGGGATTTGTAAGACGTCAATGCATAGACTATTGGTCGATATTGTTAGTTGTACATCAGACAAACACGAGAATGTTGAATGTTAATTTTCAGAAAATATCGTAACGACGCGCTGAATTTCGAGGATTTAGAAAACGGTTGAACCCAAAATTTTAAGAAATATTATTGTAAATGAAGGACTTCGGGTGAAATGCAGCCGAGAGGTGGCATCGTAAATTGTATAAATATTTTTTGAAAATGAATAAAAGTCCCTTAGTATTTTGATCGCTTCAGACTACGTACGAAAGTTACCACGAGCTTGTAAGTATAGAAAATTATTTTAAATTAAATAGTACAGTTAGCTTCATAATTTGTACGCGGATAGTGCCGAGTCTAAGAATTTATTGAGGTGCAATTTATACTTTTTTTAACAAGCTCGTGTAGTGACGTTATGTAACGTGAATTAATCTAAATTAAATTAAACAATTATCAAAGAAGAGTAATAATTGGATTTGGAGTTGGATGTATCGTGTATGGACAGCATTGCAACAGCTTGGAGGATGTTTAACTACTAATATCTGGAGGCGGGAGCAAAGCAGTACCACGAAACAACTTAATGGCATCATCAACGGAGCAACGATCTTCAAGAAATTCCAGGTAACGCTTTAAAATTGTTGTTGTTATAAACTATGAAACTATGAAAATTGTGTGATGGGTGTGAATGAACTATGATGGTATTTTACATTATTTGGCGTATTGAAAGTAATACGTATAACTAACTTATATTGTGGTATTTAAATAGAAATATAAAGGTGTTTATAAAGCTGATTAACATTCCTCCGGAATTTAAATATTTTTTTGTTATGAGTACATGGGTTTTTGTTGTGTTTGTAATAAGAATATGCCAAGTAAAGAGCATACATTAATCATAAATAACTGGGTTATCATGAGCTCACCATACTCCAGAGTTTCCTAATTGAAATCAATTATAAATACAGAAAGAAAGATAAGGTATTATTCAGGGCCCATTTACTCAGGTTACATTCAATGTGTTTGATATTGCTAGTTAAAAATTCTGGACTTTACAAAATAGAATTTATTGAGGTGTAACTTGACCACTGAGATGTATATAATTTTGAAGTTTTATTTGTAAATAGTGGAAAATAGATATTGTATGATTGTTGTATTATTTTATGGTTTTATTGAGAGTGTGCGTGAACGATAGAAAGTATGAGAGTGAATCTAGGTATCCAAGAGGAGGTCCTTCTGAGCTAGCCGGAAGCAGTTGAAGAAAGCAATTCAACCGAGGAAGCTGGAATCGGGGTAAGAAATATTATTTTTTTGTTTTTGAATTTTATGACGATTTTGAAAAATTAATAAAATTTCGAATATATTTTTGTTGGTGAGGCTTTTACCCGAGATACACGGCAATAGATATATATATATATATATATATATATATATATATAAGTATATATATATGTAAGGAAATTAGAATTGTTTCCGCTAACATAATAATTAAATTTAAACGCGTTTTATCTTATTATAGTGACAAAAAAACAAAGTAATAAAAAATTGACGTACGCGTCTATAATAGATGCGGTATATAACATTGGACGTTTGATACCATTTTTGGTAGTTTCCGTTTCAAGTAAATGTACGGGGTTTCTTTGAACAATTGAGAAAGGCTGGAACGTACGGCCGAAACGTTTGGTGGAATTGTTATGCAAAAAATAAAGATGGCATAGATTTGTATTTTTCATATATATTTTTTCAATTTAAATGACCTTAAAACCCAAGAAAACCATACATTTCAATATTACAAATATCAAGGTCAAGAAATATAGTAAAATCTATCATATATATATATATATATATATATATATATATATATATATATATGATAGATTCATTAACCAGCAGACCAAAAAGCCTGTTACTGTGTATATTATATATATATATATATTCTTTATAAAGATAACAACCTTAATTTCAATATAAAATGGCATTCTTTTGTAGGATCCAAAAGCTTAGATGTATAAAAAGAGTACTGATTATTTAAGAAGACATGAAACCTACAAAAAGAATACTATATATATATATATATATATATATATATATTGCCGTGGAAGTCACCAAAATACGAGCTCCACGTTGGGCGCCATAAAATTGCTGTGTACTCTGGGACCTAAGCCTTTTAGCATCGAGCCCCACCTTGGACCAACAAATTTTCAAAAAAAATTTTTTTTTTTAATTTCTTACCCTTTTATTAGGACGCCTTCGAATTTCTCTGCTCACCCTGGCTAGCTCAGCAATCGGCCTCTTCTTGAATACTTTTTTTTTTACGTACATACTTCTCTCACACTCACACACCATTAAATGAAATTACCAAAATAATACGACAATCATACAACCTTTTATTTACGCATATTAACAGATAAAATATATTTACACATGTGTACAAACAGTCTGGTACAATTATTACTAGCTCAATTTATTGAATGTTTTAAAAGTCCTTGATTTTAAAATAACTTTAAACAAATTCGTGTAGATATGAGTAAATGGGCTCCACATGTAACCCTAATTTGACCTCATACTGGTGTATTGTGAGCTCATTATAATTCAGTTTTGTTTAAATGCTTTCTAAACCTAGCATTAATAAAAACAAAATTTACAGACCCATTTACTACTTACAACCACAATTTATAGCCTGAATAAATTTGTATATTTCCTAAATAAACCCATTTTCAAAGCTCAAGATTATTAAATTGTCCTGCACATGTATCTTTTTACACAGGTTTTTAAAACAATAAATATGCCACCAATAAGTCAACCACTTAATACAAAAATATCCACAAATGTTTATATAAAACAGAAATTTTCAAATCTATTACCTGGAGACACCTTCACTCTTCATCACCTCAGGAGAGGGCTACCAGAAACCACTCGTCGTTGTTTCCATCTACTACGCTGATTGCCGGATCCACATATCTCCACCATCTAATGTCGCAGCTACCATTCCTGTTCCTCGCAAGATATTCGCTTCGTCTCACAGTACCATTCCATACTAGATATTTCACGCATACAAATTTCTTTCTAGTTCAACTTACCCCAAATATCATGCATCCATTTAATAATTTTGTCGTAATAGCCGGACCTTTTATTTAAATACGCACTAACTCGTGCAATCACTTTAATAACTTACGGTCCGCTACTACAGTTTGTATAATTTCAAATACGATGATAAATGTAATTTTACTACACACACAAATTCTCACCGAAAGCTTTACTATTACGTAAGTCTGAACCCGTGTTCAGAACTTGATGGAAGGAAAGAAGAGAGCTTTAATATATTTTCTCGTGTATTTATACTATTATTCAATCCCCCTATTGGACCTGTTTTATTTGAAAAGCTTATTTTTCAAGCGGCTTCTTAAAATTTTGAACGTAACCGTCTCTAAATTCTAAAAATTCCTCCCGTTCAACGTGCTGCTTACATAGAATTCGTTTCCTACCTTACTATATACGCTCTTTTCGAAAACTGTTGGCTTTCAACCAATGACAAAATTTTTGTCGTCGCAATGCTCCACCTATCCGCTATTCATCTCTGCTTTATACATGTTTGTTGTCTGCTTTCAAGCCCCACTTGAGTTACAAAAATCGATATTGTCGACGTCCTTCATCAACTCCACGTGTATATCCTACGTGACTTTCAATTCAACGCTTGGTTTATCGGCCTCTATCTGTTGTATATTATCGATTGTTCATTCCACTCGCTCCTTAAGATATTTGTTATTATAGCTGCTTATATAAATTGACCGTTGAAAACATTTTCTATGGAATTGTATATAAACGTTCGTTCATATTATCTGAACGTAACATTTAACCAAAAGGTGTTCCTTGAAATTATCGACCGTTTGCAAATAACAATTCCTAGATTTTCTGCTTCATAGTATTTGTGTAAATGAACGTTGGCTTTTAAAACAAATACATTTGCGTTATAAATTATTGATTTTCTTATGCAAGCACGCTCCCTTTTTGCTTATCTGCGCTTGATTAAAATAAATTATGATTAATTATGCGTATCCTTGAGCTTCTATGTACTTTAAAGCTTTTCTTTTCTTATGTAATTCTAACCTTCGAATTTAAATATAAAAATACCTTAATACTCGTCCGTTTTTACTATATGAATTAAATTAATTTGGCGCGTAAATAATTTGCTCTTTTCTATATACACGTTTGCTAAAATTTTATTGTCTACACCTATTTACCCCTTTAAATCCACAACAATATATATATATATATATATATATATATATTTAAAAAACGTTTACATATTAAATACATTTAAATAAGTAGTCTACTTCAATTTGACGTTCATACTGTATAATTTTCTCAAATGTCAAAATGTTTGTCAATTTAATTCTTTAAGAAATCAAGTTTTTGTAAGTACTCAACCATTATTCTAGCTATTAATGTATTATACTTTTAGAATCAAGATTAAGGTCTAAATAAAGTCCGAAACGTTGATTATCAACAAATGATTTTCATTTAAATATTGTATAAAAAACATCCGAACGAAATTCATCATATATATATATATATATATATATATATATATATATATATATATATATATATATATATATATATATATATATATATGTAATTTCAGGTATACTATAAGGATTTAGAGCTGTGGTTTTTAGTGTTAAATTTGTTGATTTGTTATTATTTCAGAGGAACGTTGACCTAAAACCTGCATCTCGCCATTTTAAAGAAGAGTTTATTACTTTTGTTTTCTTGATATATGTAAAGGGAGGGTTTATTGCTTTTTTTGGGGTTATTTTTGGTTTGCTTGTTATACTACTATGCTATGTCCATTTAAAATGTCATTTAGATTAATTATATATATATATATATATATATATATATATATATATATATATTAATACGTTTTGTTAACTTCTTATTTTTATTTCAGGCTGTCCTTCATAATTATATTCTTTTTTTATTTATAATACCTTGCCGACTCACCAACTGAGCCCGGGAATTTTTTTCTTTGTCTGTTAGACTACGTAAATGTACGTAGCAACTAATTAGAATGAATTTTAGGGATATAAAACCTTAGAGCAAAAATATAAGAGATGCTGAAGGAGATATCATTATACAAAATGTAGAGAAAGTGGTTAGATGGCAAGAATATATACTGTAACAGGCTACTGCTACCGCGTTTCTTTAATTTAAAAACAAGTAATAACCTGAGTCTTTATTACTCACTGTTCATAAGTCTAATTAACAGTATATGCCTTATTTATAGATGTTTTCAGTCCACTTAACAATGAAGCACTATTACACTAATGAATTTACAAGCACTAATATCTTCTTAAAGTAACTTCTTTACCATAGGTCCATTAACAACACTAACACAACTATTTATTTATTATACACTTTGTCTATTTATGTATACTACAAGCTGCATGTACATTAGACAGCATATAACATTTATGTATACACTTGAACTTCCCAAAAGCTCAACTACTATTACTTTACAACGATATAATTTATATTAGACATTCTAGTATAGACTAACTCTTGCATTCATTAGCGGTTTTATATATACTCTGGATTAAAAAGGATGACTCATGCTCCAGTAATTTCTAGAAGAATTCTCGAATCCTTGAGAATAAATTTTGTGTGTTTGATGGGTTGCCTACTAGTAGCTCGCTACAATACAGAGTTTATATGCAGAAGAGGAACTAACAGGACTAGAACAGGAATCAGAGATTTAAAACCATGATTTATGATACCCTGTACTTTGAGATGAGTTTGAAATAGCATTAAAAGGCCTGAAAAATGGTTAGGCACAGGGTATAGATAAGGTGTAAGTAGAAACTCTAAACGCCCCTGGATAAGCAGTAACAGAACGTCTCTTCCAACTTGTAAGCTATATGTATGGAGACAGGCGAGATACCCAAAGATTTCAAACATAACATCATAGTCACTATACCAAAGAGGAGAGGCGCTAATAGTTGTGAAAATTTTCGAAGAATAGGTTTGACAGCACACTTATCAAGACTATTAACTACAAATGTACAAAGACAGATGGAAAACGGGTCGAAGAAGTACCAGGAGAAGATCAATTTGAGTTTAGGCGAAACAAAAGAGCACGGAAGGCTATTTTAGCTCTGAGGGTGATAATGGAGAACACAATAGAAAAGGGTGAATATAGGGTTTGTACATCTGGTTAAAGCATTCGACAATGTAAAATGGAAATAAAATTAGAATGAGTTTTAGGGATAGAAGGATAGTACATGGCTTATACAAAGAGCAAACAGCTGTAATGGAATTAGAGCAGGCATGTAGAGCAGTAGATATTAGGAAAAGAGTGAGAAGGGATGTGCCCTATCCCTGTTAATTTTTAACTTGTACGTCGAAGAGGCAATGAATACTGTCAAATGCAGGAAGACATTTGGAATTGTTATGCAAGGACAAAAGATTGACATGCTTAGATTTGCAAATGATATAGCGATATTAGCATCTAGCAAGGAAAAGTTAGAAGCTGCTCTTACTAAAATAGAAACAGTTCTAACAGTGACATACGGTATGAAAATTAACAAAAAGAATACTAAAGTACTAGTATGCAAAGGAAAGGAAAATAAATTAAAAACTGGAATAAAAATAGGTAACGAGAACTTTCAAGAGATTAAAGATTTCTGCTACTTAGGAAGCCAAACAACGCAAGTTGGGAAAAGCGCAAAAAATATAAAACAATGGTTATGCTACATTTAACAAGAATAAGCAACTACTGTGTTCAAAGACAACAAACATAGAAACAAGAAAAAGATTACTGAAAGCATATGTGTGGAGCACAGCACTGTACGCCTGTGAAACTTGCACAGTAGGTGAAGTGGATAGGAAAAGGATAGAAGCCTTTGAAATGTGGTGCTACAGACGCATGATGAAGCTATCATGGGCAGACAAAGTTAAAAACAAAGATGTTTTAGAAATGGTAGGGGAAGAAAGAAATATGTGGAAAACGGTAAAAATAGGAGATACGATGATATATCACATGCTAAGGCATGAGTGAATATTGTGGAATGTATTAGCAGCAGAGATAGGAAAAAGGAGTGGTAAAGGTAGACCTAGGTTAGATTATTACACACAGATAGTCAAAGATGTAGGCTGTGGGCTAGTTCATAATAGAAATCAATAGAGGTACATGCCCAAGCAGTTTTAAGACGAAAAACCTTATGAAGCAAAAAAAATAATTGTACTTAAACCTGATGATTATTATAAACAACTACAAGTGTTAGTTTTGTAATATTCTCAACGAATGTTAGTTGTGTGAAAGAAGTTACTGGAAAACTATTAATTCGGCAATTGTCTGTGTTGGGGGATCTCAGTAGCCATAGGCTGCTTAACCCCTTTCACATACTACTGAATATCGGTGAAATAGGGCATATATTTAGAAAACAATAGAGGGGGAACCGAGCTGTATCTATGCTGTAGGGATGTCAGGGAACTGTGTACGCGAGCTAAGAATAGAAATCAGTGGAGTTACGCGTTCAACCTGTTCCAAGACCAAAAACCTTGTTACTTTCAAAACCCTGCAAACAATTTTTCCTGCATTTATTTTTAAAACGCTCTAAAATTCCTCAACAAGCTCGATTTCCCACCATTTGAATTAGTGTTATTTAATTAAATTTCTGAAGTAATTACTCTATACAAAAGTTTGCTTTATAAAATCAAACATCTGCTTAGGAAACATTGCGTTACAAAGTAGTTGCAATATTTCCTTGCACCTGCAATGATTACATTTTAATTAAAAGCTGCATGCAAATGCGCAGCTTTCTTGTAAAAGATAAGACCACTTACTACCTGCCTACATCTGCTTACAATGGACTTGTTATCTGGTATTCTGCAGCTATTAAGATGTTACAAAGTAACAAGATTGTTTTTCTTTGTCTAAAAATCTTTTGATAATTGTGTTATCTGCTTGTTCGCAAGCTGTTACAGTTTAATTTTTGGCAGCTGTTGTCTGGGAATTTTGCACACTTGATTCTTCGGCGATACCTTTGAAAGCCAAAGGCCTACCCCCATACATGATTCTGTCCTTATAAAATAGAGACCGTGTTTTGAAAGAGGGATAAAAGATTAGAGATTGAATACAACATCTTCTTACGGAAGATACATATTGTAAAGTCGCTGTATTAGAAATGCTTTCTTTGATAGTATAAGTGAAGTTGGTGGTTCCAGCATGCAGCCAATGAAGAAATGCAGTCGCATCTTTCCATCCACAACCTGATACGAAGCCAAATAGTTCAAAGTTCAGTTTCTATTTTCGTAATTCTTTTATGTTGTTGTGGAGTATAGACATTTATTTGCTGCCACCACGTTACCAAACACATTTATAATGCACGAGCGACGATGTAATAATCCTTCTTTAAATTAAAATTTTAATTATTCAAAGTTTGTGTTAGAGTCCGTTTTACTGTTTCTTTTGTCTTTCTGTATAAACATTAACGAAAAGAACTTAGACATCAATTTAAAAGTATTTAATATATGATTAATTTAAGTTAGAGTGTCTAATTTTAATGTTATATTATTTCTGAGGAGGTGCACTTCACAAAGCAGCATATACATATAATTTAGATATATTTCTTTTTCTGAAGTACTGTATAGTTTATGCTTAATCTTCTTTTATATGAATTTAAGGTGAACCATTGTAAGTATTTAGACTATAAGATGTTATATATTTTGTGTACCCATTTTTATATGCTTATGTTATGACGCTTTGTTTACAATCACGATTACGCAACTTATTTGTTTTATTGATTTGTAAATAGTCCTTCAAGATTGTATGTTAACAATATAGTTTCACAGAGGTTTCCAATGTATTCTTTCTATTTCACCCACGCCCCTCTACGACGTTTTTGAGATAGCCCAATTCTACCAGTCTATCGTCGTTCTGTTGCGGTGTTCGGCGTAAAACGATTTCTTTAATTATTTTTACTGGTTTTTTGTGTTTGCGCGCAATACCGTAACAACCTTATGGCGAAAAACTAATTGCACTTAAACATGATGATTACTGGAAACAAAAACAAGGTTTTGCAATATCTTCAACTAATCTTGATTGTGCGAATGGATTTATTGGAAAACTATTAATTCGGCAAATGTTTAAGGATTGGGGGATCTTGATAGCCACAGCCTGCTTAACCCCCTTCAAATATCACTGAATATCGGTGAAATAGGGTATATTGTTATGCTTTATTGTAGAGCTAAAAATTATGTTTATTAATTTAAAGTTGGGGACTTTTTGAAAATCCCCGTTGAATACAGCAATTTTGTTGACGCTGTGAAACCCCAGGATTATTAGCGTTCACACGGGTCTTGACGTCATTTGCTTATCTTTGCAATCGTAAGCGTTAACGGAAGGTTTTGTTGTGAGAAGTTCGTTTTCTTATGAATAGAGGCGGAAGTAAGTCAACACTCGGTTGGAGGGGAGAGACGATTAAAGCGAGGAACGTCGCATAACTTGACGAATTATCATACTGACTTTCAACGATTATCGTACCGTTTACATAGTGCTGGCGTGAGTGTAAAAATAAAGGAATTCCTTTTGTTTTCTTAACCCGGTCCTGTTTATTCTACATATTATTAGATACATTATAAGATTAGAATGTATTTTAATATGTATAAATCTGTTAAGATAGCCTCGGAGATTTGTATCTTTCTCGAAGAATGAAATGTGAACACACGTTATTGCAGTGTCGAAGTTCTTTATTCTAATTGGTTGTAAGAAATCAGCGAACAAGTAAGTCAGTCCTGGAAGTGATAAAGACGGACTGAGACAGATGGGGTAATTTACAGGGATTATAATTATTTATGGTTCTGGGTTAGGACCGTGTCATTTTATAAATTAAGGTCGACGTTTCGCCCACTTTTGTAAGGGGCTTCATCAGGACAAGAAAATAAAAATTAATTTTTATTATTTTTTTTTAAAGATAAGAAAGATAATAAATAGACAAGTTAAAGTGCAAAGAGAAGAGTTACTCCTGAACTAGCAGACTCACTAGCCCATTCATATCCAAAAGGTGTCTTGTGGCGAAGTAACTGGTAAAAGTAGCGAAAGTGGTGGTTTATATAGGGCGAAAACTTGATGCATGAGTGATCACGAATACAGAGGAGTGTCGTAGCGGATCAGTGAACGTCACGGTTGCGCTGTTGTGAACATAGGCTTATTTTCTAAATAGGGGAAAGGTAGTAGCCATCGTCTTTGTTTAGATTATTAGAATTTTTATTGATTTCTATGGATTCTCTAATTTTTCTATTGTAGAAAAATGGAATTCTGGCAATTAGTTTCGTCTTGTCAAAGTTAATGGTATGGCCTGTTTCATGTTGGTGTTCGGCCACCGTTGAGCGATTGTACTGGCTTGTTCTTAAGCATCGCTTATGCTCGTTTAGTCTAGTCTGTACTGACCGTCCTATTTCTCCTATTTATACTAAATCGCAACTGCAAGGTATACTATATACGCCTGGGGTTTTAAGACTATTTTCGGAATCTTTTGGGATTGGTAATATTTGTGAGATTTTATTAATGGGTTTATAGATTATTTTAAAGTTGTGTTTACGTAGAATTTTGCCAATTCGGCCTGTTACTCTGTGTATATATGGAGGAATTGCTGAAGATTGTGTATCGGGATTACAGCGTGGTTTGGGGGTTCGTGTAGGATGCAGATGCCGGTTTATTACTCTGCCGATATCTGAGTTACGATAGCCGATTTTTGCAAGACTAGTTTTAAGATGAGCCAGTTCATTAGATAAGCTTTCTGGTTGTGAAATTCTAACTGCACGATGGATTAGAGAGTTGATTACCGATGATTTTTGTGAGGGATGATGATGTGTTGGTATCTGTCTGTGTGTGTGGGTTTTCGATATACGGAATGACCTAGTCGTCCGTTTTTGTGGTGAGTTCGGTGGTTTTTTGGGCTTGCAAGTATGAAATTCGCTCAAACAGAGTTGAGTCATTGTAGTTAAGCGTGGCGGCTAATGTTAGATGGAGCTGTAGGAGTTGTCTAGAAATATTGTCTATTTCGTTTCGAGTGTTGGAGATTCGTTCGCGAAGAAGTGAGAGTTTTGCTCTGTGAAGAATTTTTCGGCTGGAATATGTTCTGTGGTACTTTATTTTAAAGAAATTTGGAACTATGTCAGAATCACGACACCATTTTTCTACAATAGAAAAATTAGAGAATCCATAGAAATCAATAAAAATTCTAATAATCTAAACAACGACGATGGCTACTACCTTTCCCCCATTTGGAAAACAAGCCTATGTTCACAGCAGCGGAACCGTGACGTTCACTGATCCGCTACGACACTCCTCTGTATTCATGATCACTCATGCATCAAGTTCTCGCCCTATATAAACCACGACTTTCGCTATTTTCACCAGTTACTTCGCTACAAGACACCTTTTGGATATGAATGGGCTAGTGAGTCTGCTAGTTCAGGAGTAACTCTTCTCTTTACACTTCAACTAGTCTATTTAATATTATCATGCTTATCTTTTAAAAAAAAAAAAATAATAATAAAAAAAATTAATTTTTATTTTATTGTCCTGATAAAGCCCCTTACAAAAGTGGGCGAAACGTCGACCTTAATTTATAAAATGATACAGTCCCAACCCGGACTAATAAATAATTATAATGACTCCGACCGTGAAAGCCTCCGACAATATCACAATTTACAGGGACTTAAATAAAACACTTCAGTACTAGAATTTACGAAAGCGGACGTGTTTTTGGAGGTACCGTTATCGTGTGTATTATGATATAGTGCTTGTTTATTATTCCAATGTTTTTTATATTTCCTTTAGGGCACTATCGTTACTACGAGAAAGCAATAACGTAATTAAATCTGCGGAAAACCGGTCCACAAAAACCCCCGAGAAGCTGATTCAGATACAGGAAGCCATAAACTTAATGATTACTAATTTAGTAAGATTTAGATAGAAGTTTGCATAATTAAACTGAGATTTGTTAATCAACTAAGAGGTATGTGTATCAATAACGTATCAACTTAAAACACGAATCTCCTACTTTTCTATTCGGTTTGAAGTTTGAATTTTAGGAAGCAATTTGAGAGTAACAAAATAATTTTGAAGACAATTTTTCAGTTAATTTGACAGCGTAAATCAGCTTAATTTGTTTAGATACAAATTTTCTTGTTGATTCTGATCATTTTAATTTTGGGTTCAGAATGTTTAAAGACAAATTAAAGTTTATAAACTTCTAGATTATAACATTATGTTCCAGCATATGCTGGGAAGAAAAATAATTACTATACAACCTTAAATAAAATTCTCTTACCTCTTTTATATAAATTTTGTGCCGTGCTTTTTCCAATACCAGTATTAGCACCAGTGATTACAACCGTTTTGTTATCCAAACGTGCAGTTGATTTACACACAGCATCGAAGACCATTTTGAGTATTTCAAAGTATGTTTGCTCCTTTTGTCAACTTTAGTAATCTTCTATAATCTAGCGTGTTTAACAAATGACAGTATCATAATAAACAAAACAAGTGACCAAATTTGTAAGATTAATATATTAGGATGTGGTAAGAATGAAATGACTTGCTATATGCTTCTCATAAATGATAAGACGGAAATTGATTGTATGTTGTATTGTTTGTATATAAGGATTAGAGTATTTACTGTACTTTGATATCGTAGTTTCTATTAATAGAAAAATGAATCAAACTATTTACGTACCGTCCACGGGGATAACATCGACCCTTTGCAGATAACTTTGGTTTAAGAAATAATATATCTTCCTTGCTTTGCAGTTTACTATTATATCTATTTTTTTTTGTGGTTTTTGTTCTAAGTGACATGTAGCGGTACTAGTAGCAGTGCTTTAAAGCAGTTTACAAACAGACAAATCACTACAATAGCAGAATTAACCCTTTAAAATAAACAAAAATTTTATAATTTTTTTATTAACTATTAGTCTCAGACACATTTTAAAATACTATACTAAAAAAAATTTTTGTCGTTCATAGTTTTCAAGCCATTCTAAACGGACCTGCACCTTATAGAAGTTCTAAAATACTAGAACAGGTAGAATGGTTTGCGTGTTTCAGTGAGCTAAAGAGCCGAACTATAGGTTTAATAAAATTAGTGGGGTCTTTAGTGAGGAGTCAGATTAAGACAGGTTCCCGAAAGAGGACAACAGATTTTTCGGTACTTATAGTAGCAGAGACCATAGAGATCGGTATGGCATTCTAAGACACACTACTGCTATGTGGAAGGCAACAGGAAACCACCACGTTATCTCCCAAGTGCGCAGCGTACATAAATTGTTATTAATGATGATGGCATCCTCTGTGATGGTGATCCGAAAATATAAAAAAAGAGTCGTGAACACTCTGCGAATCGGAGCGTGGAATGTCAGAAGTATGAAGCATGTAAGTAAGCTAGAGAAAATGGATAAGTTAACACTAGACGTAATAGGAATCAGCGAAGTTAGCCGCCCAAAGGCGGGAGATTTTTGGAGTGGGACTTTAGGGTAATTCATACAAGTAGGTAAGCTATGTTGATACGAGATCAAGAAACCGGTTTTCTTATGGAATTTAACATGGGAAATTCTAAGGTCCAAAAAGACCATTTTTGCCAGATACAAAGGTCATGCAGCTCGAGGTCGTCGCAAATATTCCCACATCTAGTAACAAAAATCTGTATAATAGTTTTTTTCAACTAAGCATTTTTTAGCTCCAGGCATGAATCTCGATCTCGACACCCCGATCAGGATGCTAGACCCTCCACCCCACAACCGTCGCCGCACTTGTAAAAAAATCGCACATCTGGTAACAGTATTAAACATTATCATCTAAAATTTGCACAATAGTTTTCTTCGACCAATCATTTTTAGCGTACGGGGGCATGGATTGCACTCTCGGCACCCTGATCTGAACCGTCACCACCACCTCCACAACCACCACCACCACAATCAACACCACCACCCCACACACCACCACAACAACCACCACCACACACCACCACAACCACCAACGCCAGTAGTAGAGAGAGGAAGTCGCGTCAATTTGAAAGCATCAAGGTCACAACTGTTGATGTAAAAATGGGATTTGAACCTTCAAGAAATTTTGAACCGTCGATGAAGGCTTATGCTTTAATTATACATGACTCTATGTTTGAATATAACCCGTTTACGGCTATAGCTTTTTATAAAGATTCTTTACTGTATCCACTACTTCGTTTATATAATTGCTAACCATGCTGGCCAATACGGGTGGAAGCACTTTCATCCTATGAGGCAATTTCACCCTATGGGACAAGTTCATCCTATAAGACACTATCGCCCTATTCTGATGGGGATAAATTTAGGGAACTGTGTTATTAAAGCATCCACACCCAGACTTAGATCTGATTATGCAAATAAAGGACTAGTTTAATATTGTTGCAATATCACAAAGCTATACGCAACAACAAACTTTAAATAAATTGTCTTTGAAACTTAAATGGATTTCATCATTACAGTGATACTATATCTGGTTGAACCGAGAAACACTGCAATTAAGGCGATGACGAGGACAAAATCGATGTGAATCGGCATAGTTCTGACTCCCAGCAGGTGGGGTGTGATCTGTCTGACAGCAGAGTCTACAAACAGAATGATTGAATTAGCGCACACTCTCATATTTATAGTGTACCCCCAGCCCAAATAGCGAACTGAAGGTCATCTAATACATGCGAGTCATTAAACAGAGTAAATTGTGATTAATTAAAAAACAAGCGCACCGTAACCGGTAAACAAATTGCAACAATTTAACCAAACTTGTTTGATGTGTTTAAAGACCGCCACGACCATCATGACGGCCACCCCATCGCGGCCACTATGGCCGCCCCATGGCGGCCAGCATGGCCGCCATAGGGCGGACACCATTGCGGCTACCATGTTTGACGGTTGCCATGGCGGCCACCACGTTAGAGCCAGGGCTGTCATGGAGACTGCTAAATACTATGTATTGTTTACTTATTGTCATGATATTTGAATGCAAGGTAGCACAGTGGATTAAACGTTTACCTTATAGCCCAGTCGCTAGACTTTAGATGTTGAGTTGAAACTATGCCGCAAGCACCATGGATCTAGCTTTGGTCAAAAGCACATGCAAAGGGCAACCCCACACTCAATTATCACAACATATTATGCAATTATAGCAACATAAATAACCATAGCAAAATCATATTCTTTACTAAACAAAATATTGCTGTATATTTCGGAAATTACAACACTATCTCGGTCAAATGTTATTAATCAAAAATGTGATGATTATACAAATAATTATTTGCGTATTTGAGCATGAGGAATCCATAGGCGTAATTGTCTTATTCGTATGTAGTGGCTTTTTGGTTTTTTAATGATAACACGGAAACGGTTAAAAATATCAACATTCTGTAAAGACAATGACCTGCGTTTTTGATTATGCTACATCGATCGGTGTAATTGTTATTTTGATACGTAGTGCCGTTTTGGTTTTTTACAGTTAGCACGAAAACGGCTAAAGATAACCAAATTTTGTAAAGACAATTATTTTCATATTTGAATATACCGCATTGATTGGAGCAATTGTCGTATTAGTATGTAGTGCCTTTTTGGGTTTTTTTGATGATGACTTGAAAACGGTGCAAAATATAAACAAGTTGAAAATGCAGGCATTGTCGCAACGAACTTCCAAATGTAGACTTACTTTAAAACAATTTAAAGAAATTAAAATTATTATGTTGTAATAATTATAAGTATTCAGATAAAATACAAAAATTTATAAACAACAAAAGAGACATTTTAATATATTTTATTTCATTGAATAAATATTTTAAAAGCTATATATTAGTTCTCATCAATAAGATAAGAAATTTATTTTTTTTTTTATATGAATCTAATTATTTTCGGTAATCAAAATTTAAGTTTAAACAATGTCTATAATATTGGAATAATTGGCATGAAATGCCATAAATTGTTTAAATATGTGTCGCATATTGATTTTAAACTTATTTAAAATTTTAATTATCCCTGTGGATTTTCCCGGGGGCTCGGCGTCCCCGTGGCCCGATTTTAACTGATATCAAAACTTAAGCTCTGGACACCGAGCTGAATCGATTGATGTATCACACATTGATGTCCGACCATTAGAAAGGCCTCGGACGGACAGACAGACGGACACACAGACAAATAGATTTCATAAACGAACGAAGTTCGTTGAAAATTTGTAAATGTGATTATATCATTATTTTAGTAATACGCATCGATTGATGTAATTGCTATATTTATTTCTAGCGCCGTTTTGGTTTTTGATTTAGAATTGGAAAATGGGTTATATTTATATTTTGTATAGACAATTATTGATATATTTAAGTATGCTTTATCGATTTGTATAATCATCACATTCTTGATTAATAACATTTGACCGAGATAGTGTTGTAATTTCCAAAATATACAGCAATATTTTGTTTAGTAAAGAATATGTTAGGGCTAGCAAAATTCGAAAAAGTTGTATTCGATTAATCGAATTTTGCAGTATTCGCAAACCGATTAAACCGATTAATCGTTTTTCTATCAAATATTCCGCTAATCGAATATTCGAGTAGTCGGTTAATCGAATATTCGATTAATCGATTATTCGATTAACTGATTAATGGAATAATCGGTTAATCGAATATTCGATTAACCGATTATTCGATTGTTAACAAATTTTTTAGTTAACTAATTGGCTAGTTTATTAATCGGTTAGTCAATCAATCGTATGGTTGTCTAGATAATCTATTAATCGATTAACCGTTTAATCGAGTAATCAACTAGTCAAACAAATTATTTCTAACCAAATAATCGTTTGTCTGATTAATTTACTATCGTGCGGGGTGGTCAATTACAAAATCCATCAAGTCGTGTTTCATTTCATTTTCAAGTATCCTCCATCCAATAGCAAGGTCTTGTCCTAAACTTGTACTATGTATGGTTGTATTTGTGTCTTCCCTCACGTTATAACTTGCACACATAGGAAAAAGAGAACTTGGGTTCTATATACGTAATACAAATAATAGGGCTATAATTTAGTTAGGTATTATAAGTTCAAGTTAGAAACAAACTTACAAAATCATTTTAAAATTATGAACTTGCAGTTTAATAAGCAACAACTAAATTATAAACTATAATAGTGGATCCACTCAGGTAATCGGAAATCGAACAGCTATTAATACAGGCGTTTCCTTACTATATTATTGTACACTCACGTAGGTAGTTGATTTTAATCTATTAGGTAATCAAACTGAATTATATATACGTCAGGGATCATGTTAGTCAATTAACACAATAAAAAATTATTCTTCCAATTGATTCAAATCAGTTAATCAAATAAGAGTGATTATAGGTGTTGTTGGATGTATTTCTAATTTATTTGACAAAAATATATCGTTTGTAATTTTGTGTACAGGTCCGGTTCCTGTACACAGGTCAGAGCACGTTTAAGTTTTATTTTACAACATGTTTGTACAGTTATATTTTTAATTTTACTAGATCTTTTGTTCTGTAAGAACTTGCCTCTTAATAGAAATAAAACAAACCATTTTTCTTTTAACTGTATTTTATTTACCCATAATTTTTAATAGGTGTGTCCTATTGGTCGACTAATCGAATATTCGATTATTCGAATATTTGATTAATTGAATAATCGATTTGTTAATTTTTAAAAACCGCGATTTTCGATTAATCGATTAATCGAATAATCGATTAATCGAATATTATTGCCAGCACTATGTGCTACCTTGCATTCAAATATCATGACAATAAGGGTACCTTTAGTGCTATGGAGATTTAGCGATTTGGATATTTGGGGAATTAGATATTTTCACTTTTAATCATCTAGGGTATTTTCTGCTTCGGGTATTTGGAGAACTTTGAGAGATGACATTTGTTATTGTTTTGGGTTGCTGGATGTTAAGTTTTCAATATTTGTTACTAAGCTATGAGTATCTAAAGAAACAACGGATTTGCTATTCATTTCCGATATATTTAAAAGGCAAAACGCAAAATATATAATGGCGAACTACACGAAAAGGTAAGGTTAAGGTTATAACAAAACAAACAAATCACGTGCTTTTCTGAATAAACACGCATGCTCAGATCTCAAAATAGCTAGAAAAGTTGAACTTGAACCAACTTTTGGGAGATCGGAGATTCGGCGATTTTGACGTTTCTCGGCGGTGTCACGTGATCATATTAACCAATTGGATCATTCTCCAAATATCCAAATCGCCAAATCTCCGTAGCACTAAAGATACCCTAATTAAACAATACATAGTATTTAGCAGTTTCCATGACAGCCCTGACTCTAACGTGGTGGCCGCCATGGCAACCGTCAAACATGGTGGCCGCAATGGTGTCCGCTACACGGCGGCCATGCTGGCCGCCATGGGGCGGCCATAGTGGCCGCCATGTGGCGGCCGCGATGGGGTGGCCGTCATGATGGTCGTGGCGGTCTTTAAACACATCAAACAAGTTTGGTTAAATTGTTGCAATTTGTTTTTGGTATACCCGTCACGGTGCGCTTGTTTTTTAATTAATTACAATTTAGTCTGCTTAATGACTTGCATGTATTAGATGATCTTCAGTTCGCTATTAGGGCTGGGGGTACACTATAAATATGAGAGTGTGCGCTAATTCAATCATTCTGTTTGTAGACTCCGCTGTCAGACAGATCACACCCCACCTGCTGGGAGTCAGAACTATGCCGATTCACATCGATTTTGTCCTCGTCATCGCCTTAATTGCAGTGTTTCTCGGTTCAACCAGATATAGTACCACTGTAATGATGAAATCCATTTAAGTTTCAAAGACAATTTATTTAAAGTTTGTTGTTGCATATAGCTTTGTGATATTACAACAATATTAAACTAGTCCTTTATTTGCATAATCAGATCTAAGTCTGGTTGTGGGTGCTTTAATGACACAGTTCCCTGAATTTATCCCCCATCAGAATAGGGTGATAGTGTCTTATAGGGTGAACTTGCCCCATAGGGTGAAATTGCCTCATAGGGTGAAAGTACTTCCACCCGTATTGGCCAGCATGGTTAGCAATTATATAAGAAAGCGAAGTAGTGGATACAGTAAAGAATCTTTATAAAAAGCTATAGCCGTAAACGGGTTATATTCAAACATAGAGTCATGTATAATTAAAGCATAAGCCTTCATCGACGGTTCAAAATTTCTTGAAGTTTCAAATCCCATTCTTACATCAACAGTTGTGACCTTGATGCTTTCAAATTGATGCGAACTACTGGCGTTGGTGGTTGTGGTGGTTGTGTTTGTGGAGGTGGTGGTTGTGTTTGTGGTGGTGGTGGTAGTGGTGGGTTTTGTGGAGGTGGTGGTGGTGTTTGTAGTGGTGGTGGTGGTTGTGATGGTGATCTTGGTGGTGGGGTGGTTGTGGTGGTGGTGGTTGTGGCGGTGGTGGTCGTTGTTTTGGTGGTTATGGTGGTGGGGTGGTTGTGGTGGTGGTGGCGACGGCCTAGGGGTGCATGACCTTTGTATCTGGCAAAAATGGTCTTTTTGGACCTTAGAATTTCCCATGTTAAATTCCATAAGAAAACCGGTTTTTGATCTCGTACGAACATAGCTTACCTACTCATACAGGATCAGAGGAAAGAAATTTGGGTGTGCGGATACTTATACGAAAAAAGATTATTATACCCCGTAAACGCGGTACGCGGTACACTACGTCAGTTGGTAACAATATTACATAATGTGAAAATTGACGCGCAAATTTCGATGACGTCACACAATATGCAAATTAGGGCGACACAATTTACCAATTACACAAATTATAAAGGAAATAAACTTTAAAGAAAACCCCCAAAAGGGGCACTCACGTGAACAGGTAAAGCTTCCTTCAGAATTACTTCATGATGGTCGGCCGTGGCTTCGCTAATATTTCTCGGGTCGTGGGAACTCTTAAGCCAGGTTGCATCCAAATTTAATTAGTCTTCTTTCTATATGTAGACAATAAGGTAGGGGAGACAGGTAAAAGGTACGATAATTTGGAAACACAAGAAACCTACATATCAGAAAAAAGACACGGTAAGATACGATACCACTCTCTTCGCGTTATGGAGGCAAGTCCCCACGCGTCTTTCGGAAATTCCCCACTTCCTTCTTCCCCCCACACGCGTTGACGCGAATCTCGCGCAACGCACTTCTGAAGTGACGGAAATACGCGCAACAAGTCTTTTAAATTTATGGCGCGAAATTCTCACATATTAAAACTTAATTTAAAATGTCTAGTGCCGATTTTCGGCACGTAACAAGATAAGAAAGCGCGTAGAACACTACTTACAAAAGAACGAAAGGGTACTCATGGTTAGATTAGTAACTAAACCAGTAAATACAGTAATAATACAAGAATACATGCCCATTTCTAGCTACAGTGAGGAAGAGGTGGACGCGATCTACAAAGATATCGAAGACATACTAAGATACGTAAAAGGACATGAAAATTTAATAATTATGGGAGATTTTAATGCAGTGGTAGGTGTGGGTAGGGAAGGAGCAGTTGTAAGTTTATTTGGTTTAGGCATGAGAAATGACAAGGGAAATAAGCTGGTAGAATTTTGTGACATCTTACCTATGTAGGGATTGGACGGGAAGGAGGTAGAGGTAGAAAAACAAACAATAATTAGGAAGGGATTTCTACATAGGTAAACCCTAAAGATACGTTACCAGAAAAGACACCAGCACTTGACACCCCGACGATACTCGGTAAAAAGCCACGTTATCGCGAGAGATCTCCCTTTTGTCTAGTATTGCCCTATCCCTCTAGGGATAAGCACACTGCGCAAACTCACTACTATGACGTACGGAAGTACCGCCTAGTCCATTTAAAAATTCCCGCGTCCTGCGTATTTGAAATTATGGCGGGAAACTTCCGTATATCAAAAGCTTAACATAAAAACATGTTGAAGTGCAATGGCACGTAACAATCGCGACAAAGCCACAAAAGAAAAAACTTAAAAAAAGAAAAAGTCTGTTAGCACAGTAACAGCTTAAAATCTAAATCCTAACTACCCTATATAAACCCTAACTTAAAACCTACAAAATGTTTATATAAGGCGCCACCTGGTTTTTTCGACCGATAACACGTCTACCGATGTACCAGGAAACGGAATAGGTAGCCCGATAGTCTTTGACTACACTAATTATCGACAGCACAAATTTGTCGGGGAGCATGAAACACTATTTAAACTAACACGGGTGCGACAAGTCGCCTAAACTATCTAAACTTATCTAACTAAAGCTAACATAAAAGTTGTTATGTGCAGACACACATAAGTGTTGCATCAACTATTCTTCTTTTTGGCAAGAAGTGCCCAAATTTAAAATGTTCATGGAGTGAGTCACTCTGCACTCCAGCAAATTTTGTTACTGGTACTTTGGTTTCCTAATGATGCACGTTTAAAACTTGTCCATGACATAGTTGTGAATCAACAAATTTACTCAAAGTACCACCTACTAAATCCTTATATGCTAACCTGACAAATTACATTTCTAAATTGGGTTAGCTTTTTCACTTAAATTTCAGAAAAAAAAATAATTCCCACGTCTGGTCATATATACCACACGTTAGGACGATAAAAAGATAAGACAAGATCTCAAATTGTTGTTAAAGATAGTAGATAAGATAATGTTATTAAGCTTAAGTTGTTATCCTCAAAGGTAATGAATAAGATAACGGTATTAAGCTTTAGTTATTATTTGAGATACTCGATAAGATAACACGATATTAAGTTAAAGTGATTATAAGAGATAGTAGGTAAGGTGACATGAATTTAAAAAAGTTATTACTAAAGATAACCGGTAAGATAACGCGAAACAACTCGAAGTTATTCCTAACGGTAGTCGGTAAGATAACGAGAAATTAAACCAAAATTATTACTAACGGTAGTCGGTAAGATAACGATACTAAACTAAAGTTATTATTAAAGGTAATCAATAAGATAACGATATTAAAACTAAGGGTATTGTCAAAGATAATAAAGAAGACAAAGATATTGGTCTAGTTATTACCCAAGACAATGAATAACAACAATAGAGTGGCTCCAGTAGAGCCGTTTAAATGGGATTGACCCGTGCCCTCTAAAAAGAGAAACCTCTGAAGCAGGTCCGTTCACAAGAACAGCACGGGGGACCGGCAAAGACATTTGGGTGCATTCCTGCACCCGCCGATAATTGATATCGGTGAAACTATCACCCGATATCCACTCGGTATAAGATATACTCATTCACTCACACATTCACGCACTCATACATACATTCACTGCCAGAGCCCATGCACTGACAGCGTCACCGCATGACCCCACGAAAGATTCGCAGAGACATGGTCCAGGTGTCTGTGGAAACCTCCCGCACAACCACACGGTGACTAACAGAAATGAAAAGGCAGTAGAAATAGGAGAGGTAAAAAAGAAGGAGGTTGGTTTTTTGGAGTGCATAAGAGACACTTCCAGGTAGAAGAAAGTAGAGGAAGGGCTCGCATTGAGCAAAAGCGACAGAGGGAAAGGTGGATAGCAAAGCGCTACTCAACCAGCCAATGTGACTAGTAGCTCGGAATGAGGGAACATCATCCTTATGTGGCAGACGGGTGTTCCGGGACAAGAACAGGTCCACCGAAAGAAGAATAAGGCATAGCGGAGATAGCGGGTTAAGAAAAAAGTATAGTTTTTGGACAAGCGTCCGAGAGAAGGTAGAGAGTTGTCCCTAATAAACACAGCGCAGTCTGAAGGACTACCTGCGATATTGATCCGACAAGATAAGATATATCATATGTTGACATTCACTAGGCTCCTAAGAGAACTAGTGCGATCATTTTCCTAACGAGTACATTGACTACGATAAGAAAATCAGACAAAGGTAGACACGACAACTTGAAGGTATCATTACAGATACAAACACAAAAAACAAACTGTTTTAAGGTAGTTTTTCAAAACGGTAGCACCCTAAACACACACAAATGCCCCATTATAAGCAGTTAAATACAGATACACTGTCCCCATATGCCAAAACAACCGAGAATTTAATAAGATAACAATAAGAAGCCATAGCACCTCACCACGAAGTTCAATAAAAAACAATGAAAAAAAATGTTTATAAGTTATGTAGATTTAGTAGAAAAGAAGGGAATAATGATGTAGTATAATGTAGGCGACTGCAATAATTCAGAAGAAAAACACATGGAATAGACAATCCTAGTTTTTGCAACTGCGAATATGAACTATTTCTTTCAATGGCATAGATCGCGCGTGTCCTATGTGAGCCCAAAGAAGAAAGCATTCACTCAACATCAGCTAAAACCAATCATAAAAATTCAATGAGTTATTTCAACCAAAGTTACGACAATTACCACACAAAATTAAATGACGTAAGAAAAACACTAAAAACCGAATAATATGCCATAGGAAAAGTTCGAGGGTTGATTAAATGAAACGACAGAGTTATATTTTGGGGGTGTAGAGAATGAAGTGATATATAACTAACGGTATGGTCAAGGGAAAGTCAACCAAAAGAAAAAGATAGCTAACTTAAGGGAAGTAAAGTTAAACGTGTAAGAGGTTATATACTATATAAGAGAAGGAATAAGTAATTGAAGTTACTAATTGATGGTGAGAACAAAAAAATATTAGGTAAATCGTGAGGGTTATCATATTAAGGTACCAGGGATCCAGAATTAAATTTGGAAGGTTAAGAAAACAACATCACGAGATAAGGCATCAGGTACGATATTTAATTTGCCAGGCCTATGCCTAACGTCAAAAGTAAATTGAGATATACACAAGTGCCATCTTGCCAAACAACCTGCGGGTTATTTTAAATTATTGAGCCAAGTGAAAGCTACGAACATTAGGTACATTGTCAAAGAAGTAAACGTGACAAGCTCTTAGATATACGTAAAGTTAAACGATTTTAAAGACAATTTTAAGGCATTCAAAGAGATTCAAATCGATATGTAAAGAGATAATAGCAATAGACATTCTATAAAGCATATTTTTACTGGGATGGGAAGTTCTCATTAGAGTTCTACCCAAACCAATAAGGGAAAATTTCAACATCATTATTAAAAAAATGATTTACAAATTGTAAACGACAAACTCACCAACCGAATCCTCGTCTAGACTTAAGTAACGCGGAGCGACCAACCCTTGGGTCTCGTCTCGACTTATATACCGCTGAGCGATCAAATTCGACAGTAAATTTCGCCTACAGATGTTAAGGTACGTTGAGATTTCAATAACAAAAAAAATATGCAGTCAGACAAAATCAAACTCGCAACATGAAAGAAAAATTCCACGAATCCTATCCAAAAGGTATTCCAAATTATTGGAATGTTCTTTCAGTATCGCAGTAGTTAACAAGTATCCTAAATGAGTTTAAATAATAAACGTTAACGGGAATTTCTTTATTTTAATATTCAAAGGCACGGATATAAAGAAATGCCTTTTATTACAACATTTTGAAAGGTAAAAATATGATCTAAGTAATTTCGTTATTATATATAAGGCAAGAACCTTTATAAAACGCATTTATAGGTTATACTGGTTAACCATACAAGGGAAAAACTTTTTAAAACTATATCCAACCAAGATAATATCTAGGAGAACAAAATATATTAGGGTTAGGTCAAAATAACGCTTTAAAAGACACTAAAAACTTAGGTAAACAGGAAATCTATTTTTGGGAAAACAATTTTGTTATTAAGTAGGTAATCACTAAGGCATTTTTAAAACGTAACATACAAGACAGTGCATTTAAGTTTCAAAAAACGGGCTTTTAAAGTTAAGGAAAACAAACAAAGATATTTTAATTTAATATATGTAGATAATTTTGTAATAGACAGTTTTTAAAGACATAAAATAAAGAGAAAGCTTATTAGGAACGTCACCGGTAAAGAATAATATGCAAATGTTAAAGCGTTAATCAATCAATACACTAAAGAAACACATTTAAAACTATATGCGAACAAGGCCAGTACTCAACAAGGGATATCTCCTTGACAAGCTACAAAAAAACCCCTCCAAAATAGAGAAACAGAAGCAGGCAAGGTACCATTCCAACAGACAACACGAGGCTATTAATGTAGCATTTTCAAAATATATTCCAGAGGTCAAATCGTTAGGTTAAATGTTTTTTAAACATAAGGTTTCTTTAAAAGCGAGTTTAAATATTAGTTAATAGGTAATTGATTGAAACACACTTTTTTTTATAAACAAACTAGAGAATCTTAGGTGCCGTTTTTTTTATTATATACGGCAAGGGTTATATTTTAACTGATATAAGGTAAATAATTATTATACTAAACGGTATTTAAGACGTGCAATTACTTAAAATATTTATTTATTATACTTACTTGAAAAAGTGAGGTTAATATACATCCTTGTAAAAATTTGAAGTTTTATATAGACACTAACACACGTTTCCAGATAACTGACACATATTTTAGGCAACTGTAGTTATGAACTTTATTTTAAAATTTCAATAAGGTAAATAGATTAACATTTTTTAGATAAAAACTATATATTACAATGACGGTTTTTAATTACAAACGCTATCTGTCAATTGCTGAAAATTTCTGGGGAATTTTTGCAAGGTACCAACTGAAATTAAAAAGCCACAGATATCTTAGTGAACATAGATAATGAAGTTTATTAATATTATTTAGATGATAAAGCTTGTTTAATTATTAATTAATACATTCCATAGGCATACAGAAATCATACCACCCAAAAACACGCGTTGGAGCGATAAATTCTTATATTTAAAAACGGTAGTTAAAATTAAAAGTTCGAGAAATGCAACACCGGTAGCGTGGTGTAATAGACACTATCGGCAGTTGACAGCACTTAATCTTATACGGATTTGGGTGCGGTCTTCTACCGATGAGGTCATCGATATTACGCAATACTACGCAAATTTAAATAATTCCAAAACAAAGAAAAAAGCGCACAGATTAAGTAAAGGATTACTTACATCAGAAATTCTGCTTCTGCCTGAAATTGCACTCGGGTAGGCCTCTAACCACTCCAGTCGGGGCTCCTCCCGAAGGAATTAGAGATGACGTCGACGCTCTCAAATGCGTACGAAGTAGCTCCGGCCAGCTACTGTAGACATGAGGTCACTCCATCCACAGATGTGAAGTTCGGTAGTCCTAGATGGCGGCAAATTCTTACCTATGTAGGGATTGAACGGGAAGGAGGTAGAGGTAGACAAACAAACAATAATTAGGAAGGGATTTCTACATAGGTAAACCCTAACGATACGTTACCAGAAAAGACACCAGCACTTGACACCCCGACGATACTCGGTAAAAAGCCACGTTATCGCGAGAGAAGCGGAGATCTCTCGCTTTTGTCTAGTATTGCCCTATCCCTCTAGGGATAAGCACACTGCGCAAACTCACTACTGCCTAGTCCATTTAAAAATTCCCGCGTCCTGCGTATTTGAAATTATGGCGGGAAACTTCCGTATATCAAAAAACTTAACATAAAAACATGTTGAAGTGCAATGGCACGTAACAGACAAGAACAATTTAACCATCATAAACACATTATTTCAACATCATACTAGAAGACGATACCCAGAAGCAAATATAGACACTGACCACAACATCGTATTTATGAAGACCCATCTTAAATTTAAAAATCTGAAAAAAAGAAACGGATAAAGGCACTTTATTGACTTGAGAAACTAAAAGATAAAGATATCCACGAAAGATTTGAAAAAAAGTCAAATGAATTACTATGAGAGATATCAGGAAAATTTCTTATACTAAAGAAGTAAAAACAGAATGTAATAACATCAAATCCAGCTTAGACATGGCGGCCAGAGATATTCTGGGGTATCCACAAAAAGAAAATAAGAAATCATGGATAACAAAGGATATCCTGAATTTAATAGAAGAAAGACGAATATACAAAAATAGATCAGACAAAAAAGAAAAACAGAGATACAAAGTCATAAAATTGAAATTATCCTCTGATATAGGAAAGACAGACGAAGCATACAAACTAATTAGAATGAATTTTAGGAATATAAAACCGTATAGCAAAAATATACGGGACGCGGGAGGAAACGTCATTATAGAAAATGTACAGAAAGCGGATAGATGGCAAGAATATATAGGGAATTTATATGCAGGAAAGGAACTAACTGCATTAGAACAGCAATCAGACATTGAAAAGTATTACTTAGGATATCCTATACTTAGAGATGAGTTTGTGTTTAAAAATGGTAAGCCATCTGATACACATAAGGTGCAACCAAAAACTCTAAAAGCCGCTGGACAAGCAGTAATAGAACGTCTATTCTAACTTGTAAGCTACATGTATGGGACAGGCAAAATACCCAAAAATTTCAAACATAACATCATAGTAACTATACCAAAAAAGAAAGGCTCGGATAGATGTGAAAATTTTCGAACAATAAATTTGACAGCACACGTATCAAAAATATTAACTAGAATTGTACAAAAACGAATGGAAAAACGAGCTGAAGAAGTACTAGGAGAAGATAAATTTGGGTTTAGGCGAAACAATGGAACACGGGTGGTTATTTCAGCTGTGAGAGTGATAATAAAGAAAACGATAGAAAAAGGGGAAAGCATTCGGCAATGTAAAATGGAAAACAATATTCGAAATACCTAAAAAGATAGTATGAGTTTTACGGATAGACGACTACTACATAGCTTATACAAAAAACAAACAGCGGTAATAGAATTAGAGCAGGAACATAGAGAAGTAAATATTAGGAAAGGAGTGAGACAAAGTTGTACCCTATTCCCCATTAATTTTTAACTTGTACATCGAAGAAACAATGAATACTGTCAAATGCAAGAGGACGCTTGGAATTATTATGCAAGGACAAAAGATTGATATCTTTAGATTTTCAGATGATATAGTAATATTAGCATCAAGCAAGGAAGTGTTAGAAGCTGCTGTTAATGAAACGAAAACAGTTTTAACAGAGAGATACGGTATGAACCCACAAAAAATTGATATGCTTAGATTTGCAGATGATATAGCTGTATTAGCATCTATCAAAGAAGAGTTAGAAGCTGCTCGTAGTAAAATGGAAGCTATGGTATGAAAATTAACAAAAATAAGACTATAGTATAAGTATGCAAAGGAGGAGAAAATAAATTAAAAAGTAGAATACAAATAGGCAATGAAAACTTATAAGAGGTTAAGAATTTCTGTTACATAGAAAGCCAAATAACGCAAGATGAAAAAAGCGCAAAAGATATAAAACAAAGATTAGCACAAGGTGGTGCTACATTTAACAAGAAAAAGCAACTACTGTGTTCAAATACAACAAACATAGAAACAAGGAAAAGATTGTTTAAAACATATGTGTGGAGCACAGCACTGTACGGCTGTGAAACCTGGACAGTAGGAGAAGCTGACAGGAATAAGATAGAAACGTTTGAAATGTGGTGCTACAAACGTATGATGAAGATATCATGGACAGACAAAATTAAGAACGAAGATGTACTAAAAATGGTAGGGGAAGAAAGAAATATGTGGAAAACAGTAAAAACTAGGAGAGATTGGATGATAGGTCACATAGTAAGGCATGTGGGAATAGTGCGGAGTATATTAAACACAGAGATAGGAAGAAAGAGAGGTAAAGGTAAACCTAGATTATACTATTGCACACGGAGAGTGAAAGATGTAGGCTGTGTGAATTTCAGGAAAATGTGCAGGCTCTTTGAATAAAAATCAATGGAAGTACGCGTCCAACCAGTTCCAAGGTGGAAAACCTAATAACGAAAAATATAACTGTACTTAAACCTGATGATTAGTATAAACAACTACAGGTTGTTCCGTTCATTTTCTGCAATAATTGGTTATTTTATTTACATAAATTCCTTTTATAGTATTAAATCGTCCAACAATACCTGATATATTGTACCTGTTCAGATAAGCACGCTTTACCATAATTTTCAACTCAAATCCCTTGTTAATTCAATATCCGTTTGTATAAATTCCATGTCTATTGTTAAATCCTTCCGCATAATTAATAATAAATACTCCTTTTAAGAATTTCTCAACGTAAATCTAGTTGTTTTGAAACGACAAGATTATGCTACAATTAATTAGTCAAGATCCTGTTTAGGTATTCGTAAGCGCGTTATACCTTCCGATGACGTATAATTGCGTTGTAGTGGGTTTCCCATCTAAAGATTTGTCGAAATAATATATCTTACCATTATCCGGTAAAACCATGTTTTCCAGTTTTAATAGCGTTTCGATAACGCGGATGTTTGCATTTCGAGTTCGTGATATTTTGAACTCTTTTTAAACTTTGATTCTGCAGCTTGTGCATTGATACACTTGTAAAAACTACTCGTTCAGTTACTCCAAGAGCGATGCACGTTTCTCCTCTATCAAATGTGTAGATTTGATGAGTTTCGGTAAGTGCTCCTGAGTTGTTAATATTAGTAATATTTTCCTGTTTTTTTAGCTCTTAGCTGGAGGCTAAATTGCTTGTTGCGTAGCCCGATTATTTCTTGATGTAGATCAACTGCTCTTGCATGTAGACCGCCGTTGCAATTACGGTAATAGCATGGTTGTTGCTGACTACCGCGGCGATGCTGTGTCAAATCGCTTCCGAGAGCTGACAAGATAAGTATCCCGACACATGTATGTGACTTGTTTTCCTTTTCTAACATACCCAGGGATAAACCCAATTTGAAATTAGATACGCTAATGTTTGTTCTGGTAAAATTCTTACTAGAAAAATTTCGAACTTTAATGCTTTTGCTTTTTGTAGTTAACCCACCTCCTTATACGAAAGTATCAGCAGTATTCTTTTTTTTTACTGATTAGAGTTATAACAAATGCTTCGTATGGTAAAATCCTTACTAGAAAGGTTTCTAAATTTAATGTTTTTTTTAAAATTAATCCATCCGCTTATACGAAAGTATCAGCGTTATTCTTTTTGGTACTGATTAGATTTATTGCATGTTAGCTACGAATTGCGCACTTCGTGGAACAATTAGTGAATTTGTCCATAGAGTAAAATTGCTTTATTAAATAGTAACCTTAGTTAATTTTGTTTTGCTATTTCGATAGAAATTTCTATATTTGTGTTTTTTTTTATTGTAAATAGAAAATCGTTGGCGATGTATTATTTTTCTGTTGCTAGGGTCCCCTCCTCTCTCCGCATTGGCAGTTAACCTGGTATATTTACGTTTTCTTCCGGCTACGTCATGGTACGTAGCATAATTTCTGACGCCCTGGCGTGGGCCCGCGATTTTTTTGTGATTAATTTCTGCTCCAAGTTTGTTTTGGTTAATTTTTGCTCCGATTTTTTTTTATTGTTAGTACCTAAGTTCCTACATGACCCGCATTTTCTCGGCCTGATACTACGTATGTTTCGTCCCTTACGCTCAATATTATTGGTGGGTTAATTCCAGATTATTGGACTTGTGTTTTCGCCAATAATCCTAGTCCATTGAAAACGCTGGCGTCCAAGGTTTTTGTTTTTCTTCCTTTCCCTCTCTGTATATTTTGTTTTCAAGTCTAGAGTTGTTTTTTCCCCCCGATTTTTCCATTCTACCGCCCGTCGTTTCGACGTTGTGGGTTCTAAAGTGTGCTACGGGTCGTCAAATCGTTTTGTTGTTAGTAGGACGTAGCGGTTGAAGTACCATTTATTAATACGTTGTTTCTTTTCTTGGTGTACCATAGCGTATTGGCGCATCCATGTAAATCGGTTGCGAAAAACCGAGCTACAATACGTCCTAACATCTCGAGGCTTTGACCCCGAAGATTATGTCGACGAGTTACGCAGGTCCGTACAGAGTGCGTACCGCATGGAACGTGAACCAGGATTTAGTCCTGTTCTCGTGGAGCCTGATTTCGCTTACCAACTGGTAGCGGTTACGGCTGCTGTCCAAGAGCTAAAACAAGCTCTGGTTAAATTTTGTGGGGACAAATCTTCATCTGCGTTTAAACACATTAGCCCCCCTATGGTTACATACCGAACGACGCTGTACGAAAATGTCTTCAACGCAGGAGAACCGCCAAGCCCATAACCAATTACTGCTGACCTTAGCTAATCTCTGCGGCTCCTTTGACACAAAAAAATTTCGTCATACTGTTACGTTATTCGAAACTCCGATAGCTACTTCTAGCTCGGCACACACTACGAGTGTCGATTCCGATGAACCTCCTTTGCTTACTTCCGACTCAGAATCGTAACCTAAACCGGAATCCGCTTCCACTACTCCTTTGTCAGATTTCCACCAATACATCCGGGTGTCGAGGTGGAATTTAAAATTTTCTGGCAATCCAAACACTCTTACTGTACATAGTTTCTTAGAACGGGTGGAATAACTCCGACGAGCTCGACATGTGTCGGAACTGGTTATTTGAGTCTACAGCAGATTTGTTCGAAGCTAAGGCGTTGCTTTGATACGGGGTAATTGGCATAGGTTTTCTGATTGGAAGTCTTTGTCCAATTAACTGTTCCAACATTTCGAACCATCGGATTATAAACGTCGATTGTTCCAAGACATTTTAACCCGAACCCAGGACTCAACGGAAAGAATTATCGAGTACCTAGTTTGTATGGCTGCCATGTTCCGTCGTCACGGAAGTATACCGGATGATGTACAATTAGATGTTGTTTCCCGAAATCTACCAAAAATACACAAAATGTCATAATACACAAGAAACCACAAAAACAATGTTTTATAAAACATCAGCTACCTGAAAATAGCACCACCATCTGCCATCAAACCATTACTGGCATAGCCCTCATCAACGACTGCTCATTCAAGAATCCCCTCCAAGTTGACTCATACCATCTGGGACGGCAATCAGCTACACAAATCTCTCCTAGTTCCAATCGGCATCACCTTCAAACTTTTCAAATTCCTCTGTTGTACCCATTACCATTGGTAAACCATAGACTTGATACATATACAGTCTCTATTCTTTCCGTGTGCCTCACTAGCACCATCAACCCAAGTAAAAAATAAACAGCTTGTACTTATATTGCTTCCAAACAGCTTAGTTTTAATTTTCTCTAAACGTACTTCATAATTTTTGCAGACCGCCGATACAGCATTACACCAACTTGTGTAAGTTGTAAGCAACTTAAACTATTAACACTTGTTAAATAGACACAGTAATTCGTTTACTAACATTCGCGTAGATGACTACTCAAATCGAAGCGAAGAAGCAAGAGAGCCTTCCAGGCGTTTATATATCCCAAAATGCCCCCCGTTTCAAATAAATTCCGTGAAAATATACCACTATAAACAAACTCGCTTTCTCGGTACAAAACTTTCACCGTCTTTTAAATCTAAGAATTTTGCCACTCGAAAATAATGTTTTACTACGAAAACAGCTTTATCTGCTCAACGATTATCGTCGTTCCCCGAACTTATCCTCAACTGTCTTTAATTTCTTGGTTAACTCACGCCCATTGTAACATACTTATTACATCATCTCGCTCTCTCTTACGTACAAAATTTTCCCTCACTCGCTTTATTGGCAAGTTCATATATTCCTACCATACCCTCACTCAATCTTGACTATTGCTTGTCTCACTTCCCTTCGTGAAGTATAATCCTCATTCTGTCTTTCAAATGCATGCTACAAAATGACATTCAAAGCAAACAGTGCCGTACTCAACCTGGGCGATTGGGGAAAGAGCACGGCCAAGAAAACCCCAAACTGCCCTCACACTTCCAACTGCATTTGGCACATCTCGACAAGGACGGGTAACGTACAAGCACCCGGATCATCAACACTGAAATTGACGGGATGTCAACTATTCCCCAGCCATACCACACATGACAACTGAAGAAACGTTAGTGTAAACCAGCTAGTCTTTTCTGGTAGGTACTGAGGTCAGCTAGGCCAATACTACCTAGCTAAAGTTGAAGCAAGGGGACACCAGGAAAATGACCTGCACCTTGACTACCAATGTTCCTCCCAATACGGACATAAAATGTTAGTAGTATTCAACACGATCACACGCGCCCACATACATGCATTAACAGTTTCCAGCCCGCGTTACAAAATATTTCACAAAGGCTAACCGAATTCCTATTATTTGCAAGAGTACAACTACAAGTACATTGACAAGACGACATGAATCGCTGAAATGAACTTATGGTATGATTGCGCATAGTTAAAAAGGCGCTTATTATTGAATAGACTATTTCCGACATAGTCATAAATGCAAACACGAAAGCACGAGATGGTCGATCATCCCAGAGGTTCAATTTAATTACATCACAACTATTATCACAAACGTTAAATACTAGTTAATTATATAGGAACATCGGCTAGATAATAGGATAAACAAAACAACAAACATCATTAAGTAAACCCAGATGTGAGTAGTGCAGTTTTAAATATGATTAATATGCTGAAATAAAACAATTACACATAAATAAAATGTCAAAAGAATCAGAAACATCAAACAAATACAAAATATGTTGGTAGCAAATACATATCCAAATTTCTACAGCATAAAAACAAGCCCAGATTCAGGCGCTAAATCTTTATATAAATGCATGTTAGTTAAATATATTAACTCTAGTAAGCAAATGGTAAAAATGATGCATTTTGATTGCATAGGTTAAAACGTACTTTTTTAAAAATTAAACACATCGTGGCATAACAAATTACAAACAAAAATATACACAACTTTGGGTATATTTCGATTACTATCTTGAAACCAAAACAAATATAATACTGTTCATATTCAAACTTGCCTAATAATTTGATTTAATATATTTAAGGAATGATGTGTTGGTACTAATTGCTCGTAAAATCACAGTAAGGGTACATTCACATTGGTTCTACAACAAGTGCAATGCAGTTGAAGTTCGTACTCTGTATTAAATACAAAATCAACATTATTTCAAATAAATAAATATTAGTTTTACTCTGATTTAGATACTAAATAAACAATTCAGATAAATAAATACCTATTAGCTTTCGATTGTTAAAGCAAACCACACTCATTTATACATAAAACGTTCAATAAAATCGGCATCAAATTCTAAGCCAAAAGCAACAGGTAACACATAAATATTTCCTTCAATGATTAAATAACTAACGGTTTTACAATAAGTACCAACATCACACTCAAAACAAGGCTAGAATTACCAGAAGTAATCAGATTACCTGAAATAGCAACCACATTATCAACTTATAAAACGTTACCATTTTAACCGCCAAGAGAAGCTTTTTCGACCTGCCATCTTGAAATCTAAAAACAAAGTCGTTTAACCCTTGTCGACTAGATCGATCGTCCTCTACACATACGCCTCTTATCATGTAAATTCTGTCATCACGGAATGCGTTCAGAAATCTGCAAGTGGTTACTGAGCTGTCTAACAAATACCTTCAAATATCGAAATGTACACTATAATATTTGCAATAATTATCAACCAATGAGAAATCGACTTAGAAACACTACGGATCACTACAACATCAAACCTGATTTAATTTACACTATACGTTAAGGATATTACCCCTTTTAATAAGTATGCAAAATTTTATTTACTTTTGCCATAGTACAGTGATTGTTTCGAAATTATATCATTATAATAGCTTTGATTACTTCATAGGGTTCTTGGAAACTATTTCACTCTGATGAGGCTTAACAAGCCGAAACCGTTGGTCAGTGGATGTTTCCTCCCCTGTGAAGTAATAAAGCTAATGTTTTGTTAATGGCTATATAACTACTAGCCCCATTTGTATTTGTCAATAACTCTTATTACTTTCATAAGTTTTTTTACAGATACATCTTACTTTATATACTATTTCTTATTGCGAACTGCAAATAACTTGTCTTTATATATATATATATATATATATATATATATATATATTGCTGTGATATTCCCTTATATGAGGCCCCACGACTTGGGCAGACCATAAAATGTCGTGTTATTCTATCTATACAAAAAAAACCTTTGTTATTCTCGCCCCACGAATTGGGCGCAATAAAATGCTGTGTTAATCGTGCCCCACGGTTGGGCTTGTCATAAAGTGCTGTGTTAATCGAGCCCCACGATTGGGTCGTGCATAAAATGCTGTGATACTTCACCAGCCCCCACGATGAGCGTCCTAAAATGCTGTGTTATTTTCTTTATATTAATCAAGCATTTGTAAAAATGTTAATTTATAAATCTCTTTGCTTCAACTAGCTGATTCAATTAAATAAAGCAATTCTACAATACACAGTATAATGATTAAATATTTACAACCTTTTTTAAATATCTTACCCTTTTTAAATTATTTACATCTGTCAGATTTTGAAAAAATGAAGCCAGCAAAACGAGATTTTTATTGTATTTAGAGACCTTTTGAAACGTTTCAAGATGCCTATTGCCTTTCATAAATTAATCAAAGAAATCCCGGTTTTGTCGCCTCTTACATTTTTGAATTATTATTGAATTAAAACAGTTTACAGAAATAAATCATATCAAAATATCTAACCTGGAGTGGTTCAGTAGCTTCTCTGCATCCCCATGAGTTTTCGTGTCCAGTCTGAATGTTTTGAGTCGAATTTGAAAGTCGACATCCAACCAAAATACTATCCAAATCGTTATTAATGAGTTTATTCCAATAAAAGGTTTTTCATCTCCGTAATTAACGAAACAGTAATAGAATATTTACCATTGTCAGAGATTACCAAATTAATTTAACAGGCAGTAATCTCCAGTCTTCCTGACTCGTATCCAAGACTCGTACCCAGGATCGTATCTAAGATCGTATTTAAGATCGTATCTAAGAGCCCTGTTTTATTTATTTTTAGAAATTGTATAATTTCACTAAATCTGGTTTACTTACGTCTGTAGTAGAATGGCTCGCTTACACAATTTTTTCACTCTTATAAAAATGATTTTCACTTTACTTTTAATTAACTGTTTGTGTGAATAATTTAGCACTTTTGAGTATACCGACTACCCAGTTTCAAATGTATACTAATTCGATGTTCAATTGTTATCATATTTATAGGCCTTGCCCCTTTGTTTGCAATTTGTTGATTCCACGTGTTGGGCGACACCAATTGTTTGATCTCTTATGTACTTCGGAAATTTTACCAATTGTGTAGTTTAATTGCATGGAAGAACGCTCAAGTTGTCACGTAATTCATTCACATAACATCACATTTAATTCAGAAATCCCAGAAACCTTCATTCATCAAACCACGTATTATTGTTGTTTGCTTTATTCTAATCTAAATAGAAATAAATTTGGCGTTTGTTTATTTCCTAGTTAAATTGGATTTTTGAACAAATGTAATACTTTTCTATCACGTACGCTTTTCAAATAATACATAATTTCTGCCTGCATACATGATGATATATTAACGCACTTGTTGAATATTTATCTAGCCAATTCATACAGGTTTTCCATTGATTTAATTTCGATGCATTTCGTTACATTTTTAAATTCTTATCTTTGCTCGTAGCTACTCTTGAATATGCGTTTAATTGCTTGTACTGTTATATACAGTGTGCTCTCAACCAACAATATGTATAGTAACCTATTTACTCTTCTAATATCTGTAATTGTGTGGTTTTGTTACTTGGGAGTTTCTTTTGTTTATTTTACGACCCCTATGACTTAACCTACCCCTAAATTAACCCTATAATTACAGCAATATATATATATATATATATATATTGTAGTGGATTTAAAGGGTTAAATTTGGGTATAAACAATGCAATTTCAAACACCCTGTGTAGAGAGAGGAACATAATATTTACGCGCAAAAGTTATTTCATTTATTTAATTTAAAGTATCAAGCATTGACATAATTTTATAATTAGGGATTAAAAGTTAGTAGGTTCGTAAAGAAAATCAGTTTTATAAGCCAATAAAAATTATTAATTAATTTAATTTAGTTTAATTCAACGGGTTATAACGTCAGAAAACGCATCAGAGCATGAAAAATCGATAATCCCAAGGCGAAAAGCTTTCTTACCAAACAAACAGACGTCGGTTATATAAAATACTGTGAAACGTAACCTCCTAGAAGTGTTATTTTAAACGATCATTAATTGAGCACAGCTGCACGTTGTGTAGATAACGAGGCGAGCTTCAAGGAAATATTGTTCAACCGTTGGTGGTTTCGCATAAACGCTAACAAAAGTTTCTTAAAGAGCAGAATGAGACGAGCATAAAAGCATGCATTTTAGTAGGCACGTATTTGATCCACGTGGAGTCCATAAAGACGCGGGCAGCTATATCAATTTTCTCAACGCAAGCAAGGTTAGAACGCGACATCAAATATGCATAAGACGGGAATAGAGATATTACAGTCGGAGTTTTAAGACGTCACTGAAATGAATCATTGGTCGAAATAGATAGGTTTAGAACAGACGAACACGCGACAGGTGGGTGTGATAGTTTGTCTGATATAGCGTGTTGACGTGGGGATATTTCTAGAAGTTTAAAACGGTTACACAAAATTTGGAGAAATATTAATTTCGATTAAGGATTTCGCGTAAAGTGTGGCCAAGGGGCCTAGTTTTATGCTATAAATACTCTGGGAGAATTAGGAGGGCTCTCTTGAATTTTGCATCGCTTAACAATGTATTATAATCAACTGACAAAGCTTGTGAGTATTAAAAATTTGTAACATTCAGTGAAATAGTATGAGATTATTTGTGGCCTTATAGTTAGTAACGCGAGTATAATAGAGTGTAATTTAAATTTAACTGAGGTCCACAAATACTTTAACAAGCTCGTAAATTAATAATGGAATAATAAACAAGTGTAATATACATGGATTCGGATGTTGAAATTGGTGTTAATTGGTAGCAAGAAGCTCAGCTTAAACTGAGTTGTCATCTATAAATAGCTGGAGGCAGCAAGCGCGCATACTCACGAAGCCGAGGTTTGTCAGGAATATAGAGCTTCTTCAACGGAGATGGTCTGTTAACGCTTTTTCCAGGTAACGCATTTGAATTTGCTGTTTTTTTTTAAATATAAACTGTTGAAATTATTCGTGATGTGTGAGTGAAGTTTGAGGGTTATTTTTGGTAATTTAACGTATTGAAAAAGATACGTATAACTGACTATTATTATGGTATTTTGGAATATAAAACAAAAGGTGTAGGTAAAGCTTATTAAATTTCTTGATGAATTTAAATTTAATTGTTAAGAGTACATGGGTTTTTTTAGGTTTGTAGTAATAGTATGCAAAGTGGAAAGCATACATTAATAAACTGGGTTATCATGAGCTCACCATACTCCAGTGTGTGGTAATAAATAAAGATAAGGTATTATTTGGAGCTCATTTACTCCTGTTGCATTAATTGTATTTGAAATTTCAATTTTAAAAACAAGGACTTTACAAAGATAGCATTTATAGAGGTGTAACTTGAGCACCGAACTGTACATAACCATGAATTATTATTTGTAAATAGTGGTAAATAAATATTGTATGATTGTTGTATTATTTTGTGATTTTATTGAATGCTGTGCGAACGGTAAAGAAAATGATAGTAAATTTAGGTATCCGAGAGGAGGCACAGCTGAGCTAGCCAGGGAAGCTGCTGAAGAAATTAATTTGATGAAGCTGAATCCGGGTAAGAAAATTTTTGTAAAAATTTTATATTTTTGAAAACTGGGGAGGTCCGGAGCTAAATTTGAGAGTTCTACGGCAATTTATAATGCCCAATCTGTGGGGCTCGAATGTTTTTTTTAGAAAGTACCAGTTCCTGTGACCAAAAGGCACACACGGCAATTTATGACGGCCCAACGTTGGGGCTCGAATGATTTTTAGGGAGTTCCAGAGATTGATCCACATTCCACGGCAATATATATATATATATATATATATATATATATATATATATATATACAATAGAAAAGGAATCGAACTGCATTTAACACGAAAGAGCAGTGGCTATGTTCAAAGACAACAAACAGAAACAAGGAGAAACTTGTTGAAAACCATACGTGTGGAGCACAGCCCAGTATGTCTATGAAATAGGGGCAGTAGGAAAAGCAGACAGAAAAACGGTAGAAACTTTCTGGAATGTTATGCTTCAGATGTATGAGGATGATAGCCTGAAAAATTAATAACAAAGAGGTTATAGAAATAGTAGGAGAATAAAGATATCTGTGGAAAAAAATAGGAGAAATAGAAGGGCAGGATACGTTCTAAGGCATTTTTGGGGAATAGTGCAGGATATATTATAAGCAAAGATAGTAAAAAAGAGGTAGAGGTAGACCTTGATCAGACTATTGCACACAGATAGTGAAAGATGCAGACTGGAAATTTCAAGGAAATGTGTAGGTTAGCACAGAATAGAAAACCATCAGACTATATCTCTAACCAGTTCCAGAACTGAAAACCTAATGATGATGATGATGGTTTTCAAGAAAAAATGGTGTGGTACCTAATATAAGATATGACAGAATGAATCACTGGATAAGGCGAAGAGATCAACAATGAAGCTGTCAATTCCCAAACTGTCAGAAGAAACCTTTGACATTTTGTTATAAGTGTGACATATAATTATGTGTTGAATGCTTAGAACCATATCAAATGAAATAATGCACATTATCCTCAACATTTGCTAAACCCTAAATACAATTATTTAATACACAATGTACCAGTGTCATATATATATATATATATATATATATATATATATATATATATATTATATACATACAGGGTGTTTCAAAATTGCACGGCACTATTTTAAGGAAGGTGTTTTTTAGCACAAAATAAACATAAAACTTCTAATAAACATATGCCCTAAAATGTACCCCTATGGAGTTATAACCCCTTTAAAGGGGTTAGGTGAAATTAAGTTTTTTTAAGTATCTGAACCACAAAAGATATTTTATTCAGATTTTTGTTGCCTACCCATGTTTTTATGCCAAATAAGATAGGCTTATCCATTTTTCGATAATAAGATCAGGAATGTCCCATTCGGGGGGAAACAATCACGTTTAATCCTGTAATTGTTTTGTGTGTCAGCTTTAATAAATTATAATGTCAGAATTAGAATCTTTTGACATTTCTAAGTAAAAGAGTCACTCTTGTTTGAAGTCGATATCTGTAGCCGTTTTGTAAATTAAGACCTTGTAGCTAAAATGATTGTCCGTATGTGAGAGGATATGAATTATTAATATTCTATTTACTGGGACCCTTGTAGCTATTTAATTGTATATATTTGATTTGGCTTACGATGATAATTTGGAGCTGTGGTTTTAGAGTTGGAATTTTGGGTTTTCCTTTGGCAATTAATATAGCAGTTGTTGATTATTCATTGTTGGTACTACTGTACCTCTGCAACATATTTTGTTTAATTATAGATTTCTGTTTTTGTGTTTTTTTGTAGGGTTTGTTGTGAGTATGAATGAGTGCATGTATTTTTTTTATTTTAGGCCTTCCTTGATTTTTGTATTTGAAATACCTTGTATACTCGCTGATTGAGCCCGGTCATTCTTGCGTTGGTTTTCTTCTGGTGGGTAGGTTATGTCGATGCATGTAGCTATTGTAAGTAGACATACATGTAAGTTAAATGTCCTCATTTTTTATATACTGCAACAAATAAAATATCGCATGTGTTCTTACATTGCACCCGGCGATTATATTTAAAAAGTTCTATAAATACAACACCGGAAGCGTGGTTTAATAAACACTATCGGTGGTTGGCAGCGCTAATCTTATACAGATTTGGGCGCGGTCATCTACCAATGATGTTCTCAATATTGCGCAATACTTCGAAAATTTACATAATTTTTAACACAAAGATAAAACAAACAATATAAACTTTGAAGTACTCACATTATAGGTCCAAGTTCCTGCGAAGTTGCGCCCGGGTAGGCCCCTAACCAAGTCCAATCAGGGCTCCTCCCGAAGGATTAGAGATGATACGCCGTCACTCTCAAAGCGTCGGATCAGCTCCGGCCAGCTAAGGTAGCCATGAGGTCTTCATCCTCAGTCGTGGAGATCGGTGCGCCTAGGTGGCGGCAGATGTATTACCTACGTAGGGAATGACGGAAAAATGGTAAAGGAGCGACAAACAAAAGATAATCAAGCAAAGGAAATCTACATAGGTACAGCTACGATACGTTACCAAAAACATGACCTCTCCACTCAAAGGTATTGGCGAAAATGCCACGTTATAGCGAGAGAACCGGAAAACTCTCCCACTCCTTGTCTTTTTCCCATTGGCGCGAAGTTATTCCTCTACCCCTCTAGTGTTGTGCGATCTGCGCAAACTCACTACTATGACGTACGGAAGCACCGCCTAGTCTATTTAAAATTCCCGCGCACTGCGTCTTTTGAAATTATGCCGCGAAACTTCCATACATAAAAACTTAACCTAAAAACACTGTTTAAGTGCAAATTGCACGTAACAGTGTTCAAAACTTACACAGTCAATATTTGCAAAGTATTCTTGAAATAAAAACTCCAAGTTGATTGCTTCCTAAAACTTGTTTAAATAAAGTATTAAAGTACAGAATAAGAAATATATTAATACCATTGTAACAAATACGAAATATAACAAAGCATATAAAAATTTAGTTACAACCAACTCCTCAGTCTTAGATATATGGTGTGCTAAAGATTCCATTTTACTGTTGGCATCTTAGAAAGTTATCACATTTATTGCTGACACACAAAATCAGTTCAAAATGATTCTAATAAAATAATAAATCAATTTCGAACTGAATACTAAGTCATTATCATTCATTTTAAAATTTGCCGTTTATTAGAAAGTTTTAATAAATGTCATTTCAAAAGCTATGTTTTTCTAGCACGCTAGTATTAAATAATTTTGGTCTGACTTTATCTCTTTTTTTGTTTTTTATAGTTTTATATTTTTAATTGGTAGACGTCATGCTCGAAAATAAAACAGATAGCAGTTTTTTGCTCGCTTTATGCTTCTCGACTCTTAGGAATAAATAATATCTGGAAAAGTCTTCAAATTTTGAACACATGACTATAATTTTGTAAACTATAATTTTTAGTTAGAACTTAAATTAATATCAAGTGACCTGTTTACACTAAAAATAAACACTTGATACTTGGCCATTCGATTTTGTTGACCGAAATCTTAGGGTTTGAAATCTCTTTAAATGTAAAATCAATACAGGAAGTGGAATGTTGATTAAAATTTGCTTAATGACATTGCTATAAACAGTTGTTTATCAGGTCCAACTTGTTTCTTTGTGCACCAATCACAGACTATTTTATTATTTCCGGTAAGTAACTCACATGCCGTAAATTGATTTAAACAAGATTGCACAGAGTAATCAGTTTTTTCGCTGATATTTTGGCACTATAGTACTTCTATATGTATCGTTTATTTAATGTTCTTCATCTGTTTTTCATCTTGGCATATATCAAAATCTCCATAGACATTATGTATTTTCTTGTTGTCGTTAAATAAGGATACATTTCAGTCGATGGTATCTTCTCTATTAATGTAAGATTTACCTTTTGGACTGCTTTTTTTAATTTTTTCAATTCGGCTGGTGACAGTTTGGTTGTCAGTAGATCCTACTTGATTAGAGCACTTTTGTTGTTTTCTGTGGGATTTTTTAATTAGAAGTTTTTCTTTCTTTATTTGATGTTGTGATGATTTATGTTCGTCAAATTATTTTATTTTGTGATGAAATAATGGAGAAACTTGTTTTTCTGATACTGGAAAACTCAGATCAAGGAAGGGTTCGTCTCGATGTGAAATGTGGTTGCAATCTTGGCACTGAATTGTACTAATTAATGTGCCTCGAAATACCTGTTCAGTAGGTAATAATAGCTCAAAGTTCCGCTGTTCATAAATTTGTATATGTTCTCTATAGTTTTCAGTACAGTTTATTTTGGGATAAAGTTCCATTTTTTTGTAAAATTATTGCTTGATAATTTCTTAAATGATCTTCACGTATTGATTCTAATAGATGTCGTAGCAATTCGTGTGAGTCGTGTTGTTTGTTCCCAGCAAACTGTGGCATTGTTGGTTTAAGTCTTGAAAACAGTATACTGGGGTTATATATTTCTGGTTTACCATTTTGTAATTCTTTTAGCGTTTGTGCTAAAATGTGTTTTAAAGGGTGCCACCTTTCCAAAGTTTCATCAAATGAATTAGGTGATTGGAAATATTGCTCTGAATTTGAATTTTCAAGAAGTAATTGTAATAAGGATGGTGTTTGTCCGAGACATTGTATAAAGGAATTGAAAAAGCAAGTATTGACTAAATTTTTTAAACCACTTGTTCTTGGAGAATTTACATTAAGTTCTTTTTGTCTTTTTGTTTCTCCCATTTCTTATCTTTAATACTTTCTCTTTTGCCTCAGGTCATTATTCATTAGATTGTTTATTTTGAAACTAACGTTTTCCTTTAAGTTGTTTATAGTAAGAGATCTATAGTCTTTCTTCTGGTTTCTAATCAAAGCTGAGTAAAATAAATCAGATACATGTTTATCAATTGGATCTGTTTTATTGTTGTTTTTAGTGTACGTGATATTATCCAAAGATTTTGAAAGAAAAAAAGAAAATTTTTTAGATTTTTAGATGGTGGGATTGTTCCGAGAACAGAAATAGCGTTTCCTTTTTGAATTGCTAAATCAATCTCTGTAACAGAAAGTAAGTGGCTCTATTATCGTATATATTGTGTATAATTCTTTTACCTATTTCTTTTAAGAATTTTAATCCTAGTTTTCCAAAGGTTCCGAAGGTTTCGATCGAAACTTGATAAAATAGGTAAAGATTTGATAAAGAATATTTTATTAATGTTATGGTTTCTCCAGCAATTGCTGCAGAACCAGATTTATGTGAACAAGCAGTTACATGTGAGGGAGCAAGTGTGTCACAACAAGTAAAATCCCAAATTGCTGCTTTCCCTAACTTCCATGATATTAAACTAATTCCGTCTGGCCTTTTGCTATCATCTCTGAATAAATAAAAAGGTTCAAGGATAGTAGGAACGTCAGCTGAAACTAAGCGCTCGTTTCATTAGGTCATTTACGATTTTATGACGTACGTGATGGCCTGCTCTAAGACGACAACTAAGTCCATGAATGGCTAATTTTTTTGTCGAGTTACAAAAATGGAATGTCAAGTTGAAGTTACCATTTTCACTACTTATTTGTTTTTAAAAATGACAACAAATCGAGCAACTGCTCACAAAATTGTTGCAGTGTATGGAGATTCTATTCCAAATAGGCAGTTGACCGCAGTTAGTTAAACAATTTATATCTAATTACAAAACCGTGCTAAACCACCTTCAATTGATGCAACAGTCAAGAAACTTATCGCACAAGCTCTACGTGCTTTAAATGATGAAACCAATTTCAATACCCCTCTTATTGCTGTTACTTCGATTACTGGTGACAAAATTACAGATACGCATAAGTTGACTTTTATTAATAACACGTTACAACATAAAAGTAAAAAATCAAGTTGTACTTACATACTAACTGGTTTGAATTCATAAAATGCCTGTGACTATATACTACCATTACATACCAGAGGACCAATCCTGAATAAAAATTCTATCAAAAATGAAATCTAGATTTTGAGCTAGAAAAATTTCCTGGTAGGGTATTTATCAAATTTAGGGTTGAAGATTGATCCTCAAATAAAAATATTATCAGAATCGAATCTTAAGTTTTTAGTTTTGAAAAATTATGTAGCATGCTCAAACAACTTCCATTTTTGGGGATTCACAGTTGATACCAACGTAAAAATACCACCAGAAATGAAACTAGAAAAACATGCTCTATAGCTTCAAAAAAGTAAAAAGATGTTACTGTTTAAATGAAACGAGCATTAATACAAATAAAACACAGTACAACAAAAACAAATAAGTTACAGTTGAGATCACATTCTTTTTTCCTTTAAACTTTTAATTTATTAAGTAGAAAAATTTAATTTATTTTTAAAAGTACATACAGCATGTGTGTAACAAAATTTTTTATTTAAAGTATTATGCTGATATTAAAATTCCGACTTTGCTGTCTTCAAATTCATTTAAAAGAACGTCATCTAGATCTTCTTCGCTCAAAAACTGTGGATCTTCCTCTAAAGTAACTGCTGACTTCGACCTAGGTCTACTCCTGTCCTTTTCACTTTAACAGAAGTACAAGCAGTATCTGAAAATTGTCCAGGTCCTTCAACACCAATGTAATCATAATCTTCCATGTGACCCCTAAAATATGGATTATTTAGCGAACTAGCAAGACTCAATTGATCTAGTTCAGGTATGGTATAATTTTCTTCAACGACACCAAGCCATGTGTGATCATCTTGGTAGGCTTGTTCTGAAACTAAAGCAATTTTTGCTTATAATTGAGTTAGGTGCTCATCATGCTCAGAAAATGTTTACTAATGCTTCCACTTTTTGAGTACATGATGAATCTTTACCATTATAAGAAATGCAATTTTCTAAAATCTGTTGTACATCATTTAAAAAATCATGTCAGGTTGTAGCAATTTTATTTTCCACCTATATATATATATCTGTATAATCAATCCTTTTATTAAATATTAAATAATATAATACATTATAATGTTATCCAATCCACTTAATTTAATAACATCTATTGTCCAATAAAGAACTAGTATTTAGTTCATGTTAAAAGTTAAATTCTACGGTGACAATATAAAAGCTTTTGTTTGGTATCCTTCTTAAAGCCCCCTCTACTCAGGAACCGCAAGGTATCGCTGTTACCAGGCGGCAACAAGCTCGGCCGGCACTTCTAACACAGCTGGGGTTCAAGCAGGTCGAAAGTTGTTCTTAGGAGCGATGTCCTTCATTGATTTTTGGTGTTGGAAGCATGCACGGTGGAAGATTGCACGTGTAAGCCATCTTCAGAAATTGTTTTGGATGGTCCATTTTTTTGTTGAAACCAGTCGTGGAGAACGATGAAGTTTTTGTGAAAGTACCGTTAGGAACAGTAAGTGAATTTGTTTCTATAACAATATTAATTAAAATTTTCAGTGTAACTTTGGGAATAATTTATTTTAAAATATATTGCAACGTAAATTATAAATAAGCAACCTTTCTGAATGGTATTCATGCGAAAATTAAATGAAAACAATTCTATTCTTGTATAATATGGAATCATATTTATAATTTATTCAAGTTAATTACAAACAACATTTGCTTTCTTGTGGTGTGAATTACGCCTGGAACATCTGTAAATTGAGACGCAGATAATGGAAGCCAAGTGACGTGTTTTTCAGTATGCAGCGCAGCTGTTTGTTTGGAATGGAATTTTCCGTTGTTAATACATACGTCAGCTTTCAAGCAAGTATTTAGGTGCAATTTGGAGTTCTGGTATGTACAAAAAATTATGTTCGTATGTTGTTTGAACTGTCGACGTAGTAACGAGATAAATTTTACTTTAACCGACTTGTGTTAACTTTGAACAGGTCAAGGACAGACCTCAATTATATTTTACGTAGTCATACGATATGAATCTGTAATTTGTTCCTACAAATTCTTTTATTAACTCAATGAAACATCAGAAGATGTCACTACTAATTAGATAAAGTAAATTCTCGTAACTTTGAACCTTTAGAAATTAAATTTCTACATTTGATATTTTATGAACAATTATCTGTAATTATCTACTGTGAAATTAAGGTAAATTTACCATAATTAACTCTTTCTATAAATAAGAAATTTTATGCTTTGTCAATTTGTTATATAAACTTCATTAAATAGTAATTGGTACGGATATATTCAGTACCATTGTAATTAACTCTTTCTAATTTAAATTAACTTATAAAGGAAGACATATTTTTTGTAGAAAATTACTTTATTGGATACCAAAAAGAATAGATTCTTATTTTCGGACTAAAGACTATCTTTTATTTAAGAGGAATGAAAATCGATTCTGATTGTATTTAATTATTTTTGAGTTTGAATGCACAAACAGTGCTTTTCTTTGTTTAATCTGTTCACAGGTGCAGTGCAGGATTGCTAAGGTCAAGGTCGAGCCATAAGGTAAGAAACTTCAAAGATTAGGTGGTCTTTGAAATTATATAGCGGTTATAGGAGAAAGGTTTCCGCATTAGCCTTGTACAAGGGACTTGTATCAGGTCTTCTCAGTATAAAAAAATACGGTGGCGCCTTATTTTTATTATTAGTGGTTGCAATTACACCCGACCCACAGCTCATTCTCTACCCAGAGCATATAGTTCGACTAGCCGCTTTGCCTTTGAGATTTCCTCAACTTAGAGCCACCTTCCATCTTAATTTGCCGTGGGCTCCATTTCTAATTATCGGAATTTCTCGTTAAACTAAATTGGAAGTAAAAAGGCTACAAGGTATGGTATTTATGCATGGATACTTTTTTAGATATCGTCTGCAAATCGATTGGCCTTTTAACCACTGTATAATAATCTTTCACTAACTTTTTGTTTACGGGTTTTAGGAAACCGACATTGCTTTCAATTTATAATTAAGTATATTATCCAAAAAATATGTTAAGACATTTTGATCACTATCTAATAAAGATTGACTACTTTTTCCAGCGGTATTAGTCTATTCTCTTTTTCTTCTAATCTTTCGATACATTTATTTAACATACGCTGTGCGGCTACAGTTAGACTACTATTTTCACCATTATAGCAAGCAGAATTTTTAAAAATTTGATCTGTATCAAACAAAAATTCTTCACAACTGTGGTATTTTTTTTTATGCTAGTTGTCTCGAAATGACTGTAAATCCATGGGTCGTTGAATAATGTTTTGATAGTCTATGACTAAATTCGCAATAACAGGAAATAAGAATGGTTATACATTTGGCATATCACGAACTTCATTTAAGATTTCTTCAAGAATACTAGATTAGTATAAAAACTGGATCGGTTCTTCGTGTATTGGCAGGTTTATTATGTCTCTTCAGATAATTGCAATGTAGTTCAGAATTAGACTGACACAGCTTTCTTGCATGCATTGTATCTCTAGCGACTTTGAAACAAAGGTGTGTCGTTTCATTTCTTTAGGATGCAGTTCGTAGAATAGAATATATGCTTCTGCTTTTACTAGTGTTTTAGGGGATATACTGCACATCTTGGAATCGTTATATTCATGTCATAAGAATGAGTACGGGTGTCAACAGTATGCAATGTAGTGGCCTCTCAATGTAGTCCCACTTTGTTTCGATATTGCATACAGATTATAACGGCAATTTCCAAGATTTGCTTCTGCAGCGTAGTGTTGCATAGCTAGATCTTCTAATGGAAAATCTATAGGCGTAGATAGTTTTCTTTGATATGTACCTGTAGGAGAAAACCGTTGTAAGTGTATCACTATATTAAAATACATATTAGTTGATAACTCTATAAAACAATAAGTACAGAACTCGATTACCTTGCGGTTTGTGGAACATTTTCTTATTGTACAAGTTTTACAGTCGAATCGTTATACTGTAACCAACTTGCATAACCCACATGATATGCATCAGTTAGGTAATGACCCTTTGTTGCTTCTTTACCTTCGCGGTAAACTATATCAAATAATTTATACTGCTTCTCTATAGCAGTGTAATTTGTCTTTGACAAGAGCAATTTAGAATCAATTTTAAGTCTATTGGAAATGAGATTACTTTTGTCTTTCCAATTCACAGAATAGAACATACGCTTCTCTGCTTACTAGTATTTTAGAAGATATGCTGCACACCCTGGAATCATCGTATTCTTGCCACAAATAAATATGGATGTTGGTACTGTATAATGGCCCTTGTAAGTAGTCGATACTGCATGTAAGTTGTAAAGACACTCCTCAGGATTGTGTTGGGCAGTATAATTATACATATCCAAATCATCTATTGGAAAATCTGTAGCTGTAGAAAGTTTCCCTATAAAATTTTCCGTAGGTGAAAAGCTTTTTATATGTATTACTAATATTTTCGGAAACTTCTGTATTGCATTACATTTTGAACATGTTGGTTTCTGATCACCATCCAATATTTCCTCCCGTAAAATAATCTAAACATTGCTGTAACCTTAACTGACCTACCACTGAGGTATAGGAAGCAATAAATCCCAAAATGGATCAAATGCTACAGAACAATGTTCATAATGTGTGGATATGTTCTATAAAAATATCCACAACTTTCAAATTCACTATTCTTAGATATCGTTAACAGGATCCAGATGTTTTATCAGTCATTTGATTTTTCATTACCTATAAAAATAGGTGTAGGTTTAATAATAACTTGATAGACATCATTATGAAGTCGTTCTAACAAATTTCTTGTTTAAAGTAATCAATAAACCGCAGTGCAAAATGCTGAATTTGCGATTTTAAACCAACGGTATTGATTACCCTATCATGTAAATCTTTGTACTCCTTTATCACTTGGATTAAAGCTTATGAGAGCTCCTTTCGCAGTGGTAGTACTAACGCTAATATCCATTGTGAACATATCCTTTTTTATGTATTCCAATAGTAGTTTCGTACCGAGAGGCAATGAATTGTAAAATTACAGAATTCATAAAAAAAGTATTAGTGATATTCTTTAATCCATTCAGGTCTAATGAACTTGAATTACTATGTGAAATCTCATAAACTGTTTCAGATTCTAAATAGTTATTAGTATGTTGTAAATTACTAGATATATTTGTAGAAATGCCAGGAATGCTATTGAGATGTGCCATTGTTTGTTACAGTATCTACAATTTCTAATATTCTGTAACTTGAAGATTCCTGCATAGGCGTTTCTTTATCGGTATCTGGTTCCCCTCCAAAGTTTGCCCAATCAAAAAGGTTTATTGGATCTATTGCAACAACATAAGACCCTCTACACACATCAGTGCAATCACTAGAATTACTATTTAATGTAAAACTAACTGCATTTACTTTCATAGAAAGTGTTTTTTTTCCATAAAACTTTCTTTACGTGTTAACTTTTTAGATACAGTATAACCACTTATTGTATCTAAAGGTACTACGCAGGATTTTGGTTTCTTTTCAGATCTAACAGATAGAAGTTCTGGAAATATGACTGGTTCTACGATCACTTGCGGAAAAACAATAGTACTTTTACTCCGAAATGGGTTTTCCCGCAAGATTCTATATGGCTTAATGTTACTCGTGCCACTATTGCTTACTTGCATAATTGTTTTGACACTAGGCTAAAAAGTATAGATTGGTTTTCTCCGTGACCTTGTGATTTACCACGCCCCCTAATTTCTTTCTATTCTATTCACAAAATACGATTTTTAAAACTCCTTACGAGATTTTAGGAACAATAAATACAATGCAGATTAATTCAAGTAAACATGCCAATAAATCTGTTTGATAACTTAAAAAGATCTGTTAATGCATGTTTAGACGTTAATATACAACACTTCTGGCAATATTATTAAAAATGTAGAAAAATTTCTGTTTATGTTAACAAAGGTCACTTCAATCTTATTCGAACTCAAAATGAAAAAATAATTTAAAACTAACCTTTTTACAATTTTTTAGAAATTCAAACTTTGCAATATAAAACTACACAATACATTCATTAAATAATAAAAATGCCTGTCTCAAGGATTTCGTTATCGATCATTTCAAAAATATAATAATTGCTAACAAAGTACCATTTTCTGATGATATTTCAACAATAGCATTGGTCTCAATATACTGCAAAGATGAAAAATGTTTTTAATTCAAGGGTAAAAATTGCTGACAGTAACTTTTATTACCCAACAAAGATCTTACTTTCACAGATGAGGCATTATAACCAAAATCGATTGAACTGTTATATTATAAAACGCCATATAATGCATACAACACTTTTGGTCTATTAAAATTGAACGGTCAAAGGTTCTGACATCATTTTGAATAGAATGGAACTAACAACTCCAATAAAATCTAGAAGAAAAAGTCTTTCACATTGGAAATTGAACTCTTAAGTTTTTAAATCATTTTAAATGTACAATCGTTACAACATGTGGATCATATAATAGAACGTGCTTATTGATATTTGTATATAAAGATCTTTTATCGAGACTACTATGTGTTTTTGTGCACAAGTCACTATTATTTTCAGAAAGCGATCCAAACATCACGAATTAGTTTAAATGAGATTGCAGATAGCAATCCCCTTCATTTCACTGATATCTTTGCATTAAGGTGCTTTATTTGTAATATCACTTTTCGTTGATTTTTTTTATATTAAGGTATATCAAGAAATCAAAGGAAAATTTGGGAAAGGTGTAAAGTTCAAGGAGAGGAAATTAAAACATTAAGAAATGCAGACGACATTGTCATTTTATCAAAGTCATCAAGGCATGGAATCTACTTTGAACCACGATTACATGATAAACATTAATAAAAGTAAAACAAAGGTGATAGGGTGCGGTTCTGTAACAGCAGGGTTAATTTAATATTAGAGGGAGATTGGATGGGTAAAATTGGTAGAAGCTGAGTAAGGCTTGAATATGATAAAGAAATGAAGAGAATAGGTTAGCATGGAGAGCAACAAGCCAGTCTGCAGACTGAGAACCCAAAACATCATTGTATGTCAAAACCTTTAAGCGCTATTAATTCGTTATCATTGTTAAAAAAAACAACATTTACAATCTCATTGTTGATTCCTAGTTTTTACCCATACGTTTTTATTTCTTTTATTTGATGTTTTGATGATTTATTTTCGTCAAATTTATCAGTTTTGTGATGCAGAACTGGTGCAATTGGTACTTCCAATATTAGTAAACTCAGATCAAGAAAAAATCATCTATGCATGATATATGCTTACAATTTTGACGCAGCGATGTTCTAAGATGTCTTGAAAAACAAGTACAAGCAACTCAAGTGTTTGTTACTCATAAAATTTTATAGTTTTCTTCTTATCACTGTCAACAGATAATGAATTTGTAATATTGTAAGGATAAAATTTTTCTAGACCTATTTTCTTCACACACTGCTTTTAGCAAAGTCATGCTATTAACCTCCATCAAACATGGCATTCTTTGCTTAAGTCTTAAAAATAGCACAATAGGGTAATATACATCTATATTTTTCAAATATAGATAGATCAGTTCCAACCATGTTTTAATCTGCCAAAAAAAATGTTAGAGAAAGGAATATTAGCCACAATTGGATGATTTTTAAGCAAGAATTAGACATATTTATCGAAGTGAGCAATCTAAAAGCAGCCCTCGACAAGAAGATTGCAATGCTATTAAATTTCGTAAGAGATGAAGGTTTAAATCTATTCCATATGTTTATTTATACAACGACAGAAGACAAAAACAATTATGAAATAATGATTAGCAAATTTGAAAGCTACTGTTCGCCTAAGAAAAACATAGTATTTGAAAGAATTGTATTTAGTATCATCTTGTAGAAAGAAAGTCAGTGGTTTGATTTTATTAATACTAAACTAAAAAATCACAATTAAAACTTGTGAATATCATGGTGACAATGAAATATTGCATGATAGAATTGTGCTTGGAATAAGGGATAAAGTAACACAAGAGAAACTATTATGTGAGCCAGATTTAAGATTAAAAAGTCTTAGATTTTGGTCATGCAGTAGGAATTAGTAGAGTTATCCAGGCAACAAAAATACATGGTATACATGTAAATAAAGGAGCGGTCCCCTAGAATAAAACCGTAATCCAGAAATTAACGGCAAAAAAGTAATTACTGTGGTTTCACGCATCTACTACGAAAGTACCCAGCTTATATAAAAACATGTTCCAAATGTTAAGACAAAAATCATTTGGATCGTATATGGAGAAGCCAAAATACAAGACCCACAAAATCGAAAAAATTACAGAACAATAAGCTCAGTGTACAGAAGATGGTACTGATGAGTTTTTTATCAATGCTCATTTGAGAGGAATAAGGCTAGTATAAATACAGAACATGAAACGATCTCGAATCAAAAAGTAATAATTGCAAGCAAGGTAATAAAATTTAAGTTAGATACAGGTGCAGAGAGTTAGTATTTTACCATTAAATTTAGTCAATACGCTAAATATCATAGGATTGATAGAAAATACAAATGCAAAATTACAGTGCTATAGTATTAAAACTTTTTATTAAATGTTGTGGGAACCTCAGAGGTTCTTTGTGAAACTGGATGCAAAACAGTAAAGATTAAGTTTATTATTGTTAATGTAGATACCCAGAACCCGCTGTTAGGATTACAAGCATGTCTGGAGTTGGAGTTAGTTGAGCACATTGATGAGTTAACAATTTCATTAGAATGTACGAATAAATGTAATTAACAATTATAAAAGTGTATTCACAGGTTTAAGATCGTACCCCAATTCCGTATCATATAAAATTAGATGAAAGGGCAATACCAAAAGTTCAACCAGTACATAGAGTGCCATACAGTTTACATGACAGGCTAAAAATAAAATTAGATGAACTTGACAAATTAAAGGTAATTGAAAAAATAGATAAACCAATTGTGTCGCCAATCAATTGGTAATAGTTGAAAAAAGAATAAAAATTTAAGGTTGTACTTGAATCCGCAATATTTGAATTAATTATAAGGAGAGCACAGTTTTTGATTCCAACCGTAGAAGACATTGCAATTAAGTTTAAAAATTGCAAATACTTTACAGTATTATACATGGAAGATCAATTGCCATTAAACAAGGCAAGTTTAGAATTGTGTACTTGTGGTACACCATTTGCACGGTATACATTTTTAAGACTTCCATTTGGCATCAAATCTACTCCCAAAGTATTTCAAAGAAAGAATTATGAAATATTTGGTAATTGTTCGAATAAACATGTAAACTATGATAATAATATAATAGGAGATTTTAATGAACATGATACAAACTTAAGGAATGTATTTATTTAATAAGCTGTGATATATATATATATATATATATATATATATATATATATATATACATGTATTTCACCTTTGTATAAATAACCTATTAATAAAATAATACAAACAGTTTCATATTCGTTCAGAAAATAACAAATATGCCTACGCCTCAAAAACCTTTTTTCGGGCACTTCTGAAATATGAGTCATTAACATAATACCATTTTCCCGATAAAATTTCAGCGTTAGCTCTGACACCTATACACAGTGAGGACAAAAATTATTTTTGATTTTTAGATAAAAAATACCAACGGTAACATCCCTTTCTGAGTTCTAATTTTTACATAAACATCATAATGTTCATCGCGAAGTGAGCCGCTATGTTACACAACACCATATAATGTATGTAACACTTTAGTTTGATTAAAGTGAAGCATTGGGAGACTTTGACATCACCTTGAACAAAATGGCATTAAATCAAGTAGAACAGGGAATGAAACATGATTATTTATTTTAACATATTGAGGTCTTGAAACCTGAAAATGTTTTAAGTGCAAAAACAGGACAGCAGGCAGAATAGGTATTAGAATTTGCTTAGTAGCACAATTTTTTTTTATTAGGTTCACCATGTATCTTTGTAATGAATCGCAGCTTATTTTATTATTTCCAGTAAAAAAAAACACAGGTCGTGAATTCGCTTAAACAAGATTGTAAGGATATTTGCTTTTTTCATATTGGTACCTTGACATTAAAGTGTTTCTCCATGTATCATTTTTATCATAGTCTTCATTCATTTTTTTATCTTGATGTACATCAAGAATTCTATATGTATCGTTAATTTACATATCATCGTTCTCTTTAAATTGTTCAGTAGAAACTTTAATGTATTAGATTGTTCTTTTTAGAATTCTTATTTTCTCTTTTGTAATTTTGATGAATTATGTTCCTCCAATTTTTTTGCTTTACATATTAATGCTTGTGGAACTGGTATTTCCGATATCGATAAACTCAAATCAAGAAAGAACCCCTCTGCATGAAATATGCATACAATCTTGACACTGCAATGTACTAAGGCACCCCGAAAAATTTATTCAGTAGTAAAAGTAATTCACATGTTTGCATCTTATGAAATTGTATAGTTTTTCTTTTATTATCTTAATCAGCAGATGAATCTATTTTACGATTAAGTCTTAATTTTTCTAGAATTACTGCTTGATGCTTTTACAAATTCTCTTCGTTGATTGCTAGTAAATGTCGTATTAATTAATGTAAGTCATGCTGTTGGCCTCCAGAATGCTGTGGTAATCTTTGCGTGAGACATAAAAACAGCATATTTGGGTTATATACTTCTAGTCTGTAATTTTGTAATTCTTTTAACGTTTGTGCTAAAATATGTGTTAAAGGTTGCCAATCTTCTAAAGTTCCATTAAGTGAATTTAATATGAATAAATCTTTATCATCTGGGTTTAGCCTGCCATCAGGTAGTTGAAAATATTGTCCAGTTTTTTAGGCTTCAAGAAGTAAATGTCGAAAATATTGTATAATAGAATTGAAAATTGAATTGAAAATTGCCTAAATTTTCTAAGTGATGTGTCTTTGAAAAAATTAGTACTCTTTATGCTTTCCGGAGTATTATCAATGTGAATTGTCTATTGTCGTGATATCCGGCTAAGCAATTATTTAGTACGCTGTTATTGTTTGATATGTCATCTGTTTTGAATATATTTTCGTTTTTTGTCAATTTGTTTATTGTAAGAGAATTATCATCATTATAATGGCTTCCGATCAAATCTAAACCATATAAATAAGATACATGATTATTAATTAGCTTTATATACAATTTTTTTTATTAATCGTGTAACTTTTAGTGTATGTGTTATTATTGGAAGATTTTGAAGGAGAAAGAATAATTCATTAAAATTTTTAGATGGTGGAATTGTTCAGAGAACAGAAATAGCATTTCCTCTTTGAATTGCTAAGTCAATTCTCTGTAGTAAAAATTAAGTGGCTCTATTGGCCGACGTGTTGTCTGTAATTCGTTTTAAACCTTGTTCTCCAAAGACGTCAAAGGTTTCAATCAAAACAGAATAAAATAGATATATACCTGATAATGAAGAATATTTTTTTATTTTTATGTTTTCACCAGCATTTACCGCCGAACCAGATTTATTTGAACACGAAATTACATGTGAAGGAGCAAGTGTATCACAACATGTAAAATCCCACAATACTGGTTTTCCTAACTTCCATGGTGTTAAACTAATTCCGTCTGGCCTTTTGCCGTCTTTCCTAAATAAATAATGAAGTACAAGAATAGAAGGAGCATCAGCTGAGACCAGTTCATGTTTTATTAAATCATTTACATTTTTTTGACGTATATGGCAAACTGCGCTGAGTCGGCAACTAAGTCCATGTATGACTAATTCATTTACTTCAGTGCCATAAATACACGTATTTGGTGTACATAATTTCGTGCCTAGTCTAAGTCCTAGAGCTAAAAGAATTGTTATTCAATACCCAAAAGAAGCTGAGGGAAAGGCTTCTAACCTAATCCCTGAATATTTTGAAAAAACAGCTACAATATATCAAGTTCAAAAAACAAAACAAAATTGTTACACATGCTAGGTATGGCCAAATTTTTATCAAAATTTTTAGTTAATATGTCAGCGATTATAGCCACGCTTAGAGATTTAATTAAAGACACATCAACTTGGCAGTGGTTGAGTGTTCATTAAAAATCATTATCTAACTTAAAACAAGCTATTATTAAAGCGTCAATCTTAGCTTATTTTGATATAAAAAAAGTCTAAAAATACATTGTGATGTTAGTCAAAATGGATTAGGGGTATGTTTATTACTGAGCAAAGGTATGCACTGATAGAAAAAGAAATGTCCGCAATAATATTTGCATGTAGTAAAGCTTCACCATTATATTTATGGTAGTTCAACAGTCACAATTAAAACCGATCATAAACCATTGGAGAGAATTTTCAAGAAAGATTTATGCAGTGTAACAGCTCGTTTACAACACATGCTATTAAAGTTAAGTACTTATAGTTTAAAAGTTGTTTATATGCCAGGAAAAGAACGATATATAGCAGATATGTTATTGAGGGCAAGTTTAGCAAATACTGAGGACCAAAATGTTTTAGAGCTAGATTACGCAGTGCACTCACTTGTCAATACTTTAGCTATGTCAAAGGGGAAACAAAAAATTAGTTGAAGCTATTAAAGGTGATAAAATTTTGAGTCAAGTTATACATTATTGTGTAGAAGAGTGTCCAGATAATAAAAATAAAATATCTATAAATTAAAAGATTCACTAATGTGTCAGATTCACTATTGCTTTTTGATAAAAAAAAATAGTTCCCGAACCCTTAACAAAAACGATACTTAACATAATTCATGAGAGACATTTTGGAATAGAAAAAAGTAAGGCACGAGCTGCAGTTGTTATACTGGTCAAATATGACTAATGATATAGAGAATCTAGTTATAAAATGCCAAGTTTGTGAACAATTATCAAAAAAAAAATGTAAAGAGATTTTAATGTCTTTCCCAATACCTGTAGCAGCAGTCATTTTTACGTATGCAGTGAAATTTATCTAGTAATTTTTGATGCATATTCAAATTAGTTAGAGGTAATAAAAACGAAAGATAAATCAGCTCAAGAAATAGTTTGTAATTTAAAATTGGTACTTTTACGATTAAGCGTTCCCATACAATTGGTTTGTGATAATGTTCAATTTGCAAATGGACATATGAAACAGTTTGCTCTAGATTGGAATTTCGAAATGATAACACATAGTCGAAATGACCCTCAATCAAACCATTTAGCAGAGAAAAGTGTAGGAATTACCAAACTAATGTTAAGAAAATCTATACTAGCGGAATCCGAATTCTACTTGATGTTGAATATCGAAACTCTCCTTTTAAAATAATCAATTTATTATCAGCCCAATTACTTATGGGAAAAATTTGTAGAACTAAAATACAGTTCATCAAATATTTTAAAATCTAATTTAAACTCAAATGTAACACATTTATTGATAAAAAGAAGGGCTAATAATGAAATACTACAATCAACACAGTTAGCATTTACCAGAGTTAAGTGATGGGTCAAAAGTTGTTATTAGATATAAGAGTAATATGTGGAAACCCGCTAACATTGTTCATAGTCCACCCAATTCTTATATTGTAAATGATAGGGATATGGAGTTGTGTGGGAATAGAATTGATATAAAACCATCATATAGAACACCACAAGACTATTCTGTAAATGACCAATAAGAAATATTTTTGATAGCATACATGGCTATAACAGAACCATTATCAATCTTAGAATATAAGAGTAGTTCTAAGAATAGTTTAGTTGGTGTACCTAATAAACAAACTGAAAATGTATCCACTACAAAATATGACCATTGCATAAAGCACCCTGAAAACCTCCTATGTTGTACGTTAGAATTTATAGAATAATGTGATGGGGTGTAATATATATGCTAGCAATAGGTAGCAGGGGACAGAGCTAGGAAAGTTGAGGTTAAGTAGCATTTTTTAATAAATGGCAGTAGAAAACAAAGTTACTGAAAATACACTGCTTGTTATTTAATATTTTAGATGTTAATTGCTAGTGAAGCATCGAACTGATACATGCATGAACCGTACAATTAATGAAAAGGCACGTGTAATGTTAAGTTTGTGAAAATTATAAAATGCCTGGACGGGAAGTTATTTTAACAGCAACCTATTTAATAAACCTATCACCAACAAAAACTTTAAAAAGAGCAGAAACGCCATATGAACTGTGGCGCAATAAAAAACTCAGGCTAAGATACTTAAAACTTGTAGGTTCAACCGCATGTATTCATCAAAAAACAAGAAGTAGTAAATTTGATTCAAAATCAGTCAAAGGAATTCTTGTAGGGTACGAACCGAATGGTTATGGAATACGGAATGTGGAAGCAGCAAAATTCATAACAGCTGGAAACATTATCGTTGATCAAATAAATTCCATGGTCTCTAGACCAAAAGTATTCAAAAAAACATCCGTTCCATACTAAAAGTCTGATACATGATCAACAAAAATAAAGACATTTGTGATATAAATATAAATAAATCCGACATTCCTTCTAACAAGCTAATGAACATGGAAGTACAAAATAAACACAATTCCAACCATTTACATAATCGAGTTAAGTAACAAAATTAAAAATCAAATTAAACCATGTTACAATGAACGTGATTCCTCCGATTTCGATAGTTATGCAGTATCGGTAAAGGCTACTCTTTATTTTCTACCTAAAAATTAGAAGAAATGTGAACAAGGCATGATAGAAATCGAAGAGAGTGTGCTATAAAAAATGAATTAATTTCACTTTCAGTAAATAATACATGGAAGATAGTATCTACCTACAGATAAAAATACATTCAGCTCTAAGTGTGTTTTTGCTATTAGACATGATGAATTTGCTAATTTAATAAGGTACAAAGCTTGATCGATAGCACAGAGCTGTACCCAACAATACGTGTCCGATTAGTATGACATGTTTGCACATGTATCCAGAATTTTCACTTTTAATCCATCAAATGAATGTGAAAATAGCCTTCTTAAACGAAATCTAGAAGAAGAAATTTACGTGGAAATTCCAGAAGGTGTAAATGCTGTAAGTTATGAGGTGTGTAAAATAAATAAATCCTTATATGGTCTTATAAAAGCATCCAGATGTTGGCACAAACGTTTTGATTCAGTAGATAAAAAAGGGGTTTTCAAAACTCTATAAATAACTGCCTCTATTACTTGGATAAGAGGAATATCTATAAAAATACATGTTCTTCTATACGTAGATGATATACATATAATTGCATATGACAGAAATACTTCCTTAAATTTTAAATAATATATATCTAGCTGGTTTTCTATGACAGACCTAAATGAAATTAAAGTATTTCTTGGTATCACAATCGAACGTGATCATGATAAAGTTATTGAATCAAAGTTTAACATGTAAAAATTCCGAACTGAATTATTCGTCAACATTACTGCTACAAAGTCGTTAATTTAGCATTTATTTATTTAACACTTTACCCAATATGAATTCCAATACTTTTGTATAATTAGTGAACCAATAAAATTAAAGCATTTTATTAATATAGCTGATAACACAATTACAAATCTTGTGCGTGTTCCCTACTCGTAGGTAGAATATCTAAGATTCTCATGTTGTTGGTCGACTTGTGTGACATGCTCACTCTTTGTCTTCTCCTCAAGCCGAAAGGTCACTTGTCTGCGATGCAAAAGCAGACGACATGTTACAGGGAATTAAGTTTTTCTGGCGTAAGCGCCAAAACAAGTAAAAATTTAATCTTACAGTTATGAAGTAATTAATCTTTATAGCGGTTTGTTTTATAGGTAATAAATTACGATTCTTTTTAATAAAGTATATTACAGTGCAACTTTCGTAATCTACAATGCAACTTCAGTAATCTACAAAGGTTCTAATGGAATATTAAGATTATTCTACTTAGTTGATGTGTAAATAATTTATCTACATGGAAATGCATTTCGTACAAAAATGGTAAGCAGATTTGTTGGATAGTACCGACACGTGACAGAATGCTGACGTCGCAACAAGTGCTGACAGGTTGTTAGGTCATTCACACCGGTAGGTAAGCCCATTTGATTTCCTGAAATTTTGCTGCATGTGCCGCATTTTATTTCCTATACACATATATGAACCGACGTAATATTTAATTGTTCGTTTGTAAATTACTTTATGCTTTGATATACAAATACCTTCCCGTACAGATAATTTACCAACCTATTTATTCATAGAAAGAAGCTTAACTTTTAACGGTTCAATATTTAAAATCTATAGAATTATTTATTTTATTAATCACATGTTCAAATTTAGAAGTCATTCTTTGTCAAACTATGTATAAAAAGATATTAAGTTACATCAATCATAGGAACATGTTGTTTGCAGCATTTGTTTAAACAAATGTTAATTCTTATCTTGTTTACCGAAACCTTATTTCAACATGTTGTTAGCGTGCTTTCATTCTAACAAATGAAATTTTGATTTGAGATCAATTAACAAATACATTACTGCATGTATAAAAATTTGAACCTCTTGTAGAGTTCTAGTAGCGCTACTCTGAACTACTAAGTATAAATGAATATTGTTAAATAAAATACAGACTTCAATTAAAATTCAGTAGACATAAAAATTTAATTTTACATCTCCTGAGTAAAGTAATAATTATATTCATAAGAATTTATCTTTGTTGAGTTGCATTATCATGTACATAATTGTTTAAAATGAGAATATAGAAACCATTTTTTCTTCAGTTCATTATATTATGAATATTTAATTTCCCCAATGATTTTATGACTGCTAAAGGAATTAATATAACGATTCAGTGATAAGTATTTGAAACAAAATTAAGGACTTCGTATAGTCACAGAATTATTAAATAAATTATATGCTTGCTAGTAGTAATTATGTTTCAGAGCCATCCTAGAGCTTCGTTAGAGCACAAAGAAAAGTAAGTAACATATTTGTGACAATCAATCTTGTATTTGAAGTGGTTTGTGATAAAATAGGTTTCCAAATTTCTCCTTTAAGTAAATTCATTTATTCAATTGCTTTATAAAAAATTTACGTGGCGTCCATTATCCTTTTTTTTAACTTTAATAAACTCACTGACCCAATCTCATGCGACCGTGGGTTAAAAACTTAGCTAGCTATAAGTCATAAGAGTTTTCTTTTTCTAAAAGCCACTGTATAGAAAATCAACCACGATCTCTTTGATAACTTACTTTACTGACCATGGTCTGTGGCGTGATCGAAAATTAATTAGAAATTTTAGATTACAAAGTACACATTTAAAACCAGTTTTGAAGAAGTTTAGTATGAAAGATTGCAATGGATACACCGCTCCCAGTGAAACTGGATTATACGTTTTTAAATTCAGACAAAAAATACAATGCACCCTGTCAAAATTTAATAGGGTATTGATAGGATTTTTAATGTATTCTATACTTTGCATACATCTTGACCTTTGTTTTGCAATTAATTTGTTAAGTACATACCAATCAAAAAATAATAAAGAATTATGGAAATTTTGAAATACATCAAAGGTACTCTTAACTTAAAACTAACATACATTAAAATTGATTATGATGATGCTCTAACTGGCTGTGTTGATGCAGATTGGACCAGTAACAAAATAGAAAAAGCACCACATGTTAGTGATTTAAAGTATTTCGTAAAATACAATAACATAGAATACCAAACGACAAAATACCATAGCTACCTCGTCAACTGAGGCAGAATATATAGCATTATTTAATGGTATCGAAGAATGCTTATGGCCTAAGCCATAGAGTGCAACGACGGTTAATTTATTGCTCCAATATAAATGATAAATTATCGTGGTGCAAGGTCACCAATATCTATAGTAGAAGACGATACTAAATGCATTAGTATTGCAAATAATCCCACGCATTACAAAAGATCAAAACATAAAGATTACATACAAGGAAACAAATACAGAAAAGAATTATAACTTTAAAATATGTGTCCTCAGATGAACAGCAAGTGGATATTTTTTACCAAGAAAGTGCCTGCTTCATGATTGGCTGACATGTGGTATAACATTGGACTTTATTAGTTTCTAAGTACTTATTATTTACATATTCTTAAATTACGTTTTGATAGGAGTGTAGGATTTAGGAATATATTATGCTGACAAACTTGTAAAACGTAATCCATATTTTAGCTTTTATAAATAGACCAGTCATGCTTTCTCTATATTTATGACAACAGAATATTTCATATTGAAGGGTGGAAACTAGTTCTCGGGAATTTCAAGGGTCAATATATTTTCAATGTATTCTGCTTTATAAATATATATATATTTTCAGTCATTTACAAGTGGTTGGTAAAGATGAGCATATTAATTAACAGTACGTTAAACATAGAACTAGTTTTATTAATTATATCCTTAAATAAGAGCTAATACTCAATGCTACAAGAATCTGAAAATTTTTTCAAATATTCAACAGTTTTCAACAATCTATTCTTTCATGTAACTGTTCATTTCAAAAAAACAATCATAACACCACGTGAACCAAATGGTTGTGATAACACATAACAAGTGACAGTCATATCGGGAATTAATAAAATGATGTAGAGCATACTTATTTTAGAACGACTGCAAGCTTGGCCGCTTACATTTGAGACATATGCATAAGGAAAAACATCAAATTCGAAAACACCAGCACATTCCAATATCACTAGGACAGGAATTAATTGCATTCCTAACTTTCATTATTCATGTGATTTGTGTACCACTTGCATTGCTTTATTATGCAAGAACATTATAATCAAGTTTTGATTTTCAATACAGAACTCAAATTTCATACAAGAATTATTGACATTTGGTTCCTTTTGTCTTCTTGATTTTCTTATTTTATTATCGTATATGTTCAGTTTTAGGTTATGCTGATCAACAATTGAAGATATGCGTTTTATTGGATTTTCCTAATTTATAATTGGCTAAAATGTTTAACAAATATTAAAGCTAATGCTCGACTCCTTTGATGTTGTCTTTTTCAAAATACCAACAGTGAAACAAGAATCGATAGCACACTATATAAAATGCATAACAGTCTTACACCTGAATTGAAATACTATAAAAATTAAAGCTGCAAGGTTCAAGCAATAATTATAATAAATAATACCCTGTAATTTAATACGTTTATAATTTAATTGTCAGACTGACTTTTTAGATTAGGTACGACTATGATACATGCACCAGCTCTGCCTGTAATTAATGGAGCTACTACAGACCATTCATTTGTATTTGGATCATATTGTTCTACAGTATGCAAATAGTGACTACCATCATATCCTCCCACAGCTATAATATGATTACCAAACAAACATGCAGCAACAGCATCACGTTTACTAGACAACGATGCTAAAGTGGTCCATGTATCAGTACCTATAATTACAACACAATGTTTAAGAATATAATAATAAAGGCAGAACTTACTAGGATCGTAACGTTCCACACAATCAAATCGTGAAGAAGCAGGATTGTTGGCTGGAGCATCTTGGCCACCCATAGCATACAGACAACCATGTGCAACAGTTACGCCTACACTGCTACGGCGACGTGACATAGGTGCACATATTGTCCATTTATTAGTATGAGGATCATAGCATTCAACTGTGCGCAAACATGATGCACCATCACGACCACCAACTGCATATAATTTTCCGCCTAAAACTGCTATCCCAGCCGAACAACGCTGATTCTGCATTGGAGCAACATAACTCCATTGACGTACTACAGGATCCCACCTAAAAAAATTATGAATTTGAACTTGGTGGTATGATTTACATTAAAAATAGTAAACCTTCCTAATCAAAAATTATATTAGATGTGATATGTATTTACTAAGTGGTCTTTATCAATAGCTAACCCTAAAAAATCGATTATCAAAGAGCTTGTACAGGAACTCTGTGAAGATGTTCTCCTCAACAAGTAGGCTCAAGTGAACCTGTTCAACATACAATTAACTAATGTTGTTTCGAACACTGGTAATTTTCCTACATAAAGCAAATTGAAAATACAAAATGCAAAAGCATTTTAAATTTTATAAAATATTTAAATTAAAATGAGGTGTTAGAATTTTCTTTGCTTAAAACTTCATCATTAATTACTTAAACTTTATGCCAATGCAAGCTACTATGACCTGTTACCCATAAGACGAGCGGGCCAGTAAGAAAAGAACGTAATCAGTAATGGAAATTTGTTGAAACTGCAGTATGATCAGTCATATGCTTCTTAGACTTGTACTATAGTTGAAGTTCCGGTTTCCTTGGTTTTTTTAGCAGTCAATAAATATAGATATGTCAAAGTATCAAGAAGTTATACAGTTTGTAATATTCTATTAAATATTCTAATAGCATAATCTGTTTCTTACAAGTGTTGTATTATATCAAAAGGTCTAGACAAGCGTGTTCTTATTGTTAACTTAATATCCACTTTTAATCTCATCAAAATTTCGTCCAAATTACGGTAATAAGGAAGGGAAAGAAAAAAAACAAATGCCATGCTAATGCAGTCTGAGATTGGAAGGTCTAAAGAACGAAATAATAGAACACAACATAATTTGCTCTTTTTAGATCATCTGTACCGGAAATGATAATTAAACACAAAACACAGTTCGAGATTATCTTCAGCAGAATTGGAACAAATGAATTGACTGCAAATTGAAATTACTTGAATCATTTTTTCCTATTTAACACAAGTAATATTATCTTGCTTGAAATCTTTAATTAGACCCAGCGGGAGGGACTTTTCCATCTTTTGAATCAGCATAAATTTATCGTGTGACCTACATCGTGCCAAGACAATGATGTCATACATGTCTGTGTTATACATTCAAAACAAATGAATAATAAAACTGTAATAATTTAAGAGTACAAAGTAGCCATGATATCATTTCTAACCTTACAACCACATAATAAATTTTACAATCTTTAAGTATAAACAATATAAGATACAAAATTAATTCTTCCTTAGGAATAGCTCCCATTAGAACACACCGAAAAACAGTATTAATTGCCAACAGGTTAATCACTTGAACCTCGGATGCGTTCATTTAATAAAACTTTAGGAAAAATATCCGCGCCAAGTAATAAATCAATTGCTCCAGATTGAGCAAAGAGCGGATGATCAGCTAGCTTGATATTAGCTGGATGAGCAAAATTTTCAGAAGAAATATTAGTAGTATGTAAATTTTCACAAATTTTAGGAAGTAAGACAGCTTCGAAATTAATAATAGGCGAGGAAGCACTTATTGGTTTGAGCGAAACTGTTATAGCACCATGTATAGCCGCGGAGCGCATGGAACCTAAACCACTAAAGGTTAGAGAATGTGGAGTAGCGCAAACACTCAAATGTTCCACACTATGCGAAATAAAAGAAGTCATGCTACCAGAGTCGAATAAACAACGAAATTTCTAAAAAGAACCAGAGCGGTCAGCAATTTCTACCTGAACTGTAGAAAATAACACGACTGAAGTTTTAGAGAGCGAATTAAATAAAACAACATTCGAAGTCGACGGGCCACTATTGCTAAACGAAGTCAATGATTCCTCAGAGGCAGGAGGAGAGGAAGGCGTGTAGCGGTCCTGAATAGCAAAACTAGTACAAAGTAAAACCTTAGAGGATGCGGGAGCAGAGCTGAAACGAGTCTTGGTACTAGTATCAGAAGCGGGTTTAGACGACATGTGGTAGAAGTAGAACAAAGAATGATGACGTTGATTACATTGGCGACAAGAAATAGTGGATCTGCATTTATTCAAAATCTGGGAACTACTAAGACAGTTGATGTTTTTTAATAACATTGTAGCGATTCTGAGAAGAAAGTTTAGCGAAATCATTACAACAATAAACGGTATGGTCTTGATGACAAAGCGGACATTTAATGACATTATGACTAGTATGTACTAACATGAAAATAGCAAAGCAAGACCTAGCATTGTTGTTAGTATGAACAACTTTATTTAAATCAGATTTATGATTGACCGACAAATTTGATAAAGATTTACAAGTTTTTCCAAGTAAGCAATTAACTCTGCATAGGATGGGATAGAAGAGGGATCCTGATGCAACTCAAAATTGCGAGCAGTGTGCACATCCAGGCGATTTAGGATCATTTGCACCAGGATAAAGTCCCATTCCTCTACAGGCAAATCAAACTTCTTAAGGGTTGAAGTTATCGGTAAATATGTCTTCTAATTTTTGCAAACCTGATGGGTGGTCAGAATTCAATTTTAGGGATTTTTCAATATTTTCCCAAAGAGCAAAAGCGATGCGGTAAATTATATGCAAGGGAATAATTGATGCGGTTTGATCAAAATTTTTAACGGTAAGTAATGTGGAACTTTTCAAAACCGACTGGAGGTAGAAAAATTTATCGACATCAGAGAGGTCGTCATTTATAGTGATCCAGACTATCAAATCGGTCAATAAAGGTGTTTCGAACGTACTGATATCACTGTCAAATGAAGGGAGAATCAACGGCGGTACGATCACTTTGGATTTTGCACTGTGTGAAGGTGCGGATCCACCTTCAACAGGGGAGGCACGATTGATTGAAAATAACTTGAAATAAAGGGCTCTAACAAGAAAAAGGTACTCCCTCTGTATGTTTGTTGTGGTATGTTTAGCATTTTTCTTAAACTTCTTTGGGAATTAAACCACTCATACTTTTTAAAATCATCTTTATTTACGTTTCGATCCATGACCTAGGATCGTTGTCAAAATAATAAAAATGTCAAATTTGACATTTATGACATAAATTGAAGGTGACTTTGATTTATTGATGTTCGATATATTTGGTTTGAGTACATCAACAGAAAATTTTTGATTTTAAAAGAATGATTGCCTTCAATTTGTGTTGCACACCAAAAAATGCTCTCAATACCATACATAAAAGGATTCTCCGAAAAAATCCAAAGAATAGGAAACAAATTCAGAATTATAGCAGTATTTAGAACCAACAATACACTAAGAGCACAATTAACAAAAACAAACCCCAAAAACGCAATACAAAGTTCGAAAAACTGCATCTACAAAATACCGTGCGAATGTAACAAGTTTTATATAGGGGAAAGTTCCAGACCATTTGGAGTTCGATTAAAAGAACATAAATCATATGTAAAAAATAGAAAATTTGAAAAATCCATGATTTGCCAACATGCATGGGACTCCAGTCATAAAATAAAATGAGAAGATGCAAAAATTATCGACAGAAGAAAACCACCAAAAATGCAAAATCAAAGAAGCTGCTTATATAACCCTACATAAAAATAACTAATTAGCAAACAAATCCGTGGCTTTCAGTAAACAATGGATTCTATTACTAAAAAAAAACAAATGAAAAACAAATGTCCACAATATCAAAGTAACATTACAAGTTTTTCCTGGATTTTCCTTGGGACATTAATATGAAATACAGCTTACATACATGATTTCTATTTATACATACAACTAATAACATAACAATAGGCATGTTAGCAGTCCCTGGACGCAACATAAATTGAAAGCAATCATTCTTTAAACTAAAAAATTTTCACCTAATGTACTCAAACCAAATATATCGAACATCAATAAATCAAAGCCACCTTCAATTTGTTATAAATGTCAAATTTGAAATTTTTATTCTTTTGACAACAATCCTAGGTCATGGATCGAAACGTAAATAAAGATGATTTTAAAAACTATGAGCGGTTTAATTCCCAAGGAAGAATAAAAAAAAAGAAAAAAGGTATTGTCGAAGCGCTTTCTGATTGAAGTCTCTATTTCAAACTAATTATCTGTCTTCAGCCAAAGCGATTTCACCAATAATAAAATTATGTTGGTCAAAAAAGTTTTCCTTAATCGTGTTGATCGACGTATATTGAGCCCGCAAGAGTTCTAAAACACTGGATTCAACGACAGTCTTGTAAGCGATTTCAAAGATCTCCTAAAGGAAGTTAATTTGCGTGTTTCTTTGAGTCTGTTTGCCATGATTAGAAATTACTAAAGCGAAAGCGAAGAAATACAAGCGGGAAAAATATACAAAAGCAAAAGGAAACTTTTAATGTATGCGCTAATATAAAGCAGGCAATTAGTATTGATTATCGCACTTTATGTAAAAATCCAAATTGAGCACTACAAATAATTAAAAGACCAAATTCCAATATTAATCAATCAAGCATGTAACTATAAGATAATAACTACCAAGATACATAAATGCTATACCTTGATAAGCGATATCTACAGGGTGTCTACTGAGATTCAAAAACGAAAATTCGAGACTTTTAGTGACCATTTTATAAAATATTAGTGACCTGTGCTAAAAAAAACTTATTTGTATTTATTCTATTGCTGTTAAGTTTCATAACATTATAATCACAAAACTGAGTAATTAGGACATTTGTCGTACTTAAGTATATAAAGGTTATTTGAGAACAACTCAATTTAAATTCATAATGGTTTTAATTTTTTCTTTAATTTTGCCAACTCAATGTCCAATGCTTTTAGATCTTCAAAATTATGCTTCTCTATGTCCTTCCGTTTCTTTTCTAAGTCTGCAACTTCCTTCACAATCCGCTTTTTACTGCATACTTCCTTTTCCTTAGACTTCTTTTTTGTGGCAATAGCTTCGCGTCTTAAAGAAGATGCATTCCTTACAGCATGAAGCAGTTTCGCAGTTATATCTAAATTCTTAAATGTTGCTTCATAAATTAATCTTTGTGAAATCAATGATCTTTCTTCTAAGCCGTCCTGTAAGCATTCTTTGTTTATAGAGAACCCTCTTTCTACCATAGCATTGCTATGATACATTGTCAAAATTATCCTCAAAAAGTAAGAAATTGTTTATCGTTTATAGAAGATTTTACAAAAAGTTCGGTAAAATATATATCCAACCTTTCATTGTGCCACTCTTTTAAAGAATCACGTTCCGATACACACAAAGTTTCATATTGTCTTTTTATACCATCGGCACAACATGGACTTATATGTTTCTTTTCTACAAATTCTTCTAATGCGTCTTAAATCCTCTGTTTCCTAAGTGTTTCACTTTTCATTACATATGGAGAAAGACATGATGCATCTCTAACAATCTTATATTTAAGAGGTGACTTTTCACTGATTTTCTTAAAAAGGAGTTTAAGAAAGGTCTGACAATCTTTTTTAAACACTAAAATTTGAAGTTCTGAAACAGTTTTTTCAAGTTCTTGATTGCCATTTTAGCACCAAAGCCAATATCAATCTGCATTGGTGATAACAAATTTTTGGCAAGTTCAAGTTTAATATTAATTAAATCCAAAGAAGTTTTTGCACTTTTTATTAATTCGTTTTTTATAAATCTTTCCCCAATACAACACAGCGACGAACTTAGATCATGATGAAGAAAAGGCAACATCGGCTCATTTGTTTGATATTTAGTTAAAAACGGTTCGAGATCAGACACTATGGACAAAAGAAATTCTAGTTTTGCTAGCAAGAAACTAGCTGACAAGCTTTACTGATTTTCTTAAAACTAGCACCATCTGGTGGACAAGTTGAAACTGATGTAATATACTTTTTAAGAGGCTCTAATCGCTTTATTGCTCACTGTAAAACACCACCATTTTCCACCCATCTTATTGAACAAAATTTGTGTGGAAATGTTGTTGTACCTGTATGGTAGATAAAAGTTCCTCTTCTAGTCGGAGTGTCTTTGAAAAGTAATACAATGTACGTAGAAATTCATGGATAAACCAACAAGTACCATTGTGTGCTGTTTTATACGCTCCATGAACAATGTGCAGCCCACACGTACCAAGATCAAACATTACAGGGACATCATCACTACCAGAAATTCGAGTGTGTTCTTTTAGTTTCCAAAGCATCTTCAGATTCACATTAAGTCCATCCATGCTGATGTTACAAAATTTTTTAATGGGTATACTAAGAGAATCCAGGGTATTTAAAAAACCATTTGAAAGATCGATGGCAGTGGTTTTTTCAAGAAAACACGAAGACAAATAATTTGTTTTAACCATATTATCTTCATCCTCCCGGTATCTGACAAGAATGTCCATTTGTCATTTTTGCACAACTTTATTCAGGCTTTTGTCAAAACTTATACACAAAATTTAATTTTATTTAAAAGTTCGTTTTTGAAAAACGGACCCAAGCCAAAAGTGGCTATATAACATATGTTAATGCCTTTTAATAGTTTAATTTATTATACATATAACTTGCATATTAGTTGTAGAAATTATTAAGTACCGCCTTGACCTGTACATAAGTAACCCCCATCATTCACGGTCCAATACGAACCAACCCGAACTTTATGTCCTTTTGGTTCCTGCCGTAACGTTAAAAAAGAGTCGTTCTCGAACTTTGTGCGCAACACGTCGCGTGTTACAGACGACCATTCAAAACCTACATGAAGGTAACAATTCGCCCAAGTGCGTGTCGTTTTTCGTTGTGAACAATAGCTAGCATCGGCATTAAAACATTAGTGCTTATCAACATATCAACCTATAGATCTACAGTCCACATTCAAAAATCGAAGATATCAACAGCGGATCTTTAGAAGCATACCGGCGTGATCGTAAGTATTAACCAGTGTACGTTATTTCTTTTTAATCTGCACGGCATACTGTACATTTATTGGTCCTTCGAGCCGGATGTGTTATTAGTTTAATTGACATTTGTACACGTTGTTGTTTTTTCGTTTCAACATTATCAATTATAGTTATCGGACATTTGAATATATAACATTAGCAAAACAGACAAGTTTCGTTTACGCGTGAATGTATATATCATTAAAAGCGTATTTACGGCAATTGGACGCTCATTCATTCATCATAAAATTCCATTCCTATAAGTTCTTAACAAAGAATTATAGTCAAGCTGGTACGATTTTCAAATTTACCTTAAAATTTCGTTTAGCAGACAAATAGTTTAGACATTAACATTCCTAAAGCTCAGCAAGCAGAAAAACCACTTTGGGTTCTTTTGTATTGGAAAGGCAAGCTATTAACTCAATACACCTGCAGGTTTAGGGTTTAATCCTGCAAACACACAAATTGTTAAGTACATCTCTCTACACTCGCATATTGTAAAAAATATTCGTTTATTTTCACATATAAAAGTGGGTTGGCTAGCCATATTTCTAGCAATGGTTGGATTGTTACAAAGGGTACAATTTCAAAGAAAAGGTCATTGAAATTGAGTTTAGTTTAAGGTGAATTCGGTTATACATTTCTTAGGTTCATTAGTTAAATATTAAACCATGTCTAAATTAAGCTTTGATAGACTTTTAATTGATGCAAGTTATGTTGCGGAGAGGTTAGTTTCATATTGTAACACATTAACAAAGCTTGAAAATCAGGAGAACATTTAATCACTGTTAAAATTATGTTAGAAAATGCAATCAAAATATCAAAGGAATTTAATAACAATTATAAGACTACACCGTTAGAGAAAAGAAGTGATGCTGAATTAGATCAATTGAATTCGTTTCGTTCAGACATAGATCAGCACTTAATAGCAATTAAAGTTATAAACGCGGATTTTCAAGCTCGTTTTGGAAACGCAAGTTTGTCACAACAATCTAATGCCGCAATCGGTTTTCACGGTAATATTAAATTGCCAAAATTAATTTGCCTCGTTTTTCAGGGTGTATAAAAATTGGAGTAGTTTTCGAAGTGTATTTGATAATCTGATTTATTCAAATTCAGGTTTAAATAATTGCGAAAAATTCATTTTCTTACTCGATTCGTTGGATGAAGATTCCAAAAATTGTATTAGACATTTATCTGTAACAAATGACACATTTGAGATAGCATATAACATTTTGATCGAAAGATATGAATCTTGTCGTCTTATCGTCAATAATTATTGGTCAGCCTTGGAGAATGCACCTAAGGCTAAAGCAAACTCGTCAGTAGAACTTAGGGATTTGGTCAATTGCTTTGTTGAAAATTTTGCAGGTTTACATCAAACAAACATAGATCTTTTAGATTTTGTGAAATTTAATTTGTTATCCAAAAATTAGATTCACAGTTTCTAAAAACATTTGAATTAGAAAATACGGAGGAAATTCGACGTATGATCAATTGAAAGCTTACATCGAAAAGCATTTCAAGGCTTTAGAAGTGAGTAATATGGTTGTGTCGTCATCAGACAAACAAGTTAAATTGGAACAAAACTACCTAACAAAATAATTAGTAATAATTTGGAAAAGCGTCGTCCGCTTTACTCAAGCAGTCGTACATCATTAGTAACAACCTCACCTAGTGAAAAGTGTTTATTGTGTGATACTTCTCATGCATTATTTCAGTGTCAGAAATTTTGGAAAGATCGCCGCAAGAGCGATATGAGGTTGTAAAGCAGAAAATCTTTGCTTAAATTGTCTTCGTAATACACATTTGGCTAATAATTGTACATCAAGATCAGCTTGTCGTAAATGTAACAAACTTCATAACACATTGTTACATTTTGACAAACCTTTGTTGAACAGAAAAAGTTGTATCGTCATCAGTTAATCAGTGTGCTACTACTTCTAGTACAAGTACTTTGTTTACATCTCGTACTTCTAATGCAGTTACTTTGTTGGCTACAGTACAAATAGCAGTGTGTGATGGGTTTGGTAAAGCGCAAATAGTTCGAGCATTATTAGATGGGGGAAGTATGGAAAGCTTCATCACAGAATCATGTCGTAAAAGACTTGCATTAAACAAATCAAAGGTCGCAATGAAAGTAGAAGGTTTAGGACTCTCATCGTCGTATATTTCTGGTGCATTATCGTGCAAAATCAGGCCTAAAGGCAAACTATACCCTCAATATGATGTAGATGTTTCGTATTACCAGATATTTGTAATAAATTACCTTCATCACCTTTAAGATCAAACGTATGGCCACATACAACAGATTTGGAATTGGCAGATTTTCATTTTGATAAACCTGGCCCTATTGACATGCTCTTGGGGCAGACATTGTTGCTCATATTTTATTAAATGGAATTCAAGGGTCATAGAAATGAACCTGTTGCCATTAACACAACGTTTGGGTGGATTCTGACAGGAAAAGTCGTATCTCCTGTTGCTTCGTGCATATCATTATGTGCTGTTATCCAACCATTAGAATCAAATATTCGTAGATTCTGGGAGTTGGAAAACATCCCCGATTCAAACAAGTTGTCTCCCGATGAAATAGCTTGTGAAAAACATTTTATTGAAAACTATTCAAGAGATCAAGATGGTCGTTTTATTGTTTCATTGCCCTTCAAAGGTATCGAACCACATTTCGTTAATTCACGTGAAGTTGCACTTCGCAGATTTATGTCTTTGGAACGTTGTTTAGGGAAAACACCCTAATTTATATGAGTTATATAGAACTTTTATGCACGATTATCTAGACAGTGGCCACATGACAGTCATTTCGCCTAAGGTTGTTGATTCGTCTGATTCATCCGTGTATTATATACCTCATCATTCTGTCGTCAAACCCGAGAGTATTACCACAAAACTCCGTGTTGTGTTTGATGCTTCAGCATCAACCTCTAGTGGAAATTCGTTAAATGACCATTTATTGGCTGGTTCTCCTCTTCAGAAGGATATTATGGCATTATTGCTACATTTTCGTTCGCACGCTGTAGTTTTGACAGCAGATATTAAACAAATGTACAGGCAAATATTACTCGCTCAAAATCATCGTGACTATCAGAGAATACTTTGGAGATTTCATTCATCAGAACCACTTTTGGATTATCGTTTAAATACAGTAACTTATGGAGTTACTTCAGCCCCGTTTTTAGCACTGCGAGTTATCCAAGAACTTTCTCATTTGTAAAAATCACGTTTTCCGCTCGCATCAAAAGTTTTATCGTCGGACACATACGTGGATGATTTGCTTACTGGGTGTCAGTCTGTCGATGAAGCAAAACGTCTTATTGTCGAACTCAATCAACTTTGCAAATCTGGAGGTTCTGTTTTACGCAAATGGAATAGCAACATTGCTATAGTGTTGGAAGATTTACCAAAGGAATTGTGTTATCAGCAAGCATTTGCATTTGATGACACTACTAACATTTCACAAAAAATTTTAGGCTTACAATGGCAACCCTCATTAGATGAATTCGATTTTTGTGTTAATGTCGTTGACCGTCCCTGCACAAAGAGGAACATGGTTTCAGAAATCGCACGTATTTTTGATCCACTTGGTTTATTATCGCCCGTGGTATTTTATGCAAAACATATTATTCAACATTTATGGATTTTAGGCATCGGATGGGACGACAGTCCACCTATAAATATTGCTTCAAAATGGAACACTTACGACAACAATTGCTTGAGTTACCCAAAATAAAATCCTCGCTGGGTTATTTCGAGAAATATAATAAGTTACAAATACACGCATTTTGTGACGCCTCGGAAGCAGGTTATGCTGCTGCAATTTACTTCGTTGTTCTGATGATCATGGCAATATTAAAGTATCATTGGTATGTGCAAAGTCCAAGGTTGCACCTACAAATCGCATATCGTTACCCAGATTGGAGCTGTGTGCTGCAGTTCTGTTATCAAACTTGGTAAAATTTGTTAAAACTAATTATGAAGGTCGTTTATCGTTTGATGACATTTTTGCATGGTCAGATTCCACAGTTACATTATCATGGATTCGCTCGTCATCCTACAACTGGAAAACTTTTGTGAGCAATCGCATCTCGCACATTCAAGAACGAGTTTCGCCTTCATCATGGTTTCACATTAAATCACAAGAAAATCCTGCGGATTGTGCATCGCGTGGACTTTTTTGCTTCTGAATTGATTAATCATCGATTATGGTGGTCAGGTCCGCCATGGTTGAAACTCCCAGAAGATCACTGGCCATTGAACACCGAACCTATTCATATTAATTCGTCACATATAGAGATTGAAAGACGTACAATTTCGTTGAATGTCGTCGTTTTAGACAATTTTTTTGGATTCGCTTTTAACAAAATTCTCAGATCTACAAAAGGTCCTGAGAATAATTACATATGTTTGTCACTTTATTCACAATTTGAAAGTTCCCAAGAAATCTCGTTTGAAATTGGCGGAAAATATATTAATATCTCAACAGCAGGACGCACTTCATTTGTTAATCAAAAGAATGCAAACAGAAACTTTTGATCAAGATATACAAAATATTCGTGCTGGTAAATTGTGTATTAAACAACTTCGTCGTCTCAGTCCTTTCCTTGACAGTCGCGGTTTATTGAGGGCGGGCGGTCGACTGAGAAATTCCGATTTGCCTTACGATGCAAAATTTCCTATTTTGATTCCACGTTCACACCGTTTAACAGAACTTATCATTTTCGATTGTCATAAGAAATATTTCCACCCAGGTGTTCGGACTACACATTTTTTATTGGTTCAGAATTTTTGGATATTGTCTGCAAGGCGTGCTATTCAAAGTTGTTTAAAATCTTGCATTCGTTGTTTTCGCACGAAACCTGTGGCATTTACTCCTCCCATGGGTGACCTCCCTGTTGCTAGAGTCACTCCTGGCAAGGCATTTTTACACACGGGTGTGGATTACGGTGGTCCATACTCCATCACAATGAGTCGTGTTAAAGGCTCAAGGTCATTAAAAGCGTACATATGTTTGTTCATTTGTTTTAGTACTAAGGCTATACATTTGGAATTAGCTTCCAGCTTATCAAAAGAATCATTTATCGCAGCATTACGTCGTTTCATTGCACGCAGAGGCAGATGCGTACAACTCCATAGCGATTGTGGAACCAATTTTGTTGGTGCGGCAAACGAATTATCGCAACTGATGCAGCAATCAGCAGAATCCGAAGGCATCAAGTTTGTTTTTAATCCTCCATCTTCTCCTCACTTTGGCGGCTTGTGGGAAGCTGGTATTAAGTCTGTAAAATCTCACTTGAAAAGGTCAATTGGAGATCAAATGTTGTCCTATGAGGAATTTCTTACAGTTTTAGTACAAATCGAATCAATTTTAAATTCTAGACCACTCTGTCAATCAAGTAGCGACCCAACCGATTTTTCCTACTTGACTCCCAGTCACTTTCTCAATGTCGAACCGGTATCCGTCATACCGGACCCAAACCTCATTGATACCAAGTTGTCATATCTTAACCGTTGGCAACTTATCCAACGCCTACAGCAATCGTTTTGGAAAAAGTGGCACCTTGAGTATTTGCATACATTGCAACAAAAGGTGAAATGGTGTTCAACCAAGTCATTAGCCAAAGTTGGAATGTTAGTTTTTATAAAAGATGATCAGGCGCCTCCATTATCTTGGCATTTAGGTCGAATCGAGGAACTGTACCCAGGTACCGACGGGGTTTCTCGTGTCGCTTTAGTAAGAACGGCTAGCGGTCTCATCAAGCGATCGCTAGTCAAACTTTGTCCTCTTCCCTTGGAAGACAATTCGTAATTTATTGTATTGGTTATATATAGTTTTATTAGATAGTTACATAGTCATTTGATTTTGTTTATTGATAGAAAATAAGTGTTTTACTCTTATTTTGGTGGGCGGTATGTTAATGCCTTTTAATAGTTTAATTTATTATACATATAACTTGCATATTAGTTGTAGAAATTATTAAGTACCGCCTTGACCTGTACATAAGTAACCCCCATCATTCACGGTCCAATACGAACCAACCCGAACTTTATGTCCTTTTGGTTCCTGCCGTAACGTTAAAAAAGAGTCGTTCTCGAACTTTGTGCGCAACACGTCGCGTGTTACAGACGACCATTCAAAACCTACATGAAGGTAACAATTCGCCCAAGTGCGTGTCGTTTTTCGTTGTGAACAATAGCTAGCATCGGCATTAAAACATTAGTGCTTATCAACATATCAACCTATAGATCTACAGTCCACATTCAAAAATCGAAGATATCAACAGCAGATCTTTAGAAGCATACCGGCGTGATCGTAAGTATTAACCAGTGTACGCTATTTCTTTTTAATCTGCACGGCATACTGTACAACATATTTTGTCTTTGTGTAACTGCATGTTTTTCGCTATAAAAGAAACTGGGAACATTATTGGAAAAAGTTCAGTAGCATCCTGATGAACTCTTGACAAAGAATAAGATACTATCTTATGCATAGTCCATAATATTTCAACTTTAGTAATCTCGTTATGGATCATGTATGACGCAATATTTTTATTTTCACGATCAGCTTCTTCAGAATACACTTTTGCGGGTAAATCAGTTGTTACTGAAGCTGAAATATCATTTTGTTGGGAGTCTGAGACCGGAGTATTTCTAACTAAATTATTCTCAATAATTGGTTGCTTAATATTGAGTACTGGATTAGCTATTTTAGAATGCTTTAGTCCCTTGGAATGAAGTTTTACATTATATATTCCAGCTTTTGAAATATCAAAAAAATTTTTGCAGAAGGTACAAAAAGCAACATGAACATTTCCAGGTACTGGTTGTAACCAGCTTTTAAAAATCGGATTTGTCAGCCAAAGTTCAGAAAACGAACACTTTCCAGGCATTTTTATAAGAAAGTTTTCACTTTAAGTACATACGCATTTTGTAAACTTAAAAACGTAAAATCTTGTCGCGTTACAAATAATCAAAACGAAACACATCTCATAAGGTTTTATTTACGACTGACTTGCAGTAATATTCTTTAAATGCGGTCGTCCGGCTGCTACCTTCCCCTCATTCCAATTCCCTATTACAATGAAGGTCATTGACGCTACGACCACAGTGTCTGGGGTTGATTACAATAGCAGGTATTTATTACGGCAACATACAATAATAAAAAAGCATGTCAGAAATATACACACAAAACTGCTGCTCAAGCATTGATAAGCCGCGATTTCTAGATTCAAGACGTCAAACAAAAACCGCAGGGTTTATAGAGCCCAACCGAATAAATGTATAATGTGTAGGGTATTATCCCCCACACTTAACTGATTAGTATTCACACCAATAAAACAAAATGATACTCTTAAATTTTAACAAACTTTAATGTAATTAAGGACCGGCAACAACAACATTTTCTTAATCTTGTTCATTTTTCACCACCTTTGCGCATGCTCAGCCAATAGCAAGGCTTGCCCTCTGTAATGGTGGTATATTCAAAATAAATACATACATAATAATCAAGCTATTTACTACAGCTCGGTCAACCTGACTTAAGATCGACCTCGATCTTGTCTAGTGATTATAAATATCATATCTTAACTACATAATTGATCAGTTACACTAAGTGATACATAAAATAATCAATTTCATAAAATGTAAACATAATATTCTCATAATGCATAAGGATTCTTATTGAATCATTAAATAATAAGTTCATAATAAAAGCATAAGATTTCATAACATACATAAGTACATAAATTTGCTTACTCACAAACGAACATAAGCTATTATGTAAGCGCACATAAGACATAAAAGTATATAAGACATAAATCATAAAAGGTAAGTATTTGTTTTTGTTTTTGAAATAATGACAAATTCGGGGGTATATCATAACTAGGAATGGTACATAACTATTCTTTAATATAGGGTTTTAGTCGTGAAACGTCTATAACCCCATCATAAGGTATTTGTGTATTTTGGAACCCTATTATGTCGGTAACGACATACCTATCATGCGGTAAAACTGCTTTGATGACGTATGGTCCTCTGTACTTAGGAATTAGCTTTTTATTGACACCCACAGTGGTATCTACATTAGACATCTTAACAAAATCTCCTACTTTGTACTCATGTCCAGGTTTATGTTTACTATCAAAATAAGTTTTATTTTGCTTTTGCACTATCTCAATATTTTTCGATGCAACTTCTCTAATATCATCGATGTTAACATCAGGTTTATTATATTATTCTAATGCTAATCGTAAATTATCTTGTATAATACCCAATTGATTGCAACCAAATAGTAATTTACTTGGGGTAAACCCTGTTGAACGATTTACACTGTTGTTTATACAAAATTCTACTTTGCCTAATAAGGTGTTCCACTGTACTTGTTCTTGGTCCACACATTTTGCCAATAAAGGAGTTAGTGAACGATTGAATCGTTCCATTTGTCCATTGGCCCACGGTGCACCCGATGCTATCGCAACATGCTGAATTCCGTTTGTATTTAGGAATTCCTTAAATTTAATTGAGGTAAATGCAGAACCTCTGTCTGATATTAAAAGCCCTGGCTTCCTATAATTACGAAAGTATGAATTCAAATGATTAACAACTCCATCAACTTTTGTGTTTTTGCACGGAAAGAATTTAACAAATTTAGTGAAACCGTCTACCACTTCAAATATATATTTAGCTCGGTTTCCAGTCTTTGATAACAGTCCATAATGGTCAATATGTACTACTTCAAACGGTATCTTACCTTTAGGAATATTGTTTAATAACCCTTCTGTTTTACCAAATTTTGGATTGTACTCTATGCATTTAAGACAACTGTCAATGAGAGATTGAATTTTTGATTTCATTTTGGGAAACCAGTAAGTTCGTAAAATAAGTTCCCTTGTTTTGTCTGTTCCTAAATGCCCCATTTCATTATGGTATGTATGGATGATTTTGTTTTAATACTAATGTTTGTTCTAACGTATTTCTCTCGAGTATTAAAATATTTTGAACTCTGCTTAACGCATCGACATGACGCATTCGCAAATTTGGCCTATGCTCAATCGTATAGCTGTAATTTTGAAGTATTAACCACCATCGCATTATACGCGGTACAATGTTGTTTTTTATTCATGGTCAATCGAAGACTTTCACAATCATTTACAATTTTAAAATCGATACCTTGCAAATAAGTATGAAATCTTTTCAAAGCATAAATAATAGCTAAACATTCAAGCTCATAGCTATGATATTTTGATTCAGTTTCCGAAGTTCTCTTGCTAAAGTAAAATACGAGATGATATTTTCCGTTTTTTTGTTTCTGCATTAAAATCGAACCAAATCCTATACAACTGGCATCATAGTGAAGTTCGGTTTCGTTATGTGATGAATAAATGCATAAAATAGGTTGATTTATTAATTTGGATTTTAGTAGCTCAAAAGTTTCAAGGTGAACAGTCATAAATTCAAATTTTGCTCCTTTTTTAGTAGATTATAAAGTGGAGCGGCAATGACACTAAAGTTTTGTATGAATCGTCTAAAATAACTTGCCATTCCCAAAAATGTATGTAATTTCATTTTAAAATCCACTTTGGGATTAGCTGGCTTGTTTATTATCAAATAATTTTCAGAATGAAGCTTACAAGTTTCTAAACGTACTTCTGTCGGTAGTTCAGAATTAATATTTAATTGTTCAGATACTTTTATGGGTTCATTAATATAATTAATATTCAAAAGCTCAAAAATAAAATCCCTATCTGAAGCATCTGGAACAGGCACTTCTAATTCATTATTAAGATTAGTTTTTAGTTCATTTTGTAATGTAATTTTCGAATTATTAGCACAGTCAATTGAAACTTTACTGCAAGACAAAATCTCTACCTAGTATTGAGCTATAAGTCATAGTTTTATCTGGAACAACATAAAATTTAAAGTTAGTTGTAATATTATTATTAACTGTTATGTCTGTTCTAAATGTGCCTAGAATATCTAATTTGGAACCATTAATACCCGAAAATTATCCTCAATTAGTTCGTTTGCTATTAATTCACTTGGAACAAATTTAGATTTTATCAAGCTAATAGGTGATCCTGTATCTAACAATGCATTTACAGAAAAATTGCATACATCTAAATTATAATTAACAGTATACTTTACATTAACACTATACGGCTTTACTTGTGACTCTACCACATGCATGGCGTTGTCGTTTGCGGAACTCTCTTTGCCTTTGTAGCAATCTTTCACTAGGTGTCCCATTTTTCTACATTGAAAACAAGAACCTCGAGCTCGTACTGGCTTTTTGCAGCGACTGACAATGTGACCTTCCTCGTTACAATTATAGCACCTTGTTTTCCTGGTAGGAACATAAACACGCTGTGCTAAAACGTTAGGAGACCTACTCACCGAATTTGAATAAGTTTCAGTTGAACGTGTATATATTGAACTTTTATTTATTGCATAGGATTCATCTTGCACCACATTATTTAATATTTCGAAAAGATCCTCGACAGTTTTCACATTATATAACATCAATCGTGCTTGACTTTGAAGATTACGATTGCCCAAGCCCTCAATTAAATACTGAATAAGCTTATATTTATATTTTATATTTATAATAAAACGTGTGTGAATCACTGACGTGAATAACAATTTGTCAAATACAATAAAAATATGTTTAAAATATACAATTTAAAAAAAAATCACCAAAAAGATGGAAATTATGTTATAAATCTTCAGAGGACAACCTTAAAGAACCAACTGAAGCTAAAAACTCAGTTATTGTGTAGAAAGCATTTTCTAATAAGAATCTTTTTATATTCAATTTAAATTGATAAAGAGGCAAATCTTTTATGCTCGAATGAAGTGCGTTATAAAAAATACATCCAAAGTAGTTAGAACCATTTCTGCTCCTACTTAGTCTATGGTAAGGTACAACCAATTTGCCCTTGTTACGAGTGTCAAAGTGATGAATATCGGTGTTGTGTTGATATTGTAAGATTTGTTTTTTGACATAAAGCAGACATTGTAAAATAAACAGACAAGGCAAAGTTAAAATTTTAAATTTAATAAAATATTCACGGCAGTCATCACGGAACCCAAGGTTAGACATAATGCGAACAACTCTACGTTGAAGCTTGAAAACCCGAAGGGAGCCGCTACAATGACCCCACACAATTATAGCATATGAAATATGACAATGGAACATGCCATGATAACATGATAGTAACACATTAGGTGAAAGTGATCTTACCAAAGAGTTTATGAGATAAATAGTTCGACAAAGTTTTTTGCATAGCAGATCACAGTGGGTGTCCCAACTTAATTTGCTATCCAGGGTGATACCCAGAAAACTAGCTGATTGCTCCTTTGAAAAAGAATCCCTTTTTAATGAAAAAATTATTTGTTTGGTTTTATCCCTATTCAGGGCAAGTTTGTTATCATTGAACCATGGATTCAGTGAGGCATAAAGATGTTGTACTGTCAGCTACCAGTTGAGCCATATTATCACTCTTATTATATAGAGTGGTATCATCTGCATAAAGGACAACATCACACTTGTCTTTTAGAAAAAAAGGTAAGTCGTTAGTAAAGCATAAGAAAAGAAGCGGACCGAGGATGGAACCTTGAGGAACACCAGAAAAAACTTTACACATGCTGGACAATTTGCCTTTGTAAAAAACCCGTTGAGACCTAGCAGTCAGATATGAAGCAATTAGCTTAATACTATCATCATCAAAATTTAAACCTTTTAATTTGTTAACTAAGAGGGCATGATCAACACAATCGAAAGCCTTAGTCAAATCACAAAATTTAACGGCAAGATAACTACCCTCCTCAAAAACATCTGAAATTTTATTTACTAATTTCACCAATGCATCACTAGTAGATAATTTTTTTCGGAAGCCGAATTGCTCAGCACAAAACAAACTATTATTTTCAAAATAAGAAGTAATTTGAGTATTTAATATACATTCAAAAACTTTCGAAAAAGTGTGTAAAAGAGAAATAGGACGATAGTTCTTAATATCATCAAACATACCCTTTTTATGAACAGGGATCACTTTTGCTTGTTTTAGAATATCAGGGAAAACTGCTTTCTTTATGCAAATATTAAGTAATTTGGTTAGCGGAATAAGAATACTGTTGATAACTGATTTAACTAAAGAGATGTTAATATTAAACAAATCCTTCGATCGGGAATTCCTCATCGCTAAGATAACATCTCGTACGTAGTTGAAAGAAACTTCTTCAAAATGGAAAGAGGGTACCAAACCAGAGAAACAATGTGTATAAGTAGTTGTGGTACTGGTGTTAGTATTCGTAAAATTGGATAAGATTTCTGCAACAGAATCAATAAAAGAATAGTTGAAGTCATCAGCTGAGAAATGAGTGTTCATATCATTGGCTCTGTTTTTAGAACCTTTGAAATTATTAATCAAATCCCATTTTCTTTTATTATTATTTTTAGCTCTAAGAATGTAGTTATCATAGGCATTAATTTTAGCATTTTTGAGTGCATGACGATAAGCATATTTTAATTTATTAACATGCAATTTGAGTTCTGCACTAGGAAAAGCATCATAGAATTCAACATGAAGTAAGTAATTATCACGCATCTTTCGTAGGTCATCCGTAAACCAATTGACAACTATTTTGGAACAGTTATTCAATATCCTTAAGTGTTTGATAGGAAAACATAGATCAGCTGCAGAAGCAATTATAGACATAAAGTTAGTAAATTTGTCATTAATGGACAGACTATTATCATCAATAAAGTTCCAGTTAACTAGTTGGAGATGATTAAAAAATTTATATTTCCCATATATTGTATAAGGTCGATAAGATTTATGATGATTAAAAACTTTAACATTATCGTTAAGATTTAATTGAGTGGCAAGGCCTAAATGATCAGACAAGCCAGTCTTAACCACTCTACAAGAGAGAGATGGAATATTGATAAAGATTGTATCAAGACAATGAGAAAGACGAGTAGCTGTTTTATTAACAATGTACAAGCCAAAGGAAACAAAAAAATCAATCAGTGTCATAGCTGCTTTCTCAGTAGATTCAAAATGAACATTAAAATCACCACAGACCAAGAGGTGAGACCTAAAAGGCAAACCAAGGTGCTTAAATACTCTGTGAAGCGTTTCACAAAATATGTCAATTGATCCCTTATTAGGGGATCTATAAATAGTAATAATAGTAAGATTGATACGATTAAAATGTATTGCACATAATTCAGCATGTAACTCAATCGAGTATTTATTGATTGACTCCAACACATTAGGAGTGGCGTAAAATTTCTCATCTACAAAAATAGTCACTCCTCCCCAAGAAAATTTAGATCTGACAAAGCTAGAGATAGGTACCAAATTATTAATTTTAACAAATTGTAGAGCATCATTCTTTATGTTCACTTCAGTTAAACATAATACGTCACATTTAATTTTATTAGAGATAAAAAATGCTTCCATGTCATTAATTTTATTGCTTAATGATTGAATATTCAAACAAAAAATATTCAAGGTTGAGACCCCTGGACAGATAGAGTAACAAACGAGGAAGTTTATAGAAGGATAGGTGAGGATCCCTGTATGTGGAAACAATTGAAGGTCAGGAGAGATAGAATGATAGGGCACCAGTTAAGACATGAGAGACTATTTAGTAAAGTCTTAGATTATAGACTACCAAATAAAAATAGAGTAGGAAGGCCTAGACAAAGCTATATTAGTCAAATTATTAGAGATTTAGGTTGTGAAGGGTATGTAGACCTTTTTAGACTAGCTCAGAATAGAAAAGAATTTAGAGCTGCGTCAAACCGACTTTAAGTAAGTTCGAAAACAAAACAAAAAAAAAATAAATAAAAATCAGTTAACTAAATGTCACCAGGACATAACTCACAATTAGGTAGCGGTCTGGCATGTGGGTAGCGTTTCGTTGCTTAAGCCTTACCATAACATATAATTTAATAAACGTCACCAGGACACAACTCACAATTAGGTAGCGGTCTGGCATGTTGGTAGCGTTTCGTTGCTTAAGCCTTACCATAACATATAATTTAATAAACGTCACCATGACATAACTCACAATTAGGTAGCGGTCTGGCATGTTGGCAGCGATTCGTTGCTTAAGCCTTACCATAACATATAATTTAACATTTTTTCCTTTTTGAAGCGGATAACCAGGTTATATTTCATTTCCTTATAAATGGTAATCATGTAAACATGTTAGAGTTCTTTAACAACCATCAGGTTGCTAATATCTATGTAGAGTCAGCTGGATAAGAAAAAGATAGAAGGATTTAGGAAGACCTAGACCAAACTATATTAGTCAAATTATTAGAAATTTAGGTTGTGAAGGGTATGTAGAGCTTTTTAGATTAGCACAGATTAGAAAAGAAGTTAGAGCTGCGTCAAACCGACCTTAAGTAAGGTCGAAAACAAAATGATGATGATGAGACCCCTGGAGATTTACCAAGTTTATCCTCTTGTTCTGGGACAGATGTATTGTTGCCCAATGTAACTTTATCATGATAATATGATGCAAAAGATTCACCTGGTTGCCATTTACGTGCTTCAAATTTTTTCCGGAGCAGTACTATATTTTGATGTGTACTAAAGATTTTCCGCATTTCGCATTTCAACACCGCCCAAATTCATAGTAATGTAATCAATTTTGGAATTGTACCAATCCTTTGCTTATTTTGAAAATTTTCCAACTGCTATTATTTGTATAACTTCATCAGGTATTTCATAAGTTGCTTGAACTGCATTAACACACTCAAGCCAGATATTTACATCAACATCTTGTCCATTAAATTCTGGTAGTAAGGCACTAATTTCTTTGTTTGAAAATGCCACAGGGCGTGCTTTTTCGTAACCTGGTATTTTATAATTAACCTCTTTTGTGTCTATTTGAGACGACGGGTTTTGCTGTTGAAATAATGATATTCCACGTACTGCCGTGTGAATAATTTCGTCAACCGTCAAAGGACTAACGTTTTCTGTATTTGTCAATCTGGTATTCGCGGCTTCGTTAATGCTGTTGGCAGCGACCATGATGACGTCTTTACTCGCCTCGTCCATAATTTTATACAATGTACGTAAATTTTGTGAATATGTCCCACACCTGAAATCTGTAGGGTATTATCCCTCACACTTAACTGATTAGTATTCACACCAATAAAACAAAATGATACTCTTAAATTTCAACAAACTTTAATGTAATTAAAAACCGGCAACAACAACAACATTTTCTTAATCTTGTTCATTTTTCACCACCTTTGCCCATGCTCAGCCAATAGCAAGGCTTGTCCTCTGTAATGGCGGTATATTCAAAATAAATACATACATAATAATCAGGCTATCTACTACAAATGAAAAGAGACAGGCTGCTTTTGGTGCGATGAAGGAGTTTTTTGTCTTTTAACATTTATTTGCTGCAACATCTGAAGTATGACTATAAAATTTTATGACGTATTTGTGGAAATACATATGATAATCAAACAATGAAGAAAAAATTTGTGACCGAGATATAGGATTTAGTGACTTTTCGTTACTTTAGTTACCACAAAACGAAATTCGTGTTCTTTTCGTGACAGTAGACATCCTGTATTTAACAACGTAAGGTAATAGAAATTTTAGGGCTTGCAGGTAACATTCGGATCTGGCGAGAATTGATTATATATGTTAATGCGGTGGTTAATTTCGATAACCACAGATGGTGAGATCAGTGGACATGTATACTTAACAATAAGAATAGCGGAAACCTTCAAGTACTTACCTAAGTTTGTAACATTTTCAAATGTTACGTTGTCAATATGATCTCAATACGAATTTTAATAAGTAAAATCCAATGTTTGCAATACACCTTGTAGTGCCCATTATACAATTAGTATATTTGATTAGCTATCGTTAACACGTTGGGACGAAATAATTATATCACAATTGTACAAGCTGTTGTTCTCAACATTTAACTTACATCCTTAAGCGATTTAATAAAAATATATTATTGCATTTATAATGTAGATAAATAATTACATTCCAGAATAACATCGTTATGAAGTACGTGGTAATATACACAGCCATCTGCCGTAAATATACGAAGATGCAGGTATCGAGTAAATATGAACTGGTTCGAACTAGAAGAAGCAGTCTTAGGTCGCTGTTTATCAGATCAACATGGCTTGCTTGGCGTCCTCGGACCTACGGATTGAATAGTCGGCACAGAATATAGCGTCGAGAATGGTTGACGTGAGTAGTTTTATTTGTAGTGGCAATGTAGAGAAATTGTTCGGTACTTTGGTTCATAAATTAAAAGGATAATTCGTTTAACATCTACCCTTAAAATCATTAGCTTCGTTTCGTTTTTTTATTCAAAAGAACCGCCGTGTTGTATTTATTTTACATCTATCTAGGATGTATAGAAGTTCAAAATACCACAAATGTTTGGTGTGAGATCGCAAGATTTCCAATTAGTTAAATAAAATAAATGTTTTAATTATCAGCGAAGATGTTTGGTCAAAGTACAAACAACAATAATCTACTACGTAAACAGCACGACGTCAACAATTACAACTGGTTGGTATTTCCGATGTCAAACTGGATACACGAGATGCGTACTAGTTATACGTTTAGTCAACAGATGCCTTTTGTCAAGTACCTTTTGTTCATTTTATAACAGTGGTGTAATAACCTCTAAAGTGATTAAGAATATCTCATAAATAGAAAGTAAACTAAAAATTTAAAAGCAGGGAATATTTCACATTGATTGAATAATTAGAGAATATTGATCAATGCAATTACATCTGCTACGTACATTGACGTAACATAAAAAAAAACAAAAAAGAAAGAAAGTCCGGGCTCAGGCGGCGAGTGGGCGGCGTCTTATACCTATAAGTAAAGGAGAGTCTGAAAGAAAAATAAAAAAATATATATAAAAACACTCACTCATTCACACACAGAACAAAACATACAACGGAAAAGAAAGAACTTATAATTAAAAAAACAAAATATATATACAAAAAACAGTACTCCCAAACCCAACCCCAAAAAAGTCAATGACCCCAATTTACATATTACATTATGAACACCACTTAAACATCCAAAAATAATTACCCATGAAAATGGCGAGCTGTAATTTTTAGGTAATAACCCCCTGACAGTATTTAGTAAGAAAAGAAAGAACCAAACACAACCCTAAAAACCACAGCTCTAGAATATCGTAAATCTACCCTTAAACTAAATTTACAAGCATCATGGCAACATTTTCAATTGTGCCAGCAAGTCTTTAAACAATTTTTTTTTTAATAAGTAGTAAGTTTTTTTTAGTTATTTAAAACAAATAGTAAAGCATTCATCCAAAAAAAAGGAAAGCAGTAAGTACCAAACTAGTTCAGTAATTTTTAATCGATGATAATTAAATTTAGAAATGCCATCTCTGACCGGTAAAACCCCAGGTGTTCTGGTTCCGAAATCAGAAGTGCTTACCAAGAAAAGCAAAAACAGAACTCACCCTCGAGTTACTGGCATCAGGGTGGAACCAGTCGCTGGTCTGTGTCAGCGAACAGGCAAGCTTACATCCCAGCGGAGCGCATTTGACTTCGCATTCCCAGAAGAAGCTCAAGGGATTAACGTGTCCCCCGCAGAAAGCACGCTAAATAATGCGTGCCGGAAATTCGCATCAAGAAAACGAGCGAAACTGAAACGTGTTTTCTGGTCGCTAATCGAACAGCAAATGAATTGTTACATTTGTTAAAGCACCAAAGCAACGAAATAAACCAGGAAAACCCTAATTTTATTAAAATAAATTCGCCGAATTTGTTAAAAAGTGAAAACACACCAGCATTTAATTATTAAAATACTTGGAAAGTCTCCTATCTAATTAAGGCGTAAATACCACAGGACGAAATTCTTAGAAAGGATATTTATTTTTCGAATGAAGCACAAAGATTTATCAACTGACCTAGATAGGATATTTATTATTAATTACCATACAAATTTTAATACACGAAAGGGTTATTTTTAATTAACGGAATTAATTTTTGTGTTGAACGCCAAAGAAATTTAAGATAAAAATTATTGTATATACCTAATTAATGATTTACGAAAATGAACGTAACACATCTAAACATAGTTCTTGCTAATTTAAATATAATTGGATATAACAGCTATCAAATGAAGTTTTAAATTGTTTATTTTTTGTTATGATTAAAGAGCGACATTCTAATACTCTTACGAGTTCATCATTATGTATTGTTTTCGTTTATGAAAATTTATACTACAACTTAATTAGATATGTAACTTGCATAACTCATGTTACTGATTTAAAATCTTCTGTTTAGGTATAATTTTACCTCTGCTATCATCTGAGTAGGAAACGTTGTTCATTTACTGACTTTATTCATGAATTTTAATATCTATTCAGTCAAATTGTAAGTAGTTAACGGATCCGATTTCTGCATGTCATAAATTTTGTTACATATTTATTAGAACTAAACATTAAAAACCATTATTAATGTGGAATTTAAAATCAAAGAAATTACAGATTCAATTTATAAAAGCATAAATAGAGAATGCTAAGTTATTTTTTTAAAGACTTTTCTTTTAATCTCTGAATCATAAATACGTTCAATTTTTTTGTGATAACATATGAATTGTCAAAGGATATTATGTTACATTATACTTTTCTAAGAAACTTAGAACATTTTTATTTCAAAGAAAAAAAGGTATAAAAATTTTCTTTAAGTATATAAAGATACTTTCCATTTGTCATTTTGAAATATATTGGAAGAGCAAACTGCTGCCTCATGTGATATATTATTAATCTTGTAATTTATCTCAGATATTTCATCGTTGTAGCCAATTTATGGGTTCTACATTCCCCTTTCTTCCAAATGTAGTGGCGCTCAATATTTAGATTAAATTTTTAATATCTACTCCCCCCCTGAACCATGCTTTCTACCGCTTAGAGTAATGTCTAGAGCATAGCACCGGTAGCACCAATTACCTGCATAAGGTAAATGGTAAAAAGTTATTAGATTTGGCGGTATTCGAAAAACTAGTAGTAAAAATGTCGACTTTTTGACAGGAGTTCGTATCTGTCTAACAAGAATACCATAGCGATGCACAGCACACTTTTAACTACGTTTTCGCGGTACATCAATAACACAGAGTAGCTTGAAGGCTGAATTGCGACAAATCTAATGACATTTAATGTCCACAGGGCAGATGCGAGTTTACCTGCAAGCTTCATCTTATGTTATAACTAATAGTAAATTAACTATAAATACAAACAAAACACTTACAATACTCTGTTCAACTTTGAAAGTACATAAATGACCAAATTATTTGAATAACTTTGTTGTTTGAAAAATAATTTTGTAAATATGGTAGAATATACAATTTAAATTAAGAAATGTATTTAAGACACTTCCATTTTTCATTTTTACTTACTTCCCTCACACAGGAAATGCTATCTATTAACTGTTCCAAACAGGACATTCAATTACATTTTTGTATTCAGACTAAAAAACTATATTAATATTAACTCAATTTTTTGGTTTCTCAAGAAAAAATATAAAATATTAGCATAATAGTTTTCATTATAAACAGGTCTTCAGTCCTAGAACTGGTTGGATGCATACCTCCATTGTTTCCTATTCTGAGCTAATTACACATTTCCCTGAAACCACAGCTCGTTAAAGGTATTAAACTATCCGATAAGACCGTGTTTTCAAGTTTTCTAATCTCGTTGGATAACACTAGTATTACTTTGAACTCGACTTATTTCAAAACGAAGATATATGCATTTTCTTTCTTGAACACGATAAAAGTACTTGTCGTTATCGCTGTATTTTTCGTTTCTGTTTTTTTTTTAATGTTCGCGCACACAATATTGTGTAGTAAATATTTCTGGTTTTAAGAAAAGTGTACTTTGCGGCAACAATAAAGTAATTGTACCTGTAATTATTCCAGCTTCATCCGATGGACTGCCGCCCCTTTTGTGATGGAAGGACACCCCCCAAGGAGGGATCACATGCCCCCTATTTCGCTACGTAATTAGAGACGGTAAGAGCCACTTCTACGTTGTAAACTCGAGGGTGAGTGTTTAGCCTCCATTTTATTATAGGGGATTAGGTAGTTGTTGGTACTACATATGCACATGGTGCTATAGATAATTGACCTTGTTCCATGTAAATTACTGTGTTTCTGTGAGGAGTTATGTATAGTCCCGAATAGAATGCGTATTGATTATGTCCTGTAATAATTTTAAATAGTTACTGCTGTATTTACTATAAATATTTAAAGCTGTGGTTTTTAGAGGGAAAATTTTGTTCTTTTCTTTTCTTTCTTTTGGGTAATTAACTTAGGGTTGGAACCTAAAAACTACAGCTCACCATTTGCAGAATTTTTTTGTTCTTCCTGTTAAATGTATATTACGCTAATGCACTATTCTTGTTTATATTTGTTTGGGCACTACTGTGCTGATACAACATGTTTTTTTGTTTGTTTAATTATATTTGTTTTATGTTGCGTATGGATTTATTGAATGAGTGCGAGCATGTTTTTTTTTATTTCAGGCCTTCCTTTTTGGTAATTTAAATACCCAGCCTACTCACAGACCTAGCCTGGCCATTTTCTTTCGTTGGTTTTTTGTTAGGCTACGTCGATGCACGTAGCAAATCTAAAAATTATAACACTCACTGCTCAGTCCTGCGATGACGAATTCATCTCAAGGGTTTCGGTGAGGTCCGGTTTACTGTAGATTTCTTTGACCTCATGCTGGCCAATAGTAGTTGTAGCGCCTTAAAGGGAAGACACAAAAAAAGGTAAAAAAGACCGGAAACTTGAGCACTACGTCGACGGCGCCCTCAAAAATGGCACTCCCACATTACACAACCGTCTTTCATCAAATACCAAACTGAAATAATCACATAGTTCCTGGTGGAATTAGTTTGTGATGTGCAATAAAGGTTTCATATACTTTTCCCAAGAAAGATAAAAAATAATGACATGGCATTTTAGCAAATTTATACACAGTAAGTCATTCTAATCCTACAATGCAACTACTAATTTATAATACATTTAAAGGCCAGATAGGAAACAAGGGAAATTACTTTTACTTTTAAACTAAATGGAGTAAATTTAATGAATAATAAATGGAAACCTGCTATCCAATAATAGAAAAGGCATGTTCTGGGTTAATTCACTTAACATGTAACAAAATAAAATAAACGTTAATGTATCTGAAAATAGTTTTTATTCTGCACAAAAATGCAAAATATACTACGTATCTAGAAAAATAGCAAGAATGATTTCCTGTTAAATATGAGATAAAAGTATCTTCATTACTTTTAATTATTAATCTATATCAAATTTTAAAGATTTTTCAAAACAATTTCTGTTGACTGTTTAGAGACTTTGTACTAATCCAGTATATTACCACAGTAAAAACAATTATCGTCAGTCTATACTAACCTTTCTACGGTATTAAGGTAACTCCAACCATCATGGCCTCCAACAGCATAAAGGGGACCACCTAAGACTGCAACACCCAACCCATGTCGATGTGTATTCATAGTAGTAAGTTGTGACCAAGTACCATTTTCTAAATCTAAACATTCCATTGTATTCACAGTTTTTAACCCATCTCTTCCTCCAACCACTAATAGCCTAAAAATGTTTAAGAATACATTACTGCTCTTCATTATTTGTATAGTATTACTTATCGCCCATAAAAGCAATTCCAAACTGTAATCTCCGTCCGCTTAATTGAAATGCTATGGACCAAGTATCACTACGAGGATCATAACTTTCAATAGTTGTAGCACCTTTATTTTTATCCATGCCACCAACAACAAGAAGTCGACCCAGGGTAGCTCTGCGAGGTTTTGTTCTACCATTGTTCATTGATAAACGACGTTCAGGTAATAGATGCCATTTCATTGCTTCCATGATAAGCTTTTGGCATGTTGGATCTGACCCAACTGCGTTTTCTACATGATCAGCTAGAAAAGATGGTTCCAATAACGGCAGTTTTACAAATTCAAGTAGTCTAGAAATATTTTGTTTGCGGGTTGCTGTATCATGATTAATCCAACTCATCAAAGCATCAAAAATATGTTGTTCGGATGAGACATTGAGATCTTCACAAGAAAGAAGCATTTCCATTTGATCTACACTAAGTTGAAGATATTCTTGATTACGAATAACCTTAAAAAAACAATAAAACTTAACAACCCTATTTCCATAGTATGTCTCATAATTATATGTTTTGTATACACTATTTTCAATAAAACACAGTGTCTACACCGCGGACAGTAAGATTACAAGAAAAAAATGTTAGTATATGTTTATGCTATACCTATTTCAAGAATTTTGTATATAAACAAGCATTATAATTACTACCATCAGGTAATTAATAGGTATATTTTTCTTACAATTTAACCAGTTCACAACATTGAGATAAAATTCAATACGTCAAGTTCTACATGTTATCATGATTTTTTTATGGTTCCAGGACCTAGCAACTCAAAAGTCACTTGGTGACAAAAAGCAGTTTTGGCATATAAAAAAAAAAAATTTTGTGCGGCCAATATAGAAAACGTATGTTTCCAAACACTTTTCATTTCGGAAAGTAAGTTGTCGAGCTAGATCGGTAAAGTGAAATAAGAGCTCGGAAAAACGATTGCCGGGCTCATATGTGAACAATTACATTAAAAATAAGATAGGCATCTTATGTCAGTGGCCATAACAATACTGGTTTTTATCTGTCAATAAGTTCTTGTGAATTAATGTTACAAGTTTCTAAATTATTAAAAAATTTAAATATTGTTGTAGTTCTATTTGTTATGTTAAGCCCCTGCGATCGATCTATTTTTTGCATCCTTCATATAAATTTTAATTTCCAACTTCCATGTTTCAGTTCTTTTAAGAAGCGCCTCCTAAAAATTCTAACCTAAGCAGACAGCTTTATGCTTTTGATGTTATTCTATATCATATGAACTATCATTTAAGAAGTTCGTTTACTTTCCAATTCAAATGAATGCTTATTTAAAACGTCCTATAAAATTACCTTAAGTGTTTATTCTACAATATTTTGCTGTGTTAGTCACGTTATAAATTCCTTGAAATAAGCAAACATCTACTATCGTTCAACTGCTTTTAATAGGTTTGTTAAAAGGCTAGAAACTTCGCTTTATAAATTCGTTGAAATAAGTTAAACACCTTCGTCAAATACTTTTACGGTTTTCTTTGAAAGATTAAAACTTCGTGCATCATTAAAATGGGAAATAGAAAATAATCAACATCGTATTTCATTATCTTGCACATGTCCAGTTCGCCAAGTTTATGAGCAATAAAACCTTTCCCTCTTTAATTCATTCTCGGCTTTGTGGTTCGGTATAATAAATCGCTACCGTTTCTATAACAGTTAGGCAACCTGTTATACATAGTACTCTATAATGCTATAAGGAGGGTTGCAAACTTACTTAATCATTCAAACATACGTCATTTCTCATGCGGACAAATTCATAGAAACTATTATAGTATATTGAGGCCTTGTGCTCTCTTTAATTGGCTGTTGCTTGCAAATCAAATTCTGGAAATATTTAGCAGCTGCTGTCTGGAAAATATACTTTCACAGATACTGTTTGCAGAATATTTAACATATTATCGCTTGAAATTGTTTTTAAAACGAAAATATGTTGTTTTCGATCCCTATAAATAAAGACTGAGCTCTTAAAGCGACCCCACTCCATACCATGTCCTTTTACTGTAAAAGAACGCCGTAACGTCGGGTGCAAATTTAAAATGCTTTATTTTACTTAGTGTTGAAGTTCAACTTAATTTCCTGGAGCATTCAATCAGTTGACAAGTGTAATACAGATTTTCAGATTCGCTACGATGCTGCCAAAGACATAATTACACTTGTTAAGGTATTATAAATATCATCGACAACTTCTTAAGGTATATTTATTCTGTTTTCTTTTCTTGATACTTCTGTGAAATTGAAACACTTATTTTGGTGGTTGATAACCACGGTAAGTGCATTAGCTTTTCTTACTCATGGTTACACTACATTACAGACTGTGTGCTAAAATTTACATTCCCATGTGATTACGTGATTGATTTTATGACACAATTAGTATAAATCGAAGCTCACATTAGTGCAATTTTTTTTCTGTTTTTAAATTAATGCTAACGTCAACAACTTGTTTACTAAATTATAAGCTAGAGTAAGATAACACTTAGTTTATTTCAGGTAGGGTACATTATTTCTTTTAGGATAAGTGTTAGTGTAACGTAGGTTTTTTTTTTGTATTTCAGCCCTTTTATTTATTACTTTTATTCCTTATTATTTTTATTTCTTTATCTTTCTATTTTTTTATCATCTTTCCAGAGGAATCCACTACCACGCCACTGCAGTTAGCTGACGGACCCTTATATTGTTACAGAGTCACCGCCCTTTCATAGGCAAATCAAAATTCATTAACTTAACACTCATTTTACCAGTAAGAAATTGTCAGAATGAATAACAAGGATTCAGCACCTCTTATTAATTCTTACGGGTTCTTCAGGATAGTATCCATGGTCCCTTATTACTCAGCATCTTTATGGCAAAACTACCCCAGTGCATAACTGAAGACTGTTATCTTCAAGTATATGCAAACTATAATCAACTCTATATGTCATGCTTACTGCAATCCATTGATTATACCATCCATAAAATGACTGTAATAATATTACCATTTTCCTGATACTTGAGGGTACCTAGGATTTCGATCCCCTTGTAATGAAGGGAAATCGACAGTCTTCCGGCTAAGCTCCTTCTATTCCCCAGGTAGAGCTTATGAGGAATGACCGTGGGTCTTATAACAACAACTTTGGAACTGACTCATCACTACAATAATAAGGGGGTGCAGGGGGGCGCCACCAAGTCCTTGGATTAATAAAGCAAGGAGTTATCCTAAGGGAGAACTTGGAAGTCCTCAGGGTGGAATGTCGCTTTTATTACGTAAACGCAGAATCTGAAAGATAATAATATTATTAGAACAAATGAAGGACGCAAGAGATGCACTTTTACTACCTTATACCATAAAGAGAAAATAGGTTACTATTAACTTCTGAGATTTAAACAGAAATATTAAACAGAAATTTAAATGTCACACTTCTTAGGAATGCCATTTAATACTTCATAACTGAGTCGCTACCAATAACCTTACTCTTTAAATAAGAAGATCTATACTCTTTTGCTTATTTTCTTTAAATTTGGACGCACTTGGCCAAAATAAAACAGTTTTTCTACTAACTCAAATGATTGTTCTTTAATTGAAATGATCTTTTTTTGTTCTATTCTAAAAAACATATACAAAGATGCATTATAATGACACGGTCAAAATCTTTTAGACTCCAACACGTAAATAAAAAAATATTTAATAATGTGATTAGTGATTCAAACATAACCTTTAAAATTTCTACCCAAAATGTACAGATCTGTTAATTTTGATTTACAGATTTTCATTATAAAATCAGTGCAAAGTAAAAATAATTTTCATGACTAATATATTGTTGCATTACTTGACTCGAATAAACATGCCCTATTTTAAATTTACTTAATGAAATTAGCAACTGTAAAGATAAGACTTAGCAGCTTTTAACACAACAATAATTTAAATATTATTATGATGTTCAAACAGTAAAAATTCTCTCAATTATACGTAATACAATTTTTAAGTCCAAGGTTACCATATTAAATTCAAGCATTAACTTCGTAGACAGGTTTGGAAACAGTTTTTGACAGGTTAAAATCCTTAAGATAATCGCTTACCTTGCTCAAAATTAGTACATGGAAACGACATTACAAACAAAAGATTGATGTTACCTACCATGTGTTCCAGTTTTCACTTCGTGAACAAACAACTACGTCATTGGACTTTCCATTGCAGTATACCACAAAAGTGTAAATATCTTTATATGAATTTTCTTCCTAATAAAGCTACGTAAAACCTTCCAAATTTACAGATGAGGTTCTAACCATGATTTCTTGACGAAGTAAAATTTAACAAAGCTATTGAAGGGAGCCATTAAACTTAACTACATTTTCATCATTCGATAACTTAAACCAAATGGAGTAGATTTAGTTGATAATGATTTGCAGATTATTACTAAATTTAACTTTGTTGTACCAAGGTTGAGTTGTAGGTTATCAAACTTAGTACACTTACTCCAAGCGTGCACTGATGCTATGATCAACTCTCCTCATTATAAAGCATGTAAAGCCATAAACACAGTCAACTGAACTGTATATTGGTTTGGGATGTGCTTAAGGTGAAATTTATGAAAGAATTGTGCGTATTACTGTCATATGATCGGGATATTCCTCATTTATATTTAAATTATATAAAGTATTTAAGTACCAAATAACTGTATTTTGAGTGTTGTGCAGTATTAATGTTCTATTAATGTGTTAACATTATTAATGCTTTACACACTATTAACTTGAATTAATGATTTTAATCTATAAGGTATTATCGATTATCCTAACGAAAGCGATTTGATTATAGTATTAGGTATCCTACAGTATTTAATAGTAGATATATGGTACAGTTTTAATTATTTTTTTTGTTTTTGTTCTTTATCTAACATGGCTGAAGTGCTAGAACCTAACACTGTTAGTAGTTAGTATGTAAATACAGCCGTTTTATACATAATTCTTATATTGTTATTGGAATTATTATGTTATGTTGTTTGTTATTTCAATAAATAATATTTAGAATTACATATTTAAAAGAATATTCACAATAATTTGTGATTTCCAGGCACTTCTCTTAGTTTTTTAGGGTTCCGTACCTTATAACGTATAACAGAAGCTCTATAAGATCACTCTCGTGTTCGTCTGTCACAGAGGTTTTTCTCGAAAACTATGTAACATAGGAATTTGAAATTTAGCACAATGCTAGGTCTTTATGGCACGCACATATATCAACAGTCAGAAAATAGAAAATAAATTTTTAGATTAAAATGGCGGGGGGTTAATTCGGTCAAAAGAAAAAAAGTTTTAATAAATATATCGTGTGAGGTATCATTTGAAAGAGGATTCAAAAAGGCTTCTAAAAATTTTTTTTTTTATAATTTTCGGTCTAGTAGTCTTCATAATATAGCTCAAAATGTGCCAAAAATGACCGTTCCCCCCTGTTCTCTTACATTTCCAAAAATAAAATTTTGATTTTAATAGGGATTAGTAGCTATTGAGTTATAGATTATCGGAAAACTGCAGGTTTTTTTGACAGTGTAATAGTTGCTGGGAAAAAATTTTTTAAACATTAATAGACAACCTATTTACTAATAATGTACCAGTACAATGTGGGACAATATATTCATTTTTCAGTTATCACAATCAAATTTGGATAAGATTTAAATATACATAAAAAATAAAAACAGCTTAATTTGGTTTATTGAGTGCTCACTGTAGTATTGGTACGGAACCCTAGTAATGAGAGTTCGACTCGCTCTTTGCTAACTTTTTAATTATGTATTGCGTTACAGTAATAAATCCAGGGTCATTAGGTTTGTACTGTCGGACTAATTTATTGGAGTACATAATATATATTTTAAATGTTTTAAAGTGCATCACTGTTAAGTGAATGTTCTACAATCCTTGATAACTTACAGCTCATTTGAAGAAATTCATTGAGTTTGCTCATTATACAGAAGTAAATGCAATAAATTAACCGACTCACTGAGAAGAGTTGAAATGCCAAGCACAAGTATTTTATTGTTTTAGTCCAGACTACAGAGATAAAATTTTCAAAATGTCCGACTTACAGGAGTGTCTGGATTACTGGAGTGTTCGGGTTGGCGAGCATCCGAGATATTGAAGTTATACTGTACATATGTAACATCTCAAATCAACAAGTATACTCTAGAAAGCAGTCAGTCAACTGTAAAACTTCAAACTGCTAACACAAGTGTCAGTGTTTCATTAAATGCAATGCTAAAATCTTCCTCCTTAAATGTATGTGAATAAATAGCAATTATTAAATATAAAAGACCCCATTATTTGTTTACGAACTAATGAGAGCACAAAGCTTATTTGGTTCTGATTGAGCAATATCGCAGATAGTGTAAATTAAGTATATTTTAGTTTACGATTCAGTTTTGTTGTGATGATCCCTAGCCTACATGGTGGCGAGAACATCCTAATGAGCTCAAAATCACATTAGTGAATTGCTGGTTGTAAAAGTTTACTTTAACTTAGATGGTGAGGAAAATATCCTTAGAAGTATTCCAGAACAACTCGTTATACTGTGTTAATTTTTCTACTGAAGACGACTACTTAGCAGTCAAAATGCATATTTGGTTTTTAATAATTTTGTGAGTATGTATACTTTTATACTGTGCTTGCATGAAGATCTCATTTATAATTTAAATATCATATACAAACATTTTTAAATTTTACAATTATATGCCATCAGCCTAACATTTAAATACGGAGATCTCTTACCTGGTTACTTTCTATGCTATTTGTTTTACCCAATAATTTTAAATGTCTTGATGAATAACTCTGCTACCTTTAACAATTCAACTTATTTCTTTACGGATTTCAACAAGGCCTTAATAATCGAGCCCCATTCAGATAGTTAACTTCTAAGTATTCCAACTTCTAACTGGATAACAAAAAATAGAACTTTATTCCGCGATAGTTGTTTTGGACACTGCTATAGGTCGTACTAAACAGAAGTTTCACTTTAGATTGGAGAATAAAATGAACAAGATTAATGTCAGCATTTTTAAAGAAGACCATGTCGGGACACTAAGACATTCTAAGTAAACAAATTTATTAATGAAGTCCAGATTACTAAACTAGGCCATTTTCATTTAAACTTAATATGCATAAAATGTAAAATCTATTTACATGACAGTGTTTAAGATAATGCTACCACAAACTTGTACGAAGAATATGCAAAGCAGAAGATATTTTTTTCTCACCAATCTGCACTGACAACCAAGTAACTCTGTAACTATTACACCAATACAGTTTTAGATTGCTTAACAAACTGAATCAAAAGAATGAAAACTGTAAGAAATTGATAAAAAAAAAGAAGACTAACGTGAAAGCTTAATGTATTGTTAGCGCTCAACCCTGTTGATGTAGGAAATACCGATGAGGCCGCTAACAAAGCAGCGCACGCAACGCCACTGAAGGTCGCTTCCTGTCTGGTGGAACAACAAGTACGCTGAGGCATTCGCACAGTCGTAGTTGTGAGGTCCGCTAGCCTGGCTCGCAAAGCTACCTTAATTGTATTTTACGAGTTTTGAGTTATTTTCATTATAAAAGTATTAGTAGTAAATGTTCCGTTCTGATAAAAGTCAGAAATAGTAGTTACTTTTAAAATTGAATTATTTTATACCTCAGTGCTAACAGTATACAAAATACATTACAGAGTTTTAACGTGTTCTATGTGAAATATTAACATCACCAAAAGAAAATTTTAGTGATGATTACATCTGCATTCTATTGTAACATCTGTTAACTGACAGACAATATCTGTAATTATACTTTTTCAATGTATAGAGATTTCTTTATTAATTTCAGTTTTAAATCAACTACAAAACAGTCATAATGTAAATGAGCGATTTGTTTTACCCTTTAACCACTATTTTCCACTAAGGATAATTTATGAAAAATTGCTTTTTGCAATAAACAGTATCGTATAATAAACCTACCTGCATAAAATGTTGACTAGTATAGGCTCTAGCTTCTTGTAAAAGACTAAAGCAGTTTTGGTGTTCTGCAAATACTGCAATGCCCAGGCAATTACTAGGATGTAACTGATGTGTGAGAAACCTCGAACAAGCTTCAGTAACTTCACGTAACTGTAAGAGACAAGCAGAAGCTAAAAGTGTTTCAACATTATCTTCGCGTATTTCAATTGTCCCAGTGTAACAGTAATTTACTAGTGCATGTAGAACGTCTCCACTAACACCTTGTAAAATTATTTCTGACTCTTCCGATTCTCTCATACTGCCAGTAAACATTGCTGAGAAATAATCACTGGCAGCCGATAATACCAACCTAAAAAAAGTCTCTCTTAAACAGTTATAAATAGTAAAAACTTTGATGTACATACAAGAATCCATATAATGTAGGTGTTGATAAGTAATCTATAAATGTACAATATAGCATATATGCTATATTAAACAAACAGTTTACTATTTTAAGTACATTTTGTAATAATAAAATTTTGCACGAGTATCTAGCATTCAGCAATCATACTTATAGCTCATATATAGTACCAGACACATAACTAAATTTAATATTACAGTGCCGTTTAGTCTACATCTGATCAGAATAATTACATTGAAACGTAAGTGAGGCATTTGTACACAAAAGATGATTGATACGCCACTGCAGGCGCTGAACTTGATTGACAGGTAAGAGTTTTGCATTTAAGAGTTATTTAGATTACAATAGGTGCATTAGAGATATTATTCGTACATACTGGTATGTTATCAAAATAATTAAAACAATTGAATAAGATATAAATAACCATTGAGGTTTTGAAGTTCGGTTGTAATTAAAGCTTTGATTATACTATGAGTTCTAATTTAATGCTTTAAAAGTCATGAAACGAAATAAGTTACTGGTACATACTGTTTAAAATAAATTGCCCTATATAAATTACTATTAATATAAATTGCCATATGTGATATAAATTACTGTAGTGATTGATATAAATTGATAATTAGTGCTTGAATAGTTAAGTAGTTATTCGATAGTAATTAAGAAGCTAGAATCATTATGTTAAAAATTAAGTATTTGTATTGTTAGCAATTAACTGGTAAATTGTTGTGAAAGCTTTTAATAAATTTCATTGTAGCTATGACTTGTTGAAAAGCTTGTATAATCAGTTTGATAATAAATAACTGTTGTTAATGCAAATGTGTAGCATTAAAGCGATACGGACGTGTTATAAAGCGCTCTCCTTGTAGATTATAGTATATATTACATTTCAGTTATTTCTCCAGTTATTTCTGAACTCTTATAAAGGTAATTAATAAGTGCATTGATAGATAATGAAGGACTAATACTCAAAACAATGTCAGATTGTATTAAATATAGTGGGAAAATTGGATCTGTTCATCAGGCTGCTCAATGTGGACAATGTCACGAACTTTATCACGTGAAATGTGCTGTATTATCTGTTACAGATGGTGAATTAATAAATACTAGTAAACAGTTCTTTAAATGTAAACATGTACATATAGTTCTTGCAATTTCTAAACCGACTTTCGTCATCAATATTTGGAATGTCATATATTGGCACCCTTGTCACTGGAATGTGGTTTGTTACTTTTTAAAAGGTAACTTGTTAAATGATCTTATACTAACAAAATTGTAGTCTAAGCTCTTTAGCTTAATAATAAATGCTATTATGTGGGAATTTGTACTAGTGAGCATATTTTAAATTTAATCCCTGTATGTTTGTTGTGGTTTGTTTAATATTTTTCTTAATCTTCTTTGGGAATTAAACTACTCACAGTCTTAAAATCATCTTTATTTACGTTTCGATCCATGACCTAGGATCGTTGTCAAAATAATAAAAACTTCAAGTTTGACATTTATGACATAAATTAAAGGTGACTGTGATTTATTGATGTTCGATATATTTGGTTTGAGTATATTAGGTGAAAATGTTAATGTTTAAAAGAAAGTTTTTATTATTTTGACAATGATCCTAGGTCATATATCGAAACATAAATAAAGATGATTTTAAAAACCATGAGTAGTTTAATTCCCAAAGAAGATTAAGAACAATTTTAAATATAATTGAATGTTTTTAATGTGTAATATATTCTTAATTAAATAGCCATATGCATGTTATACTGGGCACGGAATAATACTCACCAATAATCAAGCCTTCCAGAGGTTATGTTTATTAAACTAAAGTAAGAGGATGAACAGTTATGAAAATTTGTTTCTAAGGTTTGCCGGATGTTAAACAACACAATATTGTGAAAACTAGCTAGTATTTGGGAACTGTTGAAATTGCTAGATTTAGAAACTACTGATAATGTGTAATTCAAACCTAGGACCATCAGAAGCACTACATTGTTAGATCTAATTTTTAGGTCCACACAACAAATGTGTGAAAGTTGTATTGCATTGGTTGTTATATGAAAATACAAGCTTGGTGTACCTGGGATGATAGTTTTGCTAAGTTTGAACAGCATGAGATGTATGAAGGTAGTAAAATAAGTAACCTCCTCAACAATAGCTCAAGCACACACTAAAATTGAAAATACATTACACTTGGATATTGATAAAATGTAAGTAAACAACATTAGCAGAGAATATTGTCAAAGATTATAAAAGTGCAATCCAAAAATGATCAATTATATCAACAACAAAAAGTTTGAGTTTGCAGTCAATGTTTTAAAGATGAAAGTAACCAAAAAAAATTAACAAAGTACCTATTAAAAGTTTGATATTTAGCAATTGAAATTCTATTTCGTTTTGTATTTATTTATTATACAGAAAGTTAAAGATATGTATTAATACACAATAAACTAAATGCTAATAATTAATTAATTTACAAATGTGTTATCAATGTGTCTACCGTGTAAAAAATTTCTTTCATTAAATTCCCTAAGGTTCTGTGTTGATTAGTTGCCACTGCAGTCTGCATCCTAGTTACTGTCGTCTTCATTTATATCAATGACCAACGGTGCTACATCCCTTCTATCAAACTGAATTTCGCGATCCCACCATTCTTTAATGATTGTTTCTGTGTGTTGTACAGAATCTGCCCAAACTTGAGGCGCTATGGTCGCTAATGCTTCATGCCACATTGCCATACAGTTTTCTATAGATCTGTCATTCCTACCAACGTGACGATTAAAATAAATTTTAGCAACACCCCAAATCAGTTCAATTGGATTAAAAATACAATGGTAGGGAGGCAGTTTCAGTTCCTTATGGCCATACTGTTTAGCTAAACAATCAATTTAAAAAATTTTGGGTGGTTTGTTCCTACAATTTGGAGAAATATATTAGTCAGCTACAAAGAATACCACATTTTCTACTTATATTCCAACCACATGTAGCAGTTCACTTTTTAAAGATGCTACTTCAAAATGGATTCCATTTTTACTAAGCTATTCTGCTATTTCCGTTTTCTTTCACGAAATGTTTGGTATTTTTTGTTCGGTAGTACTGTGTTACTAAGCATTATCCAAGACAATTACATATGGTGTTCCTAAATTTTTTAGTAGTAAATTTTCAAGCCAACGTAAAAAATTATCTTCATTCATTTTGTCATGATAATCTTGATTTTTTTGCCGATGAACTAAAGACCAATTCATTACCATCAATAAAACCATCTGCATTGCCTGCATGCAACACTAAGTACCTAAAATGCAGAACTACTTCATGCATTCACATTATCAAATGTAAATCTCACAAACCTTTTTCCGTCAACTCTTGTACTTTTTACACTTTTCAGATTGTTATCTTGGCAAGAATGGCTTATAGAACCATTTTGAAAAATTCATGTTTCATCCAAAAAAAAACCAATTGATACAAGTATTCCTGTTTGACTTGTATATAAGTTTTCAGAAATCCCACTCTTCTACTGACAACATCAGGCAACTCCATACGTCCTAGTTTTAGTATCTTGTTTCCACTTAAAACCCATAGTATGTAGAGCTGTATTCAATAATCTTTCGCTACCCTTAAAAAGCCCAGCATATGTTACCTTTTGCCACAAGATTTTTACAGGAATATGCTTGCCTAAAATTATTTAATGTTATATAAACAATTTCAAAATTAATAAAATTTACTTACGATTTTCATACATTCTGTAAATTACTTATAAATATCATATTTAGTAAATTCGTCAACTTCAGTAATTGGTTTTTTGTGAACTCGTTTCTAGGAAGTAAAGGGTTCATTGTTTTTAACTGCATGTGACACAGCAGTTACCATGGACAGATTGATATTTAAAGCAGCTGCTACACGCTAAAATAGAATTAATAAACTACAAACTGAAGTTATCTCGTTCTTGTTCAAAAAACGCTATCAAATTAGCTACAAGTAGCTTCCCTCTACTTCCTAAACGTGAACCAGACATGGTTTATTCACCTAAACAAAAATAACGTGTCTGTTCTGAAAAGAACAATTTTAAATGCAAGCTAGAATAACACAAAATATGGGACAAAAGCTACGCAAGAGGTTAATGACATGAAATAAGAATGCCAATGAAAATCTAACATAACCATTACAAGCAATATTATTTGTCAACAAATGAAGGCGGCAACATTGCAAAATTTGCAAACCGAGAAGGACATTTTTTTCTGGAGTTAAAATAAGACAAGAATATCATTTGTAATTGATATGGCGTGATGTCATTTGTGATGGAAGTCGGTTTAGAAATTGCGAGAACTATAGTCTGCATTAACGCCGTATGAGGATGTAACTCTTATTGATATAATGTGGGAATTACGTGCTTTCATAAATAAGAATAATACGTGCGATTCAATAGATGCATGCCATAAACGTATAGAAGAGATGAATGCTCTTAAGAAATCGCAAGATATTCGAATCAACAATTGCCTAGAAAAAATTGATCAATTAAGTCTAGAAAATTGTATATTAAAGAAGAAAAAACCAAATTTGAAAGCTCAATTAAACAGTCAGGAGCAATATTCTCGTTTCAATTCTGTTGAAATTTTTGGTGTACCCAAAGTAAAGAATAAAGTAATTATAAATACTATTCAGTTTGTCGGAAGAGCATTGAATTTTAATACTGATAAGAGTATGATCGACACCATTCATAGATTGAAGATTCAAAGTAAACCAAATGAGCCTGGGGGAATAGTTGTGAAGTTTCTAAAACCCGTTGATAAGGAGGGATTTATTAAATCTAGAAGGGTCAAACGAGATTTTAATACTACATATTTATGTGATATATTGCCTAATCTTAATATGCAGCCCCCAAAACCAATTTACATTAATGAATCATTAACGTTGGAAAATAAACAATTGCTTGCAAAATATAGAGAATATAAAAACTACATAACATCAAGCATTTAGGTGTACGTAATGGCAAATTGTTCATGCGAAAGAGTGACAACAGTAAAATTTTTAAAGTGAAATGAATTACGTGATGTGCACTAGCTTTAAAGGCAACGAATTAAATATTTATTATCACAACAAACACTAAACTGAATCAATTTTACCTAAACTGTTGTTCGGAAGATTATGACTTGATCATATTACTGGAACATTTTTAAGTAAACAAGTTAATAGTTCTGAATTACTTCCAGATAATTATGTAGTGTATAGAAGAGACAGGCCTAGTTATGCAGGGGGAGTATTAATAGCATTTAAATCCATTTAAATGTCAATGAGTAACATCTTTTGAAACTATTTATGAAGATTTGTAAGATTTGCTATCAACAATGAATATATTTATGTTTGTAGTGTTTATTTTCCTCCAAGGTCAAAAATTGTCTTAATCAAGAATTTTTTAATTGCTTTGAATGAAATTTGGGGTGTAAATTAAACAAAATTTTAATTTTTGGGGACTTTAATATACCGGGAATTCATAGTCTGGTATTAGTAAAACTTAGAGTGTGAGTTCATTAATTTTATTGAGTTTATGAATTCCAAACAATACAATTTGATACACAATGTGAATAACACAATACTTGATCTTGTACTTAGTAATAATATTTTAATGCTAGTAAATGGGTGTGTAGTACCTTTTGTACAAGAAAATAGCCATCATCTAGCATTGGCATATGTAGTTGAGTTAGTCTATCACATAGTTGATACTAAAAAAGGGAAACAGTTTAATTATAAAAAAACAGTTCTTACAACTTTACTTTAAGCTTAAAAACACTGCGTGGAATTTTGACAATGTAAATGAAGTTGAGAAGGCAGTGGAGATTTTAGATACATTACTGTATTTTGATATAAATGATGCAGTTCCTAAAACCAAATGTAGAAAAAACCTGTACCCGACTCGGTTTACAAAATCTATAATTAGTGATATAAAAAAAACAGATTTATAAAACAGTTCAAAAAACATAATAGGGTTAATAAATTTGTGTATTTGTGTGCCAAAATTAAATCTGACATCAAGATGGCCTATGTTGACTATGTTGCTTCCATCGAATCGGAAATATTGGACAATCCGGCTAATTTCTGGTCTTTTGTTAAACAGTGTAGAAAGGTCAACTTGTTCAGTTTTATCGAAATCACACTTGGATGCGCATCTTAAAACAAATGAAGAAATTGCAGCAGTCTTTTTGAATTCCTTCCAAACAACTTTCCTGCATGATAAAGTTAACTATGAACCACAATATGAATATTCCGATATGGACAACTTCAATCTAAATTATATTTCTAGAAAAGACATACCTGATGCAATTATGTTGTTAAAATCTAATCGTTCAGTAGGTTCTGATGGAGTCCTATCATATATTTATAATGCATGTGCCGAATATCTAATTGAACCATTATATTATATTTTCAATCTCATATTAACTAATCAAACATTGCCATCAACTTGAAAAGCTAGTAAAATATGCCCAATTTATAAAACTGGTCAAAAATCAGACATTAGCAATTATAGACCAGTGGCATTACTACTGGTTCCATGTAAAATCTTTGAGATCACCATCATCATCACTAGGTCTTCAGTCTTGGAACTAGTTACACGCGTACCCTTATTGTTTCCTATTCTGTGCTAATCTCCTCATTCACTGAAATTTCTGCAGTCTGCATCTTTTACTATCTGCGTGCGCTACCCTGATCTAGGGCTACCTCTACCTCTTGTTTTTCCTATCTCTGCTTGTAATATATTCCGCACTATTTCCCAAAAATCCTCTAGAACATATCCTGCCCTTCTATTTCTCCTATTTTTTTTTGTTTTCCACATATACTTTCAATAATTTTCTCCTTGTTGTCTTCTAACACAGCCACTGCTCTTTCGTGTTACATGCAGTTCGGATCCCCTTCTATTGTTTTACAAATATATACCCTATTTCCCCAATATTCAGTGGAATGTGAAGGGGATGAAGCAGTCAGCAGCTACCAAAATATATCCTTTCGAACAAGGTTTAATGTCTTGAAACTGGTTGGACACGTCCTTCCGCTTATTTCTATTCTGAGCTAGTCTACACGGTTCCCTGAAATTTTCACAGCCTAGATACAGCTTGGTTCCCCTTCTGTTGTTTTCTAACTATATGTCCTATTTTACCTAGATTCATTAGTATGTGAATGGGGTTAAGCAAGATGTGGCTGCCAAGATCTCCCAACACTTAGACATTTGCCGAAGTAATAATTTGTCACTAAATGCTTTCGCGCAAATAACATTAGTTGAGAATATCACAAAACCAATACCTGTAGTTGCTTATAATAATTATCAGTTGTAAGTACAATTATTTTTTTTTTCGTCACTAGGTTTCCCTCTTGGAACTGGTTGGACGTGTACCTCCATTGATTTCTATTCTGAGCTAGTCTACTCACTTCCCTGAAATTTCCATAGCCTACATCTTTGACTATTTGTGTACAATAATCCAACCTAGGTCTACCTTCTACCTCTCTTTATTCTTATTTCTGCTCTAGTATATTTCGCACTATTCCCTCATGTCTTAGTATGTGGCCTAATCATCCTATCTCTCCTATTTTTTTATTGTTTTGCACATATTTCTTTCTTCCTCTACAAATTCTAGCACCTCTTTGTTCTTAACTTTGTTTGTCCAGACTGTAATTTTAGTTATTAAAGACAATTTAGGTGCTAATCTTAAGAAGAAATATAGTTTTTTTTTGTAATTTTAGTTTTAACATAATAAGTGATTTTTAAATGTTAAAGTACTATCCAACATAAAACCTAAATACGTAGTTTGTTCAACTATTTGTAATATTTCAGCACCAATCAATCTTTAATGTAATAGCATTTCTATCGAGTTTATTTAATTTATTAGTATTTATAACAACCATTGCCACAGTTTTGCTTGTATTAAGTTTCAACTTGTTCATTTGAAAGTACCTATACATTTTATCCAAGCTATTACTCATTTTACTTGTTGCTGTTTGTACATCAGACTTATTGATTACAAGTAGAGTATCATCAGCATATAGATTAAAAAATTCGCATTCGTGGTCAATACTCTGAAAATCGTTTAAATACAAAATAAATAACAATGGTCCTATAACACTTCTTTGAAGGACACCATTTCTTATAAGCACTGAACTAGATGTTGAATTTCCTATTTTCGTTTTTTGTCTTCTATTTGACAGGTAGTCACCCAGCCATTTAATCTCCACCAACGCTGTAGTGTTGTAACTTAGTCAATAATAATTGTATGTTAATTGTCTCAAATATTCTTTTAAGGTCTAAGAAAACAGCAAGTATATACTCTCTTGATCAATGTATTGCTTCCACTTACTAAAAGTTAACTGAATAGCAATTTCACAAGAGTTCTTAGATCTAAAACCTGATTGATTACAATCCAATAACTGGTTAATGTCCACATAGTTTATTAATTGTTATAATTTCTAATATTTTTTCAATACAAGGAAGTGTGTTTATTGGCCTGTATTCGCTTGCTAATGTGGCGTTTTGAACTTTAGGAATAGGAATTATGGTACTACATTTTAGCTCACTTGGAAAACTGTCAATTCTTAAGGAGGAGTTGACCAGATGAAGAAAAGCATGCCCAATTGCATCAAAGGTTGCCTTAATTACTTTTGTGTTTAATGTATCTGACTAGTTACACTTGTTAGGTAGATTATGCACAATTTTTTTTATATCATGTAAGGCTAACAATTTAAATTCAGTAAATTTGACATCGTGGCTGCGCAATGGGTTTAGTCGATATAGATTATTAGTGTCAGGGATACTCCTTACAATATCTTCAATGCTGTTCACAAAGTAGTAATTTAAATGTTCAGCTACATTTTAGTGCTGTCTTTTGTTATTGTCAATTTGTTTCTCATAAAATTCTTTTTCTTTCCTCTTGAATAAATTAACAAATTGACTTCTACACATGTTTAATAATCTTTCCAGTTTACAATACATTTATTGAACTTAAATTTTTTATAAGCAAAGTCTCTTTCTTTAGCTTTGGCATGCACTTCATTGTCATACCACTTTAAACAGTTATGTGGTCAAAATTTGCTTCGAATGGGAGCTTCATGGTCTAACGCATGTGTAACTTTATTTAGTACATCATTCAGAATAATATCAACATTTGTGTTGCCACCTGCGTTGATTGACCTGCCACATCTAGCATCGTATACAGATATCAATCCAACGAAATTTCTACATGCATATCCCAGGCGACAACGTATCTGTGAGTACCTACTTCTGCACTAATTCATTCTAGCGTAGGCTTCTTTTGCGTCGCGTTTCTTGACAGAAACGCGCGTAAACGTTAAAATTAATCCAGTGCGCAAATTTCATTTTTTGTGTACCAACATTAGATTCATCCAAAGTTCGCACTATAAATTTGCTAATGCTAAAGGACATTTGCGTTTCTAGCGTTAATGAAAGTTGTTCACATAAAAGCTATATTCTCATGCATAAATTCAAGGACATTTGTATATTGCATATGCATGTAAAATCTTTTGTAATTATTATTTTCAATTGCATGTTATTGTATGTATTTCTTACAGCCAATGGTTAATTTTAAATCTGTAAATAAATTGTACATATCTGTTGTCTCTATGCATTAACAAAACAAAAATCGTTAACCCAACATCCACAACTGTTACAACTATAATGATCATTAAAATCAAATGCTAAATGGTATGGCTATAGAAATTGTGAGTTATACAAACTCCCTTGGTCAAATGTCAGTGATGTTTATTTTTAAGCCGCAATTTTAAATCACTCCTGTTTGAATAACAAAGTACAGTAGATCTTCGATAATCCGAAACACTTAAAACCACTGCGATTCGGATTATCAAAAAATTCCGATTACTGAAACAACATAATACTCAACTAAGAATGAACGTTGATACAAATGAACATTTATTTCCAATACAATGAAATTACATACAATGCAACAAGTTTAACTTCCATATAATGGCTGGCTCCAATTTATTGAAGGTAAGTTTTTTTCTATGTAATCGAACCTCTTGAAACCGAATCTTAAAGAATTTTTTGGCGAAAATTAATTTTTGACCTTTAAAATGACATTTTGAGGTCAAAAGGTCAAAAATATAAAAATTCGAACTAGAAATGGTTTTATAGGTTTTCAACCATGGGGAATCCGATTTTGAGGTCCATTTGACCATACGTGGCCTCTTTAACCTAATAAAAATCTTATTTGACCGAAATCTTACCTTCGAGAGTTCGCCAGCAGCACAAATTTTGATGCACGATGCAATGCTACAAAACACGCTTTTTAAAACATTATTTAGCTTATTGGTAACGAAATATGATCAGCTGTTCAGCAAAATAGTTTTTAAAAATAACAATTTTGCAATTTTGACTTATTAAAATGATCTCATTACGTGAACTCTCAAAATTTGTGAAACATTTGATTCATCGTTAAAATGGTGTCAAAAATCGGACTTTACCTCAACAAATGTGCTGCAAGGAGTGCCAAAGGTACAAAAAACAAAACTTCATGCAAATTAGTTTTGAGTGTGGAATTGCTGTCTTTCGATGCCAATTATTGAAAAACCACCGGGATGGGAAAGCAGTTAAAGTTCCAATGGCACAAAATACGTGGTTTTCAGGTAAAAAATCAATTTATTTTTTATATTTTAACCTAAAATGGTTTTTATGCTAGGGTCAAAGCTGTCAATTGACCGAATCATGTTCATGACCTACTGTTTTGCCTGGAAATTCAACTATGAAAATACAATCATACAAACTTCCATTCCCGGAACAACAACTTCATCTGAGACGGTGTCAGACTGGTTTTCCTATGCATGAGAAGTTTGCATGGTTGATTTAGACCGGTATTTTGAACAAAATGGTAAAATTGGTGTTGAGGAAAAATAGTTGAAATAGGCGAATCGAAGATAAGTTTTTTCATGTGATTTTTAGGTTTTTAAAAAATGTCTACATTTCGTCTTTTGAACGATCTTACAAAGGTTAAAACTATTTTTTGTTTTAAATTTTGACTTAATTGATCCCGGACAATTCCAAATTGACAAATTGACCCATAACACTTAATTTTAACTGATTATGGGTATACATATATATTATAGAATTAAAGCTTAGGTTTAGGTATTCAAATTTATTTTTTACGAAAAATTTATGATACATGGCCTTTTTTCGGCGCGGCGCCGAAAAAAGGCCATGTATCGTAAATTTTCGTAAATTTGAATACCTAAACAAGCTTACTATATATATGCATACCAATATCTGAGTATTGTTATTTAAAATCTTATTTTTATAGGTTGGGAAGCGAAAATTCAATAAAGGTCGTATGGTTGAGGGGAATTGGATATTTGGAATGATTGAAAGGGATAATAAGAAAAACTTTTGTCTTGAAATATGCCCAGATAATAAAAGAGATCGTGCTACTCTTTTACCATTAATAAAAAAGCATATTTTGCCAGGTACCATAATTTACTCGGATATGTGGAAGGCGTATGATACTCTGGATCAAGAAGGATTTTTCCACCAGACTGTGAACCACTCCAAAGAGTTTGTAAATTCGGAAACGGGAGTCCACACAAATACCATTGAATCAAATTGGAGGCCAATCAAGAATCGTCTAGAACGAGGGGGTGTTGGGGGAAAGGACAAGATTGCTGAGCATTTGTGTGAGTATTTGTGGATGAAATTACACAAGGGGGAAGACAGATTTTTAGCCTTTATTGAGGCAATTAAAAATACATACTAATTTACTTTCTAAAATTAAAAATTAAAAAAAATTGACTACCTATAAAACTTAATTTTAAAAAATCCATTTAAAATATTTAATCAATTATTTATAAAAATTGTCATAATGTTCATATATTTTACTCTGGTAACTTTTTTGTACATTAAAATGTAAACTTAGTCTAAAGAACTCAATAAATCGCTTTATATAAATTGATACATTAATTATTGCATACTTTTAAAACTAATTGAATTGTAAATCTATTTTATTTCTTAAGTTTGATGGGTATGTTTGTTTAGATTATAGAGCTATTCTTCTTAATCTTCTTTGGGGATTAAACCACTCATAGTTTTTAAAATTATCTTTATTAACGTTTCGATTTTGAAAACGATCCTGGGTCATGGATCGAAACGTTAATAAAGATAATTTTAAAAACTATGAGTGGTTTAATCCCCAAAGAAGATTCAGAAAAATACTAAACAAACCACAACAAACATACAGGGAGTATTATAGAGCTAGGTAGAGCAAACTTTAGTTTTTGAAAATTTGAGTCTTTTTAAGATTTAAAAGAATTTTTTAGACTTTTATAAGGGTAAAAAGGCCTCGTATGTTCAAATTGACCTCAAAATCGGATTCCCCATGGTTGAAAACCTATAAAACCATGTCTATTTCGAAATTTTATATTTTTGACCGTTTGACCTTAAAATGTCATTTTAAAGGTCAAAACCTAATTTTCGCCAAAAAATTCTTTCAGATTCGGTATCAGGGGGTTCGATTACATATAAAAAAAAACTACCTTTAATAAATTGGAGCCAGCCATTATATGGAAGATTTTCCACTCTTGCTCACTACAATGACTTCGTGCATTATCAATTAGGATTAGCGCTTTTTTAGGAAGATTTTCTTTCTTTAAAAATGCTTTGACCTTCTTGCAAAACGAATTGTGAAACCAATCCTTGAAAATGGCGGAAGTCATCCATGCATTCTTACTAAATGTATACTCTAAAGGCAACCTTATATTTTTAAATACTTTGGGATTCTTTGATTTTCCTATTACGAGCAGTTTTAGTTTGTGTGATCCAATTCCACTAGTACACGCTAAAAACGTTATCCTTTCTTTACTAGTTTTCCTTCCAGGTGCCGTTTTTTCTTTAGAATGCACTAATGTTTGCTTGGGAAGCATTTTCCAAAACATGCTTTAAAATTTAGAAGCTTATCCCTACTTGTGACAAATGTATCTCTATTGTAGGACTGTTTGAAAATTTGTATGGCTTTAGCAGCCAGAATATCAAAACTCACAGATGTATGCCGATTTCGTTGTTGAAGAACCCACGCGTAAAGCTTTGATTCCATTTCTGTATACTCTGCGTGTTTTAAAGTTTTTCGATGTCTCGGACCAGAATAACAGTTTTTTACAAAGTTGAAAGTTATACAAAACTACTAGTTAAAATTCTCAATAAGAATAAAATTTTATACCTCTCAATTTTCTCCCTCCTTTTTTTAATATCCGTTATTGTAGAAGCACCAACTCCATACATTAAAGCTAACTGTTTGCCACTAAAACCACGTTTTAACTTATCAAGTATTTCCGTTTTTTGCTTCACTGATAAAGTTATGTGTTATCGCTTAGGAGCCATATTGAAGTCCTCATTTCAATACTACCATAAGCACACTAAATTTTCTATGCGTTAAACACAATACAGGTGATTTGCAAGTTGTTACAAGAAAAATTCGGATTACCGCAACCCTAGTATTTCGAATTACCAAGTATAAAATGTTAGTTCGGATTACTGCAACATTCGGACTACCGATATTCGGATTAACAAATCTCTACTGTATAACAAAGATACCGGATTTCTGAATTGAAATAAAACCAATAATAAATATAGATTTAATTTCAGTTTCATAAAACAAAATACAACTTACAGGGCATAAGAAAATAGTCATATACCTCACTCCACTGGTAGATTCCTAGATAAACTACCTCTAAAAAAGACTCTTTTGAATTATTCTCTTGCATATAACATGTTAAATGTAAACCTTGTGCATAACTATTTGTGCCATACAGGTCAATAATTCATATTTTAGTTAAAATAATAAATTCTAAATTAAGAGACTATAGCTATCGCAGTTCTTGGCATCAGCATATAGCCCTAGCAACAGAACTAACAATGACAAATAAATATATGAAAAATTCCAATTCTATAAACTGACAATATAAAGATAAAGCAAACAAAAGAATGGGCTTTAAAAAATATTACAGAAAATACATTACCTATGAGCCGGCACTCTGCGATTATTGATTCCAGCAATAAGAACCACATCACACAATTTTCCAGCTTGTAAATAATATGTCATACATGACAAACTATGTTCTGCATGTCCTTCACTGCGAAATTGTTCATCCTGGGATCCATTTGATACTGTAGAAAATAATGAAAGACGACTAAAGTCCCTAGGTAATTCATCGGTTCCAGTTAAACTGCTTGTAGTCCCTGACAAAGAATCTTTGCTTGGGCTTCCTATACTTCCTGTTACAGACATCTTTTGTTTTTGTTAACAACAGTCCTGTTATATTGAGTAGAATGCAATTCAACAGTTTAATGTACAGATTTTCCTTCAGTTAAGCGTAATCTTGATAAATATTATTAAAAAAAACAGGAAAACTATTACACTTTAACTGGAATTCAAAAACTTTTCAAATGACAAAGAAAATTATTGGAACTGACAAATACAATAATACAAACAAAAATAGAGAATGTCTATAGACCCGTCAAACAAACACTATCAAGCCTTTATAATATTTTAAATTAATCAAAATAATCTGAACCAATTTCAAAATAATTCAGTTTTGTTAACCCTTATAGCTTAATATAAGATCCTTAAAAAGTAAAACCGTTAATTGATGTATACCTCAATCAACGGTAGAACGCTTTATACATAAATTTCTAAAATTGAAAAGAGACACGTATTAGTTTGTAATGTTTACTAACAAAGACAAAATAAAATAACTAAAACAAATGGATCTTGAGCAGAGTGTACCTTACTCAAGATAATTTCCAATAAGAGGCAGTGGTAGTAAACCTCCCATTCAGCTGAAGTTGCCGTAGGTATTTTGTAACAGGTAAAATAAGCGTTATGTTAATAAATTGTTATATGTGCTAAAGGGGTGAAGATATCGTAACAATGTAAGGGTGCGTCGGCTAACTGCAATGGTGCGTGCGTGATTCCTATGTAAAAAAAATACAAACAAAATGAAAATAATAAATAAAAAAAGATAAATAAAATAACAAATACATAAATCCACGTTATATTAATCACTTACCGGAAAAGTTTTTGCCCTTTGTCATGATTAAGGGACCTCAAACCGTTCGTCACAGTAATTCTATGATATTATTCCTATACGGAAAACGGTTAATTTGAAAGATCACCTTTTCTCCTTTATTTTAAATTTTTTATGTAATACGTAACCTTGTTATAACTCCGCTCCCGTGAGTTCAGAGCCACTTCCACAGTTGGCAACACGGATACTATCCACGTTCACATTATTGCACAACAAAAATATTACGACATAACTACGTGTCAAATTGTATCACATGCCAATATGTTTACAGTGATACAAGATGCACCCTAAAAAAGATAAAAAGCACTCACTCAAAAATGTGGAACTCTTCATGATTTCGCGGTCATCCTTGCGCAGGGGCCATGTTGATTTCCATGTATCTCGTTTGGGCGTGGGTTACGTTATGCCCTCGTTGAAACCAGATTTAACGTCTTCCCTCTTCTTTGTTCGTAAGTAGGACGAAGGAATAAAGGTAAGGAACGATAGAAGGTAGAGATACGATAGAAGAACCTACATTCTAAGAATAAAGACAAAAAAGACACAGTTAAAGGTCGACGTTCGACGTCTCGGTGGATATTCCTGTCGTGTCACCCGCCATGCATTTGCGCCATCACTCCGCGCCTGCGCATTCTTTTGCGCCGACGCAACTGTCCAAAATGACGGAAATGCACAAGTCTATTTTAAAAATAATGGCGAAAATTTAGTCACATATTTAAAACTGTACATCTCCAAATTTGGAATGTAACAATTTTTCTAAAATATTATAAAAGAACTTATTAATTTTGTCATATTTAAAGAAATTTCTCAAAATAAAATACCTCTGCCTAATAAATTCCATCACAAAGTGACTAAATACCCCTTTTTTATAATTAGCTGATTTTATTTAGTGCCTAAGTGAATGCAAATATAATTTAATCTAAACTTAATATCTATTAACAATAGTATATTGTGTCACATGAGCAGAAAGTGAGCATTAGCAGCTCGCAGCTATTAGATGCCTGAACGAGCGAAGCGAGCGAGGGTAGCTGATAGCTAGGGGCTGCTAATGCATTTTTGCCTGTGTGACACAACTGTTTTCCGCCTAGCATTAAAGAAAAAAAAATAAGAAAAATAACACAAAATAAAGAAGGTTAATAACATTTGACGTATTTATTTATTATAGTAATTGATATTAATTATCCCTTGAACATTATTATGGATAATAATACCAGATTTTGTAGGCACTTGGTAAGTATTTGAAATGCTCGTAGCATGGTAACTTATTTTTATCGATGACGTTGACGGTCTATCTACATTAACTGGTATTTCATTTATTTTGTTTAAAGCATTTAACATGCCAATTGTGTTATTTGTATGATTATTTTATATTTTTATTCAAAACTTTCATTAACACTACACCGACGCCGAGGTTAAATGAAAAATTATTTGAAACGTCAAAGTCGCAATAAATGACTCTCAATGATAGTCATAGGTGTCTAGATTGTGAAAAACCTACAAAATCATGCTGTTATGAGTTTAGCGGCCCTAGGGCCGCAAAGGTTTACTTTCAGTCAAATTTTAGGGCAAATATGATTCATTTTCATATACTCTAGGCGACAAAATCATTATAATATAAGTACAAATAACCTTAAAAAACTTAATTCTGTAATTTCATTCTGGCCAGGTACTGCTAAAAGAAATCCTAAAAAGTTTTTAAATCTAATCTGCCAATAATATTATCACTCTAAATTCTTCCGTTTCCCATATTAAGTGACATGATATTTATAAATCCTAATTTCTGTAAATGTCGTTAATAACAAACATAAAGAACAGTTACATAACAGCATATTTGTTCTATAATTTAAAATTTTTTTCAAAGTACTAAATTTTTATGCTTTTACTAACGCTCGATTTTACCATTAAAATTTGCTTTTAAAACCGATATACACTACTTCCATAGCTAATTTAATTCAACAATACAATTACTTTCATATAACTTCCTATTACTTAAATCCAAATCAATAAACATTTAGTTCACAAGCACAACATAGATAAATTTAAGCATAAGAGCTCACTGTATCAATTTCAAATATATATTATATATATATATATATATATATATATATATATATTGCTGTGATATTTTAAAATCGAGCCTCACGAATTGGGCGCCATGAACTGCTGTGATATACTCCTTTGAATGCGGGAACTGGGTCCTTTCAACAAAAATTCTAGTCCCACCGATTGGGCGTCATAAACTGCTGTGATCCTGGTTTCGCCTCAGCTGCTCACCTAATTTTATAAACCTCCTCATTCATAAAATTAAACAACACATTCCTACCACAAACATCAACGTTAACTCTATTTACATCAATATTCAGAATACATTAAATTTTCAAATTAAATTTCAGCATAAAATTCAGTTTTAAAAGAATTTCAAGATTAATTTTATTATCACTTTAACGTGCATCCAGAATTAAAGTCCTTGTTGGATGCCTACTAATTAATATAACAATATAAGCAGACCGGAGTCTGAGTATAAAGGAGCATCTACCACCCTTTACGTTAATTAACCAGGTTCGTCTAATTGAGCTCAAAGACATACCTAAAATTTCATCATAATCCAGAACATCAATACTAAATACCCTTTCTACTTAAACAAGCAAATTTCATCTTAACATTAAATTTTTATGGTTAGTACAATTTCACTAATGTCCATTTAAAGTAAATCAATTATAAAGTAATTCAACACACACAAAATGTCAAACAAAATAGTATAATTTACCTGAAGGTCACTGTCCTCGTAGCTTCAATGTACATCGTCCCTTTAGTTAATCACACCATTCCAACAGGATTATATTTACGGCTTCTAATTCTCAACGCTTTTAAAATTTTCTCCATCACCATTTATTTAAAGTTGTTTCTGGGCTTTTCCGGAACTCATCTGTGTATATCTGACCCTTGTTTCGTGGATCCAGACACGTATTTGAACCATTTAATTATTAACACCCCGAAAATAGCAAAGAAATTCATGCGTCTTTCACCAATATACGCCAAAACTGCCTACTTTTGTGTATACATTTGTCGTTGTAAATTTTGCTAATTGGTACAGTGATACTAAATTTTATTACCTTGTATCTAAGTGCACTGAAGTACATTCATGTTAGCACGTAAATAACAAACTATTCTGAATCACTAAAATATACGAGCAAACTTTAAATTATTTTATCAAACTAAAATGCATTGTTTAACATCTTCAATCAAGTTGCGGATGTAAGAGCTTTTAACGCATCGAATAGTCAAAAGTCTAAGAGAGCTTGTTTATATTCACCTCGGTATATATAGCAAAAAGCCTGTCTGTCGGTCTGTTCCCCAAAACGGGTAATTCTAAAGAATTTCTCATTCTATGTTCCCAGTCCGTCGCTCGCGCATCGGTTTTACGAATTTTCACTCGCCCCATTTAAATCTCAGAAATTCTCACACGGTACGCAAACATGTCCGAGAAAAACTAATTAATTTTGTACAGAAATTGTTGTTTTTACCTCTGATATTTGCATCCTATTTTCAACCAATTGTGACCCTCGTGACGTTGCTTAAATCACGCCTTTTACTATATGTGTCTTTGCTTGACGCATTTTCTTTCCTTTTCTAACCTGTTCGTATTGGTGCAAATTGATATTCTTTATTATCGATTATATTTTAGTCCATGTGGACTATCTGGGTTAAATAACCCCGTATCGCACATTCTCGTGAATATTAAGCCCCGGTTTCTCCAAGATTCTTTGAAACCATTTGTTATCTACACATTTTTCGCCGTACGTGATATTTAAACTACGCAGGTGTTCAAAATAATATTAATTCTCAGAGCTTTTAAATAAACCCTGTTTTGTATTTTGTGCTAAAGCATCTGACCGTTTCCAATATCCTTAGAATCGACATGTTTATCTAAACAAATTAAACTGAAATTGCCTTTTAAAATACGCAGGTGTGTTCAAACATCCTACTTCTAACTAACACTTCTAGGATTTGCTTTTTATTGGGTTTTTACAAGTTTCTATAGATATTATCTGTTACTAACGATTCAATTAACTTCAATTAAAATTGACTTCTATCCTTTCATTTTTAGCGAATACAAGTTAAATATTAATTATTATGTGTACACTTTGTTTTATTACCGATTACTTAAAATAGGGTTAATTAATATAAATTTTGCACGTAATTTCCATTTGTTTTTTTTCTCGGAATAATTAAATTACACGCAGAGTTTTTTAATACTGTTTCTTTTGATATAAAGCGTCTTATAAATAATTTAAATTTCTTATGTTTAATGAAACTAATAAATTTTTATGCTTCACGGTTTTAATAACGCGTATTATCTAATAATATTCATTATACACGGTGATTAAAATTATTTGATGTGATTATTTAATTTTCTACCCTGTGAATCTTCTCATTATCTGCAGGTACTGGCCCTTTAAAAAAAAAACATTCGAGCCCCACAGTTTGGGCGTCAAGAATGCTGTGTTTCCTTTAAAATCCGTGAACTACGCTTTTCGCCTCGGCTGCTCACCTAATGTTATAAACCTCCTCATTCATAAAAAACAACACATTCCTACCAAAAACATCAACGTTAACTCTATTTACATCAATATTCAGAATACATAAAATTTCAAAATTAAAATTCAGCATAAAATTCAGTTTTAAAAGAATTTCAGGATTACTTTTATTATCATTTTACTGTGCATCCAAAATTAAAGTCCTTGTTGGATGCCTACTAATTAATATAACAATATAAGCAGACCGGAGTCTGAGTATAAAGGAGCATCTACCACCCCTTTACGTTAATTAACCAGGTTTGTCTAATTGAGCTCAAAGACATACCCAAAGTTTCATCATATTCCCGAACATCAAAACAAAATACCCCTTTTACTTAAACAAGCAAATTTCATCTTAAAATTAAACTTTTATGGTTAGAACAATTTCACTAATGTCCATTTAAAGTAAATCAATTATAAAGTCATTCAATACACACAAAAATGTCAAACAAAATAGTATAATTTACCTGAAGGTTACTGTCCTCGTAGCTTCAAAGTATCGTTTCTTTAGTTAATCACACCATTCACCAGGATTATATTTACGGCTTCTGATTCTCTACGCTTTTAAATTTTCTCCATCACCATCCATTCAAATTCGTTTCTGGGCCTTTCCGGAACTCATCTGTGTTTATCTGACCCTTGTTTCATGGATCCAGACACGTATTTGAACCATTTAATTATTAACACCCCGAAAAATAGCAAAGAATTTATGCTTCTGTCACCAATATACGCCAAAACTGCCTACTTTTGTGTATACATTCGTCGTTGTAAATTTTGCTGATTGGTACAGTGAAACTAAATTTTATTACCTTGTATCTAAGTGCACTAAAGTACATTCATGTTAGCACGTAAATAACAAGCTATTTTGAATCACTAAAATATACTAGCAAACTTTAAATTATGTAATCAAACTAAAATGCACGGTTTACCATCTTTAATCAAGTCGCGTATGTACGAGCTTTTAACGCATCGAATCGTCAAAAGTCTAAGAGAGCTTGTTTATATTCATCTCGGTATATATAGCAAAAGCCTGTCTATCGGTCTGTTCCCCAAAACGGGTAATTCTAAAGAATTTCTCATGCCATATTCCCAGTCTGCCGCTCACGCGTCGATTTTTACGAATTTTCACTCGCCCCATTTAAATCTCAGAAAATTTCCACACGGCCCGCAAGCCTGTCCGAGAAAAACTAATTGATTTTGTACAGAAATTGTTGTTCTACCTCTGATATTTGCATCCTATTTTTAACCAATTGTGACCCCGTGACGTTGCTTAAATCCCGCCTTTTACAATATGTGTCTTTGCTTGACGCATTTTCTCTTTCCGTCTCTACCGTGTTCTTATTGGTGCAACTTGATATACTTTATTATCGATTATTTTAGTCCACATGGAGTGTGAAATACCCAGCTTTAGCAATTCTCGTAACTATTATGCGACGTTTTCCCCAAGATTCTTTGAAACATTAATTATCTGCAAAATTTACGCCGAATGTGTTATTTAAACTACGCAGGTGTTCAACATAATATTAATTCTCAGAGCTTTAATCCTGGTATTTTAATCTTGGGTTTTACAAGTTTCTATAGGTATTATATGTTATTAACGGTTTAATTAACTCCAATTAAAATTGATTTCTATCCTTTTCATTTTTAGCGAATACAACTTAAATATTAATTATTATAGGTACACTTTGTTTTACTACCGGTTACTTAAATAGAGTTAATTAATATAAACTTTGCACGTAATTTCTCTTTGTTTAGGAATAATTACATTACACGCAGAGCTTTTCACTACTGCTTCGTCTTATAAATAATTTAAATTTCTTATTTTACTGAAACAACCGAGTTTATTTATGCTTCATGGTTTTAATAACGCGTATTATTTAATGAAATTCCTTATACACGGTGATTAAAATTATTTGATGTGATTATTTAATTTTCTACCCTGGTCTAAATATGAGTATTTTCCCCCTATTTGAATACAAATAATCTCACTTATTTGACTTCAAATATAAAACATTTAGACAAAAAAAAATTACAAAAAAAATTGCCTATCTCTCTCTACCCTTATCTATCTAACTTACCTACTTTGTCTCCAATCAAAAAAATTATTTACCTACCCTATATCCCTATCTTATTCCTAACTCTCACCTAATTCTATAAACTGAAATTATCCACTAACTTCATCCTACTTATCCATCTAATCCTATATACATCCTATATACCTATCCTATTCCTAACTTTTAACTAATCTTCACTATACTTTACTTCCCCCTACCTAATCCTATATGCCTATCCTACTCTTACTCTATTCCTAACTCTCCACTAATCTTCTATGAAATATCTATACTTAACCTATCTTATTTTCTTCCTACATTTACTCTTTATTCTCATCCTAAACCTATTCCTAATTATCTCCCATATTTATCCTATACCTAGCTTTATTTTCTATAAACACTTACTTCTACTTTTCTATATACACCTATCTCTATTCTTATCCTATTTAAATCTAACTCTCTTCTACACCTATTTCTCCTGTGGTGCTGGTTCTCCGGTATAAGGGAATAGTAGGTTGACGTGAAACCGTCCCCTCTCATTTCCCGTACCTACTTCCTTAATAAATATGTGCACTCCCCTACTACTTCCCCTATCTCAAAAGGTCCCTCATATGGCAAGTGTAGTTTAGCACATGTCATCCTATCTCTCTTCCCTACTCTCAAGCTTTTTACTACTACCTGGTCTCCCACTTTAAATTTTACCCTCTTTCTAATTCTTGCGTTCATCTTCCTTGTATATTTTTCAGCTCTCTTCCTTAACCTCTCCCTCACATCTACCAAAAGTTGTTGGAATTCATCGTCCCTAGGCACAATTTGCCATGGTCTTTCGGGATACTGTTACTTGATCAGCATGATTGGACTGGTTTCTGTCACGGTACTAGGGGTTTCATTGATGAAAGATTCAACCTTAGACAAATTGTCCTCCCATAAACGGTGATTCCTATGTAAAGCTAAACGCAAAAACTTAACCGTCTCTTGAATATATCGCTCAGCTGGATTCGCTTGAGGATGCCTTATGCTACAAAACACCACTTTAACGTTTTGCCTCTCCCAATAATCTCTAAATCTTTGATTATTAAAATAAGTAGCATTGTCTGCTAATACCCGTTTAAAAGTTCCTACTTCCCTACAAAATTGTTCCAATTTCTTGTTTGTTCCGACTGTGTTACAATCCCGAGTGGGATATAATTTGGTAAATTTCGAAAACACATCCGTCACAATCAGCACATGTTTGTGTCCTTTTGTACTTCGGACTAGATTGCTCAAATAATCAATAGCAACTAAGTCCAGGGATTTTGTACGTGTATACTTTGTACCACATCCTGACTCGTACTATTTTGTACTTTCCTAAAGTACATAAGTGACAAGTGTTGATGACAGACTTTACTAACCCTAAGTCTTTAGTTGAAAAAACGTTTCCTAAAATTAACCATGTCTTTCGGATTCCTATGTGACCATATCTTAAGTGCAGATCTTTGATAATTAATTTTGCTTGTACCCTATCCACCACATACACTTCCAATTCTTGAATTTTTTTACACAAAAAGCCGTTTATCATATGGAAGTTTTAAATCCCGGTTCGCTTTCTAACTTCGTTCTAACAATCTGTAGCTCCTCACTCTGCCTCTGGTTCCTCAAGATCTCCTCTTCTCCATATACTGAATCATTTTGTAGTAGACTGTTCATGGCAATCATGATGTCACACGGTCTTTTGTTATCCATGTCCCTGTTTCTACTAAACGCGTCTGCTATAAAATTATTTTCTCCCTTAATATATCTAATCTCAAAGTCAAACTCCTGTAGTAACAACCCCATCGATATACTCGATTGTTAGAAAATCTCGTATTCATCAACGCACACAACGCCGAATGATCCGTTTCGATTACAAAATGTCTTCCTATCAAAAAATTTTAACTTCGTAACACCAAACACCACTGCAGCCATCTCCTTTTCACTAATCGTGTAATTTACTTCATGCGGCTTCAGTGTGCGTGAAACAAAAGATATGGGCACCTCTTCCCCCTCTTGTACTTGGTACAACTCTGCTGCTAATGCACTATCCGATGCATCCGTCCTCAGTACGAAACCTACATCAAATCTGGGATGCCTCAAAATTAGTTGGTCGTGAAATTGTTCCAACAGTGTTAAATATGCTGCCTCTTGACTTTCCGTCCAACTCCATCGTACTCCCTTCTTCAGAAGTTTAAACAATGGACCCGCTTTTTCAGCAAATCCGGTACAAACTTTTATAAAAGTTAAGGACCCCAAAAAGCTCTTAATTTCCTAATGTTATTAGGTCTCGGATATGTCAAAAGTTCGGACAATCTTTCTTTATCGATACACATACCTTGAGTGTTCACCACATACCCCAGAAATTTAACGGTTTTTGAAAAAATTCACATTTTCTATATTCAGCCTCAGTCCTGCTAATTTAAGCTCTAATAATATCCGTTCTAAATGAGAGTAATGTTGTTCCTCAGTTTCACTAAAATTAAAATATCATCCACATAGTGTATGCAGAATTGCTCATATGCTCCTAAAATTGCTTGCATTGCCTTAATTAATGCTGCACTGGACGTTGACAAACCATACGGTACTACCTTAAAATTATAGATTTTTCCTCTACGGAAAATCCTGTGTACCTTCTAGAATCTTTGTGTAATGGAATCAGCCAGAATGAATTCCTTAAATCTAATTTACTAAAAATAAATTTGCCACTTAATCTCGTCAAAAGTGTGTCCATGGATGGTGGACAATGGAATTGCGGTTTGGTCCGTTGGTTAATTTTTCGTGCATCTAAACATAAACGAATGCTATCATCCTTTTTCTTTAACTATCCACCAACGGATTTATGAAATGAGTGTTTGATACCTCTATTATGCCATCTTCCAACATTTTATTTAATTCTGCCTTCACCTGCTCCCGATATGCTGCTGGAATTGGATAAACCTTTGCGTTGAACGGTTCTGAATTATCCACTTCAATCTGTGCTCATAGCCCTAACGCTGTGCTTGCTTCTACCCCACTAATTCTGCATGTTTTGTAATAAAGCTTGAACCTCTACTCTCCTATCCTCTGGACATCTTATTGTGTTGATCTGTTTTACTTCATCATCCTCTACCTCTACTACATTAATACTAAACCCCGTGTCATCCTCTGTGACTTCATAACTGCCCTTCCATGGCACTACCCTATCTTTAATCCTTACTACCTTCCTTTCCATATCTATCAAAACCCTAACTTCATCATACAGTCAACACCTAAAATGCTCTGAAACTTCAGTCCAGGTACAATTACAAACTCCTGTTCACAGCTTAAATCTCCTATATCTATCCTAAGCACCACAACACTATTTACTACAGCAAACTTCTTTTTATTTGGAGCTACTAAATGACTACGCTTTATAGGCATAATTCTATCACAAACCTTATCCCTAATTTTGCTGACGAATTCCTCCGATATTAAACTCGCCTCTGCCCCTGTATCAAGTAATACTTCTACATTATTCTCAAAAATTTCTAAATTAATAATTGGCAAACATAATTTTTCCTCAGTTTCTGGCTCTACTTCCTCCTCAATTTTGAAAAATTCACGTGGATGTTTGTATACATTTACACAGAAATCTAGTGGTCTGTCACGTTCTAAAAATCCTGTCTCATCCTGTTTTCCGTGCTTGGTCCTGGTTGTCCTTCTACAACCTGTGCGTACGTCCTCCTCGTGTTAATATCCGTGTCCCTGTCTCTATTCGGCGTGCTGGTCACAGTCCTGTTTACTTCCGGTAAACTGTTCTGTCGCGTGTAACTAGGTCTTGACGTCGGTCCCCTAGTCGCACTCTTACTTCTGTATTCCTGTCCTCGTCGTTCCCAATTCGGTCGAAAATTTCTGTTGTAGTCAGGCCGTCTCGGATAATTCGGTGTCCTGTTGTCAAACCTAACTGTGTTAACGTTTCGTTCTCGTATCTCTCTTGTCCGTCCTACACATACATCGTCATATCTCTGCAAATACTCTAAAATGTCTCCCGTTCTGTGATGTTTTGTAAGGCCACGTGTTGTCTAATTTCCAGTTCAAAATGTCGTGATAGGTACTTGATAATCTGTCTGTCCGTCAATGGTGGATTCAGTTGTTTGGCCACACTATACTTGCGGATGGCATATTGCTCCTAGAACCTGCAAACTCTCCCTTAAATTTTCCTGTAATCAAGTCGTCCCTAATCTGATCCTGTTTGTGATCACTCCAGTAATGTTGTAAAAATTTGTTTTCAAAGTCCTGATACGTGTCTATGTCCTGTCCTACTAAATTGTACCACGCTTCCGCATTGTCTTTTAATAAAGCCTTTATCGTATTTAGTTTAGTCTGTTCGTCACATAAATTTCCCACTAGATTTCTTACACTATTAATAAAAATTTGTGGATTTACCCTGTTATCGCCATAAAACTTCATGTGTTGGTCCAATGATACTCCACCTGTAGAAAATCTGGGACCATCCCCCGTTAAATTTGACATGTTGTATTTAATACTACTAACTTCGCGTTCTACCCGGCCTAACTGATCCCTACATGAGTCCGTTACTTCAGTCATTTTTACATTAATCTCTTCTTCACAAAAAATGCGTACTTCGGACCTTAAATGTCCCATTTCCTGTCGAAGACCTGTAATATCACGCTCATTTTTATCAACCCTATTTTCAACTTCCCCCATCTTTACGGTAAGACTATTTTTAAATTCTGAAACTTCTTTATTCGTCTTATCTATTTTCTCACTTAGGGTTTCCCTAACTCCTGTTAATGTCTCATTCATTCGGTCAACTTTCCTATTCGATTCAGCACTCATTTCTCTAATCTCCTCAAACTTACTATTAGCTTCTTCCCTACTCGATCTCATTTCCTCTAGCATTCTCATCATAATCTCGTTTCCTTGATCCCCTGATTCCGTCCTCGACTGATCTCTACTGCCTCCAGCTTCTTCCATTTTCGAATTTTTTTCACACAATGCACTATCGTCACTTCCAATTTCCACTCCTTGACTCCTTAACCACTCCTTTCTCTGCATACGTTCAAATCACTCTCACACACTCTAAAATACTCTTAAGTTTATCCACAAACAGAAACTCTCTCTCAGATCGCCAGTTTCCTGGAATAAAATAACAAAAATTTTATTTGGAACTCGAGCCCTCACGTTGTGGTCGCCAAGAATGCTGTGAATCTTCTCATTATCTGCAGGTACTGGCCCTTTAAAAAAAAACATTCGAGCCCCACAGTTTGGGCGTCAAGAATGCTGTGTTTCCTTTAAAATCCGTGAACTACGCTTTTCGCCTCGGCTGCTCACCTAATGTTATAAACCTCCTCATTCATAAAAAAAAACAACACATTCCTACCAAAAACATCAACGTTAACTCTATTTACATCAATATTCAGAATACATTAAAATTTCAAAATTAAAATTCAGCATAAAATTCAGTTTTAAAAGAATTTCAGGATTAATTTTATTATCATTTTACTGTGCATCCAAAATTAAAGTCCTTGTTGGATGCCTACTAATTAATATAACAATATAAGCAGACCGGAGTCTGAGTATAAAGGAGCATCTACCACCCCTTTACGTTAATTAACCAGGTTTGTCTAATTGAGCTCAAAGACATACCCAAAGTTTCATCATATTCCCGAACATCAAAACAAAATACCCTTTTACTTAAACAAGCAAATTTCATCTTAAAATTAAACTTTTATGGTTAGAACAATTTCACTAATGTCCATTTAAAGTAAATCAATTATAAAGTCATTCAATACACACAAAAATGTCAAACAAAATAGTATAATTTACCTGAAGGTTACTGTCCTCGTAGCTTCAAAGTATCGTTTCTTTAGTTAATCACACCATTCACCAGGATTATATTTACGGCTTCTGATTCTCTACGCTTTTAAATTTTCTCCATCACCATCCATTCAAATTCGTTTCTGGGCCTTTCCGGAACTCATCTGTGTTTATCTGACCCTTGTTTCATGGATCCAGACACGTATTTGAACCATTTAATTATTAACACCCCGAAAAATAGCAAAGAATTCATGCTTCTGTCACCAATATACGCCAAAACTGCCTACTTTTGTGTATACATTCGTCGTTGTAAATTTTGCTGATTGGTACAGTGAAACTAAATTTTATTACCTTGCATCTAAGTGCACTGAAGTACATTCATGTTAGCACGTAAATAACAAGCTATTTTGAATCACTAAAATATACTAGCAAACTTTAAATTATTTAATCAAACTAAAATGCACGGTTTACCATCTTTAATCAAGTCGCGTATGTACGAGCTTTTAACGCATCGAATCGTCAAAAGTCTAAGAGAGCTTGTTTATATTCATCTCGGTATATATAGCAAAAAGCCTGTCTATCGGTCTGTTCCCCAAAACGGGTAATTCTAAAGAATTTCTCATGCCATATTCCCAGTCTGCCGCTCACGCGTCGATTTTTACGAATTTTCACTCGCCCCATTTAAATCTCAGAAAATTTCCACACGGCCCGCAAGCCTGTCCGAGAAAAACTAATTGATTTTGTACAGAAATTGTTGTTCTACCTCTGATATTTGCATCCTATTTTTAACCAATTGTGACCCCCGTGACGTTGCTTAAATCCCGCCTTTTACAATATGTGTCTTTGCTTGACGCATTTTCTCTTTCCTTCTCTACCGTGTTCTTATTGGTGCAACTTGATATACTTTATTATCGATTATTTTAGTCCACATGGAGTGTGAAATACCCAGCTTTAGCAATTCTCGTAACTATTATGCGACGTTTTCCCAAGATTCTTTGAAACATTAATTATCTGCAAAATTTACGCCGAATGTGTTATTTAAACTACGCAGGTGTTCAACATAATATTAATTCTCAGAGCTTTAATCCGTGGTATTTTAATCTTGGGTTTTTACAAGTTTCTATAGGTATTATATGTTATTAACGGTTTAATTAACTCCAATTAAAATTGATTTCTATCCTTTTCATTTTTTAGCGAATACAACTTAAATATTAATTATTATAGGTACACTTTGTTTTACTACCGGTTACTTAAATAGAGTTAATTAATATAAACTTTGCATGTAATTTCTCTTTGTTTAGGAATAATTACATTACACGCAGAGCTTTTCACTACTGCTTCGTCTTATAAATAATTTAAATTTCTTATTTTTACTGAAACAACCGAGTTTATTTATGCTTCATGGTTTTAATAACGCGTATTATTTAATGAAATTCCTTATACACGGTGATTAAAATTATTTGATGTGATTATTTAATTTTCTACCCTGGTCTAAATATGAGTAATATATATATATATATATATATATATATATATATATATATTTTTAAGAATTTTTAAAAACCATAAGTATTTTTATTTCCTGCTTAGATTCTATCTAACACATTTTTGTTAACGTGAATTGAAACTCTTTACCTTGCCCGTGCAGCGCAATTTACATAAATTGAGTCACACGCCACATTTTATTTGCGGGAAATCTTTCCACTTATCGAAAAACTAAGTTTCTTCTTACTTTTCAACACTTTCCCTCTATTCACGCGTATGTCTACATTTTGATGTTTTCTAACTAACAACTACGGACAATTAATTCCTCCACTTATGTCGGATCTAATTATGGTATTTTTCTATTATAAAATCTGATTATTTGTAGTCAGCATCCGTTTATACAATATATCCGTTGTAATTTATGCTTGTGTACAACGTTATTGTCATACATTACTTTGTATTTGTTATGTAACAATGGCACTATTTTGTTTATCGCACATTATTTTGTTTGTGGAAAATGCATACGCAGTATTTTGTCATACTGAGATGTTTTCTTTTGTGGTTTTAATTTAAATCATCGTCCTGGATTGTTTACAATGTATTTATAAAAAAAATAATAATATACTGTTGCGATCCACTATTAGGCAACCCGTCAAACATACAAACGCCCGGGGCACAGCGTATTGTTCAGCATTCGAGAATCCTTCTACAAAGTTCTAGATAATGAGTCATATCTTAATGCAGGGTATATATAAGGCCGCTTATGAATGTAAGAGTTAGTCTATTCTTGAATGTCTAATATAAATTATATCGTTGTAAAGTAAACGTAGTTGAGTTTTTAGAATATATACATAAATGATATGCTGTGTCTAACGTGCATGCAGCTTGCAGTATACATAAATAAATAGAAGTGTATAAACAAATAGTTGTGTTAGTGTGGTTATTGGACCTAGGGTAAAGAAGTTAGTTTAAGAAGATATTAGTGCTTGTAAATTCATTAGTGTAATAGTGCTTCATTGTTAAGTGGACTGAAAACATCTATAAATAAGGCATATACTGTTAATTAGACTTGTGAACAGTGAGTAATAAAGACCATTATTATTACTTGTTTTAAATTAAAGAAACGCGGTAGTAGTAGGCGTTACACTGGTGTCAGGCATTTGTGGGGTATATAGTGATTAATTTAAAAGGAAAGCACACCAGTCTAAAGACATTTAAGTAGTTTATATATATGCCAGTTACAAGGAGTCAAAATAAGATGGAGGCAGAAAATTTAATGAATTTCCTTAAGGATTTTAAATCGGGTATAGAAGAAAAGTTAAACGAAAATGCTGAGAAAATGGAGGAGAGGTCGGCTAAACTGGAAGTGACACTCGGTGAAAATTTAGTGAGGTCAGTTGAACTGGAATCAAATCTTACCGAAAGGTTAACTGAAAATGCTAAGAAAATAGAAGAACGGTTTAGTGAAAACGCGATGAAAATGGAAGAGTTGAATGAAAAGACGGCCACGTTAGAACAAAGATTAATAAAGCTCCATTGCATTGAAAGAAGATGTCACTGTACAGGTAAAAACAGTTGAGCAAAAGTTGGACAGTAAATTGGTAAAATGGAAGAAGATATGATGAGGCTGCAAGAACAGGTGATTTCACTAACAACGCGGCCACTTGAATTAACAAACCAAGTTTTCATCAGAACATTCCAGAAATAAGAACCCTGGAAAGAAGCGAGTCAATTCCGTCTAAACTTAAAGTGAAACCACCCACATTTGATGGCAAAACACCTTGGCCCACATATTTGAAACAATTTGAAGCTGCGGCAATAGCCAACGGTTGGTGCAACAAAGAAAAGCTATCTCTTAATAGTGGCCCTACGGGGAAGCTCTTAACATCTTACAAACGATTCCCGATCACCAGCAGAATGATTACGGTCTCTTAATATCGAAGCTTGAGATGAGATATGGAGACGCTCACCTTCAACAGGTTTACCACGCACAAGTTAAGAACCGCTCGCAAAAGACAAGTGAAAGTCTGCAAGAATTCGAAGCTGACATCGCAAGATTAGTTAGATTGGCGTACCCAACGGCACCAGATAGTTTCCTCGAACAACTGGCTGTTCAAACATTTGTAGATGGCATCAAAGACAGTGAAATACAGCAAGCGCTAAGACTAGCAAGGCCAAAATTCTGGATGACGCACTGGCTCATGCGCTTGAATTTGAAGCCTAAGCAGACATCACACAGGATGGGTCACAAAGTTCGGTCTGCCTTAGAGGAACCTGGTCAAGCTCAGAATAGCATAGATGAAATAAAGGGGAAAAGGCTGGAACTACAACGACCGCGGAGATGGCGTCTACGATGCTGGAGCTGCGGTGAAGTTGGCCATATGCAGAGACGCTGTACTCAACCAAAGAAACAACCGGTTGTGCCAAAGCTGGTCCATGTGGGCGAACTTCGACAGCACAGCGTAGTGCCCCGGAGATTATCATCCGTGCTGCATCGTCGGTGGAAAGTCTGGACAGCATTTATATCGATGGTAGAATTAATGGTAGGTTGTCCGATTACTTGTGGATACAGGAGCGACAAGAACTATTGTGAGACCAGATTTGGTTGGTCGTGGAAAAGTGCTACCTGTATCGGTGTGTCTCCGAACGGCAAGTGGTGAGAAGATTGGTACTCACGGAGAGACTGCCGTTATGTTGACAATTGGGGACAAATTAATTAATCATCGAGTGTTGGTAGCTGAAATTACAGAAGAAGTGATCTTGGGAATGGATCTCATGAGAGAATATGGGTTTCATGTAAACATGAAAGAAAATGTGCTTCGGATAGATGATGATGAGATTCCATTTCAAGGTAGGAGTAACCAGACGATGCAAGTACGAATGATTTGCGATGTAAAATACCCGAGAAGGCGGAAATGATAGTAATGGGACACCCGGATGGTACGCTCCGGGAAGGACAAGTATGCATGATGGAAGCAACTGAATCGGGAATGGGTCAAGGGACTTCTGATTGGAAGAACGCTGGTAAAGTCTCGAAATATGGTACCAGTAAGGGTGCTGAACATTAATCCCCATACAGTGACCCTGAAGAAAGGCATGATTGTGGGAAGTTGCATTCCAGTATGTCATATTAAACGTTGTGTGGACGACACGAAAAATAAACCAACCAACGGTTGCTCACAGAAATTGCTGGATATGTTGGTACCCTCGTGTCAAGGATTAAATGGCGACCAACTGGGCAAGGTAAAAGAACTGGTCGGACGATATCGAGGTGTGTTTGCACTGGATGATAGTGAGAAAGGAAGGACGAATGTTGTGCAACACAAGATCAATACTGGAGATGCGCAACCGATAAGACAACACCCAGGCGGCTTCCTTTGGCAAAACGTAAGGAAGCCGAGCAAATTATCACCGATATGGAAGAACAGGGGTGATTGAACCCTCGAATAGTCCATGGGCATCCCGGTAGTGCTTGTCAAGAAAAGGACGGGTCGACAAGGTTTTGTGTAGACTACCGGCGGCTTAATAACGTGACAAAGAAAGACAGCTATCCATTGCCCAGAATAGATGACACCTTAGATACTCTATCCGGATCTAAATGGTTTTCGACCTTGGACTTGAAAAGCGGATACTGGCAGGTAGGCTTGGAGCCAAATGATAAAGAAAAGACTGCCTTTACAATTGGAACTGGATTATGGCAGTTCAAGGTCATGCCATTTGGATTATGCAATGCTCCTGCTACTTTTGAACGATTGATGGAGTCGGTACTGCGTGGACTGTCCTGGAAGACATGTCTGGTGTACCTGGACGACGTGATAGTGTTAGGCCGGTCTTTTGAAGAACATCTTAAGAACCTAGAGGAGATATTCCAAAGATTACGCGGGGCAAACCTTACATTAAGCCCCAAGAAGTGCCACTTATTTGGAAAAGAGGTGAAATACCTAGGACATGTCGTTTCGGAGACCGGAATAAGAGCTGACCCTGACAAAATAAAAACGGTACAAGAGTGGCCTACACCAGCAGATATACACCAACTACGCAGTTTTCTAGGATTGTGCACATATTACCGACGTTTTATACTTGGGTTTGCGAACATTGCCAAACCGTTAACAAAATTAACCGAAGATGGACAAGAATATGATTGGAATGACGACTGCCACAGGGCATTTGAACAACTGAAATGGCTACTAGTTACAGCACCAATTTTGAGTTATCCACGGATGGAGGGGAAATTTGTGTTGGATACCGACGCCAGTAACACAGCTATAGGAGGCGTTCTTTCTCAAGTGCAGGACGGACAAGAAAAAGTTATTGGGTATTTCAGCAAGGTCTTGTCGCGGCCAGAAAGGAACTATTGTGTGACAAGAAGGAGCTGTTGGCCGTCGTCAAATCCGTGAGCACTTTTATAAGTACTTATACGGCCGTAAATTCCTGTTGAGAACAGACCATGCTGCACTGAAATGGTTACTGCAGTTTCGAAATCCTGAAGGGCAAGTGGCAAGGTGGATAGAGCGGCTGCAGGAATATGACTTTGACACAGAACATCGCGTAGGAACTAGCCATCGGAATGCAGACGCTCTATCAAGGAGACCTTGTCCGGTGGACTGCAATCATTGCTCCAAGATGGAAGAGAAAATAAGTGTCATCCATAGAATGACGGTAACCGATGATACTTGGCAACTCGAAAGAATACGAGAAGACCAGGAAAATGACGCCGAATTAGGACGTATTATTGAGTGGAAAAATAGAGGACATCGACCAGCTTGGGAAGAAATTAGTATTTCAAGTAGGAGCCTGAAGGCATACTGGGCACAGTGGGACTCCTTGATGATGGAAAATAGAATCTTGAAACGACGCCTGGAATTTGAAGATGGCACTGAGAGACTTCAAGTGATAGTGCCGAGAAGCAGAGTGCCGGAAGTGTTGCAGCACTTGCACGATGGTACTTCCGGAGGCACTTTGGCGTAAAAGAACTCTCGAGAGAGTGAGAGAAAGATTCTATTGGCTGAACTGCAAAGATGATGTGAAGGAGTGGTGCCGGAAATGTGAATTGTGTGCCTCTGCAAATGGCCCGGTCTCAAAACGGAAAGCCCCAATGAGACAGTATAACGTGGGAATCCTTTTGAGAGGGTAGCCATTGATATAGCTGGTCCGTTTCCTGAATCAGAGAAAGGAAATAAATACATCTTGGTTGCCATGGATTATTTTACCAAATGGCCGGAGGCATATGCTATACCTAACCAAGAAGCCGAAACGGTTGCAGATGTACTAGTCAGGGAGTTGTTTTGTCGTTTTGGAGTTCCGTTGGAATTACACTCCGATCAAGGTCGGAACTTCGAATCAGCGTTGTTTCAAAACGTCTGCAAGCATCTTGGAATCAGGAAAACTAGAACCACGCCACTTCATCCTCAATCGGATGGAATGGTTGAAAGAATGAACAGAACGTTAGGAAAGTACCTGGCCAAAGTTGTCTCTGAACATCAACGGGACTGGGACCAATATCTACATTTGTTCCTACTGGCGTACCGATCTTCGGTACATGACAGCACAGGATACTCGCCCGCTTGCGTAATGCTAGGACGTGAATTGCGGCTACCATGTGATCTTCAGTTTGGATTTAAACCTGGAGAAGAGATCGCCAGTGAAGATTACGTTAGTAAGCTTCGTGAAAGATCAAATAGTATTCACGAAAACGTCCGAAAGAACATACAGGCAGCAAGCGATCGAATGAAATCACAGTATGACACGAGAGCACAAGAAGGTGGTTATCAACCTGGAGATTTAGTGTGGTTGTACAATCCACAAAGAAAACGTGGATTGTCGCCAAAACTACAAAGACAATGGGAAGGGCCGTACGAAGTGTTAAAAGGATTAATGATGTAGTGTACCGGATCAGAAGATCCCTCGTGGTAAACCGAAAGTGGTACACTTTGACCGTTTAACATCCTACGCTGGCAACAACCAGGAAGACTCGAATAATGATAATGGTGTTCGGCAAGTTATTAATCATGAGCCAAATGTAGATTTTGAGAGCTTTATGGCGGCGTATGGTGGTTCCGCTAAAGCGAGATTTGGCGTTGTTGTTGAAAACAGCAAGATCTGTTTAGAGCACCAGAAGAGTATTCCCTTGCACATTGCGTAGCTCAAGATTTGGCAATGTCAAGGGAATAGCTGTTGTTTTCAAGAAAAAGTTTGGATGTGTGGATGAATTAGTACAACAGCAGCCAACTGTAGGAAAATCTTTGGTCCTTCAAGATAAAAATCGTTATGTTTACTATCTGGTCACCAAAAATTCTTCATGGCAGAGACCTAGTTATGGACATCTATGGGAGGCTTTGCTAAATCTTAAGGCGCAGATGATGGAAAATGGAGTAACGAGACTAGCGGTGCCCAAGCTGGGCTGTGGACTGGATCGCTTAGACTGGAGGATAGTCCGAAATATGCTAGAAGTAGTTTTCCAGGGAACCAACGTCCAGGTTCTTGTTTGTTGTTATCAACCGGTTGCCTACCAAGACCAGGAAAAGAGTGTTGACTGTTACTTCCAACGACGCGGTGGATGCACCAGAGGAGATAGCTGCCGATACCGTCACCAGTCATCGAATTGGCGTCAAGATGGATTTACAGTTACGAGACGTAACGGTTTTAAAGAGGGGCAGTGTTGCGATCCACTATTAGGCAACCCGTCAAACATACAAACGCCGGGGCACAGCGTATTGTTCAGCATTCGAGAATCCTTCTACAAAGTTCTAGATAATGAGTCATATCTTAATGCAGGGTATATATAAGGCCGCTTATGAATGTAAGAGTTAGTCTATTCTTGAATGTCTAATATAAATTATATCGTTGTAAAGTAAACGTAGTTGAGTTTTTAGAATATATACATAAATGATATGCTGTGTCTAACGTGCATGCAGCTTGCAGTATACATAAATAAATAGAAGTGTATAAACAAATAGTTGTGTTAGTGTGGTTATTGGACCTAGGGTAAAGAAGTTAGTTTAAGAAGATATTAGTGCTTGTAAATTCATTAGTGTAATAGTGCTTCATTGTTAAGTGGACTGAAAACATCTATAAATAAGGCATATACTGTTAATTAGACTTGTGAACAGTGAGTAATAAAGACCATTATTATTACTTGTTTTAAATTAAAGAAACGCGGTAGTAGTAGCGCGTTACACTGGTGTCAGGCATTTGTGGGGTATATAGTGATTAATTTAAAAGGAAAGCACACCAGTCTAAAGACATTTAAGTAGTTTATATATATGCCAGTTACAAGGAGTCAAAATAAGATGGAGGCAGAAAATTTAATGAATTTCCTTAAGGATTTTAAATCGGGTATAGAAGAAAAGTTAAACGAAAATGCTGAGAAAATGGAGGAGAGGTCGGCTAAACTGGAAGTGACACTCGGTGAAAATTTAGTGAGGTCAGTTGAACTGGAATCAAATCTTACCGAAAGGTTAACTGAAAATGCTAAGAAAATAGAAGAACGGTTTAGTGAAAACGCGATGAAAATGGAAGAGTTGAATGAAAAGACGGCCACGTTAGAACAAAGATTAATAGCAAGCTCCATTGCATTGAAAGAAGATGTCACTGTACAGGTAAAACAGTTGAGCAAAAGTTGGACAGTAAATTGGTAAAAATGGAAGAAGATATGATGAGGCTGCAAGAACAGGTGATTTCACTAACAACGCGGCCACTTGAATTAACAAACCAAGTTTTTCATCAGAACATTCCAGAAATAAGAACCCTGGAAAGAAGCGAGTCAATTCCGTCTAAATTTAAAGTGAAACCACCCACATTTGATGGCAAAACACCTTGGCCCACATATTTGAAACAATTTGAAGCTGCGGCAATAGCCAACGGTTGGTGCAACAAAGAGAAAGCTATCTCCTTAATAGTGGCCCTACGGGGGGAAGCTCTTAACATCTTACAAACGATTCCCGATCACCAGCAGAATGATTACGGTCTCTTAATATCGAAGCTTGAGATGAGATATGGAGACGCTCACCTTCAACAGGTTTACCACGCACAAGTTAAGAACCGCTCGCAAAAGACAAGTGAAAGTCTGCAAGAATTCGAAGCTGACATCGCAAGATTAGTTAGATTGGCGTACCCAACGGCACCAGATAGTTTCCTCGAACAACTGGCTGTTCAAACATTTGTAGATGGCATCAAAGACAGTGAAATACAGCAAGCGCTAAGACTAGCAAGGCCAAAAATTCTGGATGACGCACTGGCTCATGCGCTTGAATTTGAAGCAGCTAAGCAGACATCACACAGGATGGGTCACAAAGTTCGGTCTGCCTTAGAGGAACCTGGTCAAGCTCAGAATAGCATAGATGAAATAGTCAACCGTGTGGCAGAAAGGCTGGAACTACAACGACCGCGGAGATGGCGTCTACGATGCTGGAGCTGCGGTGAAGTTGGCCATATGCAGAGACGCTGTACTCAACCAAAGAAACAACCGGTTGTGCCAAAGCTGGTCCATGTAAGGGGGCGAACTTCGACAGCACAGCGTAGTGCCCCGGAGATTATCATCCGTGCTGCATCGTCGGTGGAAAGTCTGGACAGCATTTATATCGATGGTAGAATTAATGGTAGGGTTGTCCGATTACTTGTGGATACAGGAGCGACAAGAACTATTGTGAGACCAGATTTGGTTGGTCGTGGAAAAGTGCTACCTGTATCGGTGTGTCTCCGAACGGCAAGTGGTGAGAAGATTGGTACTCACGGAGAGACTGCCGTTATGTTGACAATTGGGGACAAATTAATTAATCATCGAGTGTTGGTAGCTGAAATTACAGAAGAAGTGATCTTGGGAATGGATCTCATGAGAGAATATGGGTTTCATGTAAACATGAAAGAAAATGTGCTTCGGATAGATGATGATGAGATTCCATTTCAAGGTAGGAGTAACCAGACGATGCAAGTACGAATGATTTGCGATGTAAAAATACCCGAGAAGGCGGAAATGATAGTAATGGGACACCCGGATGGTACGCTCCGGGAAGGACAAGTATGCATGATGGAAGCAACTGAATCGGGAATGGGTCAGGAGGGACTTCTGATTGGAAGAACGCTGGTAAAGTCTCGAAATATGGTACCAGTAAGGGTGCTGAACATTAATCCCCATACAGTGACCCTGAAGAAAGGCATGATTGTGGGAAGTTGCATTCCAGTATGTCATATTAAACGTTGTGTGGACGACACGAAAAATAAACCAACCAACGGTTGCTCACAGAAATTGCTGGATATGTTGGTACCCTCGTGTCAAGGATTAAATGGCGACCAACTGGGCAAGGTAAAAGAACTGGTCGGACGATATCGAGGTGTGTTTGCACTGGATGATAGTGAGAAAGGAAGGACGAATGTTGTGCAACACAAGATCAATACTGGAGATGCGCAACCGATAAGACAACACCCCAGGCGGCTTCCTTTGGCAAAACGTAAGGAAGCCGAGCAAATTATCACCGATATGGAAGAACAGGGAGTGATTGAACCCTCGAATAGTCCATGGGCATCCCCGGTAGTGCTTGTCAAGAAAAGGACGGGTCGACAAGGTTTTGTGTAGACTACCGGCGGCTTAATAACGTGACAAAGAAAGACAGCTATCCATTGCCCAGAATTGATGACACCTTAGATACTCTATCCGGATCTAAATGGTTTTCGACCTTGGACTTGAAAAGCGGATACTGGCAGGTAGGCTTGGAGCCAAATGATAAAGAAAAGACTGCCTTTACAATTGGAACTGGATTATGGCAGTTCAAGGTCATGCCATTTGGATTATGCAATGCTCCTGCTACTTTTGAACGATTGATGGAGTCGGTACTGCGTGGACTGTCCTGGAAGACATGTCTGGTGTACCTGGACGACGTGATAGTGTTAGGCCGGTCTTTTGAAGAACATCTTAAGAACCTAGAGGAGATATTCCAAAGATTACGCGGGGCAAACCTTACATTAAGCCCCAAGAAGTGCCACTTATTTGGAAAAGAGGTGAAATACCTAGGACATGTCGTTTCGGAGACCGGAATAAGAGCTGACCCTGACAAAATAAAAACGGTACAAGAGTGGCCTACACCAGCAGATATACACCAACTACGCAGTTTTCTAGGATTGTGCACATATTACCGACGTTTTATACTTGGGTTTGCGAACATTGCCAAACCGTTAACAAAATTAACCGAAGATGGACAAGAATATGATTGGAATGACGACTGCCACAGGGCATTTGAACAACTGAAATGGCTACTAGTTACAGCACCAATTTTGAGTTATCCACGGATGGAGGGGAAATTTGTGTTGGATACCGACGCCAGTAACACAGCTATAGGAGGCGTTCTTTCTCAAGTGCAGGACGGACAAGAAAAAGTTATTGGGTATTTCAGCAAGGTCTTGTCGCGGCCAGAAAGGAACTATTGTGTGACAAGAAGGGAGCTGTTGGCCGTCGTCAAATCCGTAGAGCACTTTTATAAGTACTTATACGGCCGTAAATTCCTGTTGAGAACAGACCATGCTGCACTGAAATGGTTACTGCAGTTTCGAAATCCTGAAGGGCAAGTGGCAAGGTGGATAGAGCGGCTGCAGGAATATGACTTTGACACAGAACATCGCGTAGGAACTAGCCATCGGAATGCAGACGCTCTATCAAGGAGACCTTGTCCGGTGGACTGCAATCATTGCTCCAAGATGGAAGAGAAAATAAGTGTCATCCATAGAATGACGGTAACCGATGATACTTGGCAACTCGAAAGAATACGAGAAGACCAGGAAAATGACGCCGAATTAGGGACGTATTATTGAGTGGAAAAATAGAGGACATCGACCAGCTTGGGAAGAAATTAGTATTTCAAGTAGGAGCCTGAAGGCATACTGGGCACAGTGGGACTCCTTGATGATGGAAAATAGAATCTTGAAACGACGCCTGGAATTTGAAGATGGCACTGAGAGACTTCAAGTGATAGTGCCGAGAAGCAGAGTGCCGGAAGTGTTGCAGCACTTGCACGATGGTACTTCCGGAGGGCACTTTGGCGTAAAAGAACTCTCGAGAGAGTGAGAGAAAGATTCTATTGGCTGAACTGCAAAGATGATGTGAAGGAGTGGTGCCGGAAATGTGAATTGTGTGCCTCTGCAAATGGCCCGGTCTCAAAACGGAAAGCCCCAATGAGACAGTATAACGTGGGGAATCCTTTTGAGAGGGTAGCCATTGATATAGCTGGTCCGTTTCCTGAATCAGAGAAAGGAAATAAATACATCTTGGTTGCCATGGATTATTTTACCAAATGGCCGGAGGCATATGCTATACCTAACCAAGAAGCCGAAACGGTTGCAGATGTACTAGTCAGGGAGTTGTTTTGTCGTTTTGGAGTTCCGTTGGAATTACACTCCGATCAAGGTCGGAACTTCGAATCAGCGTTGTTTCAAAACGTCTGCAAGCATCTTGGAATCAGGAAAACTAGAACCACGCCACTTCATCCTCAATCGGATGGAATGGTTGAAAGAATGAACAGAACGTTAGGAAAGTACCTGGCCAAAGTTGTCTCTGAACATCAACGGGACTGGGACCAATATCTACATTTGTTCCTACTGGCGTACCGATCTTCGGTACATGACAGCACAGGATACTCGCCCGCTTGCGTAATGCTAGGACGTGAATTGCGGCTACCATGTGATCTTCAGTTTGGATTTAAACCTGGAGAAGAGATCGCCAGTGAAGATTACGTTAGTAAGCTTCGTGAAAGATCAAATAGTATTCACGAAAACGTCCGAAAGAACATACAGGCAGCAAGCGATCGAATGAAATCACAGTATGACACGAGAGCACAAGAAGGTGGTTATCAACCTGGAGATTTAGTGTGGTTGTACAATCCACAAAGAAAACGTGGATTGTCGCCAAAACTACAAAGACAATGGGAAGGGCCGTACGAAGTGTTAAAAAGGATTAATGATGTAGTGTACCGGATCAGAAGATCCCCTCGTGGTAAACCGAAAGTGGTACACTTTGACCGTTTAACATCCTACGCTGGCAACAACCAGGAAGACTCGAATAATGATAATGGTGTTCGGCAAGTTATTAATCATGAGCCAAATGTAGATTTTGAGAGCTTTATGGCGGCGTATGGTGGTTCCGCTAAAGCGAGATTTGGCGTTGTTGTTGAAAAACAGCAAGATCTGTTTAGAGCACCAGAAGAGTATTCCTTGCACATTGCGTAGCTCAAGATTTGGCAATGTCAAGGGAATAGCTGTTGTTTTCAAGAAAAGTTTGGATGTGTGGATGAATTAGTACAACAGCAGCCAACTGTAGGAAAATCTTTGGTCCTTCAAGATAAAAATCGTTATGTTTACTATCTGGTCACCAAAAATTCTTCATGGCAGAGACCTAGTTATGGACATCTATGGGAGGCTTTGCTAAATCTTAAGGCGCAGATGATGGAAAATGGAGTAACGAGACTAGCGGTGCCCAAGCTGGGCTGTGGACTGGATCGCTTAGACTGGAGGATAGTCCGAAATATGCTAGAAGTAGTTTTCCAGGAACCAACGTCCAGGTTCTTGTTTGTTGTTATCAACCGGTTGCCTACCAAGACCAGGAAAAGAGTGTTGACTGTTACTTCCAACGACGCGGTGGATGCACCAGAGGAGATAGCTGCCGATACCGTCACCAGTCATCGAATTGGCGTCAAGATGGATTTACAGTTACGAGACGTAACGGTTTTAAAGAGGGGCAGTGTTGCGATCCACTATTAGGCAACCCGTCAAACATACAAACGCCGGGGCACAGCGTATTGTTCAGCATTCGAGAATCCTTCTACAAAGTTCTAGATAATGAGTCATATCTTAATGCAGGGTATATATAAGGCCGCTTATGAATGTAAGAGTTAGTCTATTCTTGAATGTCTAATATAAATTATATCGTTGTAAAGTAAACGTAGTTGAGTTTTAGAATATATACATAAATGATATGCTGTGTCTAACGTGCATGCAGCTTGCAGTATACATAAATAAATAGAAGTGTATAAACAAATAGTTGTGTTAGTGTGGTTATTGGACCTAGGGTAAAGAAGTTAGTTTAAGAAGATATTAGTGCTTGTAAATTCATTAGTGTAATAGTGCTTCATTGTTAAGTGGACTGAAAACATCTATAAATAAGGCATATACTGTTAATTAGACTTGTGAACAGTGAGTAATAAAGACCATTATTATTACTTGTTTTAAATTAAAGAAACGCGGTAGTAGTAGCGCGTTACAATACCTTAACCTTAATTATTTTTATAGAAACAAAATTTGGTATATCGTGATTAATTAAGATTAAATATTTGTGAAATTTACTAAATTTTGTAAACAGCTCTCCTATATATTTGAAATAATTATAATATGGGACGTATCTATTAATACATTTACTGTTATTTACTTCATAATTCTAAAACTTTTTAAAATGATATAATTCCGCTATAACAATTTACTGAAATAAATGGTTAACTCTTTTGTGGTTTAAAATAGTTTATAAACTTATGCTTCGTCTTAATGTGTGTTTAATATACATAAAACAATACTTTAATATCAAAAGTTGCAGCATATATCAATATTAGGTTGTCCATTCAAGATTAATAGGCTGAACAGAATACAACGCCGTTGTACGGCGTTGGATGTCAATCAAGAATTAAAAGAACTGTTTAAATGACTGTACACACAATGCACGGCGTTTGACGCCGCTCAACGTTGGTAGTTGGCAAACTTTCTACTTTTACGTTCGCGAATGTCAAATACGTTGAACTCATAACCTTACTTTATTACTTTGAATATTGTACGAGCTTCTGTTAGTGTCCTTTTAAACAACGAAATATTCCTTTATAATATTTAACCCACCGACGCCTGCGATTCTGTTTATCACTTATATGTCGAAAATAGAAGTATGCTACAGCCAGCATATAAAACGCGATCACCACACCATCCACTTCAAAATCTATTTTCAGGTAAAAATAAGTAATCAAAGATTAATAAAATGATAAGAACTAAAGTTAATTCAATTGTCAAAATAAAATTTGACGGCGGTCATTCTTACGTTGACGCTTTTAAGCGGTGTTGTATTCTGTTCAGCCTTCAAATTTCAACTTTTTTGCATTTGGTTTTTATTTACGTTAGTGTCCATGCGTTACAAGGTTATAAAATTTGTGTGTTAGTTCCTACTAGGGCTGGCAAAATTCGAAAAAGTTGTATTCGATTAATCGAATTTTGCAGTATTCGCAAACCGATTAAACCAATTAATCGATTTTCTATCAAATATTCTGTTAATCGAATATTCGATTAATCGGTTAATCGAATATTCGATTAATCGAATATTCGATTAATCGAATAGTCGATTATTCGATTAATCGGTTAACCGATTATTCGATTGTTAACAGTTTTTTGTTGGAACTTCCTACTAGGTCATGTAATAACGACGAAGTTTGATGTTTAATAAAAAGGAACTAAACTTTTTAAAAAGAAACACACAGCAGAGCATGTAAAACATGAGGTGCTGAACGATGTAAAAATCAAAAGACAAAAATCAAACTTATTTATTTAACGTCTTACAATGTTTCCAAAATGCCCTCTTAACATAGAAGAATTAACATGCAAAAATGTACACTTGCATTACAAATAATCGAGTTGTAATTGTAAATTTTTGCTTATTCCTTGTTAAAAAATATTTGGTAAAATTCCACGAGCGCTAGTTTAACAACTATAATTCCCTACCTGTAAATTTAGTGCCATTTCAATGAAGCGAACAGTTTTGGTTGGTAGCGTTGGTATTATATTCGACCCAGCCCAGCATATGACTTTCATCATGTGATTGTCTAATCTCACATATTTGTTTGTTCTCAGAGGTGTTTAAAAATCGTCAAGATGTTGAAGATTTTGTTATGTTTGACGGTCTTTATCGCCTTTGGTAGATAACTTATTTATTTAGTAGATTTATATAATTGTTTTAATACTTTTTATAGTGCATGGACGTGGTGAATTAATTATCTTTCACAATCCTTCAAGCATACATTTTAAAGGAGAATCACCATTATCTAGTAGCCTTCTTCGTGAAATATTTTCAGCTGCAATGGGGTATTCTGTTGAAAAGGTATGTAAGTTTTCACTCGACTATTAGTCTTATGATGGGTGTTTTACTAGCCCCATTCATGGCCTGGATTATTCATAACTGATCCTTTCAATGTTGCTGAAGCAGTAGTAGCAGTATCTGTTGATGGTATAACTAATTTAGGTGGTGGCGGTCATCATTTTCCGCTCCGAACCGATGTAGATGACAAAGACATATTTGATACAATGAAAGATAGAATAATGGAGCATAATCCAGTTGGAAATAGTTTAATTGTCGACACTGATCTTGCTGATGGAATGGATATTGTAAGTTTTATTTATTGCGGTATTGGGTGAGCAGTTCTTTATGAAATTTGAGATCATGTATAATATTTGAAGTTTAAAGAATGTAATTACTTGTTTAAAGACGATACTAAAAGTTAAAGATATCCTCAGATTTGTTGTGGAAGTGCTATACATAAAATGTATAGAGAACGACTTTTTGAAAGGCATACTCGAATCTTGAAACAAAAGTAAGGACGATTCTTGCGATATTAGGTGGATGAATAATTTACTACTGTTGTATCGAATGATTTGTAGATATGCAATTACGTAAATATTCAAGTTTTCTGCATTATTGTATTGGTTTAAATTTAGTCTGAATATTTTTATTTGTAATTCTTACGCAGAAGGACTAAGTCACTTACTCTTGTTGATAGTGTTAAATAAGTGGATCGTATTAATAAAGTTACCCAAAACAATATTTATTAATATTTAATATATCAGAAACTATGACAGTAATTATATTTCCATAGTACTATGCACACTCGTGACAGCATCATCATTTACATAACAAGTTGAAAATGCAAGACATTGTCGCAACGAACTTCCAAATGTAGACTTACTTTAAAACAATTTAAAGAAATTAAAATTATTATGTTGTAATAATTATAAGTATTCAGATAAAATAAAAATTAATTCCCCGGGGGGGTCGGGTATCCGTGGTCAGATTTTGTGGGGGGTACCATATTTCGACTCAGCTATGTTAGGGGAGTCCAAATATGTATCGCACATTAATTTTGGACCTATTTGAAATTTTAATTTTCCGACGGAATATCGCGGGGCACGGCGTCCCCGTGGCCCGATTTCAACTGACATCAAAACTTAAGCTCAGGACACCGAGCTGAATCGATTGATGTATCACACATTGATGTCCGACCATTAGAAAGGCCTCGGACGGACAGACAGACGGACGACAAATCGATTTCATAAACGAACGAAGTTCGTTGATAAAGACGGTGTCTATCACTACGCTGCCATCACTATACAAATTAATTACAACTAAATTTATATAAACAGCAGTAGCTTATATTAGAATGCTGGTATCGCATCACATTATTCTAACACGTCCCCATGATGCGAGACAGTATATAAAAACAGCAAACTTATTCTAAGTTCAGACAATCTCGAAATTTATAAAATTGTACTCTACCTAGAGGTTTCGTGAACATATCAGCAATATTATCTGTACTAGCAAGTTTTACAATGTTCAGTACATTTTTTGTAACATAATCGTGAACAAAATGTAAGGCGAAATTTATATGTTTCGAGTTTTTAGTAAAATTACCATAATTAGCTAAAGCTGTTGCGCCACTATTATCTATCATACATGCTGACAAGTAACATTTCATCATTCTTAAAACCTAAGACTTCAAGCAGTCCTAACAAATACAAAACTTCGTGTAGCTTCTGCTAAGGCATAGTATTCGGCATGGGTAGATGCTCTTGAAACTACTTTTTGATTAATAGTTTTCCACACAATTGAATTTCCAAAAATTCTAACGACGAATCCTGTTGTGGATTAGCTATCAGTAACATCTGAAGCCCAAAAGAATCTACGTAACATTCTATTATGCTACAAGCATTATTACGATATACTAGTTTCAAATATCTGCTCTGATACAAATAGATTAGCACCCTTAATGCATATTTAAAATGCGTTTTGAAATCTACTCAAATAATTTACAGTGTATGCTACATCTGGACGTGTTCCTGATGCAATATATAATAAAGCTCCAATTAGGTTTCTATACCCTAAGCTTGAATCATTTTCACCTATGCTTAATTTTAAATTTTGTTCCATCGGTGTATAGTATGGGTTTGTGTTGACAACGTTATATTTTTGTACTAGCCACTCTATATATTTTGTTTGTTTTAGGGACATATATTTTTGCTTACTATCATAAGAAATATCTATTCCTAAATAATTACTAATTTGGCCCAAATCTTTCATTTTAAATTTTGAGTTCAATTCTGTCTTAACTTTTTGAATCTTGCTAATGTCATCCCCACAAATTAATAAATCGTCAACAAACAGTATTAAGTATAGTTTCTGATTGTGACATATATACAAACATGAATCATTTTCTGAACGTTCAAATCCTAATGTAATTATAAAATCATTAAAGAATTCATACCAATTTCTCGGACTTTCGGTTAGGCCATACAGAGATTTCTTTAATTTATATACTTAATTTTCATTTGTTTCAAATCCCTTAGGTTGTTCTACATAGACATCAGACCTTATGTCGCTGTTTAAAAATGCTGTTTGTACATCCATTTACTCAATCACATAACCTTTCTGACACATACATGCTAATAAAGTTTTTAAAGTACTCATCCTTGCTACTGGGGAATAGACGTCGTCTAGTGTACTTTCCTGTTGATATCCCCTCACAACCAATCTCGCTTTATATATACTTCATTTTCTTTTACTTTATATAACCACTTAAGTTGCACGATTTGCTTATTTTCTGGTGCATCTACTAGCTTCCATGTAGCGACTTTATTAAAACAATCAAATTCATTTTTCATCGCATTCAACCATTTACCCTTCTTGTTGCTGTTTATCGCTTGTTCATAATTTTCGGGAACATCCATACTACAATATGCTGCATATAAAACATAATCTTTGTACTTTTCAGGCATTCGTCTCTGTCTTTCTGTTTTTCTTGTCTCATTCATTTGCTCTTTTGTACCATTCTCAGATACTTCTTCATTCGCAATTCTTTCTTTCCTTGCCACTTTAACTGTACTATCATCTACACTTATACATGACATATCTGGTTCAATTATTTTAACATTTCGTACTTCTACAACCCTATTTGCAATTACCACTCTGAATCCCATATCAGTGTATCCTACTAATATTCTCTTCACACTTTTATCATCCTGTGTCTTGCGTTTTTCTTCCGGTACCTTCACATATACATGACTTCCATACATGTACAGATTTTTTGCATTGGGTTTGACTCCAAAGAAAATTTCATATGGTGTTTTGCACTCCTTTGTTGTGGAGGTTACGACCCTATTACTTAAATATGTAGATGCCATGACAAATTCTGGTCAATATTCCTTACCTAGACCTGATTGTTTTCGTAAACAACAATTGGTTAAAACATTCTGCTGTACCATTTAATTAGTGCTCATAAACTGGGCTTGGCCTAATTTTGATCTCTTTTTCGCTTGCAAATTCATAGAACTTTTTATTTAGGTACTCTTTATCGTTATCACACCTAACCTTACATACTTTATTGCCGGTTAAATTTGTTACATGATTATGATAGGACTTAAAGCATGAAAACACTTCAGACTTGTACACCCTAGCAATGTGGCTATAACGATCAATAAAGGTTACAAAATAATTTTCTCCACCATAACCAGTTACATCAAAAGGCCCTTTCACATCTGTATGTATTATTTGATATGTGTACCTCGCTGGATTACGATTATTTTCAAAGCTTTTACTAGCCATTTTGCACTCTAAACAATATTCACAATTAATTTGTAGCTGTTCTAAATTTTATTGGTAACCCTTCTAATAATTGGTCCCTACACATATTGTTTAAATCCTTAAAATTAACATGTCCTAAAATACGATGCCATTTTTCCTTTTTAACCAGAGTTTTTTTGGTGAAATTTGCAACAGTGGTCTCGATATTATTATTTACTGACCCACACAATTCATTCAATTTTTCCTGTTTACGTGCAATAGCCACTATATCACCTGTACTATTATAAATAATTGCTTTATCATGCCAATAATCAATACCATTGTGGGCACTTGTTATAGATGAAACACTAAGTAAGTTTCGACCCATCTCTGGCACAAAAAATACATTTTTAATATCTATAGTTGATTAAGTATTATTAACCTGAAATTTACACAAAATATTCCCTACTTTCAGAGCTTTAACACTGTCCCCATTTCCCATTTTAACATCAATTGGCTTACTCAACGTAACAAATTCATAAAAATATCTATCGCTAGTAATTACATGATCGGTACAACCACTATCTAATAAAAAATCAATATTTTCTTGCAATTTAGTTTCATTGACGTTAACATTAGGTAGACTTACTTCGGTGTGAAGCGTACTTACATTTGGTTGCTCCTCTTTGTTGTTACATACCTCTGAATTTCCAACAAACCTGTTTTGTCCATTATTCCATTGGAAGTTTGTGCCTTGCCTATTGTTTCTATACCCATTTGGATTAGAAACAACTCTGATTGCCCCTCGTGCATGCCCATGATTGGTCTGTCTGTTATTTGAATAGCAGTATCTTTGCACCTGTCCTAGTTTTCCACATTTGTAACACCTAGCTTCTTGTTTAGGATTTTCTCTCTTATTACTGTTACTTCTGTTGAATGTAGTTTTAAACACATGCAAGTCCCTTTTACCTTCGTACGTATCACTTTCTGAGCTTTTTTGTTTTCTACATTCCGCTCTAAGTGTTAACTTTTCTCTTACATAATCGACTGTGCGCTGCTGTTCCGGTAGCAGGTCAACTGTTTCAGTTATGTACTCTAGTGATTCACGCAACGCCATTAATAAATAACTTAACTTTCGTTTACTGTCTACTACACCTCCTGCATTATGTAGTCTTTAATTAACCGTTCAAACATACAAAAGAATTCTTCTAAATCCTTTGTCTCATCATACACTAACTGACTAAGTTTCTTTTCAATCATAATTTGATGGCTTTGTGATTTCTTTTAGTACAAATTATTAAGCTTGACGATCGTTTCTTTGGCGGTTCTACATTCCATAATTAGGTCAACGTCCACTGCATTTGCGAAATAATTTTTGGTGCGTATTTCCATCCCTTTCCAATCTGTTGCAGTTATATCTTCCGGTCGAACGTCATTTTCCACGACTTCATTACACTTTTTAAGCTCCAATAACAACATAAAACGATATCTCCATTTATCGTAATTTTCGCTTTCCGGACTAAATTTTGGTATCTGCAGGCAACTGCCTTCCATTTGCACATCCCCTATTTTTTTTTCATATAACAGCTTTCTTAACGCACACGTACCAAAAACTTTCAATCTTTTTCAAACTTATTTACTTACTCCTCGTTTTCAAACCAAAACCACCGGCTGTGCTACCATGTTAAATAAGTGGATCGTATTAATACAGTTACCCAAAACAATATTTATTAATATTTAATATATCAGAAACTATGACAGTAATTATATTTCCATAGTACTACGCACACATAATAAAGACGGTGTCTATCACTACGCTGCCATCGCTATACAAATTAATTACAACTAAATTTATATAAACAGCAGTAGCTTATATTAGAATGCTGGTATCGCATCACATTATTCTAACAGATAGAACACTGGAACAACTAAAATGTCCTAGGTTCTTTACTTCTGAAAATAGAATAAATTACCAAAAATTTACATAAAGAATTATTACAAATTATCAATACTAATTTAGGGTGAAGTGTGATAAGTGTAATCAGCAGAATGATAATTACACTTTAAATTTTAATATCAAGACCCGAAAGAATTAACATTTTAAGTTTTTTACAGTACTGCTACCTATCTAATTGTTAAATAACTAAATTAATTTTGTTCTAGTAGGTAAATTTTTTTTATTAAAAAAAAATATAAGAATTACTAACGGTTTGCAAGCTGGTAGTATAGAATTTTCTTAAAACAGATAGTAAAATTTGTATAATTACTTAGAGAAACGTCAAACACGGGTAGCGAAAGCTGACGGAAATGAACGAACATGTACCTTCAAAATCTATAAAGACACAAGTTTTTTAAAATTTGTTACATTTAAAATTATAAATCATCCAATATTACGTATTAGTTCCGATAACACAAGCCAACAAAAATATTTTTTTTGAAAACTTTTTTCACGTTAATAGGTGATGTTTATAGATTTTTTTGAGCTGAATCCAAATCTGGCCTTGGTTTTTTTGTATCACGCACAGTTTTTGAGCAATCTGTTTTTTAATGATATAGTATAAAACCACTATAGTATATAGGGAAATTAATGAAACGCTATGTTAAATCATAAGCATGGTTTGTATTTACAGTAAGCTATTTAAAACAGTGACCTAATGTGCCATTATAGGTTTATATTGATATTACAGGTTTCACTTGTCAGCTGCAGTTGGTTTATACTTCCGTTCTCTTTTTTCTTTGAAGCTTCTTATGTAGCTTTTTCTTCCGATATGTTGCTTGCTGAACTTCACGGTGAAGTGACCAACAATAGTCCCCCATCATGTTGGTGTTCCAGCGGCCCTGGTAGCGTTTTTCCATCACATTAATGTCTTGGTGAAAACGTTCGCCTTGCTCCTCGCTAACATCTCTCAAATTGTCCAGGAAGTAATCAAGGTGGCTATTCAAAAAGTGAACTTTCAGGCTCATCAAACATCCTAAATTTTTAAACTTCTTTAACATGTTAGCTACAATAGAAACATGCTCTGGATCTTTTTTATTCCCCAAGAATTTTGTAACGACTTGCTTGAATGATATCCATGCTTCTTTCTCATTTACGGTCATTGTGGATTCAAAGTTAACGTCAAACATCATTTTTCTAATGTCAGGTCCGACAAAGACGCCTTCTTTTAGTTTAGCTTCTGAAAGGTGTGGAAACTTTTGGCTGAGATACTTAAAACACGGTCTATCTTTAGGCAGAGCCTTAACAAACTGTTTCATGAGTCCTAATTTTATATGTAGAGGTGGTAGGAGCACGTTTCTTGGATCTACAAGGTTTTTGCGTAGAATGTTCTTCTCACCTGGGTTTAAGGACTTCCTCACAGACCAGTTCTTTCTGCACCAATGTTGATCCCTAGCCCTACTATCCCATTCGCACAAGAAACATGAAAATTTGGTAAAACCCGTTTGCTGACCAAGGAGCATGCATGTTACTTTTAAATCACCACATATCATCCAACCATGAGCAGAATAGTCTATTTTATTCAACACTATTTCTAGATTTTCATAACTTTCTTTCATATGTACAGAATGGCCAACAGGTGTAGATGCGTACATGTTACCATTGTGTAATAAAACTGCTTTTAAACTTGTTTTGGACGAATCCATAAACAGCCTCTAGTCTTCTTTTTTGTATTCAATACCAAACTCGTTCATGAGACCAGAAATGTCTGAGCAGTACACTAAATCACCTTCTTGTTTAAAATACTTGGAAAATTGCTGCTCTCTTTTCTATATACATGAATGCTGGTTCCAATGGCTAACAAGTTCTTTTCTTTCAGTCTAGAGCCAAGCAATTCAGCCTTTCTTTAGTCAAGCCCAGATCCCTAACCAAGTCATTAAGCTCAATTTGTGTAAACAATTTAGGCTCTACATTTTCAGTAGTACAATGGAATTCTTCATCATCTTGTTCATTTGACTCGGATTGCACATCAGAAAGTACTTCAATAGAATTTAAATCCTCTGGTGGTTCAGGGACCGGTAAATCTACACTGTGCCCTACTGGTCGGATGGCAGACGGAAGATTAGGATAGCTTATTACCTTCTTGTTTTTTGAGTTATGACCAGTAATATCAACACTGCAAAATAGCAATCATCAGAATGATTTTTCGGCTCCTCCATATCATAGGAACAGCAAATCTAAAGGTTTTTCTCTCCTTTTTTGACCATTTTCTTAGATCTTCAACACAAACATAACATACCTTATGTGGTGCCCAAGATTTCTCCTGATGACCAAGTTTAGTTCCAAAATATGATAGATAAACCTTTTTCACAAAGTCTGTAATGTTTCTTTGGTGTTTTTTAATCACAAACTCACCACAAATATAACAAAAACTGTCAGCAGAGTTTTTACAACCGCGATTAGACATTTTACTAAGCACACGTACTAGAAACGTTAAAGTGAAAGGTTAGGTTGACAGTAAAGAAAACACCAGCTGTTTGACCAGCAAATGTTTTTTGGCAGTGCTACCAACATCATCTACATCCATTAGATCTACTTTTCCAATTTACTTATAAATATTATAATACTATAAATCTGTTTAAATTCTTTAAATATCGCTAAACGCAAAAATCTCGAAAAAAATGCATTTAACTATAAGATGTGAAGAAATGGTAGGTGATTCAGTTTTTTAAGCATCATATTTGGATTCAGCAACCTAAAAAACATAATAAAAAGGTATATTCATTAAAAAAGTTTTTTTCATCGTTGGCCTGTGTAATTGATTATTATTATACAATAGCATGGCTTTTTAATATACACGGGCTATTTATTTCAAAAATAATTAATTTATAAATTTGGCGATTCCATACGACGATATCCCAGCATTTACAATAGACCGTGATTTGCTCAGAAATCGGTGTATTCCGTATGTGGACGCAACAAATGCAAGTTTACTACTAACCGACTTCGAAAAGTGTCACCGCCGTAGCGCGATGCTAAGGTGTCTGGCTACCATTCGTAAGTTCAATGGTTCAATGCCCAGTTCAATTTTTTTTTTTTTATTTTTCCTCAACTTTATAAACAATCGTCGGCATTTATTAAATTTATTAAATTCAAAAATTCCTGGAATTCTAAAAGTTCTTGGAACGTGTTGGCTTATGCATTACATAACGTACGAACAATTCCAACTACAGACACGAAGTGCGTTCACCGACAGCTACAACACGTCCGGTTAGCGTTAGTTCGAGTAAGATGGATGATCGAATTAGTTTTCAAAATTACTATTACGCCTTTAAAACATTTCTAATATACATTATTAAACACTAACCGCATCCTAAAACATGAATTCTTAACACTTTGCAAGCTGCTACTGTAGTATTTTCATAAAACTTTTATTAAGATTGGTACAATTATTTGGGCAAACGTCAACAACAGATTCATCTAAGACACATATACATACTGTATTCAAAGAGTAGATTTCAATTTTTTTTCCTTATTTAACATAGTACATTTGCTATACATAGAAAGCTACATTAATTTAATATCCAATTAAATGATACCCGCTTTAAGAAAATTAAAATAGTTCATAACATTAACGTCGGTTTATCGTTATTTATTTAACCGAGTTTTATCATAATTCTGCAACAAATTAAACATCATAAATTACTGTTAATAACCTGTACATATTACATACACAGAACATATTACATACACAGAACATATTCCAATAGTAGACTCACATCTACTCTATTATTTAACATACACTATTTGCTGTATATAGATAGCTGGAATAAGATTATCTCTATTTAAATATATCCGCCATAAAAAATACATATACTCGATAACTTTCACTTTATAATACATCAAACATCACAAATAAAAGACAATTAGCAAGAATTCGTACGTATTTTCTACTTTAATATTTATAGTCACAAATACAAATACATATACTTCTTTATTTAGCCACTAACAAAACTTCTACGGACGGAAGAGCTTAACAAAGTTGCCTCTTTAGTTTACAGACTCGAAAATATTTGGAAGAATTTTAAACTTACTCTAACATGCTAATCCGGGAATTGTTTACATTTCAACTTCTACTTAAACACTTACATTACTTTCTACTTTTAAAACTACTGCTGAAAACAACCTCAAATATTGTTTATTAATTTTGAAAGAATTAAGAGATTGTTCAAATTGCCCTTCTTTAAAATTATCTATTCTCAAACGGAACGACAACTACCAACCGGCGTTATTAGTGGAAATTCTCTATTCCTTCAAAATTGTTCTGCTACATTCTCATTTTTCCTGCATCGCTCTAAATCGTTCTCAATCGTTCTGCATCGTTCTAAATCGTTCTCAACCGTTCTCAATCGTTCTCAATCGTTCTTGGTCCGTTCGACTCCCCAAAGTGATTTCGGCAAAGTCTACTTGGGCAAAGTGATCTTACTCCGATCGACTCTTCGACGTGATTTCCACTAAGCCTACTTAGGCGAAATTTTCTAAATCCGATCAACTCTTCGAAGTGATTTCGACAAACTCTACGTGGGCGAAGTGGTCTTGGTCCAATCGACACTTCGAAGAGATTTCGACAAAGTCCACTGGGGCGAAGTGGTCTTGATCCGATCGACACTTCGAAGTGATTTCCACAAGGTCGCTAGCGCGAAGTGGTTTTTTGATTCGATCGACTCTTCGAAGTGATTTCGATAAACTCTGTTAGGGCGAAGTGATCTTGATCCAATGAACTCTCCGAAGTGATTTCGACAAAGTCTACTAGGCAAGTGATATTGATCCGATTGATCCTTGAGTAATTTCGACAAGGTCACTAGGGCGAAGTGGTCTTGATCCGATCGACCCCTACGAGTGACTTCGACAAATTCTACTAGGACGAAGTGATCTTGATTCAACCGACTCTCCCGAAGTGATTTCGACAAAGTTTACTAGGGCGAAGTGATCTTGGTGCAATCGACTGCCTGAAGTGATGTCGACAAAGTCTACTAGGGTGAAGTAGTCTTGATCCAACCAACTCCCAGTGATTTCGACAAAATCTACTAGGGCTAAGTGATCTTGGTCCAACCGACTCCCCAAGTGATTTCGACAGAGTCTACTAGGCGAAGTGATCTTGATGCAATCGACTCGCCGAAGTGATTTCAACAAAATCCACTAGGGCGAAGTGATCTTGATCTATCCGACTCCCCGGAAGTGATTTCGACAAAGTCTAATAGGGCGAAGTGATCTTGATGCAATCGACTCGCCGAAGTGATTTCGACAAAATCCACTAGAGCGAAGTGATCTTGATCCATCCAACTTCCTGGAAGTGATTTCGACAAAGTCTACTAGGGTAAAGTGATCTTGGTGCAATCGACTCCCCGAAGTGATTTCGACAAAGTCTACTAGGCAAGTAGTCTTGATCCAACCGACTCCCAGTGACTTCGCAAAGTCTACTAGAGCGAAGTGATCTTGGTGCAATCGACTCCCCGAAGTGATTTCGACAAAGTCCACTAGGGCGAAGTGATCTTGATCCAATCAACTCCACGTAGTGATTTTGACAAACTTTACTACGACAAAATGGTCTTCATCCGATCAACTCCCCAAAGTTATTTTGACAAAGCCTACTAGGGCGAAGTTGTCTTGATCCGATCGACTCCACGAGGTGATTTTGACAAAGTCTACTAGAGCGAAGTGATCTCGATTCGCGCAATTTCTCAAAGTAGTTTTAATAAATTCTGCTGGGGCGAAGTGAAGACGGGGCGTTGAGAGGGCGGGGCGTTGAGAGGGTGGGACGTTGAGAGCGCGGGGCGTTGATAAGGCTGGGCGTTGAGAGGGCGGGGCGTTGAAAGGGCGGGACGTTGAGAGGACGGGTGCAGAAGGGGCTGGGCGCAGAGGGGGCCAGACGCAGTGAGGACGGGGAGAGAGGGCAGGGTGCAGAGAGGGCGGGGCGCAGAGAGGGCGGGAGCAGAGAAGGCGCAGAGCAGAGAGGGCGGTGCGCAGAGAGGGCGGGGCACAGAGGGCGGGGCGCAGAGAGGGCGGGGCGCAGAGAGGGCGGGGCGCTCAAAGTAGTCCCATAGGGACTACAAACCGCTTCTAGTAGCATACTATAAATTTAGCCGTGGTCGTACGATAACTCCCTAACAACTTGTGCCTCAACATAATAATAAAATAGATAATACTTAGGTTTCAAAATATTACCATAAACACTCATGTATGTTATATCATTATACTGAAAGTGATGAAGAGTAGTACAATGGGCTATTATTATATTGAACACTTTACAATCAATCCATAAGAATAATTCTTTATTACAATCATTACTTTAATACTTGACAAGACCTGAAAGTATCTAATGTCTTTTTGTCAATTCCTAAACAGATCTTAATATGTAAATGCACAATCTACTTAACAGATATAATATACTACAATACCCTGCCGTCACAGGTTTAACCATATTGGTGGCCTAATATTTTTTTTAGGCCTATCCAGGACATTTAACGAGGTAAACTACCTGTGATGTCTGGTATCGTGGGAACGCTAGACAAATTACTATCATCTGGTAATAAAACCTTCGGCTCCTCTTAACTATTTTCTAATGTGGACTCCTTATTTTCGATCGGGATGGAAATATCATTATCTATTGGTTCAGAATGACCAGGTTGAACACTAGGTGAATTTTGGATAATAGGCAATGCTGGAGATTCTACAGTTCTACTGAAGCAAGGATCATTTCCCTCATTCTCTCTCCAGATCTGATTGATTGGCCTCTTCCAAATAGCACCATCATTTTAACTTACATAAATTCTATCCCCTAACCCCTCATATATCATCGCTCTCTCCCACTCTTTCCTGTTGAGATTTCTATAATCTCTGCATATATCATCGCCCTCTCCCACACTTTCGTGTTGGGATTTCTGTAATCTCTGCATTGTAACATTTTAGTTGTAGACAAATACATAATGCACTTCATGTTATGTGGGTTGCCGGAATTTAAGCAAGAGAAGCTTGGCCAACATATTTGAAAATCCGTGCAACCATGATTCGGATGCTCATGCGCATCGAGCAGAATAGGAAAGGGGGATTCTTGTCGTGGGAGGTAGTCGATAAACACGTGCTTGTTAGAAAATGGAGAGTTCTTTGTGTTAACATGGGTGGCAGAAGGCTTCACTCATGGCAGTTACACATTGATTGGGATAGGGACAATAGCACCGGACTATGCTAGTGAAGAAGAATTGTTTAATACTGGATATTTATAGAATGCAAGCTGTTTAAATGATGAAATTTGTGGATTCCAAGTATGTATGAGGTAATCTATTTCAAAATAAAAACAAGTATAGTGTAATCAAGAAATAATTGTTAACTTTTGGGAAGGAATTCTTGTTTTTCGTGACGAACATGGCAGACACATGATGCTGTGAATAGACAGGTGTTCAGTAATTTTTGTTGCAATTAATGTCCTCTAGCGGGGGTGAGTACAATTCCTTCATAACGAACAAGAAGCATCAACTCGTACGGGATGAACGTTTTGTTAGAAAAGTCCTGCTAAACTGATAACTAATTAGTTAGCAAATACGAGATTTAGCATTTTTGATTTATAAGTTTGAAGGTGTAGTGTAACCGACCTGAAGGCTGACCAAACGCCCTCTATGAACGGCACACCGGGCTCCATGATCTAACATCTAGTGGCAGTGGCTCGACGACACCTACGTTGTGTTGTTATAATGTAACCCAAATTCACACTGAGAAAATGGCGTTAAGGCGGGAAGGTTTGAAATAAAACTACAATATTTTCCTAACTGAATTTTAATCAAAATAATAACCCCTAAATAGGTCATTGGCATGAGAGTTAAGAAAATTGAAATTCAAAGTAAACAGTGCCGTACTCAACCTGGGCGATTGGGGAAAGAGCACGGCAGAGAAAACCCCAAACTGCCCTCACACTTCCAACTGCATTGTACACATCTCGACAGGGACGGGTAACGTACAAATACCCAGTTCACCAACATTGAATTTAACGGGATGACAACTGTTACCCAGGCATACCACACTTGACAACTGAAGAAACGTTAGTGTAAACCAGCTAGTCTTTTCTGATAGATACTGAGGTCGGATAACCAATACTACCCAGCTAAAGTTGAAAAAGGGAAACACCAGGAAGGTAAAATCTAGTTAGAATGACACCTTTTCAATTATGCCCTCCCTTTCTAATCTCTCAAGTTCTGATTTAACCTTATTCCGAAATACAAAAGATATTTGTTACGGTTTGACAAAAGCAGGTAGATTTTATATCGACGCTTACTTCTAAGTTAACTTTCTCGTTTTTGTAAGTGCCCAACTCCACCTTAAACAAATCAAAATGTGTCTTTGAAAGACTCCTTCCCCCCCAATTCATCTGATGGGCTATCCAAGAATTTCGTTTCAACTATGAATAGTACGGCTAGAAATAGGCATCAATGCCGATGCTCTTACCAACGTTTTATTATCATAATTCACTTCAGTGCCTTGTAATGTTAATTTAAATCGTGTAAAAATATTTTGATGGCTGCGTACAATCACGGACAGTGCTTTTATAGTTTGTAATAACGAAAAACACCTTTCAATGATGTGCTTTTTATACAATTTTTGGAGATTTTGCACATTTGGTTTTTTTTATAAAAATAAATCAGTACTAGTTATTGTGCAATAGAATTACTGTACTGTCATGCCCAGAAACTAACAGCAAACATGCACATAAGAAGCTGCAGAGTCAAATGCCACAATTCGCATTGTGGTACTTGTTCTGCAATGAAGTTTATTTTGCAGTTACTTTGTTTATATCGAAACTTATCTTAAGGCATTGTTTAACAACAAAAAACATTTTGCATATCCACCTAACTTCAACCACATTTCTAACAGTAACTTAACCTCAAACATATCTTCGCAAGGAGATGTTTACTGCAGTCCCATCCATGAAGTCAAAAAATATATATCTCGGCAGATGAGGTATAAAAATCTTGTGTGTAGCCATGCGCTGAGCTATTGGGTAATATCTTTAATGTGATGTGATCCAATCTATACAATGTTATGGACGTTGCACTTGACAGCCTCTTTGTCGAGACTCTAAAAAAAACTCTGTATACATTGGGATGTTGGTTGTTTGCGTCCGCTTTGCTCTGGCTCACATTACATTAAAAATATTATCCAGTACCTCAACCCACAGTTGCACACAAATTTTTCATTCCCCATCAACTGAGATATATTTTGTGACGTCATGGACGGGACTGCATGAAACATCTGCTCATTTGCGAAGAGAGTGTTGAAGTTAGGTTACCATTAGAAATGTTTTAGTACTAAGAAAAAAGCTGCAAAGGGTACATTAGCAAAGGTAGTGTTGAAGCTTGTTTTACATATTTATTACATTGGATGATTTATGCAATCTTTTATTTCAGCAGTTTTTATTGTCGCAGCATTTATTCTGTTTAATGACTAATGCATTGTCTTAATATTATATTAAACTGTATAAATTTATTTTAAAAAAATTAATTTTTATCGCTTAAGTTATACTAATTGCCCTAATGGAAATATTATTTTCTAAAACAAACTAATAAAAATCATGCTTAATTAATATTTATTATTCGTGAAATCTCTTTTCCTCTCGTAACGTAGTGCTTTGCATTAGCCTATAACATATAGATTTGTAGTTTCTACAAATATACATTTATTCTTCAGCTTCTTATCATAACGTTATTTACTTCAAAATATTGATTTTATTATTTTTTTGTAGATTAAAGAATATGAATTTCTTCATGGAATTAACCACATTAAAAAGTCCAAAATTATGTACAATTTCCTGAAACATAGTGTGGATGTTGATCGCCAATTTATACAAGAACTTAATTTAATCAATGCTATTGCCGATGAGGTATAGTAGTAATCATATATATTGGTTGACAAGTCAAATCTAAACATGGTGTGATTTATGTATGTCTCAAATAAGTAATTGACTGATGACATTTTTCAGCTGGTGCCAATAGTTTAAGTGATTGTAATGGCTGGTGTTTACTTAAACAATATTTTTACAGTCAACTTGGCCAATAGTAATAGTTTCTTTTTAAGCTCTTGCATGTATTGAGACATTAATTTTATTTCTAATGCTACATATCAAATTTACCCTGTATATCAAAGCCCCTGGTGCCTTAAGTGCCTTGCAAATTCTAAAAATACACATACCCCATGGTGACCTGATCCCAATGCGTCATTACTCTTGGGGTGACGTCCGATTGTCCCCTAGTTTGGTTGCCGGTAGCTCTCTTCCTATCAACGAAGCGCTGATATTTCATAGAATGATAGAGGAAAGGGAACGAAAAGCAAATGAACCACTTCGTTGACTGTCCGAGTTCTACGAAAACACGTCTACACTCATGGAAGGCCAGTAGTAAAGTTCCTTTATTTCGACACATCTTCCACGAGAGATGTTAAAGTTCTAATGCAAAACTATTAGGCACAGTTGCATGTTAAGCATGAGAACCACAAATCCTAGTGTTTTCTTAAACCACATCATAAATATCCAGACGTGAGAACCAAAGCTTTGTGTGGTTTTCATGTAACGCTTGTAATATTTAATAATATTGGAGAATTCCTTTGGTGGGGTTGAAAAATCTTCTGAACCTAAATAATACAATAGATGATATCTTTTAAGAAGTGCAACAGGATTTAACTGGCCAATAGCTTTAATTAATATGATAAAAGAACATTTTGTTTTAAATTATTATTACATGTTTTGTCTATTGATAAACTTTCTATGAGAGAGCCACAGACTCTGTTTTAAAATGCATGTATTAATAATAACCGATTTGAACTTTTGCTAAATAATTAAGTTTTTTTTTGTTTCAGTACAATAATAATAGAAAAATTATGTTTATAAAAATTAATGAAAGTAGTTAATATAATTCTTTCTTGCTATAAAGCCACTACAATTATAAGTATTTTTGAAATATCTAATAAAAATACTAGCCTCTATTTAAAAGCTTTGTTCAAAACAAATTATCTTGTCATAGCCAAATTAGTGAAACTCATGTAAAAGTCTTTTGAATAGAAACCAAAAACACGTTTGAAATCCAAAATAGAAAATCCCGGTCCGTATTTAAAAATTTAAAACTGATGACATTGAAAGGATTGTAATTTCAATGTAGAATGACACAAGGTATCCCATGTTTGTCTTTTTATTGCTGTTCCATATATGCAAATTCTATTTCTATTTAACAGAATCTCTGTATCTCGATTTCAAAGATCTCAATGCATATTACCCGGTATTATTTGATTATTGTTAAGTGTCACAAGTAGAGGGAGTCATTGTGCTGAGTGCTGATAGATCTAAACTGTCCAGATATTGTAATATTTTTACGTCATAACATGCAAATTTATTTAAAATTAAATTCCCTCGCATTTCCAGTTCTGCATAACCTTGACGTAAAATATTATGCCCACAACTTGAATTGCATAACTGGCACGGCAGATGGTACACAAATTAATAATAACTAAAACTTACCAGATGAATCACTAAAGACCCGGTTGCGACCACGTATCAGGGTTAAATCATAGACTCATGGATTCTTCGACAGCAGTTTTCTTCATGTGGTCCAACTGTTCTCATCGACAAAACCAAGATAATGTTGTAAATATAGGAAAATGGTAACAAGGAAAGGAATCTCTTTGTTGAACTTGGAACTTCGCCATGCCCATCCATATCCATCCACTGGCGATATTCAAGTCCCCTCATTTAATAGGCTTAGTTTTTGTCAGTTATCGCCTCCACCCCCGCAATTTTCGTGCTCCTACAGCTAAAACTGCCACGTGCAGCAGCATTTTCATAACCTGGGAATACAACATTTGCGTTTTTTACACAACATATCGTAGACTATTGTCCCAAAATGTGTGAGAACCTAATATTTGTTGGACTTCAATGTAAAAACATAAATTAAAAGTGATGAAGGAAAACTTTCTTATGCTGGGTTTAAAAATTCTCTATACTTAAGTAGTAAAATAAAACTTTAAGCTTTATATTAGCGCAACAAAATGTTTTATCTTTTTACTTTTTTGTAGTGTTGATCTAGCAAAAGTATTGTCATTCATAAAAAATTCTATCTTGAGATTTTGATTGATCTTCACACTTATCTTCCGAGTCCAAAAATACCATTTGTGAATTATGTCTGATTTTGTCTGATTGTTAATTAATACCATATCCTTGGAATGTTTTGATACATGTGAACCAAATTTTATACATCAAAAGGCGTCATAACGGTTCTTCTATGTAAGGATGATTGCTTTAAGTGGATAAAACTAACACTTTGTGTATGATAGAAAAAAGGTTAAGTTAAAGAACAAGGTTAAGTAAGAGTTGTAATGGCTAACTTAAGTCAAATATCTTTTTGGTTGGAATCAATTATTGAAGTATGCTCCTTGTCTGACACATAATATTAAATGAGGCCTAATTTTCTGTTCAGCTATTTTTTCATATAGACTAGTAAAAAGCAAATTACATTAGTTAGAAAAGGATATGTCAATAATAATTCTAACATTAAATCACTATAAAACGAGTTTTTACAGTTACAACTTTCTTATTAGAACTTCACTCACGTGTAATCATTGTATTTAGTTTTTGTAATTGGTAATGACGACATATAAGCTATTGATTGCCTTATTTCCCTTCGGTGCTGTTATTACTATATCTTCTGCGGTGGAGCCGGTTTCATGCTATATTTGACAACAATCTTCTGTGGTGTTGACCTTTTAAACGTTGCAATTCGAATTCTGCTGATTTTGCAGCTTATGTTACCTTTGAAATAATTATCGGGAAACTCACTAAAGGATTTAAAATTAGTGTGATCTAAATATTCTACATTATAGAGCTTTACTTCTTTCCGTGCTAATTAGCATACGGTTGCCCACTACGATGGAGCCCATACAACTGAATATTTTACCGAACCTTCTATTGCCGAATGCATACTATCCACCGGCATTTCCTTATAACCAGGTAGTAGATAATTCATCTGTATGCTTTGAATATTTTTACATAATTGTAATGCGTTGTGCACCGCAGACAAAACTTTTTTATTTTAATTCTGTCCGGGATATGAATCTGAATACATGATTAAATGAATAATTAAACCATGTGAATCAATAATTTTAATGTATCTTTCTATTATGGTAGCTATTTCGTTTCCACCTCACTTCCCTTCTGATTCACCCCAAATGAAGCAATAACCTTTTCTTGACCGACTCGTAAAAACAAAGATTAAATACAGTGTACTTTGTTGCATACTGTTTAAGCACTTTTTGCAAATCAAATGAAACACAAACCACTGATGGACTGTGTTTTCCAATCTCTCGATGTGTTTCAAATCTATGTTTGCTATCCGCCTTTTATTCCATGTGTTCTGTTTTAAAGTTCTCTGATTCAGCACTCTTTTCGGTTTCAAATCTAATGCATTTCGAACATGTCTTAGGGATATGAAAACCTACTTTAAATTCCTTGTTGAATATTTCACGAAATACACTTTCACTAACAACATCTACACCTTTGGATGTTTTGTCTTCCCAGTATAATCTATATAAATTTTTTAAGTTTTTAAATTCTACGCTAAGGTACAGTTGATTGCTATCCTTTCTGGAATAATGGGATGCAACAACTGGTAAATTTTGATTCTAACATTGTTTTTAACTTCCTCTTTAGTCTTATTGGCTGGAACAGTTTTGCCCCGCATATCACATTGTGCAGATACAAAATGTGCATTTGATAAGGTGTAGTAGATATATTTTTGAGAAACATTTAATGTTTTTAATACGAACTGTTGGCAAACCTGGCATCTTCCTTCACCATCGTTAATGAAGTATTTAAAAGTGTTTGATCTGTAACGAGAATCCTTTACTCGCTTCCGATTTAATTCACATTTTTTGCTTAAACTAATGAGCCAATCTTTTCTTCTCTGATGCGATAAACTTCAAAAATATATTTCTTCTTTTTTCTTTGGTAATACTATCTCAATTGTGATCACATTTTTTTTCCACTTCAAGAATTTGGTTGAAGCTCCTTTTTGGCAATTACTGTTCTGTCTTTCTTAATATATTCAAGTCCCTTTTGTCGTGATTCCTTTTTTATGTCTTTTATTTTTCTTCTGTTTCATTCCACTTTCTCCTACTATTTGTTCATTTTGTAATGTTCGCTTTTGTTTTTTTTTTTTATTACTACTTGTTCATCAGCTGATGATGGTTTTTCAGAACCTTCCCACGAACTTGAATCTTAAACAAAATCTTCTTCATCAGAAACAAAATCAACGTAACAGTTTTTTGCGACCCTTGTACGGCATATTGATGTTTTATTGATTTTGCTTTGTTGATCACACTTTCCACAGTTACCAGACGTAGTGGGAATACAGTTATTGTTAATTATATTTAAGGCATGTCAGCAACAAGGATGTTTTTTAAAGATTGAATAAAGGCAAAATATTTTCCTTATTCGAAATACAATCATTTTTATCGCTCAACATAATATTTGGCAGCTTCGTGGCGTAGTGGTATGTGTGTGACTACTACATCCAAGGTCCCGGGTTCGAATCCCGACACAGTCCGCTTGAAAAATGTTAGGCAAGCATTTTTCACAAAAATACACCCTCGTTCGGATGAGAGGTAAAATGGAGGTCCTGTGTGTGTGTTGTCACGCACATTAAAGATCCCTATCTTGCTTGGAACAGCGAGGGTTCTGCAAAATTCCAAATTTTCCAGGTAAAAAAAACTCGCTTCCTGGCCAATGTAGTACCTTCAGGTGGAGCATTGGAAAAATCACATGTAGGGTCAACATAATATGTAACATTGTCCATCCGTGTTTAACACTTCATGCAAAGGTAGACATGTAGGATGTTCGTCAATTACTTCAACTTTTGTTGTTGCTAGTTCTTCAGCTTTTCCGGTACCTTATTATTTAGTGTAAAATATCCTTTTGCATTATCGTTGTTGATTGTACTTCAAGCACCATATTGGCTAAATAAATCAAAACGTCAGAAAGTTTAAACAGCCAAGAAGGTATTTATTAGATAAGATAAAAACCGTTAAGTGTAATAACTTAAGCACTTTAAATTGAAGTAAAACGTGGAATGGTGTCAACCTGAAACAGTGAATCTTTTACTGATGTCCTAGTCGGACAATCTCGGTGCCGATGATACCATGGGCAACAGCGGCATCTTGGAAGTTTTTCTATGGTGTTTGGAGGCAGTCTTGGTGTGGGTGACTGTTTGGTGATGAATCGCGCCTGTCCATTTCTTTAAAATTATTCTCGATTTTATTTAGGGAGGTCAGCATGTCCCAAATTGTTGTGGGTATATGGCACTGGAATGAGTTCCTTAGTGCCGGTGGCAAAAATTTTGTAAACAGCTCCAAATCGTGGTTTACGTCTCGCTTTACGCTGTGGATTTGTCGTGCCTTGGTGCTCAGAAACGTGACTGCTGTCTAAAATGGCGTCTGCTTCAGGCTATAGTAGTTGGTCGTTATCTTTGTTGTGATGCTGGGGCTGTTGTACAGCCCCAGGAATAGCTTCCTGAAGTCTTAGTTAGATTGGAACGCCCCAAAGTTCTACCAGGTGGCTGCTTGCTCTCATAGCTGGGCCTTCTAACTTGTAGTAAGTGGACTGGGTCTCCCAATGGTGCACCAGAAAGCATGAGCTTCTCAGATTCCATGGCGGCATGGTGGATCTATTCTACCAGTATTTTAATGTTGGATACCCTTGTCGTGATTTGCCGTGATTGTTGCTGTCACTGTTGTTGTTATGGAGGGTTGCATTGGATGACACTTATTATCAACTTATGACGGTGGAATAAAGTTTTGTGACATACTGCATTTTAGATGGTATTAATACTGATTGGTAATTTAAAGGAAGAGAAGAACAGATGCAAAGAAATAATATTCCAGAATAACATATTTATAAAAGAACCTCCATACACATATTTACAATTTAAAGACCAACAAAAGATTAATCATATGAGCTAATAATACACAAGAGTATATACTCGCAAATACATGTTTCTGTCATAAGGCAGTTTTCACTTCTCTGGCACTTGGTGGTCACAGTAGTAAGTTCTGCAGATGCACTTTGGGAGGTCACACAGCTTGCTGTTGGTGAGTTCTCCTAGGCTATATGGCAGCTTTGGTTAATTGTCTTTTAGAATGCAGATTCACTTTTTTTATATACTTGATGACCCTCCTCCTCTAATTTAATCTTTAACCAATAGCTTTCCTGAAATATAACATTGGGTGGAGCATCTAAATCACGCGTACAATGTAATTAGAGGGGGGAATCGCTTCCTGAAATTAGTAATTATGAGTTTGAAGCATGTTTCTAACATAATCTAAGAGATACATTTGTTTCATAGTTAGTTCCATACAATGAAACTGAAAATATTTTTCTACGTTTGAAGTATAATTTTTATGATTTTTTTAGTAGTATGCTACATACATCGATTTAATCGGAAAGACGACGAAAGTAGGGCCGGCCTCAATCGGTGAGTAGGTGGGGTTTTACCAATACATAATAAAGGAAGACCTGAAATTTAAAAAAACACTCATGTAACACACAAAAAAACTGAAAAAAACCTTTAATTAGAAAATATGTAACACAACAAAAAGAAAAGGAAAACCCACTTAAAAAACAAAATGACACATTTTCTTTATCAATTTCTTCAAAAGAATTTTTATTGTACAAAAAAAAATGAAGGCAAAAATACTTAATATCCTCTTAAAATCCCTACAAATAATTTTGATGATAAGTCTCCCAGGCATATTAAACAAGAAAAATTTACCTAAAAACTAACTGGAATGGATTGCTTTTAGTCCTGCTACATATACAAATTTTAAATCTGGGGATGATATTACACTAGTTTAACTGTTAGTAGGTAAGAATAGGTTTACTTAGATATGTATCGCAAATTCCTGTAATCCTCTGCCGTTCGCATGCATCCTCACAGCAGGATTAAATAACAATATTATGCCGCAAACGTATGTTATCACTAAAACAAATCATAAGACAAAGAAAGGTTGTAGATCGGGAGGATTAAATGTAATTGTTATACTCAAAATGATGCCAGTTGTCGCTTTATTGTGTTCTGGCGGGCTGGAGCGAATTAGAACCCCTTTCCAATACCAAAAACTGGGAAGAGGAAAAAAAGATCCATCACAATACTCTTGCCGGTGAAGTCATCGAACGCGGTAATGAGTTTCATAACGGGAGTTGACAGTTCACATCTCCTGATACAATAGTAACAGTAATTTTTCAGTTTAAAGGTTTCTTAGTTGCTCCATTTTTGCAATCTTATATTACCGATGTAAATAACTCAGGAGTCGATGCAGGGGCCGGTTAGGTCCATCGGAACAAGCTATAATAAGTACGATTAAAGATTAGCTTATTTATGCCGAAAAGTACATTTTTTAAAACTGCAAGTACTTATCACACAGCGGTGTGCACAAAATTTTACAGAGAGTGGAAACGACGATTATTCTTGATCGTATGTAGAAAAGAATGAAAATGAACTCGTTTGCTAGCACGAATTGACATCAATCCGGCGTTATCAAACACAGGTGTTAAATAGAAACTCGGAAACAACTTTTTATCGAAGAAGTGCGATCCATTATTTCAACGAGTCTTTAAGTTGGAGTAGTGTAAGAAGTAATTATGTTCTATCGGAATGTGTATTAAGCCAACGGATACCTCAAACAAAGTACTGACGATTGAGATTATACAAAAGCTTTTCGTTTCGCAGTAAATAGGTTTAATTTAAATGAAAATTATTGTAAAGCGTATTTATTGTAGGAAGGTAAAATATACAGGATGGTATGAGTATTGGAAGCAGAAACTATGTGAATGAGTAATGACATACAATGGACGTATGATTTAATATATCGTCAGAAGGCGAACGTAACAAGTATAAAAAAGTAACGGGAATAATTTGAAAACGTTGGTTGTGAATATTTTGAGATCTATCCCGTCACAATTGAGAAAAACTTTATTTTCCCTACCTGAGTATATTAAAATAGTTGAGGTCAGGACACTCCCAATTTTTAAAAATGAAATTATATATTCCTCACATGTCAGCTTTATATATCGTCATCTGTTGTCACTTTTGTTCACCCTTTTAGTGGTTCTATATTTAATTGTGAGAATAATATAGACTGCATTTAAAATTGTTAATGCTAATCTGATAGCGGTTTGAATGTTTATATTTGACTTAGAATTCTATGTATAATATTTGAATTTAATATGCCTGTTCAGGTTTCTAAGGGTGCAATCAAGAAAGACTACCAACCTGATTATTACAGAATAAAATGTTCAGGATTACATGCAGTTTCTGATTTTCACGGTGAAAATTCAACAGCAACAAAAGAAGCAAAACAATTATTTTTAGGAGCTCTTAGTCATTTAAATGATGCCTTCATTAAAGCTTATGATGGAAATGTTTTAGTTACTATTATTTCAAGCGATGTCAGTCATACTAGACGTGAAAAGAGAGCTACAGTTACAAATGCCGTTAGAGCTGATGACGTATTTTTTTATTATTTATACTGAAATGTACATGTCTAACATTTTTGTTTTAGGATAAAAGTATACATTTATCCAAAGCATATAGTAGCGATTATCCTGTAATATTTAATATTATATTATGGTTTGGTGTTGCCTTCGTATTTTCTTTGTTAGCCATATCGCTTGTCATTGGTAACATGGATCCTGGACGTGATTCCATTATATATCGTATGACAAGTACACGCATGAAGAAAGATAATTGAGGTTATTTTCATTTATTTTTAAATAATTAATACGTTAGTTGTTTATATGTAAAATATTTTTTTGATTATTAGTTGGCTTTTAGGTTATAGAAATTATGATAAAGTAACTTGTTACTGGCCTTTCGGCAGCATGGCATATATATATATATATATATATATATATATATATATATATACACATTTTAATAATCAAGAGATATTTTAAACATTTTATCATAATTTTGTTTTTTTTTTAAAGCTTATTTGTATATTTCTATAACGGATGGGTATTGTGCGCCGTTGGTATAGTTATAAACATAAATTTAAATATTAAAGGCATTTGCAGCAGAATGTAGAGTAGCAAACTATTTTCTAGATTGTTGTTAAAAATTTTATTGACATCCTAACTATTTTTTATAAGTTGCTTTATCGGAAGAAAGCAGTATCATTTGGTAATTTGTCAGTTTTGCCCTTAGCTTAGTTGATAAATTCAGAAACTGTTTCTACTTTCGTTTTGTGAAATTGTTAAAAGTTTGATAAATATCAGCACCGACTATGCAGTCTGTACTCAGAAGAAGTTCTAGTTAGAGAATTATATCAATCTTATTTGTATTGTTAATCAATCGATTTCTGTTGCATAATGTTTAAACTATTCCAATTTCTAGTAATATGTGTAAAGTTTGTAAGACTAGAAGAGCGTTTTAATTTATGGTGGACGTAAATCAAGGTTAGAAAAATGTTATATTCTGATTTCATGATCGTAGAATAATGATGAAAATGCAGTTAAAGTACTTTAATGAAGTTACTTATTGCAATTGTTTTGATTTGTATTTAATTTGGAAAGCTTTATGGTTTTAATAACCTAGTTTATCAGCATTTTCCTAATTTTATACTATTTATGAGTTAATTGTATTGATATTCTTTGGTTTGGTAGCATGTGAACGAACGGCAACTTTTTACAAAAGTACAAAAAATTACGTTAGTTGTGACTGAGTTAATTAGGTATAAATCAAATATTATTAAATTCTTGTTTTATTGCTTAAATTACGAGACATAAATATGAAATTATACCTACATGTAAATACATGTGTTTTGAACATTATCATCATTTTGAATTTTCGAAATTGTAAAGTTGATATTTCCAGAGTAGTGTTTCAAAATATTGACCATTCTTAAGATGAGTTTTACTATATGTTCTTGTAATAGAGACACAAATTTCTTATTAGCATTACTATATTAAATGTTAGAGATTATACCTTCTTAAGTGGCAAAAACGTCGTGTAGTTAAACAACTGGACTACGTTACTGATATTTACGAGCACCCCATGTGCTTAGTTATGTATCCGAGTATAGTAGCGTAGCAGTTTTATAACATTTAATTTTTGCTTATGTAAATTGCTCGATCATAATTCGTCTATAAAAGTTTATTGTTAGATATTTTATAATAGCTTTATTGGAGTTAATGACATTTTTTCAAAGAGACATTTAAATAAATTTGCTATAGAGATCTAATGACAGATAGTAGCAATTTGCAAACTTACAATTCGCAAGTGGTTGTTCAAAGCTTTGTTTACTTATTTATGTTATTTTTAGAAGTGTTTATTATATGGGACATTACCGTTGTTATTATAATTTGGTTCAGTTACTGTTGAGATTTGTGAAGGTGGTTGTCTTGTATCTATAGCGATAAAGATTGTAATTACTGAGGAAAGTTCTACCGTTTCTGTTTGCTGTATAGAAGATACAGCTCTAGTATATCTATATTACAGATGATATAAACTCTAGAAAACCTTTTATTGATAATTTTTGTCGACTGTTTAGACTTTTTTTTGGAAATCGATAATACTTGATGAACAAATTCTTTTAACAACAGCTTGTAAAATCGTTATATACTACTGTGGTCACATTTGATGGTCTTTTACGGTGTTTTTGATTTAATAAATCTGGTAGCTGACGGGTAAACACAACTTATGAAAGATTTTTTGTCGATTGATAAATATCACTGCCGTGATCTGAATGAGTATTTTTTGATTATTACTAACACGTTCGTAAAAAAATATACGTGCAAGGAATTATATGGTTTGTTTGTATATTAATCTAGAGCTTGATATTTTGAAATACTTTTAAGTTCTGTATATAGGGGTAATGGTCAAATTGCGATTATAATAAAATTATGTACTTTAGTTAACATTTAAAAAAACTAAATAAACTAGGTACTGTACATGTAGTTGTAAAGTGTAAGTATTTAAAATGCGGTCTACGAGCGTTAATAATGTATATTTTTTCCTTCATTTTGGAAGTTGCATTCTTATTTTTACTCTCACTTTTAGGTATTGTTTTGTCAAAAAATTTTAATTAGTGTAAAATATATTCTTTTTTTCAGTTTAGAATTCTTGATAGCCGTCTAGGAATATTCTGTGTCTAAATTTACGTTTTTGTTTTGAAATTTATCAGTATGGAAACTTTTAATTTCCTTTAGGAGTTTTAATGTTAACAATTTTATGATTACAGCTTTAACAAAATTAACAATTTTTGTATCACAATATTTTGCCAACAAAAGTAAATTATTACAATCAAAGTTTGCCTACCCGAATCTGTAGAAAACATTAATATACTGCTATATGTGCATTTTGTTGGTGTTTTAAAAAATTGTTTGCAAAGTGCAATTAACCCTGCCTTCAATTTTGCTTTTTTAATAATAATAAGCATGTGCCTTTCTTTAATGCAAAATACTTTAATAATCTAAGAGTATTGTAAATAATTTGTAAAAAAAAGTTTTATTTGATTTGTAATTATTACATAGTATGGAGATTTGTATATTTGTAGAGTACACTCAAGTTCGCTTGAGAATAATATAGTATAGTTTTTTTTATTTTAAGCGTTTATGCATATTTTATATATATATATATATATATATATATATATATATATATATATATAAAATCTTCAAGATGTAAATAAAGCTTGAAAAAGGACGAATACTACAAAACATTTACTAACTTTTAAGTTATGGATAAGATTAATTATTTTAATGAGCATTATAAGTATAAATTCTAGATGTATATGTGTGTGTGTGTATTATATATATATATATATATATATATATATATATATATATATATATATGTATATATATATATATATATATATATATATATATATATATAATCTCAAGATGTAAATATAGCTTGAAAATATGACGAATGCCACAAAGCTTTTACTAATTTAAGTTGGGGGGATTAATTATTTTAATGATTATTATAAGTATAAATTCTAGTGTGTGTGTGTGTGTGTGTGTGTCCATTATATATCTGTGTGTGTATATATATATATATATATATATATATATATATATATATATATTACATAATTATGTGGTGTAACGACCTTGCAGATTATAAAATAAAGTATCTATAATAACAGGCTATTAGGTCTGCTAGTTAATGAATTAAACTCTTTATAATAATTCAAGCTTTCGGTTTTTTTATTTTTAAACCTTTATCAAGAATACTAAAAATTGTGAAACGTTATTAGGGCATATAATCTGTAACTTTCAAACTTAAATATGAATATCACATTATTTTTGTTAAAAACTTTATACATCACACTATTAATTTATATTTATGAATTTTATTTATATCAACGATTCTAGTTTAAAAAACCTCACATTAGTAAGTATTTGATTATTGTATGCCCTAATAACATTTCACAATTTTTAGTATTCTTGATAAAGGTTTAAAAATAAAAAAACCGAAAGCTTGAATTAGAATAAAGAGTTTAATTCATTAACTAGCAGACCTAATAGCCTGTTATTATAGATACTTTATATATTTACATACACACACACGTGCACATAATATGATGTGTATATGGTAATGAATGCTTGAGCACAATTTTTTCTTTTTGGTTTAAAGCAGATTTTATAATTAACTTGTGTGGTTATAACAGAGTTAAATAAGAAGGCATGAGTTGGTATTTTTTATAGAGCAGCTTCTGATATAAAATTGGACACTTTAACAATACGTCATTGCCTGTTTAAAACTAGAAAATTTAACAATTTTTTTCTTGTCTATTTCGATGAAGTTGTAGAATTGCATTTTGATTATATATATCTACAGCAATCAAACTTACTGCTTGAAATAATATAACTTTGTTTTTCTAAATATATTCATAATTTTAATGTGTAAATAATATTAGAAAAAGTGGAATTCATGTAAAACTATGTGTGTAACGAAGTGCTATGTTGTTTGTTTTTGTATATTAAAGTATTGTTTGCAATATTTTTAATTAACTTTTTAAGCTGTGTATATAAAAATAGGTAACAGACATGGCAATTATAATAAAATTAAGCTTGTTAACATTTTAAGTAAATTTGATATTGTACATATAGTTGTCAAGTGTTTTAAACATTTTTACTTTTAAGACGTGGTAGTAATAAAATTAACATGACTTGTGTATGATTTGTATAAGGCAATATTTTCTTTATTAAAATGAACGTCTACAATAAAAAGTTATCTGGTTAAACTTATAAAAATATGAATACCTTGTCAAAAATTACTGTTATTGTGTACTTGTACTCTTCGTCCTACAATCTTAACGCTTATGAAAAATAGATGTACTTTTTTTAGTGTTATACATTTATATACCAAGAAATGTTATAAATAAAAATAATACTTTGGAAAGTTGAAATTGTAGAAAAATCAATATGTATGTATAGGGAAATTTTAGTTGCTTGTGTAATTATTTTAATGTTGAAGTTTAACTAATAATATTTTTATGAGTGAGATGGAATAATAACTTAGGCTTTTTATACAAAGTCCAAATGATCATTCCAAATCAAGCTAGTGATTGAAAGATTGAAAATGTAAGATCCCAGACATTACTCAAACCTGTATCTTAGTATTTTGTAGACCATGCGTTTTCCAATTATGCCATCGAGACCGATGACGACAATTGGAAAATTTACAAATCTAAATCATGTACACATGGTCCACGAAAGACTAAGATACAGATTTGAATCCTGTCCAGGATCTTATATTTCCCATCTTTCAATTACTAACTTGATTTTAAATGATCCCTTGAGCTTTATATTAAAAGTTTGTTATTATTTCATCTTATTAACTATAATAGGTTAGCATTTATCAACTTACCAGTCAATTTATTTCTGTTTTTGTGTATATATATAGAGATATAAAATATTAAATATTTTTACTTGAAAAAAATATATTATGATAAAAATATTAAATATCTTAAGTGTTAGACATAAGTTTGATGACGTGTATTATGTTGAATTATATATCTATATAATTAAGCTAGACGATGTATATTTATTCATGAAGTTGAAACATATTTGAAACAAAAAATTAGTATATAGTTATTCATGTTTTATGTATCATAATAAGTAATTATGCCAGCGCGATACTTCCTGGATTATTTAGTAGTGGAGGAATTTGTGTATAGATTTAATGTTACCGAACTATTAGTGATAATATCTGTAAATAGATGAATTGTCTGCTTTTTAGATGTCTACTATATCTTATTAGTTATTATTTTGCAATCATATTGTCCAAGATTCTATTAAAGTTACTTGACAGCATGTACCTGTGTAAGAAACTTTTATCGAACTCGTTTGTGTTGTTTACATGTCAGAGGTGGTAGCAAATATGTAGTATGGAAACAGTAATTGCATTGTTGTATAATCCTGTTGTAATTTTGTAGTAACTGTGAAAGAAATAAATAGTATGTATCACATACATTTTAATTTGTTTCATGAAGTTAATTAATAGCAATAAGAGTTATTAAGAGGATCACTTTTAGGAAACGACGGTAGAATGTTTGAGATAAACATTCATTGTATTAAGGGACAACTGAGTAAGATTTGTTTAAAAACTGATAATGTTCCAATTATTATCATATCGGCTTTAATATTCTTCTATTTTACATTTAAATTGTCAGCATAGCTTATAAAATTCAAATCATCTTGTCAATTATTTTTTACTATTAATCTGTTCAGTAATCATAATTTTCACTGATGCATGTGTACCAATGTATAATGTTTCTTCAGAGGTGGGGAAGTTAAACTTCCTTCAGATAAAATATTTAGTTACTAACTGTATTAAAATTTCAAAAGATGATGCCAAATAGTTGTGCGCACTTTTCAACATCTAACTTGAGCAGGAGACTTCCCATTTCTCTGTCTCCCACCCCTACCTCTAATGTGGTGCATTTCTATTAACACAAGCTGCTGGTGTCCTTTCAATTTAGTTTACCTGCAAGGCGAACCATTCGAAGTTAAGTGACAATTAGAAATAATACGATTATATATAATTTCATGTCTGGTAATACCTTGGACTTTAAAACTTTCCATTTTAACCTATTTCATTTGTTACGTATCATATCTTACGGATTAGATGATATTCTACTTTTTTGGAATATTTGTATCAATGTAAAATAATTTTAAAGAAATCTTTTATTTAGAATATTTCAGATTATTTAGATCCTTGGTTATGAGTTCAATGTGATTATAGGTAATTTTAAATTAATTACAAACTTAAGATTATAAAATAGGTGCCTTGAAAAAACCTTCAACATGGGATCTCTCGTCAAATTTAGAAAATATTTTAGGAAGGTAAGATAAAGGGGCAGTTATTATCGTCTAGCTGTCTATTCAAAGGTATGCCATTAAAGTCCTGGCGTGTAATGTATAAGAGCCACTACGACAGTTGGTAACATAATAAATACGTGCGTAATATTGCACAATAAGGGGTTACGTCATTATTACGCCTCAAATTATTATCACATGCAAAAAATGTTTATTGCAATTATAGGAAAAGACAAAATGTACTCACGTAAACTGTGAAGCTTTTCACGACATTGCAGCTATTTTGGCGGCAGGTGGGCGTGGGTCGACCTTTGCCCCCCGTTGAAGTCAGATTAGGTTGTTTTCTGTCTAGAGGTACGACAGGATACAGGTAGGAGGAACGATATCAGGTAGAGATAAAAGGAAACCTACATTCTGAAAAGGAAAAGACAACGGCACGATACAAGTCACTTCACCCTTAGACGTCTAGTTTACTAGTCCTGACGTGACGGAAATCACCACGCTCTTTCCCTCTGCGCAATCTCGGGCGCCGACGCAACTATCTAAAGTGACGGAAATGCACGCACAAGTCTATTTTTAAATTATTGGCGCGAATTCACTTACAAATTTAAAACTAAAATTAGAAATGTTTACATGAATGTTCAGTGAAGTGAGAAGTGTTTGGTTTTGTTAACAAAGTGTTAATGTGCTCCTCAAAGTATATTAAAATTAACTGATAAAAAGTGCTACTTATATATCAAATTTGGTATCATCTCAGAGCTAACTACACAGGCTTTCAAACTACTAAACTTTTTTTTATAAAAAGTGCATCACAACTATGATATCAACAGATAACTAACATTTTAAATTGGTAGTATACAAACTTTTGGTTATTATCATCAGTTATCTTCATAATAACTAGTTCTTATCTCTGCAATTACAAGTGCCACATTGTTTTGTTATTGTACAGGACTGAACCCAGCAAATTGAAAGAAAGTTATTTTGGAAAATATGCAAACATATTTTTGGTAAAAGTATTAATAATAAAGGTTTAATATGCAAGTTTGTTGGGAATGTAATCTAAATATAGAAGATGACAAATGTTGTGAGTGTGATGGGTGTACAAAAATAGTACATTTTGACTGTACAGACTTATCAAGTTCTGAAATAAGATGTATGCAGTTAAAAAAAGGAAGAGTTTTAAAATTTTATTGTTCAAAGTGTGAAAAGCAAGTGACTGAGACGAAATATGTACTTGGGGAAGTTATGCAAAAATTACAATCCCTGGAAAGAACTCATGAGGAATTTTTAAAAAAGTTTGATGAACAGGGTAAAGACTTGGTAGAAATAAAAAATAAATTATTTGAACAAAAGTGTCCAGAGGCAGAACTCGATGTTAATAAATTGTACAGTGCAGTCACTAAACGGAATGTATCTCAACCTCCTATAGTAATAATAGATAAAATTGGTGGAAAAACAGACTCTAAGGAAATCCTTAAAAAATTGAAAGATAATATTGACCCTGTTAGTTTAGAAATTGGAGTAAGTGTAGGAAAACTACAAAAATGGTGGTATTGTTATTGAATGTGAAAATAATAGGGCAGTGGAGGTGATGAAGAAAACTATATCACAAAAATGGGAGAAGAATATACAGTAAAGACTCCATTAAAAAGACTTCCAATGATAAAAATTATAGGAGTAGATGAAAGTGACAAAGAAGGCATTTACAAAAAATAATAAATCAAAATAAGTTAGATGAGCATAAACAAAATTTTCAAATGAATATTAAGTATGAAACCAAAATTGTTAAAGGGTTATTCAACATTATTGTAGAAGTGGATACAGATACATTTAAATACATTATGAGAGAAGAACTATTGAGAATAGGGTGGAGGAGATGTAAGGTATTAGAGCATGTGGCAATAAAAGATGTTATAAGTGTTGTAAGTTTGGGCATATTGCCAAAGAATGCAAAGGAGTATAGTGTGCCACGTGTGCACAATCTCATAATGAAGCAGATTGTCAAGAAAGTCAATTTAAGTGTATTAACTGTGTGGAAGCAAAAAGTCGTTTAAATATAGAATTAGATGAACAGCATACAGTATGGGACTATAATTGTACATGTTTTAAAAGGATTATTGAATTACAAAAGCGTAAAATAAACTACATATAGCAATTACCTTCTAGATGTTTAAATATAACAGCAGACTATAAGTCAATAATTTTATGCTTAAATACACAAGGCTTAACTACACATTTTGACGAAATACAACAGCTAATCAATCGAGAAAAACCAATATTGGTATGTTTAACAGAAACACATCTGACCAATTGTATTGAAAGTAATGAAATAGCCATTAAAGGATACAGTTTAGGTAGGGTTGATTCTAGTTCACGACACACTGGAGGTGTCATAATTTACTATCAGTCATTTCTACAGTTTGAAATATTAAAAGAGTATAGCCTCCATTTAGAATATTGGGGTATTGTTGGTAATATTAAGTTGAATAGTATAAGTATAGCTGTGTTTTGCCGTTCACCAAGTGGAAGTTGTGCAAATTTTCTAAACCTGTTGGAAAATTTGTTAGAAGAACTAGTAGAATCACATGGTAGTGAAGATATAATTCTGATTGGGGATTATAATATTGATTGGAATAAAATAAATGATTTCTATACAATTAAGTTAAAAAATATTGTAAAGGACTGTGGATTTGTACAACTAATTTCTGAGAGTACAAGAATTACTAAGGAATCTGAAACATTAATAGATTTAGTGATAACTAATAATAATGGATTAAAAAGTACAGTATGGCACACTCCAAAAGTTACAGATCATAGTATTGTTGTTGCAGACATTAGTCACATCACACAAAAACTCCAAGTTGATGCAGAAAGCAAAATAAAGAAAATTCTTAACTATGAGGCCATAAAGAACGAGTTAATATTGGCAGATTGGAAGTATGAAATAACCAACATCGATAAACTTTATAAAACATTTTACACAAACATTAAAATGCAATTGACCATAATTCATATGACAAGGAGGTGTCACAAAATAGTTCAAAATTATGGTTTAATGGAGAAATACAAAGAGTAATTAATATACGAAATAAATTTTATAAAAAATTTACATTCACAAGAAGTATGGAAGATTGGAAAGCATACAAAGAATGCAGAAATAATGTGATATTCATGATCCGTAGAGCTAAGATTAAATATTATGAAAAGAAAATAGATGAAAATAAAGGTAACCCACTAAAATGTGGAAGACTTTAAAACTTGTATTAAAAACCGAACGATTCAAAATAGTAAGCACATTATATTTGAGAATACACTAGAAACTAATGACAAAACTATTGCTGAAAACTTCAATACTTACTTCATAAATAGTATAACAGAAATTACATCATCAATTGGTATTGAAAAGTTTGAGTTTCACGACCAAATACGTACAAGCCTGAAGGAATTAAGTACTTTTAAATTATTAAAATACATGAACTAAAAGAATTGGTATATAAGCAAGCAAATAAAAGCAGCCCGGATGGTGTAAACAGTAGAGTTCTTAAAGAACTTTTTGATATTATTGGTTATCCGCTACAAAACATAATAAATATGTCTCTTATGCATGGTATTGTGCCCAATGACTTAAAGATATCAACAATTACACCAATTCAAAAAGTAGTATCAACAAAGAAATGCGAAGAGTACAGGCCTATAAATATGTTGGCCACAATTGAAAAGGTATTAGAAACAGTAATATATAAGCAACTGAAGCAATTCTTGGATGAGACTAATATATTAACCACCTATCAGTCTGGTTTTCGAACGAAACACTCGTGTGAAACAGCGATTCAGCTAATTATAAATGACTGGAAAGAATCAATGGATAAAGGAAAGGCAGTGTGTGCAGTCTTTATAGATTACAAAAGAGCATTTGAGACTATAAGTAGAAATATTCTCATTCAAAAATTGGAAAAATATGGGGTTAAAGACAATGCATTAGAGTGGTTTAAAGACTACCTACAAAACAGGGAGCAAGAAACGAGATGGCAACGGAAACATCTAATAAATCAGAAATTGAGTGGGGTGTTCCACAAGGAAGTATTTTGGGACCATTGCTTTTATAATTTACATAAACGATATAGTGAATGTAGTGAAGGTAACAAAGATGCATATGTTTGCTGATGACACTTTAATATATGCTGAAGGTGCAAATGTAATAAACCTGATTCAATCTGTAAATAGTGACTTAATAAGAATTAGCAAATATTTAGTTGGAAATAAGCTGAAGATAAATGTTGATAAAACAAAATGGATATTGTTAACGAATGATAGAAGTTATCAAATGATAAAAACAGAAAATAGGAATGTACAAATAGATGGGTTTGATATTGAACTGGTAGAGAACATTAAATACCTTGGCGTAATAATCGACCGAAAATTAACTTTTAAAATGCATCTACAGATGGTTATAAATAAAGTAAGCAAAAAGGTTGGATTTCTGAGAAGAATTAGTGCAAAGTTATCAAGTTTTGCTCGAATAACTTTATATAGCGCAATAGTTTATCCACACCTAACATATTGCAGCACCATCTTATTTGTCTCAAACCAAGGTGATTTGGAAAGATTGCAAAAGATACAAAATCGTGCAATGAGATGTTTATTAAAATGTAGCAGATTTGCCAAAGTCCGTAAAATGTTAGAATGCCTTAATTTTTAAATGTTCAGGAACAAATGAAATATAATAGTATGGTTTTATATATAAAATTATAAATGGTTTGCTGCCTTCGTACTTGGTTAGCAACTTAATTAAAGTGTCAGATATACATAACTACAGCACAAGACAAGCAGACAATTACTATATATACAAGAAGAATAAAACGATAACCACAAAAAATGTATTTCATTATGGCGTTAAGATATATAATACATTGCCAAAATCAGTTACAAATCAGCCTTCTCAAAGAAAATTCAAGAGTAATTTAAAAAAATATATTTTAAGTTGTAGAAATGAAAACTAATTATATTATTAACTGTATTTTAATAATTTGCTTTATAGTATAATATTTTTGTTTTATACTTTATTAACCTATATTGAGTTATGCAATAAATCTACTTACTTACTGCCGATTTTCGGCATGTAACAATCGTGGCAAAGCCATAAAAGAAAAAATCTTAAAAAAGAAAATGACTGTTAGCACGGTAAAAGCTTAAAATCTAGATCCTAACTAACCTACATAAATCCAACTTAAATTCTAGAAAATGTTTATTTTAGGCGCCACCTGCTCTTTCCGACCGATAACACGTCTTCCGGATTACCAGGAAACGAAATGTATAGCTCCACTGTTTATGACTACATCTATAGGTGCACACACGAGTCTTTAATGTGGCGCAGTTATAATCGACAGCACAAATTTGTCAGGGAGCACGAGACACTACTAAACCTAGAATAAATGCGACAAGTCGCCTAACATATATACTAAACTAAAGCTAACATTACAGTTTTCTAAGTGCATACGCACATGAGTGTTGCATCTAGACTTTTTCTTCTTTGGCAAGAAAATGCCCAAATTTCAAAATGTCCAGAAGAGCAACTTACTATGCACTTTAGCAAATTTTTAAGTACTGGTACTCTGGCTTAATAAACAATACACATCAAACCTTGTTAATGACATAGTTGTGAATTAACAAATTTACCAACAGTACCATCTTACTAATTTCTTATATTACTAACTTAACAAATTACATGGCTTCCATCAGGTTAGCTTTTTCACTCAATATTCAAAAAATAATTCCTACATCTGATCGTAAATACCAAACGTTAGGAAGATAAAAAAAATAAAGCTAAATCTCAAGTTATTATCAAAGATAATAGGTAAGATAAAGTTATTATCAAAGATAATAGGTAAGATAAAGATATTAACTCATATTATCAAAGATAGTAGGTAAGATAACGATATTAAGCTAAAGTTATTAACAAAGATAATAGGTAAAATAACGGTATTAAGATAAAACTAGATAACTATATAGTGGCTCTTTGAAGCCGTTATATAGAGAGAATGCTCGTACTCCCTAAAAAGAGCGACCTGTGAAGCAGGCCCGTTTATAAAAAACGGTATGAGGGACCGGACAAGGCATTTGGGTGCATTCCTGCACCTGGCGTTAAACGATATTGATGATATCCACACATATATCTACATATATAAATTCATGCGCTCACACACTCGTGCATACATGCACTGTTAGCGGCCATGTGCGCTGACAGCGGCACCGCATGACCTCACGAAAGATTCCCAGAAATGTGGTCCGGGTGTCTGTGAAACCCCCCGCGCAACCACACGGTGACTAACGGAAATGAAAAGGCGGTAGAAATAGGAACGGTAGAAAGAGGGAGGTGGGCATTATCGAATGCATAAGAGGCACTTCCAGGTAGAAGAGAATAGAGGAAGGGCTCGCATTGAGCTAAAGAGACAGAAAAGGTGGATAGCAAAGCACTACTCAACCAGCCAATGTGGTTAGTAGCCCAGGGAAAAAACACAAGTTAAAAAATTACTAGACTCTTAATGAGAACTAGTACAATTATTTTTCTAACGAGTGCATCCACTACGATAAGAAAATCAGACAAAAGTTGAAACAACAACTTAAAAGTATCCGTACAGATACCTTCACACAAAAAACCAACTGTTTCAAGGTAATTTTTAGACACGGTAACGCCCTAAACACACAAAAATGCCTAAATATAAGCAGTTAAATACAGACACACTGTCCCAATATGCTAAAACAACCAAGAATTCGATAAGATAACAATAAAAAGCGATAGCACCTCACCACGAAGTTCAATAAAAATAACAAAAAAAAATGTTTATATGTTATGATGATTTAGTAGAAGGAGAAACAAGTAATGATATAGGATAATGTGGGCGACTGTGATAATTCAGAGGAAAAGCGCATGGAATAGAAAGTCCTAGTTTTTGGCAACTGCGAACATAGACTATTTCTTACAATGACATAGGCCGCGTCTCCTATGTACGCCCAAAGCAAAAAGCATCCACTCAAAACATCAGCTAAAACCAATCATAAAAATTCAATGAGTTATTGCAACCAAAGTTACGCCAATCACCACAAAATTAAACGATATAAGATAAATACTGAAAACAAAATAATCTGTTGTAGAAAAGGTGTCAAGATTAATTAAATGAAGCGACAGCGTTATACTGGGAAATCTAGACAATAAACCAATATATAGCTGAGAATAAATTCAAGGGGGAAGTCAACAAACAGTAAAAAGATAGCTAGTTTAAAGTAAATAAGTTAAACGTGTAGACGGTAGGTGCTGTATAAAAGAGGGAATAAGTAATTGAAGTTAACTAATTTATAGTAGGGACAAAAAACATTAAGTAAATCGTTAAGAAAATGGAATGTGAAAAATTTTGTATACGCAAAGCTTAAGCGATTTTAAAGATAATTTTATGCCATCTAGTGTGGTTTAAATCGATATGTGAAGAGATAACAGTAATCAAAACTCGATTTACTGATAGAATTGTTGAAGAACAGAAAGATATCTTATAACGCATATACTTACTAGACGAGCCCTCCTTTGAGCTTCACCTAAACTAGTAAAAAAAAACTCCAACATCATACTTAAAAAAATGATTCACAAATTGCTAAAACGACAAACTTACCCCCGAGTCTCTGCTAGACTTATGAAATGCTAAGCGACCAACTCTTGATAAGTTTCGTCTAGACTAAATAGATCCTAAAATGCTGCGTTGGAATATCGATATATCTAAAAAATATGCTATCAAAACAAAATCATACTCGCTACACAAAAGCAATATTCTACGATACATGTATAGAAAAAACAGTATTCCAAATTATTAAAATATTCTTTTGATATCGCGGGATTTATCAACAACCATCATAAATGAGCTACAAACAACTTCATTATTGTAGTGTTTAAAAAAGCAGATATAACGAAATCAAGTTACTATAGCGTTTTAGAAGATGAAAGATATACTAAGAACTCAAGTTAATAGCAAAAGCTATATTTAGGGAAAAAATTTTCTTCTTGGAGGTAATCGTAACTTATAATTCATTATTTAAATTATAAAGGGACACTTAGAATCATAGATAAGTAAGATATTATATGAGTTATCTAGACCACAGCTTTTTAAAAAGTTGACCCAAAAAACTAAAGAAATCTGAGGTTTTTGTAGTTACTTAATTGATTTTAGTGTATTTTTAAGGAAATTTTTACTCATAAAGAATGGTAAATGGAGCTATTTATCTATAACTAAAGTACTTCCAGAAAAAATTATGTAATCCAAAAAGCACATGCTTCTACATAGAAATGAGGTTAAGGGAATCTGCCAAACACATTTAAAAGGTATACACTTTAATTTTATTCTAAATTAGATTAGGTAAGTTTTTAAGAGAATTTAGAGCAAAAACACTATTTTTATAAGGTAAGATGTGAATTAATTGAGTTGGCAATACATTTATGAAAGCTATAAACAGTAACCATTATGGCTGTCCATGTCAGATTTACATAGCAACTGTTTCCGTGTCATTTCAACATAAGATGGTTATCAACCTGCAATGTTCCCAACCTATTTTTTGTATTTGACAGTTATTAAAAATTTTTATTTTTGAGTGAAAAATCCAATTGTTACATCTAAAACTAATACGTTATAAGGTATACACGAAGTGAAAACAAATTTATTCAAGAAAACGTTGAGGAGCCATTATTATCACGAGCGTCTCGCGCCACATCTGATCTCGGCTGCCGTCAAGGCCATAGCTTCCTTGTTTTCATTACGTTGTCATGTACCTGGATAGTTATGTTATGTTTGTTGGTGGTTTTAATTTAATAATTCTTAATTCTGTAAATGAACAAGTGGAAATATCTTCATTACATTATAGAAAAAATTAAACCACTTATTGTATAAGATTGGATCTCACAGAAAGGAGAATAATTCTTGGGGCATATTAACAAGGATTTATTAGTAACTGAAGGCTAATAAGTCATTTATACATAATATATTTGGTAAAGTCCTCACAAGTGTAATTTTAATTGCTGAGAGTGCCATCAAAGTTTTGATGTTTAATCTTCACCATGTAAACAAGTTTCACAATTGTCAACTGAAAACTATGATGACCTTAGCGGCAGCCAAGATCAGATGTGGCGCGAGACGCTCGTTTATTATCTACCTGTCTATTTAAAGATATGCCGTTAAAGTCCCGGCGCGTAATTTATAAGAGCCACTACGACAGTTGGTAACATAATAAATACGTGCGTAATATTGCGCAATAAGGGTTATGTCATTATTACGCCTCAAATTATTATCACATGCAAAAAATGTTTATTGCAATTATAGGAAAAGACAAAATGTACTCACGTAAACTGTGGAGCTCTTCACGACATTGCAGCTATTTTGGCGGCAGTTGGGCGTTGTGGACGTGGTTCGTCCTTTGTCCCCCCGTTGAAGTCAGATTAGGTTGTCTTCTCTCCTGTGTAGAGGTACGACAGGATACAGGTAGGAGGAACGATATCAGGATAGAGATAAAAGGAAACCTACATTCTGAAAAGGAAAAGACAAGGCACGACAGTAGTCACGTCAGCTTTAGACGTCTAGTTTGTAACGGGCATTTTTGTAGTTTAACATTTTACGCTTCCTTTCTGTTAACGTACTTAAAAATACATCGTATAATACAACCAGATCTAGATCGGGGACATTAGGATTATATTTAAGTGAGGTAGCGAAAGTGACGTGAAGAAAAGAAAAAAAAGTGGTGTACAGAAAACTTGGTCGCTTCTGTAGGTCTGTTAGCCATACTCTGCTTGAGTAATCGTTTCATACGAATCTGTGTTACCTCAGTTGGAAGTATTCTAGATTGTGTACTAGCTTGCCTTTGCTCTTTACTTTGTCTTGGTTCTTTCTTTGCTGCACACTTGAGGTTGACAGTTTTGTCGTCTAGTTGGTTTGCTACGAGTTTTCTTCCTCGTTTTTTTTTCTTTCCTCTTGGTTTCTCCGCGGGAAGCCAAAACTTTTCTTTGAGGTGGAGAACAGAAATGTCCCTTTTGGGGGACATCCGTCTTTTGACGATTTTGAAAGTAGCTAAGACCTTTAATCCTCATTGGGTGTTTACTTAATGCTTCTTTACCTGTTCTGTCGTTGTTGGTTACGATAGATGACTTTGTCTTCTTTTGGAAAAAAAAATGTTCCTTTTCTTATACTGGTGTTGGTCCTTCGGACCGGATAAAAATTTTTTTTTTTTTTGTTTGGTTCCTTGTCTGTTTTTTTTTTCTTTCACCCGACGTCTTTATTTTGCTAGGGGAGAATTTGTAACGGGCATTTTTGTAGTTTAACATTTTACGCTTCCTTTCTGTTAACGTACTTAAAATACAATGTTTCTTTGGGATCGCTGTTTGTATAAAGGAAATACTTCAGAATAATTCAGATTGGTATGCAATTTAACTCGTGTGTAGTAATTTAAAGATAGATAAATTGAAGTTTGATTTTCAATTAATAAATAAATTGCAAGGAACGAATGTTAATTGGATTATTCGTAAATTACTTTCCAACTTATCGAAAAGATAAACAGCTCGTAATTATTTAGTAGATATGATGGCTGCATTCATTTATTGGATGTTTCCTTATGTTATTAACAAGTTTAGATAACAGTCGATAAAAGGTTGAAATAGCAACGAGTTCATATAAACAGATTAGGAGTTGTAGTTTGTGTTTTGTTCCGATAATTACGTTAAAAATGCTGTTTCCTTTTTGCTTTGAAAATAGTGTAGTTCTGAAGGCGATTGAAATAGTATGTTTTATAGGCGAACGTGTTTGGTCGACGCACGTGTGTTTTAAGGTAATTGACTGACGGTTTTACTGATACGCGAGTTATGTATCCCCCAATTACCTATATATATTGATGTATTGAATCTAATATGAATTATTAGAAATTATTAAGTAAAAGTATAAGTTCAATGCAACATTGTAACACAAGGATAACCCAGAGAGGTTATCGACAGTTCATGTGAACGGACATGCAACTTTGCATCCGTGAGGGCAGTGATACTGCAGGTGGCAGGTCACAGGCGGTCAACAGACCGCAATTACTTAGAATTAAGTTGTTACATTGTATTAAAGTGTACAATTAAAGAGAAATGCAGACATGAGATCTGCAAGTTCTCACAGCCGTGTGAGGGCAGGTTATTATAAAAGGCCCGGGAGCTCAATGCCCGGCAGTCAGTCTCCAAACTCCATACTTCGTTGTTTGAGCTACTCAACCGAGTCAGTCTTTGTATTACAACTTTTACATTGTTGTCTACTTAGACTACTCACCTGTACAATTAATTAATTTTTTATAAAGTTATTATGTACAAAGTATAATAAAAATATTGTTAAAGTGTCAAAGCTTTTTAAAAAAACCAGCTCCAAAGGCCCGAACTTTAACTGGCGCAGTCGTAACGGATGTCAAAAGGGCACTGAAAATCCAAAAATCGGAAGATTGGTGACCAAGAATTTTTATTCGAAATTTTGGCAGAACCCAAACCAAGTTGGAGGAAGAACAAGCATAGTCTGAATCCAGCAACAAACCAAGTTGGACAAGGAACAAAAATCGTCCAAGGCCAACAAGCAAACCAAGGTGGACAAGATACAGAATCGATCGAACCCACCAAAGAAACAGATGAAACTAATGTAAGTTCATTTCCATAATTTTATTTCAAACCAAAAACTATCATTGATATATGCTAGTATTATAACTATTGAGTACCATTTATATTTACTGTTTATGAATTGTATTTTTATGAATATTTTTTGAAAATAGTTCAAAGTGAATTAATTTCAAAACGAGACTGTATAACATTTTATGAGACGAATGTAAAAGAGATAAAAAATTTTTCTTTAAAAAGCAAATGAAACTTGAAGTTTAAAAGAAATTTTCTTTTAAAACAAATGAGAATTAATATTAAGAGATCCTTACCATAATTAATAGAACGAACTCAATAATCCAAAAAATAACGGGCGCACATTCACTAAACACCAAAAATAAGAAACATCAACCACCGCGATTCAAACCCACGTTTATAAACCGGTAAACTAACGCGAAATTAATTTCAAAGCTAAAGCTAATTCGAACAAACTGTACAGAACGCAATTTAATCCTTTAAGCAATCACGGAACAATTATTAAACCATTGACCTCTATAATACTGAATAAATCACAGCAGGAACTCTGCATTAACTAAAAACCACGGTAACCTAAAACCACTGTAAGATAAATACGCGAAGAAAGCATTCCTTATTATACAGTTAAAACTCAGAGAAAATCGCTTTCAGAATTCTTGCACAGTACTAAAGAAATAGCTTTCAGGAACTTTCAGTACTAAAACAATTTGCATCATAAGTACTAAATCTATCACGAAATAATAAAATCGACGCAATTTCTATATTAATAAAAGCGTGTACAATTGCAATAAACTCTAAACGTTTTTCAACTAATTAATCAGCATTATAAAGTGCAGTAAAACGGTCATCATAAGAATCTTTAATTAAAACGCTAAAACGTTATCATACACTCATAATTGTAAACCTGAAAACGCACATTACGGAGAGATTCAATTACCAACAAGCATTATAATACCAAGAGATATAAAAATAAAACAGACGTAACACTTTAACAAAGCATTAGCAAGTAAATCCTATAACACCTTTAAGTGCAATTACCTCGACGTACGATTACAACTTAAGTATTCAATTTCAACAATAAAGTATAAAAGTAAGTAACCTCAGGTCATAACTACGCAACTCAGTAAAACCCACGGAAGAGTATTAATTACAAGCGAACTGAAACAACGCTAAAACGAGAATAAACCCATCCATTTCAGATTCCTTAAGAAAGATAAATTAAAAGCTGCATTAAAAACCGGCAAATCTAAGACTACGGTAATTAATCTAACATTATTGAAATAAATCTCACAAGTACATCATCGCATTGTGTAATTAAATATAAATAAACAACGACTACGATTTTAAAAATAACTCGACGCAATATTAACAAATCCAAACCAAAAATTAATATTACAAGTACGAAATTAATCTCAATTTTTTTACCAAATTTTATCCACCCAATCCAAACTGAAAATTAACAAATTCAAATCAAAAATAACGTCATAAAAGCAAAACCATCCCCAATTTTACAAAATTCAAAATTATTTAATCTAAAAGGAAAATTAATAAAACCAAAGCAAAGTTAACGTCACAAAAAAGCAAAACCAACCCCAATTTTTACAAAATTCGAAATTATTTCATCCAAAAGAAAAACTAATACATCCAAAGCATAATTAACGTTACAAATAGAAAATTAACCCCAATTTTACAAAATTTGAAATTTCACAACCCAAACGGAAAATTAATAAATCCGAAGCAAAAGTAACCATACAAATAGCGAAATAAAGCTTAATTCAAAAAAAAAAAAATTTAAATTTTCCAAAATCAAAACAACCCTTAACCAACATGAGTAACACAGACTTACGTCTCTATTTAGAGACAATTCAGACGTTTGATGGCACCCAGGCCCATCTCTCAAATTTCATTGGAGCATGTGAAATGTTCCTAAAACCTTTACAAACCCGGAGATGACGCAAGAAATTCATTGCTTATACGCTTAGTAATAAGTAAACTAGCCGGAAGGGCACTAACCTTAATCGCCAGTAGGGACGACTTATCGGAATGGGACCAGTTTAAACAGCTACTAATTGCATATTTTGGAGACCAACGTAATATAAAATGCCTGGTACGAGACCTAATAAACCTTAGAATGGAACACAATCAATCCCCTTACCAATTCGGAATGAAATGCCAAGACGTGAGAAGTTTAATTTTAACAAAATTAAAAATCGAAGAACCCGATCAAAACGTTAGACATTTAAAAACAAAAATGTATGACGAAATGGCACTAGACACATATATAAACGCTTTACCAGAATAATGACATTGAGACACATACGAACAATGAAACAAACCATGCAGAAACTTATGATCGTGACGAACAATACGAAACTTACGAGGAGTACGACGACGAAAACTCGAACTCAAATTTTCAAATGGACCAATTCATAACCGACCAAACTTAATAAACTTAAATAATATAAATCACTTAGTATTACCATACATAGAAATACCCCACGTCAAATTCAAACTATTAATTGACACCGGATCATCTAAAACATTAATTAGCCCCAGAACCGTACAAAAACATTATTTAGATTATGTAGAAAGAGAACCATTCAAAATCAAAACAGCTCATCAAACGACACTACACCAATTCAGCAAATATACCCTTACCGAGAACATTTAATGTTAAAATGAAACATAAATTTTGTGTATTCGAATTTAACGACAAATATGACGGATTAATCGGAATGGACCTTCTAAGAAAATTAGGAGCCAACATTGACATTAAAATCGCTTATTAAGGACAAAATACGGAAAAATCCCAATTAAATTTCAAAACACACAAGTTGAACAAAATACACTATAGAACCCCGAACGGAAAGAAAAATAAAAATCCCAGTAAAATCTAACAAAAATTTAGGAATAATAAATCATATGACATTTCAACAAGGAGTAGAAACCCCAACTGCCTTAGTTCAAATAAAAGATAACTTTGCAACCACAACAATATTAAATTCAAACGACTATCCCGTACAATTATCATTGACAGACCCAATTAACGTAGAAGAACTAAATTTTAACGAAATGGAAATAGACGAAAATTTAGAAAATAACTACAACCCAATAGAACATGACGAAATGTTAAGAGAAAATTTAACTAACATCCGCTTTAACACCGATATCAATCAAGAAGAAGAAAGAGCAATTAAGAACTTATGTTTTGAATACCGAGACATATTCCATTGTGAAGGAATACCATTGACATTCACCAACACAGTAAAACATAATATCGAGTTAACAGACAATAAACCAATTTTTACAAAAGCATACAGACTACCTCATGCAAGCCAAGAAGAAGCTGACAGACAAGTAGCAGACTTATTAGACCAAGACATAATCCAGCACTCCAATTCACCATGGAGCAGCCCGTGTTAATAGTACCCAAGAAATTAGACGCAACCGGAAAGAGAAAGTACAGAATGGTAATAGATTATAGAAAGTTAAATGAAAAACGGTAGATGACAAATATCCACTACCAAATATTACCGAAATTTTAGACAAATTAGGCAAATGCCAATATTTTACAACATTAGACCTAGCATCAGGATACCATCAGGTAGAGATGGAAGAAAAAGACATATCAAAAACAGCCTTCAGCACACCTAGAGGACATTACGAATACAAACGAATGCCATTTGGACTAAAGAACGCACCCGCTACTTTCCAGAGAGTCATGGACAATATACTACGAGGAATACACAATGAGAAATGCCTTGTATACCTTGACGACATCATAGTTTATTCCACATCACTGGTAGAACACATAGAAAGATTGAAGGAAGTATTCGAAAGACTTAGACAAGCACATTTTAAAGTACAATTAGACAAAAGTGAATTTTACAAAAACAAGTATCATTTTAGGACATGTAATAACACCCCAAGGAGTAATGCCAAACCCAGACAAAACAAACGCAGTTCTAAATTACCCATTACCAAAAACAAACAAAGAAATTAATTAAAGGATTTCTAGGACTTAGTGGTTACTACCGCAAATTCATTAAAGGTTACGCTCAGATAACCAAACCCTGACAAATTGTTTAAAAAGGGAAACAAAATTGAACACACCCGGAATTCATTAAAGCTGTAGACAAAATTAAAACATATTAACGAATCACCCTGTATTAGAATACCCAGACTTTACAAAACCATTTATACTGACGACAGACGCATCGAATGTAGCATTAGGCGCAGTATTGAGCCAAGGAAAAGTAGGTAGCGATAAACCCATCAGCTACGCATCCAGAACCCTAAATGAAACCGAACAAAAATATAGCACTATAGAAAAAGAATTATTAGCCATAATTTGGGCAACAAAATATTTTAGACCTTACCTATACGGAAGAAAATTTTACATATATACTGACCATTGACCACTAGTATGGTTATGCAAACTGAAAGAACCAAATTCAAAATTACAAAGATGGAGAATCAGACTCGAAGAGTATGATTACGAAATTATATACAAAAAAGGAATCTATAACAACAACGCAGACGCTTTAAGCCGAATCCAACTCAATGCATTAGAAACGGAATCCATTATAGGAAACGTAGACGAAGCAGAAATAAGGGAAGATCCAGGCGAGATCGACACTATACATTCGACACAAAACGAAGAACCAAAAAACGCGATTAAAATTTTAAACAAAGCAGTCAATATGAAACCTAATCAATTTATAATAACCGAAGTTTTAAATAACCCCAATCCAGTAAAATATACAAAAGTAGATAATAAAAAGATATATCAAATTCAAATAACTAAAGATGATAACGAAGAACAAATAATTAAAATTTTAAAAGAATACACCCCGAGAAAAACGATTTTATTTTATTTCAACACCGAACATTTATACCAAAGATTTTCAGAATTATACATTAAACTATTCAATAACTCTGGACCTGAACTCATCAGATGTACTAGAAAACTAATAACACTAGACGACCCTGACGAAATAAACGATGTAATTAGAAATCAACACGAAGGAAAAACCAACCATCGTGGAATTAACGAAACAATAAAACAACTCATAAGACGTTATTATTTTAAAGACATGAAGGACTTGACCACAGATTTCATTAACCAATGCGAATTATGTGACAAAGCGAAATACGATAGGAAACCCCCAAAGATACCCTTAATGTTAACCAAAACACCCGACAAACCATTTCAAAAACTACATGCCGATACTCTAGTAGTAGAAGCGCAAAACTATCTAACAATTATAGACGCATTTACAAAAATAGGTCAAGCAATACTAATCACATCCAAAAATAGCATTGACGTGACCCAAGGATTTTTACAATATTTCACATTTTACGGAACACCCGAATCAATAACTTTAGACAATGGTAGCGAATTTAAAAATGAGACAATTCAAAACACTTTAGAACTCCACAAAATAAAAATTCATTTCATAACGGAAAACCACCCTGAATCAAACGGACTAATTGAACGATTACATTTAACCTTGTTAGAACAAATTCGATTATTAAGAATAAATTATAAAAAGGAACATATAACCAATTTAATGTCATACGCACTAATCGCCTATAATAACACAATTCACTCATCAACAAATTTTACACCCTTAGAATTAACCTTAGGACATTCAGATTCACGAAATCCCTATGACATACACTACAATAAAGAAGTATATCAACAATATGCGAAAGATCACAAACAAAAACTAAAAATAACTTATGACAAAGTAAAAGATAAATTAGAAAACGATAAGGAACGTATCACCACAACCCGAAATAAAAATACCGACTCAAATAAATTTTCAATAGGACAAACCGTATATGAGAAAAACTTTCAAAGCAAGCGACATAAAACAGCACCCAGAAATTTAGGACCATTTAAAATTAAGAAAATATCAGATAAAAACATAGCAGTAGTAGACAACGGTAAAATAACTAAATACATTCATTTAAAAAACCTAAGACACCCTGTAATTTCAGATGGACAATCATCACCCTTACCGTCAACCTCCGCCCAGGTAGAACGGACAACCAAGTAATAATAAAGATATATATAACAACCCCGGTATACTACCAATTAAATTAGGCAGTATGCAAAACACAATCCAACCTTACTTTAACGCAACAACTTTTAGCAACATTAAGAATAACGAAATAATATTTTTGATAGAAATCTAGATAGTAGAAAGTAACAATTAATTATTATCATTTATTAACAAAGGTTACTAGCACATACCAAGTAATCATACCCAAAACCAAATTCCTATCCCTAAATGAACTGAGATATGGTTATACAAACGAAAAATGTACTGAAGTAACACCAAACCAATATTTATGTCAATCGATGACGACAACAACCATTCAAGAAGACAACCCTTGTGAAGTACAACTATTAAAATTCTCAAATCATTACGAAAACTGTGAAACCAAACAAGTGCAAATAACTAATATGAAAATTCAAAAAGTTACAGATAACAAATGGATAGCCATTTTCCCAACAGAAGTAATAGCAACCATCCACTGCAACCAAGATGAAAATAACCAAGCATTAATCGGAAGCAAACTAATTACCCTCAAAGAAGATTGTTATGTGAAATTGAAAGATGAAGTAATCAGAGTTTATCAAGATCCCATAGCAACAAAGAAACTTGCAAACCTACCGGAACTACAATTCAAAATACAACAAGAAGACGAAGAAATAATAAAGAAACCTATGAAGCTAGAGCATCTAGACTTGGACGATCTCAACCACGCCGTGAAATTAGTGGAAAGTTATAAAGAACAATTAAGTGAAATCAAAACGCCAAAGTTACATTATAATAATATAAGTGTTTGGACAATTGTATTGATCATTTTAGTAATTTTGTAATCATGTATGTATTATACAAAATGTACCTTAGATATAAGAATGAAGGAAACAGTTCTAGATATAAGGAAACAAAGAGAAAAAAGGAAACAATAAGTATACCCTTAGAAACAATGAATTTTAAATGAATTTAAATAATGTATTTTATGTATTTAAAATTAAGAAAAACCTTAATTTTTCATTTACGGTGGGAGGAGTTATGTATCCCCAATTACCTATATATATTGATGTATTGAATCTAATATGAATTATTAGAAATTATTAAGTAAAAGTATAAGTTCAATGCAACATTGTAACACAAGGATAACCCAGAGAGGTTATCGACAGTTCATGTGAACGGACATGCAACTTTGCATCCGTGAGGGCAGTGATACTGCAGGTGGCAGGTCACAGGCGGTCAACAGACCGCAATTACTTAGAATTAAGTTGTTACATTGTATTAAAGTGTACAATTAAAGAGAAATGCAGACATGAGATCTGCAAGTTCTCACAGCCGTGTGAGGGGCAGGTTATTATAAAAGGCCCGGGAGCTCAATGCCCGGCAGTCAGTCTCCAAACTCCATACTTCGTTGTTTGAGCTACTCAACTGAGTCAGTCTTTGTATTACAACTTTTACATTGTTGTCTACTTAGACTACTCACCTGTACAATTAATTAATTTTTTATAAAGTTATTATGTACAAAGTATAATAAAAATATTGTTAAAGTGTCAAAGCTTTTTAAAAAAACCAGCTCCAAAGGCCCGAACTTTAACTGCGTAGCTTTACTAATTGTTTTTTTTTGTTACTTTTCTGTTGGAAATAAAAGTAGTTGTAGTTTGTTCTTGGTTCCTAGATATTAATTACGTAAAAAGTACTGTTTTCTTGTTGCTTTAAAAATAGTGAGAATTAATGCGGGATAAATTTACTAATTGTGTTTTTAGTTGTCTTTCTTGTGAAATGAAAAGTTGTATATTAACTGTAGCAGCGTAGTTCTGTTTATCATTTGAAGGAAATATGCTTGATATGTAACGTGTTTGACGTGCTTGTTTACGGGACACGGACGGTTTTAGTGATACGCGAGTTATGTATCCCCCAATTACCTATATATATTGATGTATTGAATCTAATATGAATTATTAGAAATTATTAAGTAAAAGTATAAGTTCAATGCAACATTGTAACACAAGGATAACCCAGAGAGGTTATCGACAGTTCATGTGAACGGACATGCAACTTTGCATCCGTGAGGGCAGTGATACTGCAGGTGGCAGGTCACAGGCGGTCAACAGACCGCAATTACTTAGAATTAAGTTGTTACATTGTATTAAAGTGTACAATTAAAGAGAAATGCAGACATGAGATCTGCAAGTTCTCACAGCCGTGTGAGGGCAGGTTATTATAAAGGCCCGGGAGCTCAATGCCCGGCAGTCAGTCTTCGAACTCCATACTTCGTTGTTCAAGCTACTCACTAGTACAATAATTATTTTAGTATTATGTACAAGTTATCCAAATTTTAACTAATAAAAATATTGTTAAAGTTTCAAAGTGTTTTTAAAAAACCAGCTCCAAAGGCCCGAACTTTAACTGGCGCAGTCGTAACGGATGTCAAAAGGGCACTGAAAATCCAAAATCGGAAGATTGGTGACCAAGAATTTTTATTCGAAATTTTGGCAGAACCCAAACCAAGTTGGAGGAAGAACAAGCATAGTCTGAATCCAGCAACAAACCAAGTTGGACAAGGAACAAGAATCGTCTAAGGCCAACAATCAAACCAAGGTGGACAAGATACAGAATCGATCGAACCCACCAAAGAAACAGATGAAATTAATGTAAGTTCATTTCCATAACCTTTTTTATTTTTAACCAAAAACTATAATTGATATATGCTAGTATTATAACTATTGAGTACCATTTATAATTACTGTTTATGAATTGTATTATTATGAATATTTTTTTTGAAAATAGTTCAAAGTGAATTATTTTCAAAACGAGACTATAAAACATTTTATGAAACTTGAATGTTAAAGAAATATTTTTCTTTAAAAAGCAAATGAGACTTGATTATTTACAAAGAGATTTTCTTAAAATAAATAAGAATTAAATTTAAAAAGAAATCCTTACCATAATTAATAGAACGAACTCAAAATAATCCAAAAATAACGGGCGCACATTCACTAACACCAAAATAAGAAGCGCGATTCAAACCCACGTTTATAAACCGGTAAACTAACGCGAAATTAATTTCAAAGCTAAAGCTAATCTTTAAGCAATCACAAAACAATTATTTGAAACCATTGACCTGATAAATCATAGCAAACACTCTGCTACGGTAACCTAAAACCACCTAAGAAAACAAAGCTCGCATCTTTTATACACTTAGAACATCAGAGAAGTGCAATAACTTTCAACCTTCAGTATTAAAGTATAGCTTAACAACGCAATATCATTATTAAAATCGCTTTCAGAATCCTTGCACAGTACTAAAGAAATAACTTTCAACTTTCAGTATAATTTCAATTTGCATCATACACGGGATAATAAAATCGACGCAGTTTCTATATTAATAAAAGCGTGTACAATTGCAATAAACTCTAAACGTTTTTCAACTAATTAATCAGCATTATAAAGTGCAGTAAAACGGTCATCATAAGAAGCTTTAATTAAAACGCTAAAACGTTATCATACACTCATAATTGTAAACCTGAAAACCTACATAACGAAGAGTTCAATTACAAGTCAAGCAGTACCGAGAGATCTAAAAATAAAACAGACATAACACTTTACATTAGCGAGTACGGAAAGTCAATTATCTAATTCCATAAACTAACACCTGTAAGTGCAATTACCTCAACAAAGTATTCAATTTCAACCATGAAGCACAGGAGTAATCAACCTTAAGTTATAAGTAGAACACAAGACAGACGAACTGTACGTTTACGCAACTCAGTAAAACACACGGAAAGAGTATTAATTAACAGAATTTAACCAAAACAAAGCTAAACGAGAATAAATCTATCCATTTAAGATTCCTTAAGAAACAGGAACTCAAGACGAACTAAAAGCTGCATAAAAACAATTAATCCAAGACTACGGTAAATAAATTCAACATTATTGAATACAAATCTCGTGAATACATCACCGCATTGTGTAATTAAATATAAATAAACAACGACTACGATTTTAAAAATAACTCGACGCAATATAAACTTAAAATTAATAAATCTAATACTACAAGTACGAAATTAATCTCAAATTCTTACCAAAATTTTATCCACCCAATCCAAACTGAAAATTAACCATTCCTAACAAAAAAATAACGCCGAAAAATAACGAAATAAACATCAACCTTTACCAAATCTTTATGTACCTAATCTAATTGAAAAATTAACAAACCAAAACCGAAGTTAACGTTTCAAATAGCTAAATCAACATCAACTTTTACAAAACTCTAAGTTATCCAATCTAAAAAGGAAAATTTAAAAAACCAAAGCAAAAATAACGTCATAAAAAGGAAAATCATCCCCAATTTTTACAAAATTCAAAATTACTTAATCCAAAAGAAAAATTAATACATCCAAAGCATAATAAACGCTACAAATAACAGAACTAACCCCAATTTTTACAAAATTTGAAATTTTACAACCCAAACGGAAAATTAATAAATCCAAAGCAAAAGTAACCATACAAATAACGAAATAAAGCTTAATTCAAAAAAAAAAAAAAAATTTTTTGAAATTTCCAAAAAATCGAAAACAACCCTTAACCAACATGAGTAACACAGACTTACGTCTCTATTTGGAGACAATTCAGACATTTGATGGCACGGAAGCCCATCTCTCAAATTTCATTGGAGCAGCCGAAATGTTCCTAAAACCTTTACAAACCCGGAGATGACGCAAGAAATTCATTGCTTATACGCTTAGTAATAAGTAAACTAGCCGGAAGGGCACTAACATTAATCGCCAGTAGGGACGACTTATCGGAATGGGACCAGTTTAAACAGCTACTAATTGCATATTTTGGAGACCAACGTAATATAAAATGCCTGGTACGAGACCTAATAAACCTTAGAATGGAACACAATCAATCCCCCTACCAATTCGGAATGAAATGCCAAGACGTGAGAAGTTTAATTTTAACAAACTTAAAAATCGAAGAACCCGATCAAAACGTTAGACATTTAAAACAAAATGTACGACGAAATGGCACTAGACACATACATAAACGCTTTACCAGAACGACTATCGGATAAAATCAGATTCCAACGACCCCAAAATCTAGAAGAAGCTATGAGCCTAGTAATAGAAGAAGAAAATGTAATGTATTACCGCAACAGACTATACAATCCCAACGCGAATAAAAGTTATTCACCAACAAAAACTATACAAGCTACAAGACAAACAATCCCTCAACAAAAATTCACACCCTTTAACGCACAAACAAATCAACCGCGAAGTAACAACCCAAGTTTTAACAATACTAATTTTAATAATCAATTTAAAAATTTTTCAAGACCAACATTCAACCCAACTTTTACGAAACCCGCATTCCAACCGAGATTTAATCAAAACCTAAACCAACCAAGACCAGCATTCAACGCAAACCCCAATAGAAATACACCAATGACTAATAATAATAACAACCCTAACAATTATTACAAACCAACACCAATGGATACCTCATCTGGTAACACCAGACAAAACACAAAAATAACACATATCCGACCAAACCCTCATCAGAAACGTAATTTTACATCAGAAGAATTATTTCATCAAGAAATAGAAAAATTTGACACTGACCAGAATAATTACATTGAGACACCTACGAACAATGAATCAAATCATACAGAAACTTATGAACGTGACGAACAATACGAAACTTACGAGGAGTACGACGAAGAAAACTCAAACTCAAATTTTCAAATGGACCAATTCATAACCAACCAAACTTAATAAACTTAAATAATATAAATCACTTAGTATTACCATACATAGAAATACCCCACGCCGAATTCAAACTATTAATTGACACCGGATCATCAAAAACATTAATTAGCCCCAGAACCGTACAAAAACACTATTTAGATTATGTAGAAAGAGAACCATTTAAAATTAAAACAGCCCATCAAACAACACTACACCAATTCGTAGCCAATATACCCTTACCGAGAACATTTAATGTTAAAATGAAACATAAATTTTGTGTATTCGAATTTAACGACAAATATGACGGATTAATCGGAATGGACCTTCTAAGAAAATTAGGAGCCAACATTGACATTAAAAATCGCTTATTAAGGACAAAATACGGAAAAATCCCAATTAAATTTCAAAACACACAAATTGAACAAAAATACACTATAGAACCCCGAACGGAAAGAAAATAAAAATCCCAGTAAAATCTAACAAAAATTTAGGAATAATAAATCATATGACATTTCAACAAGGAGTAGAAACTCCAACCGCCTTAGTTCAAATAAAAGATAACTTTGCAACCACAACAATATTAAATTCAAACGACTATCCCGTAGAATTATCATTGACAGACCCAATTAACGTAGAAGAACTAAATTTTAACGAAATGGAAATAGACGAAAATTTAGAAAACGAGTACAACCCAATAGAACATGACGAAATGTTAAGAGAAAATTTAACTAACATCCGCTTTAACACCGATATCAATCAAGAAGAAGAAAGAGCAATTAAAACTTATGTTTTGAATACCGAGACATATTCCATTGTGAAGGAATACCATTAACATTCACCAACACAGTAAAACATAATATCGAGTTGACAGACAATAAACCAATCTTTACAAAAGCATATAGACTACCTCATGCAAGCCAAGAAGAAGCTGACAGACAAGTAGCAGATTTATTAGACCAAGACATAATCCAGCACTCCAATTCACCATGGAGCAGCCCCGTGTTAATAGTACCCAAGAAATTAGACGCAACCGGAAAGAGAAAGTACAGAATGGTAATAGATTATAGAAAGTTAAATGAAAAACGGTAGATGACAAATATCCACTACCAAATATTACCGAAATTTTAGACAAATTAGGCAAATGCCAATATTTTACAACATTAGACCTAGCATCAGGATACCATCAGGTAGAGATGGAAGAAAAGACATATCAAAACAGCCTTCAGCACACCTAGAGGACATTACGAATACAAACGAATGCCATTTGGACTAAAGAACGCACCGCTACTTTCCAGAGAGTCATGGACAATATACTACGAGGAATACACAATGAGAAATGCCTTGTATACCTTGACGACATCATAGTTTATTCCACATCACTGGTAGAACACATAGAAAGATTGAAAGAAGTATTCGAAAGACTTAGACAAGCACATTTTAAAGTACAATTAGACAAAAGTGAATTTTACAAAACAAGTATCATTTTTAGGACATGTAATAACACCCCAAGGAGTAATGCCAAATCCAGACAAAACAAATGCAGTTCTAAATTACCCATTGCCAAAAACAAACAAAGAAATTAAAGGATTTCTAGGACTTAGTGGTTACTACCGAAATTCATTAAAGGTTACGCTCAGATAACCAAACCCTGACAAATTGTTTAAAAAGGAAACAAAATTGAACACACCCGGAATTTATTAAAGCAGTAGACAAAATCAAAACATATTAACAAATCACCCTGTATTAGAATACCCAGACTTTACAAAACCATTTATACTGACGACAGACGCATCGAATGTAGCATTAGGCGCAGTATTGAGCCAAGGAAAAGTAGGTAGCGATAAACCTATCAGCTACGCATCCAGAACCCTGAATGAAACCGAACAAAAATATAGCACTATAGAAAAAGAATTATTAGCCATAATTTGGGCAACAAAATATTTTAGACCTTATTTATACGGAAGAAAATTTTACATATACACTGACCATAGACCACTAGTATGGTTATGCAAACTGAAAGAACCAAATTCAAAATTACAAAGATGGAGAATCAGACTCGAAGAGTATGATTACGAAATTATATATAAAAAGGGAATTTATAACAACAACGCAGACGCTTTAAGCCGAATCCAACTCAATGCATTAGAAACTGAATCCATTATAGGAAACGTAGACGAAACAGAAATAAGGGAAGATCCAGACGAGATCGACACGATACATTCGACACAAAACGAAGAACCTAAAAACGCGATTAAAATTTTAAATGAAGCAATCGATATGAAACCCAACCAATTTATAATAACCGAAGTTTTAAATAACCCCAACCCAGTAAAATATACAAAAGTAGACAATAAAAAAATATACCACATTCAAATAACTAAAGACGACAACGAGGAACAAATAATTAAAATTCTAAAAGAATACACCCCGAGAAAAAACGATTTTATTTTTATTTCAATACCGAACATTTATACCAAAGATTTTCAGAATTATACATTAAACTATTCAATAACTCTGGACCTGAACTCATCAGATGTACTAGAAAACTAATAACACTAGACGACCCTGACGAAATAAACGATGTAATTAGAAATCAACACGAAGGAAAAACCAACCATCGTGGAATTAACGAAACAATAAAACAACTCATAAGACGTTATTATTTTAAAGACATGAAGGACTTGACCACAGATTTCATTAACCAATGCGAATTATGTGACAAAGCGAAATACGATAGGAAACCCCCAAAGATACCCTTAATGTTAACCAAAACACCCGACAAACCATTTCAAAAACTACATGCCGATACTCTAGTAGTAGAAGCGCAAAACTATCTAACAATTATAGACGCATTTACAAAAATAGGCCAAGCAATACTAATCACATCCAAAAATAGCATTGACGTGACCCAAGGATTTTTACAATATTTCACATTTTACGGAACACCCGAATCAATAACTTTAGACAATGGTAGCGAATTTAAAAATGAGACAATTCAAAACACTTTAGAACTCCACAAAATAAAAATTCATTTTATAACGGAAAACCACCCTGAATCAAACGGACTAATTGAACGATTACATTTAACCTTGTTAGAACAAATTCGATTATTAAGAATAAATTATAAAAAGGAACATATAACCAATTTAATGTCATACGCACTAATCGCCTATAATAACACAATTCACTCATCAACAAATTTTACACCCTTAGAATTAACCTTAGGACATTCAGATTCACGAAATCCCTATGACATACACTACAATAAAGAAGTATATCAACAATATGCGAAAGATCACAAACAAAACTAAAAATAACTTATGACAAAGTAAAAGATAAATTAGAAAACGATAAGGAACGTATCACCACAACCCGAAATAAAAATACCGACTCAAATAAATTTTCAATAGGACAAACCGTATATGAGAAAAACTTTCAAAGCAAGCGACATAAAACAGCACCCAGAAATTTAGGACCATTTAAAATTAAGAAAATATCAGATAAAAACATAGCAGTAGTAGACAACGGTAAAATAACTAAATACATTCATTTAAAAAACCTAAGACACCCTGTAATTTCAGATGGACAATCATCACCCTTACCGTCAACCTCCGCCCAGGTAGAACGGACAACCAAGTAATAATAAAAGATATATATAACAACCCCGGTATACTACCAATTAAATTAGGCAGTATGCAAAACACAATCCAACCTTACTTTAACGCAACAACTTTTAGCAACATTAAGAATAACGAAATAATATTTTTGATAGAAATCTAGATAGTAGAAAGTAACAATTAATTATTATCATTTATTAACAAAGGTTACTAGCACATACCAAGTAATCATACCCAAAACCAAATTCCTATCCCTAAATGAACTGAGATATGGTTATACAAACGAAAAATGTACTGAAGTAACACCAAACCAATATTTATGTCAATCGATGACGACAACAACCATTCAAGAAGACAGCCCTTGTGAAGTACAACTATTAAAATTCTCAAATCATTACGAAAACTGTGAAACCAAACAAGTGCAAATAACTAATATGAAAATTCAAAAAGTTACAGATAACAAATGGATAGCAATTTTCCCAACAGAAGTAATAGCAACCATCCACTGCAACCAAGATGAAAATAACCAAGCATTAATCGGAAGCAAACTAATTACCCTCAAAGAAGATTGTTATGTGAAATTGAAAGATGAAGTAATCAGAGTTTATCAAGATCCCATAGCAACAAAGAAACTTGCAAACCTACCGGAACTACAATTCAAAATACAACAAGAAGACGAAGAAATAATAAAGAAACCTATGAAGCTAGAGCATCTAGACTTGGACGATCTCAACCACGCCGTGAAATTAGTGGAAAGTTATAAAGAACAATTAAGTGAAATCAAAACGCCAAAGTTACATTATAATAATATAAGTGTTTGGACAATTGTATTGATCATTTTAATAATTTTTGTAATCATGTATGTATTATACAAAATGTACCTTAGATATAAGAATGAAGGAAACAGTTCTAGATTTAAGGAAACAAAGAGAAAAAAAGGAAACAATAAGCATACCATTAGAAACAATGAATTTTAAATGAATAATGTATTTTATGTATTTAAAAATTAAGAAAACCTTAATTTTTCATTTACGGTGGGAGGAGTTATGTATCCCCCCAATTACCTATATATATTGATGTATTGAATCTAATATGAATTATTAGAAATTATTAAGTAAAAGTATAAGTTCAATGCAACATTGTAACACAAGGATAACCCAGAGAGGTTATCGACAGTTCATGTGAACGGACATGCAACTTTGCATCCGTGAGGGCAGTGATACTGCAGGTGGCAGGTCACAGGCGGTCAACAGACCGCAATTACTTAGAATTAAGTTGTTACATTGTATTAAAGTGTACAATTAAAGAGAAATGCAGACATGAGATCTGCAAGTTCTCACAGCCGTGTGAGGGGCAGGTTATTATAAAAGGCCCGGGGCTCAATGCCCGGCAGTCAGTCTTCGAACTCCATACTTCGTTGTTCAAGCTACTCACTAGTACAATAATTATTTTAGTATTATGTACAAGTTATCCAAATTTTGACTAATAAAAATATTGTTAAAGTTTCAAAGTGTTTTTAAAAAACCAGCTCCAAAGGCCCGAACTTTAACGTTGCTTTACTAATTGTGTTTTTTGGTGGCGTTGTCCTTTTCTTATTTGAGTAGTTCATACTTTGGATTATCTAAATACTGGTGATACTGTAGTTTCTGAATTTTCTAACAACCAAGAATCTAAAATAGACCAGTGCTTGCGCAAATTTCGTTATTTGCGAAATATAACAGATTACCGGCTTACAAAGGTATTGTTTGAAGTTTCTCACTGCTTATTGGGATGTTTATGAAAATAATATACATCTGGTCCCAGTTGAAATTAAACTAGTGCTACAGAATATTTCGAAATTATTGTCTTAGGAAATAGAATTTATCAAGGCTACATAGTTCCGACGCGTGATATTGTCTGCTGCTAACCCCAGTGAAATACGTAGGTGTGATTAGTGTAACGTGTGATAAGTTCCATCAACACCCTCACAGTCAAGGGTGAAGTGCTTCGTTAGTGCAGGACATCGTTGCTGAAGGACTTTTGTAAGTTGAACTATTTCCTACTGGTTATTACTTTAAATATCTATCCGTTGCTTTACCATATCTTTGTCGTTCTGATACCTTTTACAATAGACTTGCATGCTATTTTAAAACATAGAAAAAAAAAGAAAGAAAGAAAAATCAATACTACTGAATTACTCATACCAATTGTGTCTTATCTATTTATCTTTTGTCAACATTTTATCTGATTTATGTTTAATTGGTGTGTGAGGAAACGTTTCTGCTACTCCCCAATATTACCTCACTTTGTACTAAATATTTTTGTATTGCTTTTACCGTTGTTATATTATATAGTTTATCTAAACAGTTTTTGTTTACATTCTACAAAGTACTGAATAACTTAGACTTTGCATTGTTGCTATTCTTTTTCTTTATTTCAGGTTTGCAGGACTAATCTTGTTTTTTTTGCAGGTTTGCTATTCTAATTTCTTTTATTGCAGGTACTGTTACTAACTCCTTACCGCCGCATACATCATAGGTCAGTCTGCTTTCTACAACCCCCCCTACTCTCCGATTGAGCTCGGTCATTCCTTGATTTTCTTTGAGTTACGCACGGCTACGAGCCAACGTAACATAAATTTGGCGCCCAACGTGGCTGCCACGAAAAAAACGTAACAAGTTCACTAGTACTCACGTGACGGAAATTACCACTCTCTTCCCCACTCTGCTGCGCAATCTCGGGCGCCGACGCAACTATCTAAAGTGACGGAAATGCACGCACAAGTCTAGTTTTAAATTATTGGCGTGAATTCACTTACAAATTTAAAACTAAAATTAGAAATATTTACATGCCGATTTTCGGCATGTAACACAGTAAGGAATAAAATAAAGGTCTATTCTGCAGCTCTTTCTCCACTTTAAAGTGCTAATAAAAGTGTTCATTCACTGCAGAAAAACTTTTATTTACCACATGCTAGAGTCGATTTTCATTGAGAAACATCGCGTACATTTTCAGAAAAATGCCCTTAATTTAAATATTAAGTTCTAATCGGAATATGATATTCCTCAAAATGATATGCAATGTAAGTTAATGATTTTAATTTGCATTTGAAGTTTACACTTTATAATAGAACTATAACAAATTTAAGGTTAACAATAGAACACTAGAAAATTACTAAATTCGTTCATAAAACAAGTATGCCGGTGCCTCTTTCAGGCACCTTTAATACATGAGAGTCACTAACATGATACTACTTTTTCAATGGAATTTCAATTTTCGCCTCGTTAGTTTTACACTATGAGGACGAAATGTTTTTTTATTTGCATGTAGAAATTGTCACTGTTGTTTTCTAAAGGATATCTTATTTTTACATATGCATCATAATGACCACTGTGAATTGAGCCACTATGTTGGACAACACCATATAGAGAATACAACACATTAGATTGATTAGAATTAAACATTGCAATGTTTGACGCTGTTTTAAGCAAAATGGCACTAAAACCGGTAACACTGGAAAGGCAACATAGTTATTCACTTTAGCTGAATGAAGTCTTAAAACCTTAAATCTCTTTAAATGTAAAATTAAAACTGTAGGTGGATTGGAAACTAGAACTTGCTTAACGACATTTGTATAAACAGTTTCATTATTAAATCTGCTATATGTCTTTGTGCACACATTGCAGCTTATTTCCGGTAAGTAAGTCGCTTGTGAATTCATTTAAACAAGATTGCAAAGAGCCTTCGCCTTCTTCACAATGGTATATTAGAATACTGATGCTTCCATCTGTCTCGTTTATATCATAGTCTTTATTCATTTTCTTTTCTTGCTGAATATCAAAATCTTTAAGATCTATCCATGTCCTTATCGTCATTAAAAAGGCAAGATGTATCAACGTTTAGTAAAAGCGATTTTTCTAAATCCTCTTTCGTATTAATATTTTTATTATTTAGAAAAGCCAAAGGTGATTACGTAGTCAAACAATTCACAAGTGTCATCGGGGTGTCTATTATTTCGACAAAATGTTTCGTTAGATGATTGACTGTAATTTGGGTTATCTGTAGCAATTGATTTAATTGCGGGTTTGTGCACTACAATACCATAAGTCTGTTCCCTTAAAATTTTTCTTATATTTTGATGTGTTTTCATCGATGTCTTCTAAATCAACATGCGATTCACATTTTGAATTGCTCTCTTTAACTTCGTCAGCTTGACCAATATTAAATATTACACTAGCTGCTATCTGTTTATAGTCCATTTGTTGTTTTCTATTTTTTTTAATCTTGTGTTTTTCTTTCTTTGTTTTGATGATTTACTTTTTCCAATTCTTCTGTTTTTTTAGGAATTTGTTTTTCCGATATTAGTAAAGTCAAATCATGAAAGACATTTCGATATGAAATATGCTACATTCTTGACATTGTAATCTACCGACTAAGACACCTCAAAAAATTTATTCAGAGGGAAATACCAATTCGGACTGATGTTTGTAAAACTCTATAGTTTTTCTTTGATCACTTTCAAAAGATGATTTTTTGTTTTACAACTAAGTTTCAATTTTTCTAGAATTACTGCTTGATGACTTCTCAAATTCTGTTTGTGCACTGCTTGTAACAAATTCCGTAGTAATTCATGTGCATCATACTGTCGGCCTTCGGCAAATTGTGGCATACTTTGTTTGAGTTTTGAAAATAGCAAGCTAGGATTGTATGCTTCTGGTTTATCACTTTGTAATTCTTTTAGCGTTTGTACTAAAATATTTGTTAGGGGTTGCCGTTTTTCTGAAGTTTCATCAAATGAATCTTTATTGTATGGATCTAACCTGTCACTATGTTGCTTGAAATATGGGTTAGATTCTAATGTTTCACGAAATAATTTTAATAAATTCGATGTTTGCCCAAGACATTGCATAACTGAATTGAAAAAACAAGTATTGCCTAAATTAGTTAAACCACGTATCATTGAACCGTTCAATTTCTTTATATTTTCTGGCATGTTATAAGTTACATTATTCATCTTTGAAGGTTGATCAACAGTTTTGTAATATGGAAGATTGCAAACGTTTTCTTCGTCAAAGTTTTAATTAATTTCAATGACTGGGTTATTGGGCGTTAAGGTAACATGATTTTTCAAAAGAGAAACCATATGTGTGTGATTTGAATGACTTTGGGAATACGTAATTTTATTATTTTTAAATGGAGATATAAAAACTCCTCTAATTGTGGTAAGGAGGGAAGCATTCTCAAGATTGAAGTAGCATTACCCCTTTGGATTGCAATGCGTATCCTTTGAAAAAGAAACATTGTAGCTCGGTTGTCATATGTTGATTCAAAAATCCTTTCACCTATATCTTTCAGAAATTCAATTGCTTGCAATCCGAATACACCAAGTGTTTCAACTGCGACTGGGTAAAAAATGTAATTGTCTGATAAATTTTTATATTTTCGGACTTTTAAAGATTGTGCAGCAACAGCTGTTGCGCCTGAATTTATATGCGATTTGGCTAGAGTATCGGTTCACTTAAAATCCCATACGACTGGTTTGCCGAATTTCCACGGAATCATGATAATTTCATCGGGCCTCTTCCCGTCGTTGCGGAAAATACTATTAGGTTTTACAAAAGCTAGAATGCCGGTGGTAACTAAAGCACGTTTGATAATGTCTACCATTTTATGTCTAGGTTGACGTCCTGTGCTTAAATGGCAACTCAATCCATGAGTTCCTTTTTCGTTAACTGGCGAACCGCATATACATGTGTGTGCGATGCATAATTGAGCTCCTAATCGTAATCCAATAGCTATTTTGAACGTCTCGTTGTCTAATAGAAAACCTAACGAAGCTACTGGCAAAACATATAACCAACCTCCACTGTGTTTCGTAGTTATTGCTTGAATGCGAGCTTTATCAATTAATGTTCCAGCAAGTTATTGGTTTATCCCATTCATTCTGGGAGAATTTGTTGTGTTTAATTGATGATTGCTACACAGTTGACTTCCACAGATTTTCGCCTTCAAAATAAGTGGCGTCAAAGCTGAATGGTTGTCCTGGCAAAATTTCGTTCATTAGGGATACAGATGCGTTAAAGGATGATAGAAAAGCTGGTACGGATAAAGAATTTGCCAAACGTATTAACCCCCCTCTATTTATTGGAAGAGTTGCCTGAGACCATTGAGTTTCCTCCAACTTAATGTTAGTAATTGCTTCAATTGTGACCTGTATTGTATCGTAGAAATTCGGATCTTTGCCATGTTGAGCAGCATCTGAGGAGGAACATAAGCTTGGGGATAGCCAAACAATTTTTTAACAAACAGTAACTTATATGTGATGGTAAATGTAGGGTTTGTAAACGAGTGGACATTGATTTTAAAGAAACAAGTTTTTTGTTTAGGCAATAGTCCATAGACTCTGAGCACAGAAGAACACCCAATAAAATCCATTTATTCTTTTTTGTTATTGAAATTCCGGGTGCCAAGAATTGGAAATGTTTAATTATTCTTTCGTCATGATGGTTTAAAAGTAACTCACATTTTTCGAAATTAAGTTCTAAACCTAAATTGATATGCTTTCGAGGGCATTGCTAACTGATGTTATATCTTCACCAACAGAGCCATCATCTAGGTACCAACTATTAAAATCTGTATCAAAGGATTTAGTTAGTTTGTGAATAGCCATACAGAATAAAGGAGGGCCTAGAGGATCTTCTTGCCGGTACGCCTCATTCAGAGTATATAACTTTATTGCAAAAACTCAAGAAACTGTACTGTAGGTAGCATTGGCAAATTAAAGGATACATAGAAGGTGTGCATTTCTAAACATAATCTAAAAGAATTGAACGATTGATTGTGTTAAATGCATTTTTAAAATCCATTTTTAGGAGGACTTTATTGGAGGAGGATGATATAGAATTTAGGTATAAACGGGCAGTGTGTGCAACTATTTCACAACTACCAGGTGTTTTGAAACCAAATTGAGTGGGTCTAAACAAATTTCCTAAACTGTTTTTGATCTTTGCACATGTTGCTTTTGTTGATATTAGTAAAGCTTTTGATTGTGTTCATCATAGCATACTTTTACACAAACTTGACCATTATGGTATTAGAGGTATTGCAAATCAATGGTTTAAATCATACTTACAGGATAGAACTCAGTCTGTCAGACCTGCTACTCAATATAATACAACTGTATTGGATAAGGTACACTTAAATTTAGGGGTGTCCCAAGGTTCTGTCCTGGGCCCTGTTTTATTTTTATTTTATATTAATGACTTTACATTTTCTATCTGTTATGCTAAATGTACTCTTTTTGCTGATGATATCACTTTGTATTGGGACAGTCCCTCGTTGTCGACATTACAAGACCTTATTTCAACATCTTGAAAATGCACAAAATTGGTTTTGTATAAATAAATTCTCCGCCAACTCGAAAAAACATGTTGCATGGTTTTTAGACCTTCTAGTATTCCGGAAAATAAATTATCATAAATATAGTTACCTCTACTAAGTTCTTAGGTTTAAGTATAGATCAGAGCTTAACATGGTTGGAGCATATATCTTCTCTTGCAGCTAAATTAGCTTCTGCATGTTATGCCTTACGAACTGTATCCAGAGAATTGTCAGAAGACACGTCTTAAGGTTTATTATGCCCTTTTTGAGTCCAGACTTCAATATGGTATATGTTTTCTGGGGATATACAACGTTAGATAAAATGTTTCTTATATTTAAACTGCAAAAACGTGATTCGTATTATTTGCAACAAACCAAAAGACGAGCATTGCGGACTTTTTAAACGACTCAAAGTGTTAACCTACTTTTCTCTCTCTCTTTATTTTTGATACCATAATGCTTGTCCGCAAAAATTTACATACATATAGTAGCGCTAGTTCATTACACTTGTATGGCACAAGAAATGGTAGCGACTATTATAAAATTACACCTACATCAGCAAAGGTTTATAAATCTATTATCTATATGGCCCCAACACTTTACAATGGACTTCCAAATAACATCAAATCTATTCAAAGCAATTACAAATTTAAATCAACAGTGTTGGCTTTGCTGCATGAACGATGCTACTACTCAGTAGAGGAATTCCTTAATGAAGAGCTGTAGAGTAGACCTACTACTGGTATAGGACATGATACTTCTTTTTCACTTTATTCATATTGACTGTGGTATCTTTTGTACATTTTGACGTCTTAGACGATAAGATTTTATTAATGTTTCATATTTTCTGTAAAATTTGAACACTACCATGTTAAATGGTTAAAAAAATACTACTACTACTACTATTTTGGCAACTAAACGACAAAAAACATTTTCTACTGCGATTGGTCTAGTGCTCCCACCTTTTTTTATTTAATCCACATAGTGATCAGCCATAAAGAATTGGACAAATTTTGTCATTAACCTTACCAGACAACATAAGGTTGCATAGAGAGGTTAACGAAGATAAAAGAGGTTGAATGCTAGTACCCATAGTAAAGCTAAGAAGGTCTTGAAGATGTGAAGGTCAAAGGGAGTCCAGGCTACCTACAGATCCTGTGCTAAAGGATTTGACTGCAATTAGAACATCTGTTTCCATTACCATTAGTGTATTTTAGAAATACTGAATTTTATGTTGTAAATTATAGCAGATGGATGTTTTTTTTTCAGGTTCTCTAAAATATCATCAAAAGGGGTTAGGCTATCATTCGAACTTAAAATTTTAACCGCACATTGAAGATCCCCATCACAAACTTTGTTGACAATCCTGTTGGACATATTGTAAGAGGTTTCCTTGTTACTAAATTTAGAATGTATACAATCAAGGATTTTTTGGTCGTCTTAATTAGACAAAATTTGTGAAGAAATTGATTTATTGTTTTTATCCAATTTAGATTTAGAATTTCTCTGAGACAAATAGAATTTTATAAGCAAATAGAAAAAGATTATTCCAAGAAGTAACCGAATTCGAACTTATAACTCTTTTATATGTGTATTAAAGTGTATGGCTACTTGGCTCTGACACTTTTGGGAACCCTCTTTACCACAACCATTGATTGTTTCAGACTTGCTAAACTTTTGTTAAATAGAAAGCATTCGAAATATGAATCGGCAGGAATAGGTATATCATAATGGCTTTTATGTGTTTGTGACTTACTGTCTAAGCTAAGAATTTTTCTGGTGTGAATATTCAATCTACTTTTGGCAAATCTTGCAATAAACTTCAGTTACTGTATTTTTCCTTCGTTGTCTTTATTAGTAATGGTAGACAAAGTTTCCTCTGAATTTATATGGACTTTCCCAGTGTGTATCTTCAAACCAATAAGGGTTTTAAAGGATCTTCGACATATTTTGCATTCAAAGTTTGAGATTGATGACATTTGCGTTAATATTGACGTTTACTTGTCAGAAATTCAATAAAGGATTTATGAAGTGTTCCATATTTAATAAACTTTCAATATTTGTATAGTTCTAAAATGTCAAATTTTTCTTGTCGGTATTCAACTTTTTGTGGTTGATGTCAGGCTAAATTTATATGATTTTCCCAACATGGTACACTTTCCAAATAACTAAAATTCTCTACCTTTAAAATATTCGTTTTTATTAACTTGTAAAAATAATCTGTGTATACATAAAAATGTTAACTTGACATTAGCATTTACTCTTTCAACTTGAAAACTTCAATAATGTTGTAAACCAAATCTTGCATCATTCACATTCTCAAAAGCATTGATATTTTCAGTGTTCAATTTGGTTTCCTCAAACAAATGCAATTATAGCTTGATAAAATATCTAAATTGAACTAAACTTGAATTTAAGAATCTTTTGCGTTTTATATTTTCTTATTTTTTGTTTGATTTTACTTAATTTCTATTAAAATCAAAGTACTATTGGATATTTATTTGAGTTTGATGTTAGGAATATTACTTAAATCCCGATCTTTACCCTTATTTAAACCATGAGATGGAATCTAAGTTCTCATTTTGAAAACTTTTAAAAGTTCCTTTTTCTGTTGTGTTACCTTTCTCATAAAACTTTACTAGGAAAATGAATCTTCTTTTAAATGAAGTTTTATTTTCTGAGAGATTATTTCTTAATTTGAAGCCGAATTCAGAATCCCTTCTATTGCCTATTTTTAATATCCAGCTAGTCTTAGATTTTAGAGAAAATGATGTTTTTCAGCTTGTGGTTCACTAATTGGTGTCAGCTTTTGATTAATATATTCATCAGAGAGGGGTCTTACTGTATCGATTGTAATTTTCTATATCCTTAAAGGTATTTTTTATGACATGAAGTCGATGCTTTTATGCTGAGGCTATCGATGGGTTATCGGCACACTAATGTGTGGATAAAAATAAAAATTAAGCATACAGGAAATTTTTGTGACGTCATTAATGACGTACGTTTGTATTTACCAGGAAGGTGTTGGTTTGTTCTTCAGCTTATTGTTACTGGTTTTAGCTTTGTTTATGTATATCAACAAAGGTTGTAGTTTGTAACCTATGTGTCAGTTTTACCGCCATAGCGTATTTTTCATAATTTGCATAAGAAATTACCAATATTTTTAGCTGCAATGGCATCACTTTTGCTGTGTTGCATTATTAGGGCACATAATAAATCTTCGTGGTTTGTTACAATTGCATGCAGCTATTTCATATTATTGCACAATTGTTTATTATAACATGATTACGCGGCATTTGTATCCAATACAAAACACGTTTAAAAGTGATACAATGTTCAAATTTACATTTACAATATAAATAAAAGCAATGTACTCACTTAAATCGCACATTACCGCCAAATTCCAGTGCCATCTTGTTGTGGGTCACATCACGTCATTGTTGACTCCAAATTTTATTCGTCCATCCTCTATACTCGTTCGTAGGTGGGACGAGAAGGAGTACCAGGTAGATGGAACGATAAGGCAAGATACAGGAACCTACATCCTAAAACGAGAAAAGACACACGACAGGTGGATGTTCTCCATTTCAGGTCTCGTAGTCTAATGACGTTTCATCACATCGCGCGCACTTGCGCCATTCACTCCGCGCAGACGCGACTCGGGGACGACGGAAATTGACCAGTTTATTTAAAAATATTCCCGGGAATTTATTTACATATTTAACAATGTATATTGCCAATTTTGGCATGTAACAAAATGACTTGCATGTTAGTTATGAATGATAAAATTAGGTAATGTTAATTTATTGGCATTTAAGCACCATCTTAACATGGGGGAGACTAGCCAACAATAAAATATTTGTGTCAAATATTTTACTAGATTTTTGATTAATGCTTGAGCTGAGGATTAATAGGGGTTTATATAGTCAATTTTATTATACTTCTCCTCTCCAATTTAAAAGCTCAAGATCCACCTACAATAAGTCATGTGTAGTGGTTGTACAAAATTATAAAAAAATTAGCTGTTGGGAAATTATAATAAGAAGAACAGATGTTAACAGGAATCGAACTCTGGTTTACCACGTCAAAGCCAGACATCCTAACCATTACACTATTCCGTGATATAATAATTGGTTAATTTTTAAAATATTTACTTTTAAAGTTAAATTACATCCTTTTAACATGGCAACGATTTGGAATTTAATTATGTAATCGAAATTGTTTTGAATGAAATAATTTAAAATTATTTTTATAAACGGTATAATATAAATTGTAGTATAACAGACGATTTATACTGTGGCTTTGTAAACACCAAGTTACGTCACTAATGATGTCTTAACCTTTCCTGTGTGGTTAATTTTAATTTTTAACCGCACATTAGTGTGCCGATAGCCTCGGCAACGCTTTTAATAGGTACAAAGACTCCAAGTGAACAAAAATAACAGACCAACAAAAAATTTGTGATTTGGATTTGTTCATTTTTTTGAAGTTTTGGTGGCTAATTTATAAAGAATCAACATTCGTTTGTTTCCATCATGCACAATTTTTTTATAAATTTACTAAGTGTTATATGTATAGTTTTTTAAATATTTGCGAATATAAATTAAATGACGTTTGTTCTAAAAATTTCTAGGCCACTGAGATTAAATTGTATACAAATTAATAGAATAGTATAGGGGAATTCCCAAAAATAAAATTTAATTCCTGGGATTTCCTGATGTGCAGTCAGACTATCGGCGAATGAGATATAAATAGACGCCTTTGTGTACCAAGTACATTCATTCCTCTGTTTGCATTTGATCTAGGCACTCGTTGTTTAGTGATCTGTTTGCAGTTAAATTCACGTTTAAAATGACGAGACCTTATCAAAATAATCCAGATACCTTTTGCTATGTATGTGGTTATTTTGTGGTCAAGAAATTTAGACAAAATTACATCACTGTTAAAACAACCAGTACTGGGCGTATTTTAAAGTAAAGATTGGTGATCAAGACAAACATTGGGCACCGCATGTTGTATGTAAGATAGGTGACGTAATGCGGAGTAATGGAACAAGAAAATCCCTACTCTTTGGAATACCAATGATTTGGCGAGAGCCCAAAAACCACAATGATGAGTGTTGTTTCTGTATATGTAATATACATGGATATAACAAAAAATCTAAAAAACATTTATCCAAACCTCGTCTGCAATTAGACCAATGCCACAGAGAAACCAACAAATTTAGAAAATGTAGTTCTGAACCTGAAATTGTTGAAAACAACTTTACCGATGCCAGTGAAATATCGAGCATTTCTAAGCAATCACAGTTATTTTCCAAAACCGAACTTAACGACGTAGTTAGATACTTGGTCTTCCAAAGGATTTCTCTGAAATTTCACCATTCAGACTTCAAAGTAAAAATTTACTGGCAGAAGGCATCTCGTATTTTAGGAACGCGAGTCCAGGTATTCAGGCTGTTTTGAAAAAAGTGGTTGTCTAGTTTATTGCACCGACATTTCTAGTCTGATAAACAAACTTGGGGCACATACAATCCCGATGATTGGAGGCTTTTTATTGATTCTTCTAAATGAAACCTTAAAGCTGTTCTCTTGTACAATTGGAATGTTTTTTTATCGGTTCCGGTTGCCTATTCTGTTCAAATGACGGAAAGCTACGGAAATCTTAAAGTATTGCATGAAAAAATCAAATACAATGATCATAGTTGGAAAATTTGTGATTTGAAAATTGTAGGACTTCTACTAGGACAACAGTCAGGGTATACAAAGTACCCATATTTTTTGTGTGAGTGGGACAGTCAAAGTAGACATCAACATTGGAAGAAAAAGGACTGAATAAGAAGAGATTAGTTAACTCTCAGATTAAAAAATGTTCTGCGTGAAAGTCTTGTTATCCACAAAAAATCTTATTTCCACTGCATATTAAACAAGGAATAATGAAACAATACATTAAAGCGTTAAATAAAGATGGAGACTGTTTCATATACCTTTATATAAAATTTCCCGCTATCTCAGATGCAAAATTAAAGGAAGGAATTTTTGCCGGTTTTCAAATAAGGAGATTAACGAAAGATCAAGAATTTGTTAATACCATGACCGAAACTGAGAAAGATGCATGGATTTCATTTGCTAATATTATTGAAGGTTTTTTGGGAAACAACAAGGATCATAACTACAAGGAAATTGTGAAAAACATATTACAGAAATTTATGGAATTGGGATGTAATATGAGCATAAAAGTTCACTTTTTACACTCGCATCTTGATTACTTTTGGTGATGAGAGTGAGGAACAAGGTGAGAGGTATCACCGAGACATGAAAGAAATGGAACGCAGGTATCAAGGTCTGTGGAATGTTTCAATGGTGGCTGATTACTACTGGTCAATAAAAAGGGATGATTACTGCTGGGACAATCAAGTCTTGGAATACATAAGAATATTCACTAAACGAAGTTTTTCATCCAAGAGGGCAAGATCTTCTAGAAAGAAAAGACATTAAAGATTGTTTAAGACTTTTTTCAGTTTAGTTTACTATTTGTAATTTATTTTTGTCTCTATCAATAAAAGTAGCAATTATTTTGACTGACCAAATTTTTTATTAATTTATTTTCAACATTGATTAAAAAAACCTTATGTGATAGGGCAAAATGACACTAGGATTTGAATTTAGCAGATCAAAAGTCAAAATTTGTTGGCCTGTGGAATTAGACTGGAGCCTGATTATTCTGATGAATAGGACAATAAGGATTATTTATGTATACCAGATTTAAATTATCGAAACCACTGAAATCTTCCAAAAATAATGATTTTACATCCTACAAATAGCTGCACAAAACTTCAAACTGTGACAAACAATTAGTATATTAGCAAACTCATTTATAGCAATGATTGCTTAAACACAACAATTGCTATTGACTTAAAGATTCAATGTATAGGATTATTGGAACGATTTTTCTGTTAGTAAAATCTAGGACGGGCTTTTGTGGCTTTAGCACAATATATAAAGCTACAACTAACTAATCTCAGAATGTAGGTAAAATTTTAATAATACAGCAAGATTACCAAGCATTTGGCTACTCCCATGTAAAAATCCAATCACGTGGGGTTAATGATGTCAAGTTCATAATTTGAGTGGATTGTTTTTGCTAAATATTCAGATGCACCTTTTGAAATAGGACATTGCTGGAATAGTCTCTTTGTAAGTTATGTATTGGCTGAAAGCTGTTAAACCCAAAACTGATGAAGAAATGAATATGGTTTGTACTGTCTATCATTCAGTAGATTCCAGTACAAACTTTAAGCATTGGTATGAAGAACACTCAGTAGATACTTGAGGGCTGAACTAGAAGAATTTAGTGAAATGGACCTTATTTGGACTCTTCAAAAAAAAACTTCTCAAATTTAATATAAACTGATATTCATCATTAAAAAAGAGAACAATTTTTTCGGGTGCCATACAGCATAACATGAAGAAAGCGGTAGTAAGTGCAAGAATTAGTTTAGTGCTCTGGCTAGTAGTTTCTATTTTACATCAATCAGAAAACATTTGAATATGATTAGAAGTCATTCTCATTACAAAAATATCAAATTATGATTCAATTTCATTCCCAATCACATTGCACGGAATCAAGTGGTGTGAAAAACTTAATCATTTTTCTATACATGTACTTTTATTGTCTGAAAGGTAAGATAGTTTTGCTGTTTATCTTCCTAAAATGCTAATATCAATTTACAATCTATAAATTGACTACTCTTAGCTAATAATTTAAACCATAAAGGTTTTCCATGAGCAGCTCATTACTATTTTACATAAATTAAAAATATATTATCTATGTTCACTGAAATTATCATATGAACGCAAAGTATCTGTTACAGCTGCTTAAATCATTTTTATATCAGCTGTTTGCTATAAAAACAAGATATTTCAGAAACAAAACGTATATATTATTTAATAACTTCACTCCATCATAAAAAGTTTGAAAAGGAGATTTTGTTTAACAAGTTACTTAATAGAACAAGAAATGTTGAAAAGAGATATGGAATGGACAAATTCCAACTCACCCTGGAGCTAAGAGTAAAACTAGACATTAAACAAACAATTGTTTCTATGATTATTACACAATATTGCTTATGATGAAAATTAATTGCTTCCCTCAGTGACTGAAAAGAAGAATCTGCATTAAATTTGGCAAATAATGTTGGTGTAGAAGTTGTCAAAGGAGATATAAGAAATTTTAACATTGCATAATTTAATTATTAACCACTGTAAAAAGCGGTTTAAATTTCGAATAGCTAATTAGGAGAGAAAAGTGGACTGTATATAAAATTAAATGATATTGAACAAACAACAAATAATTAATGTTTTTAACCAAATTCAACGTTTACTAAAAGCACTCACCTGGTGATTTGTGAAGCCGTGCCCACGAAAAAAACGATGTAACAAATACTACTCTTCTCTTTGGCGGGTGTAGCGAAGCACATTTATAACGATAGCGGTGTTCTAAAGACAAGCGGTTCATGTAAATAATTTGTTCTAAGTAGAGCGACATAGAACGATAAATCGATTCACTCTTGCTTCGTGGATTTCCCAGTCAATACTGTTCTTGCACATGCGGAATAACACAGAATTTTATCACTCACGGCACTTGTTGACGCGTGCTTCCAGTAAAACCATGGGAATTTTACTCTTATAAATTTAAATATACCGCGGCGAATGTAAATAATCAACAAACTCGACAGAAATAAAATTTAGTTTTAATTATTTACACTATAAACGGAACAACTACTTTGTAAGACTAAAAATTGTTAGACTAAAGCAACTAGTTTATTAGGTTACAAAATTTATTTAATAATAAAACACATTTTGACACGTGTATTTTTTTAATATGTACATTATTAACTGGACTTAGTGTCAAGAATATTCTATTTAACTACATTTAAATTCTTTGTTATAACTAACTTATAATGTAACTATGTTATTTTAATATACATACTTAAATATATGCACTATGCTAGATTAATTTATTATTTGCAAGTTCAATTAGCTTTTTGAATAATTCAAGCCGTAAATTGAATTCTTCAAGGAACTTTTCTCAACTGATAATTCAATCCCGCACATTTTTATATTGATAAGTTTTGTTTTGTAGCAAACTTTGCTGAAAAATAACACTTATTTAAATCATTTTAATCTGTATTTCTGAATAATTAATTAACTAAAAAAGATATTCGTAAAACTTATAAACTTAAACTTGATAATTGTACTACAGATAAAATACCTGATACATTAAATACTCATTTCGCTACAGCTGCAAGCAACTTAATTGTAAATAATACTTTACACTGTTCTTATACAACAGAATATTTAAAACATATGATATGTACAACTTGTAATAGCTCTTTTCTACATCCCACTACTACCAATGAAGTCTTAAAATTATAAACAAATTTAAAAATAAAAACTGTTTGGGCTACGACAACATATCACCTAAGTTATTACTCAACTTACTTTTAAATATTTTAGATTATATGACGAATCTAATTAACTATTCATTTGAAATTGCGTATTTTTCCAAATTGCCTAAGGCATACAATTATTCTACCTCTTCATAAAGGTGGTCCATATTGTGTTAATAATTATAGACCTATTTCGCTTGTATCTACCTTCTTTAAAATTATCGAAACCATTGTTAAATCTCAAATAATTAACTTTACTAGCAAAGTTAAGACCTTTGACATGACTCAATTCAGTTTTCGTCAAAAAATCTACTATTTATGCAATTGTTAATTTTCTGTCCAGCACTTACAATTCCCTAAATACTATAAGTACATTCACAGTTGCAGAATTTATTGATCTCAGCAAAGCATTTGATTCGGTAAATCATACTATCCTTATAAATAAGCTACATCATTATGGCATTCGTGGAGTAGCTAATACTTGGTTATCATCTTACTTCAGCAATAGAACACAATCGGTAAAGTATTCCGACAATAACAAATTGTCATACTCTAATAGAGTACAAAATCAAGTTAGGGGTACCTCAGGGTTCTGTGTTGGGCCCTTCACTTTTCTTGTACTATATAAATGATTTTACATCTTCCATTAAACATGCTAAATGTACACTATTTGCAGATGGCATTAGTCATATGACGGTAGAACATATTTACAACAATATTAAGAAATCCTTGACCAAAACGACTTTCAAATTCGTAAACAGATACTAAGAACGTTTTGTTTATCTGCCCCTCTTTATTCAAATTTTCTAGAACCGGTAACCGTTAAGCTTGTTTTTCTCAAAACACTTTCACACCTTTTATAAATAATACTAGGACAATATATTCTTCTACACACTGTTTAACAAACATTGTAATGGCCACTTGTCCTCTTTTGCTATAATTAAACTTTTGAAAGTTATACAAATGCCAACGTTTTAGCAATTATATTTACACTTTATAAACTATGATTAAATATGCACACTTATGATATTTACATTTATTACACCTGTTAATTCATGAAAATTAATATTTCAACTTCCTTGATTATGACCTTAGAATTATTTATTTTTACGCTAAAGAATCCGAAAAGCTTTTAACTACTATATATCCAATCTGCTATAATTTAAGATGCTCGCTTTTCCACTGCACGTTAACAAATATTTACATCTGCAATTGATTAGAAAGGTTTTTATTACTTTGCATCTAAATATCCTTAAAGTTCTTTATCTGAATTAAATTCCATCCTAATGGTTTACAATGCGTTAAAAATTATTACTTTTTGCTATATACATGCTAATGCTTGTAATAAATTGTCCAATGAATTATCTAATCAATTTTAACATTTACATCTCACAGATATATATATATATATATATATATATATATATATATATATATTCCTTTAATCGCCTCGCCAGAGTAAAAATACATTCGCGCCTCAATAACAAAAATATTCAAATGTATTTTTATTTATTTTCCAAAACTCGAAAATAAATTTCACACAATAAAAAAAATTCAAAAAAAAACTTCTTACCTAGATTCCTCTTTCTTCTTCCATTTTCATACTTCTTCAGTTCCCAGGCTAGCTCAGTTGGGCCTCCTCTTGGATACCCAGATTCACTATTATGCTCTGCATCGTTCACGCACACTCTCAATAAAACCACAAAATACAACAATCATACAATATTTATTTTTCACTATTTACAAATAAAAATCCATTATTATCCACATTTCAGTGATCAAGTTACACCTGTATAAATCCTAATTTTGTAATGTCCTGTATTTTAACTTAAACTATCAAACACATAGAATGTACCCGGAGTAAATGGGCCCTGAATAATATCTTATTTTTCATTCTTTTTTTATAATTTATTTTAAATTTACGTAATCTCTGGAGTATGGTGAGCTCATAATAACCCAGTTAATTATGAATAATGTATGTTTTTTACCTTGCATACGCTGACTGCAAACAAAAACCCCATGTACTCGTAACAATAAAAATTTTTAATTCCTGATGGAACGTTAATAAGCTTTATATACCTTTAGATTTCTATTTAAATACCCTAATACAGTTAGTTATACGTATTATTTTCAATACGCAAAATAATGCACAATATCTTCAAAATTCACTTTCACACGTCAGACAATATTCATAGTTTCATAGTTTATAACAACAACAATTTTAAAGCGTTACCTGGAATTTCTCGAAGATCTCTGCTTTGTAGATGATGCCGTATAGTTGTTTCGCTCTGCTCTGCTGGCCGCTTCTAGCTATTTGTAGAAGAACATAGTTTATGTTGTGCTGCATGCGCTGCATGTGCTAATGCTGTGTTTAAAGTACAAGATGAAGAAATAACTGACTTTTTATAAGTTTGTGGATTATTTTTTATTAATAAGTTAAATTTGGTTTTAAAAATCAAAATATATTAGTTAAGTCACTTTCAATTGAAAATTTTAGTTTTTTAAGGGTAAATTTACTTTAAAAAGCTGTAACTTTATTATTTTTAAAGGTATAAAATAGTTTTTGTTACCAAAATATGCGTCTCGTTAAGCTCTAAAAACTCAGTGTCTAGATAATTTTTGTTAAATTCATAAATAAGAAAAGATATTTTCAAAAACCAAGATGGCGGACATATTTTTAAAGATTTGCAACAGTTAGATTGAACGGGGCTTTTAATATGTTAATGAGGTCGCTTATACCTACACATTCTAAAAAAAATTAGCTTGTCTCTAATTTGTTCTACCCTAAACTCCAGATTGACTGGCCTACTTGTATAAATACTGCTACAGTAGGGTTTCATATAACTTACAACTATTATACTGTTAATAGTAATTATTTATAATACTTGGTAAAATATTTTCATCTATCAGTGAATATGAATTATTAGCATTTCCAATATAATAATTCTATATTTAACAAGTTGAAAATGCAAGGCATTGTCGCAACGAACTTCCAAATGTAGACTTACTTTAAAACAATTTAAAGAAATTAAAATTATTATGTTGTAATAATTATAAGTATTCAGATAAAATACAAAAATTTATAAACAACAAAAGAGACATTTTAATACATTTTATTTTATTGAATAAATATTTTAAAAGCTATATATTAGTTCTCATCAATAAGATAAGAATTTTTTTTTTTTATATGAATCTAATTATTTTCGGTAATCAAAATTTAAGTTTAAACAATGTCTATAATATTGGAATAATTGGCATGAAATGCCATAAATTGTTCAAATATGTGTCGCATTTTGATTTTAAACTTATTTAAAATTTTAATTATTCCTGTGGATTTTCCCGGGGACTCGGCGTCCCCGTGGCCCGATTTTAACTGACATCAAAACTTAAGCTCTGGACACCGAGCTGAATCGATTGATGTATCACACATTGATGTCCGACCATTAAAAAGGCCTCGGACACACAGACAAATAGATTTCATAAACAAACGAAGTTTGTTGAAAATTTTAATTATCCCTGTGGATTTTCCCGGGGGCTCGGCGTCTCCGTGGCCCGATTTTAACTGACATCAAAACTTAAGCTCTGGACACCGAGCTGAATCGATTGATGTATCACACATTGATGTCCGACCATTAAAAAGGCCTCGGACACACAGACAGACACACAGACAAATAGATTTCATAAACGAATGAAGTTCGTTGAAAATATACCTATGTATTTATGGGTTCTACATTATGTATGGGTTATTAATTTCAACTTCCAAAATTTAATAATGACAATAATAATCCTTGTCTTTCAGAAATTAATTTATTGCATTTCCTAACCCGTAACTGTGATAGAAGCAATTAACAAAGTATGTTGTAAGTAATTGGTTTCGTTGTTTACAATTCTCTTTTTAAAAAATTAAAATCTAGGAATAAGCTAGTAGTAACAATATTTAACAAAAATAAAAGCGTTTTTATCCTACAACACTCAATCAAAACATTAAGTAGTAGAATAAAACGCAACATGCATTCTTATAGAATATTAACCGCACACTTTATTCATAATACTTTGTTTGCTATATGTTCGACTGTTTCATTTACTAAGTTCAGAAATGATAAAATTTACATTTATATTGTTAATTTTATATCTGTTTTGAGATACGGGACAGCTTTTACTTTACAAATATTTAAGTTTGTACAAACATTTATAAAATTTTTAAGGGTTGTAGTGAAATATTTAATTTACCCAGAATCATCACTATATTGAAAATAAATAACTATCTAAGTGCAAAAATGCAGACATTTTTCACATAAATGTAGTAAAAATAATAATTTTTTAAAAATCACATTTTTAGGATATTTTTTATCACACAAAAATGTTTTTCGCCTAGTGTATATGAAAATGAATCATATTTGCCCTAAAAATGTGACTGAAAGTAAACCTTTGCGGCCCTAAGGCCGCTAAACTCATAACAGCATGATTTTGTAGGTTTTTCACAATCTAGACACCTATGACTATCATTGAGATTCATTTATTGCGACTTTGACGTTTCAAATAATTTTTCATTTAACCTCGGCGTCAGTGTAGTGTTAATGAGAGTTTCGAATAAAAATATAAAATAATCATACATGAGTAGTGAATAATTGTAATTCTAACTGAATAACTATTAGTGAAAATGAATGGTAATTTAGACATTAATGATGACGAAGAATTTACAAGTGCTCCGCCGGACTTGCAAGAAGAAGCGAGCAATGCTTCTTTAAATCTTTTACCCAAAAGGTCTAGGGAACGGTACGAAAAATACTATGAATTATTTAATAAATGGAAAAAGAATAAAAAAGCTGAAAATGTAACAGAGGATGTTTTACTTGCGTATTTATCAGAAAGATCGAAACATGTAAATGCAGCTACTCTATGGTCAGAATTTTCAATGCTAAAAAGCACTTTTAAAGTCAAAGAAAATATTAATTTTGATAATTATTATAAAGTTCGAGCATTTTTGAAACAAAATTCTGTAAACTACCTTCCCAAAAAATCTAATATTTTGTCTCAAGAACAATGTATTCAATTTTTTAAGGAGGCAGATGATTCGGAATATCTATTGATAAAGGTATACAAATAAAATTATTGTAAATTTTTTTAGATTAACATTACATTGTAGGTTTCTCTTATTATGGGAGTATACGGAGCTTTTCGCTGAAATGAGTTGACGATTATGAAACTTGACCACATAGATAATAGAGGAGACGTATTGATTGTTACAGTTCCACAAACCAAAAATAATATTACAAGAACATTTACAGTCACAAACACTACAGTTGATGGACTGAATCTACTTACAATATACAACAAATATGTTTCTATTAGACCTCCCCACGTTACTCATAATCGCCTATTCATTTATTACAAAAATAATAAATGTACAATACAACCGATCGGAAAAAATGTATTTAGCAAAATTCCAAGCAAAATAGCCACCTTTTTGAAATTGGTTGAACCTAGTACATACACAGGCCATTGCTTCCGCCGTAGTTCTGCAACTCTACTAGCTAATGCTGGAAGTAATTTAATAACACTTAAGAAACATGGAGGATGGTGTTCTTTTGCAATTGCTGAAGGATATATAGATGATTGCTTATCAAATAAGATTAAAATTTCTCAAAAAATCCTAACAAACCAAGAACATCAGCAGCCTAGTGCCAGCACAAATAATACAATTGGCATGTTAAATGCTTTAAACCAAATAAATGAAATACCAGTTAATGTAGATAGACCGTCAACGTCATCGATAAAAATAAGTCACCATGCTACCAGCACCTCAAATACTTACCAAGTGCCTACAAATTCTGGTATTACTATCCATAATAATGCTCAAGGCATAATTAATATTAATTACTATAATAAATAAATACGTCAAATGTTATTAACCTTCTTTATTTTGTGTTATTTTTCCTATTTTTTTTTCTTTAATGCTAGGCGAAAAACAAATGTGTGTCACACAGGCTAAAATGTATTAGCAGCCCTTAGCTATTAGTTGCCCTCGCTCGCTTCGCTCGCTCAGGCATCTAATAGCTGCGGGCTGCTAATGCTCACTTTCTGCCCTTGTGATATAATATACTATAGTAAGATTGGCATGGACATTTTTTAATAGCCAACTTTATTTGTTGCTTTTAATTTTAGAGAAAATGTCAATTCTAAGAGATGAAATTTTTGAAACAAACAATTTATTTCAGGAATATTTTATAACATTAAATTGACATGAAAAATATTTAATTCAGCAGTTATTTTAACTGCATATAATTCAATTCAAAAATCCCTCCATTCACTTCTTTAAATGGTAATCTCTTTCTCTATTGGTTCTCTACAAATAGGTTACGTTTCATTGGTCAACTCTTTGATTTGTTAAATGACCACTAGAAAAGGGTGTGTTTGGCAATTGCTAATCTAATTAGAATAAATATTTATTATTAGATATTAAGTAATACTTATTTCTGTAAAAGGTGAGTATATTATTTAGTTTGTTTAGTAGATTTTTCGTACATCACAAAAAATGTAAGTAGTAGCATTGTGTTTTTCTTAGTTATAGGTTATATTGATGTTTTTTTATAGCTGTACATAAAAGGCTTTATCTGCTGTTCCTTGATTTGTTTTTATTCTTGAAGATTTAATTTGAGGTCATCTGAAATAGTACGATATGTCACCAACACCCATGCCAAGGTAAGTAAACTGTTAACAGTATCATAAATAATTTTCACTTGACTATTAATACTAACCAAAATACAATTTTCACATACTGAGTTATGGAAACCATTTTATGTTTAACAGGAAATCAAAACTTGCAATGATTAAGTAGGTCTTCCCAATGACTTGTTTTAAAATAAAAAGTGCTCCAAATGTAATTGGAATCATGGTTTTTGCAGAATATTAATTTTGATGAAATGTACTTTAGTGTAGGTGTTTCAAAATCTTATGGGCTGTAAGATGCACAATAAAAGAAGCGAGAGGTATCATATAAAAAGAAAACAAAACAACATAAGTGGAATCTAAACACATTCATTTTGCAGATGCATATTCTGAATATCTAGTAGTTGTGCATATCTAATCAAGTCAGCAATCATGCCATTGCCGGGACTGGGTGGGCAGCTTCTTTCTATCGTTTTCAGTTTCTGTGTACTTTAGAGTTATAATGTATTCAGCTTATACAGGATGTGTAATGGGTTATTACCATTATATTCCTGTACGTATAAAAATGATTCCTTAATGCTATAAATTGGATTACCGTATAAGTATTCTCTTTTTAAGCGTTTACGTATTTTGAAATAGATATAGATCGTGACGAGCTATCAAGAAAAGTTAGATAACAGTTTCCTGTAAATCCACCCATGTCCATGATAATGAAAAATACATATTTTTAGAATATTTTCATTTAGGGTAGAGACTTTAACTTGAAAATAGGTACACATTAGTTGTTTACTAATAAAAATTATTACATTTCATTTCGACAAAATAGGATAAACCATTGGCGTAGAATAACGGAGGTTATCCAACAATTTTGACCTATGTTTTTGCGCACCCCGTATTTTATAAGAATTAAAACTCCTAATTATTCCTCATACAATTTGCCGCACAAAAGGTACTCTTGGTTAATCTCTGTAGAGCTTTCCGTTTTTGAGATATTTTAAATTAAGTCCTACTCAACGTGTGCATGAAAACAACGTATTATTAATTCTTTCAAAAATGTAAAGGTTTATTTTATGAATTAGAAACTGGTATCTGATTTAAATCAAATACATTTAGTAAACAAAAACGCATTTAATAAACTTGTCGGTGTTTACAAACAATATTTGACTCTACAATCTAAAATTTACTTACTGAGCCACTACAAAATAGAAATTAGCTCATATCGCTCATTATTTAAGTAAACGTTCAAAGTGACATTGTTACGGTAAACCGGGCGGGTCAGAAAGAACAAAAAAAACAATTAAAGTAAAGTCTCGCACGAAATAACATAGTCAAAGGATGAGATGCCAGGCTAACGTCAAATAATCATACAGTAATATAGAAATTGCTCAAGAAAAAATTACTTATGACGTGCAAAATATAGACTCTTCCTTACAATAGAACAAGTGAAAAAGTAGAGTTCAGTGAAAGGAGTAAATACGGTATGTGTAATCATAGGCATCAATAAATACTACAACACTTTAAAAAGCATTAGGAAAGTTCATTTTAGTAAACTAATTACTAATAAAAAATAAATACTAGAACAGCAATGCAAATACTGCAAGAGAATAGTACAACTCGGCTAACGGGTAAAAGTTCAGACAATATATTAAAAAAATACACCACCATTTTATTCATTTGGTTTAAAACCCAATAAACTACAGAGGAAGATATTAACATAAGGAGATAAAAATCCATTATAAAAAGTTTAGAACACAAATTGATTATGAACAAAAAGTTTGAACACCCACACAAATAAGTTTTTAGATCTTATTTATCTAACAATGTCAAAATATCATCTGTAGAACATAGATGCAACAAATTGTATATCAAGGTAATGCAAAAGTACCAACAACAACTAAATAAGCTATAAAATATCAGAACTAAATTAAAACAAAACGAAAATAACAAAAGGATTAAATTTCCAAAAGAGTACTAAACGTAAAAGAATAAAGTCAATAAAATTAGAAATAGGGCGCCACCGTTTTCAAAGTGTCTAGAATTATTGGCGAAAACACAAGTCCAATAATCTGAAATTAGCCAACCACTGATAATGAGCAAATAAGAAGGCAAGCAAAACTAAAATTTAAGAAGATTGAACCCACACAAGAAATAAAGAAAAGAAATAAATACCAGTTCGAACGTAAGGGAAGAAAAACATAAGTAGTATCAGGCCGAGAAAAACGGATAATGTAGTAACTTGGGCAGTAAACAAAAAAAATCTAGGTCGGAAGTAGAACATACTCGGAGCAGAAATTAAGCGAATCCAAATTGAAACAATCGTTAACTAAAACAAAATCAGGGCCCCACGCCAGGGCGTCAGAAATTATGTTATGGTAAACCGGGCGGGTCAGGAAGAACAAAAAAAAACTCAATTAAAGTAAAGACTTGCACGCAATTACGTAGTCAAAGGAAACGATGTTGGGCTAGTGTCAATCGGAGTTTGGCCGTGGGAAAGTAATCAAAAACAAAACCCAAAGTCGTCTCTCTGAAATAAAAATTAGTTGATTAGTACAAACAAAGACAGAACATTAGTCTCTCAAAGAATAATAAGAATACATATATATATATATATATATATATATATATATATATTTATTTATTTATTTATTTATTTATTTATTTTGCACATACATGCAATTAAACTACTTCAAGAAGCGTTCATAAATTTATAAACAAATAGATACGCATGGAATAAGATAAAACCTAGTAAGTCATCACGCAATTAAGCATGCGATAAAGGAAGAATATAGTAAAGTGATTTGATAAGAAACGTACATTTCAAAATAAGTTTTAAATACAAGACATAAACAGAAACATGTTGATTTACCTCATTCATGTTACATCAGTTTATTTATTCAATTTCCAAAAAGCTTTATCTACACAAACAAAAGCCATAAGCTAAATTAAAGACCAAGGTAAATTAAAATTTCCAGTAATAATAACAAAACAAGCAGTCAAAGATCGTGAAATAATAGAAATACAGTATTGCTCGAAATAAACAGTACTGAAACTAAGTTGGCGGTGTTTTTATGCGTGCACTGTCACACTCAAGTTAGCTAGTATAGACCTGTCAAGTAAACCTCAAACAAGTAATTAGTAGGGCCTAATTGTTAAAAATGGTGTTAAGTACAGAGGAGAAAGTGTTTCTGGTAGAGCATTATTTTCGTTCATACGGAATCGGCCGACGTAATGGTGCAAGTTTGCTATACGTGTCTGATCAATTCACACAAAGGTTTAATAAACGTTCTCCAAGTAATGCTGTAATTTTGAAGGTTATTGAAAAGTTTAGAAATACAGGTAGTGTATTGTGCCAACGAAAAGGAAACTCGGGGCATCCCAGGACAGTTAACAACAACAATAACCATGAACGTGTTTTTGAGCAAATCTTAGAAAATCCGAAAGTCAGCCAGGCAAGGACAGCGTTACAACTTGATTTAAAAAGAACTTCCTTTCAAAGAATCCTGAAGGAGCTGGGCACATTTTCGTATTTGATTCGGGTACATCAACAACTACATCCTCGGGATTATCGCAGTAGAGTGGAATATTGCGCCAGAATTCTCGCGTTACAGTATGAAAAACCTGAATTTTTGAAAAATGTTTGGTTTTCAGACGAAGCACATTTTCACTTGTCAGGCTATGTGAATCGTCGCACAAATCGATTTCTGGGCTTTGCCAGACCCGATGAGGTTCAAGAGGTTCCTTTACATAGTGAAAAAGTGAGTGTCTGGTGTGCTGTTTCCGGACACGGAATCATTGGTCCGTACTTTATCGAAGAGAATGGTAGGCAAGTCACACTTAATCAACAGAGGTACAGACAAATTTTAACACGATTTATCCCTGATCTACGTCAATTCTGTCGTGCACGTAACTTGGCATTTCGAAACCAATTTTTCAGCAGGACGGGGCAACTTGCCATACTGCTGCCGCAATTCGTCAATTTCTTCAAGAACATTTTCCAAGCAAATTCATATCACGATTTACTGACTTCCCTTATCCTTCACATATGTATTTTTTAAATATACAAAACAATTACAATTTCAGTACTGTTTTTTTCGGGCAATACTGTACTAGCAGAATATGTAATCACGGAATAGTTTCATCAGAATTAAAACTTGTAAAACTCGTAGGAATATCCAAAACAACTTGTAGTTAGGTTCCTAATTCATACTGGATTATACTATCAATTTGATACGAGTTTTGCGAGACCTTTCATTGAACATTTGTTGCACAGATAGGCTATCAACACTCGTTGCATTGGATTTTATCTATGAATTATTCATTCTGTTTTCTAATACCATGAAAATCTCACACTTTACTAATCCCGTGGCTTCCTAAACTTTCTACGGCTGTCACGTTGTATATTGTTACTAACCAACAATACTAATACTGATTAGTGTTAAGAACACCCCAGCGGTGTTGATACATTTCATCATCTAGCCTTCAGCCTGAAATAATTTAACTACGCAGGTTTTAAATAACTAAAATGTATGTGGTCTGATACCGGCCCGAGATCGTGCGTTTCTTTGTCATGCGACTTATACTACCTAGAAGTGTAGGATATTCAATTATTAGTACTGATTTACAATCATTCATCTAGGTTCTCATTTACTATTAAGTGATATGTTTGTTGTAGGTGTTAAGTATACGGTTACGTGGTTGTGTGCTGCATACGAATACTATTTAGTTTAATCTTTGTCCTATTTGTAACCATATCCTGAAATTTTAATACAGAAAAGCAATTACTTATACCAGAAAGGTGTTTTCTTTATTATATATATATATATATATATATATATATATATATATACAGGGTGAATGGTATCGTTCGTGCAAAAATGAACTGGAAGATAGTACACTTAATTTGCAACAAAAATTGTTAATATGACCCCTGTCCTATCTCGATTGGTTTAGGAGATATGTTTTTTTTTAGTCTGTTTCTTAATAACGCGACTTCTTGCAGTAAAAGTTAAATTTCTCGGCTTCTGCTGCAAATAACTAGATAAACAATCCGATTTTCACAAACTACATTAAATTTCCTATAAAAAACAACTATTCCAATTTTTTTAATTTTAAAAGCAACATTTATTATAAAGCATTAAAAGGTAAAAAATTACAAATGAAATTTTTTTATCAAAGTTTAAAGTAATATTACAGCGAAATTATTTTATCTACAAATGAGCAAATGTTACAAAAACAACCTCACTTCATAAGGTTTCCAGCAGTGCAAAACACTTTCTATTTGATTTTTAATTTATTAAATTATTGCCTTTGTAATGCCGGGAAAACCTTGTTCGATTATAAGATAATCAAGGCAGTGCAAATTTAAAACAAAAATGGACAGTTATTTTAAGAGCACAGATACGTTCATAGCATGTAGTTGTCACGTTGACAGTGTGAAGCATTGTCACTGATTAGACAGTTGTATTCGTATAAATTTTTGATACGTACTAAATTACTATCTAAGATGCCTGCTCGTTATAGCAACAGAGAATATGCAGATATGCATTTCATTTATGGTTTTTTGTAATGGTAATGCTACAAGAGCACGGGAGGAATATCAACGTCGGTTCCCAAATCGTCCGATTCCCAGTCGCAACGTGTTTGCAAGAACGCACCAATGGCTCCTTGATGGAGGAGCATTTCAAGTACCTAATGAAAAAAGGCAATATCTGGATGTAGAAATTGACGAGTTTGTCTTGGATCGAATGGAACAAGACCCTACAACTTCTACACGTCAAATTGCAAGAGAGGTTGTAATTTCGCAATGGAAAGTAGTAGATGTTCTGCACAAGAATAATATTCGTCCTTTCCACTTTACACCTGTTCAAGCTCTGGAAGGCGGAGGCGAAGATTTCCAACGAAGGTTGATATTCGTGCCGTTGGTTATTAGCACGGGATATTGAGGAGCGCCATTTCTTTCGAAAAATACTGTGGTTGGATGAGTCCCTCTTTACGCACGCTGGCGTTCTAAATCTCCACAATTACCACTATTATGCCGATAAAAACCCTCATGTAATAAGACAGAAATCGTTCCAACGCAGATTCAGCCTAAATGTGTGGACCGCTGTGATAGGAAACACCCTTATTGGCCCCTATATTTTCGAAAGAAACCACAATCGAAAAGTGTATTTGGACTTTCTTCAAAATCAACTACCCCTATTGTTGGAGGATGTCCCTTTAGAAGTTCGTAGAGATATTATTTTTCAACATGACGGGTCTCCTCCTCATTACACATGTGGTGTCCGCCAGTTTTTAAACGAACAGTACGCAAGATGAATTGGTAGAGGAGGACCGATTCCGTGGCCAGCAAGATCGCCTGACTTGAATCCCGTGGATTACTTTGTATGGGGATTTTTAAAAAAATACGTATACAGCACGGAGGCAGTCAGTTTGGAAAACTTGAGACAAAGGCTCGAAAATGGATGTCAACCCTTAAGAGAGAAGCTATCTATGAGCGTGACCGTGGTAGGTATGCGGAAAACAGCAAGAACCTGTATCAGGTGCGGTGGTCAGCATTTTGAACAATATAAATAAAATTTAATTTATCAAATTATTGCCTCCCTAATACCGGAAAAACGTTGTGGGATCATTAGATAATCAAGGCAGTGGGCGAATTTTAATGCGAATTAGAAACTTAATATTTGTTTCCATATTTCCATACTTGATAAATTAAAAATCAAATAGAAAGTGTTTCGCACTGCTGGAAACCTTATAAAGTGAGGTTGTTTTTGTGACATTTGCTCGTTTGTAGATAAAATAATTTCGCTGTAATATTACTTTAAACTTTGTTAAAAAAATTTTCTTTGTAATTTTTTACCTTTTAATGCTTTATAATAAATGTTGCTTTTAAAATTAAAAAAATCGAAATAGTTGTTTTTTATAGGAAATTTAATGTAGTTTATGAAAATCGGATTGTTTATCTAGTTATTTGCAGCAGAAGAACTTTTACTGCAAGAAGTCGTGTTATTAAAAAACATACTAAAAAAAAACATATCTCCTAAACCAATCGAGATAGGACAGGAGTCATATTAACAATTTTTGTTGCAAATTAAGTGTACTATCTCCCAGTTTATTTTTGCACGAACGATACCATTCACCCTGTATATATACAGGGTGAGTTTTTAGTGTGGCAACGGTCGATAACTCCGTTATTATAAAAGCTACATAAAACAAATTTGGAGGCATATTAGGCATGCCTAAAGTGCACATTTTAAAAATATTTGGAAGCATACAGGGTGTTTCATAATTCCAGGGCAATTAAAACTTATATTTTTGTTAATGGAACACCCTATATATTATTACATTTTTGAAAAGCCAATAAAAAGAGCTTTAATTTGATACAAAATTGTATCTGTTTATTCCTTTTAGTTTTGAGATATTCAACTGTTTTAGAAAAATGACCCCAATTAGATACATTGCCACTGCACTAATACACAACGTATGTTAATTTTCAAGATGCAGAAAATTTTACCATATACCATAGTATATTTGTAAATATCACTTTTTGAAATTTCTTCCCAGTATACAGGGTGTGTCAGGTTTCAAAAATGCAATTTTTAAATTTTTTAAATGGCACTCTACCAATTTTATTACTACAATGGATAGCTCATTAAGTGTCCTTTCATTTTGTTAAGCATTCCCTATACCTAAATCCATTACTTTCTGAGATATTTTTGATTTTCTTCAAATTTTATGAATGTTTTTAATTTACATAACTAAAAATAACTTACTATTGGAGAATATTATAAAACAATTAATACATTTTGATTAACAATCAACTACACTTATCCAATAACAATTTTCACTAAAGATATAGCAACCTACAATAATGCGCTATCAATAGAATTCTGCCAGATCAACAATATGCATTTTATAGAAAATGTTCAAGCAGGAAATCAGGCAGGCTTTGAAAAAAATAACTATTACTTGTAAAGTGTCATTTAGATTGTAGTGTGTCGTCATGTAACAGGATATCTCTCTTGGTATATTCTTGATGCAAGTAGGAAATTTTTTAAACTTGCTCTAAATACCCAAATCATATTTATTTGTTCTTCCACTGTAAAATTCATTTTGAAAATTCCTTCAAAGATTACATTTAAAACAGAACTGATAATGTGTTAAATGACAACACTCTACAATTAATAAACCAAAATGACATTTTAATTGTAATTGTTATTTTTTTCAAAGCCTGCCTGATTTCCTGCTTGAACATTTTCTATAAAATGCATATTGTTGATCTGGCAGAATTCTGTTGATAGCGATTATTGTAGGTTGTTATATCTTTAGTGAAAATTGTTATTAGATAAGTGTAGTTGATTGTTAATCAATATGTATTAATTGTTTTATAATATTCTCCAATAGTAAGTTATTTTTAGTTATGTAAATTAAAAACATTCATAAAATTTGAAGAAAATCAACAATATCTCAGAAAGTAATGGATTTAGGTATAGGAATGCTTAACAAAATGAAAGGACACTTAATGAGCTATCCATTGTAGCAATAAAATTGGTAGGTGCCATTTAAAAAAATTAAAAATTGCATTTTGAAACCTGACACACCTGTATACTGGGAAGAAATTTCAAAAGTGATATTTACAAATATACTCTGGTATATGGTAAAATTTTCTGCATTTTGAAAATTAACACGTGTATTAGTGCAGTGGCAATGTATCTAATCGGGTCATTTTTTCTAAAAACAGTTGAATATCTCAAAACTAAAAGGAATAGACAGATACAATTTGATATCAAATTAAAGCTTTTTTATTGGGTTTTCAAAAATGTAATAATATATAGGGTGTTCCATTTAAAAAAATATAAGTTTAATATGTCCTGGAATTATGAAACACCCTGTATGCCTCCAAATATTTTTAAAATGTGTACTTTAGGCATGCCTAATATGCTCCAAATTTGGTTTATGTAGCTTTTATAATAACGGAGTTATCGACCGTCACACTAAAACTCACCCTGTATATATATATATATATATATATATATATATATATATATTGATATGATAATGCCGTACTCCGATGTAATAAACGCCCAGTTTCCTGTTGTCCTCTACCGCTCTGTGTTTTTCTAATATTCTAATTTTAATTATGCCACGGCTAGCTCAATTTAATTCACACAGAGTGCACAACGTAACGATGATCAAATAATTTACCTCTTTTCCCTCAAATTTTACCTGCTTAGAAAAATAAAACGAAGTCGATCAATATTTGTATAATGAAAAGAAATAATATCTACACTTCACACTTTTGTAATCTGACAAATAGACCCTTAAATCAATTAATAATATTTAGATTATTTATCCCAAAAATTGTATCTCCCTTTCTTTAATTTAAAGTCACCAAAAACGACGCTCAAATATTATATAACACCACTTTCCACAAATTTTAATATTTTAATTTGAAATTTATTTCGACATGTAAATTTTCGAGTAATAGTGATGCAGCTTCGACGTGGTTCAAATTGAGACTGAGCCTTTTATCAAACTCTGCGCATTATATAGCTTATGCTATCTAAATTTCACTGGTTTATCTGAAAGTCTCGTAGCCAACCATAAGTTGTTTTGGATATTCCTAGGAGTTTTACAAGTTTTAATTCTGATGAAACTATTCCGTGATTACATATTCTGCTCGTATTTCTATTATTTCACGATCTTTGACTGCTTGTTTTGTTATTATTACTGGAAATTTTAATTTACCTTGGTCTTTAATTTAGCTTATGGCTTTTGTTTGTGTAGATAAAGCTTTTGGGGAATTGAATAAATAAACTGATGTAACATGAATGAGGTAAATCAACATGTTTCTGTTTATGTCTTGTATTTAAAACTTATTTTGAAATGTGCGTTTCTTATCAAAGCACTTTACTATATTCTTCCTTTATCGCATGCTTAATTGCGTGATGACTTACTAGGTTTTATCTTATTCCATGCGTATCTATTTGTTTATAAATTTATGAACAATTTATAAACAAAAATGATCCCGGCTGACCAATACGAATTTTTTATTTAAACTTCATGCTCATTTATGAGAGGAGTGGTTTCTCAGTATCTATTTGTTTTAAACGCACATGCATTATAAAGATATGACTGCTGTGATACCCAGTATTTTAGTTGGTCAAATCTCATTTAAACGATTTGTTGAATTATGGTAAATTAAATCTGAAGTTAACATGTTTATTGTGTGAGTTTCGTTTATTTTATAAACATTGCGTTGCATAGGCGCATTGAGTTTAAAATGAGAAAATGCAAGTTTGTAAACGAGTGGTTAAATAAAAAGGATATTACTTGTTACACCATTTCTAAGTGGGCTAAGAAATATGATGACACGAAAGCATTTTGCCTAGTGTGCAATAAAACATTTAGTACTTCATATCGATTTATTAAATTCAGTCAACATGCCAAAGGATATTAGCATTTGCAGTTGATGAATTCAAAGTTGTACCCAATGCAGTTGCAAATCCAGTTACTGAAGGTAGAAGTAGACGACTTTGAAGAACACCCTGCAGGTTTGTTGACTTAATGTAGTTCTTTTAATCTTAAGAGCTCATTTTTAATTTAGGATTGATCAGATTACAGGATGAATTAAAAACTTCAAAAGCATCATCATTTCAACTTATTTCGACAAGAGACAGAGCAACTAAGCTAGAATTGCAATTGTATCTACAAACAGTTGGTGCAAACTGGAGTGTTGAGTCGTTAGCTTTGTTTTTGAAAAGTATTATACCTGATGATGGTGTCATACCTGCCAATTTTTCGCTATAGTCTTCAAAAATAAGGTACATCATTAAATATGCATTAGGCCCATACTGCAAAAAAGATATACTTAAAGATCTAGGCAATAGTTTTTACACAATTCAATATGACGAAACTACCAACTATGAAAGTTTAAAGCAATTGCACGTGTTAGATATTTTTCACATGTTATCGAAAGTGGTTAATGTATGCTTAGAAACTTATTTTTTGGGCCATGGTTATGGAGAGACATTATCAGATCATATATTAAAGGCCAATAATGATAATGGGTCATAACTAACAAACTGTCTAATGCTTGGTAGTGATGGTCCTAATGTCAATTAAAAGGTGTGGCGAATAATAAACAAAAGGATTAAAGAAATAAGAAGCAAGTCTTTAATATATTTAGAATCTTGTAAATACATTTTGTGCATAATTCGTTCTTGAGCAGACTAAAATGTTTCGGATGAGAAACCTCGGATTTCATAATATCGTTGTATTACTTATTTCATGGTTGGCCTACAAGAGTGAAAAATTATGAAGTTATTCAAAAATCGCTGTGTTCCTAAACATTGATTTATTAAACATGTACCATCTAGCTGGCTTACTTTATAGCCTGCAATTGAAAGAGTTCTTGAGCCAGTGGCACAGTATTTTAAATTACTGTCTAGTATACATACCAAAAAATGGTTCAAAAGACTTGAACAACAATAAACATTATCATCATTAGGTCTTCAGTCCTGGAACTGATTAGACGTGTACCATCATTGTTTCCTATTCTGAACTAACCTACACATTTTCCTAAAATTAGCACAGTCTGCATCTATTACTATCTGATCTAGGTCTAAGTCTACTTCCTTTTTCTTATCTCTGCTTGTAATATATACCATACAATTCCCCAAAAATGCCTTAGAACGTATTCTGCATTTCTGTCTCCTATTTTTTTCCACATATATTCATCTTCCTCTACTATTTTTATAACCTATTTGTTATTAGCTTTGTCTGTTCATGCTATCAACCTCATACATCTGAAGCACAGCATTCCAAAGACTATTACAGTTTTTCTGTCTGTTTTTCCTACTGCTCGTATTTCATAGGTATACTGTGCTGTGCTACACACATGCTTTTAACAATTTTCTTCTTGTTAGATGCAGTTCGGTCCCCTTCTATTGTTTTACAATTATATACACTATGTTTCCGACATTCAGTGGATGTGAAGGGGATAAGCAGCCTGTGGCTGCCAAGTTCCCCCAGCACTTGAACGTTTACCGATTTAATATTTTTCCAATATATCTTTTCGCACAGTCAACATTAGGTTGCAGATATTTCACAACCAACACCTGTAGTTGTTTATAATAATTATCAGATTTATCTGCGCTTATTTTTTCATCATTAGGTTTCTGTCTCAAAACTGGTTGGACACGTATCTGGACTTACTTATATTCTGAGCTGGCCCACACAGTTCCCTAAAATTCTCACACAGCCTGTATACAGCTCGATTCCCCTTCTATTGTTTTCTAATTTTATGCCCTATTTCACCGAGATTTTGTGAAGGGGGTTAAGCAGTCTGTGGCTGCTAAGATCCCCCAACACTTAGACATTTGCCGAATTAATAGTTTTCCAGTAAATACTTTTACCCAATCAGCATTATTCGTGAATATTGCAAAACCAATACTTGTAGTTGCTTATAATAATTATGTTTAAGTACAGTTACTTTTTTTGTCATTAATTTATCCATCTTGGGACTGATTGGATGCGTACCTCCATTGATTTCTATTCTGAGCTAGTCTACACATTTCCCTGAAATTCCTACAGCCTACATCTTTCACTATCTGTGTGCAGTAGTCTAACCTAGGTCTACTTCTACTTCTCTTTTTCCTATTTCTGCTTCTAATATATTCCGCACCATTTCCTCATGCCGTAGAATGTGGTCTGTCATCCTATCTCTCCTATTTTTTACCATTTTCCACATATTTCTTTCTTCCCCTACCGTTTTAGTGTCTCTTCGTTCTTAACTTTGTCTGTCCATGATATCTTCATCGTACGTCTGTAACACCACATTTCAAAGGCTTCTACCTTTTTCTTGTCCGCTTCTTCTACTGTCCAGGCTTCACAACCGTACAGTGCTGTGCTCCACACATATGTTTTAAGCAATCTTTTCCATGTTTCTATTTTTGTTGTCTTTGAACACAGTAGTTGCTTTTTCTTGTTAAGTGTAGCACGACCTTGTGCTAATCTTTGTTTTATATCTTTTGTGCTTTTCCCATCTTGCATTATTTGGCTTCCCAGGTAGCAGAAATCCTTAACCTCTTGCAAGTTTGTGTTACATATTTGTATTCTTGTTTTTTATTTATTTTTCCCTCGTTTGCATACTAGTACTTTAGTTTTAGTTTTGTTAATTTTCATACCGTATCTCTCTGTTAGAACTGTTTCCATTTCATTAAGAGCAGCTTCTAACTCTTCCTTGCTAAATGCTAATACCTCTATATCATCTGTAAATCTAAACATATCAATTTTTTCTCCCTGGATAGTAATTCTAAATTCCAAACGTCTTCTTGCATTTGACAGTATTCATTGCCTCTTCGATGTACAAGTTAAAAATTAATGGGGATATGGCACTTCCCTGTCTCACTTCTTGCCTAATGTTTACTTCTCTACGTTTCTAATTCTATTACTGCTGTTTGCTCTTTATATAAGCTATGTACTATTCGTTTATCCCTATAACTCATTCCAATTGTTTTGAGTATTTCGAACATTTTTTATTCCGTTCTACATTGTCAAATGCTCTTTTCAGATCTACAAACCGTATATACACGCTTTTTTCTTTTTCTATTGTTTTCTCCATTACCATTTTCAGTGCTAAAATAGCCTCCCGTTGTTCCCATGTTTCGCCTAAACCTAAATTGGTCTTCTCCTCGTATTTCTTCTGCTTGTTTTTCCATTCATCTTTGTACAATTCTAGTTAATATTATTGATACGTGTGCTGTCAAACTTATTGTTCGAAAATTTTCACATCTCTTTTTTTGTATAGTTACTGTGATGTTACGTTTTAAATCGTTTGGTATCTCGCCTATCTCATACATATAGCTTACAAGTTGGAAGAGATGTTCTATTACTGCTTGTCCAGTGGCTTTAAGAGTTTCTGCTTGCACCTTATCTGTACCCGGTGTCTTACCATTTTTCAGACCCTTTAATGCTAATTCAAACTCATCTCTAACTATAGGATATCCCAAGTCATCATTTTCAATGTCTGATTCCTGTTCTAATGCAGATAGTTCCTCTCCTGCATATAAATTTCCTATATATTCTTGCCATCTACCCACTTTCTCTACATTTTCTATGTTTCCTCCCATGTCCCTTATATTATTGCTATACAGTTTTATATCTCTAAAATTCATTCTAATTAGTTTGTATGCTTCATCTGTCTTTCCTACTTCCGTCTTAGTTTGTACCTCTTTGCACTTTTCATCAATCCATTGTTCTTTAGCTTTTCTGCATTTGCGAATAATTATCCATTTTATGGCTTTGTATCTCTGTTTTCCTGTTTCGTATTCCTTAGTATCAGATATTTTCCCGATATCTTTCATTTGACTTTTTTTCGAATCTTTCTTGAATATTTTTATCTTTTAGTTACTCTATGTCAAAGTGCCTTTTTCTGTTTCTTTTTTTCAAATTTTTAAATTTAAGTTCGGCCTTCATAACTACAATGTGGTCAGTATCTATCTCTGCTTCTGGATAGCTTTTGCGGTCTTTTATTTGATTCCTAAACCGTTGCCTAACAAGAATGTAATCTATTTGATATCTTCCTGTATCTCCTGGCATCTTCCACGTATATCGTCTTCTGGCATGATGTTGAAATAATGTGTTTGTGATGATTAAATTATTCTTGTTGCAAAATTCTACCAGCCTATTTCCCTCGTCGTTTCTCGTGCCTAAATCAAATTAACCTACTACTGCTCCTTCCCTACCCTCACCTAGCACTGCATTTAAATTTCTCGTAATTATTAAATTTACATGTTCTTTTACATATCTTAATATGTCTTCGATATCTTTGTACATCACTGGGCAGCTATACTTGTATTATTACTGTGTTTACTGGTTTAGACTCTCATCTAACCATGAGTACTCGTTTGTTCTTTTGTAAGTAATTTTCTACACAGTATCCTATTCTTTTCCGCATCACTATCCCCACACCCAAATTTCCTTCCTCTGTTCCTGTATGAATTATCCTGAAGTCTCCACTCCAAAAATCCCCCGCCTCTGGCCACCGAACTTCACTGAACCCTACTATGGCTAGTGCCAACCTATTCATTTCGATTTTTAGGTTCTCTAGCTTACCTACTTGTTTCATACTTCTAACATTCCACGCTCCGACTCGCAAAATGTTCCCGGCTCTTATTTTGAACTTTCTGATTGAATCCTCCGAAGTAGTTCCCTCCCGGAGATCCGAATGTGGGACTATTTTAACTTCGGAATCTTTTATCCCAGACAATGCCATCATTTTATTATAATTTAGGTACACTATGTGCTTGGGAGGTAATGTGGTGGTTTCTTGTTGCCTTCCACATCACGGTAGCGTGTCTTAGACTGTCATACTGACCCCTACAGTCTCTGCCAATCTAAGTACCAAAAGAGCCGCTGCCCTCTTTCGGGGACCTATCTTAGTCTGGTTCCTCACTAACGACCCTACGACTTTGGTTGGACCTGTAGTTTGTCTTTAGCTCATTAGAAGACACAAACCATTTCACCTGTTCTAGTTAATCTAGAACTTCGGCAAGGTGCAGGTCCATTTGAAATGGAATAAACATTATAAAATAGTAAAAAGCTTTATATCTAACCCCGCATCAAAAACACAGCTATTATTCGTGAGTAGTGTGGCCAAAATATTTACAAAGTTTACATAATTTTCTGTATGAGAAACTGCAATCCCTTGTTTTTTATTTATTGTCCAGGGTATGTATAGATGATGTGCTTGCTAATTATAAAGATATAAATCTCAAGGAAATGTTTAAAAATAAAAACATTTTGATTTTGGACAAGATAAATCCTGGTCAAGAATGTTTAAGCTTACCGACTAGTAATGAAGTATCTGAAAGCGAAAAATTAGAAGTTTTAAATAAAGTAAAGAATATTTATATTGCTTCAATTAAACATATCTATGAAAAAATTCCACATCTTAAAACAACTTTCAAGTATCTTTTTTTAATATTAAAGACCCTTTGTCCAAAAAAGTTAGTCTGGAAAAGGAGAAATATTTTTCTAAATGCCTGAAAATTTTGCCTTTGATGTAGATTATGATACAGTTATTTTGAAATACAAAAATTTAAAAGCAGACATTATAAATAAAGAAGTAAATTGTGATAGAACAAGAATTGATACATTGTGGGCTATACAACTAGAATATGTTCAAATGGGACAGAAACATACGAGGAACTGTGGAAAGTAGTAAAAGCTTTTCTAACATTAGCACATGGAAATGCAGAGGTTGAAAGAAGTTTTTCTCTGTCAAAAAGAATATTAACAGAAGACACGTTTAAACTCTGACATCCCTTATGCATATCAAAAACAATTTGAGATTATTCTATGATAATAAACCTCAATTTATGTTGATTACAAAAGAATTGATGAACATGAGTAGAGTAGTGTATAAAGTTTACAACTATGTAGAATAAAAAAAGGCCGAGAAAAGAGAAGAAGAAGAAAACCGGACCAAATCTGAACAAGTTAAATTACTTAAAGAACGACAAGGGAAGGTGCAAGAAAATAAAACTATGATTGCTAATATGTTAAAGAGTTACGTGATATGAGTGCTCAAAAGAAAGAAACTCAAATTATCGACACAGTTAGTCCGAGATGCAACAGACAAATTAAAATATGCAATAAAGCAAAAGAATTTTGCTGAAGTGTCTGTTGCACAAATATTATTAGATAGTGCAACCAAAATTACCTCTAAAGAGGAACAAGTGTATAAAAAAATTCTTAACTACAAACTAACATTTTAAAACGTCAAGGAGAGTTGAATACAATGAATAACTATGTAACAAAAAAACTTAAAAAGTGATTCAATGATGGTTCAAAAGTTTACGATAAAAACTATTTGTTGCTATTGCAGTACTGTAATACTCTTTTTTAACTCTGTAGTTGTATGTAATTTTTTTTAAACAAGTAATGCTTTTTTTACTTTATTTGCGTATTTACTTTAGCTCGGCAATCGTTATATCTTTAACAACCACATTTCTGAGTGAAATGGTCACTATTTGGTCCCTTTTTTCATATTGGGAATAGCGACCAAAGTCATTATTTTAAAGGGAAATTTTGTTGCGAGCCCTGATGTTTGTCAACTTACTGTATTTGATTTAAATCAGAGTCCAGTTGCGAATTCATAAAATAAACCTTTGCATTTTTGAAAGAATTAATAATATGTTGTTTTCATGGATGAGTTGAGTTATGACTTAATTTAAAATATCTCGAAAATGAAAAGCTCAACAGAGATTAACGAAGAGTACTTTTTTATATGAGGAATAATTATGAGTTTTAATTTTTATAAAATACAGTGTGTGCAGAAAGTAAGTATAGGTCAAAATTGTGTGATAACCCCCCCTTATTCTATGCCAATGGATTATCGTATTTTGGCAATGAAGTGTAATAATTTGTATTAGTAAACAACTAACACGTACCAAGTTGAAGTCTCTACTCTAAATGAAAATATGCTAAAGACTATGTATTTTCAATATCACTTTATCACCCTGTATAATGGAAACGGGTGGGTTTACAGGAAATTGTTACCTAACTTTCTTGTTAACTCGTCAAGATCTACATATTCCCCAATTTATGGTACTTTATTCTGAAACATTCTCTATATTGAAATAGCACTCTATGTTTTAATACCAGCACATGAACAGATGAAGAGACATTATGGAAGTTGTTAATAAAGAAGATGTCTTGGAGGTGTTTCCTGTTCATCTACAGCTGTCAGATCAAAATTTTGTATAAATACGGCTTGACATGCTATGCAAGACTCGATATTTTACGTTTGCTTGCACTGTTTGAAAATTTTGGATCATTTTGTGCAACTAAAATTGGTTTGTACAAGATACAACTGGAGCTATTTTTATTACAGCAATAAATACATTTAAGAACTTTCAGCACAACAAAAAATACCATCATACCGAGGTTTCAATGCCATGCCTAATTTTATTTCATCACCTTCATTCAGTCCTAGAACTGGTTAGACGTGTACCCTGTTTGTTTCGTATTCTGTGCTAACCTACACATTTCCCTGAAATTTCCACAGTATGCATCTTTCACTATTTGTGTGCAATAGTATTTTCTAGGTCTAGCTTTAGCTCTTTTTTCCTATCTCTGCTTGTAATATATTCCGCACTATTCTCTAAAAATGTCTTAGAACGTATCTTGCCCTTCAATTTCTCCTATTTTTTTGTTTTCCACAGATAGCCTAATTCCTCTACTATTTCTATAACCTTTTTGCCTGTCCATGCTATCATCTTCATACATCTGAAGTACAACATTCCAAAAGGCTTCTACCGTTTTTTTGTCTGCTTCTCCTACTATCCTTATTTCATAGACCTACTGTTGTGTGCTCCACACGTATGCTTTGAACAATTTTCTCCTTTCTCTTTCTTGTTGGATACAGTTCAGTTCCCCTTCTATTGTTTACAAATATATATCCTATTTTCCTAATATTCAGTAGTATGTGAAGGTGGTTAAGCAGCCTGCGGTTACCAAGATCCCCCAACACTTGAGCATTTGCCGAATTAATAGTTTTCCAATATATCCTTTCGCGAACAATCAACTGATTAGTTAAAAATATTTCAAAACCAACACCTGCAGTTGTTTATAATAATCAAAAGATTTAAATGCAATTATTTTTTTTGTCATTAGGTTTCCGTCTTGAAACTGGTTGGACACGTACCTTCACTTATTTCTATTCTGAGTTAGCCTATTTATTTATAAGTGCATTAAATGCTTCTTGATCAATACGAAGGAATTTATATCAGCATTAATAATTTTTATAACATTCCTTTTGTTAATATGTCAACTGACATTTTTTAGACATAGAAACCATGAACTACTGGACTGATTCTTACTTACCACTAATTCTAATTTTGATTAAAATGCAGTATTTGATGTAGACATCTATTGCACTTTCTTTCTATTAATTGGACAGCTTTTTTAAATGGAAAATTCTGATAAAATGTCTTATACAACAAGCAATATAAATGCATCATAGAATTTTTTTGGTAATTCCTATGTGGGTTGATCTTCATTTGTCATTCATGTTTATCTACTATAATCTAGCCACTTTTATATGGAAGGTCTGTATAGGTTTTACAATTATTGCAGTATATCCTTTATCTCTAAATAAATATTATCTTTTTGATAAACACTTTTTAATATTAGTCCAACTTATCATTACAAACTGAATCATTTTTGTGTTGGTTATTGTGAAGGTAGCAAAATGTATCAAAGCTTTCCCTTACCCCAAGATCAGTCACCAGAGGTACCTGAATTAATGCCTCTGGGACAAAGCAAATTATATCAGCGACGTTCTGAATCTAGAGAACATATTTTGGATTTGGGTGGAAGTAGATATGATGATTTAAGTTACTATTCAGGAAGCACTGATTCTGAAGAATATCTTAGTATATCACAGTTAAAAATAGATGATGTACCTAAGTATTTAATTGAAAAGCCACATAGAACTCTCAGTGAAAATTATATTAAATTTGGGTATTCGTATTTTAATTTTATCGTGTTTTTTATTATGTTTTCATGTACAGTTTGACCGGAGGGATGTCTTTCGATAACATGATGTGCTCTCGCTGTGGTGAAGGTTTTGAACCACATGAAAAAATTGTTAATTCAACTGGAGAGTTATGGCATCAACAATGTTTTGTGTATGTATTAACATTTATAACTATTCTCAAATTATTTATTATTCTATAGATGTGCTCAGTGCTTTCGACCTTTTAAGGAAGGTGTTTTTTATGAATTTGAAAATCGTAAGTACTGTGAACACGATTTTCAAGTTTTATTTGCACCTTGTTGTGGAAAATGTGGCGAATTTGTAATTGGAAGAGTTATTAAAGCAATGAATGCGAATTGGCATCCAAATTGTTTCCGTTGTGAGATGTGCAGCGATGAATTAGCAGATTTAGGATTTATTCGTAATGCTGGACGTGCCTTGTGCCACGAGTGCAATGCTAAAGTGAAAGCAGTTGGTTTGGGTAAATATGTTTGCCACAAGTGCCAGTAAGTAGTTTAATTTGATGCATTAGATAATAGTATAATGTAAATGATTTTTAGTGGATTGATTGATGATCAACCTTTAAAATTTAGAGGTGAAGTGTATCATCCATATCATTTTAATTGTACGGCTTGTGGTGTTGAACTCGATAGTAGTGCTAGAGAAGTTCGTAGTAGGCCTGGATTTGCAAATAATGATATGAATGAACTTTATTGTTTGCGTTGTCATGATAAAATGGGTATTCCAATTTGTGGGGCTTGTCGACGACCCATCGAAGAACGCGTGGTTACTGCACTTGGAAAACATTGGCATGTTGAGGTACGTAGCTGTGGTTTTATATGTTTTTGATTTATTAAGCTAGTGTAATTAAGGTTGTTGGTTTCTGAACTACACTACTCTTGTGCAGTCATAAAATAACGTAATTCATTTATATAAGCCCTGAGAACTGAGAACTGTTTGGACACCAAGCATTTTTTGGTAAAAAATGATGTGTACAATAATATTCGTTATACATCGGATTTTGGGTTATGTGTGCAAACAGAAATGCAAAAACAAAACTTTTCGATACTAAGTGCAGTTATATATCAATCACACGCTTAGCAGAAAATTAAAACAAAACTGATATTTTGTTAGCAACAGTATTGCTTTTTGCCATAATCGGTACGTTAATTCATTGAGGCATATGACACATTAGCTCCTGACAGATATCTCTTTAAAAAATTTTCAAAAGTTCTTGCAATTTAATCTGAAATTCACTCCGTTTTCTTGAGAATTTTTCTTAAGATTTTAGCAGAATACCGATAAAAAATAGGATTCTTCTTAAAACAAAAATCCTGACTATTTGAACTCACTTTGTTAATGATTGTTTGCAAGATCTAGTGGGCTTTTCAGTAATTATTTGGTCTTGGGATGAAAGGAAATTAATAAGTTGATCATTAGAAGAATAAAATTGCTAATGGTTACGAGGGTTAGGGTTCTGTACTAGAAGAATAAAAACCTAAACCATAATTTGATTTATTTTAGATTACAATCAGATGAGGTTTGCTACCATTTTGTTGTATCGAGCATTGCCTGATTGTTAAATATAATTTTAGACGTAATTACAATCATGTGACATGTCACAGTAATTACGGTAAGTAGATTTTAAGAACTAAAATCGTAAAAATTAGAACATGTTAAGTTGTGATTCTGTACTGTAAATATACTTTTGGAATAATATATTGTGGTATTGGTACTTGGCTTTGCTGGAAATTGTCATACAGGAACCCACCCAAAAGCTGCGTTAAGGTATAAATTCTTAATAAAAACAATAAAGAGATGTCTTGTCATTAACTTGTGCCACACCATTTCTGTTGTATTTTTCCATTACTAGGTAGTAGGTTATCCATTAGTATTTTCTGATATCTTTCCACATTCACATTCCCGTAGTTGAATTCCAAGATCCCTAAATTTTTAGATGGTATGCATCTCCACACTATTATATGTTTGACAAATTTTACTGTCCTCATGCAATCGGTGTGAAATGCTTTACTTTTTAATCGGATTATACGAGACCTACTATCACTGATCGATATATAGAATTAAGCTCATCATTGAAAATAATTCCATTCTGGTCTTTCCCTTTTCTGTGCATCCTTTCCTTCGCCCATACCATGATACACTCCCGCGTTTCACAATATTGTGCAATCGTTAATATTATAACATAATTGCGCTGCAAATTGTATCAAATACCAAACACGTTTAAAATAATACAATTCTTAATTTAAAATATAAATAAAGCAATGTACTCACTTAAAACGTGCCTTACAGTTAAATCTCAGTGCCATTTCCTTGTTTTTTGGTGTGGGTCGGCTACGCCATCGTTGATTCCAGATTTATTCGTCCTCTTCTTTTGTTTGTAGGGGTGACGACAAGGATAACCAGGTAAAGGTACGATAAGGCAAGAGATAAGTACACCTACATCCTAAAAAGAGAATAAAACAGCACGACACAGGTAGCTGTTTTCGGCTTCAGGCCTCGTCGTATAATGATATCGTGTCACACCGCCCACTTGCACCATTCACTCCGTGCCTGCACATTCTTTTGCGCAAACGCAACTGTCCGGGATGGCAGAAATTAACAAGTCTATTTTAAAATATCCGCGGGAATTTACTTACATATTTAACAATGTACATTTCCAAATTTGGAATGTAACAACTAATCTCTTCTGTTTTTTTCAACGCATTGCATTTGTACATTGACTTTCTACAGTACTTCAGGAATACATTAAATAGCTTTAATAAAAGAATTCAATTTATAATTGAAGTAGAAAAATAATAAATTGAACTTTCTAGGTATGGTATTATGCTGGGTAAACCATCAAGATAAAACTTCATTGCACATTAGAAACACCTGGTTGAGAAACTACCTCAAGTATCACTCCCAACATCCAACATCGGAAAAAGAAATTGGTTTTGAATGTTTTGAATGTAGATGGGAAGCGATTAAGAAAGCTAAAAATACATTACAAGAAAATAATTATCCACTAAACTTAATTAAACAAATATTTTAAAAACCAACCAATAAATATAACGCGAACTACAAGAATATCAAAAGTAAATCAATAATAAAATACGCACTTGTAGCGTATGTGCAAAATTTATCAAAAAAATTACAAAATTTATTAATAAAATATAATAGAAAAATTGCTTACAAAGGGTTCAATTTAACAAAAAATTATTTCCTGTATGTTTGTTGTGGTTTGTTTAGCATTTTCCTTAATCTTCTTTGGGAATTAAACCACTCATAGTTTTTAAAATCATCTTTATTTACGTTTCAATCCATGACCTAGGATCGTTGTCAAAATAATTTAAAATTTTCAAGTTGGCGAAAATTTTAAAGTTTAAAAGATTGATTGCCTTCAATTTGTGTTGCGTCCTGGGAACAACTTCTTTTTAGGTAGCCAATACGCTTAACGTGAAATCAGCTCATTAATTTTAATTGTTAAATTTCATATAAATTCAATAACTTGAAGATTGAAAAACATTTTTTAACATTTAACATTAAAGAAGTGGCGATTACCTTACTGTAAGGCTTAAGCAGGCAAAACGGACTCTTTCATAAAAACAACCAACACTTTTTAGAAAAATTATCAAACAAAAATTGAAAATACACACAAAATGGTAAGGTTTGATGTAGTATATCTTTTCACAAATGTTCCTGTAAACAAAACGCTTAATATTATAAAATACAAACTAGAAAAAGATGACAATCTTAAAGAAAGAACAAAACTTAAGTATATCATCGATTATGGAATTACTTGGTTTATATTCATGGAGGAATTCGAAAAAGATGTAATATTCACACAAGAATTGAAACCACTAATCATCTGGTGGAGATACGTAGTTGATATCTATGCTATTTGGCCTCATAATACAGAACTAATTAAAAACTTTGTAGAATCAATTAACAAAATAGAACCAACTATTAAATTCACATATGAATTAGAACAACGTGGAAAACTTCCGTTTTTAGATATTCTAGTTAGCAAAAACGATACAACAATTAATACATCGATATACAGAAAACCAACACACACAAATAGGTACTTAAACTTCGATTCAAACCACCCACACTGTGTCAAACGAGGAATTATCAAAACCATGTATGATAGAGCAAAATTAATATCATCAAACGAAGAAATTTTAAAGAAAGAGAAAGACTTAATCAGATGTACACTAATAAAAAACAAGTATCCTAAAAGAATAATAGAGAAAGAAATGAATAAAGTCCCAAAAAATAAAGAAGAAGAAAACAAACACAACGATACGCACCAAAAAATGCTCTCAATACCATACATAAAAGGATTCTCCGAAAAAATACAAAGAATAAGAAACAAATTCAAAATCAAAACAGTATTTAGAACCAACAATGCACTAAGAGTATAATTAATAAAAACAAAACCCAAAAATGCATTACAAAGTTCAAAAAACTATCTACAAAATACCGTGCGAATGTAACAAGTTTTGTATAAGGGAAGTTCCAGTCCATTTGAAGTTCGATTAAAAGAACATAAATCATACATAAAAAATAGAAAATTTGAAAAATTTATGATTTGCCAACATGCATGGGACTCCAATCATAAAATAAAATGGGAGGATGCAAAAATTATCGACAAAGAAGAAAACCAACAAAAACGCAAAATCAAAGAAGCTGCTTATATAACCCTACATAAAAATAACTGCGTAGCAAACGAATCCGTGACTTTTAGTAAACAATGGATTTCATTACTAAAAGAAATAACAAATGAAAATCAAATTCCCACAATATCTAGGTAGCATTGCAAGTTTTTTCTGGGTTTTCCTTGCGATATTAACATGAAATACAGCCTACATACATGATTTCTATTTATACATATAATAACTAATATCTTAACAATAAGCATATTAGCAACCCCTGTAAAACAGTATTGGTATCTGACAAGTGTAAACCCGCAATAGGGTTATCTCTGAACCATATACAATCTCCGTTGAACAGTATTGGTATCTGACAAGTGTAAACCCGCCATAGGGTTGCCTCAGATCCATATACAATCCTGCTTGAACAATATCTGACAAGTGTAAACCTGCCTTAGCACCTCAGAACCATATAAAATATTCATAGAACAACATTGGTATTTGACAAGTGTAAACCTGCCATAGGGTCGCCTCAGAACCATGTTAAAATCTACCAAAGAGGTAGCCTAAATCATGAGTTTTTTCCCTCTCAAAATAAATATAAAAAACGACTGATTAAGCCTTACAGTAAGGTAATCGCCACTTTTTTAATAACCATCCTCTCAATTGTATAAATAGAAACATGTTAAAAAATATTTTCCAATCCTTAAGGTATTGAATTTATATGAAATTTAACAATTAAAATTAATGAACTGATTTCACGTTAAGCGTATTGGCTACCTAAAAAAAGTCGTTCCCAGGATGCAACACAAATTGAAGGCAATCATTCTTTTAAACTTTAAAATTTTCACCTAATGGACTTAAACCAAATATATCAAACATCAATAAATCAAAGTCACCTTCAATTTATGTCATAAATGTCAAACTTGAAAATTTTAATTATTTTGGCAACGATCGTAGGTCATGGATCGAAATGTAAATAAAGATCATTTTAAAAATTAGAAGTGGTTTAATCCCCAAAGAAGATCAAAGAAAAAATTGTTTTAATAAATTGAAAGACAGCTAATCTGAAAATAAAAATGCACACCAAAAAGAGAAAGTGTGAATATAAGGTTTGTAGATCTGGAAAAAGCATTCGGCAGTGTTCAATGGAAAAACAGTTTCAAAAGACTCAAAAGAATAGTACATAGCTTATACAAAGAGCAAGTAGCCGTAATAGAATTAGAGCAGGAACGTAGAGAAATAAATATTAGGAAAGGAGTGAGACAGGAATATGCTTTATTGCCATTAATTTTTAACATGTATATCGAAGAGACAATGAATACTGTCAAATGTAGAGAGACATTTGGAATTATTATGCAGGGTCAAACGATTGATATTCTTAGATTTGCAGTATTAGCATCCAACAAGAAAGAATTCGAAACAGCTCTAATAAATGGGAACCTGTTATTTACAGTTTCAGCCCCTTAAAATCTAGCCGGCAATCCACAGAAAAACTTGGTGAAGTACTCACTAAAAATCCTGTTGCAGTAAAACACATAAAACCTCGACTGTACCAACAAAATAGTTACCAACTAACTCAGCAGGATGGGCGGTGTATTTGAAGAGGGCGTGGAATATGCCTTTATCAAGAAATATCTTGGACACCACCTATTATCGCAAGGTTTCTAGGGGAAAAGTCTTAAAAACACTAACAGGAGGGTGCCAAAACTTGAGATCAGGAGAGCGATTCTGGCTTAAAACTTACCAGAAAAATCGTTAAGTGCACTAGAGCCTAAACATAGAACAAATTTGAACCATGAGATCACTAAAATGGCTAGCTGAAAGTACAGTTTCTAAAATCAATCGTTAGACCTGAAGTTTCAATCACACTTCTAGGTAACTGCAAAATAATTTATTACAACAAAACTGGAACTATACTTTTAATTGAGATAAAACAAATATATACACGTCAGTACATTTATTCACAAGACTTGTTTTTAGCTATACAGCACACTACGTTTTCACTACAAATACATGATACACTCTTAAGCAAGTGTTAAAAATCAAATATATCATAAATTTACCTAACTAAAATCTTAACCTAAACCCACAGACATACTATAGGTACGTTTTATTAGCCCATGCAATTTATTTTAAATGTTTATTTAGTTGCAAACTCTCTCTGGTATAGTTTGAGATATTTGTATAAATACTTGATGAGTGATCGAGGACTGTAGTAAAGGCGGATATCATAGGATACCTACGATAACTTCACGACCCTCAACATTCTCATCTCCAACATAAAGTTGTCGATCTGGGAACCTATGGGCCCCTAAAATTAAAAATAATCAACTTGATAGGGTATTATCCGAACATTTGACAACTTTGTCTGTTCGATAACCTTTGTCAAACTTTTGACATATGAATTGACTACAAAATGAAAATACCTTGTGTGGGTTTTTCCTATCCAGTTGTTTGTGTGTATTAGCGAATCGGGCAGTATTCAGTTAATCGCAACAATCATTTGTTCATCATCCTGTAGTCTTATTAAATATTCAGGTAAAAATTTCAAAATACTTTGAACTTTTTTTGAGTTAGCCATAAAATTTGTGATAGCTATTAGTAACAAATTTAAATATTTTATATCTATTCTATTTTGATGACGTGTAACAAAGTTGAGAAATTTATGTCATTTTGGATATAGCAAGAGCTGATATTTACTTATCAAAAATGTCTGCCTTAGAAATATTATAATAACGTTTAAAATCTGGTATTTAGTGTCAAAAATATTTGTTCTCAAAAATTGTAAGGTGTTTCAAGGTTAGATATATACGTTTCTTCAGGTTTTATTGGTACATGTAATTATTATTTAAATCTAGCAAGGTACTCTTTCAATACAATATTAAACACTGGTATCTGTTTATCAAAACACTTGCTCCAGAAAGCTTCAGAAAAGATGATAATAAGTTTAAGAACGAGGTTTTCGTTTGTAAAAGCATTTTGTTTAGTAAACATTACATGCATTTAGCAACGTGTATTATCAATGGATTTCCTGTTATTAGTTCTTGTTGGCTTTTCGAGATGCTAATATGCATTATTCGAGTATTTATTGTCCAACTTTTATTTGGGTTCGATCTACCAATATAACGATCCGAAATTAAGAACTATTGCTACGATATTGCACTGATGGATGTATAACTGGGAAGTTAGTTTGCACGAAGTTGTCTTTTGAGAGATGGAGTTTTCCCGCAACTTAATTATTTGCTGCAATTGGTGCTAATCTAATTTCAACTGATTCTTTACCAGAAGTTGTTTTTTGAGAGATGAAGTATTCCAACAACTAAATTATTTGCTGCAATTGGTACTAATTTACATTTGCTTTTGACTGATTCAACCCGTTGCTGTGTGGTATATTTGGACTGATGTTCAAGGTCAGATAATGGTGTGCAGCTGGCTACCGGACAGGGGAAATGAAGAGTTGCTCTGCATATTGTCGCTTTTTCTGAATTTGTATGTATATAAATTTAAGGATACACCAATGTTTAGGTGTATCGGGTTTTTCTTTTTCTCATAATATTTGTTTCAGCGGCAGAGACAGGAGTGCTTCTACTTGTCGCCGGTTCTTATTGATTGCTATAATTATGTAAGTAGTAAGATTGAAGGTAATGACGGCAACTCACTATATAATTTCTTTTTGTTGATGTTTTATGTAAACATTATGATTGATGGTATCAAATTAGTGTAAGGTGTAAGTCGGTATTAATTATGTTTGCTTTGATTTTTGGTACTATGTAAGTTCTTTGGGATATTTTATAAAAAATGTTTTGTTCTATAGGAGTTGGTTTTCTTTTTTAACATTTTTCTAATTAGAGGACGTTGTAAATGTTCTTTTTTTATTATGATTTTAATTAGAGGTTTCCAATTTTTCTTTCTGTGTCGCCCACCCCACTCTATGGCGTTTTTAGTTAGCATGACATTAATTCTTTCGATTCCCCTTTATTTTTGTTGCAGGCTTACTGTTTGTTTGCTTGCTGTATTTTACTTTTCTCTTGTCCACACGTATTACCCTAACATACTGTATTTTAGTGGTAAAAATATGCATCCAATTTAAAATAACTTGTACAGAAAGAATTTTTATTGTATTTAATGTACTGGGTATTTTATTTGAAATACGAGATAGATAACTTCTAGTTTAACCGGAAGTGATTGGACGTTCTAAATATTTTTTATCATTGCATATCCAACAACATCACATCTCAAGTTTTCGTATTTCTGTTATGTCTAGTTTCTTTAAAACGTTTAATTGGAACTTGTATAGACTCCTTTGTTATTTTTCTTGATATATTGTACATCGGAGACTAAAAAGTTCATCTAGCGTATCGGTGAATGTTAGTGGAAGGTCAAAAAGAGAATGTAATTTGTCCCGATACCAACAGCAATAGAGTAATATTTTATTATACTTTAATTGATCATAATTTTAAACTTTTAGCATTTTGTCTGTGCCAAATGCGAGAAACCGTTCTTTGGCCACCGTCATTATGAAAAGAAAGGATTGGCATATTGTGAAGTTCATTATCATCAACTTTTCGGCAATCTTTGCTTTGTTTGTAATCAAGTTATTGCAGGAGATGGTAAGTTTTCTTAGAAATACTTTTTCTATTTATTTATTTTTAGTATTTACTGCATTAAATAAAGCTTGGTGTGTTCATCATTTTGCCTGTTCCATGTGTGACCAGAAAATGAACCAAAAAACAAAGTTTTATGAGTTTGATTTAAAACCAGTTTGCAAGAAGTGTTATGAAAAATTGCCTGTGGAGTTTCGTAGAAGAATTAGACGGCAACACGAAACCACACCCAAAAAAATGATGCCTGCTTAACTTTTATCTCATTAGAGAGCTTGTTTTTAATAACTAATATCGTTAAGTATATTTACTTATTTTAACAACAGAAGTTGCATATTACATTTTTAAGCATTTCCCTTATATAACATTTTAATCTATTTGTTATGCTACTTATTTTACTAAATTACACTCTAAAACAAAAAAAAAACTGAAAATATCAACTCAAAAATATGTGTCAGGAACTTCTCATATATCGATTTATCCTGACTAATTGAAATTAGTATGGTTTTAGATTTTTGAAAAATGTGATTAGAACTTATGTAATGTATATATACTTCTTAAATAATGTGTGCAACATATGCTTTATCCTTAAAAACGTTACTTAATATAAAGTACTTACTTAATAAGCTAAATATTCTTGAATTTCTACATTAATGCAGTAGATGGGTTATGCAAATTAATGAAAAACACATAAATAATAATTGAAAGATAAACATTAATGTTATATATGTACATAGTATTGTATAAAAACAACATGGGCTGCAAATAATTCCATAATTATGAAAATTGGTGCTATGTAATTAATAAGTGCAGAGATACAATTAAATACTACAGTTACTACTGTTAGTTTGAAAGGTAGCAGATTATATTTTAGGGCTCTTAACATATATATTTTTTACGTTGTATTTGCTATTAAGCCATTGCACTAGATTCTGTTTTATAAAACTCTGTATAAAAAATTAAAAAACACATCAAGATATATATATATATATATATATATATATATATATATATATAGAGAGAGAGAGAGAGGTATTTTCGTAGTCAAATTCATGTTTTTCGATGTATAATGAGCGACTGAAGCTATGGTGTCTTTATTAATATGTGATTAATTTTTGCAGTCGGATTTGTGGCCCCTGATTGTATTAATAAGTAGCTGCTTGGTCTGGTGTTTTAAATTTTTGGCTTCTGTCCTTTATTTTCGAAAATAGAGTCCGGCCTGTTTTTTTATAATAGGTGCTAATTTTAAAATTGTCGGTGTTCAAAATGTTGGATGATTTTTTGAACAGTTTTGGTACAAAGGCTAGCTTGTGATATTGAAGTGTCTTATTCTTGTTAATGGAAACAGGGGGATTAGATTTCCAACATAGATTTAATAAATCGGTGGGGTATCCGTTGTTTGTGAAAAATCATGTAAAAAGAATAGCTTTTTTAGGTACTCTGCGTTGCACAGACGATGTATTTTTTGACAACAGACTTTACAGTGACTAACTTTTGAGTCAAACTGTGTCAGGATTTGAAATTTATAATTCTATTAGAAGTTGTGGGTTTTTGATATATATCTGTAATAATATGGTTATCGTGCCTTATGAATAGTCCATTAAAAACTCCATTTTTAGATTTTTAAATTTTTTATGGACTAGTTAACTCAGCCAGAAAACGGGACTTTTTATATTTGAGTCGGCACAAATTGTATGCCCAGATGATGAAATCATAGGCTTGCCAACGTGATACATTATTAATCAAAACAAATGAATCTTAAAACTGTACTAATTTTATACAAAATAGCTGTTATATTTCTAACCTTTTAGAACCACCTTAATGAATTTCACCACCTTTGAATATTAAAAATATATATTACAGAAGTAATTCTACTTTGGATCAAAAATGCATGTAATCCTGAAATTATATATATTAAAGGAAATTGCCTAATCCTATTGGTGGTGGGGTTTACTAATATAATAACTATTAAAATGAAATTGTATTATAAACATTTCAAGGGAACATCACAAGTTACCTGTTGATAAACCAAATGATATCGCACATCCCGAAGAAAAGTGTAATAAATCCAAATAATTTAACTTTTCTGGAAAAGCAAAATTAAATACTATAAGTTTGAAAATTAAGTATATCAAGTCAGGCTTCTGCTTAAATAATTTGAACTATTCCAAGTGAAAATGTAATAAAAGTACAATATGTTCACTACCAAAACAAGCCCAATTGGTTAAATTGTCTGCAAATTTAATGCTGACTTGGTAAGTTATTTTGAGTTATTACAGTTTTCCTGTGGACGACAAGTCATTTTTCGGGACTTGAAATACATTAACCTCTTGGTGGAATGAAATTTTTCTCACAATCAATCATGTGTTCAGTTAAAAAGAAAAAGTCGTACATCATCTCCTAAATTTATTTGTAATATAATATCATATTATTATTGCCATGAACAGGTACGTATACAATTTTTAAGGCTACCTAACTAAATTTCAACACAAGTTGCATAGTAATACTCATGCAAACAGGTAAATACAACATTTTAATGTTATCTACATCCAATTCAATGTAAATAACATAACAGTCTTCCTACAACTATTTAATCATATCATCCACTTTGTTAACTTTAATTCTCATGTCCAGGCTTTGTAAACCTAATAAAGTAAACATTATAACGTACAAAATGAGTGGACGTTTTACACTATTAATTTAGAACCAACAATACACTAGAACACAATTAACAAAAACAAAACTCAAAAACGCAATACAAAGTTCAAAAAACTGTCTTCAAAATACCGTGCAAATGTAACAAGTTTTATATAGGGGAAAGTTCTAGACCATTTGAAGTTTGATTAAAAGAACATAAATTATGTTTAAAAAATAGAAAATTAGAAAAATCCATGATTTGCTAACATGCATGGAACTCGTCATAAAATAAAATGGGAGGACGCAAAAATTATTGACAGAAGAAAACCACTAAAAATGCAGTCAAGAAGTTGCTTATATAACCATACATAAAAATAACTGCGTAGCAAACGAATACGTGACTTTCGGTAAACAATGAATTCTATTACTAAACGAAATAACAAATGAAAATCAAATGCCCCCACTATCTAGGTAGCATTGACCAGTTTTTCGTGGGGTTTCCTTGTGGTATTAACATGAAATACACTCTATATACATGATTTCTATTTATACAGACAATAACTAATTTCATAACAATAAGCATATTAACAGTCTCCGTAAAACAGCATTGATATCTCACAAGTGTAAATCCGCCATAGGGTCGATTTAGATCCATATACAATCTTCGTAGAACAGCATTGGTATCTGACAGGTATAAACCTGTCATAAGGTCGTCTCAGAACTATGTTGAAATCTACCAAAGACATAGCCTAAATCATAATGAGTTTTTCTCCTCAAGATAAATATAAAAAAATGGTTGCTTAAGCCTTACGGTAACGTATTTGCACACTTCTTTAAGACATTCGCTGCTAACATTGAAAAGCAACTTTCACCAGAAACCAAATTATATTTTTCTCAATTAGTATTTAAAAAAATGTTAAATAGCTTCTAATTCACTTCGTTAGGAATTACTAATAAATTTTTTGCTTGTTTTGAACATTTCAAATTTCACGCAACAGCACGTGATTGACATTGGACATTAAATTTCATTCTGGGATGTCGATCACATTTGTAACGTGCATTTTTAATCGTTTGACATTTTGCGCTTTACCAAATTTGTAAATGCATTCCTGTAATTACTACTTCTCCATTTTACATTTATACGCATCCTTAGGTGAATGCGCCGTAATATAATAAGTGGTTTGCATCGTTCTTGTCTAACCGCTGATATCAATGTTGTTCCTTATGTGAATGTTCGAGTGTAGATAAGGAGTCGATAAGCGGTAGTAATAGCGAGCAGTTTGTGTTTTGGTTCCAATGTAATTACGTTAAAATACTGTTTGCTTTGAAGATAGTGATTTTATATTTAATAACTACAAGCACGTCATGATTTTAATTGTTTTTCTGGTGAAGGAAGAGTTGTAGTTTGTTCCTCGTTGACATAGATTGTTTATGTTGAGAAGACTTTTTACTGTTTGCTTTCTGCTTTGAAAACAGCACGATTTTATATATACAGATGAGTGTTAGTTTTCGTGCTTGGTTTCTAGACGTTAAAGTTTACTGTTTGCTTTTGCTTTGAAGAGAGTGTGGAAAAATGCGATGTTGTTTGTTGAACCCAAGCTCGTTTTTCACTAAATAAACTGGGATAAAATATAAAGAACGGTATATAATTTGTTATAACGTGCTTATAATGTGTATTTAAAGTGATTTTGCGTATTAGTAATATTTACTCGTTCGGGGTACCCAATGTGAAATCTGCAAAATCGCTCTTTTTATTGTGAACCTATCTTTGTTTTTACGAAGTCGTTCTAAATGTCTATGTGGTTGGCGCGGAGTTTGAATTGATAATCATAACCTATTCCTAGGTGTTTAATTCTTGTATAATGTTGGACGAAGAACATTTGACGGACTTGCTTAGTGTTTGCACGTGCCTTACTAATGGTGTTTTTGTTGATTTATCTTTTTAAATTGGAACTGTTTGTGCAAATTTCGTTATTAAAAAGCATTAGATTTTTCTTTGTTACCAGATGTAGCAAATAAAACACCTCACATTACTGTTAGTATAATGCAAGAACTTATCAGATGACATGCATTACATCGTGCCTTGAAAGCACGTGGTTCTAAATTCTTATTACTATTTTTCTTTACAATTTGTGTTACAAAATATTTCGGTATTATTGTCTCAGGAAATAGAATTACCAAGAAATTTACCAATGCTACATAGTTCCATCAGCGTGATATTGTCTGCTGCTAACCCCAGTGAAATATGTAGGTGTGATTAGTGTAACGGGTGATTAGTTCCATCAACACCCTCACAACAAGGGTGAAGTGCTTCGCTAGTGCAGGACCTCGTGAATCCCACACTTCAAATGCAAGGAAGCGTTCCTGAAGGACTTTTTGTAAGTTGAACTATTTCATAGTTATTATTACTTTAAATATCTATCCGTGTTTTGCCATATCTTCGTCGTTCTGATACCTTTCCCAATAGACTTGCCTGCGATTAAGAAAAAAAAGAAAAAAAAAATAATCAATACGGCTGAATTACTCATATCAATTGTGTCTTATCTATTTATATTTTGTTAAAATTTTATCTGCTTTATGTCTAATTGGTGTGTGAGGAAACGTTTCTGCTACTCCCCAATATTACCTCACTTTGTACTAAAAAATTTTGTATTGCTTTTACAGTTGTTATATTATATAGATTATCTAAACAGTTTCTTTTTTTACATTCTACAACGTACTGAATAATTTAGACTTTTCATTACTGCTATACTTATTCTTTTTTTTCAGGTTTGCTTAACTATTTTTCTTGCAGGTATTGTTACCAACTCCTTACCGCCGGATACATCATAGGTCAGTCTGCTTTCTACAACCCCCCCACTCTCCGATTGAGCCGGGTCATTTCTTTGGCTTTCGTTGTGTTACGTAGCATAAATTTGGCGCCCAACGTGGCAGCCGCTAATTTACGTCACACGTTCCTGTACGCGATGATTAAATTATTAACATTGGTTCAAAAAATAGTATACTTAACAAATACACATACAAAAAATAAAGGCATCATATAAAAAAGTAAAAAATTGTTCTTATGCTACATGTACAACGAAACAAACATGCTGTAGGGACAAACGAAGCACAAAACAATCGAAGCATGTTTTTACTGCCACACTTTTTACTTCCACACCTCTAGACTATTCCACAACGCACCCATCGCCACATGTCACTTTATTGAGCTTTTTACACAAAAGTTAAATATATATAGTTGCACAATCCAAACAATAACAAGGTGCATCCTTACAAAAGTTGCAAGCGTAGATGGTATCTTTTCGTTTTCTTTTAGCATAACATTCTTTTTGGTAAAAGGAAAATGTTTGCATCATCTCCCCACATGATAATTTCTTGAGTAGACTGAGCTTCTACTGGATTTTGTATAAGGACAGCCTATTGACGGCTGTATTAGAAATTAATTCAGTTTCATCCTCGTTTTTGCATTCATTTTTGCTACTTTTTGGAACTGAAACGTTGCCCGATGGTAAATACTGATCTTCAGTATCACTGCTACAAAAAAACTGTTCATTGTCTGAAAAATCCGATAAACCTTGAGCCGCAAACTTTTCAAATTCTTATTTATTTTTTTAATTTTTATTTAATTATAATGAAACATGTGTGAATCACTAATGTGAATAACAATTTGTCGAATACAATAAAAGTATGTTTACAATATACAATTTAAAAAAGATCACCAAAAAGATGGAAATTATGTTATAAATCTTCAGAGGACAAACCTTAAAAAACCAACTGAAGCTAAAAACTCAAGTACTGTATAGAAATCATTTTCTAATAAGAATCTTTTTATATTCAATTTAAATTTATGAAGAGGCAAATCTTTCATGCTAGGATGAAGTGCATTATAAAAAATACAGCCAAAATAGTTAGAACCATTTCTACTCTTACTTAGTCTATGGTAAGGTACAACCAATTTTCCCTTGTTACAAGTGTCAAAGTGATGAATATCGGTGCTGTGGTGATATTGTAAGATTTGTTTTTTGACGTAAAACAGACATTGTAAAATGAACAGACAAGGCAAAGTTAAAATTTTAAATTTAATAAAAGATTCACGGCAGTCATCACGGAACCCAAGGTTAGACATATGCGAACAACTCTACGTTAAAGTTTGAAAACCCGAAGGGAGCCGCTACAATGACCCCACACAATTATAGCATACGAAATATGACAATGGAACATGCCATGATAACATGACAGTAGCACATTAGGTGAAAGTGATCTTACCAAAGAGTTTAGGAAATACATGGTTTGCCAAAGTTTTTTGCATAGCAGATCACAGTGGGTGTCCCAATTTAATTTGCTATCCAGGGTGATACCGAGAAAACTAGCTGATTGTTCCTTTGAAAAAGAATCCCTTTTTAATGAAAAAATTATTTGTTTGGTTTTATCCCTATTCAGGGCAAGCTTGTTATCATTAAACCATGATTTAGTGAGGCATAAAGATGTCATACTGTCAGCTACCAGTTGAGCTATATTATCACTCTTATTATATAGTGGTATCATCTGCATAAAGGACATCACACTTGTCTTTTAGAAGAAAAAAAAAGTAAGTTGTTAATGAAGCATGGGAAAAGGAGCAGACCGAGGATGAAACCTTGAGGAACACCAGAAAATACTTTACACATGCTGGACAATTTGCCTTTGTAAAAAACACGTTGAGACCTAGCAGTCAGATATGAAGCAATTAGCTTAATACTATCATCATCAAAATGTAAACTTTTTAATTTGTTAACTAAGAGGGCATGATCAACACAATCGAAAGCCTTAGTCAAATCACAGAATTTAATTGCAAGATAACTACCCTCCTCAAAAACATCTGAAATTTTATTTACTAATTTGACTAATGCATCACTAGTAGATAATTTTTCCGGAAGCCGAATTGCTCAGCACAAAACAAACTTTTATTTACAAGATAAGAAGTAATTCGAGTATTTAATATACATTCAAAAACTTTCGAAAAGGTGTGTAAAAGAGAAATAGGACGATAGTTCTTAATATCATCAAACATACCCTTTTTATGAACAGGGATCACTTTTGCTTGTTTCAGAATATCAGGGAAAACTGCTTTCTTTATGCAAATATTAAATAATTTGGTTAGCGGAATAAGAATACTGTTGATAACTGATTTAACTAAAGAGATGTTAATATTAAACAAATCCTTCGATCGGGAATTCCTCATCGCTAAGATAACATCTCGTACGTAGTTGAAAGAAACTTCTTCAAAATGGAAAGAGGGTACTAAACCAGGAAAACAATGTGTATAAGTAGTTGTGGTACTGGTGTTAGTATTCGATAAACTGGATAAGATTTCTGCAACAAAATCAATAAAAGAATAGTTGAAGTCATCAGCTGAGAAATGAGTGTTCATATCATTGGCTCTTTTTTTAAAACCTTTGAAATTATGATCAAATCCTATTTTCTTTTATTATTATTATTATTATTAGCTCTAAGAATGTAGTTGTCACAGGCATTAATTTTAGCATTTTTGAGTGCATGACGATAAGCATGTTTTCATTTATTAACATGCAGTTTGAGTTCTGCACTAGGAAAAGCAGCATAGAATTCAACATGAAGTACGTAATTATCACGCATCTTTCGGAGGTCATCTGTAAACCAATTGACAACTTTTTTGGAACTGTTATTCAATATCCTTGTGTGGATAATAGTTGAATACAGTTACATTTTATCCTTTTAGATCTAGAAGGGCTAGCTTGCTGACCTCTACTATACATCATAATTAACCTTTCTTTGATCTTGTATCACCCTCTCCCTTTTGTTATCCTCCGGGCTACAAATTCATAAGATTTCATATTTTTAAAACACGATAAATTTATTTCACGGTTAGGCATTTATCAACGGATGTCGAGCGATAACACTCTCATCCAAGTTATAATTTATACGATAATTTATTAATATTATTTATTAGTGACCACAGCTAGCGGTAGAACATGTATAATCTCTTCCAGGTAGCACAAATTTTGAATAAGAAAGAAATTTTGAATTACTTTAAACTGGATAATTTTAGATTATCTAATATTACCTTTTGATACTAGGTTGCTCCTACAGCTGATGTACACCTGCCCTGTAACATATTATCAACACATATTACACTAGTCAAAAAGCTGCAAAACTCACAAAGTAAAGGTATATTCAATAAGCTTTATAAAACAATCATCGCCCATACAAATTGGGGAAAATAGAAAAAAAAAACAAATTCTCCTCTAAACAAAAATAAAGTCGATACCTAAAGGATAATTTGGCCAAATATCAACCTATTTACAACACTAAAAATAACTTACCCTATCCTGAAGTTACTTACATCTAATTAGGTTAGACATTTCCATAAAATGTTCTGCGCTCTCTTTGACTTAGTCTTCAACTGGTTCTGGACACAAATTGCATTGACAGGACTGTACAACTGTGTCTCCTTGCATAGCAATTTAATCCAGGGTTGGATCAGCAGGCATTCTCAAATGCGATACTAAACAACCATAAACTCCCTCTTTGATGAAGTGTAATAATCTTCGTTAACTTTTAATTGATTTCACTCTCATCAAGAAAATTAGAGCAGTAAACAATCCCTTGGTTCCGCTTCCAAGATGGCTTCCCCCTTTTTAAGAAACAACACGTTCGTCGTGAACAAATTATACACAAATCATAAAATTTTAATAATCTTTGTTAACTTCAAAACAGTCGAACGCACAAGACAATCTTGTTTAATTATCATTAATTTTTATATGTAGGTAGATGCATCAGCACCCATCAATCTACAAATTAGTTCTTTTGTTCAACCACTTGGGCTCAGCTGTAGCAAGCAGCTGCCCAAGAACGCGTCAAAGTCAAGAATGTGCTGTTGGCGTCCTTTACTGGTATATATAACCTTTCTTATTTTGGCACGATTAACAAGTCCCTTAAAGTTGTTGACCAATCAGTGAGAGCGTTACTGCATTCTACACAAATACCTATTTCACTAATGGAATTTTCCATAGAATGGAACAGAATAACCTAACTCTAAATGCATTGGAATTTTCCACAAACCCCTTTTTCAAATATAATTATAATTCAAAATTTCTTACCCTACTCAAATTATTATACATTATTTATTGTACCTAAAAATTATTATAAAAAAAAAATAAAAATCTGAATTGCTATTGTAATTCAAGCATTACAATCTCAATGCAATATATAAAAAAAACTAGAAACCATGTGCATTAAAACTTTGTTAAATACCTTAGGTCAATGCCTACACTACATACCGTGTTCAATTCCAACGCCACACTAAATCAAACGTCATATAAAACACATAGAGCAAAGCACGCACTAGTGCGTGATCGGCATTGGCTTAAAAAGCATCATCACACGCTAGCGCATGATTGGCAGTGAACGTGTTAATAACCATCATTTCAATCGTATAAATAGAAACATGTTAAAAAATGTTTTCCAATCTCAAGTTATTGAATTTATCTGAAATTTAACTATATAAAAATTAGAGTTCATGTTAAGCATATTGACTACCTCAAAGTTGCTCCCAGAGTGTAACACAAATTGAAGACACTCATTCTTAAAAACTTTAAAATGTTTTATTTATTGTATTCAAACCAAATATATCAAACATTAATAAAGTCACCTTTAATTTATGTCATAACTGCCAAACTTAAAAATTTTTATAGTTGTGACAACGATCCTAGGTCATGGATCGAAACCTAAATAAAGACGATTTTAACAACTATGAGTGGTTTACTTCCCAAAGAAGATTAAGAAAAATACAAAACAAACCACAACAAACATATAGGGAGTATTTACTAGCTAAATAGGTTTCATAAATACTTAGCACCACAATACAAAAGCATAATTTAAATATATGTACATTGACCTTATAACTGAGTGCTGATTTAATTAAGGCCATCCATTTCACCAGCTGGAATTCATATTGAAAAAGGATTATTTTTAATTTTCCTCCAGAGTACCCTGTCCAAATTTGATCTCGGGTTTTGCCGATTATTTGTTGGCCATCACATTGAACGCTTGGTTGTTACTTCCTAGCCAATGGAGGTTTTCGACTTCTCTTATCTGTAACCTTTTACATGTATATTTGTTACTACTTCGCAAGGAGCTGCAATAACAAAGAAACCGGTAATTGGAATTTTCTCTTTACAAAATAATCAACAATTTATATTAATTTTCGTCCACTGTGCTTGAATTACTTTCCTAATGCCAGACAAAATTATTCATTATCAAGTAGTTAGAAACGCATTCGTTTCATCAGACCAACATCCTCAATTAGTACTGGGTAGTAGGTAATTGGCCATTAGTTTATTTATTTTTGGGCTAGATTAGTTAATGTTGAAATAGATTGGATAGCAATATCAGGAAGGTTGATATGGAATCGTTATAATATAAATAGAAATAATGTGAATGCTGAATGGTAACGAAATAGATCATAATACTATATACTTAATTTCTCGTGTTCCAACCGAAGATATTATATTAACCACGAGGCGATTTTTTTTTACCCGAAGCCTCGTTATACCAAATACAATAGGGATCTTTAACATGCATGAAATAAAAACTCAAATTATAACTCACGTTTAATCTAGGATGTATTTTTTGAAAAATGTTCGTCTAATATCTTTCAAGCAGCCCATGTCAATAATAAAATCTAGGACCTTTGGAGCTCTTCGGCTAATTTGGTGGAACATGGAAATATCCAGACTGGACTGCACTATTTTATTTATGAGATGACCTCCACAGTTGCAATCCAGTTATTCTGTAAATATATTTTAACAAACATTCATACAATCAAAATTGTTTCAAGGTTTTCATGTAGCAGCGTCAACATTATTTCACAGAAGTTCTTACGGTCAAATAAGTACACAAAAATATTCACTTTGTAACCTGTTTTGATATCTTAGTCGCCAAAGTCAAGGTGTTAGATTGTCAGGAATTAACAGCTGTAGGATGCTTTTTCACATTGGATTACTTGAATAGGCTGTAATTTGGAACTCCAACCACATGCTGTAATGAAGGCTGACCATGTTTGTAGTTGAAGAAGATACATGCCAAACATTTTGCGGTTGCTTGTTAGCTCATTTCAGTACAGCAAGTGATCTGAACCTAATCTAATGCATTTTACGAAATAAAATGATTCCAGACTCGTCTACACATGAATCTTTGTCTTTATTTACAAGTAGTGTATAGAAATGATGCAGAAATATTCACCATATTTGTAGATAGTCTCCATGTCTTAGAAAACTAATAAATTTGCCATTTCAATATGTTCACAATTCAAACACCAAAAGGACTGCCAGAACTCTACATTATGCATGTGTTTTGAATAAATGTTATTAATCATAAATATTTTGATCGATTCCAATAACTAATAATTATGTGTACAAAATCGCCCATTTATTATTGTTTTATTACATTTGTTACGTTAATTACCATTTGTGAATCTCTTCTTTCGATACTGATATTTATTTTCTTTGATCTAATGACCACAAGTAATCAACTAATTGCTAACCAGTAGACGAGTGCATTACAGTGTTCGAATGGCACGTACAAACATTAATTTGCATTACATCAAAACAATGACTAGTATGATTTGATTAATAAAGTTACAGAATCGCGGTACATAAAACACACATTCCTGATTTTATTTAACATGCATTGTTCCTTCAAACCTTGTTGCGTTTAACTTTTGCTTTATATTCCTTTTTAATTTTACATAAAAAATTATTTTCATATGTCCGTTTAATGGAGGTACAGAATAACATTTGTGGAAATCTTATCGTCCACGTCCAATTAATGGAGTGTTCGCTTAATAGAAATGCATTTGCATTGTGTCAATAGAAATTGTTGTTAAGAGGTGCCTATTTAAGGAGATTTCACTGTATGTATATATTAATAATTTTTATCATAATTTTGTTCTTGCCAAAATTACGAGAATTGTGTAGTACAATCATTAATTTTGTAGTTTAGCTTTTAGGACTTTTGTTTAAGCATTTTAATTAGATTAACCACTAGCCTGTAAAATTAGTTTTATGAAGAAATGGTGTTTATTTACACTATAATTAGCAATTAAGATTTTCGTTAGTCCTGTAAATTTGAGAGTGCCTGTAGGTAATTAATGTTTATTTTAGTTGTATTGGGTGCATATAACTTAGCAATAATTTGACTACTGACAATTGTGTTTATTTAAACAAATCTATAGATTAACTATTTAACTGAATTTTTATTTAAATGTTTGTAATTACTAAATTGTAACAATACTTGTGGCCTTTTTATTAATAAATAATGTAAATAACAACTTAAAATGTAATTGTAATACATTAAAATTGTAATAATTAAAACCGCTTTTAGCTCAAAGTACTCGACTTCAACCAGCCCCATAAATACATGATTGTATATCTGAGGAAAGTATTAGCAAAGTATGCTTAAAATACCTGAAATACGTTATCAATAACAATTGTAATTCTCTTAATATAAACTGTTTGTAAACCTTTCATAATTCTGTATAGATAGTCGGAGACCAATCGTTCGGCTCCGTGGCGTAGTGGTATGTGTGTGACTACTACGCCCAAGGTCACGGGTTCGAATCCCGACACGATCCGCTTGAAAAATGTTAGGCGAGCATTTTTCACAAAAATACACCCTCGTTCGGATGAGAGGTAAAATGGAGGTCCCGTGTGTGTGTTGTCATGCACGTTAAAGATCCCTACCTTGCTTGGAACAGCAAGGGTTCGGCAAAATTCAAAATTCTCCAGGTAAAAAAAACTCGCTCCCTGGCCAATGTAGTACCTTTGGGTGGAGCATTGGAAAATCACATGTAATGTCTGTGAAAACCCTCCACGCAACCACATGGTGACTGACGGAAATGAAAAGGCAGTAGAAATAGGAACGGTAGAAAGAGGGAGGTGTGTATTTGGAATGCATAAGAGGCACTTCCAGGTAGAAAAAAATAGAAGAAGGGCTCGCATTGAGCAAAAGAAACAGAAAAAGGTGGATAGCAAAGCGCTACTCAACCAGCCAATGTAGTCAGTAGCCCGGAGTGAGGGAACATCACTCTTATGTGGCAGACGGGTGTTCAGGGACGAGAAAAGGTCCACCGAAGGAAAGGTAAGGCAGAAACGGAGACAGTAGGATAAGAAAAAGTAGAGTTTTTGGACAAGCGTCCGAGAGAAGGTAGAGAATTAATTGTCCCTGTTAAAACACAGATCGGTCTGAAGGACCGCCTGCGATATTAATCCGACAAGATAAAATATATCATAAGTTAACAAAATTCACTAGACTTAAGAGAACTAGTACGATCATTTTCCTAACGAGTGCATCCACTGCGATAAAAAAATCAGACAAAAGTTGACACAACAACTTAAAAGTATCACTACAGATACAATCATACAAAAACCCAACTGTTTCAAGGTAGTTTTTAAAGATGGTAACGCCCTAAACACACAAAGATGCCTAATTATAAGCAGTTAAATACAGACACTGTCCCAATATGCTAAAACAACTGAGGATTTGATAAGATATCAATAAGAAGCGATAGCGCCTCACCACAAAGTTCAACAAAAAACAATGAAAAAAAATGTTTATAAGTTATGATGATTTAGTAGGAAAAGAAACAAATAATGGTATAGTATAATGTGGGCAACTGTAATAATTCAGAGGAAAAACACATGGAATAGAAAATTCTAGTTTTTTGCAACTGCGAATATGAACTATTTCTTACAATGGCATAGGCCGCGTCTCCTATGTGAGCCTAAAGAAGAAAAACATCCACTCTAACATCAGCTCAAACCAATCATAAAAATTCAATGAGCTATTACAACCAAAGTTACAACAATTACCACACAATTAAACGATGTAAGAAAAATACTAAATACCAAATAATATGCTGTAGGAAAAGTTCGAGGATTAATTAAATGAAACGACAGTGTTATATTGGAGGGTGTAGAGAATAAAATGATATATAAGTAACGCTAAGTTTAGGGAAAGTCAACCAAAAGCAAAAAGTTTTAAGGTAAATAAGTTAAACGTGTAAAAAGTATATACTGTACGAGAGAGAGAATAAGTAATTAAAGTTACTAATTGATAGTGGGGGCAAAAAACATTAGCTACATTGTCAAGGAAGTAAAACGTGAAAAGCTTTTAGATGTACGTAGGGTTGAACGATTTTAAAGATAATTTTATGCCATTTAATAAGGTTTAAATCGATATGTGAAGAGAAAAGAGTCATCAAGACTCGATTCACTAATAAAATTGTTAAAGAACAGAAAGATATCTTGTAAAACATATATTTACTAGGATGGGAAGCTCTCGTTTGAGTTCCACCCAAACTAATAAAGAAAATGTTCAACATCATTCTTAAAAAAATGATTTACAAATTGCTAAAACGACAACTTACCAACCAAATTCTCGTCTAGAGTTACGCAAAGCTGAGCGACCGGCCCTTTGATTGATGGGGTCTCGTCTAGACTTATATACAGCTGGACGACTAAATTCGACAGTAAATTTCGCTTAATAGATTTTAAAATGCGTTGAAATATTGATATATATCTAAAAAAATATGCAATCAAGACAAAATCATACTCACTACACAAAAGAAATATTCTACGATATATGTATAAAAAAAACAGTATTCCAAATTGTTTAAATATTCTTTCGATATTGCGGCAGTCATCAACAACCATCGTAGATGAGTTTAAATATAAAACGTTAACGATAATTTCGTTATTACAATGTTTAAAGGAGCAGATATAAAGAGATTCAGTTTATTACAGTGTTTTGAAAGGTAAAAGATATGATTAGATAATTTCGTTAACTATATTTGAAGACAAAATCTTTTTTTAAAAAGGCATTTATAGGTTACACTGTTTAAATCACTAAGGGAACACCTTTAAAATGATAAGAGGGCAAGATAGTGTTTAATAAAAGAAATACATCATGGTTAGGTTAATATAACACTAAAAGACACACTAAAAACTCAAGTTAGTTAGAAAATCTATATTTCGAGGTGGAGGTAATTGTAAATTATACTTAATGATTTAGGTTACAAAAAGACACTCAAAATTATAGAAAGATTTATTATATGTGTTATTTAAATGGTAGCTTTAAAAAATTAATCCAAAAACAAGTTGAGACAAGTTAAAAAAAAATCATACATAAAGTGTTTATTTTAACTGCATTTTATAGCATTTTTTAAAAAAAAAATTCACTTTTCCTTCATAATAGGTAAAAATTGAGCTGTTTACTTATAATTAAAAATACTTACATTCAAAATTATATGATCAACCATGTATGTAAGGTTATATTATCCTGTATACACTGCTGAAGGAAAACACATTAATTCCATTTCAAAAAACAACTATACAAATATTTAACACAATTCAAGTTAAAAAGGTACACTACATTTGAAGTTGGAAGAAAATTAATTAAATTAACAAAACATTTTAAGAACAAACTATGAATTCAATAGCCCAAAATAGCAGTTTACATTTAGTTACTATAACAACTGTCATGTTTCTTTAGGTAATTTAGTGAGTTGCAAGGTACCAACCTAAATTTTTAATGTCAATAGATGTTAGAAAATTAGATAATTTATTTTTATTTTATTTTGTTTTTTTTTAAGTAAAAAAGCTATAGATAACGTTAATTAATACATCGTAAAGCCATAAAACAAATCATACAACCTAAAAAAACAAGTTGAAGGCGCCAATTCTTACATTTAAACGTCCTCTTTATATTACCGTCGACGCGGTATATGCGACACAACGGCAGTTGGTAACGCTAATCTATAATATGGTAATTAGCGCGCCCATCTGTCAATGACGTCGCACAATATGCAAATTATTACACGTAATGACGAAATATTCAAAATTCATAAAATAGTTTATAAAAAACGGAGTACTCACATGAAAAGGTAAAGCTTCCTGCAAAATCACTTCCTTCAGGGTTGCTCGTAGCTCCCTTCCGGATTATTTAAAGATGGCGGCTGCGACTTCCATCAGGATTGCTCCGGCTAGCGACTGCGGGGCGTGGACTGCGGTTCGGCCAGGTTGCTTCCAAATTCCGTCGTTTTCTGCTTTCTATGTAGGGAACGGGTTTATATGGAACGATAATCAAAAAGGCAAGAAAAAGGGAATCTACATAAAAAAGATAAGATACGATACCTAAACTCAACCACTCTTGTCCATGTTCAAAGGTAAAGTCCACGTCCCAGCGTCTCCCGGAAACTACCCCACTTTTTTCCCCCACACGCGTTGACGCGAATCACCGCGCAACGCACTTCTGACGTGACGGAAATACACGCGCGAAGTCTTTCAAATTTAAGGCGCGAAATTCCCGCTCATCAAAACTAAACTAAAAAATGTCTAGTGCCAAATTTTGGCACGTAATAGAATAATGGCTTTGGCAAGGGTTTCGAGCCATATGATTACAACAAGGAGGTATTTGGAGATACCAACACTCTTAATCAACCTGATAAAGTCACAGAGTTAGCCGAAGAGTCTTCAATATTAAATGTAACTCGTGACAGCGCAGAGACAGACAGTAAATCTACTTCGAGCGATCAACATGAAAATTTGGTTTTATTAGAAGGTGAACAAATGAAATTTGTGAACATAATTTTGTGGCTCCAAGGTCCACTACTGGATGTCAAGTACTCGTTGAAGAACCTATGAATACTACAGCTGTGGCGAATGATGCTCAACATCGTGATGCAGATATTTGTGCAGTGTAATTAAATGAAAGAAATTACTACGTGTCGCCTATCAACAGTGACGAAAGTGATGTCGACGATACCGATCTTGATAAAAATTTTAAAGTTAGTGGAAGTTCAGGAAGTGTTTTTGATAGTGATGAAGGATTTGGTGCAGAATCCCCTGAAGTTTTGGCATCACCGAAAAAAGGAACGAAGAGAAAGATAACTCCAGGTAATTGGATAGCAAAAAGGGCCAAGAATCTCAGGAATTCAGGAAAGGCCTATTTATCAACATCTAAATCAAAGAAACAGATTTCTGCTAGAAAAGTCAGGCCACCATGTGAAGATAAGTGTGATTAAACTGCAGTCTGAAAATTGACCAAAACATTAGAGAAGTCTTCTTCAGTAATTTCTGGAAAGTTGGCAATTTGCAACAGCAAAGGGAATTCATCGTTAGAAATACAGAAACCATCAAACCCAAATATCGGTACTCAAGTACACAGGATTTCAGACATTTAAATTCTGCGTTTTACTTTGAAATAGACAACAATAGGATAAGGGTATGCAAGAAATTCTTTAAGGCAATACTGGATATTAATGATTGACCAATCCAGACCGCTCTATCGAAGAAAAACGATACCGGTTTTGTTGATGGAAATAATCGAGGAAAACATGGGAAACAACCAACAGTGAATTTCGAGATAAAAAAGAGCATTCGAAAATTCCTTAATTCTATACACCGAATTGAATTACACTCTTTAAGGGCTCAAACTAAATGCGAGTATATTGGAGGAAGGAGTTTGGCTGACATTTATCGTGATTACAAGGAACAGAGGGAGCTACAAGAGTTGCCGTTTGCAAACTCTGGTATGTTCAGTCGTATTTTTAATGGTGAATTCAATATCTCGTTTTATATACCAAAGAAAGATCAATGCGATTTGTGTGAAACTTACAAAAATGCAGATGACGAGGAAAAAGAAAAATTAGTCAATATCTACAATTTACACCAGGAAGAAAAAGAATGGTGTTGCAAAGAAAAGGATTTGGATAAAAATAACCAGGTTGGTTTGTGTGTTGCTGTATACGACTTGCAAGCTGTGATGTCAATTTCAAAGGGTTGGGTGGGTTTCTTGTTTTTATTATGCAAGAAAACTGAAATGTCGAATGCTACTTCTGGAATGGGACCGAAGGGAAATGTGGAGCTGTGGAAATCGGTACCTGTGTTCTTAATTACATTAAAATGATGGCAGAAATGGCAAAGAAATCTGATATTGATATTATTTTATATTCAGACAATTGTTGTGGACAACAAAAAACAAGTACTTACTTGCAGCATATGCTTATGCCATAGCTAACTTTAATGTCCGCAGCATTGATCACAAATTTCTAATTTGTAGTCACACTCAAAACGGAGATAATGTTCACAGTGTTTTAGAGAAACAAGTGAAGAGGTACCTTAAATCTACTCCACTATACGCACCAGATCAGTATGCTACTCTAATCCGTACGGCTAAGAAGAATGGTCACCCATATGAGGTACACAAAATGATTTTTCAGATTTTTTTGATTTAAAGTTTTCAGGAAGAGTGGGGTACTAACTTTACTGTAGATATCTGCGGTAAGAAAGTAAAATGGAACGACCTAAAAGTCCTCAGAGTCCAAAAGGATGAACCACGAGCTTTCTTTTACAAAACATCGTACAAAGATGAAGAATTAAAAAAAGTCTGCATGAGGAAAACAAGGACCCAACAAGGTTTTGATGTAGACTTACTTCTAGCTTATGAAAAAAAGTTTCCGTTGAGTGAAGTAAAAAAGAAGACGCTGAAGTCTTTATGCGATAAGAATGTAATTAAAAAAATGATTATGAACAAAATTATAAAAACATTTTTGAGTTACACTAAAACTTTTAAGATCCATTTGTTTTTCTTTTTATTCATTTTTGCACTTTTCTACGTTTGTTAGTAATATTAAAACAACACAACCTTTAAAACATTTTAAAGAGTGTTCTTAATTTTTATCCCACGCCCGGAAAAAGTCTCAACTCATACAGAAAACCTTATACTCTGTATACTGTAAGTGTACTAGGGAACTAAAACATCTACTAAAGTGTCTTAAATCAAAATAATTCATTGTTCTACTGACTGCAGATTCAGCAAAAATGACACGAGTCAAAAAATTTCGATTTTTCTAGTTTTTTAAAGAAAGTAAGGTAAACTAAATTTTGTTTGTATAATATTATGGTACGAAAGATAATAGAGTTTTAAATACTCATCCATATTTCATTAAAAGGTATGGACATGTTGGGAAAGCGTTTTTTTCGCTTCCTGAAAAATTACTTTTTTTGACTTGTCACTTTTGTCACAAGGGTGCGATATGTGAAATTATTTTTTGTTAAAAAAGACATGTAATTGATTGAGATAAGATCTACCCTATATTTTGTCACACTATATTTATCCGTGAATTTAAATAAAGAATAAATACGAAAGTGTTCTCTGTATCTGCCCTTCAACATTAATTAATACTTGTTAGATTACATTTTCTTTTATACAACTAAGTAAATTCAGCCTCGACTTTGCCTCAAATTCTTTCTTGGGGTAATAGCCAAGTTGGTTAAAGGCATGCAGTTTTTTAGACTTTCTATCTTCTAGGTATAAAAGCCGTAGCAACTTCTATTAACGTAAAAATAATTTTGCTATACATACAAATATCCTTTCCTAAAAATATATCACCCTGTAATCCGTTGTTACAGGTTATTTTTGGCTTTAAGAAAATCATTTCAAACAATACAATTATTTGCATTAGTAATTTAATGCAAAGTCCTTGAGGTTATCACTGGTTGATAAGTCGAAGAATACAATCAATTTCGTGCCTTATTTGTTGGTAATCGTGAATGAAATTGGATGTCATTCCTTAAAAATGTTGCCTAGTGTATTTTTGTTTTGAGTGGTGTATTCCATATAATCGTGATTGTTATTGGATTTGAGCGATCTGACTAGAGCGTGTTAATTATTAATTGGTCATTTTTGAATGTTCTAATTCGTGTTTCGGTAACCAGCCAACCTGGTGCGATCGTGGATGGTCGGTGGGACATTTGAAAGTTCGTTGTTGGACAAGAAGGTCGTAGTAGAAACGTGGTTTCAGGTATTTTTGAAAGCTGTGTTTGAGCTTTTCCAATTTGGGATTTTTATACTTGCAACTTTTACACGAGTTTCCGTTTGGTGTATGAAGACATCGTCTGGCTTGTGGTTTAGCCGTTGGAAACTTGGACCACCCGTTTATTGGGGATTTTACGAATCTACTTTGACCGCCATTTATGGCAGCAAATAGAGGCCGTTATAAGAAACCTTTTCTGCAGAATTATTATAACGCTCACACTTCTCTGATCATTGCTTCAATACAGAAAAGGTAAATAAATAAAAATAATTAATTAATTTATTAATCACGAAATTTTCAAATACAGTGTTTACCTCCTTAATAATTAATTTGTGTAAGTTGCATTACAGAACTATGGCTGTTGACTTTTTCTATATATGTTTTTTTTATTAACAACAAAAAAAATTTTTAATAATAACACAAAAGGGTGTTGCACCCAAACTTAGTCAGTTGTTTTAGCAAATTGTTTTCGTAGGTTTCGACCTTCGGGAAAAGATTTCAAGTTCAGGTCGCAATTAAAAGTAACCTTGCAATTGGAGTCTGTACGTGCAGCCTGGTGGTGACTACAAAATTCAACGCTCTCGTTGTATATTGATTGCTTGCAATTCCATTCTGTGCATCCGTATCCACCGAAGTATATTCAGGTCGCCAAGCTGAGCAGATCCTTTAGGCAAAGTAAGGTATATTATGTAATTATAAATAGTCTTGGTTCATCTTGATAAGATTGTTTTACTGTGTTGCATTTTACAATATGTATAAATGCGTATATTGAATGTAAATTCTGTAGGTACTTATAAGAAACAAGTTCAGGCGTACACCAGCTGGTTATTAGTAGATAAGGTAAGAATCGAACAAATTTGTTTTCTCCTAATGTTATACTGATTAAATATATTCGTTAAACCTGTAAGTGTTGTAAAACTTTTTTTGCGTCAACCCACTAACTTACCCCCCTTTTGTGTAGAGTTTTGTGCGGCCTCATATGAGCTAGTCGAGGGCACAATTTGGCACAATTTATAATGGTAACTACCAAGATTATCACCTCCCAGTTATTATTACATTGAAGGCAACTTATAAATCAAAAGTAGCCATAACACCGTCTAGCCAGATGTTGCTAAAAAAAATACTCTAGAAGAAATTCTCTGCAAAAACTTATTTTTAAGTCATTAACAACCTATTTGCCACACCAAATTTTCCCTCTTTTTGTATTTAACTATCAAACATTTGTGAATCCCAATTATTGGCAATGTCGTTCATAAAAAAAATGTCAAATCTCAGCTTTGTGTTATATCATTATCCTTTCCAAAATATTTAAGCCCTACATATTTTGTAATACTTTACTAATAAACCCCATTCTTATATTTAATAATCATTCATCCCATTTATAAAATTTTAATTCAAAGTAAAAAACAATAATGTTCACTTAATTTCCTGCGTCGAAAAATGTCAAACATATTTATGTTCACCCACATACAAATTACATCTATAATATTACAGTTGAATTTCCTTATTATAACAGTTCAACATGTCCAGACCGCACCAGCGTTTATTTCGTCAATACTTCCTGGTTTTATCTATTCTTTGAACAACTGCTACAACCTAACCAATTCCAAGTTACTGGCAGGATGAACAAATCCAGTTTCTTTTCCTAAAACGGTCATGACATGTTAATTCCACCTGTAAGGTGTTTCGAAAATATCTTGCAGAGTTGCAAGTATGAGATAAAATAATTCACCGCATGCCGCATATTTCTCCCATTGAGCTGTGTTCCGTGCCCTCTTCTCACTACATTTTCAAATCCTAACATCCGTTAATTTTTCGTTTTTTCGAATATAGCTTGTCCAGTGCCTCATACAGAGCCCCTTTCACCATCTGCAATACACCTCTTACCCCTACATAATCGATCTTTTCAGGTTAAAACTCCCTATACAGAGTGCCCCTGGTTAAGTCTACACTATTACTAAATTCTAAGTATAGGATATATCATCCTTTTCAATATCTTGTAACGTTTTTTCTTTCGCTAGATATAGATTTTCTGAGGATGGCCCTTATTGAGGATGTAGTAGGGCCAAACGGTGTTGCGAAAGAAAAGCAGGATGCTCTCGGTCTAAACTCAGGGTCTATTCCTGCAGAGGCATGAGATGGTCGGGGTATTTTCTGAGATTAAACCTGAAATATAAATAAACTTGGGCGCCACTGCGTCAATAACGCTAACACAAAAATTCATCCTAAAGATAGGCTCAGCTAAACCTTAAGGGAATGATATCTACTCGAAATTTAGATATGTAGCAACATAATTTCTTTGTTTTTCATTATCTCAATCAAAATGGATAGATTACTTATTTCTTTTATTGAGCTGTTAGAAATAAAACGATTATGAGTTTTGATTAGTATTTAATAAAATTTGTTTCTTTTCATCTTTGTACAAAAAAATTTAGTGTAAATAGGATGGCACAAAAGTGAATGCCGATGAAAATGTTAAGTGGGCAAACATCACAGTTATTAACAGGCTAGGCCTGTTATAAAAAAATTACTCAATATCTTATTACATTAGTGACATGCTGTAATCAGAAATCTTTGATATAGCTCGCAAAAATTGTCTTTAGTTTATACTTTAATCTTTCTAAGGTTTTACTGAATTTTCTCTATATCATGAATTATCTCAATACAAAACTTACTTAGTAACATAAGTGTTATCTGTGTTAAACCATGGAAAACTAGATTCTTATCATTACATATGCTGTTTCGAAGTGTTGTTCATAACAAATATTTAACATAAGAATACGGCTACTAAAAAAAAATTGCTAAATCATCTTAACTACACCAAATAAAAATATGATTTGTTTTAATAAGATACCGTTCGAACTTGTAAATCAAAAATGCCGAATCTCGTACTTCCTAACTAATAACTTTTCAGTTTAGCTAACTCGGCTTCTCAAACAAAACGTTCATCACTTACGTGTTGATTCCTGTGGATCGTAAAAAGAGGAATTGTACTCACCAAAGCTTGACGGCATTAAATAATAATAATAAAATACAGAAAATCTGTTTAATCAGAGCATCATGATTACAAAAACTAAGAATTACAATGATTGGTATTGAAATGGGATTCTGTTTTATTTTTCTAATTTATAAATTCTATAATCTAAAGCTGCTTACTAAAAATTAAAACCTCTTTAGTAACAATTAAAACGCCATATTTTAAATAAGGAATCATTCTATAAATACTCAATCTTAATTAGAAATGTGTTCTAGCATAGTTCGGTGCTATCGTCCCAACACCAAGCTAAGTGCAATTGCCATGAGTGAAGCTTTCTTCTACTCATGATGCCCAAAAACTCTTACACCACCTTTAAAAAAAACGCATCTAGTGACTACATGTAAATTTACCTTTCAATGCGCATGATTATCCAACTACGACTGTGCGAGATTTTAAATACATTAGCAATGACTTTCTTGCCTAAATTCCGGTAAGCCACATAGCACGAAGTGCGTTATGTATTTACCTAAAACTAAAGTGTTACAATCTGATTGCTGTCCTGTATATATCTATATATTGTTGTCATCTATCCACTTTCTCTACATTTTCTATAATGATGTCTTTTGCATCTTATATTTTGCTGTACAGCTATATATCCCTAAAATTCATTCTAATTAATTTGTATGCTTCGTCTGTCTTTCCTATTTCCATCTTTGTTTGTATCTCTTTACACTTTTTATCAATCCATTGCTCTTTAGCTTTCCTGCATTTGCGAATAATTTTCCATTTTATGGCTTCATTAGTATCAGAAATTTTTCTGATGTCTTTCAATAATTCATTTGACTTTTTCTCGAATCTTTTAGTTTCTCTAAGTTAAGTGTCTTGTTCCACAACATACACATAGAAACAAGCAAGTGACTGCTCAATAGTAGAAGCCAACAGGAAAGAAAAGCCTTTGAAATGGGGTGCTACAGACATATGATACAGATATGGATAGACAAAATTTAGAACAGAGGTACTAGAAATGGTAGGGGAAGACGGAAATATGTGGAAAACGAGATGATAAGACACATAGTAAGGCATGAATAGTGTAGCATATACTAGAAGCAGAGAAAGGAAAAAAGAAAGGTAAAGTTAGACCTAGACTAAACTATTACACACATAATGAAAAATGTAGCTGTGGAAATTTAAGGCAAATGTGTAGGTTAGCACAGAATGGAAAATAACGGAGGCGTCCAACCAGTTCAAGGACTGAAGACCTAAAGATAATGTTAATAGTGGATTACCGACATTCAAAAACATAAATCCTCTCATGCCTTTTTTCTGTGGATGTTCAGTTCACGATTTCACCTTTTGTTTTGACAATGCATAGAAACAATTTATTTACAGATTTAGAATTAACCATTGGCTGTAAGAAATACATACAATAACATGAAATTGAAAATAACAATTACATAAGATTCTACATGCATGTGCAATATAAAAATGTCCTTAAATTTATGCATGAGAAAACGGCTTTTAATGTGAACAAATTTTATTAATGCTAGAAATGCAAATGTCTTTTAACGTTAGAAAGTTTATAGTGTGGCTTTGAATGAATGTACTATTTGTACATAAAAAATGAAATTCACACTGGATTCACTTTGAACTTTTATGCGTGTTTCTGTGAAGAAACGTAGCTCAAAAGCAAGCCTATGCTAAAATGGATTAATGCATCACAGATACGGTGTTACCTGGGATCTGCAAGTAGAAATTTAATTGGATCGAAGCCTGTATATGGTGCTGCATGTGGCAGGTCAATCAACGCAGGTGCCATGTATTGTGCAGGTTCCTTTATCGGCGATATGAGGCGTGGAATGGCATTATGATGGCAGATTCTTCATAGTAGACATCAGAACTGGTACGGGGTGTGGTATCACACATCCATGCTGCTATGTCTGCTGCAGTAATGGTGGGTGGCAAAGACGAGGTCGTCACGAACGACTCGGACATCCCATCTCGGTGAGCCATATTTGGCTTGGGTTCAGCAAAAATAGTTCTTCGAAGTAACTTCCTTTGGTGGAAGTCCAGGCCTTGGTAGTAGGATTTTGAGCATCTTGCAGACAAAGCATGGAGTATCGACGTTAGTGCATAAGCACAACTTCCTGGTTTAACCTCCAGGCTTTGCTGCACCGTGATAAAAGGTTAAACTCAGAAGATCAAAAGTTATTGTTTGCTCCTGACTATTTCATGTTAATATATATCCAAAAATAAACGAAAGCTCGTTTCCTTGTTCATTGTAATTAATTTTGTATTCTAATAATCAGAAATTCCAGGTGAGTCTATTCAGCTTTAAGGCGTATTGATAGACGAGTCTATTATTAAGGGGTGTTTACGTTTGCGTTTCGATGACGCTTATGAAGTTTGTTAGGTGCAACTTGGGTTGCATACCTACATCTCTCTGAGTTCCTAGTATCTTCATTTCTTTATAGCTCCTATTACTTTTTAGTTTCATAGCCATTCCTAGTGGTCCAGCAGATGATTTATTCAAACTTACCCAGTTAACGTTTCATGCGAGCTCAGAAGTTTTTATTAGTCACCATCTTCTTTAGGAGCATGTTATAGTGAAAGCTTCTTTCAAATTTTTCTGTAACATGAGCCTTGATCTCTCTCTCTCTCTCTGTATATTAAAATTGAGGAAATAAAGTATTGCAGATACAAATAATTCTTTTATTTAGTCTGAAGACTACATCATACAGTTAAAGTTATTTATTTAAAAAACGCAAATATCTATTACAAAATATTTATTATCAAAATCTTCAATACAGTTAACGCTGAGTACTCTTAGCAATCTGTTCTTTCAAAACCAATATACTGTTGCGCTGCTCAGGAGGCAACATGGCAATTTGTTCATCTGACAATTGCAAAACTTGCATAATCAATGCCGCCTATAAACAAAACATTAAAAATAAAAATTTCAAAAGAAATCCGACCTTTTCTTGATCAGAAGCACCAACATTGGGTAAACTTGGTGAAAGTGGTAGTCCACGCTGAACTGGTGGAACCATAGGAGGTTGAATTGGTGGAAGTGTAGGAGGTTGTGGTGGTGGTCGTATTGGTGGCACCGGTGTGGGAATAGCAATTGGTGCTAAAATACAAAAATTTACTCATGCAATAATTTTGAATATACATTACGTGTCATCTTCTGTCTTGGATCCTGTAACCGTACTTGACGGGGATCAAAACCAGGAGAATTTCCAACACGAGGGTCTCTTGCAAAACTGAAATAAGTTAGAAATTTAAAATAATTGTTAAGTTTAATTTTAAAAAAAATGTACAACATGCAGTAATGAGTTAATAAAAATCGATTAACATGCAAAGCATATTAGATTATTATTAAATTATCTGTATACGCCACATTTTCCTTTTTTTGCGGTTTAATTCGAATCTTAGTCCCTAAGTGATGCAATATTTCCGCAAATTCCACAGCTTTAATGGTCTAATTAGTGCCAAATTTATGATTTGTTTTATCATAAAACGCGCTGTTTAGCCTTGTCTAATGCACGAAGTTATCTGCAACTAATCTCCTGTCGCATTGTATTACATAGAGTAGTTGAACTCACATAATCTTATCTATGTTTTATTTTATGACATTTTAATAACCTTGGGCATTTAATTCATAATTGGTTTATACGGTATTTCTTAGTATTTGATGAAGAATTTGTCTTTAGTAATAATCTATACGAAAATTCTAGAATATGATTTTATTTAAAAGCCTTTAAAATAAACTTAACTGATATATCGACCGACACACTCGGAAAAATAATTAAAGTACGCGTTTGCTTTCTTTATGGTTGATTTGTAAACTAATAAAGTTAGTATTTAACAACGCTTTTTATTTATATCTAAAAATTAATTTTGGATTCTAATAAAAGTACGGATTTCAGTAATTACATTATTAATTAAAGATTCAATTTGCTAAATACAGTAAGAATATTTTTTTAATATGGCTTTTTATTTATCTGTTACAATGATTATTTACACACATGGGAATGTGTTTTGCTTTGCATTTTAATGGCTTTGTATTTTTTATTAATTTTTTTATTTATTTATCACTACAAGCACCAACATGGTTTTCACCAAGTATTTTAAGGTGATGTTAATCCTATTTTAGTACATAGGAAGTCAACTTATTACTAATTAAATATTAAAATCTAATAAAATTTCAATACAGATCCTAATGTATTCACATATAGGAAGTCACATTATTTCTATTATAATATTAAAATATAATAAAAGTGTCACACGAAGCCACAAGTTTAAAAAGTTAAGCATTTAAGCACTCTAGGCATTTAATTACATTTAATTAGAACATGTAGCTATTGGAAACTAAAGGGGAATTTCAAAAAAGTCATTAATTTCATAGAGGCAGTTTGTAACTAGTAATTCTTTAACATACTTTTTAAATTTAACTAAAGACATTTCTCTAATATTAATTGGTAAATAATTAAATAGTTTTTTGCTGTAGAAAGTGAGTTTTCATTGATCTACTGTACTTATAACAATCACTCTTAAGATTATGTTTGTTTCTAGTATCATGATCGTGTACATCAGTGTTTAGGGTAAAAGACGTAATATTTTTCTTTATATGTAGTATGACAGCATAAACATACAATGATGGAAGTGACATTATACCTAGTTTTAAAAACAGTGGTTTGCAGTGAGTTTTAGATGAGACTTGGCAAATAATTCTAACTGCTTTCTTCTGTAGAATAAATAGTTTATTTGCAGCAGTGCTGTTACCCCATATTATAATGCCATAAGCAAGGTGACTATGAATATAAGCATAGTACACACTAATCATGATGTTGGTATAGATTGTACCATTAAGTGTACGTAGTATAAAGAGACCTTTACTTAGTTTATTCGCAATGTATTCAGTATGAGCCTTCCAATTAAAGTTCACATCTAAGATGATACCTAAGAACTTCACCGATCCACTGTTAATACCCAGGCGTGTATCAAAGCTACATTTCAAATCCTGTGTTTTAGCATTATTTAAACATAGTTTATTAGCTTTGCACCAGTCTTCAATTATTTGGACATTATTATCTAATACAACTTCTAGTTGCTCTTGTGTACTGCTACTGACTTTCAGCCCAAGATCATCTGCAAATAGATAGCAATTGCTACCTGAAGCAGTTATACTATGAGGTAAATCATTTATATAAATGTTAAAGAATATGGGTCCTAAGACAGATCCTTGCGGTATACCATACATAACCTGTCTACCTTCCGAGTATGTACAGTTTTTATATACATACTGAACTCTCATACTTAAAAATGAATAAATTACCTTCACAGCAGACGATTCAAATCCGTAGTATTGAAGCTTTTGCATAATATATTATGTTCTACTGTGTCAAATGCTTTTGTCATATCAAAAGAACTAAAGTGTACTTTTGTCCTAGTTCATGGTCTCTTATAACTTTTTGTGTTAAATCAAGGACAGCATCACAGGCGCTATGATATTTTCTAAAACCAAACAGTTGATTTGAGAACAATTTATTTAGTTCAAAATATTCCATTAATTGTTTGTAAAGTAAAGTTTCAAAGACTTTGGACAGAATAGGAGAAACTACAATAGGCCTAAAGTTTGATGGTAGTTTATTTTTATTTCCTTTAGGAATTGGAATAACTTTAATAATTTTTATGCCTTTTGGATAAAAATTTAAATCTAAACATGAATTGAACAAGTGTGTTAAGATTTCAACTATATGTTCTTTAGCCAATTTTAATACTTTAGAGTTTATTCCATATACATCTAAGCATCCACTGCTATTTAAAGAATTTATTACTGCAGAAACTTCATCAACCTTAAAATGCTCAAATTTGAATTTATTACTTTTTTTAGGAGCCTTTTGCACATAATAACTACTGTTCTTTTTGCTAGATAATATACTGGCCTTTATTTGTTCTACATTATTAATAAAAAAATTATTCAGGTTATTAGGAGTCAAAGTATTGGGTATATCAGAGGATCTACTATTTTTACGTGTAAGTTTATGCACTATCTTCCATACAGTTTTATTTTTACATTTGCTTTCTTTTATTAGATTACTGTTATGTTCCAATTTGGCTCTTTTAATTCCCGATTCATAACTTTTTCTACAATTTCTGTATTGTTCTTTGACACTTTCGCTTTTTGTAGTAAGATATAGATAATACTGATATATACATTTTGTTTAAGTTCAACTAATTGAGGTGTATACCATTTTTTCTTATTTTTGTTAATATTTGCATTCTTATATTTTAATGGAAACGCACTATTTACTGTCCATAAAAACAATCTATGAAATTCAGAAAACCTACTTTCCTCATCCTTTAATTTGTATATCTGATACCAGTTAATTGAATTAAGACGATCTATAAAAACCAAAAAAACCAAATTTATCTATTAGTAATTGAAATTCGTTTTTACGGTATTTCTCAACGATAAATTTGCACCAGGTTTAAAGTTTTATATTCGTTTTAGATCTTGTCACTAATGGAATAATTGGAAACCCAATCACATAATTAACAAGAGCTTTATTGATAAATGACATAACTTTGTATTGTATCTCTTAGTAATGAAAACTCGTTTTTATTAAGTAGATTTTTGTTTACACGCATGGAAAACTATCCAGTATTTTAAAAGTACGTGTTTGTTTCATACCGGGCAAAATAATTAACTGGCTTTGTATTTACCTCTTAAAATGATTGTTTGCATACACGGGACATGTGCTTTGCCTTTTATTTTAATGGCTTTTTTTCAGTATGCTGTTATAAGTTGTAGTGCGGACATGTGTTACTACAATTTAAATATTGCCACCTACTGGAAGAGGCGTGTATAGTCAGGAGATCTGATAGTGCGTAGGCGCCGAAGTGTGGAGTAAACTGATAAGTGGGGGATTCGGGTTTCAGCTTTGAATGTTGCAAGACGTTAAAACGTCTTACGTTACTATATTGTTTATCTAGTTTTTAAAATAGCGTTTAAGTCGTTCCAGCTATCCATTTTTTTGTCCAAGAATATTCCGAGATTGTATTTATAATAAAGAGTTCGTGATTTTTATTCGTAATTATTTTTGTTAGTGTTCTTTTAGAGACGTAGCCAGCAATGGATTTGAGCACTACAAAGTACAAAATATTTTCATTATTTTAACATAGTTACTAACTCAAATTTCTCATACATGATATAATTTTGGCAAATTAACTAAACAAATCTAAACACATTTACTCATATTCTAGTATGCAAAAGAGGGGAAAATAAATTAAAAACTAGAATAAAAATAGGAAACGAGGACTTACAAAAGGTTAAGGATTTCTGCTACCTAGGAAGCCAAATAATGCAAGATGGGAAGAGCGCAAAAGATATGAAACAAAGATTAGCACAAGGTTCTGCTACATTTAACATGAAAACACAACTAGTGTGTTCAAAGACAACAAACATAGAAACAAGGAAAAGATTGATTAAAACATATGTCCGTTCCGAATGGACCTGCACCTTGAAGTGGATCTAGATTACTAGAACGTGTGGAATGGCTTCCATGTTTCAGTGATCTAAAGAACCAAACTATAGGTCCAATCATACTAGTAGAATCTTTAGTAAGGAACCAAACTAAGACAGGTCCCCGAAGGAGTAAAAGGGTAATTCATACAGGATCATATGAAGGAACTTCGGGTGTGGGGATCGTTATGCGAAAAAAGATAGGACAACGTGTAGAAAACCACTTACAAAAGAACAAAAGAGTACTCATGGTTACCTTCAAATCTAAACTGTCAAATACAGTAGTAATACAAGTATATATGCTCACCTCCAGCTTCAGTGGGGAAGAGGTAGATGCCATCTACGAAGATATCGAACACATACTAAGATACGTACAAGGACATGAAAATTTAATAACTACGGGGGCTTTTAATGCAGTGGTAGGTGAGGGTAGGAAAGAATGGCAGTAGGTTTATTTGGTTTAGGCGCAAGAAACGACAGGGGAAATAGGTTGGTAGAATTTTGCGACACAAACAATTTAATCATCACAAACACATTATTTCAACATCATGCTAGAAGATGATACACGTTGAAGATGCCAGGAGATATAGGAAGATACAACATAGATTACATTCTTGTAGATAATGGTTCAGGAATCAAGTAAAAGACTGTAGAAGCTACCCAGAAGCAGATATAAACACTGACCACACCATCATAATTATGAAAGCCGTTCTTAAATTTAAAAATGTGAGAAAAGGAACGGAGAAAGGCACTTTGACTTTGAGAAACTAAAAGATAAAGATATCCACAAAATATTTGAAAAAAGTCAAATGAATTGCTGAAAGATGTCGGGAAAATTTCTAATACTAAGGAAGTAGAAACAGAATGGAATAACATTGAATCCAGCTTAAACATGGCGGTCAGAGATATTTTGTGGTATACACAAAAAAAAGAAACCATGGATAACAAAGGATATCCTGAATCTAATACAAGAAAAACAAAAATGCAAAAATTGATCAGACGAAACACGAAAATAAAGATACAAAGCCATAAAATGGAAAATTATTCGCAAATGCAAGAAAACTAAAGAACAATGGATTGATGAAAAGTGCAAAGAAGTACAAACTAAGATGGAAATAGAAAAGACAGACGAACCATGCAAACTAATTAGAATCAATTTTAGGGATACAAAACCATATAGCAAAATTATAAAGGTCACGAGAGGAAATGTCATTATAGAAAAATGTTGAGAAAGTGGGTAGATGGCAAGAATTAAAGTGAATTTACATGCAGGAGAGGAACTAACAGCATAAGAACAGGAATCGGACATTGAAAATGATGATTTGGAATATCCTGTACTTCAAGATGAGTTTGAATTAGCGTTGAAGAGTGCAAGCAAAAACTCTAAACCTGGCTTCTTTCCCAAAGAATTACAATTGCACGAATTATTACGGAATTCCGAATTACAACAAACGTCCGTCGTATTATGGAGAACCCTACACTATGTCCATGTAGGAATAACGATAATCCTTCAGAAGTATGGATTTCATGTGACATGTCTAAATTGGTTCCACTCGTCTTGTGCTAACCTAGATGATAAAAAAGCCAGGGGCTTGGGACTGAAGAATGATCCCTGGTTTTGCGGAGAACATCAACCACTCGCAAAAAATTCCTTGCCCATACTGTAACAAGGTCTACACTGACTAAGGTCTACCGATCCATATAGGTGTTACGTGCCATTGCCACTTAAACATTGTTTTAGGTTAGTTTTTGGTGTATGGAAGTTTCCCGCCATATTTTCAAATACGCGAGACGCGGGAATTTTTAAATAGACTAGGCGGTGCTTCCGATACGTCAGAGTAGTGAGTTTGCGTAGTGTGCTTATCCCTAGAGGGGTATAGCAATACTAGACAAAGGGTGGGAGAGTTTCGCGGTTCTCTCGGGGTATTGTGAAGTGAAGTAGACGTTTCTCTTGGGTGACGTATCGTTATCGTATCTATGTAGATTTCCTTGCTTGCTTAACTTTTGTTGTCTACCTCCATACCTTTTCCTGTCCAATCCCTACATAGGTAGGTAAATTCGCAGCCACCTCGAGGCAATTGGAGCAGCCCACGACCCCGATGTCCAAGCTCTACCAGCAGCACCGGAGCCGAGGCCTACCGTAGCGTGACTTCCTGCCTGATACCGGATTCCTCACGTGAGTAAATTCTCTAATTTTCATTGTTCTAATTTTATGTAAATTTTCCCGATTATGGCGTAATATAAATTATCGGTGACGTCATGGTGGTTGGCTACGCGAAACCTGTAAAAGGGGTTTGCGCTTCCGGCCGCCAGGGCGTAGCATTGCTTTTTATCCATTGCGCTTGCGCGATGTATCTTTTGAACTTTGGTAACTGTATTACAGGCTTTTAAGAACCATCTATCGCCATATAAATGTACCACCATCTAAGTGTAATAATTTGTTAACTGTATTACCGACTTTTAGAAACTTTCACCAGTAATAGTGGAGTAACATAGGAAGAAAACACCGTTTGGAAGCCAACGATGGGGTCACCACTTTTCTGACATCGCCAGCGCCGAGCTTGAACTCAACTGAAGATTTATCTTTCGAGCTTTCTCAGAGGAAAGAAGACCATTAAAGTTCTCAAAAGGATTCCTAAAGGGGCCAGATTTGCCGCGGCAAGTAAATTCGCAAAAATACTGGAAACCTGCGTAGAGAAAAACGACGTTACTTCCTGGAGAGCTTTGTTTATCTTTAGATTTTCAAGTCTCCATGTGCCCCAGTTCTGCAAAAACAAATCTCTCACTACATTAGTCAAGGCGAACATTAACGGCCATGAAAATTTTTTGACAATTACGACAAAACCTACGTCTTTGTCAAGACGTGTGGACTCTAAAGTTGCCAAAGGGGATATCAGAGGAGCCGCCAAAATATTATCATCTCAAGAAACAATTGCACCTATGACACAAGATACGTACTTGAAGCTTGTCTCAAAGCACTCATCGTCCACTCAAGCATTGTCGTTCTCTGAACCTGCCAGTAGTCAAGAATCTTTAGTTGTGCCAGTAGACAAAGTGCAGAAAGCCATACTCAGTTTTCTAAATGGTTCCAGCTGTGGAATTGACGGGCTCAGACCCCAACATTTAAAAGATATGATTAACAAAGGAAACAGAGAAGCGTCTAAGCAAATATTAAATGCACTTACGAAATTCTTCCAATTTTTTACGGAGCCAGTCTTTGCGCATTGAATAAAAAGGACCGTGGTGTACGGCCTATTGCAGTGGGGAATACGTTGTGCCGTTTGGTGGCTAAAATTGCATGCTCTACTGTTACTGAAGAAATGGGAACATATCTTCGTCCTAAGCAGTTAGAATACGTAACGTCCGGAGGTTGCAAAGCTGCTGTTCATTCTTCCCAAAGCTTTTTGTCACGAAACGTAGGATCTTCAAAAACAATACTGAAGATTGACTTTGCTAATGCGTTTAACACTGTTCATCGTGACGCGATGCTTGCTGAAGTATCAAAGTTAACACCAAAGCTATATACTTTCCTAGGGCAAGCTTATTCAATAGAATCACGTCTTTTTTTGGAGAATGGACTATCCCGTCAGCTTCCGGTTGCCAGCAAGGGGACCCAACTGGATCACTCCTTTTTTGCCTCGCCATTCATCCTGTTGTGGAGCCATTGTTATCCGAGCTCGTATGCTTTTATCTGGATGATGTTAGCTAGTGATCACGATATAGTTCTTGAAGACTTCAAATTACTTATTGAGAGATGTAAATCAATTGGACTACAAATAAACTCAGACAAATGTGAGCTTTATTTCTGTGACAAACCAAACGAGAATTCTATCTCGACATTTAGAAAGATATCACCGGGAATCAAAATTGTTCACTACTTTTCTTTACTGGGATCACCTATCACGGAATCTTTCTTTGAAGATTCTTTGGATAACAAGTGGGGTGAAATTATGCTTTTATTTTCTCGAATTATGAAACTCAAGAACTTTCACGTAGCCTACTACCTTCTCCGTCACTGTTTTGCAGTTCTGAAATTGACGTATCTTCTTCGTACTACACCTGCATGGTTTTGTCATGATGTATTGGAACTTTTTAAGTTTTTTCTTTTGTGGCTTTGTCGCGATTGTTACGTGCCAATAAATTGGCACTTAAACATTTTTTAGGTTAATTTTGATGTGCGGAAGTTTCGCGCCATAAATTCAAAAGACTCGGTGCGCGTATTTCAGTCACGTCAGAGTGCGTTTGCGCGAGATCGCGCGGGAACTTCGCGCCGACACGTAAAAGAACAAAGGTGGGAGAAGTGTTTCCGTGAGACTCGGTAACGATGCTTTTTTCCTGGGACCTTGGTGAAGAGCGGTTGGGTCAGGTATCGTATCGTGCCTTATCTTTATTTATGTAGATATCCTTGCCTGATTATCTTTGTTTGTCGCCCTTCTACCCGTTCCTGTCTTTCCCTACATAGGTAGAGGTAATTTGCAGCCGTGGCTGAACCGCATTCCACGCCGGAGCACCATCTTTAATCACTTCGGAGGGGAGCCCTGAGATCCCGTCCGAGCGCTTTGGAAGAGCGTTGGGCGTACCCTCCGTTAATTGCCTTAAAAGGGCCATCAGTAGCCCTGATGGACTTGAACAGAAGCCAACTTTAACTCAACCTCGCAGGACGTCGGATTTCTATGTAAGTACTCAAATTGCTTAATTTGTTCGCGGTTATAAACTATTGTCTTAAATTTATATTTTCCGATAATTGCATATTAAATTTGTGCATTGGTGACGTCATTGACAGATGGGCGCGCCAAAATCTGTACAAAGGTTAGCGTTACCCACTGCCCGTGGCGTCGCTTATTCCGCGCTTGGGCGATGTATTTATGAACTTTAAAATGTAAGAATTCGCGTTTTAAACCGTAAGAATTGGCGCTTTAACGTGTGAGGTTATGATACATACTTCCTTTATAAATATACAATGTATTACCTAATGTTATTTATAGCTTTTTCACAAAAAAAATCAATTATCTAACATCTGTTGACCTTAAAATCTTATGTTCGTGTTTTGGAACATACCACATTCCTTTAGATGTCAAAATCAGTTGTTATGGTGATCTGAAGGTAGGCGGCCATTTTGACATTGAAATATACAGCTTGTGTATTTAAAATGTTTGGCTGATTTAATGTTTTCCCAATTTAAATATGGTGTGCTTTTGTTAACTTTAATTATATTATTGTGAGTGATTAGTTTGTTTTTAGATGCAAGTATGAACTTTTAGGAAGGATCAATCGCTTAACCCTACTTTTTACACGTGAGTACACATATAAATAAATAAGCATTCAAATAATGTTATGTCTTAAACACGGTTTACTATGAAATTATCTACTTTATATTAAATTAAAATATAACCCTCGTTTGTTTTTTCGACTTTAAAAAACTGTTTTGAAACCATAAATCAACACTGTCTTGTGTGTTTACATTTTAAAAAGTGTCTTAGTGATTTACCTGTTTAATTAATGATATTCGAATTACCTTTACAGGAAACCTTGTGTTTAAAACCATATAACGTAACGATTTGAGCCTTAAAATACTTTTTTTAAAAACGCTAGACTAACGGGATCTTGTTGTGTTTGTTAAATAACACATTATCTACCTCTTTATAATTTGGAGTGTCTTTTGTAGTTTATCAATGATATATTTCTTTGATTAAACACTAATCTTGCCCTCGTATAGTTCTAAACGTGTTTCTTTAGTGTTTTGGATACTTAGCGTGATTAAATTTAAATATTATTCCTTACGAATGCTTTTATAGGAAGTTTTTACCCTTAAATATTTTTATCGTACTAACTTGAAGTAGCTCTACCGTTTATTATCTTCTGAATTGCCTTAGTATTGTATATCTCATACATCGTGTCTCAAATATAAATCCAAGATGAATATTTCACATCTTAAGTCCCTCGAGCTGATTTACGAGATTGAGTGTAGAATCTTAGATATTATCTTGCTTTGATATAGTTTTAAAAGTTGTTCCCTTAAATGTTTTAAACAGTATAACCTATAAATGCGTTTTATAGAGGTTCTTGCTTTATATATAGAAACGAAATATACCTAACCATATCTTTTACCTTCCAAAATGTTGTAATAAACTGGATCTCTTTATATCTGCTCCTTTAAATACTGAAATAAAGGAATTGCCGTTAACGTTTTAGTATTTAAACTCATTTACGATAGTTGTTGATAACTCCCGCAATATCGAAAGAACATTCCAATAATTTGGAATACCGTCTTTTTATACATGTATCGTGGAATTTTTCTTTTGTATAGCGAGTATGATTTTGTCTTAATTGCATATTTTTTTTAGATATCGATATTTCAACGTACTTTAACATCCATTAAGCGAAATTTACTGTCGGATTTGGTCGTATAGCTCTGTAAGTCTAGAACGAGACCCAAGGGCCGGTCGTTAAGCATTATAAGTCTAGACGAGAATTTGGTTGGTAAGTTTGTCGTTTTAGAATTTGTGAATCATTTTTTTAAATGATGATGTTGAAATTTTTCCTTATTGGTTTGGGTAGAACTCAAATGAGAGCTTCCCATCCCAGTAAATATATGCTTTATAAAATATCTTTTTGTTTTTCAACAATTTTATTAGTGAATCGAGTTTTAATTACTCTTATCTCTTCACATATCGATTTAAACCTCATTAAATGCCTTAAAATTATCTTTAAAATTGCTTAACCCTACGTATATCTAAGAGCTTTTCACGTTTACTTCTTTGATAATGTACCTAATGTTTTCAGCTCTCACTTGGCTTAATAACTTAAAACAACCCGCAGGACGTTTGGCAAGATGGAACTTGCGTATCTCTCAATTCACTTTTGACGTTAGGCATAGGCCTGGCAAATTAAATATCGTACCTGATGCCTTATCTCGTGATGTTGTCTCTCTTAACATTCCAAATTTAATTCCTGATACCTGGTATCTTAATATGATTAAACCCTTACGATTTACCTAATATATTTTTTTGTTCTCACTAACAATTGGTTAACTTTAATTACCAATTCCCTCTCTCATACAGTATATAATCTCTTACACGTTTAACTTTACTTACCTTAAATTAGCTATCTTTTCCTTTTGGTTGACTTTTCCTTGACCGTACCGTTACGTGTATATCATTTTATCCTCTACACCCCCCAATATAACTCTCTCATTTCATTTAATTAATCCTCGAACTTTTCCTACAGCATATTTTTGGTGGTTTTTAGTGTTTATCTTACGTCATTTAATTTTGTGTGGTAATTGTCGTAACTTTGGTTGTAATAACTCATTGAATTTTTATGATTGGTTTTAGCTGATGTTAGAGTGGCTGTTTTTCTTCTTTGGGCTTACATAGGAGTCGCGACCTATGCCATTGTAAGAAATAGTCCATATTCGCAGTTGCAAAAAACTAGGATTGTCTATTCCATGTGTTTTTCCTCTGAATTATTACAGTCGCCCACATTATACTATATCATTATTTGTTTCTTTTTCTACTAAATCAACATAACTTATAAACATTTTTTCATTGTTTTTTGTTGAACTTTGTGGTGAGACGCTATTGCTTCTTATTGATATCTTATTAAATTCCCGGTTGTTTTAGCATATGGGGACAGTGTACCTGTATTTAACTGCTTATAATTAGGCATCGTGTGTGTTTAGGGTGCTACCGTTTGGAAAAAAAACTACCTTAAAACAGTTTGGTTTTGTATGAATGTATCTGTAATGATACTTTTAAGTTGTTGTGTCAACTTTTGTCTGATTTTCTTATCGTAGTGGATGCACTCGTTAGGAAAATGATCGTACGAGTTCTCTTAAGAGTCTAGTGAATTTTAAACATATACCTTATCTTGTCGGATTAATATCGCAGGTGGTCCTTCAGACTGCGCTGTGTTTAAATAGGGACAACTCTCTACCTTCTATTGGACGCTTGTCCAAAAACTCTACTTTTTTATATCCTGCTGTCTCCGTTTATGCCTTATTCTTCTTTCGATGGACCTGTTCTTGTCCCGGAACACCCGTCTGCCACATAAGAGTGATGTTCCCTCACTCCGGGCTACTGACCACATTGGCTGGTTGAGTAGCGCTTTGCTATCCACCTTTTTCTGTCTCTTTTGCTCAATGCGAGCCCTTCCTCTACTTTCTTCTACCTGGAAGTGCTTCTTATGCATTCCAAATAACCACCTCCCTCTTTCTACCGTTCCTATTTCTCTGCCTTTTCATTTCCGTTAGTCACCGTGTGGTTGCGCGGGAGGTTTTCACAGACACGTGGACCCCGTCTCTGGGAATCTTTCGTGAGGTCATGCGGTGCCGTTGTCAGCGCATGGGCTCTGGCAGTGAAGGTATGTATGAGTGTGTGAATGTGTGAGTGCATGTGTATATCCTTATATATCGTGTGGGTATCGGGTGATTATATCACCGATATCGATTAACGCCGGGTGCAGGGATGCACCCAAATGCCTTTGCCGGTCCCTCGTACTGTTTATTGTAAACGGGCCTGCTTCACAGGTCGCTCTTTTTAGAGGGTACGAGAAAATGCCCATTTAACGGTTCCACGGAGTCATTCTATCGTTATCTTATCTATTATCTTCGATAATAACTAAGCTAATATCTTTATCTTGTTTATTATATTTGATAATACCCTTAGTTTTAGTATCGTTGTCTTACTGACTGCTGTTAGTAATAACTTTTGTTTAAATTCGCGTTATCTTACCTGTTATCTTTAGTAATAACTTTTGTTTAATATCGCGTTACCTTACCTACTATCTTTAATAATAACTTTAGCTTAATATCGCGTTATCTTACCTAGTATCTCAAATAATAACTAAAGCTTAATATCGTTATCTTATCCATTACCTTTGATGATAACAATTTAAGCTCATTATCGTTATCTTATCTATTATCTTTAACAACAATTTGAGATCTTGTCTTATCTTTTTATCTTCTAACGTTTGGTATTTATGACCAGACGTGGGAATTATTTTTCTTGAAATTTAAGTGAAAAAACTAACCTGATGTAGAAATGTAATTTGTTAGGTTAGCAATGTAAGGATTTAGTAGGGTGGTACTTTTGCTAAATTTGTTGATTCACAACCATGTCATGGACAAGTTTTAATGTGTATTGTTAGTAAACCAAAGTACCAGTAACAAAAATTTGCTAGAGTGTAGACTAACGCACTCTCAGAAACATTTTTAAATTTGGGCACTTTTTGCCAACAAAGAACAGTTTTGATGCAACGCTCATGTGTGTTTGCACGTAAAAACTTTAATGTTAGCTTTAGTTTAGATAGGTTAGGCGACTTGTCGCATCCGTTTTAATTTAAGTAGTGTTTCATGCTACCCCGACAAATTTGTGCTGTCGATTATTAGTGTAGTCAAAAACAATGGGGCTACATTTTCCGTTTCCTGGTACTTCGGTAGACGTGTTATCGGTCGAAAAAACCAGGTGGCGCCTTATATAAACATTTTGTAGGTTTTAAGTTAGGTTTTATGTAGGGTAGTTAGGACTTAGATTTTAAGCTGTTATTGTGCTAACAGACTTTTTCTTTTTTTAAGTTTTTTCTTTTGTGGCTTTGTCGCGATTGTTACGTGCCAATAAATTGGCACTTAAACATTTTTTAGGTTAATTTTGATGTTGGGAAGTTTCGCGCCATAAATTCAAAAGACTCGGTGCGCGTATTTCCGTCACGTCAGAGTGCGTTTGCGCGAGATCGCGCGGGAACTTCGCGCCGACGCGTGAAAGAACAAAGGTGGGAGAAGTGTTTCCGTGAGACTCGGTAACGTGGCTTTTTTCCTGGAACCTTGGTGAAGAGCGGTTGGGTCAGGTATCGTATCGTGCCTTATCTTTAATTATGTAGATATCCTTGCCTAGTTAATAATCTATAGGAACACTGTGGCACGATTTAAATAAAATTAAATAAAAACTCTTAACCACAAAAAATATTTAAATTACTAGATACGTATTTCGACCACTATGTGGTCATCATCAGTAGGGAAAAAAAAAATTAACTGTATAATTTACTATATTGTTGCTTTAAACACTATCGAGGATATTCTCCTCACCCGCAGGCTGGTGTTCTCAACAACAAACAAGTGAATTGTACACAACCAGCCTGCGGGTGAGGAGAATATCCTCAATAGTGTTTAAAGCAACAATATAGTAAATTATTCAGCTAATATTTTTTTTTCCCCTACTGATGATGACCACATAGTGGTCGAAATACGTATCTAGTAATTTAAATATTTTTTGTGGTTAAGGGTTTTTATTTAATTTTATTTATCCTTGCCTGATTATCTTTGTTTGTCGCCCTTCTACCCGTTCCTGTCTTTCCCTACATAGGTAGAGGTAATTTGCAGCCGTGGCTGAACCGCATTCCACGCCGGAGCACCATCTTTAATCACTTCGGAGTGGAGCCCTGAGATCCCGTCCGAGCGCTTTGGAAGAGCGTTGGACGTACCCTCCGTTAATTGCCTTAAAAGGGCCATCAGTAGCCCTGATGGACTTGAACAGAAGCCAACTTTAACTCAACCTCGCAGGACGTCGGATTTCTATGTAAGTACTCAAATTGCTTAATTTGTTCGCGGTTATAAACTATTGTCTTAAATTTATATTTTCCGATAATTGCATATTAAATTTGTGCATTGGTGACGTCATTGACAGATGGGCGCGCCAAAATCTGTACAAAGGTTAGCGTTACCCACTGCCCGTGGCGTCGCTTATTCCGCGCTTGCGCGATGTATTTATGAACTTTAAAATGTAAGAATTCGCGTTTTAAACCGTAAGAAAGGCTTCTCTGCCAACGCGACTGGGAAGACTTGCAATTTGGAGATGCAAAGACATCTGTGTTCCTGCCTTTCTCTCTTCTTCTTTTAGTGTCAGCAAGCTTGTCAATTTGATGTTAAGTCTAGATGACTCCGACAGGCCCCAGAACACTTTGTATGAAGAAGGAATAAATGAATGGACGAAGTTGACCTCTTACTCGGAGATACCCAACGATCCCTCTTTCCAGCGATCATGGGATAATGTTATCATTAATAACATTTTTGAGAAGAGTAAACCGACCACACCTGCGGATAAGGCTATAATCCTGAAGCTAATGCGTGGCTAAACGTCATTCCATCCAACACAGTCGGCACACTGTTGGAAAACAATGCATTTCGAATAGCAATGGCTCTTAGACTCGGATGCAAAATATGTGAACCACATATTTGCATCTGCGGCTTAGAAGTTGATTCATCAGGACATCATGGACTAAGCTGTGCCAATTGTATAGGACGGTACTCAAGACATCGGAAACTTAATAACATCTTATCCAGGGCCCTCACCTCCATAAAGATCCCGTGTCGTCTTGAACCTTGCGGATTGTTCAGAGATGATGGAAAACGAGTAGATGGAATGACCTTAATTCCTTGGACACAGGACAAAAGTTTGGTATGGGACGCTACCTGCTCCGACACACTTGCACCTTCTCACCTACCACATTCATCATTAGAGTCGGGATATGCTGCAAGAATAGCTGCTTCTGGGAAAGTAAGGAAATACTCATCAGTTTTGGAACAAAATATGCACTTCCTTCCTTTCACAGTGGAAACAATGGGAACTTGGTGTGAAGAAGCTATTCAGTCCGTGAACATTACATTTGATTTTTTTTTCCAATGCTCCACCCGAAGGTACTACATTGGCCAGGAAGCGAGTTTTTTTTTTACCTGAAAAATTTGGAATTTTGCCGAACCCTTGCTGTTCCAAGCAAGGTAGGGATCTTTAACGTGCGTGACAACACTTACACACGGGACCTCCATTTTACCTCTCATCCGAACGAGGGTGTATTTTTGTGAAAAAATGCTCACCTAACATTTTTCAAGCGGACCGTGTCGGGATTCGAACCCGGGACCTTGGGCGTAGTAGTCACACACATACCACTACGCCACGGAGCCGCCTTCAGTCCGTGAACAGCCTTGCCGGAATATTAACATTGCACACTGGAGAACCTCGGTCGAAACAGTATTTGATTCAAAGGATAGGCATCACCATTCAACGAGGAAACGCAGCTTCAATTATGGAAACCTTCCCTCCTCAAGAAAATTTACACAAAGTGTTTTACGTTTTAGAACATAGAAACAATTCAAATGTATAGTTCAGTTTGTTTATTAATTTCTCTGTGAAATGTTACAAAATAAAAAAAAAAATTGTCAAATGTAATTTGAAAAGCTGCTCAATGAAAATTATTTTATTTAAATTCTTTTTACCAGAACATTTCTTTAAGTATACGAGATAGTTTCTTAATTAATTAGTGATGTTAAAATTGTATATTAGGATTCTAGATAGTGGACAGAAATTTTAACTGCTACAAACTAGAAGCTACTAATTTACGTAATGGTCGTAAATTTCAGAGAGCTTTGAAATTAAATCTTATATAAGTAGGAAAAGACGATCAGAAATTAAGGAACCTGTTTGAATGAGATTTGGAGAACTGTGACATTGATAAAGGCATAAAAGGTTAATTGTATATTCGGACATGTATTGGGACCTGCAATAATACATCAACAATTTAAATTAAAAGAACCGGTATTTATTGGAATTTTGAGCACTTTATGTTAAGATAAACCATTTATAGATTTTTAAATAAAAGTATTTAACTTATTAATTCTGATTGAAGTTTTGGATCAGTTAGATTTTTGTTTGAACAATTTGACAAAAGTGTGTAACGTTTATTTTCGGGATAAATTAATTACCCCTTTTTCCCTTTAATTTGTTTTTCAGTTAAATCGATTCCGTTGCTATTCTTAAATCCTTCTTCAACATCCTGTATATTTTACATGTTCATCATAAGCCCGCTTTAGAATAATTTTTTAACTCAAATCTATTTGCTTGGAAACGACATGTTTATGATAAAATTTAAATAAGTCAATACCTTTAATTTGTTAAACATTCCGATAACGTATAATTGCTTTCTCTATGGGTTGAATTTAAAAACTTGGTCGAACTAAGGTCGCGTACTATCCAATAAAAGCGTGTTTCCTAATTACGCTTTGATAACCACAATATGACTTGGAGCTCTGGTTGTTTTATCAAACGAATTTATGTTCACATTCTGTTCAAAATATTAAAAAGCACTCGTTCGTAATTGCTAGATTCTTCGTTCCATTTTTCTTTATGAAAATTTCGCGTACGTCTTACAGTGTGGTAAGTATTGATGATTTTATAAACCCGTACTTGTCGGCATAAATAAATTAATATTTTTCGTAATCAATCTAGCTTCCTCCGGGGACACCATAGTCCCTTGAATTGCCGATCCTTGGGGTATAAAAGGCTGCACCCGTAACGTGATCTCAGGTCCATCTGACTCGCTCTGGTTCGAGGAGTGAACAAGAGATCCAACACCATAGAGACATGGGTGAGTGTTTCTTTCTTGCTTGTGTCGAGACTCTGTCCACTTCGATTTTACTGTTTGGGGCTTATACAGGTCTCGAATTAATTGTAAGTACAAAAACGATTTATGATACTGGGATCTATTGCCATGGGATTACTATATTACGCTTAACTTTAACTACTATCTATTAATGCGGGAATGGGATAAAAACTTGCTAGCACATTGGAAGACGTTATTGCCATTGTATTTGTAATTGTAGGTTATATGTTAACATTATGAGAGCCTATGCGGTATCATAATATTATGATTACTAAACGAAATTGTGAAATCTGGCATACAAATGCACTAGCTAGCAAATACTAATATATATGGTTTATTTTCACTTACTTAAACCGGGTTAATGGCCATTGTAATGTTTCTTTTTTGCTAATTAGAGTTCTTTTGTTAATGTGTTATTTTCGTTGTTTTTTTAAAATTAGGTATAACTGCAGGTGGGGATTTCTCTTACAGGTTGTGCAGAGCGGTTAATAATTTATTTTTATTTCAGGCCTTATTTAATTTTTGTAGGTCAATTTCTCTTCTTTCTTCTATGTTGTCTTTTTTGTTGACTACGTCGCTGCACGTAGCATGTGTAAGATATTTATAAATTTGGGAAAGCTTAATTAAAAATAATTATTTGAATAAAGGACATGTACATTTTGCTAAGAAATATAATTTCATTAAGTTTGACATAAAACAATGCTTTGCAAACACTCACTTTACAGTACAGAATATAAACAGTAAATTGAGTATCAAGAGTATGTAATCCTGCACATTTTTAAATTTATTTGTAGAATAATTATTTGTTTTGTGGAATTTATATTTTCCTAGTAAAACCAAACCACTGAGATTGAGAGTTAATTGTTTCTGAGCTAGATTGGGCAGTTGTCAGACATTTTTTGAAGGAATTTGAATTTTTTATAGGCACTTACCATAACCCAACATCACGACAATACATACATATACTAATATGACTGTAAATAAATAAACCTCTATTAAATCAAACTCAATAAAAATACTCCCAGAATGATCGAGCAAAACTAAGTTTAATTTGCCCAGTATATTAAAAGTTTTTCCTTTCAAGTTGCCAATGATAATTTTTAGCGTTGTTAAGAGAACTAAGCTTTTAAAACGGATTATTGAGACTTAATTAATGAAGCCAGAAAGAAATTTGTTGTAAGAAAAACGTAGATTTCTTGAACATCAAAAATGCTGAATCTTCATAAATTAAATTTTCTTGAGAAACAGTTTCTATTATTTCAAAGAATACATCACACCAAATAAGAATTTTATAAATGACCAGTTAAACGTAACTGCACTTTATTTTTCTAATCCCAGAAGTGAATAGACCAAAATTCACGAATATCGGAGGCAGTAGAGAGATTATTATTCTTTTCAATTAGTTTTTTAGCTTTTACGTTTTAGACATCGAATTGTTATTCAGCAAAGCGTCAAAATAAAATAGAATTCATTCGTTAAATTATCTTAAAGAAGACAAAAATTGTATATATTACGGTATTAATTTACCGCCACACCTATTTAAATGCCGCCAAACAAGAAGAAAATTTATGAATGATACGGTTTATTGCTTATCACACAAAAATCCTTGCACCTTGTGTTAAAAACAAATTAAATGGTAATGTTCAACTGAAATGCAAAAGAATAGAGTATGTGCCAAACAATTATTAAAACAAGCAAAACGGCTAAAAATATAACACTGTATATGATTACCTTTCTGATCGAGTATCAGGCTTAGTATTGCTATAATAAACAGTATTACAGTATTGCACTTGTATAAAAACAAAAATAGCTTTTGTAAAATGTACTTACTTTTCCGCAAGTGGTTGAGGTAGTACATTTGGTAGCTGTATGGGTGGGGCAACTGGCATGTTACGCATGTCCTGATCGTTATTAATTCGAGTTACGCCTGACCTAGGATCTGGACCACGATTTGGATCTCCGGGACCACGCAATGGATCTCCAGGCCCACGAATCAGCTCCACGGGACCACGAGCTGAATCAACAGGGCCACGAATTGGATCACCAGGACCACGAATTGGCTCTCCAGGTGCACGCATTGGGTCTCCTGGACCACGGATTGGATCCACAGGACCTCGCATATCCATTGACCGCAAATCCACATCTTGCCCTTACAACAAACAATCTTAATTTTTAAAATAAAGCACATGTATACATACCAGTGAATACAGGTGCTTGCAAATTCATCATTAACGGATTAAGTGGAGGTTGTAAAGGTGGAAATTCTGGTCGCATAACAGGTGGTGGTGGTTGTACAGGTAGTGGTACAAAATTACTATTAATTTGAACAGATCCAAGTATAGGTTTGTCATTTGGAAATAATGGTACAGAAGTTGCAGTATCTTGATGTAACATGCTCTGTAATAAAAAAGATTTGTGATTCATTTGAATTTAACATTGTGTAAAACATTTATAGAGTTGGTAATTGAAACATTATGGTACTTGCTATCTTGTTTATAATTCAAACGCGTTTCGTACTTTTGTGCTTATGTTGGTTGCAAGATGTACCTTATTGTTGTGCGAAAGTCGTGAAATGGTCATTGTGGACGGTTCAAATTTCAGATCAGAACAGAATGCTTAGCCTTTGGTGGTAAAAAACGGGGTCTAAAAATCCCTTCGTGGCAGTGTGTGTGGCCTTCGGTGTATGTTATGATTTAGTTTTGTGAATGGTTCAATCAGCAGAAGTTTTTAAAAATTTATAAAAATTTAAATTTCATAGGAAACATTTTTGATTTACAACAACAATAGAATGGAAATGAGAAGTATAGTTAAAATGTTGAATCAACAAAGTACACGTTATTCTTAATTCAGCATTTGGATTTTAAATTTTGTTCGTGTGACGTCAGCAAATACGTCAAGTCGTTTAATTTTTGCTACATCAAAGAAAGGTAAAAGGAGTCGTTACAGCTTAATTAGAAATTATACAAAATCTATTTTGGGTTTGGAATTTATGTTGAAATAGAGACGAAGTTTGTTAACACAACTTATGGAATTCTTGTTGTGCAAGACCTAGAATATTTTCATGCCGTTTCTGAAAATACTTTGTTATTTTTTTGAGTTCTTAGAGAGTTTTTATGAATCCTTTTTTTACTATGTACAATTGTGCGCTTTACTAAAAAACATCATTTTGTTTAAACACATCTTAAGCTTAGACCATCTGTTCTGTACCCGAAAACTTATCATTTAAGATTTTGAAAGCTAGAATTAACGATTTAGTGATCTTTTTTTTAAAAATCAATGTAAAAAATAAAGAAAAACAAGAAGCTTACTTTTTGTAAATTAAGATTTATTTAGAGTTACTTAAATAAAGAATTGTGAATGATATGTGCACTTCGTAACAAGTCATTAAATTTTTGTCAAAAGATTGATGCTTATTATGAAAATGAAATATATTAAGCACAAGTTTTCATAGACTGAAACATTAAAAATATGCAACCAAAGCAGTAGTGTGCATAGCAATTCTGTATCACTGTTTTCTCTTTATTAGTTAGGAATGGTGAATATACAGTACTGCAATAATTAAATAATGAGAGAGTTAAAGAGTGTAACGAATACAATTACCTGCTTCATTAATGTACGCTTTTGTTCTAAATATTTATTTAGCAAATATCCTTTATTGAACAGAAAATATTAAATTCCTATTGTAGCAATATATTACCAATTCGTTACTTAGAACTCCACCTATATCTAAGGATTCGAAGTAGAATTTAAGTTTTCTTTTATCTGTGTATGTGTCGATACAACAATTCAATTCTGCGCATGCTTGAATAATAAAATTGTCTCGTGGTCAAGGTTCATCATTTAACGTCCGAATGTAATCAGATAAGCAAGTGTTGAAACGTGGGTCAGCAGATTTTATAAAACATGCAGTCCCAAAGGCAGGTGAAATGGTGTCGACGTATACCATTGCATCAATTAGTGGTTTAATCGACCTATTGTTACTGTGAAATGAACCTCGTCTACGGTAGGTGAATAATTTTCAATTTTGCATCCAAATCATTTTCTCGATTCTTTTCAGCGCAAGTAAAATGTAGATACAATATTGAAATGCAAGTTTAATGTGGTTACACTATCGAAGCAAGTTTTAGGTTCAATTCTGAAACGCAAATTTTATGTAGGTCCAGTTTCGAAACAAGTTTTATGTTATACAGTATTGTAACGCAAACACGTAATGTATAAAGTATTGGAGCGCTAAATTTTATGTATATAATTGTTATGGAACACTAAAGCACAATTTGTTGTTAGCTGTACTGAAAGTCCAAAATCTCAAATGTTGCTATGGAGTATGGTGGAATTTTCCGTAAATTTTGTTTCATATAGAAGTCAAGCCGTAGAGTTATATATGAATCGCTATTGTTTTAATCATTTTGAAGAAATTGAGGTTCGGAAATGTGAAGAAATAAAAATTTAGGAACCCAAAATTATGAGATTTTGGATTTCAGAAACTTGAAATTTTTGAAAATCGAATATCCTCGAAAGTGAATATTTTGAAAACAAGAATATTCTGGTCATCGAAAGCTTTGAGCTGTAAATACATTGAGAAATTCTAAACTTGCTAAATTTACAAATTAGAAGTTTTGGCATGCGGATTATTAATGAGTAGTTTTAGAAATTAGTAAATTTAAAATTTAGAAATTTTGAAAATCGGAAATTCTGAGATCCAGAAATTTTTTGATTGGAATACTATAAAAATTGGAAACTTAGGGATTAGGTGCATTGAGAAGTTTTAAAAATTAAAAACTGAAACTCAAAACAGTAAGATGAATGGAAATCCAGGAATCAAAATTTGTGAGATTTTGAAATTTTTAAAACCTAGATATTCAGATAAGTGAAAATTTTAAACACAGCAAGATTTTTGGGACTGGAAACTTTGAGATTTGGATGTATCAAAAAATTGTAAAAATCACAAATGTAAGAATTGGACTAATTGGGATGAACTGAATCATAATTTAGGAATTAAGAAATTTAAGATACTGAAATTATGAAAATGGGAAGAAAATTTAGAGTCGAATACTTCAGAAACTAGACATTTTAAGATTAGATGAATTAAGAATTTTTAAAAATTAGAAAAATTAAGATAAGTTATAAGAACGAAAATTCAGGAATCAGAAATTGTGTCATTTTGAATTATGGAAACTTGAAATTTTTAAAAGTCGAATATTCTGGAAAGTGAAAATTTTGAAAATAGGAATATTTTTGGGACCGGAGACTTTGCGATTTCGATATATCAAGAAATATTAAGAATTATAAATTATAAATTAGAAACAGACGCTTACGGATATTTGGTGAATTGTAATTTAGGAATTAGAAATCTTGAAATTTAGAACTTCTGAGAGTCGAATATTCTAAAAATTGAAAATATTGAAAATCTGAAATTATGGGTAGCAATTACTTTGTAAATCGGAAACTTTACAATGAGGTGAATTAAAAAATTTTGAAAATTAGAAATATTCAGGTTTAGAAATGTAGAAAAATTTAGGAATCTGAAATTGCGAGATTTTGAAATTTAGATATTTGAAATTCTGGAAAACGGAATATTGTGGGAAACTAAAAATGGTGAAACGAGGATTATTTTGAGTACCGAAAACTTTGAAATTTGGATATTTCATAGAATTGTAAAAATCATAAATTTGAGGAATGGTAATATAATAATACGGATATTTAAAAAATCGTAATTTAGGAATTAGGAATTTTGAGATTAAAAACTACGAAAGTAGGATATTCAAAGGGGAAAATTTTGAGCATCATAAATTTTAGGAACTGGTAACTATGAAATTGGGTGAATTGAGAAATTTTAAAATTGAAAAAATTGAGGTTCAGAGGTGTATAAAAATGGAAATTTAGGAATTAGAAATCGTAAAATCCAGAAATCTAGAAACTTGAAATTTTAAAAATTCGGATATCCTGTAAAGTAAAAATTTAGAAGCAAGAATATTTTGGTGACCGAAAACGTTGACATTTGGATATATAAAGAAATTGTGAGAATCATAAATTTAGAGATTTTAAATATTTGAATACGGGAATTTAGTAAATCGTAAGTTAGGAATTGAGAATTTTGAGATTTACAATTACGAAGATCGGCTACTCTAAAAATTGCAAATTTTAAAATTCTGAAAATCAATTTTTTTAAAAACGGAAAGCTTTACGATGGGTGTATTGCACAATTTTGGAAATTGGAAAAATTCAGTTTTACAAATGTAGAAAAATAAAAATTCATAAATCAGGAATTGAAAAATCTTGGAATTTAGAAACTTAAAATTTTTACAAACCAGATATTTTAAAAAGTGAATGTGTTGAGAAGAGGAACATTTTCGGGCCAGAAAACTCTGAGATTTGGATGTATCAGGAAATTGTAGAACCATACATTGTAAATATTGGGATACAAATAATTATTGAATCATACTTTAGGAGTTTTGAGATTTAAAAATTATGAAAATCCGATTTTCTAAGAAATGGAAATTTTAAAAACTAGAACTTTTTCGAAGCTGTAGACTTTGAGATTGGGCGAATTGAGAAAATTTCAAAATAGGAAAAAGTGAGGTTTCAATGTAGGAAAATGGAAATTTAGCTATCAGAAATTATGAGCTTTAGGAGTTTGGAAACTTAAAACTTTTGAAATTCGGATATTCCGAACAGTAAAAATTTTGAAAACATGGAAATTTAGGAATAAAAAATTCGAAATCTACAAAATTGTAAACAGCGAATTTAAAAATTGTGATTAATAATTTAAGAATTAGAAATTCTTCAAATTTAGAAATGATAAAAATCCACAGCTCTAATAAGTAGAAATTTTGAAAACTAAAGCTGTTGTAAATTGATTACTTTGGAAACTGGACGCTCTGAATTTACGTCAACTTATTAATTTCCAAAATTAGATAAATTAAGATTCAGAAATGCAAAAAATGGAAATTCAGGTATCAGAGATTGTAAGATTTTGGAATTTAGAAACTTGGAAGTTTAAAATTTGGACATTCTAAAAAGTTTAAATTCTGAAAACAGGAATATCTTGAGCACCGAAAGCTTCGAAACGGATATATCGAGAAATTATAAAATTATAAATTTAGAGATCGGAACTAGGAATTTATAAATTTAGACATCACAAACATCGGATACTTTAAGAAACCTTTAATTTTTAAAATCTCGAGGTCACAAAATTTTAAATTTTGTAAGGTTCCATTTCCAACTTTTAGTGTTTGTATATTTTAATCTTTAAAATTTTTTAATTTTAAAACCTTTTTAAAAATTACGTTTTTCGTAATTTCCAATTTTAAAATTTTCAGTTACGGGGATTTCAAAATTTTAAAATACTAAATTTGTAAAGTTTTCATTTTTCAAAACATTCGAAATCTCTGTTTCTAAAAATTTCACATTCTAAAGTTTTTAGAATTTCATCATTTTATATCTAAAAATTGCATTTTCTAAAACGTTTATTTATCGAAATTTCCAATTTGAAAGCTTTCCGTTTTTAAAATTTCAAGTGACCAAAATCTTCAAAATTTAAAATTTTTAATTTTCATTTTTAAATTTCTTCATTTGGAAACTAAATTTTTAAATTTCAGTTATAGGTTTCAAATTTTCAGAAACTAATTTTTAAAATTACAAGCTGTTATTTTGATAATTTCTAATTTTCAAAAATCAACAAATTTGAATTATAAAATGGTTTGCTTTTCAAAATTTTTAATCACTTTCACAACTTATACAGGGTGTCCCATACGTTTTCCCGTTATTATCATCGAAATGAGATGAGTCTGAACGTTTATTTATTCTGGTCATGTCTTTGGTGGAACGTCTGGGCTAAAGCCGATTTTGCTACACGACACGAGTACCTGAACGGAACCTAGTTTCGAACAGCGTACAGCACACTCCCCTCCCCTTCCAGCAACCCTTCAACCAGATAAAATAATTGAAAATTACACATTCTAGTGCATTTTAATTAAATGCTAATTAAATACTTAAAAATATCTGGTTGTTTATTATTTATGTAATCATTGATTATAATAAACCTTTCGAACGTTTCTTAAAATTTACGAGAGAGAAACCTTGGAAATTAGTAAACTGCATTTTTGTCTTAGCAAGGTCAAGGTGGAGACTATATTGGGGTTTTAACCGAAATCATTCAATGGCGCTGATTTATTAGTTTTTTACTTGATTGTTTCGGTGTCAGTTAAAGTAAAGTGGTTTTGCTTCACAGATCTAAAGGTGAGTAGCTCTGTGATAATTTATAGCCAGTAAGTTGGTAGCGCGATATCTTGGGTTAAGGTGGATGAACTTACAAACCCTAATAGGCCTTAAAGCTGATAAAAAAAGTCGACATAGTCGTTTTCTCTAGACTACAAAAAATTTCATTATTGAAAGCATCGGGATTGATTATATTGGGATACGGATATTTAATGAATCGTAATTTAGTAACTAAGGATTTCAGTTACAGAATTGGAGTTTTAACAAAAGTGGAATTTGTCAAATACCAGAAATTTTAAAAATCGAATACTCAACAAAAGAAAACTTTACAAAAATGTATCTCACGTAGTACTTTGGAAGCTGAATATGTAGCCTTAGAATCAGCTTGCATAGAAATTACTTGGATTTCTAAACTTATGTCAGAATGGAAAGGTTTCTTGTTTGATAATGTTAAACCTATTATATTATGTGACAACCAATGTGCAATACATTTTTCTAAAAATTGTTTGTCACATAAAATATAATTTTTTTTGACAGTACACTTGAAGTACAGATTAGTTCAAACCATAAGTATTTTTAACCTTTGATTCAAGCAATTAAATTAATTAAAAATGTAGTTCTGCAGTTTAAGGGAAGTCAACGTATTTAATCAATTAAATGTAAACCCAAACAGGATCCTATTTAGGTAAATACAAGTTGTAGAATAATAACGAAAACACTTTAATTCTTCTAGAGAACTATAATAAATTTACACTTACAAAAATTCATACAAATAATCAGAGACTACTAGACTTTATTAAAAGTAGATATCTAAAGAGTTTCAGTACGTATAAAATTGTACAAATGATGTATATAGTTTTTTTGTAAATCAATAGAAAGTGCAATAAGTTGTTTTCATCAAGTTCTTTTATTGAAGTCAACAATAATTTCTCTATAAAAGCAAGCAACCATATTTATAAAATTTTTTGAGGTATAATCTTGGCTAGTTCATCTCTTTGGAATTTATTTTTTTTGTGATAAAGTGACTAGGCTTTAATGCAGCCCTAGTTCTAAAATGTTAAGAAGTGATTAAATTTTCAGATAGTACGAGATCGTCGTTCCAATTCCAGTTTGCAGACTCACAAGTAAGTATTATATTTCTATGTTTAGCTCGTTAAGGATTTTTTTCTTTTCGAAGATTTCCGTGTCTTATCTTCGGATTGTTTCTCATTATAGCTATTATTAAGATATGGTGGTGTCCATTAAAAATTCTTTTATTATCGTATACCATCCTACGACACTGGCTCGTAACTCTGCCCTAAGTTGAAGAAGCTTAGCTGGCTGGAAGATCTCTTTAGAGGGTCCTTTGTTTACTCAAAGCCATTTTCCATCCTCTTTACTCTGGGCTTAAACCTTAGACAGGAACCCCTCATAATTTATAGAGGCTCTGCCGCAAGGTAGAGTAAATACACTATATATAGAAAAAATAGTGTAATAAGAGTTTGTAAACATAATTTTTGCTTGCCTTGTTAGAACATGCCTTAATCAATACATTTGTTTTGTTCTAATATGCTCATCACACGAAAGCTGCTCATCCCGGTATAAAATAAATGTTGTCACATAAAAATCAGAAATCATATTAAGATTTAGTAGTAATGAAAGCTTAAAAATTTGTTTTACGCCCTCTATGTAAAACTTTGAAATTACGCTAATAAGAATTTTGTTTTTATTAAATTACATTTATAATGGCTCATAACTTGTCTTAAAAAGGAATATATAATTATTTTTGACTTCAGTTTATCATTGAAGAATTAATGACTTACTCCAAAATGATACGATAAAAATTAAATGAAACTGAAAATAAGGATTTTGTGTTTATACAGGACTATAATATATATAAGGTATCTTGGTTGGTAGTGTTTATGTTTCAGAGCTGTCCTAGGACTTTGTCAACAATTGAAGAAGACGAACAGAAGTAAGTAACATATTTGTGGTAATCAAACTTTGTATTTAACGAGGCTGTTCATAATTTAGGTTTCCAAATTTTCTTTTTTGCAAATTGATTCAGTCAGTTGCATTATAAAAAATTTAAGTGGCATCCATTATTTTATTTTCCAAATTTAATACACCCACTGACCCAATTTCATACGACCGTGGGCCAAAACCCAGTTAGCTAAAAGTCTTTCAAGAGTTTTCTTTTTCTAAAAGCAGTTTTCCATCCTAACTTTACCCTGGGCTTGCTATTATGATATAAGAATTCTCGAACGGTTAAATAAAAAAAAATCAACCTCGAATTTTTAGCTTACAAATTCATAATCTAAAATTGACATGTTTTGGCATTTTCTTTAAATATGTAGTTACCAAAATAATGAATTTATTCCATTTGACTATGCACTGTATAGTAGTGTTCAGTAAGTAAAACATATACCATTAAAATCATAAACTTAAAAATCACAAAATAATCATTTTATCTATGTTAAATACATATTGGAACAGAACCAAGGTTCATAAATTGTTTTAAATCACAAAGTGTGAAAAAAATATTTATTTCAGTAAACTTTCACAGCAGAATCCATTTTAAAAAAGCTTAACAATTATGAAGTACAAAACCAATGTATTTATTAATATATATCAATACACATTAATACACATACAATATGCAGCTTTTTTCAAATTTTAATTAAATAAATTAAATTCAGCAGTACATAATTTGAAACAATATAAAAACACAGATACTGAGTAGGGGAAATTCACAGTTATCAGATTGCAGAATTAATTTAATCATTTCATACAATCTGTTATAATGTATTCCTTTTATATTGCAAAGATAGAAGAAAATACAAATGTTAGCTTAGATAAATCACATGATACCATAAGTACTTTCTCAGGAATTAATTCTATAAATCCAATAGGAAGATTGGTCTATGACAAAAAAATTCACAGACAACATAAGATAGAGTAGGGAAAAATACCATAGTCCGACAGAGAAATGAAAAATTAATTATTCAGGAACCAATAATAAAGAAACATTAAAAATGTAGATATACGAGCAAGTAGTGACGAGGCAGGCGTTATTGTGGGGTTGGCAGTTGATATGTTGTTAAGTTAAAAAAAACGTTGAATGAAACACAGATTTACAGAAAATAATATAGATGTTCCAGCAAGAACAGTAGACATTGTATGCTCCAGCAAGCTATTTTCAATTCATACAGTTTTCATCGTTATGACTGGTTAAAAGGTTCAGACTAGGAAAATTAACCTCTCCATTAATTTGGAATTTTGTGTGGTGTTGGATCAAGGCAGCTGTTGTGTGAAGCACAAAAACGGAAATACTGAAAAATTGGAAAGCTAGCATTTTCTGGATATTTTTAACCTTGTAACAGGTAAATTAAACCATGAGTAACTTATAAGCTTTTATGTTTATATTTTTATGTACATGTTAATTTTGAATGCTAAACATGGTTTGTATTTTATGACATAAGAAACTTAATCGAATACAAAAGTGATTAACCTATAAATCAATGATTTACTGACGGAGCAAGTGTTGATTAAATTTAAGTATAATGTTATCATTTTAAAGTATTAAGAAATATGTACATATCAATTTTAAATTATTTAGAATAGATAATCAACAGATTACGAAAAATCAGGAATTTAACTATTTTTCTGTTTGTTAGAACAACATTTCTAAATATTGGGATTTATAAATGTCATGTAATTTAATATGAAAACAAGAAAATTTGGAGTGATGATAGCTTTGTTGATAGATAAGAATTAAGGTCTTTCAAGGATTCCTTTTCATTTAGCAATACCTGACCAGAAATGAGATTAAGAAATTAGTTTGTTTTAAGTATATTTATGTATACATTGCAACTATCTTATGTTGATAGAGTTTAAGTTTAGGTTGAATTTTATTTCAATTTATTTAAAAGACAATTGTAAAGCATATCCTGCTTCCCCAGTGATGAAATCTTATTTAAAAGTGGTATTTTATTTTTCAATTTATTTAATTTAATAAATGTTTTAAGGTATTTTCGAGACACGTATGCGGTAAAGCTTAGGGAACCGAAGCAAAGGCGGTCTATGTAAAATAATGATCTTCTGTACAGGGGATAATATCAAATTGCTGTGACAGACGGTTTGGTACCCCTCATTTATGACAAGTAGAAAAAGTCTTTCGGGAAAGCGATTAGCAGAACATAATTTTTTGTATTTCGGTCATTTTATTTATTTGTTTTCTATTTTTCTGATATTTTTTCATAGGAACCTACTCCTGCACCACACACCCCGGCAGTTAGATGATACACCCTTATATTTTTACAGGTCCGCCACATCTTCAGGGCAAATCAAAATTTATTAACTTACCACTCGTTTTACCCACAACAAAATTAATTGACTTTGAATCCCATTTAATTTTATACAAAGAGGAGGCGCTGACTACATAACCAAAGTAAACCCAAAAACTTAAAAGCATATCTATTGTTACACAATAGCTAGAGCGAATACTCTGATACTGTAAAAGAATTTCCTGAAACACACACAATTTTAATATTTGACAGGAAAGTGTATAAAAAAACAAATTTTTGTAGTTTTTTGTGCAATTTGATAAAAACTGAACCTCCTGAAATTTTCTAATATGAATATATATAATAGTATCACTAATCAAATACGTTTAAACAAAATAAAAGTTGACCAATTTCAAAACATACTCGAAAAATATAAATGTATATACTTACACAGGCAGATATTGGATCTACAATTCGCATTACAACTTGAGCTTGTAGAAGAGCATATGCCAATTGTGGATTTTGCATCAACATGTTCCTTGCTTCGGAAGGATTGTTCTATAAACATAAAGCATAAAAAAGTTAATAAGTAATACAACTGCACACTTCAAGAGTTAATAATTAACTGGACAGATGTGGGCGGAAGGAAAGACAATACACAAACCTATCTGTACAAGCTCACAAACAAGCCCGTAGACTTATCTGTGAGCCTGTACATACTTGCAGATGCTGTCTGCTAGCCTGCTGAAACATGATTGTCTCAACAAACAATAATTAGTACTTTAAATTGATGTGTTTATACTGTAATTGATTCCATTAGCCTAGATATCGCAGATGATAAAAACGTATTTTTGACTCGTATTTGTAATTTTTTTTCATAACTTCCAATTGAATCTTAAAGTTAAAATTTATACTGGAGTTTGATATCATAAAGGTCTATTAAGAGTGCAGTTTTCAGTTGCTTATCAGGCCTGCTAATAATGATATTGCAGGCGAAAAATGGAAGAATTGAAAAAATCTGTTTTTAAAGTAGTGCATTTTTAAGGATACACTTTTCACCAATGATACTCTATAAAACGTAACTATACAATGTAGTGTAATAACACAAAAATATAAAGGCCGATAAATTACTTCCTCTTTGAAAAACTATTCAAAAATTGAATTTTTAAAAAATTGCAACCACTTATATTAAGAAATACATTCAAATAAGTGATAATGGTTTTAAATTGTAGGCCAGAGTGTGCTAAACTAAATGCTTTTTGTTTGGAAAGCCTGGGCAACACATTACTGAATTATTAAAAAAACCGCAGATGCTTGCAAATGCGAAAAAGCGCTTGCAGTGTGAAACAAAAATGGCCATTGTTTCTAAATGATAAACAATAAAAAAATTTTAAACCAAACATTAGGGAATTCGCCCAGCAAATATCAAATTTTTGTGAGATGGACAAACAACCAGTGCTGCACAACTTGGTATCGATTTACCGTAGACAGTCACTGGAAATAAAGAATTGAATTCCCTAGAAGTCACCAACCCAAACTGGTGTGGGGTTAAACAAAAATAATGATTTGGTGTGTCATACATACCCTGTTGATTATGGAATAATAAATGAGAGCCCGTGTGATAGATCACAGATTTTCAACATAATCTACAAACTCAATGAGACTGAGAAGACTTGTTTCTCAGTAAAATAGTTTGGAATTCAATGCCACAAAGGACGAAATGATATCTCTTGGTTTCAGATGGCTTTCAGATGAAGTAGTAAGGTAAATTTTTTGTAGAATTGTATGTGTAATTTGGACTGTACATATGGGATGGCATTTGTAACGTATTGCCCAATGCTAGTGTTACATTATTCGAATATAAGGTTTGTACATTCCGAATTTAAATGCATTAAGAATAAACAGACAATTAATTTTACCATTTTTGTTTATTGTTGTATTTTGTTATAGGAATATCTTTAGCTCACCAACCCGAATATTAAATTAAATGCATCTAAAAATTGTTTTATGCGTATTTGTTTGCAGAATTGCTTAAATGTTATTTTAGAACACATTTAAGCAAGATGAGTTGAGTTGTTTTATTTGTTCAAACAGACCGGTGGCCTTTTGTAAGGAAATCCATTTCAGCAAGAGAATGCCCTGTAATTAACAATCCCCTAAGTTACACGTGTCCAGAGGAAATCCTATTAGAACTAGACCTAGTTGTGACACTTTAGCCTTGACAGATTGAAAACCTAACAGAGTAAGTACTAGTAATAAAGTAACTTTACCTAAGTAAAATTTTGATTATTTTGTTCAAATTTCGTCATTTATTGCTATAAGAACCCCCCTCCCGCACTACTGTAGATAGCCAGTGCATCTTTGTTGGATTACCATGCAATTTCAAATTAAAAATTTAATGCTTCAAACACCCGCAACAAACCTTCTGACTTCTAGTTTCCTAACTGATGATGAACACATGCGAGCAATCTAAGTGATGAAGAGCCTGATAATGACAATAATTAAAACCTATGCGATGTGATAGTTATAACTATAAGACTATCTGAAACACTCGAAAAATTAGTGTAAGTCCGATTGTTTGTACAATTTCAAAGAACGTTGCAAAAAGTTTTAGATAGCTTAGCGGAATTGGATACATTTGTCAAAAAACATGCACTGAAATGTTTTTATGCAAAAGAAAATGACTGTTAAGGCTTTAGTATTTTTCACTTAACTTTAAATTTAAATAGTGTGCCATTTATTTTACATGTATTTCCGGCGTTCTTCGTTTATACTCATCTTTATAACAAGCACCATTGGCTTTTAGACATATATTAATTAATTACTACTAGAAGGAGGATGGCCGTGCAGTGTTGTCTTTCTTGACATGATATTTTCTATAAAATATATAATTGATCTTAATACAGTCCACAACAAGAAAATTAAAGTCATTGCAAGATTTTTAGTTGATTTTATTCAAGAGAAATATTGTAATAAACAATGACTGTTGACTGACTACCTTTTTAAAACATTAAGTGAACAATAATTGTACAAAATAGTCATAGTATGTACATATATATATATATATATATATATATATATATATATATATATATATATATATAATATATATAATAAATGCAATATCAGGTTTATTGGTCCAATTTTTTAAATCAAACTCTTTGTTTTTTCGCCAAGCTTTCGATTTATTTATTTATAAGAGAAGTTACGAACATCAACTATACTAAGAAATTACAAATACTTACAAAACATGAGTACTAAATAGATTATAAATAAATAAATATACATTTAGCAGATTTAGGTTTTAGCTGACACATTTATAATACAACACTACAATTCCTACATTTAAAATTTTTTAACAAACATTTAACGGCCATCATTAAAGTAAAACAAGGTATGTTAGACACATTTGTCACAGAATAAATTACACGTACCAGTTCGACATGAACTAGGCCTATTGTAAAATTGGGAAATAATAATTTAAATTATAAATTTAATAAATCCGACACGCTCTTTAAACAATTAATGAAAACCAACAAAAGAAAAACTATAAAGAATAATACACTACCCAGTCACTCGCGTTGATCAAATGAATTATTGTTACTGTTGTTGAGGACTCTAAAATTTAACAAATACGAATATATAGAGTTTAAATTATTCGTATCAGACTTAAAATTAAGGACATCTTTAGATGTATTAATGTGAGCCATTTCTAGGAAAAGTCTGCCTTTGTACCTGACTTCTTTGTCTAAAATAGTTACTCCTCCAAATTTAGGTATGTGACCAGTTTGTTTGGTATGGAGCGCTAAAGCACAGGAATTTTTAGAAATTTTACAGTCACTTTTATGCTGAACATTTCTACTCCGCAGCCATTGTGAGGTGTGGCCTATGTAGATTTGGTTACAATCTCCACATGGAATGGAGTATACTATATTGGAATTGTTCAGCATTGGAGTTATGTCTTTTAATTTACAGAAAAGTGTTCCTACCGTAAATGGATTACACCGAGTTATAGTGATAGACCGATCCGCTAATATATTAACTATTTTATTAGTTAGGTTTTTCACTAGAGGAAGTTTTTTGAAGATTGTGCTTTGTGTTTCGATAGTCACGTTTTTTGTTATGTTATTGGAATGAGAAATCAGTTTATTTATTAGTGGTTTTGGGTACCCATTGTTTATCATTATTTTAGCTCATATATTTAAATTTTTTTAAATGAAACGAAGGATGTGACAATTGTTTTATTCTATTTTTTAAATTAATAATTACATTTATTTTTTGGCGGAAACTATGATTTGAGTGGAAGTTAATATATCTACCAGAATTTGTTGGTTTCCTGTACCAATAAACCTGTTATTGCATTTATTATAATTAAATCCTTGGTCGTTATCTACACGAACAATATATATATATATATATATATATATATATATATATATATATATATATATATATACAGGGTGCCCACAATCTATCTCCGTATATGGGTAACTTTTTATTATAGAAGATACAATGTTGGTTAAATTAGCAAAGTTGAAGAGAAATTTACGAGTAGTATGATGCTTTTTTGAAAACTCACCTAGATGCTCAACTTTTTTAGATATTTGAAAAAAACTGATATTTGCCATTTTCTTCAAACGCTAATAACTTTTAACGGTTTAACCTATAGAAAAATAAAAACTGCGTGTAAGGTAACTTTTACGTAGAATTCAATAGCGTATATAACAATTTTAATTGGAAATGGGTTTTTCAAGCTACAAACATAACCTCACTTTTTTTAAATGGAAACCATAGTTCAATATAACCCAAATGGAAAGGTTTTTCTTTTCTGATTACACTGATGTAAGGGTTGATGTACTTATTTTCAGTAGTTTCTTCATAATAAAGAAAAAACGATTTATTTATTTGCGGGCATCAAGGAGTCCATGGATACATATTTTAAATAAACAAAAAACAACTGGCATTTGTCAGATATTATTAGTTAAAGTGTTTATTTGCTCTGGGTTGCAAATTTTGTGTAGAAGACTTTTAAATTTATTTGATTATAATAGAGAATGTATACAAACGACGAAAAAAATGACATGCTCTTTTGTTACTATGCCTGTAACAGAAATTGTGATGCTGCTGGTGATATGTATTATGAAAGATATTTGGAAAGAAGGCAGCCAGATAAACGATTGTTTTCTAAATTAGAAAACAATTTAAAAAGGTTTGGTGCTTTTACAAAACCCAGTACTGATAAAAAAAATTCAAAACTGATGATGAAGAACGTGTGTTAGCCTACATAAATTTTAAGCCAACAGCGTCCACCCGAGAAACTGCAATTGAGTGCGCTACTTCTACAGAAAAAGCTCGCCTAATTTTAAAACAAAACCGCTACAAACCATACAAAACCCATGTTAGCAATACACTGTATCATGGGGATTGTGAGAGAAGACAACAGTTTTGTAGGTGGTTTCTTAATGAAACAAATAATAATCCTGGTTTTAGTCACACTATTATATTTACCGACGAAGCAAAATTTACTAACAAAGGCATGTTTAACAGAAAAAATACAGTCTACTGGAGTCAGGAAAATCCCCATTTAACAGAAGAAAGGCGGGATCAACATCAATTTTCGATAAATGTGTGGTGTGCCATTTTTGGTAATAAAATACTTGGGCCTTTCTTCTATAATTATAATTTAAATGGTGTACACTATTTGAATTTTCTACAAAACGAATTGCAAAAAATGCTCGATAATTTGCCACTTCATTTACTGCAAAACTTATATTATTTTCAGCATGACGGTGCACCTGCTCACAATGCTCAAGCCGTTTCTGAATATCTTGATAATAGTTTTCCAAATTGGATTGGCAATGCAGGTCCTGTTCCATGGCCGGCAACGTCACCAGAACTATCGCCACTGGATTTTTTTCTTTGGGGTACTGTAAAGGATGTAGCGTATGCTAAAAAATCCAATAACATTGAGCAACTCAAAGATAGTATTACAGCAGCTATTACAAGTATAAAACCACAAACGTTAAATAAGGTGCACCAAAACCTAATTAAAAGGTGCGAAATGTGTTTGCAAACTAATGGAGGTCATTTTGAGCATATGTTAATGTAGGAGCGGGCATATTCGCATTAATTAATTTTTGTTTCCTTTGATTAAGTTATTTGTATTGTATGGATAGTTTATTTTTTAAATATTTTATTTTTCTTAGTTTATAATAAATTTAGTTACAATAAACTTGTGTTTCCATTATTGATTTTTACACATTTTGTTTGTTTGTAATATGTATCCATGGACTCCTTGATGCCCGCAAATAAATAAATCGTTTTTTCTTTATTATGAAGAAACTACTGAAAACAAGTACATCAACTCTTACATCAGTGTAATCAGAAAAGAAAAACCTTTCCATTTGGGTTATATTGAACTATGGTTTCCATTTAAAAAAAGTGAGGTTATGTTTGTAGCTTGAAAACCCATTTCCAATTAAAATTGTCATATACGCTATTGAATTCTACGTAAAAGTTACCTTACAAGCAGTTTTATTTTCTCTATAGGTTAAACCGTTAAAAAGTTATTAGTGTTTGAAGAAAATGGCAAATTTCAGTTTTTTTCAAATATCTAAAAAGTTGAGCATCTAGGTGAGTTTTCAAAAAGCATCATACTACTCGTAAATTTCTCTTCAACTTTGCTAATTTAACCAATATTGTATCTTCTATAATAAAAAGTTACCCATATACGGAGATAGATTGTGGGCACCCTGTATATATATATATATATATATATATATATATATATATATATATATATATATAATTCAAAAGAAAAGTATGATTAATGAGTCTCAAATCAATACAAAGCAGAAAGGAATTACTGGCAAGTGACTCAAATTCACTTTTCGATACCTCATTTAGTTTTCGAGATAATCGAATTTATTTGAGAAATGTCAACAGTACAAACTAATATAAACTTTAATAGATATCCTATATAATAATTATAATTCATGTTTAAATTAAGATTTATGTTTGTTTGAGTGGTGCTGGGAGCTTATATCATTAAGTAGTCCGACTCAAACTTGATTAAAACAATAAAATTTATTAAATTATTTTTATAATAATAATAAAATTTTGTTTAACATTTAAATACTAGTTATTTAATTTATTTAAAAATAAAATTTCCTTTTATAAAATTTCCGTAAGTTTGGTTGTAAGACATACATGCGTCTTAGATTTTACGAACTATTTTTAGCGGTCCCTTCAAGTTCAGTAAAATATGTTCAAAGAGCGACTTTTGAATTATTTAAATAACAAAGTTATGGAAAACACTATGAAATATGTAGTAAGATACGAGACAACAATAATTTGCAAAGGAAATGAGAACCTAGTGTAATGGGTTGCTTAGCTTGAATATACTATAATTTACACCATCGAAATAGTCATAAAATAATATCTATTTATACAAAAGATACCAAAATGTTTAGATGTCGATAAGTGACCATAATGAAGGATATACTAATTTGAATTATATGTCATAGAAAATCTTTATTTATATTAAGTTAGTATTGTAACAGGTTTCTTTCCTAACCCCATGTTGTGCACGCTAATGTAGCCAATTTCTTCTTCAGCCCCCATGGAGAAGATAGAACAACTACTCGAAATTTAAACGGGCTTGAACTTTTTATGTGAGCAAGTTGGAATTATAAAACTTGCCATGCTGGCGGCTAGCTTAGCTATTATCCCATGGCAGATCATGAAAAAGGCAGGGTTGAAATATTCTTCGTGAACCAGAAAATTAAATAAAGCGAAGTTGTACGCCACTGTATCTAGCAAGTACTAAAAAAATGTGATTTTAGGGTAGATACAGAAAACCTATCGCAGAGGATCATTTAAAAGTTTTAATTTATCCTTTTTAGAAAATTAGACTTTAAAATCAGAAAATATCTATTGTACAGGGCCGTCCGGAAAGTAGTACCCGTTTGTACCATGTGGAGCGCTGGTGGGTAGAGTAGCATCCGGACTAGTTGTAACGTGTTTAGTTATATTGCAGCTGTCTATGTGCAAAGTTACGCCTCGCTGGTACTGACCGTGTTCTCTCTGTGAGTGTTTATAATGTTCAAAAAAATAGAGAACGCCACCAGTTGTGAAATTAGGGCTGTGATTAGATTTTTCAACGCAAGAAATGTGAAACCCTGCGATATTCATAGTCAACTAAAAAAAGTGTATGGAGACAATGTTATGGATGAGTCATCATTTTGGCGTTGGTGTCGTAATTTCAGTTTGGGCAGAGACAATACCCAAGATGAAGAGCGTTCCGGACGACCATCAGTAATTACGGACAAACTGCTGAGTTTAATTAATGAATTCGTGAAGACCGATCGGCACGTAACAATTGATGAGATCAGTGAAAATTTCAGCAATGTGTCACAAACAGTTATTCATGAAATTGTTAAGGAACACCATTATGCGAAGATTTGTGCAGGGTAGGTCCTTCGCATGTTTACTGACAAACATAAAACCACCCGTATGGCTGCAGCACTGATGTTTTTGGACCATTATTCTCGTGAAAGAGACTCTTTCTTGACTCGCATAGTTACTGGTGACAAGACACAGGTTTGCTATGCAACACCTACAAGTAAAGGCAATCATGCTCATTCACCAACCAAGTCGAAAAAGTTTAAAATGGTCATGTTGTTGCAGGCGAATTCCTCGTAACGACATTTCTGTATTATTTTTGGGAATTTCTAGGCTATAATTCAATTTTCGTAGATCTAACTCTATTTACTAGTATGATTGGATAATTAGGAAATGTTGCATTGGTCTTGCGTGGTAATTTAAATGTTTAAATGTTATTGGTTGATTCGAATATGATGTATAATCAATTTAATTGGATATCTAGAGCGCACTATCAGTTCAAGTTAACATTTGTTTTCTGCTTGTTCGATATACTTCGATCCTGGTTGTTGCTTTATGCGGTTTAGCCGTTCACCATTTTTGGGATTTGTGACTCCAGGACTGTTTGAAGCAATCTATTTGGTGATACTTTGTTATGGTTGCTCAATAAACTCATTTAAGAGGATTTACATATCGAAGTTGAAGGTAATTAATTATTACATTAGAATCCATTGATGTTATTGTACAGGTGTTTTAGGTGCCATATGTTTCTGTTCGTATTGATCATCCGCTGATCGATGTATATGTTATCGTAGTTCATTGCCCGTTGTACGGTAGGTGAATTTATGTGTTGATATTGATTACTAATATTGCAAATTGTAGGGTTTTAGATTTTAGATTTCGGAATTCAGATTTTAGGTTTCAGGCTTTAAGTCTTTAACTTAAGAGTTTTAATTGTGAAGCGTGAAACCCGATAAGCTTCAAGTTCATTCCGCGACCGTATGTTCAACAGTACAGTTCTAAGTTAATTCGTTGATAATAAAATACGACCTCGGAAATAACATATTAACAAGTGATAAAACCAAAACAGGTATTGTTTTCTAAACATTCCTCTTCCTTTTATTACAGCTACATTAAATAAACCTAACCCAAACCACTTACCAAAACTACCTGAAATGTATCCTTTACCAACAATAACAGCCTCAACCATAAATCATTCAACCAGCCAAACAAAAAACCCACTCGCCCATCAGACAATAAAAGAAGGGACATATTCGAATGCAGTAAAAAGCAATGCACCAAATGAACAAACATCTGCAAGCAGTTTCCGTCAAAAGAAAATGCGATTATATTAAATTCATTGCCAAACACGAAGTTAGAAGATTATCTAAATGCAATCACGGAAATAATAGATCCTAAAATATAACCTTTGCATCAAGAATAGCAAACAACCGGATCTGTATTTATTTATCTACAAAAGAAGATGCTGACCAGTTTGTAAACAACCATCCTAATATAACAGTAAATAACACAGAAGTGGAAATACGTAAATTACTAAGGCCGACCATAAGGGTGGTTATTTCAAATGTTAGCCCATCCATACCACACAATGTAATAGAAGACGCACTTATTAAGCTAAATATAACTTTAACAGGCAAGATGTCATTTATAAAAGCTGCATTATCAGAAATAAAATTTAAACACATACTTAGCTTTCGAGACAAATCTATGTTAAACAAACTGCAAATTTAAACATCCCAGAATCAATAATAGTATTATTTGAAGAAACCCTACAGACTATTTTTATCTACAGAAACATACTGCTATACATGTAAACAAACGGGCCATTCAACCTCAAGCTGCGAGGAACATAATATACAGAGTGAAACAAAACAACCTGAACAAATAACAAACCTAAATGAAACAATAAGAAATAAAAGACCAAATCAGTCACCTGAAAGTACACCTACAGAAGAACTAAATGAAACTGACATTGAACATCAAATAAGAGAAGCAACACAAAAGAAAAACAAGAAACCAACCAAGAATCAACCCTGTCGAATTTATCACAAACCAAACGGACAAACAAAAACAAAAAAGGATCCTACAATTAAAAAGAAGAACTTGGAACAAACTGAATCCCCAAAACACAATACAATAAATGAAATCATAGAAAGTGATCCAGCCAAATACATTATCTCATTCGACAATTTCAGGACTTTCTAGAAAACACGATCGGAACAAAAAATACTAGAATTAAGTAAAAACTATACCAAAGATACAAACCAACTCATACAAATGATGCATGAAATCCAAAACAATACTGATGACAAAAAATAAAACAACAATAACAAGAATAACTAAAAAATGGAGGAACAACAAATTGAGTCAGAAATGTCTGATTCCTCAGTCGATAATCAATAACATGAACATCATTCAATGGAATTGTAATGGACTTCAATCCCATAAAGCTGAATTCCAAAACTAATTGAAGAAACACAACCTCATTACATATGCTTACAAGAAACACACTTCAAAGAACATCAAAACATAAATACATACAATTTTATACAATATCGCAAGGACAGACTAAACACACATATAGCTAGCGGAGGGTGGCAATTCTAGTAAACAACAAACAACATACAACAAGATGTACAAACTATCCTGAGAGACACATCCAATATTGAACCACTGCTGAACTATCTTAAAGACATAGAAATTCAACATCGTATATAAAATATATAAAAGATAAACATATATTGTACCATAGATTATAAATAATACTTCCAACCTCCGCTAATAACTGTAAAGGTGGAAGCGGATGAAAGTGAAATAAAAAAAAGTTCAATTGTTATCCTGCGACGCTTGGCAGTTGTTGGGAATTCCGTCATTGCAACCTCCTGAGTCGACCTTGGATGGGTATCGTTATGCATGATTTTTAGTATAAGTTTATTGAATACAAATTTAATAACGTTAATGCATGAACCTTTTAATGATATTTGTGTACATTTTATTATGAAATATTTTAGTAGTTACAATTTGAATCATCACAATTAATTATTCATTTTACAATAATCAATAACAATCAACACTTATTTATATTTATAAGTGCACCACTGTATATAATTTATTGTGCTAATTTGAACATTGTGTAACTGATATCGGTGCACCAATATCCCCTTTACATACAGTGCACAATTAATATTAAGTATTCCGTCATTTCACATACATAAAATAATAGGTAAATAATTTACGTAAACTTGATTCAATAAGGTATATGTATTGATGCTGTAGATTGTTTAGAAATTTAGTAAATATTGTGATAGTGTACTGGTCTTTATTTGGGTATGTTCCGTAGTTGTATGTGTGATTTAAGTATCATTTCATGGTAGGATATTTGAGTATCTTTTCGACGGGAGAACGTCCCAATTGGGTTCGCGGAAATTCAGGTTATGTCAATTGGGTGGCGCTCATTAATTTTCGATCTCAGATCTTTCTTTTTTGGGATGGTTTCGTGAGACCCACTTCCCCCTCCACTGATCTAGTTACGGCAAACGTTCCTAGTATTTTCCGCTGTTCAGGTATACCTATTCGTCCTCGTTATTGTATGTATATTTATTTTTGGCGTTAGCACCTGGCGGTCTTTATCTAGCCAACGTTTCTTTTTTATAAATGTTACGATTGGTAATAGTGGGACAATCGTGTAGCAATGTCTACTCGAAAATTCGTGGCAACCGTGGGGACACTATAAATGCCGATGCATATTGTGTGACATTAAAGAAATTATGGTGAGCAATTCAAAATCGATGGCGAGGTCTGTTATCTATCGGCGTCCTTCTCCTCCACAACAATGCCAGGCCTCATACTGCTCGAATAACAGAATAACTTGTTCAACAATTCAAATGGGAAACTTTCAACCATCCACCCTACAGTCCAGACTTGGCACCCTCAGATTTCATCTGTTTACAAAACTCAAGGACTTTTGGCAGGAAAGAAATTTGAAAGTGATGATGAACTGAAAGCAGCTGTGACTACATACCTCAATACATTAGCGGCAGAGGAGTACGAAGCTGGCATACTAAAACTCGTCTCATGTTATGATAAATGCTTAAATTTGAAAGGTGACAAAGTGGAGACGTAGTGTAAGGTTTGTTCTTTTTAAATAAAAGATTAAAATTTGTTAAGATGTACTAGTTTATTTATTTTTTTCAAAAACGGGTACTACTTTCCGGACGGCCCTCGTATAACAAATAACTTTTATCCGACAATAAAAAATTAAATAAATTCATATGTGTTAATGATATCAAAAAAATATCAGTTAAACAACATTTTGTCTCATGATTTATAAGAGCATCAGATCTGATAATTACGTACAAACTTTGTAATTCAATTATTTTAGAATGCTTATTATTGAAAATTTCAAATATACAAGATTTCGAGCAATTATTACTTTCTAGAAAAAAATCCTCAAAAGCGGCAGTTTCTATTATGATGTGTGGTAATGCTAAATGATAACTTTGTTCTACATATGAAAATTATAAATAATAATTATAAATAATTTAGAAAAAACATGGGATACTTGGACTGAGGGGGGGGACGCAAAGTACAATAGAACCAAAAGTGGGTGGTTTGATGCCTCCAGTTTTGAGGACTGGTTTATTACCATTCTTTCTCCTAAAATAAAATGAAGTAGTTACTACGATAAAAACGTAGTAATTGGCAATAACCTAAGTTCCCACCTCAGTTCCCGTGTTTTAAATCTTTGCAAAGAAAAAAATATAGCATTTATAGCACTCCCCCCTAACTCAACACATCTGACTCAACCCCTCGACATTTCCTTTTTTCGGTCATTTAAAATTCATTGGAGACCAGTCTTGAAGGAGTGAAAAAATAGTCCCACTGGCAGACGAAATCCAACTGTGTCAAAAGATGTATTCCTATCATTGTTAAAACAACTTTATCATATCCCAGAAAATAGTGCCACAAATTGAATATCGGGATTTAGATCGAGAACCTGCTTTATCGAGAATTCCAAATAGTAATAGGATTTGCTCTAAACAAGATTTAAATTTAGTGAGCAAATCCTTTAGATTTTTTACAAGCCACTGGGCTTTCAGAAACAACTCCAAAAATTGTACGAAAAAAGAAAAAAATGATTAATATTGGGGCTGGAAAAAGTATAGACATCGTTAGTACAACGATCAAACCAAATAATGAACAACTTCCAGGGCCATCTGGCATACAGGGAACAAAAAAGCAACGGAAGAAAAGAGCAACATTTATTGAAAGTGATACTAAGGACAGTTTAGTAAATATTTCTCTCCCATCTGACACTGAATCCGAAGAGTTAGAGAGTAACTACTCTGAACATTCAATAAGACAGGTACAACCTACAGATATACCCGTAAAAACTGGCGATTATATTATTGCCATTTATGATCAAGGATATTGGCCTGGGATTGTCGAAAAAGTTCTCGATGAAGGAGCATTAGCAAGTCGCATGAAAAAAGTGGGCAAATTATGGAACTGGCCTGATGAAAAGGGTTTTGGTATATAATCATCAAGATGTTATGATAATTTCAACACCGAAACAGTATTTTAAAACAAGGGCATTCCATTATACTCCAGAATTAGACACAATGCTAAACTGCTTTTAGTTTTTAATACGTATTGGGAAAAAGTTGTTATAGGCAAATCACTTTAAGAAGAACCCAACGTCATATGCCAGATTGCGCAGAAATGTAATAACAGTGGTGTAGTTGAGTTATTACAGTATAAACGGAAGATATGGCGTTAAATAGTAAAAAAATAAACAACCAATTAAATTATAATTTAAAATTTTTAATATAATATCGCCATATGAGTTGTGTGCATCAATATCCCTAAAAAATACTGCTATAGCAAGGTTATTTTGTAAAATCCGATAAAGCAAATGATTGAATACCATGGCCTACTTAAGTGGTTTCTATCTCATTCTAGTGTTCTGCAAACACATCTGTTGAGTAACTTATTGTTTTATTAATGTTAATTGTTATATACAAGATATTTTATATTAGTTAGATGGCGGTTTAAAACTGTCCGTCTGTGTATCAATTAAAAATAAATAGTAATGAAATCTAAAACTTTTATAAGGTAATTTCCGATTGGTTGATCATAAAACTCTACGCCACTAAAACCTGAATACTGCCATCCCTAATTACATATAATGAACTGTTCCTAACCAATTTTTGCTTTGTGCGCATGATGACGTTGGGTTCTTCTTAAAGTGATTTGCCTATACCTATACCTATCTGATACTAAATTTTGTAATTTTTTGTGATTTGTATGGTTCAATATTGAGGTTTGTATATCCAAACATGGTCCAATATAATATTTATAAGGTAAATACAACGCGGACTATAGTTGGGCAACTTGAAGCACAACTATGGTCCACTACAAATGATACTACCAGTTATGCTCTAATCAACATTTTTCCATTATTGCAATAAAAATATTTTTCTGATATCAACTTTGCTTGGTAACAACGTTTATGTTATAATACGTTTATTAACTTACAAGAAAATCACAAAATTATATGAAAATGGACCATAGTTAGAAGATTTTACGGTACTTACTCGGTATTAGCAAGAACCATGTTCATGCTGCAAGTTTTTCTTTTAAATGGTAAACAAAGAGAACCTCGTATTAACACAACGTACATCTAAAAATGATTATAGCTTCTTATTCGTTTTATAAAAATCATAAGACAAACTGGCATTTAAAATCTAGTATATAATACACAAACAAAAATACAACCTGTATACACAGCTTCATCTGCTTCATCAACTCAAACATCTGTTCCGGGGGTAAAGAAGCAACCGCTTTGCTTATAGCCTCAGGTGCTTTCTCTGATTGAATTGGATCACCATAAGGGTTCTCTACAGGAGGCTGATTAAGCAAGCTCTGCATTTCCATGCGTGATTTTTCAGTACAAGCATTGTCGACTCTTAAATTACGTCCACCTATTTCATAACCATTTAGGTTACGCATGGCACTAAGTGCAGTTTCTGGATCTCTATATTCGCAAAAGCCATAGCCTTTAGGTTTCCCTGTTTCGCGATCAAACACTAACCTTAAAGTTGTTCTTATAAAACAAAACTAAAACGCTGTCAACACTTACTTAAAGGATAAAACCTGACCAACTTCCCCAAAAATTTCTTTCAGTTTTTCTTCTGTGGCTTCATAGGGAATATTCCCCACTAAAGTTATTTATTTAGAAAAAGTTATTGAGGTTACAAACTGCTTACCAAAAACAGAGCGCATGGACTTATCCATGATATTAACATCCAAGTTATCCATCTTTTTAGGCAATTGTTCTACAGCATGAACTAACTAAAACCCTTGCCGGATACTAAGATATATCCTAATAATTACACAAAAAATATCAAAACACCGCAAAGTAGAATACGATCCAACCTCTTATATTGTTGGATTCTGATAGTACCTAACTTACCATCAACTGTTGCTCAATAAATACAACTAACAATAATTCATAATTAAAATAGCCAATCAACTACGGTGCATCGACTTTTATATTTCCTTGTTAATGTTCGTAATACAGATGTTTTGTTAAAAAAAACTCTTTTTAACTCAATGTTTTTCGTATTTTGTGCATTTTGCATATTTTTCCACTTTCTATCCCTTCAGTTATTACTGACAATCGATTAAAGAAACATTTTTCTAAACTTAGAAAGTACTAGAAACGTAAATACTTGGCTTAGGAATTATAATAAAGGCGTTGATACTTATAAATCTAACATAATTAATTGCGTTTATGTATTAGCCAACTATCTCACGGAAGTTAATTTGTAGTTTTAGAATAATTTTTTACAAACATATTGTAGTTAGCTAATATACAATCGTCTATAATTCATGAGAGAGCAACAGCAAATATAGCTTTTAGTATATGCAAATTAATAATTATACTTTTCTTAAATATTTATATTAATCTTACCATTTTTGCAGCATGTGTTGAATACATACTGTACACTTATTTGAGAATATTATAAAGAATTTATTTAGTTACCAAATTAATAGTATATGTATACGATAAACAATTCTCTTTAAAAAGAGCTAAGCAATCCAGGTTTAAAACCGAAGTGTACTATATTAAACAAAATTCTTTATCACAAAAGCTATATACACGATAGGAATTAATAATAGTAAACGTTATACTTTATTAGTAGGGCTTGGGGGGGGCTTTCAGAACAGTTTTGAGCATTGGATTCATATCTAAACTAGGTTAGAGTATTTCTCTGACCTGCAGCTTATTCAGAATTTTTTGGGTAATCTAACCCTGCTAGAATTTTTAAAATCGGACTATCCCTTGCAAAGTTGCACCCTGTTAAAACACCGTACCCGAGTTTTGCGCATTGGATTCATATCTAACCTAGGTTAGAGTATTTCTTTGACTATCCATATGCACCTTATTCAGAATTTTTCGGGTAATCTAACCCTGCTAAAGTTTTTAAAATCGGACTATCCCTTACAAAGTTACACCCTGTTAAAAAACCGTACCCCGAGTTTTTGCACATTTGATTCATATCTAACTTAGGTTAGAGTTTTTCTTCGACTAAGCATTTTAGCCTTATTTAGAATTTTCTGAGCAATCTAATCCTGTTTGAATTGTTTAAATCAAACCTGTTGCACTTGGCACCACTGCCACAATCCACGTTTCACAAATTGCACAATAGTTAATATTATGACATAATTACGTGGTAAATTGTATCAAATACCAAACACGTTTACAATGATACAATTTTTATTTTTACACAAAAGTAAAGCAAAGTACTCACTTAAAACGCGCCTTGCAGTTAAATGTCAGGGCATCTCCTTGTTTCCGGGTGGATTGCGTCACGTCATTATTGAATCCAAATTTATTCGTCTTCCTCTTTCGTCGTTTGTAGCGGTACGATAGGAGCAACCAGGTAAGGAACGATATAAGGTAGAGATAAAAGCGAACCTACATCTGCAAAAAGAAAAAAGACAAAAAACACGACACAGGTAAACGTTACCGTTCGACGTCTCGTGGCTAATAATCATGTCGTGTCGCAAACCGCGCACTTGCCCATCACTCCGGCCCTGCGCACTCTTTTTCGCTGACGCAACTGTCCGGGATGGCGGAAATTAACAAGTTTATTTTAAAATAGTGGCGGGAATTCATTCACATATTTATACTTAATCTAAATATGATACATAGCCGATTTTCGGCATGTAACAAACCACCCCTTGCCGAGTTACACCTCTGATTTTAGGAAGCTGTCCAAACCGTCTTAGGGTATGACGCATAAGTCTGGTCCAGATTTTTCTGGCGAACTCAAATCTTTAGGAATTTTTTTTTGAAGCAACTTCGGGAGAATTATACCCTTATACCTAATATCAAACTTATTAAAATTCGTATAAAAGTATTGCGCGGATTCTAATTTTAGTACTTTTTAAAAATAAGATCAACTCTTATAAGCGCTAAAGATTAACAATTACTTATACATTTTTTTCTCAAAGCCTTTGAAAGAAAACTCAATAAACTTAAAACAGTGTTTTATTAGTTGTAATAATTACAGCTGGTATGCGTTGTTAGTCAGCCAACATTTTTTCAGATTACAAAGGTATCAAAATATTGACCGTCCAGCGAACAACACGGGGAAGTAACACGTACACTCTGTCCGCCAGGATAGAAAGGGAGAGGATATAGGAAGGGGCAAGCGTTGGGGAAAGAACTTAGAAAATTTTAAAACTTATTAACTTTGTAAGAGATAGTCCGATTTTAAAAATTATAGCAGGGTTAGATTACTCGAAAAATTCTGAATAAGCTGCATATGGATAGTCGAAGAAAAACTCTAACCTAGGTAAGATATGAATCCAATGTGCAATATTTTGTTGTCTTTGTAATCTACAAAAATGTTGGCTGACTAACAACGCATACCAGCTGTAATTATTATAACTAATAAAACACTGTTTTAAGTTTATTGAGTTTTCTTTCAAAGGCTTTGAGAAAAAAATGTATAAGTAATTGTTAATCTTTAGCGCTTATAAGAGTTGATCTTATTTTTAAAAAGTACTAAAATTAGAGCCCGCGCAATTCTTTTATACGAATTCTAATAAGTTTGATATTAGGTATAAGGGTACAATTCTCCCAAGGATTGTTTCGATTTAAAAAAAAATTCCTAAAGATTTGGGTTGCCCAGAAAAATCTAATCCAGACTTATGTATCATACCCTAAGACGGTTTGGACAACTTCCTCAAATTAGGGGTGTAACTCAGCAAGGCGTGGTTTGATTTACACAATTCAAACAGGATTAGATTGCTCAAAAAATTCTAGATCCGGCTAAAATGTTTAGTCGAAGAAAAACTTTTACCTAGGTTAGATATGAATCCAATGCGAAAAAACTCGGGGTACGGTGCTTTAACAGGGTGTAACTTTGTAAAGGATAGTTCGATTTTAAAAATTCTAGCAGGGTTAGATTACCCGAAAAATTCTGAATAAGGTGTATATGGATGTCAAAGAAAAACTTTAACGTAGGTTAGATATGAATCCAATGCGCAAAAACTCGGGGTACGGTGCTTTCACAGGGTGCAACTTTATAAAGGATAGTCCAATTTTAAAAATTCTAGCAGGGTTAGATTACTCGAAAAATTTTGAATAAGCTGCATATGGATAGTCGAAGAAAAACTCTAATTTAGAATAGATATGAATTCAATGTGCAAAACAGTTCTGAAAGCTCCCCCCCCCCCGGCAATCCCCTACCTTTATTCATATCCAACATGCTTTCTAAATACTTCATAGAACAAGTACAAAGTATAAAGTAGAAATTTATATTAAACCTTATTTCAGCAGGTGTGTCATTACGAAAAGTCGTAATTTGATAACTGTCGTGCAAAGTACCAACTACGCTTCATTGTATATTGGAAAATTCCCAAAACGTTATTTATTGAGTATTCCAAATCTGCTCTAAGCTACTTTTTTATGTACTATATTAAATTGTAAAAAAATATTAACAACGTTTTATTATTATAATAGATAAATAAAGCATCAGAAAAAAATTAATTACCTATGGGTATGACATATATAAAATGCAGTGAGCTACTTTGAAAATAACAAAACATTATATGTCATGAGAGCTCCTATTTTCTTTCTTCTGAAAAGTAATAATTAATGTTTCCTAAAGCAAAGATATTCATGGACTCTTCTATGTTTATTCTTTAGTTAATCAGTTCTACATCTTTTAAAAGAGTATTTATGGAAGAGGTAAAAGTAATATTTTCAGTAATGGATATTCATAACTCAATAGCTAGAATATAAAACGTATTTAAAATTGTAAAACGCGAGTTACGTTTCGGGCCTTGAGAGCGGTGTTTTAAAAACTTCTCCAAAAACTTCGTAACCATTTATTTACTTAAACAGAAATTAGTATGGAATTTTGACAACTTGGTATTAATTATCGTCGAAAATAAAATATTAATTGAACTATTATGAGTCGCCTAAGCAAACTGCAATGTTAAAGCTGAATACTTTGACTGACTGCCGGGTCTTGGGGCTCCCGGGGTATTTATATTGTCCCTGTCCCTCACAATTCTGTTGGAACTTGCAGAGCTCATGGCTGCTTATTTTTAATACTATTTATAAATACAGTGTAACAATCTTACTTACTAGGTAATCACGGTATCTTAACCGTCTGTAACCTGCCACCTGCGGATGAGAGGTAAAATGGAGGTCCCGTGTGTGAGTGTTGTCACGCACGTTAACGATCCCTACCTTGCTTGAAACAGCAAGGGTTCGGCAAAATTCCAAATTTTTAGGTAAAAAGAACTCGCTTTCTGTCCAATGTAGTACCTTCGGGTGGAGCATTGGAAAAAAAATCCCCTGCCACCTGCAGTATCACTATCGTTTGGAATACATTGTATTGCATCCGTTCTCATGAACAATTAATAACCTTTATTAAGTATCCTTAGATTACATTGTTGTACATGACTGAATTATTTCTTAATGATTTCTAATAATTTCCTATTAGATTCTATTTTATAATACATATAAATATTGGAAAGATTGCTTAAAACATATGTATGGAGCACAGCACTGTACGGCTGTGAAACCTGGATAGTAGGAGAGGCGAACAAGAAAAAGGTAGAAGCCTTTGAAATGTTGTGCTACAGACGTATGATGAAGATATCATGGACAGACAAAGTTAAGAACGAAGAGGTACTAAAAATGGTAGGGGAAGAAAGAAATATGTAGAAAACGGTAAAAAATAGGAGATAGGATGATAGGCCACATACTACGGCATGAGGGAATAGTGCGGAATATATTAGAAGCAGAGATAGGAAGAAAAAAGAGAAGAAGAGGTAGACCTAGGTTAGACTACTGCACACAGATAGTGAAAGATGTAGGCTGTAGGAGTTTCAGGGACATGTGTAGGCTAGCTCAGAATAGAAATCAATGGAGGTACGCATCTAATCAGTCCCAAGATGGATAAATTAAAGACGAAGAAAGTAATTGCACTTAAACATGATGATTATTATAAGCAACTACAAGTATTGGGTGGGCAATATTCTCGAATATTAGTAATTGGGTGAAAGGATTTACTGGAAAACTATTATTTCGGCAAATGTCTAAGTGTTGGGGGATCTTGACAGCCACAGACTGCTTAACCCCCTTCACTGAACCTCGATGAAATAAGGCATAAAATTAGATAACAATAGAAGTGAAACCGAGCTGTGTACATGCTGTGTGAGAATTTCAGGTAACTATGTAGGCTAGTTCAGAAAATAAATAAGTGCAGGTACGTGTTCAACCAGTTTTGAGACGGAAAACCTAATGACGAAAAAATAAGCGCAGATTAATCTGATGATTATTATAAACAACTACAGGTGTTGGTTGTGAAATATCTGCAACTAGTGTTGAGTGTGCGAAAAAATATATTGGAAAAAATATTAAATCGGTAAATGTTCAATTGCTGGTGGAACTTGGCAGCCACAGGCTGGTTACTGCTCTTCACAAACACTGAATGTCGGAGAAATAGAGTATATAATTGTAAAACAATAGAAGGGGACCAAACTGCATCTAACAAGAAAGAACAGCGCCTATGATGAAAGACAACAAACATAGATCAAGAAGTTGTTGAAAGCATATGTGCGGAGCACAGCACAGACAGTATGCCTATGAAATACGGGCAGTCTAAAAAGCAGGCAGAAGTACGGTAGCAGCTCTTGAAATGCCGTGCTTCAGATGTATGAGGATGGACAGACAAAGGTAATAACAAATAGGTTATAGAAACAGTAAGGAAACAAGGATATCTTTGGAAAAAAAAATAGTAGAAGTAGAAGGGCAGAATACGTTCTAAGGCATTTTTGGGAAATAGTATGGGATATGTGACAAGCAAAGATAGGAAAAAAGAGGAGAATGTAGACCTAGATCAGATAGTGACTGATGAAAACTGTGCAAATTTCAAGGAAATCTATAGGTTAGTTTAGAATAGGAAACAATGATGGTACGCGTCTAACCAGTTTCAGAACTGAAGACCTAATGATGATGATAAAGATTGGGGATACAATAATCGAGTAGTAAAATAAAGGGTAGGAGATGAACTGCTTGCAACATACAGGGTTCCGTTTTTAAGTCAATCGAATTGTATAGCATTTTATTGCATTTGAAATGTTTTATAAACAGCAGGTAACATATTTATATTTTATGATTTAAAAATATACGGTTCGGTCAAGTATTAAATTCGATCTCTAATCAGAAGAATTAATTTTTTAAAGGAGGTCATTGGAAGTTTTTTAAATGCCTTCTTTATCGAGAAAGTCCTACTACACTGCATTAGTAACTACGACTATGTATAGGAAATAACTAACAATGCTAACTTAGCGTTTCAAGTACTTTGAGGACTTACAAATATGATTGTTACTAAGGAAAAAGTATTGTGTTTTGGTAGATACATTTCAAGGTTATGCAAAGTTAAAGCAACGCCATAACGTATTGCACCACAGAAAATTTCTACATAACCTAATTGTTTTAAATAATTGTTTGTATTTTTGTAATTTAAAAAATGTTGCCTGTTATAAAACAGGTAGAAGAAAAAAATTTAGCTAACGAAATAGACATTTTACTATGGAGCGACAAAATGGATTTATTAGCATTATCCAACGTTAAAGGTGATTTCTATTATTTGAACTAGCTATGGTAAAGTGAAATTCTTAGGTGAAGTAGCTCTTCATCGTTTATCATGGTCTCGAGCTTGGAGTTTAGGTCCCCCAAAGGAAGGACTTCGGGTAAGAGGTTTAGCATGGAGACCTGATGGAAAGGTGTTAGCAATTGCTTATAGTTCCGGTAAAACAATATTTTTTTAATTTGTTAGGTATTATTTTGAATGTTTAAGGCGAAATCCTGTTAATTGAAGTTGAAAATAGAAATACTCTGAATAAAATAGAAGTTGAAGGAAATGTAACTTACATTTCGTGGATTAGTGAAAAAACAAACAATGAAAATGGTGATAACGGTTCTCACAGTAGCTACATTTTAAATTTCGTAAGTTATACGCTTTAAAAATCATTTTATTTGGTCATTAAGCATTTTTTACAGGAACTTTCATCTAAATATTTGCCAGATTTACCACCTGTTTCTAGTTTAGGTCCGTCAACTTCACTTGAAGATAATCCTAATTCGAATTTATTTTATGATCAGAAAGAACTAAATTTTTTAATAATTGGCACTGAAAGTGGTTATCTACATATGAGTATATTTGGCCAATTTCCATGTGGTGTTTTAAATTTAAAAGATTACACAGGATATAGTTGTTCTGTTGTAAGCACATTTTTATCCGATAAACTTGATTTTTTGTTTGTTACTGTAAAAGATAGTTTGAATTTTGTAAAAATATTGGTATTTACTTCAGACGTATTTAAAACACGCGAAAAAGAATTATTTGTAGTTGCTCTTAAACACGGTCATATAAACAGTTTGATTGCATATTTATCAAGTACAATTTTACCTATAAAAGAAACGTGGGAAACCATTTTATTGGAAATGGATGAAAAATTATCCAAATATGCATCACGAGTTCCTGATGAAGGTTTAACTGCAGACTTTCTTGATCTTTTAATGTTTGGCATTGTGTCTGATGAGCTGCATGACTTTTTAGTACGGGATATAACTGAGAAAGGTTTAAAACGGTTTGGACAAGTTACTGAAATGTGTTACGGAAACATTCAGAAATTGTTATTGAAACATATTATGAAAGCTGGGCAGAGTATTATTTTTCATCTTATTGAATTGCGTGGACTGGCTCGTCTGGAACATAAATTTGAGGTAAGTTAATCAATTTGCATTAAAAATAAGTTACACAAGATTTTAATTGTTATTGCGTATGTATTTTAATGTATGTTTATTATACTTGCTTAAAAAAGCAATAAATTAATCTAAATATTGAATGAAATTTAGAAAGTTAAATGATGTGTTTTCTTGTTTGTCAGTTAATCGAACCTTATGTTGTATTCAACGACGTAGCCTAGATGAAATTGAATGTTAATAGAATGTTATTTATGCAAAATTGTTTTATGTAGATATGAACAAGTATATAATAATGCTTGGTTAAGGATGAACTCTTTAGTGAAAGCTATTTTGAAATTACGATTGAGGACTAAGGTTTGAATCATAGCTTATATACGTAGCTTGAAATTGTACCTAATTAATTGTTACATCTTTTGATTGTTGTTCCACTTCAATTGTTTCTTATAAGGACCCACCCTCATGCCACTGAAGTTAGTTGGTACACCCTTAATTTGTTACGAGATTCTCTTCCCCTTTGGGCAGTTACGAATTTACTAAGTTGATGCCTCATACATCTGTAACATAAATTTTTGATGCCCAAATTTGAGACTTGATTTTTATTTTTAATTGTTTTATAATTTTTACATTTTAAGTGTGTTTCTGTTTTAACATTTTTGAATTTATTTGTAATTTTTTTATTAGGCAGAAAAAACGTAAATTTTAATTGATAAAATTTTGCTGTAAAAAGGATTATCTTTAGAGGTTTTAAAATAAAAATTGACTAACTGTGTGTAACCTTTGTATTTGTATTTGAGTGTCAGCTAGACTAATAAAAGGACTTTTGCTCTTGAATTTATTTGAAATAGTTAATTATAAAAAAAAAGTGACATATTAACATTATTCACAAACATCTTGGTCGGCCGTAATTCCATTTCTAATTAATAAATAGCAAAATTGTAATCAAAACTTGAAATTGTGCCAAACATGCTGCCTCTCTTGAAATATTAGTTTCAAAATAACTTGTAACAAATTTTTAAATTGGTTGGAATAATTTACAGAATAAGGTACAAATAAACTAATATTTTAACAAACTACTAAATTAACAGAATATTCTAAATAGTAAACATTGTGCTCACATATATTGCAAGCCATATCTATATTCATCATTAATATTATAATTATTCTTCTACCTAAGTTTTTTGAGCCACAGCCTATATACATATTTTAATAGGTAGCGATTATTTGGGGAACTTTATTGGGGGGGGATTTAATTAGGAAAATACATACCTATTTTACAAGAAATCACTTTTAGTTGGATTATATCAGGGCCAGTGCTCAGTAACAAAAAGTCTAAAGGCGTTACATACTGTAATTTAATTAAAGTAAATGTTCAAGCACAACTACAGCGATTTTGGGAGCTGGAAGAAATTATTCCTACAAGGCAACTCTCTCTAGAAGAGGAGGAATGTGAAAAACATTTCCTAAATAATTATAAGCGAGTAGAGGACGGGCGGTTTATGATGTCTATTCCATTAATTGAAAATCCTTTGAATGAGCCAAATCACGATTCTTTAATTTAGAATGGAAATTTGCATCCTATGCATCACTCAGGCAGAAATACACTAACTTTTGTCTGAGTATGAAGGTCTAGGTCATATGACCAAGGTAGAAGATTCCTTCGATGCTAAGCAGTATTTTATGTCGTATCATGGAGTATTAAAGGAGAACAGTGGCTTACTGTCCCCATTTTGGCGGCTTATGGGAGGCAGGGGTTAAGTCCACTAAGCATCACTTAAAACGAGTTATGAATAATTCACATTTGACATAAGAAGAATTTGTAACTTTATTATCACAGATAGAAGCTATTTTAAATGCCAGGCCTCTATCTCCTATGTCCTCAGATCCTAATGATTTGAATCCTTTATCTCCTGGACATTTTTTAATTGGAGCTCCATTAACGGCAATACCAGATTGCGATTTTCAAGATGTGCCTGATAACAGGTTAATGCGCTTTCAGCTTGTGCAAAAGATGCAACAGCATTTTTGGTTGCGTTGGACAAAGGAATATATTTCCAATTTGCAAGCTAACAATAAATGGAAGAAATCTTCGTTAAACATAAAGGTTGGCGATCTCGTTTTAATTAAAGATGACAACTTACCTTCAATGAAATGGTTGTTAGGAACGATTGTGCTTTTACATGCCTTCAAGTTCTTGTTCGATAGCATAACAGATACCTTCAGGAGCACTAAAGTGGACGGCTCTTATATACCCTGTATTTACTGAACAGCTCGATGTATTTCAAATCTAAACGTTGACCACTTCTTTGTTCAAATGTAGACAACACTGTATCGCAAATTTCTAACACTTACTCAAGGCCAGAAATTATAGAACATTGAAGTATTCATGTGAGTATGGAACATAAGTTGAGTCATGTTGTCTTTCTTTTTTACTTCTTCAACAGCTTGTCATACTCCACTTGATCGTTTTTAACCAAACTCAACATTGGGATACTTTTCTTGTACGATTTGTTGATTATATCCTTAACTTCTATGCAATTGAGAACCAAAATTGTGGTCTTTTCCCATTGACTTCCATTTTCAGGATCTATAAAATGATCGATCTTTAAGTTTAATGATTAAATCTACTTTTCATATGTTGGTTGTTGATTGTGTAACAATTTTTTTTTGACGACTGCAAATCACCAAAAATCTATTAGTTAAATACGTCTTTTTGTCTGTTTGATTAAACAAGTAAATATCGAGTTTGAACCATGGCGGGTTAAACATCGTGGCTACATCGCTCCTGCGAACTATTTTATTTCACATGAACAGTACTGATTATTAATTAATTAAACCAAATACAATAGTGGTAGTGAAACTTATAGTGCCAATTATCTAAAAGGTATGTGATAAATACTAGTTTTAGACATCTATATTGAACTTATTAACAATCCTGATCGTATTTGTAAAAGGCGACAATTTAAACAAACTATTCCGGTTACTTATCGCGTTCTCTACACATTGCGACCTTACTCTGAGCTAATACGTGTATTTTAAGTTGTGCATTTACTTCTGTATTATTTGGATTAAATGGATTCTGCTATCAATTCCTTGGAACAGAGGTACCTGAATAGAATGACGGTGTTTGAAAAATCTCTGCAAGGAGTTGCTAGCGGCAATAGCATGAAGAGTGTGACCACATTTGAGGCACTTTCCAGTGATTTTTATTTATTTAAAACTGAAATAATGGAACTTCTTTCTGAATTAAAGCTTCATATTAATAACTTATCTGACAAGGTTGAAGCACTGGAGGCATATAGTAGAAGAATTGTTTGGTTTTCCACGGAGTTGTGGAAGAAAATAAAGAGGATATTAATTATGTAGTATCTCAATTTATTAAAAATAATTTAAAGCTCCCATCTGAATTTTCCATGCAAATGGTGGACCGTTGTCATCGTATTAGTAGAAAAAATCGTAATTCTGCTGTGCCTAGACCGATCGTAGTAAAGTTTATTACCTATTTGTACCGAAACTTAATATGGAATGCTAAAAAGCAATTAAAAGGGACACAACTTCTAATTACTGAATCACTAACAAATCGTTCAAATGAACTCTATAAGGCAGTCAAAGCTAAAGTTGGCAGTAAAAGTGTGTGGACGTTCAATGGTAAAATTTTTGCCGAACTCCCTGATAATAAAAGGTTTTGCATCCACAATGCTGTTGATATTGATAGTCTATATGGATCAGCAAAATGCACCTTCAAAAGAGCCGATTAGTCATCGTCTAAGATCCAGTAGTCTGAAATGATTTACTCAATATCTCCTAACAATATTGTTCATTTTCCTTTTTAAATAAATTTTAATTTTCTTGGTTTGGAAGCTACGTAGCTGAACCTCCGCCTAGTTGGTTATTATAATCTGAACTTAGTTTTATTATTTTTGTATTTATTCGGAATTTAGTTGCTATATCTCAGCTGTTATTTGTACTTTTATAATTTTACGCTGCATATAATGTCATCCGTATTTTGGTCTCCCCCGCCTCCTAGTCCAACCTCCATATCCAATTCTTCTGTAAATATCCTAGTTAAGCATAATGAAGATGAAACATCTACCTTGGTTAATGATGAAGAATCTAAACACCGCGTTAATTCTGAGCCTCTTTCTGAGTTAGCAAAATTCCCAAACTATCTACAATTATGCCACATAAATATTCAGAGCTTACCTGTCCATATAGTAGATTTTCAACTCTTATTTGAGAACTATACCATTGATGCAATACTTGTTACTGAATCCTGGCTGAAACCATCTATTCCAGATACGCTGATATCCGTGCATAACTTCAATATAATTAGGTTTGATAGACTATCTAGTAGAGGTGGAGGAGTTGCTATCTATCTTCGCAATATATACGAATTTAAAATTATTGCTCAGTCAAATGCAAATAACGAACATTCGTTTGAGTTTCTATTTATTGAGCTTCCAAAGTTCAAATTACTTGTGGGCGTCATTTACTGTCCGCCTGAAGCAAACTACTTTGATGTTCTTGAGGATACCTTCGAGCAGTTGAGTGCTGAATATTTAAACTGTATTATCATGGGCGATTTTAATACTTGCCTTCTAAAAAATGACTACCGCGCTGTCAAACTTAAGAATATTGTTTCTTCTCTTAATTTATTCATTCAATCCTCTGATCCCACATATCACTACAGCGAACACTCAAGCTCTCTTTTAGATCTAACCATTTGTTCGGATCTTAGTAAAATTATGACATATAGTCAAACTGGTAACCACAATTTTTCAAAACATGATCTTCTTTATGTAGCTTATAAAGTAAAATCCATCCCTCACCGATCTAAATTCATTACATTTCGAGATATCAAAAACATTAATATCAACCAGTACAGATCCGATGTAGCTTCAATTTGTTGGGATCATATGCTACTACTAGACACAATTGATTTAAAAGTGGACTGGTTTACAAATGTAATATACACAATTTTTGACAGAAACGCGCCTCTCAAATGTGTAAAAATTAAAAGCAAACCGGTACCTTGGATTACAAATGCAATTAAACAATTAATGAGTATACGTGATAAAGCGAAACGTAAATATCTTCAGCAAAAAACTGAAATATGATGGGAAGAATATAGAATTCTACGTAACCGTTGTAATCAACTATGTAGGAATGCCAAAAAGAAATTTATTAATGATTCCCTATCAGAAATCCCAATAGGGAGTTATTGGAAATTTCTTAATAGGTTGGGTGTAGGGAGTCAAAAACGTGACATACCTATAAATATGTTTGATTTAAATGAACTAAATATTCATTTTGCACAACCTAAAACAATCCTGGGACACGAGATAAAGGCTGCTACTATTAAAAAGCTTGGTTCCGAAACAATTGCCACAACTTCTGCTTTTTCGTTTGTAGAAGTAAATAATGATGAAGTACTACGTGTTATGCATGAACTTAATAATGAATGTACGAGTTATGGTGGCATAGATCGTGAAAGTATTTTAATTGTTGTCGACATTATTCTTCCCATTATAACCCACCTTGCTAATTTCTCTTTGTCCACTAACTGCTTTCCAAAAATATGGAAGAAAGCGCATGTCATTCCAATTCCAAAAATTTCAAATCCGGGCTTAATGTCTGACTTTAGACCGATATCAGTGTTGTCTTTTTTCTCACGTTGTTGCGAAAAAATAGTCCACAAGCAGTTGTCTGATTATCTTGAAGTCAATAACTTATATAATCCTTTGCAGTCAGGTTTTCGTAAAAACCATAGCACATCAACGGCGCTTATTAAGGTTATTGATGACATTCGTTATGCACTAGACAATAAAGAGGTTACAATCTTGACCCTATTTGATTTCACTAATGCCTTTAATTTAGTTGATCAATACATCCTACTAGCTTATTTAAAAATGTATAATTTATCTGTGACTGTCATTGCATGGTTTGAATCCTACCTAACCGAACGCGAACAACGTATACAAGCCATAAGTGGATCTTCTAATTGGGCAGTAGTTCTTACAATTTAAAAAACGAATTGTTACGTTTTAAAAACGTCGATAAATACAGTTAAAAAGTCGATAAATACATAGCGCAAGCGCGATATAAAAAAGCGAGCAACGCCGCTGGCGGATGGTAGCCAACTTTTTACAGACTTGGCGCGCCCATCTATCAATGACGTCACCAATGCACAAATTTAAGACGCAATTATCGGAAAAATATATAAATTTAAGACAATAGATTATACAGCCATTACTTACATGATAGGTCCAGATTTCCACGAAGTACGCCAATCGTCCTTCAGGATAGATAAAGATGGTGGCTGCATGTCCCTAAGGGCTGCTGCTGGCCCTCTTACAAGAAACGGCAATTAACGGGGGTACGTCTGACGTACATCCAAATAGCTTGGACTCGATCTCAGGGCTCCACTCCGACGTGGAATGCGGTTCTACCTACGGCTACAAATTCATCACCTATGTAGGGAATGGACAGGAAACATGGTAAAGGCGACAAACAAAGACAATTAGGCAAAGGAATCTACATAGATAAAGCTAACGATACGTTACCGAAAAACGTCCACTCCACTCGAAGGTTCTGGCCAAAAAAGCCACGTTCAAGCGTCTAACGGAAACACTTGTCCCCACTTTTTTCCTACTCCACTCGCGTCGCGCGAACTGGCGCAACGCATTGTGACGTAGTGGAAATACGCGCCTAGTCTTTTAAATTTATGGCGCGAAACTTCCGCACATCAGAATTAAACTAAAAACAATGTTTAAGTGCCAAATGGCACGTAACATAGTCACCAAGGGTGTTCCCCAAAGTAGTGTACTTGGGCCGTTGCTTTTTAGTTTGTTCATTGCCTCTATTAGTAAAGGTTTAACCTGTCGTTATCATTTATTTGCTGATGATTTTCAAATATACAGGCATTCAGAGGTACAGCATATTAATACTACAATTGGTCTAATAAATGAAGATTTGAGCAAAATAGCTGATTGGATTAATAGGCATGGTCTAGTAATTAATCTTAAGAAAACCCAATGTATTATTATTAGCTCATCTTATAATAAAGTACTTATACAGAAGAACACCCTTACCGATATAAAATTTATTGACACCATAATACCTTTTAGTAGTGTAGTTAGAAACCTAGGTATCCATATCGATGATACTTTATCCTGGATACCATATGTAAATAAAATTAGTCAAAATTTCTTTTTTACCTTCCATAAGCTAACATTATTAAAAAATTTTCTTCCGTTCCAAGCTCACTTACGTTTAGTCAATGCACTTCTAGTTCCAAAAATAGAATACGCTGATGTAGTATTTACAGATATGGCTGGATATCTGCGTAACAAACTCCAACGGTTACAGAATGTTGGAATAAGATTTGTTTATAACTTACTTAAATTTGAACACATTACTCCATACAGGAATGAACTAGGTTGGTTAACCATGGACGACAGACGTAGTATGCATTGCGCTGTATTACTTTACAAAGTGGTAAAAACACATACTCCTCAGTACCTACAAACTAATTTTCACCTTTTGTCAGGACAGTACTCAACAAGATCGACTGATAATGTTCGTTTTACAATTCCAATTCATAGAACTAATTTCTACAATGATTCATTTACTGTTAAAGCTATTCGACAATGGAATTTGCTTCCGATAGATATTAAAATATCTAATTCAATTAGTATTTTCAAAAATAAAATTAAACTGTATTTCTTCAACAAGACCTAACTTTCATGTGATATGCTTCCTATTGTTCCCCATTCCCATCCGTTTCCGTCCTTCCCCATCCCTCTATGTTTTTCGTTTAACGTACAAATAACTTTGCCTTTTTATTTAATAATAGGTATACAAATTCGATTACTAAGTTAATTTTTCTATTGTTTATTAACTTGAGGTTTCGCCAATGGTAAATTGGAAGAAATCGCCAGCTGGCGATAAATTCACCATTTGTGAACTTTGTAACTAGATTATTTTTTTTTTCTATTTTATGCACACATGTAGAAATGTACAAGTTCTCAATAAAGAAGGCATTATTAAATATCGTCATTTAAATAAATATTTGTAGTGGGATCATGTAGCCCAGCTATAATACAGAGATGCTAGTTTGGTTGCTAACAACAGGCATTAACTGTTTGAATAAACATTTCAATGTCAAACAACTTTGATATAATATGTGCAGTGTGCCGACCACACACTCTGACTGGGGCACCTGACACGAACACATCATGGAGAACCTTAGAGTTCTAGCCAGTAATTTACGTGTGGCTTTACGCCTGTGTTTAGCTCAAGTGTATTAAACACTTGAAGAAGTGTTTTTAATAATGGTAAGCAAATAGATATAATCTCTTAAACAAACTAAATAATTTTGTTATAGCGCTCCTATCTTATCTTATCTTATTTTATCCTGTCCAATTTTGTCTAGTATAATCTTATGTGATCTTTTCTTTCGATTCCGCTCATCAATTCCACCATTCAATGTGAACATTTTTCAATTTGATTGTAATATCCTAAATTTAATAAGAACGTACTTCAATGTGGCGATAATAATTTTTGATCTAATATGAACGTCCTTCAACTTGACCATAATATTTGAGATTTAATAAAACGTTCTTCTATGAGGTCGTAATACTTGAGATTTAACCGGAATGTTCTTCAATTTAATAGCAATGCTTTTGTTTTAATCTAAACGTTCCATAATTAACATTTACGGTAATCCTTTAATTGCTGTGATGAATTTACAAGTAATAATGTGGATAATTACACTCAAGATAATTGTTTGGATAACGAACTAAATGCAGTAATAGAAGGAAGTCTTTGCATTTTTGATAACTGTTTGAATGGATTTTGGTTTGTTCTGTTATTGCGTAGAGGAAATACGCTTTGAGCTTGTATAATTAGGTCCAAGAAGCGTACAGTTGATTGGCTTCACTACAACATGTGAACAGCGACGTCATTTGTTTGTCCAGGAACAGTAGTATGCACATCTGGTTTAATACAATGTAACACTGTCACACAAACAAGCTACCTGGCGAAACAAGGTAAGCGTTCTTTATTATTTTCACATGACGTCCGCATTTGACCAACATTGAAACAAGGCAACATCTGAAAAATAACTTTGTGATGACCTATGTATATTATTTTGCTTAACAAACTATAAAAGACTTTTGATGTATTAATTGTCAATATTTAAATCCAGGGTAATAACCGTTATTATTATTAACGAACTTAAGCACCTTAATTGAGTTCTGATTAAAGTTTCATTTATGTGTAATTCTAGTTAAAGCGTTTGCATGTTAAATTATTAGATTTTTGATATTTTCATATAAACTTGTAAGCCTAATAACAGATCTGATATTTTGGGTATTGATTTGAGTTAATCTTGTAGCAAAAAGAAATGCTTAACGTATTTGATATTTTATTTTAATTTATCATTCTACATCTGTGTAGAAGAAATTATAGTACCATTTTTGATATGTAAATTTTGTACATACAACTTCTTATCACGAAGCAACATTTAATTAAAGAATCACTACTTAATTCATTTAATTAATATTTTTATTTTGAACAAGTGAGTTCAAAAATAGGGTAATTAGATCAAGGAATAAAAGGCTATATACCTTCAATATAATGACATTTGTAGCTTCCATTTGACGAAGAAGCACTGATAGCTTTTTCAGAATTTGATGCCTAATATTTGTGTCTATAAAAGTGTGTGCATAATTAATATTTACAGCTTTACTTATTATGAGATAGCAAGAGTAGACCTCTTGTGTCCTCCCTTTATATTTTAATTCAATTTTCTTTACAGCTTTTGCGTAAGCAATTAATAGGGGAGACCGGGGCAGGTAGTAACACGGGTCACGTTGATACACTGCGCATGGCAACAAACCGAAGGACACACATACAATCTTATTAAGTGCGTAAGCAAGTTCAAGCATCTCTCAGCTTACTCTTATATAGTGTTGTGTAGTTTATACGGGTGGTATATGTGTTATTGACAAAAGAGTGTAATTCCTGAACTAAAGTAATATTTGAAGGTACCATTAAAACCTGACTACTGTTTTGTTATTAAACGTTACAACAAAACTAACATCTGGTTATTAAGTTATGTAGTTGAGTTTATCATTTGATAACTTAGATTTTTATTCTAAGAACTAGTGTTTTGGGATTAAGGACAAACATATAATCAACAAGCGTCGGGGTAAGTTGTAACGGTTTGTCTGGGGTACATTGTAACATGTTACAATGTGCCCCGTAGTAGATTGTAGAATGAATTAGTTCTTTTTTATGCAGCATGAGAAACTATAAACAAAAATCTGAAAGAGGGGTGACTTCTAAAGAAGAAATGGAGCAGGCAATAGACAGGGTGTTGCTCGAAAATGAGTCAGTTAGGTTCGTGGCAAAAGCCACCAACATCTGTCATGTAACTCTTAGCAGATATGTAAAGAAAATTAGATAGACTCGAAATAACGAAAATAAAGACAAAAATGCACATTTAGAAAATTATGGCTACAGTAAACATAAACGGATATTTTCTGAACAACAACTTACAGAGCTTACTAATTATGTAAAGCATTGTTCAAAAATTTATTTTGGGCTGTCTCCAAAAGAAGTTCGCTGGCCTATGATTGTGCAATTGCTTTCGGTATTGCAGTTCCTGAATCATGGAAAAGAAATAATGCTGCTGGGGGAGGACTGGTTCACGAACTTTTTGAAAACACAACCAATACTATCAATTGGGGTTCCTGAAGCTACAAGTATTGCCAGAGCCACCAATTTTAACAAACCAATAGTAAACGCATTTTTTGATAAACTTTCCATTGTTCGCGATGGGTTTCATTTTGCTCCATCTGAAATTTGGAATTTAGAGGAGACTGGCTTGACGACTGTGCAAAGATTAGGTAAAGTGATAGCTGAAAGAGGAACAAAACAAGTTGGCGGTATAACTTCTAGCGAAAGAGGAGTTCTCGTAACATTCTGCATTGCAATAAACGCCATTGGAAATCATGTGCCGCCAATGTTGCTGTTTCCACGAAAACGCTTTCAAGACCATTTTATTCGGGACGGTCCCCCCAGGTTGCATAGGAGCTGGTAATGGATCCGGTTGGATGACTTCAGAAGATTTCTATATTTTTATGAAACATTTTGTTTCCCATGTTCGTTCGTCTATTGAAGAACCAGTGCTCTTGTTATTCGACAATCATGAGTCACATACAGCCTATAAAACTGTTAAATTTGCAAAAGACAATGGAGTAATCTTGTTGTCATTTCCACCTCATTGCTCGCACCGACTCCAGCCTCTGGATTGCTCCGTTTATGGTCCTTTAAAAAAATATTTAACATCCGAACAGGACTTATGGATGAGAAATAATCCTGGTAAATCAATGACAATCTATGATTTACCAGGAATAGCTCGGGAAGCTCTACCACTAGCCCTTGCAAAAAAAATATTGTGAAAGGATTTCAATGTACTGGCATTGAACCATTCAATAGAAATATATTTGCCGATGATCATTTTTTGCCCTCCAGTGTCACTGATCATCCAATTACTTTAGAACCACAGCCTAATTTGCCTTCTACATCATTCGATTGTTTATCTCAATAATCACAGTTTTTAGCTCACTCCTCTTCCACCGATGGTCCTATTACAGTGCAGCAATCCAACAAACTTTTGCAACCATCTACACCGGATAAAGCTGAATCAATCTCTTCAACTTCCCAACAGCTCAATTGTAGTAGCAATTTAGCTTTCACAACACTACAATCTTCCCCATTAGCAAAAACGACCTCTATTTCCTCATTAGGCTTCTGTCCGTCAGCTGTTAGACCAATTCCTAGAACCGAGCCAAGAAAATCTTCTTCCAAAGACCGAAAGAAAAGAAAATCTGCCGTCTTAACCGACACACCTGAATTAGACTTGTTAAAGTTCGAAGCCGAAAAAAAGATATCAAAAAGACAAAAATTGACATCCGGAAAACAAAAATTGAAATCAGCAAAAAGAAGGGTTCTTCAAGAATCGTCTGACGAAGATGATGCAATTTGTGTTGTCTGTTGCGAAAATTACTCTAACAGTAAACCAGGGGAAGTTTGGACCCAGTGCCATCAATGCCAACAATGGGCACACGAAGAATGTACACCTGGTTCAACCCATACATATGCCACCATTGTGATTCTGATTGTGAATAATATGGGCTATAAGGTTTACTTCAAGTAGTTTCTATGGTGAGCAACCAAGAAAATAATTGTGTAAAATGTTTGTTTTTATTGTTCTGAATTTGGCTCATAGTAAATGTCACTAGTTTTCATATGAGGCAATTTTTCCCAATTAATAGGTTCGAGTATCCATTTTGTAGCCAAAAAACACACTGTTACGAGTTACCCCATGACTGTTACAACATACCCCACAAACGCGGTAAATTGTAACAAATGCTTGGTCTTATATTTTTCTGTTCTGAGAAGAAGCGGTTAGATCGTTTTTAATCCTGTAACAACCAAATGCCAGCCAAATATATCTACATTACTGTGCTACAGTTTAAAATGCATGATGCAAATAGTTTTTGAAATAAAAAATAGAATTTTAAAATTGTTACAACTTGCCCAGGTCTCTCCTACTATATTTCTCTCTAAGGACTCCCAAGTTCCCCTTAGGGAAACTCTGTGTTTAAACTTAATGACTTAGTGGCGCCCTCCCCATACCCCTATTTTGGTATAAATTAAGCCACAGTAAGTGACTAATGTTTTGTAAAGAACCACGACCAATCCTCATAAACTTTACCCGAGGGATAGACCCCTAGCATAGTCGGAAGATATTTGCGATTCATCATTTTAAGGAAATCCTTCCTTAAAGTTCACTGGTTTCATCAGAGAACATTAAAGAACTCACGGGTTACTTTAATTATTCAATTAACCAATTAAACCAGTAACGTTTTTGTTTGGATGTTGCAGAGTAATTTTTATGCTAGACTAAAGTTGATAAATAAAATCAAAAATGGAAAGTGAAAAGATAAAAGTTTTTATTTTAAAAGTTACAGATTGTGGACAGACTAACTAAAAAATTTTTCAATATATTTGGTTATGTATGGATTACTTATCAATGCATTAGGGCTTCTATTTCAACAGGAACATAATTCGTTGCTTACAACAAAGCATAACTGAAAATTTTAGATGTAAAGTTATTGATGGATTTTCTATAATTGATTAAAAATTTAAAATCGATGCATTTATAGGTTCATATTTACTACAGTTTAATAACAAAAACCGTTTAATTTACTTTATAGAATAAATTGTGTATTGTTTTGTAATTTGACATTTTATATATTTTTTTGTACTCAGTCTGTTGTCATATGTATTATAATATTAATGATTGTATTTTTTTAATAGGTAGTTGGCCTGTCACAGGATAAAATAACAGAGAGTATTTCTGCTGGTGGTGCATTTTTAGCAAAAGCTGGAGAAATGTTAGAAATAATTGATCGATATATGATTAACTATAAAGCATTTTTTCGTTGGCTTTATAGTGCTATAGTTGGCATGATGCAATCTAACTTTTTATCAGAAATGCCTAAACCAACAGAACAAGATGTTGCCAGTATTACAGAGTTTATTCTAAATTTTGATGGTGTAGGCTCGTCATTTAAAAGTGGAAAATTTATTATGGAAAGATTAGGTCAATACCTCAACGATAGTCCATTGACTATTCCTAGTAACAAAAATAGTCATTGGGAATCTTTTTTGGAACGCGACAAGAATATTGAACAACATTCTGGCATTATAAAGCGATACAAAAACTATTCATTTATACAACAGTTTAAACATTTAGTATTATCAATCGATAACATTTTTGCGAATACTCAAGAGTTAATTGTAGAAAGACTGAAACTTACAACAGAAATAAATTGTTTAAATTTGAGTGGTGAACATCTAATAATCAGCAAGATTAATGTCGATGAGCACTCTACGTTAGTCGTCTTCTTAGACAGATCGTCTCCGGCTGCAGGCATTTACTTAATAGAAATTTCTTACGAAGTTGATATTATTGGAAAAGGATGCTATTTCTATTTTGAACAAAATCCTGGAAATAATTACTTAGTTACCGATGCAGTTTTTTATTCTCCAAATGTTATAAGCATTCTACTACTGGAAAATAACTTAAACCAGGCAGGAATGTTTTATCAACTTCCAATCTCAAATTCACGAGACAAGCTGGTTTCTTTGAGTAATTATGGTGGCAGTTGTTTGCAAGATATTGTAAAAATAAATGGTTTCAATTTAGAACTTGGTGCTAGCAAGGTAATAGAAGGAATGTCCCCCAGCAAATTTTCAGTTTCAGGATGTCGACGGGTGTCTGTTGTATTATCTAAAAATTGTAAGAAGGTTAGGCTATTTGAAATGGAAGCAGAAGAAGATGAAGAAGATGATGCAGAAATGACAAGCAGTGTACGTGAAAGTGACACTAGTATGCACGAAGACGTTAGTGTAGTTGAATAAGATTCTTGCTTTTAATTAAACCTAGTGTATGTTAATAAATATGTGAAAAGAGTACAAGTGGTGAAAAAGAAGGGTAAGATTACTAGTTTTATGTATTTTCAGTAAAATTTACAATGAAATGTAGTTGAATAAAAAAATTACAATAACTACATTTGTGGGATCTCGTTTCAAAGTGTACAATTTCCACTTTTTAACAAAAGAAGATAATGTCATTTTGGATGCGTTTTTTAATGCTGAATTCAAATATAAAATTATTTTGTAACAAAACTATGTTTATTTTCAATGTAGAAAATCGTAGTCAATTTTAAAGTATGCATCTCCCCTAACATTTTACTCAAACCGAACAACTCCTGCATTACTAATTAATGGAAATCTTTCAATCTCTTAAGGCATATTAAATGCAGAATAAATTTAAATTTGCAGAGTGAGCAAAATCCACTTGATGCCTTTCGTGTTTTTACAGGTTAAAATTCGCATATTCGTTTATAATTGCACTGTGTATATTGAACAGCAAAGGTTTTTTTTTTGCGTGGAACTATTCTAATATCTAGAATATTTAGTAAAGTCAATGTTTTAAATTGGAAGTTAAGGTAATAACGGTAAGGAGAGGGCAGAGCTTTAATACAAATCTAAATACCCATTCAGTGGAAGAAAAATAAAGAAAAACAATTCAAGTAAGTTTGCATAACGGTTAAAGCATAATCAGGGTGTCTACTGGTATGCAAAATCCAGAAAGTACTGAAAAAGTGCTGATTTTGTAGAGCAAGTCCGGATATGAGGAAAAGTGTGAAATTTATACTTCACCTATGCAAATTAAGCATCTGCTTTTAGACATACAAAGTCTGACTTTAATTTTGTAGTCTTTCATTGTGTATAAAATAAAACTTTTGTGATTGATAAAGGGCCTAAAAATATATAGGTACATATATGCGAAATTGTGTGCAGGTATTAGGTTAGTGTTAGAAATGTTTTACTACTAAAAATTGCCTGAACGGATACAACGGCCATAAATACATTCATAATCGAAAACAAATTACATTATGTCTCTTCAGGCTAAATCCATTCTTTTCAATTAAATTATTTAAGTGCTTTAATGCTGGATCTTTAGGCACTCTAGCAAGGGCTGTCTATTTCTGCACGTATTGATTTGAATAATACATCTATGTTGATAATTGATATATCATCACTTTACAAGTCTAAAAGGAATTGGCGAAAAAGTGCCTCAATTCATTTTATAACTTATTAAAAACCTCAATAAGAAACACGATAACCTCTAAATTACTTTTGAATGCAAGTAGTTCAGTTGTTCAGTGGTGAAATTTGTAGAGTCATTAGCAGAAGATAAACATAATTATTTTAAAATTTTTGTTCGTATTCTAGTTTACTAACCAACAAAATGAATTTCTGACAGTTTTCCATGTCCTCCTAATTCGCAATTACTCAACTGTTTGTTACGTGCCAAATTGGCACTGAACATTGTCTTAGCTTAATTTTTATGTGCGGAAGTTTTCGCGCCTTAAAATTTAAAAGACTTGGCGTGTATTTTCGTCACGCCAGAGGGCGTTTGCGCGAGATCGCGCGGGAACTTCGCGCCGACGCGTGAAAGAACAAAAGTGGGGGGTTTCCGAAAGACGCTTAGGAAACGGGGCTTTTTGCTTCTGACCTTCGTGAAGAGCGGTTTTGTCAGGTATCGTATCGTGCCTTATCTTTATTTATGTAGATCTCCTTGCCTGATTATCTTTGTTTGTCGCCCTTATACCTGTTCCCGCCCTTTCCCTACATAGGTAGAGGTAATTTGTAGCCGTTGGCCGAACCGCATTCCACGCCGGAGCACCATCTTTAAGCACTCCGGAGTGGAGCCCTGAGATCCAGTCGAAGCCATTTGGATGGACGTTAGGCGTACCCTCCGTTAATTGCCTAAAAAGGGCCATCAGTAGCCCTGATGGACTTCAACAGAAGCCAACTTTAACTCAGGGACATATTTATGTGAGTATTTCGCTGTTATAAACTATTGTCTTAAATTTATATTTCCCGTTAATTGCGTATTAAATTTGTGCACTGTGTGACGTCATTGTCAGATGGCCGCGCTAAAGCCTGTGTAAAGCTTGGAGCTACCACCTGCCGTGGCGTCGCTTTTTCCGCGCTTGCGCGATGTAATTATGAACTTTTAAGTGTAAGAATTTGGCGCCCTTAACGTGTGAGGTTGTGAACTTAGGGGTTTTTTCCTTTGTTTTTAGGTTGTAATAACTTCCTTTATAAACATACAATGTATTACCTAATGTTATTTATAACTTTTTCACTAAAAAAATCAATTATCTAATATCTGTTGACATTAGAATCTTATATTCGTGTTTTGGAACACACCACATTCCATAGATGTCAAAAATAATTGTTATGGCAATTAGAGGTATACCGCCATTTTGAAATTAAAATTTAGCTGTTCTTATAAAATATGTTTTAAATATAATGTTAGTTTAATTTTGAATGTGGGATGTGTTTGTTAACTTCAGTTATATTGTTGAGTGATTAGTTTGTTTTTAGATGCAAATGTGAGTTTTTAGGAAAGATCAATTCCTTAACCCTACTTTTTACACGTGAGTACACATAAATAAATAAGCAAACAAGTAATGCATGTCTTAAACACGGTTTATTATGAAATGATCTACTTTATATTAAATTGAAACATAACCCTTGTCTGTTTTTTCGACTTTAAAAGACCGTTTTTCAAACCGTGAATACACTGTTTTGTGGTTACATTCTAAAGGTGTCTTTTACTAATCTAGCTATTTATTTAATGATATTTCGAATTACCTTTACAAGAAAACCTTGTGTTTAAAAGCACTTAACGTATTAAATTGCCCTTTTTCAATATCTTTTTAAAAAAACGTTAAACTACGGGTTGTTGCATCTGTTAAATAACATATAATCCATCTTTCTACAATTTGGAGTGTTTTCTATAACCGAAATCATTTAGTATAATTCACAATTACATATATATAACAAAATTGTTTGTCTAAATATAGATTTCCTACTTACCTGAGTTTTTAGTGTCTTTTAAAGCGTTATTTTGACTTAACCGTGATATATTTTTTTTTCTTAGATATTATCTTGCTTTGATATAGTTTTAAAAGTTGTTCCCTTAAATGTTTTAAACAGTATAACCTACGAATGCCTTTTATAGAGGTTCTTGCTTTATATATAGCTAACGAAATTACCTAACCATATCTCTTTTACCTTCCAAAATGTTGTAATAAACTGAATCGCTCTATATCTGCACCTTTTAATACTAAAATAAAGGAATTTCCGTTAACGTTTTATTATTTAAACTCATTTACGATAGTTGTTGATAACTCCCGCAATATCGAAAGAATATTCTAATAATTTGGAATACTAACTTTTTGTACATGTATTGTGGAATGATTCTTTCATGTAGCGAGTATGATTTTGTCTTGATTGCATATTTTTTTAGATATCGATATTTCTACGTAGAACTTAAGATCCATTAAGCGGAATTTACTATCGGATTTGGTCGTCTAGCTGTCTATAAGTCTAGAACGAGACCCATAAAAGGGCCGGTCGTTAAGCATCATAAGTATAGACGAGAATTTGGTTGGTAAGTTTGTCGTTTTAGAATTTGTAATAATTTTTTTTTAATAATGAGTGGATTTTTTTTTTATTAGTTTGGGTGAAACTCAAATGAGAGCTTTCCATCCCAGTAAATATATACTTTATAAAATATCTTTTTGTTATTCAACAATTTTATTAGTGAATCGGGTCTCGATTACTCTTATCTCTTTACATATCGATTCAAACCTCATTAAATGGCTTAAAATTATCTTTAAAATCGTTCAACCATACGTACATCTAAAAGCTTTTCACGTTTTACTTCTCTGATAATGTATCTAATGTTTTTAGCCCTCACTAACAATTGGTTAACTTTAATTACCTATTCCCTTTCTCATACAGTATATAATCTCTTACACGTTTAATTTTACTTACCTTAAATTAGCTATCTTTTTCTTTTGGTTGACTTTTCCTTGACCATACCGTTACTTATATATCACTTCATTCTCTACATCCCCCCAATATAACTATCTTGTTTCATTTAATTAATCCTCGAACTTTTCCTACAGCATATTATTTGGTTTTTAGTGTTTATCTTACGTCATTTAATTTTGTGTGGTAATTGTCGTAACTTTGGTTGTAATAACTCATTGAATTTTTAGGTTTTAGCTGATAGTGGATGTTTTTCTTCTTTGGGCTCACATAGGACACGCGCGATGTATGCCATTGAAAGAAATAGTTCATGTTCACAGTTGCAAAAAGCTAGGATTGTCTAGTCCATGTGTTTTTCCTCTGAATTATTACAGTCGCCCACATTATACTATACCATTATTTGTTTCTTTTCCTACTAAATCACCATAGCTTATAAACATTTTTTTTCATTATTTTTTGTTGAACTTCGTGGTGAGGCGCCATTGCTTCTTATTGATATCTTATTAAATTCTCGGTTGTTTTAGCATATTGGGACAGTGTATTTGTATTTAACTGCTTATAATTGGGCATTTTTGTGTGTTTAGGGTGCTACAGTTTAAAAAAAAACTACCTTAAAACAGTTTGTTTTTGTGTGAATGTATCTGTAATGATGCTTTTAAGTTGTTGTGACAACTTTTGTCTGATTTTCTTATCGTAGTGGATGCACTCGTTAGGAAAATGATCGTACTAGTTCTTTTAAGAGTCTAGTGAATTTTTAACGTATGATATACCTTATCTTGTCGGACGAATATTGCAGGTGGTCTTTCAGACCGCGCTGTGTTTCAACAGGGACAATTTTGTACCTTCTCTCGGACGCTTGTCCAAAAACTCTACTTTTTCGTATCCCGCTGTCTCCGTTTATGCCTTATCCTTCTTTTGGTGGACTTGTTCTCGTCCCGGAACACCGTCTGCCACATAAGAGTGATGTTCCCCCACTCCGGGCTACTGGCCACATTGGCTGGTTGAGTAGCGCTTTGCTATCCACCTTTCTCTGTCTCTTTTGCTCAATGCGAGTCCTTCCTCTACTTTTTTCTACCTGGAAGTGCCCCTTATGCATTCCAAATAACCACCTCCCTCTTTCTACCGTTCCTATTTCTACTGCCTTTTTTATTTCCGTTAGTCACCGTGTGGTTGCGTGGGAGGTTTTCACAGACACCTGGACCCCGTCTCTGGGAATCTTTCGTGAGGTCATGCGGTGCCGCTGTCAGCGCATGGGCTCTGGCAGTGAAGGTATGTATGAGTGTGTGAATGTGTATATAGGTACCATATATACCGTGTGGGTATCGGGTGATTGTATCACCGATATCGATTAACGCCGGGTGCAGGGATGCACCCAAATGCCTTTGCCGGTCCCTCGTGCCGTTTCATGAAAACGGGCCTGCTTCACAGGTTGCTCTTTTTAGAGGATACGAGAAATTCCTATTTAACGGCTCCTCGGAGTCACTCTATCGTTACCTTTATCTATTATCTTCGATAATATCTAAGCTAATATCTTATCTTATTTATTATCTTAGATAATACCCTTAGTTTTAATATCGTTATCTTACCGATTACCTATAATAATAATTTTAGTTAGTCTCTTATCTTACCGACTACCGTTAGTAATAATTTTGGTTTAATTTCTCGTTATCTTACCGACTACCGTTAGTAATAACTTTGAGTTAATTTCACGTTACCTTACCTATTATATTTAGTAATAACTTTTGTTTAATGTTGCGTTACCTTACCTACTATCTCTAACAATAACTTTAGCTTAATATCGCGTTATCTTACCTGGTATCTCAAACAATAACTAAAGCTTAATACCGTTATCTTATCTATTACCTTTGATGATAACAATTTAAGCTTAATATCGTTATCTTATCTATTATCTTTAACAACAATTTGAGATCTTGTCTTATCTTTTTATCTTCCTAACGTTTGGTATTTATGACCAGACGTGGGAATTATTTTTCTTGAAATTTAAGTGAAAAAGCTAACCTGATACAGAAATGTAATTTGTTAGGTTAGCCACATAAGGATTTAGTAGGGTGGTACTTTTGGTAAATTTGTTGATTCACAACCATGTTATGGACAAGTTTTAATGTGTATCGTTAGTAAACCAAAGTACCAGTAACAAAAATTTGCTAGAGTGTAGACTAACGAACTCTCAGGAACATTTTTAAATTTGGGCACTTTTTGCCAACAAAGAACAGTTTTGATGCAACGCTCATGTTCGTTCGCATGTAGAAAACTTTAATGTTAGCTTTAGTTTAGATAGGTTAGGCGACTTGTTGCATTTGTTTTAATTTAAGTAGTGTTTCATGCTCCTCGACAAATTTGTGCTGTCGATTATTAGTGTAGTCAAAGACAATGGGGCTACATTTTCCGTTTCCTGGTAATTCGGTAGACGTGTTATCGGTCGAAAAAACCAGGTGGCGCCTTATATAAACATTTTGTAGGTTTTAAGTTAGGTTTTATGTAGGGTAGTTAGGACTTAGATTTTAAGCTGTTACTGTGCTAACAGACTTTTTCTTTTTTTAAGTTTTTTCTTTTGTGGCTTTGTCGTGATTGTTACGTGCCAAATTGGCACTAAACATTGTCTTAGCTTAATTTTTATGTGCGGAAGTTTTCGCGCCTTAAAATTTAAAAGACTTGGCGTGTATTTTCGTCACGCCAGAGGGCGTTTGCGCGAGATCGCGCGGGAACTTCGCGCCGGCGCGTGAAAGAACAAAAGTGGGGGGTTTCCGGAAGACGCTTAGGAAACGGGGTTTTTTGCCTCTGACCTTCGTGAATAGCGGTTTTGTCAGGTATCGTATCGTGCCTTATCTTTATTTATGTAGATCTCCTTGCCTGATTAACTTTGTTTGTCGCCCTTATACCTGTTCCCGCCGTTTCTCTACATAGGTAGAGGTAATTTGTAGCCGTTGGCCGAACCGCATTACACGCCGGAGCACCATCTTTAATCACTCCGGAGTGGAGCCCTGAGATCCAGTCGAAGCCATTTGGATGGACGTTAGGCGTACCCTCCGTTAATTGCCTAAAAAGGGCCATCAGTAGCCCTGATGGACTTCAACAGAAGCCAACTTTAACTCAGGGACATATTCATGTGAGTATTTCGCTGTTATAAACTATTATCTTAAATTTATAGTTCCTGTTAATTGCGTATTAAATTTGTGCTTTGTGTGACGTCATTGTCAGATGGCCGCGCTAAAGCCTGTGTAAAGCTTGGAGCTACCACCTGCCGTGGCGTCGCTTTTTCCGCGCTTACGCGATTGCTATTATAACCTATAAATTGTGCAATTATGAACTTCAAATTGTAAGATGTTCTACCGTTGATTGAATCAAGGATTTTTTACATTTTTAGTTTAAACATCCCATCTTTTTATCGTGAGTATTAGTCATAACGGGATCTTTCTGGACCATTCATTCAGTTGCATGTTTTAACTTACTTCAAAGAAGTAAGCTATTGTTTTTCCTTGCTCATTATACTTATTAAAAGATTAAATTCAGCATACTCAACTGCTATTTATAATACAAGTTACAACCTCTACTAGATAGTCTATCAATAAAGTCATTAAAGTAGTAGATTGATGTGCACATGTGGCTAAGCTCCTCAAATAAATTGATTTTTTGGCTGGTAATTTTACAATTAAATTCTGTCTGTTTGTGCAAAAGTGTAGATTAGTATTACATCTTGTTATATAGTGATTCAGATCAAGCTTTAACAATCAGTTAATCAAAAGAATCCAGTTAATAGTAAATTGCTTAATAAAACAAGACTAGTTAAAAAGAAAACCAGTTGTTGTTATCAAATTAGTGATAGTGATAATTAGTGTTTATAAATAATTTTAAACTAAACCAAGACTTTGGAAACAGGTATTGGTATCCATATATTTGTTTATTTTATTAAACTTCTGTCAACAACAATGAATTGTTCCAAGTGTCCTGCTAAGGATCCCAAGGTAACTTGTGATAGTTGCAGCTGTACACTTTGTGAGAAATGCTCGGGCCTGTCAAGTACGGAACTTCGCTGTTTGCCCTTATAAAATCGATTTTTAAAGTATTTTTGCGAAGTATGTCGTGAAGGGTATTCTCAAGTTCCACAGCTTAGAAAGGAAGTTGATGATTTGCACAAAAAAATAGATGAATTGTTGTCTAGTCAACAAATAAAGACAAACATAAATGCTGCTCCTAAAAGAGAATTTTTAGAATTTGAACATATAGTTTATGAAATCGCTGAAAGAAATGTGAGGAAGAAAAATATTATTTTATATGGACTTTCAGAAAATAAGGAATACCCAATAGAAACTCCAAAAAATTGCGATCTAGACAATGTTAAAAAGATTCTACAATTACTGACACCAAGTGTTCAGGTTAACAATATTAAAATAGTTAGATTAGGTAAGCAGGGTGCTTCAGCTTTGTCCATTAGGCCAGTGAAAGTTACTGTCGAGTCTGAACATGTAGCTGTTGACATCTTGAAGAAATCTAAAAGCTTAAAAAGTCATGATGACTATAAAAATATTAGACTTGTTAACGATCGCACGCCACGAGAAATAAAATTTCTTAAATTTATTAAAAAAGAGTTTTATGATCGCATAAATGCAGGAGAGAACAACATTACAATAAAATACGTAAATGGCATCCCTAAAATTATTACTTCGGAAAACTAAATTTGCCCAATAGCTTTAATTGTTCCATTTATCACACAAGTAGTATAAAAATTTTCTATCAAAATGTAAGAGGTCTTAATACCAAAATTGACTCTTTTATCCAGCAATATCTGATAATGAATTTGAAATTGTGGCTCTTACTGAAACGTGGTTAAGTCCCAGTGTAAATGATGCAGAACTCTTTCCTGGTGCATATAAGGTTTATCGCAGTGACAAAAAATTTGAAGTTAGTGGTGTTTCTAAAGGCGGTGGAGTCTTACTAGCACTAAAAGACAGTTTTCTATCAAGTCAAATACATATATCAGACGTCACCAATAATTTCAGCTTAATAGATGTAGTAGCCTGCAAAATAAATTTAAATAATACAATGCTATATATAATTAATGTGTATATACCACCTTTGGTCGATTTAATATATTTTGAAAACTTCTTTGAACAACTAGCCTTATGTGATTGGCTACATAATAAGTCATGTATAGTTGTCGGTGATTTTAATATACCATACTATATCCAAACTAACAACTGGGATAGTAAGAGTCGGCATTTTACAAACTTTATAAATTTTCTAAATTATAAACAATTTAATGGCGTACTTAATGTAAATAATAGAATATTAGACTTAGTATCTAGTAATCAAGTATGCAATGTAACATTATGTGACACTGCTTTAGTTAGTGTTGATCCCCATCATCCACCCTTATTAATTGAATTTAATATCGAAACTGAAAGGTTAAACAAATTTCCTATAAATGTTTCCGTTAAGAACTATAATTTTTCTAAAGCTGATTATCATGGTCTATATCAATTTCTCACGTATATAGACTGGTCTGTTCTAGAGTATTATGATGATATTAATAAAGCATGCACAAAATTTTATGAAATATTAGAGCAAGCTCTTGACAGTTTCGTTCCTCTTTACAAAAACATTAATACCAAGTATCCTGATTGGTACAGCAGGGAGTTAATATATATGTTACAACAGAAAGCTTGTGCATACAGAAAGTACAAAAAAGATAAAATAGATTAATTGTATAATCAGTTTAAACAACTTAGAACTAATTGTAAAAATAAAGTCAAACAGGATTATAAAACATACTTAGTTAAGGTACAACACAATATTAAACATAATCCGAAGTATTTTTGGTCATTAATCAATAAGAAAAGGAATTCGACTCGAATTCCAGCTGCTATGACATTTAATGATAAAGAATGTACTGAACCTAAACATATTGTAAATGCATTTGCTGAATACTTCGCTAGTGTTTATAAACTATCAGATGAGAGCATTATCCAAGTAGTGGATATTAATGGTATAGACACTGTAACGCTAAAGTCTATCTCGGATGATGATATTATACATTCAATAAACAATTTGAAGAACTCCAGAACTGCTGGAATGGATATAATACCAGAATTTTTAATTAAAGATTGTAAATTTATCTTTCTTTACCCACTAAACATTATATTTAATCTAATTATTAAATCTTGCACATTTCCATCTCGGTGGAAATTTGCTAGAATTTGCCCCGTATTTAAGAGTGGGGTTAAATCTGATATAGCTAACTACAGACCAATTTCAATTATCAGTAATTTTGCAAAAATATTTGAATCATTGTTGTATAAACAAATCTACATGCAAATAAAAAATATCCTCTCATCAACTCAGCATGGTTTTATAGAAAAAAGGAGTACTTTATCCAATCTAACAGTTTTTACTCAGTATGTTGCCAATTCCATTGAGCAGAAACTACAAGTTGATACGATATATTTAGACTTTCAGAAAGCTTTTGATCAAATAGATCATTTTGTCTTGCTGAATAAATTGAATAAATATGGTTTTAGTGAAACCTTATTGGTGCTGTTTAGATCGTATCTTTTGGGGCGGAAACAAGTTGTGAGGTATAATGGATTTACTTCTGATATAATTGTGCCTACATCTGGAGTTCCACAAGGGTCCAATCTTGGCCCTTTGTTGTTTCTAATATTTATTAACGACCTTCCCAACACACTGGAGTGTAATAATTTGTTGTTTGCAGATGACTTAAAAATTTATTCAACCGTAAAAGACGATTCTGATTGTGAGTACTTACAACAACAAATTAACCTTATTGTTAAGTAATTGGTGTAGAAACAATAGGTTACACCTAAATACTGCAAAATGTAAATGCATGATATTTACAATAAAAATGAATCCCTTACTATTTGAATATCAAATTGATAATACACCTATTAATAGATATGATAGAATTAAGGATCTTGGGATAGTATATGATCCAACCGTCATTTTCTCCACATATAGAAGGACTATATAATGCAGCAAGTGGTTCCTTGGGATTTGTGATTAGAAACACAAAAGGTTTTAATGATTTATTTAGCTTACAGTTGCCATTTTACTCCCTTGTACGTACCAAACTGGAATATTGCTCTTTAATCTGGTCACTTATATACTTATTGTATAAGAATATGTTAGAAGCAGTACAAAGAAAATTTTTAAAATACTTAAGCTTTAAACAAACTGGTGTTTATCCTATAAGAGGTAGTAATCAAATTGAATTACTTGACAATTTTAAATTGCTGTCATTAGAAACAAGAAGAATAAATTCTGGTCTGTGTTTTTTATATAAATTGTTACACAATCAAATAGATTGTGCAGTTTTGTTATCGCAAATACCATTTAACGTACCTAGGCTAGAAGCAAGATATATAGAAACATTTAAGATTGCTACTAGTAGAACTAATATAGGCAAAAAAGCACCCATAAATGTAATGTGTATAAATTTTAACAGATTAAGTCCTCAAATAGATATAAATAACACTGCTTTGGATTCTGTTATATATAAAGATAATGTTGATGTACATTTGTATATTTAAACTTTAGTCTGTAGGTCACATGTGTATAAAATTTGTTTGTTCTATATTTTTGTCCTGTAAATGGTTATTACTGTTGGGTAATAAAACAATAAAATAAAATAAAAATAAAATAAAAAATTATGTGCTGCTAATTTAAATTGCAGGACTTTTTATTAATATTTTGAAACAAATTTAGCACCGTAGTGCTTTTTTTTATTAATATGTCCAGTAAATTTCAGTTTAATCCGTTATGGTTAGATTTAGAGGAGTGTAGATTATAGTTACGACCATGTGAAGATAAATTTCGCACGCTTTGTAATATGTGCAGAAAGGAGTTTGATGTTAGTCAAGGTGGTATACATTGTGTTAAAACACACGCAAAAGGTAAAAACATTTGAAAATTGTGCAACCTTTACTGATGGGGACTCAAAGTACACTTTTTAAAGTGCCTACAATTAGCATGGGTACTGAATGCTTAAATACAAATACAAGATCGTCGCTGATGGTGCTAAAGTAGTAGCAAGAACAAGTGCACCTAACTCCTTAACAAAAGATAGTTCAACGTATTTTAGTAATATATTAAAGTTAACCTACTTACAAGAGAAGAAGTAACTATAGCAGAAATTTTATGGTGTATTCACAAAGTTGTATGACACGTTGCTAAGAGAGAAGTTGCAACAGTAAATTTTCACTTTGAATTTAATAAGAAATTGTTTGCCGTTGAAATATATAATGTTTACTAAAATGAATACCTCTATGCGCAACTTCAGGAAATAATGTGTGAAACAACTCAAAAGCACTTACTTCGGCCACTCCTAGTTATGTAATATCTTACAATATCTAATCTAAAGTTGAGAGCATAGAGTCCTCTTGGTCAGGACGGGTTCATCGGTTTTGGCTGCACTAAACTACCATTTAAAAAAATAAAGCTGAGGTAACACCAAAGCATCTATTGGAAAAAAACGTAAATCTGACAAGTTCAATCCTAGTTGAGTTTGAATGTAAAATAGATTAACAAATAATTGATGGTCAATTGCATGCAGTTGGATCACAAAAGCTAGAATTGAAAATATGAATAAATACTTGTTTTAAATACTATATGTTTAAGTACAAAACAACATTCATATGCAAATTGTGATAGCAGGTATAATACTCGTCCTTGGAAAAGTAAATATGTTCTTATCTCTAAAATATAATACCGGTCGTTGGTAACACTGCTAAGTTGTTTCTCCACAGGATATTGGAAAACGGATAAAAGGAAATCCTCAGGAATCCTCATACAACTTCTTTTTTCTTTAGGACCCACAACAATGTCCACAAAATTGAACGCAAAAATTCAGCCTTCACAATATATCAATTCCTAGAAAATTTCCCATAAAGGATCCGATGTACAAGATAATGATTGCGCGTAAAATAAGATAAGTCAACATTCAAAGACAAATGGTTACTATCAATTCCAGCAAAAATGCCGTTTACCAAAGTAACTACGTAATTTGGTTTATAAAGCTTCGACTAAAATAAATCCCAACAAATTACAATCGGATGGCTATTCATAAATTGAATAAACTTATAAATTTTAGAAGAGCCAGTAACACATCAAGTCTTTTCTTCTCGAGGATCAAAATTCAACAAGAGCTAACGGTTATCAACTATAAATTGATGGTCAAAATTAACCTTGATAGATTAATAAAATATAAACATAGGCGGAACACTTTTAAACTAGTACTCAAACGTAGTATCAAAGTTTTACTAACTTGAATTAAAAATTCTGAATATCGAACGAGCATGTACCCTTAAAAGAATGAAAAATCTGATAGAGAAATAATTTTATAAATCATTATAAGATCAATACTTCGAATAAATAATAGTCGAAAATAAATTAGCTTAACAAAACGAAACGTCACTGACTGATTCCTTCAAACAATCAGTTTAACAGAACTGCGCATGATGACCAGCTGCTGCACTGATATCAATATCTAAATTAGAATAAAGAATTTATTAATCTGGAATAAACTTTGAATGTATATAAATAATGGATAATTTAGAAACGCAATGTTAATCCTAAAATGCCGAAATCTCCGTACTACTTTTCCACAAGGGCAAGATGACTAGAAAATCACTTTGAATAAATGAAACGAAAATCTTGCAATTGATTTCTTCCACTTGAAAATTATGAAGCGAATATATTCTAATATTTATTACAAGGACAGTAATAGTTTTGTTAATAATACAAATAAATTATTAATCGTAAATTTTATATAATGGTAATTTTCCCTTAATGACGAATACCCAAGTATAATTAACTTCTATAAGACTGAAAACAAAATCATCACCTATATTACATGTATTAAATCTTAATTACTAAAGGTACAAATACAATAAAATTCATGACAGCAAAACTCAACAAAATTGACTGTCATAAAGTTTTGCAACTGCCACCGATGTTTTTCCTACTATGTTTCCAGATAGTGTGATTGCAGAAAATATACAGCTTCATAAGGATAAAATAGCTCATTCTATAACGTATGGACTATCACCTTATATTCAAAACGAACTTTGTAACCGATTAAAAGAATGTACATTTTATACTTTGTCATTTGACGAAAGTCTGAATAAAATATCCCAACTTGGTGAGATGGACATAATTGTCAGATTTTGAGATGAGGCAACACAATTTCTAAATTCGGCATTCTTGAAACATGCAACTGCTTCTGATTTAATAAATAAATTGATTGAATCTATAACTTCGTTGGGCTTGTCTCTGAAAAAAATTGTACAGGTAGGGATGAATGGTCTTAACGTTAATCTAAGAATGCTTGAACGCGTGCAAATATTTAAAAGATGAAAGCAGTGAGGATCCTGAACTGTTTTCCACTGGAACTTGTGGAATACATGTGATTTATGGGGCATTCAAAACAGCAGAAAAAAGGACGGGTTGGGAAATGCAAGATTTTTTACGATCACTCTATTATCTTTTTAAAGACTTTCCTTCAAGACGTGGTAACTACACAGCCTTTTCTGGTTCTATTGTATTTCCAAAACGGTTTTGCAGCATACGTTGGGTGGAAAATCAAGCAGTTATTACCAGAGCCATTGAAATCATAAAACCTGTAGGGGTATATGTTGATCAATCTACTGTTTTAAAGAAGTGTCCCGAGAGTAGAACATTCCAAAAGATAAAAGATTTCTTTAGCAGATAAATTTTTACTAGCTAGATTACAATTTCTTAAATCAATTTGTGTAGAAATTGAACCGTTTTTAAAAATTTTTCAATCAGACGATCCCCAAACACCATTTTTATATTAGGAATTGTGTACTATTTTGCATAATATTGGAAGTCGTTTCATTAGTGCAAAAATTATAAATGAAGCAAACGCCCCTAATAAACTAATTGCAAATGTGGATATTGGTTTTGGGGCATGTGTTGTTTGTAAGGTGAAGGGTTTGAAGCAACTTGATGTCGTTAAATTTAAAAATGATTGTTTAGCTCTTCTAAAACATTTTTTCCAAAAAATTACAGAGAAAAGTCTTTTGAAATACAAAATTATCGAAGGTGCTTCTTGTTTGTCTCCTATGGTAATGTGTAGCAACGTCTTAAAAACATCCAGGTTAAATATTGATTTAGAGGAATTTATTGAGCGAAAGCAGATAATTGCTTGCATCAGATGCAGACATTGTAAAAAAACACTATAACCAATTATGTAAGCACAAGAAGAATGCTTTGGAAAACTGAAACAATCCCCCAGAAAAGGAAAGATTGAACATATTTTTAACCTTCCTGTACTGTTCATTTGCACAATACACTTGTATTGTTCGGGCATATTGACCCGAGTTTTTTAACAAAATCTGATGCAGAATTACATAATGCTTATTGGACACAACAAAAAAAGTAAATAATGGCAATAAAAATAATTAAAATTGTTGGTGTACAAAGAAAAATTTATTATAAACAAGTTGAAAATGCAAGGCATTGTCGTAACGAACTTCCAAATGTAGACTTACTTTAAAACAAATTAAAGAAATTAAAATTATCATGTTGTAATAATTATAAGTATTCAGATAAAAACAAAAATTTATAAACAACAAAAGAGACATTTTAATATATTTTATTTTATTGAATAAATATTTTAAAAGCTATATATTAGTTCTCATCAATAAGATAAGAAATTTTTTTTTTTTTATATGAATCTAATTACTTTCGGTAATCAAAATTTAAGTTTAAACAATGTCTATAATATTGGAATAATTGGCATGAAATGCCATAAATTGTTCAAATATGTGTCGCATATTGATTTTAAACTTATTTAAAATTTTAATTATCCTGTGGATTTTCCGGGGCTCGGCGTCCCGTGGCCCGATTTAACTGACATCAAAACTTAAGCTCTGGACACCGAGCTGAATCGATTGATGTATCACACATTGATGTCCGACCATTAAAAAGGCCTCGGACACACAGACAGACAGACACAGACAAATAGATTTCATAAACGAACGAAGTTCGTTGAAAATTACTAATGAGAGCAATTTTTACAAATAGTAATAGAGTGTGTAGAGTAAATGTACTTTTATATGTCATATTGTTTTATATTTATTGTCACTTTTATTTGACGATGTAGTGGCAACACTTGTAGTGGTAATATTGTCAACATTTCGAATACGTGTTACCATAGCAGCTGAAATTTCCGTTCTGAGTCGAGTCATTCTCTTTACGGTGTATGTTGCTACTAATTTGTCTAATGTATCTACAGCATCTTTTGTAGCATTGTAGTCCAGGATTGTTTGCGGTTTCTTATCATTTCTGTCTGTCTTCTTTGGTTGTGTGAAGTGTGCTCATCAGTACAACAACTCTATTTTTCTTAGGTATGTATGACAAAACACACGTATCTTTTGTAAATGCAAATTTAGAGGAATAAACTTCAGGATTTGTTACGTTCATTTTCGTAAATCATTAATTAGTTGTATACAATAATTTTTATCTTAAATTTCTTTGGCGTTCAACACAAAAATTAATTCCGTAAATTAAAAAATAACCCTTTCGTGTATGAAAATTTGTATTGTAATTAATAATAAATATCCTATCTATGTCAGTTGATAAATCTTTGTGCTTCATTAGAAAAATAAATATCCTTTCTAAGAATTTCGTCCCGTGGAATTTACGCCTTAATTAGATAGGCGACTTTCCAAGTATTTTAATAATTAAATGCTGGTGTTTTCCCTTTTTAAAGAATTCGGCGAATTTATTTTAGTAAAATTAGGGTTTTCCTGGGTTATTTCCTTGCTTTGGTGCTTTAACAAATGTAACAATTCATTTGCTGTTCGAATTGCCACAAGAAAGCACGTTCTATTTGGCTTCGTTCGTTTTCTTGATGCGAATTTCCGGCACGCATTATTTAGCATGGCGAGTATATGGAGTTTATATAAAACAATACGTTTCGGCTTCATTAAATTAATTTATTGTTCATAACTATTCTAGCTTTCTGCGGGGGACACGTTAATCCCTTGAGCTTCTTCTGGGAATGCGAGGTCAAATGCGCTCCGCCTGGACGTAAGACCAGCGACTGGTTCCACCCCTGCCAGTAACTCGAGGGTGAGTTCCTTTTTTTGTTCTTCTTTATATGTGCTTGTGACTTCGGAACCAGAACGTTCATAGATGGCCTTCCTAAATTTAACTCTATATAAAAATTATTGAACTATTTTGGCATTTACTGCTCTTTTGGTTACTATCTTACTATTTGTTTCTAAATTTCTAAAAATCTACTATATGTTTGTAAATTTAGTTAAAGTTTATACTTTCGATATTTTAGAGCTGTGGTTTTTAGGGTTGCGTTTGTTTCTCTTTTTTCTCTAGGTATTGTCAGGGGGTAGTTGCCTAAAAACTACAGCTCGCCATTTTCATGGGTAATTTTTTTTTAATATTTAAGGGGTTTCTTATAATGTATTTATAAATTGGGGACATTGACTTTTTTTGGGTTGGGTTTTGAGAGTACTGTGTTCTGTATGTATATATATTTTTTTGTAATTATAAGTTCTTTCTTTTCCGTTGTATGTTTTGTTCTGTGTGTGAATGAGTGTTTATATAAATTTTTTTCTTTATTTCAGGTTTCTTGTTTTATTTAACTATAGGTATAAGACCCCACCCACTCGCCGCCTGAGCCCGGACTTACTTTCTTCTTTCTTTTTCTTGTTTTTTTTTTTGTTACGTCAATGCACGCAGCATAAAATATTGACGCCCTGGCGTGGGGCTGCGATTTTTTTTTGGGAATTAATGTCTGTTCCTATTCTTTTTGTGATTAATTTCTGCTGCGATTTGGTTTTCGTTAATTTTCTTGTGCTGCGATTTTGTTTCGTGTAACTTTGGCTCCGATTTTATTTTAGTTAGTTTTGGCTCCGAGTTCGTATTAGTTAATTTTTGCTTCGATTTTTTGTTTATTATTCTTAGTTTCTAAGTTCCTACATGACCTGCATTTTCTCGGCTTGATATTACTTATGTTTCGTCCCTTACGCTTAATATGATTGGTTGGCTTATTTCAGATTATTGGTCTTGTGTTTTGCCAATAGTCCTAGTCCGTTGAAAACGCTGGCGCCCAAGATTTTTCTTTTTTCATCCTTCCCTGTCTGCACATTTTGTTCTCCCCGTCACGTCTAGAGTTAGTTTTTCCTCCGATTTCTTTTTCTTTTATTCTACAGTTCTATTCTAATTCCTATTTTGTTGTTTCGCTCCTATTGGTGTTCCCAAAGTTTATCCGTCGGATATGTTTTAAATTGTCCTGTATTCGCAACAATTTTCTTTTCTTTTGAGCTTTTATCGAGTTACGGTTAGCCTTTATTTCGTTACCTTCTACCCATTTCTTTCTTGTTTGTATTCAAAATGACTTCTTTTCGGCTTCCTACTACGGTCTCCCAGTGTGGGAGTGGAATTTGAAATTTTCTGGTGTCCCGAACACTCTTACTGTACGTGATTTTTTGGAACGTGTCGAAAAACTCCGACGAGCTCATCATGTATCCGAATTTGATTTATTTGAGTCTGCAGTGGATTTGTTCGAGGCTGATGCTTTACGTTGGTATCGTGGTTTTCGGGATAGATTTTCTGACTGGAAGTCGTTGTCTAATTTATTAATTCTTCATTTTGAACACAACGAGCTTATTTCTAAGGCTACTACTATTGAGAAATATACTTTTGCTTTACATGACCGAGTTGTTAAGGTTTCTCCTACGCCTACGAGTAGATCCGATACTTCTTCCGTACGTTCTACTGTTCTTCTTATATAGGTATAAGACCCCGCCCACTCGCCGCCTGAGCTCGGACTTACTTTCTTCTTTCTTTTCTTGTTTTTTTTATGTTACGTCAATGCACGTAGCAGATTTTTGTAATCAGATATTTCAATTGGTAACTCAGGTTTATTTTTTCGAACCGTACCTAGCATCGTCATCTTTCGTTGCAATAAAAGCTGTTCTAGCTGATAGGATGTAAAGAAATGATCACAAGTTAAATTTCTTTCTTGTAAGTTTTGTGCTAAATCACTAATTACGCGATAACCTTGACTTTTTTCTGGCTGGTCTCTTGATCGTTTACCAGTATATACTTATATATTCCACGCATAGCTAGTAGTAATATCACAAAGTGCCCACACTTTGATACCATATTTTGCAGGCTTACTAGGAATATATTTTTTGAATGGACATCGTCCTTGGAAACCAACTAGTTGCTCGCCCACAGTTACATTTTCTCCAGAGTTATAACATTTTGGCAAGTTTTGTACCCATTGATTCCAAACTACCCATATAACAGTTAATTTGTCTTTCATTCTGCATTCTGACCTGTCATCACGATTAACAAATCTTATAACATGTGTGATATTGTTAAAGTTTTCTAAAGACTTGGTAGCACGAAAAATAGGACGTCCAGACTCTTTATCCCACAAACTCTCCAATTACTCGCCGTGCGATTTATATACTCCACCTAACAAGAGTAATCCAAAATATGCTTCTAATTTGATGTCATCAATTTCTTTCCAATTTTTTCCGAATACCCCTGTTCCTTCATTGTTTGTTATTTTCAACGAACTTCGTTCGTTTATGAAATCGATTTGTCGTCCGTCTGTCTGTCCGTCTGTCCGTCCGAGGCCTTTCTAATGGTCGGACATCAATGTGTGATACATGAATCGATTCAGCTCGGTGTCCTGAGCTTAAGTTTTGATGTCAGTTGAAATCGGGCCACGGGGACGCCGTGCCCCCGCGATATTCCGTCGGGAAAATTAAAATTTCAAATAGGTCTAAAATTAATGTGCGATACATATTTGGACTCCCCTAACATAGCTGAGTCGAAATATGGTACCCCCACAAAATCTGACCACGGATACCCCCGGGAATTAATTTTATTTTATCTGAATACTTATAATTATTACAACATAATAATTTTAATTTCTTTAAATTGTTTTAAAGTAAGTCTACATTTGGAAGTTCGTTGCGACAATGCCTTGCATTTTCAACTTGTTTTTTATTGTATGCAAGATGATTGTTGGCATTATCACATCAAAGCTTGATTTTATATTCGTTATACGACTAGTTGCATGAGCGGTTGGTGCTGGTATTGCTTTCATAACATTTGAAGCACTATTTCCCATTGCACGTATATTCCAAGAGATTGATTTATTTTTAGAATAAATCACATTAACGGCTTCATACTCGGTATTTGTTGTGTTTACCAAACCACCTGCAATTTTTACTGTTTTATCATACAAACTTTCGTTCGAGCGAACGGAATCTTCTTCTTCATAATCTGAATCATCGTCGATCTCGGAAATATCTTCGAAAAAATTGTCATCTTCCAATATTGCCCTCAATTCATCATCACTTAGTGGTCTTCTCGTGTCATCCATATTACCGTTGCATGGGATCCTAACGTTTACTGTTCTGAATAAAATTCTACCTCAAACTGACATTCAGTAGTGGTGAAAATATCTGATCTATGGAAAGAAATGGTGGGGCAGAAGTAAAAATAAAGTGGGCAGTGGCCAATCCGCTAGACACAACAAGTTAACATGTCTAACCATATGATATGCGGTAACATTTTACCAAGGATCATATTGACCCGAACGTAATGAATGTAATTTTTGATATTGCAACAAAACTAAAATAAATATATGAACTAATTTATTTGTAAAATGTAGTACTTTATAAAATATTAATTGTCTTAAAAGGGCTGAAGTGTATAATTAACTAGAACGATAATACGGCAGTTTAAAAGTGCGATAGGGTCATATAGATTCGAATAGTGCAGGAGGGTTATGAGGTTGTGTAAAGAGTGTGGCTTATCAGAATTTGTATTTTTAAATTTTATTAAAAAAATTTTAATCATGTTTCACGGCAATGCTTCAGTTGAAAGGGGTTTTTGGATAAATAAAGAATGCCTCGTAGAAAACACTTTAAATGAATCGCTAGTTGCCTAACGATTTGTTTATGACAAAATTTTAACTTCTAAAATAAAACACCTTTCCGAATTTACAATTTCTAAGAAGATGATTTTAGAGTTTCGAAATGCATCTTCCAGAAGGCGAGAGCATTAAAAGTTAAGCATAATGAAAACTTACTAAGAAGCGAGAGGTTCAACAAATGCATGCTGATATCAAAACACTCGAGTTAAAGAAAGTTGAGGTAACAGAAAAGCACAAGGAAGAAGAACTAGAGATTGATACTGAATTAGAAAAATTAAAAAGAGACTGATGAGTTCATAAATAAAAATATTTTCTATGCACTTTATTCTTGAATATGTAGGTATATTCACTTTTAACTAATTAATATATTCGACTGTTCTGATAACGCCTATTTTCCGTTTTTCATGCAACAAAAAGTACTGAATTTTTTCAATTAAAGTACTGAAAAGTACAGCAAAAGTACTGAATTTATATTCAGTTGTTCGAGTAGACACCCTGCTAATTGAAATCTCACTTGTATGTTTTTTTGTATAGATATAGTCCATATTTTCTTCCTTCTTACCCAAGATGTGGTCACAAAACCTCTGCATTTTAATGCATCTTGCTTACTGTGGCCGAAATCAAGAATTTCTATTAACTGTTTTATCAAGTAAAACAAAAAGTTTAACAAAATAATGTTATTCTAAGTTTTGTATAACTATACCGGTAAAGCGAAAATGACTAACCAATTCAAGACAGAGGAAAAGTTTTTCAAGCATATAATCTTTTTAATTATTTACATTTCTAAAAAAATTAATGAGGTTAAAATTTTCTTGCTAAAATATAAATGGACTGCACCCTTAAGGCCTGCAGTGGGTTCTTTGAATTGTTATTCCTACTAGTAAAGCCATACACTTGATTTAATCCAAGTTCAATAAACAGTAACACATTGCCACTATTTTAGGGAGTAAAAAAATATATTATTAATAATTCTTTAAACCAATAATATGTACAACCAAATTTTTTTAATAAATGTTTTTACAATATTTACAGCATGGAAATGTTGCCACTTGAACAATAAAAATAAAATGAAAAGAAATTGCTGCAATGCAAACTGCATAAACAAATTGTTAAATACTTTAATATTGAATGAAGTCGTCAAGTATTTTAAATCGAGCTCGTTTTAATTGTGCCAGACTTGTACAAAATTGAAGTCCCTAGATTAGTAATTAACTCAAGCAAAAATTTAGGTTAATGAAATTTCATTGCTGCTGTTACATACTAAATTCCTCAAAAGGTAAATAGTATGTGTTACTCTACCTTATAGGCGGCAGAGCCTTGATGGATTATGGGAGGTTCCTGATTAACGTTTAAGCCCAGGGTAAAAAGGATGTTAAATGTTGAGAGAAAAAGGTCCCTCTAATGAGATCTTCCAGCCAGCTAAGCTTCTTCAACTTAGGGCAGAGCTATGAGCTAGGGTCGTAGGATGGTATACGAAAAAAAGAGATTTTATTGGACGCCACCGTATCTTGATGAATGTTATAAAGAGAAACTATCCGAAGATCAGATACGGAAATCTTCGAATAAAAACAATCCTTAAGACGAGCAACACAAAAAATACTTACTTTTGACTCTGCAATCTGGAATGGGAACGACTTCCTCGTACAACCTGAAAATTTAATCACTTCTGAATAATTTTAGACTAGGGCTACGTTAGAGCCTAGTCACTTTATCACAAAAAATTAAAGTAAAGAAAGATCAAATAGCAAAAATTATGCTTAAAAAAAATTTAAACCAACACCAATAATTATATCTCTCTTCTCTACTAAAAATTTATAAATGTGGTTGGTTGCTTCTATGGAATAATTACTGCTGACTTCATTGAAAGAAAGCTTTACGACAACTTATTATTTTTTCTATTAATTTAAAAAAATATATATACATCGCTTGTACAAAGTTATCTGTACGGAGACTCTCGAAACAATTACTTTATTAAGATCTAGCATTAATCTCTGGATACTTATAGGATATTTATAATAGAATAATTTACGTTAATTCTGTATAAGAAATATATGGTTTTCATTTTTATATTACAGGTTAATTATGATACTTAAATAGGATCCTGTTCGAGTTAACAAGAATTCAGTTAAGTGCTCAGATTTTTGTAGATTACAGAACTATATTTTTAACTGATATATTTGATGGAATCAAAAGTCAAAAAACACTTATTGTCTGAATTAAGCTGTACTTCAGGTGTACTGCCAAAAAAAAATTATACACTATAATGTGACAAACAAATATCACAGTATCACATGTTTAGTTATGCAAACATTTTGGTATAACCTTGTAACTTTAAAATTATCTTATAGAAATGTCTTTGAAATAATAAGAACATTTATGAACTATTTGACTTTTAAATTTTTAACAAAATTATAGGTGTATTAATTTAAATGACCATAAAACTTTCACAAAAATTCCGTGTATCAAATTTAAGTAAACATATATAGAATTTTCAAAAATTATTTGTACCTAGTAAATGATTGTTCCTTGAAATGGATATAGCTATAAAATGGAGGATGACTCACCGTTAACTATCTTCTAGGCAACCTAATTCCTTAATCATCTACGTACTTACAATGATAGGTGCGCACAGCTGATACATGTGTCCGAGCTTGACCTCTATACTAACCAAGTATATGTGGAACTTTCCACCCTCTTGCATAGCAACATTAAAAACTGCATTTACAGCACAACCAATATCCAAAAGAATTTATTATGTGTTTGCGTATCCATATGTTTTTACTTTATTTCAATATAAATTATACTTTAGTACTTTCGTACTTTAATATACTTGCGCTGAAAAGAAATGGGGAAAAATGATTTTAAAGGTAAGTTTGAGAATTATTCACTTACCGTAGATATATTTCTTGACTATACTTAGGTCGATACTACAACTAAAAATGTTGCCATGGTATTCGTTGACACCACTTGACTTCTTTCTGGGACGGCATGCTTTATCAATAACCTGCTGGCCCACGTAACACTTGCTATGCTGATTACATATCGATATCAAATCAAGTTTGACCACGAGGCTATGTTGCCTATCCGATCATGCGCAGGAAAAGGGATATTGTATCAAGATACATACAAATAGAAGAGTTCTTAAATTGTACTTTGAATATTTAGATATAGATGTGGCTCTATGTATGAATTCATAATATATTGTTTCTATTGGAATTTAATATTTATTGAATAGGTAAATAGAACAAAAGCGTATTTTTAAGAAGCAGATAATCGTATTCGTTACACTGCTTTAAAAAATGTTACAGTTTTAACTATTCAGCGAATTAAAACTTTGATATTATAAAAGGAATAAAATTGGTAATACCTGTTTGCGAGTTTGGTATGTAGATAGTTGTTGTTATCTGATAAATAAGTTGAAGTGATGTTACCTAGTGGGCCTCAACCAAAACTTCATATTATTCATCGACCAAGGACAACACCTGTGTAGATAAAAGCTTCAAAAACACAATTTGACAGCATGCACGATTAACGGCTTTCCATAATTTACGATTCCATCACCAAAACGCATTTTTGTGGATTTCAGGCGAAATAACCTATTAAACAGTAGATTTGTTATACTGACAACTGCTAACAATATTTATCAGAACTGATGGTGGCATTGCAGGGTGTGTTCAGAATGGCAGCGAATAATGTTTGGGTTGTTCCAAACTCAGTGGTTAGAATTCACCATGTGCGAATTCAATTAAAAAAATATGTATTTGTAATACCAGAGTGAATAAGCTAGGATCAAAATTATTTCCACGTGCTTCCGGGAATAATTTAGTATTGCGTGCGTCTTGCAATAATTTAATGTCATGTGAACCCGTAACTAAATGTCACTTTCGTGAATCCGCAGCTAAATACTAAGTGAAAAACCCTCATTAGATTTAACAAATTCAAATTAATAAAAGCGAAGTAAACTTTACCCACTTTCAGCTTTGCACATTATAACAAAGTGAATAGACTAAGTTATGAGCACTTAAATACCTGATGCTTTTCAGGCTAAACTCAAGTTCACAATTAGGAAGACCCATTTTTGTGCGGTGCTTAAATTAAAAAGGAAGACAAAATTCGCGTATCTGACGAAGTAGATAATATCCCTCCTAAGCACAGATGGTTTCTAAAATGTTGTTTTCAAACAAACACGTACCTAAGAGTTCTGTATGTATGGTTGTCTATCTATCAGAATAAGTAGAATACATTGCCTAACCAGAAAATTGGTAACAGAAAAATTTAAACTGTTACACTACCCTGTCCCCATATGAGAAACTCATAACAAACAATTCCTAATATAAAACCAGAGTCCCTTGCTTGAAAATGGGTCCCAACAAACTAACCGAATAGCACATTGCAAACCCACCCCCAACAGAAAAACTAGTTTACCTATGTGGACTTACAGGAACTAAGAGGACAATCAGCAGATCTATCCGCTACATCTTACGTATCTGGCTTCAAATCTTTAACGTGCCAAATACCAATGTCTTTGCCCTTACTGTCTCTCAAACGATAAGTAACCGTTCCCATTTTCTCAATTATTCGACAACTTTATGTGATGTATTTTATTAATTTAGTAGAATCAAGTAGCCAGTAAATGGATAGTCGGTTTGAAAATCAAAACTTTTTTGGAATAAACATGGACATTAGGATTAAGAAATTTTAATTGTAAATAGAGTAGGTAGGTTACATATTCTGTCAAAATTTAAAATAAAAAAGAAGAGAGTTTGGTATGTAAGCAAGGAAACGAGGACAGTCGATAAATAGAATTTGAATAGTGAAGTACATATAAGAACAAGTCCGGTCAATTAATTATATAAAAGACAAGTTTAAGAAATGAATTGTATTAGTATGTAATAGGAGTATAATGATAGAAGAATATGTGTTACCCATAAGTAGAATAATAAGATTTATAAAACAGGACCATTTTGTAAGAGAACTATCAAACGTGATTGTGAATTATGAAAACAAGGTATAATACTACCGAGTTATGTTACCAGTGTGCCGTTTCTGTATTTAAAAAGAAATAGAGGAGTTACATAAAGAAAGTTATTTTATTCATAAAATAAATTTGGATGTTAACGAATATAGGTATGCCCATTTTGACATTAGAATTTATAATAGAAATTTTATTGTGATCACCTTTAATTAGAACATTTTACCATACTAAATTTGTATAATAAATATAAAATTGCGAACCCAACTGGAGATAAGAATCGAGCTAGCCGAGATAGATTAAGGGGTTTTAGAAAAGAATAGAGGTTGACATATAATATTTGGGTTGATACAAGGTGTACGGGTAGAGATACACCACAAAAATAAAAGTATCAGCACAGTACAGTGTGTCCCAAATTGAATGTATTAAATGTGTAACTTAGTTGTTACTAAAGATACAATAAAACTGTGTGCGCAGTCATGAGCCAAGTTTTTGAGATCAATTCAATGGTGAAATCACAAATGAGCGATCTTCTTTTGTTTTCGAGTTATAGCCAAAAATTGATAATTTTAACAATTCTATTAATTCGTATAACTCGTTTGGTTGCAAAAATATTCAAAAATACTGTAATAGTTTTTTATACGGTTTTTTGCGTAGAATACAGTGGCGTACGCAAATATTTAATATTTGTAATACTTTTGAGGTTATAATATAAACTTGCATTTTTTTAAATGGAAACCACAATCGGTTGTCACTTTATTTAAAAGCTCTTTTTGACAGCTTTTCAAAAATATATAGTTTAATATAATTATCTTTTCAAATGGCCGAATTATTCCATGTTTTTGGTATAATAAAATAATTTATTATATTGGTAATAAATAGTTGGCCGCAAAACAAAAGGTAAACAAAAAACGACAATTGTTTGTATAACAAACGTCAACGAGCTTCAATCGTGTGTATTGCACATGCAATAAATTGTATTGTTAGTTTGTAAGTGAAGCATCAGTCTGTTACTAAATGGCAAAATTTGAAAATTATGAAAAATACGATATGCTAGTTGCATTTATTGAGTCTGCGAGAATTCCTCTATCAGTAAAAACTTTATATTTTAACAGGTAATTGTGTAACTAATAGCAAATAATATTACTATGTCGTTTGTAAATAATACAGATAAACAACCTAATATTAACATGTTTAAAAGGATAGATAGTAATTTACAACAGTTTGGCTGCTTTGAAAAACCTAGAACGAAACAGTATGCAGTTTTTAATTAAAAGCAAACTACTGTTTCAACCATAGCATGTGTGGAAACAAACCCAAGTACATCATGTAGGAAAATTGAAAGGGAAATGGGTGTTTATAAATCAGCAGCTTCAAGAATATTGAAGCGTAATAAATATCGACCCTATAAAAATAAAATTATACATAGTTTGTTTCCCGATGATTTTCAAAAAAGAAAGCGATTTTGTCAATGGTATCTTCGTAAATGTGCTGCTACTAACAATTTTGGAAATAACATTATATGGTCTGATGAAGCACTTGCTGGTCGAATGAAAATACCTATCAAACATACGAGGCCAACAAAGCCGTTATGGTTTGAATATTTGTTGCTACATTGTTGGTGGCAAATTTCAATACCATATTTTTGAAAACAATCATTCAGCTTGTCGCTATATTGAAATTTTGTATACCAACTTGCACGAATTACTGGAGGACATGCCTCTCGAAAAAAGACAAAAAGTGTGGTTCCAACAAGATGGTGCACCCCCGCACAACGCTGTAATTACTCGTGATTATTTAAATAGAGAATATCTCAATAAATGGATGGGTACGTTTGGACCTGTTCAGAGGCCGCCTAGATCTCCTGACTTGTCGATATTAGACTATTTCTTGTGGAATTTTTTGAAAGAGGAAATCTATAAAACCCAGAACCATAGTATTGAAGAGTTGCGGAATTCAATTGAAGCAGCATTTTGTAAAGTTAAGGCGGTTTATTTATTAAATTCTATTAAGTCTTTAATAAAACGATGCGAACTTTGTTTAAGAGAGAATGGAGGCCAGTTTGAACAATATCTCTGAATTATCAGTAAATAAAACTATTGTAGTATTCCAATTGTTTTGTTATTGTACAGGACTAAACCCAGCAAATTTGAAAGAAAGTTATTTTGAAAAATATGCAAACATATTTTTGGTAAAAGTATTAATAATAAGGGTATAATATGCATGTTTTTTGGGAATGTAATCTAAATATAGAAGATGACAAATGTTGTGAGTGTGATGGGTGTACAAAAATAGTACATTTTGACTGTACCGACTTATCAAGTTCTGAAATAAGATGTATGCAGTTAAAAAAAGGAAGAGTTTTAAAATTTTATTGTTTAAAGTGTGAAAAGCAAGTGACTGAGACGAAATATGTACTTGGGAAGTTATGCAAAAATTACAATCCCTGGAAAGAACTCATGAGGAACTTTTAAAAAAGTTTGATGAACAGAGTAAAGACTTTGTAGAAATAAAAAATAAATTATTCGAACAAAAGTGTCCAGAGGCAGAACTCAATGTTAATAAATTGTACAGTGCAGTCACTAAACGGAATGTATCTCAACCTCCTATAGCAATAATAGATAAAATTGGTGGAAAAACAGACTCTAAGGAAATCCTTAAAAAATTGAAAGATAATATATTGACCCTGTTATTTTAGAAATTGGAGTAAGTGTAGGGAAACTACCAAAAATGGTGGTATTGTTATTGAATGTGAAAATAATAGGGCAGTAGAGATGATGAAGAAAACTATATCACAAAAAATGGGAGAAGAATATACAGTAAAGACTCCATTAAAAGACTTCCAATGATAAAAACTATAGGAGTAGATGAAAGTGACAAAGAAGGCATTTACAAAAAAATAATAAATCAAAATAAGTTAGATGAGCATAAACAAAATTTTCAAATGAATATTAAGTATGAAACCAAAATTGTTAAAGGGTTATTCAATATTATTGTAGAAGTGGATACAGATACATTTAAATACATTATGAGAGAAGAACTATTGAGAATAGGATGGAGGAGATGTAAGGTATTAGAGCATGTGGCAATAAAAAGATGTTATAAGTGTTGTAAGTTTGGGCATATTGCCAAAGAATGCAAAGGGAGTGTAGTGTGCCCACGGTGTGCACAATCTCATAATGAAGCAGATTGTCAAGAAAGTCAATTCAAGTGTATTAACTGTGTGGAAGCAAAAGGTCGTTTAAATATAGAATTAGATGAACAGCATACAGTATGGGACAATAATTGTACATGTTTTAAAAGGATTATTGAATTACAAAAGCGTAAAATAAACTACTTATAGCAATTACCTTCTAGATGTTTAAATACAACAGCAGACTATAAGTCAATAATTTTATGCTTAAATACACAAGGCTTAATTACACATTTTGACGAGATACAACAGCTAATAAATCGAGAAAACCAATATTGCTATGTTTAACAGAAACACATCTGACAAATTGTATTGAAAGTAATGAAATAGGCATTAAAGGATACAGTTTAGGTAGGGTTGATTCTAGTTCACGACACACAGGAGGTGTCATAATGTACTATCAGTCATTTCTACAGTTTGAAATATTAAAAGAGTATAGCCTCCATTTAGAATATTGGGGTATTGTTGGTAATATTAAGTTGAATAGTAGAACTATAAATATAGCTGCGTTTTACCGTTCACCGAGTGGAAGTTGTGCAAATTTTCTAAACCTGTTGGAAAATTTGTTAGAAGAACTAGTAGAATCGTGTGGTAGTGAAGATATCATTCTGATTGGGGATTATAATATTGATTGGAATAAAATAAATGATTTCTATACAATTAAGTTAAAAAATATTGTAAAGGACTGTGGATTTGTACAACTAATTTCTGAGAGTACAAGAATTACTAAGGAATCTGAAACATTAATAGATTTAGTGATAACTAATAATAATGGATTAAAAAGTACAGTATGGCACACTCCAAAAGTTACAGATCATAGTATTGTTGTTGCAGACATTAGTCAAATCACACAAAAACTCCAAGTTGATGCAGAAAGCAAAATAAAGAAAATTCTTAACTATGAGGCCATAAAGAACGAGTTAATATTGGTAGATTGGAAGTATGAAATAACCGACATCGATAAACTTTATAAAACATTTTACACAAACATTAAAAATGCAATTGACCATAATTCATATGACCAGAAGGTGTCACAAAATAGTTCAAAATTATGGTTTAATGGAGAAATACAAAGAGTAATTAATATACGAAATAAATTTTATAAAAAAAATTTACATTCACAAGAAGTATGGAAGATTGGAAAGCATACAAAGAATGCAGAAATAATGTGATATTCATGATCCGTAAAGCTAAGATTAAATATTATGAAAAGAAAATAGATGAAAATAAAGGTAACCCAGTAAAAATGTGGAAGACTTTAAAACTTGTATTAAAAACCGAACGTATTCAAAATAGTAAGCACATTATATTTGAGAATACACTAGAAACTAATGACAAGACTATTGCTGAAAACTTCAATACTTACTTCAGAAATAGTATAACAGAAATTACATCATCAATTGGTATTGAAAAGTTTGAGTTTCACGAGCAAATACGTACAAGCCTGAAGGAATTAAGTACTTTTAAATTATTAAAAATATATGAACTAAAAGAATTGGTATATAAGCAAGCAAATAAAAGCAGCCCGGATGGTGTAAACAGTAGAGTTCTTAAAGAACTTTTTGATATTATTGGTTATCCGCTACTAAACATAATAAATATGTCTCTTATGCATGGTATTGTGCCCAAGGACTTAAAGATATCAACAATTACACCAATTCAAAAAGTAGTATCAACAAACTAATGCGAAGAGTACAGGCCTATAAATATGTTGGCCACAATTGAAAAGGTATTAGAAACAGTAATATATAAGCAACTGAAGCAATTCTTGGATGAGACTAATATATTAACCACCTATCAGTCTGGTTTTCGAACGAAACACTCGTGTGAAACAGCGATTCAGCTAATTATAAATGACTGAAAAGAATCAATGGATAAAGGAAAGGCGGTGTGTGCAGTCTTTATATATTACAAAAGAGCATTTGAGACTATAAGTAGAAATATTCTCATTCAAAAATTGGAAAAATATGGAGTTAAAGACAATGCGTTAGAGTGGTTTAAAGACTACCTACAAAACAGGGAGCAAGAAACGAGATGGCAATGGGAAACATCTAGTAAATCAGAAATTGAGTGGGGTGTTCCACAAGGAAGTATTTTGGGACCATTGCTTTTTATAATTTACATAAACGATATAGTGAATGTAGTGAAGGTAACAAATATGCATATGTTTGCTGATGACACTTTAATATATGCTGAAGGTGCAAATGTAATAAACCTGATTCAATTTAATTTAATTCCCAAAGAAGATTAAGAAGAATACTGATTCAATCTGTAAATAGTGACTTAATAAGAATTAGCAAATATTTAGTTGGAAATAAGCTGAAGATAAATGCTGATAAAACAAAATGGATGTTGTTAACGAATGACAGAAGTTATCAAATGTTAAAAACAGAAAATAGGAATGTACAAATAGATGGGTCTGATATTGAACTGGTAGAGAACTTTAAATACCTTGGCGTAATAATCGACCGAAAATTAACTTTTAAAATGCATTTACAGATGGTTAGTAAGCAAAAAGGTTGGATTTCTGAGAAGAATTAGTGCAAAGCTATCAAGTTTTGCTCGAATAACTTTATATAGAGCAATAGTTTATCCACATCTAACATATTGCAGCACCATTTTATTCGTCTCAAACCAAGGTGATTTGGAAAGATTCCAAAAGATACAAAATCGTGCAATGAGATGTTTATTAAAATGTAGCAGATTTGCCAAAGTCCGTAAAATGTTAGAATGCCTTAATTTTTTAAATGTTCAGGAACAAATGAAATATAATAGTATGGTTTTTATATATAAAATTATAAATGGTTTGCTGCCTTCGTACTTGGTTAGCAACTTAATTAAAGTGTCAGATATACATAACTACAGCACAAGACAAGCAGACAATTACTATATATACAAGAAGAATAAAACGATAACCACAAAAAATGTATTTCATTATGGCGTTAAGATATATAATACATTACCAAAATCAGTTACAAATCAGCCTTCTCAAAGAAAATTCAAGAGTAATTTAAAAAAATATATTTTAAGTTGTAGAAATGAAAACTAATTATATTATTAACTGTATTTTAATAATTTGCTTTATAGTATAATATTTTGTTTTATACTTTAATAACCTATATTGAGTTATGCAATAAATCTACTTACTTACTTACTATCTGTGTTTTAGTGTTTTATATATATTATGTGTCAGGGAGTGTGTGGTTGTGTGTGCATGCGTGCATGCATTCGTGGGCACGTGCTTGTGTGTGTGTGTGTGTTTGTGAGGGTATGAGGTGTGTGAGTATGTGTGTATTTGTGTATCCATATATGGATTATAGACTATTCAGATATGGATAGGAAAGTATAATTTTCAATTTAAGATGTAGTTATATTAATTTTTGTAATATATGTAGTTATGATATTGTATTCTTCTAGCTTTCAAACTTTGTTGTTTAGAGTGGTGTGGTACAATAATAAACTCTTGTTTTGTGTTTACCTTTTATTTCGCGGCCAACTATAAATTACCAATACAATAAATTATTTTATTATACCAAAAACATGGAATAAATCGGCCATTTGAAAAAATAATTATACTAAACTATATATTTTTGAAAAGCTGTCAAAAAGAGCTTTTAAATAAAGCGACAACCGATTGTGATTTCCATTTAAAAAAATGCAAGTTTATATTATAACCTCAAAAGTATTATAAATATTAAATATTTGCATATGTCACTGTATTCTACGCAAAAAACCGTATAAAAGACTTCTACAGTATTTTCGGATATTTTTGCAACCAAACGAGTTATACGAATTAATAGAATTGTAAAAAATATCAATTTTTGGCTATAACTCGAAAACAAAAGAAGATCGCTCATTTGTGATTTCACCATTGAATTGATCTCAAAAAGTTGGCACATGACTGCGTACACAGTTTTATTGTATCTTTAATAACAACTAAGTTACCCATTTAATACATCCAATTTGGGACACACTGTACATACTTGGGTGATAGCTTCTGAGAAAAACCTTTAGAGGCCTTTGACTGAACCATATTTTTCTTCCACACGAAATAATAATGCTTATTATGCTCATAGGCTTTGTGAAGTGTTTCTTTCACTTCATTATATAATTCTGAAAACTCATTCATATCCTTGATCAACTGTTCTCTTGAATGTACCGCGAGATCCTGCTCGGAAAATTTTGATAACTTGCCATAGTATTCTCCAGCAATGGGAATCGACCGGCCAAAATTCAGAAAAGCTGGAGTATGGCTAGTAACTTCCACTAACCACATTTCGCATTCCGTGAGCAATTTTGTATATTTCTACATCTCAACTTTTATGATTATCCTTTACATAAGATCGTAAAGTGGTGACAATTACTCGGTTGGTCTTTTCCACTGGGTTGGTTTGTAGCTGATAGTTAGCATTGTACCAAACTTTTTGGACTTTGTATTCTTGTACTAACTTTTTAATGTTTTACTAATAAATTGCGATCCATTGTCTGTGGTTATAATCTGCGGTACTCTGTATACTAGGAAAACTTGATGTTCAATAAAATTAACGATTGTATTAGTTGTAGCCTTTTTCATTAGGTGAACTAATGTATATTTGGTGAACCAGTCGTAAACGACCAAAATATACACATTGCCTCTGCTAGACCTAGGCAATGGGCCCATTATAACGATCGATATCATTTGAAAGGGGTGTCTTACCTCTCTTTCTTTCCCCATCAAACCAGGTTGCGCAAGCGTACTACTTTTTGCTGCCAAGTAAATAGGACATTTTCTAACATAATGACCTATGTCGAATTTCATTCGTGGCCAATAAAACTTTTCGGCTACTTTGGAATAAGTTTTGAATGTACCGAAGTGCGCAGATGTCGGACTGTCATGACTATCCTGAATAATTCCTTCTCAGTAATCTTTCGGAAGTACTTATTTTCACTCGGTTAGATTAGAAACTATATTGTGACTATTCGCAATATATCTATATAATGTTTCATTTTCAACTTTCCATAGTGGATAATTATTCGGAAGTTGCGGTATCTGTTCAATCATTTTTTTATACCATAGATCACATCGATTCTTACATATGCTTATGCTGTTTACTTGTATTGGTGGTCTGGATAGTGCATCAGGCACTACGTTATATTTTCCTTTTCTGTGTATGACCTTATACGAAAACTGAGATTGACGAACGCTCCATCTTTGTAATCTGCCTGAAAGACTTTTTAGCCTCTCTAACCATATCAATGAATAATGGTCAGTAATTTTCTTAAATTGGGTTCCTTCAATATAGGACCGGTATTTTTCTACTCCAAAGATAATAGCTAACAGCTCCTTTTCTTTTGCTGAGTAAGCTCGCTCTTGTTTCTATAGAGATCAGTTAAGCAGACGGCACACAGGGTGAGTCACAAAGTTCGGTCTGCCTTAGAAGAACCTGGTCAATCGCAGAACAGTATAGAAGAAATAATCAACCGTGTGTTTGAAAAACAAAAGTGGAAAAGGCTGGAAAGACAACGGCCGTGAAGATGGGATCTGTGATGCTGGAGCTGCGGGAAGTTGATCATATACAGAGACGCTGTACTCAACCAAAAAAACAACCGGTTGAGCAGCAGGGATATTAAAGCAACTCGACATAAGGGGGTGAACGTCGACGTCACAAGGTGGTACCCCGGAGATTATCATCCGTGCTACATCGTCGATGGGAAGTCTGGCATTTATATTGATAGTAGAATTAATGGTAGGGTTGTCCGATTACTCGTGGATACAGGAGCGACAAGAACTAATGTGAGGTCAGATGTGGTTGGTCGTGCAAAAGTGTTACCTGCATTGGTATGTCTTCAAACGACAAATGGTGAGAAAATTTCTACTCACGGAGAGACTGCCGTAACGTTGGGGAATTGGAGACAAACTAATTAATCCTCGAGTGTTGGTAGCTGAAATTACAGAAGAGGTTATCTTGGGAATGTATCTCATGAATGAATATGGGTTTCATGTGAACATAAAAGAAAATGTGTTTCAGATTGATGATGAGATTCCATTTCAAGGGACGAGTAACCAGACGATGCAAGTTTGAATGATTTGTGATATGAAAATACCCGAGAAGACGGAAATGATCGTGATGGGACGCCCAGATGGTACTCTCCGGAAAGGACAAGTATGCATGATGGAAGCAACTGAATTGGGAATGGATCAGGAGGGATTACTGATTGGAAGAACACTGGTAAAGTCTCGAAATATGATACCGGTAAAGGTGGAAAACATTAATCTGCATACGGTGACACTGAATAAAGACATGATTGTGGGAAGTTGCATTCCAGTATGCCATATTAAACGTTGTGTGGACGACACAAAAGATAAACTAGCCAACGGCTGCTCATAAAAATTGCTGGATATGTTGATACCTTCGTGTCAAGGATTAAACGGCGACCAACTGGGCTAGGTAAAAGAACTGGTCGGACGATATCGAGGTGTGTTTGCACTAGATGATAGTGAGAAAGGAAGGACGAATGTTGTACAACACAAAATCAATACTGGAGATGTGCAACGGATACAACAACATCCCAGGTGGCTTTCTTTGGCAAAACGTAAGGAAGCCGAGCAAATTATCACAGACATGGAAGAACAGGGAGTGATTGAGATCTCGATTAGAGGCGCACACATGTTTCGAGTTTATCTACTAAAGGGTTTGTACCAGTTTGCACTCTACGTTCAGGTCGGTCAGTCGATTTTTCTTAGGTTATGAATCAGACTGAATAGATTTTATTATTAACATTTGCTTATTCAAGTTGATTATTTATCATACATGATACTTTTTTTTAACAAAGCTTAAAATTACTAAGTGAAAGATCCTATTGCATAAGAAATTTATTAAGAATGTACGTCGTTTGATCAGTACTGGAAAAATGACAGAACTAATAATTTTGTTAATAAAATATATAATGCCTATTTACTTTAGAGGCTTTCATATAATCAACACTATAAATAGAATTTGATAAAATTAATTAAGCACTCACAAAATTTATAGCAAATTCCTGTCAGTTTGAAACGAAAATTATCTTTAGTTAATATGTCTTGTTCTCTAACAAGTCTAATTTTTTTTATAACTCTAGGAGTGGTTAATCACATTTTAAGAGAAACTTACGAGGTTGTATTTATACTATCTCACCCATATGTTTGGATTCTATAAATCTTATATGAACCAAAGGTGCATAAATTTAGTAAGTAGAGTGTCCATGCACCAATGAATGGCCAGTAACAAAATCTATAAGTATACATATAAGTTGTTTGATTTTTTGATTTTATTATTTTGAGACGCAAACTGCTGTCTCCAATGCATTTTTATGTATTTTATTTTATTTCAGGATAAACGTTTGTTTACGCCTTGCCTAATATAAAATAAAAGTATGCTCCTCTTATCTGTCGACTACGATTTGTTATTCGCGCATCGCCAAAGGTAAGCGCTGGTTACAAACGATAAGATAGTCGACACAGCTCTCTCTTAGTACACAGTCCATTATTAAATGTCACACTCGCGCCGGTTTGTCGGCATTATCAGTTAATTAATTAAATAACAACGTGGGTACCTCTATTCCTTCCTTCAGAACCCTCTCCTGCCTAACCAATTATGTATTTAGTGGTGAGTGTAAAGTGATAATTGAACACGGGGTAAGTTTTTTATTACACATTCTATTATAAACATTTTATTACGCATTTTTTGCTATTGTGAACCAGCCGCTACGCTAAGGCGTGAACATACCTTATTTTTTTGGCACCTTCGACCCGTATGCGTGATAAAATTGTCGTCGTGGTTTTTGGAGGAGCTTGCTTTAGGTTAAATTATTACAAAGTTGCTCTTAAAAGTATTTGAAATAAATTCACTCTTATCGAATTGTTAACCTCGTAATTGAGTTTGACCTGCATGTTGATAAACGGTTATCAGCACAGGTGTGTTTGTTTATATTTGCATTCAATTTTAATTATAAAATACTCTTCAATTCGATTACATATTTACGTGTAGTTTATACTATTCTGAAAATGTCTTTCGACAGCATTTCTTTGCAAGCTCAACAAGAAGCCTTATTTGGTCGCTTGCAAGGCATTTGGGATTATGCTATTTCCGCAAATGTAAGTAAATTAAACTTATTAGAAGCAAAAATGCAAAGGCTTCCGATTATTGAAAATGCTCTCGAAAAACTATAGGTAGCAATAATTGAATTCAACGCTACTAAAACTGACCCTAAACTACATGTAAAATTAAATCTAGCATCTTTCGACGACTTATTTGACGTAGTTCGTGCAAAATATTTAGAATTGAAAGAAAATTCTACAAAATCTGTTTCTGCGGATGCTCTGGCATTTAAGGGCCCATCCGTTGAATGTTTAAAACCCCTAGAAATTCCTGTTTTTGATGGTTCCATTGATAAGTGGAATAATTTCATTACTACTTACCGCAGTGTGGTACACGAAAACAAATCTATTCCAGTCTCATTAAAATATTTATATTTTAGATCTTATCTCGATAAGGAAGCATTAAGTGTCGTCTCTGATCTAGCGTTAGATCCCAATTTGTATGAGCAAGCATTTAAAAAACTGGTAGATCGGTACGATTCTCCACGCAGAATTGTTAATTTTTATTTGAATAAAATTCTTGAATTTAAATCTACTGGTTCCTTATCAAATTTCATAAATACACATTGCAACGCAGTAAGCACTTTGAAATCTGCCCCCGACGTTGAAGATTTATCGGACTTTATTTTATTTTCTCTATGTTATCGTAATTTGGATCCTAAATTACAACATGCATTTGATGCACGCGCGGATTCTAATGTGCCGACTTGTGCTAAGTTGTTCGAATTTTTAACCGCGCAGAATAAAACCTCAGAAATGCACGAAGATGTTCAATCTTTAAAACCCGCCAACGTAAATATGCCACCGCGCTCCAAATATAATCTAAATAAGTCTTTTTTTGTAAAAGAATCCACTAACGATGCGCAAGTAAAATGCGATCGTAATTCGTGTCCCTATTGTAATGAAGGGCATACAATTTACGCGTGCAAAAACTTTCAAAAATTAAATGTTTCCGATAGATACACCGCGGTAAAAAGAATGTTGCGTTGTTTCAAATGTTTAGGCAATCATATTAAGGGCTGCAACTCTAAGGGAAGATGCAGGTTATGTAGCTCGAGATATCATCACACCTTTTTGCATAATGCATCGCCTGTCTCGATTTCGGGACCGATAACCCCTGTGACCCCTTCCACATCCGATATCAAAGAGACAGTTTCTACATGCAATGTGTCTAATAATCCTAAAAATTATACAGTGCTTTTAGGAACGATTCAAGCTAAGATTCGGGACATCAATGGCGATTTTCAACCTGTAAGGTGTGTGCTTGATTCAGGGTCCCAGATCAATGCGATCACTTCTGCTTGCGTGCAACGTTTGGGTCTTAAATATGTTCGCAATAACAGTAAGGTGTGTGGACTAGCCAATGCCGCTGTTAATTCTAAAGGGCTAGTCGATTGTTTTCTACTTTCCAATTATGCAGATCAACGAATAAATTTTTGTGCCTCTATTCTTCCAAAACTTACAGGTAATATTCCTGGTTGTTCTTGACCACGTGGAATTTATGAACGATTTAAACATTTACCCTTGGCTGACCCTAATTTCCATGTATCGGCTCCGGTAGAAATATTATTAGGAGCGGACATATGTTGTAGAATATTATTTTCAAATAACGCAAATAACCGTCTTGGTAAACCTCTAGCGATTGACACTATTTTTGGATACGTGTTAATGGGACAGGTGCCTTCTCCGCAAGGACCGTCAAACGCTACTTCGCTTTGTATAATGTCGCAATCTCTTGAAAGCGAAGTAAAAAATTTTTGGGCGCTCGAAGAAGTCTCGCAACCTCCTGCTGTGAATATTGACGACAATTATTGTGAAGCACATTTTGTTAGTACCCACTCTCGCGATGAAACTGGTCGTTATATTGTAGCCCTACCCTTCAAGGATAATGCCGAACCTCTAGGGCGCAATCGTGAAATCGCTTATAACAGTTATCTAAATTTAGAACGGCGACTTCGGAATTCAACCGAAAATCAAAAAGTTTATAATTCATTTCTCAAGGAATATCTATCTCTAAATCACATGAATGTTGCTCTGCAACCCTCCGATTATATTTTACCACACCACGGCATTCATAAAATCACAAGCAGTACTACTAAACTACGAGTGGTGTTTAACGGATCTGCTAATGATTCGACCGGTAAGTCCCTCAATCAACGTCTTTACGCTGGTCCGAAACTGCAATCAAGTTTGCCCGAAATAATATTTTTATTTCGTTCCCACAAAATAGCGCTTTGTGCTGACATACGAATGATGTACCGCCAAATTTTAGTACGTACACAAGATAGAATATACCAACATATATTCTGGCGACCCTCCCTCGACAGCGGAGTTCAAGAGTACGAATTGAACACGCTTACTTATGGTCTTACTCCATCCTCTTTTATTGCGCAACGTGTGTTAAAACAATTGGTGATCGACGAAGGGCAACAATTTCCTCTAGCATCTGTGGCCTTGCTGAATCACACGTATATGGACGATGTGATTTCAGGAGCCAAGTCCGTTGCGGCAGCTCAGCAGCTGCAATCTGAATTAATAACATTGCTGTCTCTTGGCCAATTTCAGTTAAGAAAGTGGTCCAGCAATGACAACTCTCTTTTAAATCAATTCCAGGAATCTGAATTAGAACCCTCCGTAGCATTTTCTGATGAAATCTCTGGTATCAAAATATTGGGACTAGTTTGGAACCCGAATTCTGATAATTTCACCTACTATGTTGTTCCTTTCGAAGGGAATATTTCAAAACGTTCCGTTCTTTCATATATGGCTAAAATTTTCGACCCCCTCGGCTGGTTGACTCCGGTGGTGTTCTTAATAAAACATTTTTTACAACAATTATGGGTACAACGTTTAGGTTGGGACGACACGCCGGACACCGACTGGTGTTTGAAGTGGGAGAAAATTTGTTCCCGCCTTACTGAATTATCAAATTTGAAAATTCCTCGCTGTTTGTTTTTAGACTCGGGACAGTACCGACTTTTAGGGTTTTGCAATGCCAGTGAGGAGGGTTATGCTGCATGTGTTTTTTACATGGCACGACTTCAGATAACACGAATTGCCATCTCCTACAAGCTAAAAGTAAAATTTCACCCTTAAAATTTCTTTCAATGCCCCGGATGGAATTATTAGGTGCTGTTTTGTTATCTCGACTAGTATATTCTATAATCTCTAATAAATTTCCTTATCCCTTAAAGGAAATAAAATTATTCACCGATTCTCAAGTGGTACTAGCGTGGATTAACACTCCTTCTTATTTATTAAAAACATTTGTTGCCAACCGCGTGGAAATTATTTTAGAATACACTACCATTCAACAGTGGTACCATATTTCTGGTGAAAACAACCCCGCCGATATGGCTTCCCGTGGTCTTATTGCACACCAGTTGATTGACAACGATATCTGGTGGCATGGCCCATCTAACTGCAGCGATCTAATTACAGCGTCCAGGAATTTGGAATCTCCCCCTTCTCTAGAAATTCTTCCAGAAATAAAATCTCCCCCTAATATATTAGTTACTTCTACACAAAAAAGTTGCACTCAATTTTTAGATAAATTTTCTTCTCTCACCTTTCTTCAGCGTACTGTGGCATATGTAAACCGTTTTATTTACAATTGCAAGAACTCTGATAAAAAATTATCAGGCTCTCTTTCTTCTGATGAATTGCATATCTCATTGATAACTATTATAAGAGTTACGCAACAGCAGTTCTACGCCGAAGAAATAAATCAACTAAATTTAAACAATGGTTGTTCTAAACAACTCCAAAAATTGTCCCCCTTTATTGATTCGCTAGGTCTTGTTAGGGTGGGCAGACGTTTGCGTCACTCCCTGTTGACTTATGATAACAGACATCCCTTTCTATTACCGAAACAAGCCACTTTATCGCGATTATTGTGTGATAATTATCCTCTTTTATCTATGCATTCAGGTGCATTCATGACGCAATCACTTATTCAGCGAAAATTCTGGATTATTGGAATACGTTCCTTAGTTCGTCAAAGGATCCATAAATGCGTTGTTTGTTCGCGCTTCCGTGCGACAACTGCTCAACCGTTCATGGCCGATTTACCCCCTTTCCGTGTTCAACTGTCCAGAACATTTACTCATGTGGGAGTAGATTTCGCCGGCCCATTTATGATCAAGTCTTCTAATCGTCGTAATGCCCCGGTGTCTAAAACTTATTTATGCATATTTATTTGTATGTGCACCAGAGCGGTGCACCTCGAGGTAGTGTCAGAGTTATCTACCGAAGCATTTTTAGCTTGTCTGACAAGGTTTACAGCTCGTAGAGGAATTCCTGATGTTGTTTACTCAGATCAGGGTAGAAACTTTCTTGGTGCCTCGCGGTCCCTCAAGAAAGCTATCATATTCCTTAAATCCAACAACGATAAAATTTTCGCCGCTTTAGCCTCCAGCCATATCAAGTGGCAACTTAATCCTCCATACGCCCCAAATTTTGGCGGAATTTGGGAGTCTGGAGTGAAATCGGCAAAAGCCTTATTAGTTCGTACTTTAGGTACACGCCCTCAAACTTTTGAGGAACTATGTACAATTTTTTCTAGGGTTGAAGCCATACTCAATAGTCGCCCTCTCTGCCAGTCTTCCGATCCTAATGACGGTACGGATTATCTGTCGCCTGGTCATTTTTTAATAGGCGGTCCCCTTTTATCTCTACCTGAAATTACTATTCCGGAGGAAATAACTTTGCGTTCCCGTTGGCAGCGATTGTGTCAGGTTACTCAATCCATTTGGCGTCGGTGGTCCAACGAGTATCTTCACCAACTCACCCAACGTAACAAATGGCACTGCCGCACCATGTTGCCCAAGGTAAATGATGTGGTCATAATTAAAAATTTAAATACTGCCCCCTTGTGTTGGCCTCTTGGCCGCGTTGAAAAGTTATTTTTTGGTCGTGACGGTATACCACGAGTAGCATCTGTAAAAACCGCTGCAGGTTTATTTACACGTCCAATAAGTAAGCTTATTATCCTCCCTTTGAATGAATAATTTTTATTTTTGTTATTTTCTCTCTTATTTATGTTCCGTTTAATTTTAAAAATTTTAAGGTTGTATTAAAGTTTTGTTTTGATTTGCCTAGCAACCTTAACATTTCTAGGGTGTATTTTTGAATGATGTATTTCATTTTGGTATAAAACTTATTCAGTTTTAGATGGGCGGTTATGTTTACGCCTTGCCTAATATAAAATAAAAGCATGCTCCTCTTATCTGTCGACTACGATTTGTTATTCGCGCATCGCCAAAGGTAAGCGCTGGTTACAAACGATAAGATAGTCGACACAGTTCTCTCTTAGTACACAGTCCATTATTAAATGTCACACTCGCGCCGGTTTGTCGGCATTATCAGTTAATTAATTAAATAACAACGTGGGTACCTCTATTCCTTCCTTCAGAACCCTCTCCTGCCTAACCAATTATGTATTTAGTGGTGAGTGTAAAGTGATAATTGAACACGGGGTAAGTTTTTTATTACACATTCTATTATAAACATTTTATTACGCATTTTTTGCTATTGTGAACCAGCCGCTACGCTAAGGCGTGAACACTTTTGTACCATCTATGAGTACAAAATCTTGTATTCCAATAGCAGAATATATTCGTTGAGGTTTCTGTATTTTTCTTGGCGATTCTCCTTGTTTCTATACTTTGCATAAGTACAGTGGCGCCCTACCCATCCGTATTTATTTAGCGACCCTCCTGATAGTCTCTCTAAATCGCTGAAGATAGAGTTCAGATCTATTACGGAAGTCTATAAAAGTCGGTTTATGTTAATACGGATAAATCAACATCTTCTGCACGACTTTTGTTAGAAATATGTTTCTCTGCGACTGATAAGGTGGCTTGACAAACTGAGAGAAAACAAAAACTTAGTTTCAAATATGCTACAAAACTATTCTAACAACTTAAAATGTAGCTCGTTAGATTAACCAAAAATGAATTATCACCTAATATTAACGCGTATCAAATTTATCTACAAATCATTTGTTGATTGTTTCACATTTTTTAATAAAACGTTTACAGTTCTGGTGACCCAAATAATACGTAGTGTAATATGGAAAACCAAGACAAAGTCGTTTTATTCGATATTAAACCTTTTTTCCATTGATTATTGCCACTAAAAGAACACTCAAGTTTATTCTCTCACAACCATTCGATTTTACAATCATTTGAGCCAAAGGCATAAAAAGCACGTCATCATATGTGGGTATGGTTTATGTGTAAATGGCTGGTGACTTCCTATAATTATTCCAGTAGAATAATCGTAAAGTAGTTAAAGTGCTTCACTAACGCATTTGTAAACTTAAGCTCTATGTTTTTTCTAAAAACCATGTCGTAGTTTATAAATCATTCGATTCTATGAAATACCTTCAAGATCATTTATTAAAATGGCTGCTACGTTGATAATGATTTAAATATTGTTAAGTTTTAAGGATACACTAAGGTAAATTAATATCTACATAATTACAGAAAAAAGTGTTTAAAATTAAGTCAAATAAATCCTTGTATTTAACACTTTTAACAAGCTCCTGTGAACCACACGATCGATAGCCAATACTGAAGTAAAAAGTGTCTAGTAGAATTTATCGTTTAGTACGAGATGATGTCTCATATTAAGAGGAAATGCCTTTATAAACGTTGAACCAACTCGCCACCAAAGATAGACTATTATTGGAATACGCTATTTGTATAGATAGGAATTTGTGTGTTTATTGTACATTTACAATAATTGACCTATTAACGAGTGTACGTTCTCACCCTTAAACAACGTCCATTGAAATGTTATTCACCCAGCAGAAAAATAAATTACCAATATATAGCTCGGTAACATATTAAGGAACGTTCGTTATTTTATAATTTATATAATTATTGTTACCTCTATAAAGGTTTAATTAAAGTTCGTATGTGCTCACATACTAACGAAAGGCCATTCGCATGCTTTTTATGTGCATATTCTGTATGTTTAAGAGCAAGTTAAGAATTCATGTGTTTTCGTTTTGACGACCACACATTTGTATACACTTTCAGTGACAATGTAACATCGTACAGGTCTTCTACATTTACCTATGCAGTCCCATAAACGAACGTGAATATTTATGCAATTTGAATGATTATACGCAATTTCCGAAAAGCATTTTAGCATACACAGTTGCACATTAGCTAATGTGCCATGCATTTGTATGTAATGTATGTAACTATGCCGCGTCACTAAAAAGTTATTTACAAAGACACATGATGTCCCAGTCTAACGAACGTCCATTCGCATGTAATTTGTGTAATTATGCCGCATCAATAAAATGTACTTTATTAAGACATATGAAGTCGCACACTAACGAACGCCCATTCGCATGCAAATTGTGTAATTATGCAGCATCACAAAAAAGTAATTTAAAAGTACATATGAAGTTGCACACTAACGAACGTCCATTCGAATGCTATTTGTGTAATTATGCCACGTCACGTAGGGGTAATTTAAAAGTACATCTGAAGTTGCACACGAACGAACGTCCATTCGAATGCAAATTATGTAATTATGCAGCATCACAAAAAGCTTATTTAAAAGTACATATGAAGTTGCACACTAACGAACGTCCATTCAAATGCGAATTCTGTAATCATGCAGCATCACAAAAAAGTCATTTAAAAGTACATATGAAGTTACATACTAACGAACGTCCATTCGAATGCAATTTGTGTAATTATGCCACGTCACGTAGGAGTAATTTAAAAATACATCTGAAGTTGCACACTAACGAACGTCCATTCGAATGCAATTTGTGTAATTATGCCACGTCACGTAGGGGTAATTTAAAAGTACATATGAAGTTGCACACGAACGAACGGCCATACGAATGCAATTTGTGTAATTACGCCACGTGGCATAAGGGTAATTTAATAGCATATATGAACGAACGTTTATTCGAATGCAATTTGTGTAATTATGCCACGTCACGTAGGAGTAATTTAAAAATACATCTGAAGTTGCACACTAACGAACGTCCATTCGAATGCAATTTGTGTAATTATGCCACGTCACGTAGGGGTAATTTAAAAATACATCTGAAGTTGCACACTAACGAACGTCCATTCGAATGCAATTTGTGTAATTATGCCACGTCACGTAGGGGTAATTTAAAAGTACATATGAAGTTGCACACGAACGAACGTCCATTCGAATGCGAATTCTGTAATTATGCAGCATCACAAAAAAGTAATTTAAAAGTACATATGAAGTTACATACTAACGAACGTCCATTCGTATGCAATTTGTGTAATTATGCCACGTCACGTAGGGGTAATTTAAAAGTACATCTGAAGTTGCACACGAACGAACGTCCATTCGAATGCAAATTATGTAATTATGCAGCATCACAAAAAGCTTATTTAAAAGTACATATGAAGTTGCACACTAACGAACGTCCATTCAAATGCGAATTCTGTAATCATGCAGCATCACAAAAAAGTCATTTAAAAGTACATATGAAGTTACATACTAACGAACGTCCATTCGAATGCAATTTGTGTAATTATGCCACGTCACGTAGGAGTAATTTAAAAATACATCTGAAGTTGCACACTAACGAACGTCCATTCGAATGCAATTTGTGTAATTATGCATGATCACTAGGAAGGTTATTTAAAAGTACATATGAAGTTGCACACGAACGAACGTCCATTCGAATGCGAATTCTGTAATTATGCAGCATCACAAAAAAGTAATTTAAAAGTACATATGAAGTTACATACTAACGAACGTCCATTCGAATGCAATTTGTGTAATTATGCCACGTCACGTAGGGTAATTTAAAGTACATCTGAAGTTGCACACGAACGAACGTCCATTCGAATGCAAATTATGTAATTATGCAGCATCACAAAAAGCTTATTTAAAAGTACATATGAAGTTGCACACTAACGAACGTCCATTCAAATGCGAATTCTGTAATCATGCAGCATCACAAAAAAGTAATTTAAAAGTACATATGAAGTTACATACTAACGAACGTCCATTCGAATGCAATTTGTGTAATTATGCCACGTCACGTAGGGGTAATTTAAAAATACATCTGAAGTTGCACACTAACGAACGTCCATTCGAATGCAATTTGTGTAATTATGCCACGTCACGTAGGGGTAATTTAAAAGTACATATGAAGTTGCACACGAACGAACGGCCATACGAATGCAATTTGTGTAATTACGCCACGTGGCATAAGGGTAATTTAATAGCATATATGAACGAACGTTTATTCGAATGCAATTTGTGTAATTATGCCACGTCACGTAGGGTAATTTAAAATACATCTGAAGTTGCACACTAACGAACGTCCATTCGAATGCAATTTGTGTAATTATGCCACGTCACGTAGGGGTAATTTAAAAGTACATATGAAGTTGCACACGAACGAACGGCCATACGAATGCAATTTGTGTAATTACGCCACGTGGCATAAGGGTAATTTAATAGCATATATGAACGAACGTTTATTCGAATGCAATTTGTGTAATTATGCCACGTCACGTAGGGGTAATTTAAAAGTACATCTGAAGTTGCACACGAACGAACGTCCATTCGAATGCAAATTATGTAATTATGCAGCATCACAAAAAGCTTATTTAAAAGTACATATGAAGTTGCACACTAACGAACGTCCATTCAAATGCGAATTCTGTAATCATGCAGCATCACAAAAAAGTAATTTAAAAGTACATATGAAGTTACATACTAACGAACGTCCATTCGAATGCAATTTGTGTAATTATGCCACGTGGCATAAGGGTAATTTAATAGCATATATGAACGAACGTTTATTCGAATGCAATTTGTGTAATTATGCCACGTCACGTAGGGGTAATTTAAAAGTACATATGAAGTTGCACACTAACGAACGTCCATTCAAATGCGAATTCTGTAATCATGCAGCATCACAAAAAAGTAATTTAAAAGTACATATGAAGTTACATACTAACGAACGTCCATTCGTATGCAATTTGTGTAATTATGCCACGTCACGTAGGGGTAATTTAAAAGTACATATGAAGTTGCACACTAACGAACGTCCATTCAAATGCGAATTCTGTAATCATGCAGCATCACAAAAAAGTAATTTAAAAGTACATATGAAGTTACATACTAACGAACGTCCATTCGAATGCAATTTGTGTAATTATGCCACGTCACGTAGGGGTAATTTAAAAGTACATCTGAAGTTGCACACGAACGAACGTCCATTCGAATGCAAATTATGTAATTATGCAGCATCACAAAAAGCTTATTTAAAAGTACATATGAAGTTGCACACTAACGAACGTCCATTCAAATGCGAATTCTGTAATCATGCAGCATCACAAAAAAGTAATTTAAAAGTACATATGAAGTTACATACTAACGAACGTCCATTCGAATGCAATTTGTGTAATTATGCCACGTCATAAGGGTAATTTAATAGCATAGTTGCATGAACGAACGTTTATTCGAATGCAATTATGTAATTATGCCACATCACGTAAGCTTAATTTAAAAGTACATATGAAGTTGCACACTAACGAACGTCCATTCAAATGCGAATTCTGTAATCATGCAGCATCACAAAAAGTAATTTAAAAGTACATATGAAGTTACATACTAACGAACGTCCATTCGTATGCAATTTGTGTAATTATGCCACGTCACGTAGGGTAATTTAAAAGTACATCTGAAGTTGCACACGAACGAACGTCCATTCGAATGCAAATTATGTAATTATGCAGCATCACAAAAGCTTATTTAAAAGTACATATGAAGTTGCACACAACGAACGTCCATTCAAATGCAATTCTGTAATCATGCAGCATCACAAAAAGTAATTTAAAAGTACATATGAAGTTACATACTAACGAACGTCCATTCGAATGCAATTTGTGTAATTATGCCACGTCACGTAGGGTAATTTAAAAATACATCTGAAGTTGCACACGAACGAACGTCCATTCGAATGCAATTTGTGTAATTATGCCACGTCACGTAAAAGCTAATTTAAAAGTACATATGAAGTTGCACACGAACGAACGTCCATTACGAATGCAATTTGTGTAATTACGCCAGCGTGGCATAAAGGGTAATTTAATAGCATATATGAACGAACGTTTCCATTCGAATGCAATTTGTGTAATTATGCCACGTCACGTAGGGGTAATTTAAAAGTACATATGAAGTTGCACACTAACGAACGTCCATTCAAATGCAATTCTGTAATCATGCAGCATCACAAAAAGTAATTTAAAAGTACATATGAAGTTACATCACGAACGAACGTCCATACGAATGCAATTTGTGTAATTACGCCACGTCATAAGGGTAATTTAAATACATCTGAAGTTGAACAACGAACGTCCATTCGAATGCAATTTGTGTAATTATGCCACGTCACGTAGGGGTAATTTAAAAGTACATATGAAGTTGCACACGAACGAACGTCCATTCGAATGCAAATTTGTAATTATGCAGCATCACAAAGGTTAATTTAAAAGTACATATGAAGTTGCACACGAACGAACGTCCATTCAAATGCAATTTGTGTAATTATGCAGCATCACAAAAAGTAATTTAAAGTACATATGAAGTTACATACGAACGAACGTCCATTCGAATGCAATTTGTGTAATTATGCCACGTCACGTAGGGGTAATTTAAAAGTACATATGAAGTTGCACACTAACGAACGTCCATTCAAATGCAATTCTGTAATCATGCAGCAGTCACAAAAAGTAATTTAAAAGTACATATGAAGTTACATACGAACGAACGTCCATTCGAATGCAATTTGTGTAATTACGCCACGTCATAAGGGTAATTTAAAGTACATATGAAGTTGCACACAACGAACGTCCATTCGTATGCAAATTATGTAATCATGCAGCATCACAAAAAAGTAATTTAAAAGTACATACGAAGTTGCACACTAACGAACGTCCATTCAAATGCAAATTGTGTAACCATGCAGCATCACAAAAAAGTAATTTAATAGTACATATAAAGTTGCACACTAACGAACGTTTCTTCGAATGCAATTTGTGTAATTATGCCGCATCGATGAAAAGTACTTTACTAAGACATGTTAAGTCGCACACTAATGAACGTTCATTCTCATGCAAAATGTGTAATTATGCAGCATCACTAAAAGATAATTTAAAAGTACATATAAAGTTGCACACTAACGAACGTCCATTTGAATGCAATTTGTGTAATTATACCGCATCACATAAGAGTAGTTTAAAAATACATCTGAAGTCGCACACTAACGAACGTCCATTCGTATGCAAATTATGAAATTATGCAGCAGCACAAAAAGCTTATTTAAAAGTACATATGAAGTTGCACATTAACGAACGTCCATTCAAATGCGAATACTGTAATTATGCAGCATCACAAAAAAGTAATTTAAAAGTACATATGAAGTTACACACTAACCAACGTCCATTCGCATGCAATAATTGTGATTATTGTTCAACATGTAAAAGTCATTTACAGAAACATGTGCTGTCCCATATTGATGAACGGCAATTTGTTCGAAATATGTGATTTTGTCGTATGAGAAAAAAAATTATTTAGAAAACATATGTGTTATCCGTCACTAACAATGATGATGTGGATGCTTTTTACGTAATTAGCTTGTATCAAAAGAAAGCCAGGAATACACATACAACCGCATATTAAGAAATGTTCATTTACATACGGTGTACTTCCATACAAAGGGCTAAGTATTTAAATTAACTTCTACTGTTACTTTACATCACTGGAGAGTTGATCAATGTTCGTTTACTTTTAAGAAAACTGTTATTCTTTAATAATTATTATTATCACGTTTTTGGTATTGCTGCCACCGCCAGAGTATTGACGTGTAACGACGGGTGTCATGAGCTCGCTAGGCGGTTGCCCGATTTACTGTTCTGTTCTATTATAATTATATAATAAATCTCAAAGAAAGTGAATTTAGATTATTACTTATTTAATCAGTCGTAAATTGAACCAGTAATACAATACAAAACATCACATAGTAGCAGCGGTAAAAGCGTCGACTTTGTTGAGGTTAAGAACAGGAAAAACTTGTACATGCGGTCCGTGGTAAAGGAATTGTAATTAAAACAGAAATAATTGATTAAAATAGGCGATCCTATATGTTCAAGAGCTCCAGATAATCTGTCTTTTGCAGGTGACATAACCAATAATTGTAAATTTTGGAAACAAAAGTTTGAAGTTTACCTGTTATCGAGTGGAAAAAGCGAAAAACCTGAAAATGTATTATTAAACTTGCTTGGTGATAAAGGCCTACAAATATATAACACATTCGAATTTGCTAAACCTGACGATAAACATGTTTAGCTACAGTGCTGGAAAATTTCGATAAATATTGTAATCCCATCAAAAATTTAGTATTCGAACACTTAAGTTTTTCAAACGCGATCAGGAACCTAATGAATTAATAGATCAATTTGTAACGGCATTGCGAAAACTTGCTTCGACGTGTAATTTCCAACAAAAGGATGTTTAAATACGAGATCGTATTGTACTGGGCATTAAAGATTCCAGAATATATGAAAAACTATTGCAGTATCCTGATTTGAAATTACCGGACGCGCTACAAATCTGCAGGTCGATGGAAAGCAGTGTACAAAAGAAGAAGGGAATTACAAACACTTTTACAACTGTTGATAGTTCTGTTGATGCCATAAATAAAATACGATTTCCAGCTCGTAAAGCTGACAATGGAATTACAATTAAACACAAGCAAAGTACTCAAGGTTCAAGTTTCGATGAAGGTTGTTACGTTCAAAACCCTGCAAGCAATTTTTTCTGCATTCATTTTTAAAAATACCCAAAAATTGTTCAACAAGTTCGATTTCCCGCCATTTCAATTAGTGTTATTTAATAAAATTTCTCAAGTAATTACTCTGTATAAAAGTTTGCCTTATAAAATCAAACAGCTGCTTAGGAAACATTGCGTTACAAAGTAGTTGCAATATTTCCTAGCACCTGCAGTGATTACATTTTAATTAAACGCCGCATGTAAATGCACAGCTTTCTTCTAAAAGATAAGACCACTTACCACCTGCCTACATCTGCTTACAATAGACTTGTTATCTTGTATTCTGCAGCTGTTAAGATGTTACAAAGTAACAAGATTGTTTTCCTTTGTCTAAAAATCCTTTGATAATTGCGTTATCTGCTTGTTGGCAAGCAGTTTGTCTGGGAATCCTGCAGACTTGATTCTTCGGCGATATCTTTGAAAGCCAAAATACAAAACCCCCATACATGATTCTGGCTTTATAAAATAGAAACCGTGCTTTGAAAGACAAGATTAAAGACAACATCTTCTTACCGAAGATACATGTTGTAAAGTCGCGCTACTAAAATGCTTTCTGTGTTAGTGGTTCCGGCAACCAGCCATAGAGAAATACAGCCGCATTTTCCCAGCCTTAAGATGAAACCAGCTCGTAGCCGATTGCTCAAGGTACAGTTTTCTATTTTCGTAATTCTTTTATACTGCTAATGTATAATACCCTCCTTCGGCAAATAGGTCTTCAAGTAATACTCCGAATTCTACTCTCAAATGCTGGAATTGCGATCAAATGGAACATACTTCTCCTAAATGTTCTCAACCTTAAGTTTTATACTGCTGTGGGTGCGGTCGCAAGGGAGTGACCCGACGCGACTGCCCACAATGTAGCACCTCATTAAACCGTCGGTAGGGTTTTCGGACCGAGACGAAACCCCTACGTTGCCTTCAGTCTCGGATACTTCCCGCGTCCTCCTAGATTACGTTTGTGCGAATATGCGTGGCGATGAACGTCCTTATTTAAAAGTTCAGCTTTTTGGTATTTCTTGTATTGGTCTCCTTGATTCTGGTGCTATGCGCACCATTCTTGGTGGTCCCGGTTGGAACTGTTTACAAGATCTACACTTTCCTCTTCATACTTTCTCTTCTACTTTCTGTAGCTTAGCTGATAATTCTAGATGCACCATCAAAGGGATCGTTTCTCTTCCTATAGTGCTTTAAAATTCTGTCACTATGGATGTGCTTGTGATCCCTGAAGTTTCACATGAACTCATTCTTAGTATCGACTTTTGGAAGTCGGTACAATGTGTTTCAAGTTTTCGCGATGGCCAGTGGACCTTTGCTTCTCCTTCCTCTTTGGTCATCACTTCTTCCGATCCTGCCCACATTGTATCCGACCTTACTCCTACTCAACGTCAACAATTAGATTCTTGTATTACTTCCGCCTTTGCTAAACAACCTCCAGGTCTTGGTTGCACTCGCTTAGTTCAGCACCATATCCGGACATCCTCTGAACCTATCAAACAACGATACTATCCTCTTTCCCCTCCTCTTTTTAAAGTAACCCATTCCGAACACGACAAGATGCTTCGTCTCGGAGTTGTCGAATCTTCCATTAGCCCTTGGTCCAGTCCAATTGTCCTAATCAAAAAGAAAGATGACTTATAGGTCTTGCATTGACTTCCACAAACTTAACCAAGTCACCCAAAAAGACGCTTATCCTCTTCCTTACATCTCCACGATCTTAGACCGTTTCCGCGATGCTCGTTTCCTTTCTTCTCTCGATATTCGCTCCGCCTACTGGCAAATTCCTCTTACTCCCGAATCAAAACCCATTACGGCCTTTACCGTCCCCAATCCTTTTTGGATTTCATAATTCCCCTGCCACTTTCCAACGTCTGATTGATCAGGTCATCGGTTCTGACCTGGAACCATTCTGCTTTGCCTACCTCGATGATATCATCATTGCTACCCCCTCATTTGATGAACACCTCCGAATTCTTGACCTAGTTCTTTCTCGTCTCTTCCGTGCTGGCCTTACTCTCCGCCAAGATAAGTGTCATTTCTGCCTTTCTGAACTCCGCTATCTTGGTTACATCGTTAACCGGGATGGTCTCCTTGTTGATCCTGACAAAATTTCTGCAATTCTTAAGATCCCTCCTCCGTTACCACAGTTCGTCAACTGATTGGCATGGCCAGTTGGTACCGGCGTTTTATCCCGAATTTTGCCACCTTCACAGCTCCGCTTTCTAACCTAACCCTCAAAAACATCCCTTTCTCTTGGAATCCTGATTGTCAATCTGCCTACTTTTCGCTTATACAACACCTAGTTTCTGCCCCATCCTTTCCTACCCTGACTTTACCTTACCCTTCACCATCCAAACTGACGCTTCTCACTTCGGTTTGGGTGCCATTCTTAGCCAATCCTATCCCGACGGCGAGAAGGCCGTCAGCTACATCAGTCGTTCACTTACCAAGTTTGAGCGCAACTACTCTGGTACTGAGAAGGAGTGCCAGGCAGTGATGTGGGCAATTGAGAAGTTCCGTACTTATGTCGAGGGTTCCCATTTGTCCGTTATCACTGATCACCGTTCCCTCCTTTGGCTCAATAAACTTCAAAGTCCATCCGCTCGCCTAGCCCGCTGGTCCCTTTGCCTCCAACAATACGACTGCCATTATTCACCGTATAGGCAAAAATCATGTTGTTTCTGACGCCGTTTCTCGTTCTGTTCCGGTTCTTGAACCAATTTGTATTTCTGCAATTACTTCCCTCGAAGTCGCTCTTCTGTCTCCTTACCCATGGTACAACTCAATGATCCAAAAAGTGTCTAACTCTTCTAAACGTTATCCCTTCTGGTCCGTGGTTAACAATATCCTATTTCGTCGCCACAAAACTTCTACTGCTGTCGATTCTTCGGACGATTGGAAAATTGTCGTACCTTTTGAACAGCGTAAAAATCTAATATTCCTCCATCACGATCCTCCTACTTCCGGTCATTGTGGCGTGACTAAAACTTCTGCTCGTCTCCTTCAAAAATATTATTGGCTCTGTCTCAGAGCAGACGTCGCTCGTTACATTCGACGTTGTCCGGTTTGTGCTGCTCACAAAATTGAACAGTTACCTCTTCCTGGTCGTTTCGTTTCTAGGGCCAAACCATCCTATCTCTGGCAAGTCATTTCCTGCGACATAGTAGGTCCTCTTCCTCGTTCCACCCATGGTCATTCCTATATCCTTGTAGTGGTCGATTACTTTACAAAGTTTCTTCTGTTCTTTCCTATGCGTAGTGTCACTGCAGTATCCGTATCTAAAATCCTTGAAGACCAAGTCTTCCTACTTTTTGGTGTTCCTCAATACATTATCACAGATAACGGTGTGCAATTCCGTAGTCGTCAGTTCACTTCCTTGTGTGCCCGTTATCATTCCAAAATCCTTTTCACCGCCCGTTACCATCCCGAAGCTAATCCTGCTGAACGTGTTAATCGCTTCTTCAAGACCATGCTTGCTTCATATGTCCGTGACAACCAGCGTCACTGGGATATCACCCTTCCGCAAGTTTCCTGCGCCATCCGAACGTCCAAACATGAGATCCGTGGTTGTACTCCCTCTATTGTATGAATGGTTGGCCCGACCATAAAAGCTCAATAGATTCTAGTGTGAAACCCTTTTGGGATATAAAAAATTTCTTATACGTACATAAGGAGATCTTATTTTTCAAAAATAGACTTGTTATACCCCAGAACCTCAGATGTGAATTCATTGAGCTTTTGCATAAATCAAACCAAGGTGTAGTTGCTACAAAAATCTTGCTCAACAAGCTATATTTTGGCCAGGTATAACCTGTGACATAGAAACGGCCGTTTTAAATGTAGGACTTGTCAACTGTACTCTCGAAGTAACCTCAGAGAACCATTAACTCCCCACGAAATTTCCATATTACTGTGGTGAAAGATAGGGATTGACTTTAAGTCTTTCGGTACTCTAGACTTTATAGTTGTTATTGACTATTATAGCAAATTTATTGTATTCAACAAAATAGTAAACCAAACAGCAAGTAGCGTTATATCTACACTAAAAAATATTTTTAGCATAAACGGTATACCCCAAATAATCTTTTCAGATAATGGCCTTCCATTTAATTCGAAAAAGTTTTATGACTTCTCTAACAAATATAATACTGAGTTAAAAGCATCCAATTCACGTTTTCCTCGTTCTAATGGAATGATTGAGAAAGCAGTTCAGGCTGCAAAGAGCTTATTAACTAAAGCTCATCAAACAAAAGAGGATCCGTTTTTAAGTATCCTCAACTATAACATTACTGCAAAACATGAATTGACCTCACCCAATTCAATGTTGATGAGTAGACGCTTAAGAACGACACTACCTGTCGCCAATAAAATCTTAAAGACTACCTTTTCTACAAGAGGCTTACAAAAGCTCTTGAAAAACAGGCAAATTAAGAAAAAGAGGTATTTTGATCAGCATACTAGAAAATTAACACCACTAACGCCAAACCAAAAAATTCTCGTTCAAGAAAATACTAGAGTTTAGAAACCAGGTGTTGTACGATCCGAGTCAGGTCCTAATGATTATCATGTTTTAATAGACGATGCAATGTATCGCCGAAATAGGCAACAACTTAGACCTTTGAGAGCACCATCTTTAGAAAATGCTCAGGATCAACCAAAACTAGATTCACAAAATGACACTCAACCTAAAAGCAATTATCCGGACGTAATCCAAAAAAATTTAACTCTTACTCCTCGTATTCATTGCTCTACTCCTGTACCAAAGATAAGCACCACTCGTAGTGGCCGAATTGTTAAAGCGCCTGTCAAGTTAGACCTATAAGTGTGTTTACATGAATTGTTCTTAATTTTATTTTTTTTTTTCAAAAAAAAGGACGTTATATATTATGCTACAATAATTATTATGATCAATGTTTGTTTTCTTTTAAGAAACTGTTAGTCTTTAATAATTATTATTATCACGTTTTCGGTATTGCTGCCACAGCCAGAACACTAATGATTCACCTGCGTTTGAGGGGCATAGAGGCAGCAGTTTTATTGATATTACTGCAGTCTCCTACGAGATCTTAGAAATCATTTATGATTGGAAATTAAGGTCGGACGAAAAACGCTCTCTGACCATAAATTAATCAGATGGGACGTTGAAACCAAAACAAGCGCAAACGGGCAGCTACCTATATTTCCGCGGTTCTGTAATAAAAAAGCAAATTGGGAGTGGTTTAAACAAAAATTTGGCAAAAATATCCCTGCGCTCGAAAACGAGCTATTTAACTGCCGAGAGGCAGACGAAGTAGAAACACTCGCGAAAAATTTAAACGACGTCATCGTACTTCATGCCGCGAAAAAAACATTTAAAGACAGCGTTCTCTGGTGGACCAGAGAATAACCACCAAGCGGACAGAAACGCGTAACCTAAGGCGCCGCTATCAACGCGCCTCGGGAAATATAAGAGAACAACGGAGAATAGAATACACTCAAAGTTACCGCGAATATAAGATATTAATAGAAGAAACGCGAACAAATAAATTCAAAGAATTCTGCACGCGAAACTCACAGAAAGAACCAAGGGCAACCGCATACCGCGTAATAAAGGGTAAACAACAGAAAATCGCGCTCGGTAACATAAAAAAGACAAATGGCGAATAAATGGAAGGTTTTAAACCACGGCGGAATATTTATTAGAGAAATTCTTCCCTTCGGATAATCCCGAGGAGGATGAGGGGTCGCACGATTTAGTACGTCGGGAAGCTACAGAGGCGCAAGGAACAGGTGCCGATAAGGTAATTCTAGTTCACGAGGTCGTCAGGGCTCTTAGGAGGATGAACCCTAAGAAGGCACCGGGGCATGACGGAATCACTTCAGACGCAGCTCTGAAGACGTGCCTGTTAGCCCCGTGTGTGTTTGCCTGGTTGTTTAATCTTTGTCTAGAAAGGGACGTCTTTCCGCGTTGCTGGAAAGTCCAGAACGTGAAATTCATACCTAAACCTAAAAAGGCTGATGCGTCAGACCCGGGCAGCTATCGTCCAATTAGCTTGCTACCGGTGCTGGGGAAAGTTTTGGATCGCGTTATGACTACACGAATTGAGTACTTAGTACGTGACAGCGGCGGTTTTAATAACAGACAGTTCGGTTTTATGGAGGGAAAGTCGATTATCGACGCATTAGGGTTCGTTGTCGGGGAAATTAAGCAGGCGAGAGTTGCAAAGGAGTATTGTGTCGTTGTTGCTTTGGACATTTCAGGAGCATTTGATGCTGCCTGGTGGCCATTGATTGTTTGCAAGTTGGAAAATAGGGGTTGTCCGCGAAACTTGATGTCTTTGGTAAAAAGTTATTTCTCGGGGCGATTGGCACAGGCTGAAATTCCGGGGGAAATATTGTCGCGCGAGGTGGAAAGGGGATGTCCGCAGGGTTCATGCTCTGGTCACACATTTTGGAAGTTGTTGTATGAGAGCATCTTTAGAGTCAAGTTGCCCACAGGATGCTCAATCGTTAGGTTTGCGGATGATACGCTTTTAATTGTCAGATCGCGATTGTTAATGGATATGCGCACAAAACCTAACGAGGCGCTTAATAAACTACACGAATGGTTGCAGGCGGTAAAATTAAAATTTAACACCGCAAAGTCAGAGACGCTTTATTTCGGAAAGAAACCGGGACAGCGACCCCTAGGCTAGAGCTGGGAGGGAAGAATATACCGTTTAAGGAAGCAATTACATATCTCGTGGTAAATATTGACAATAAGTTAATTTGGAAAGCTCACGTGCAGTACGTTAAAAGCAAAGGCAGCGAAATATCAAACAAAATTATGGCGGCGGCGAAAATCAACTGGAGTTTTAAGGGCGAATCGCTGAGGACGATTTATACCGGAGCAATTGAGCCGGCAATGCTGTATGCAGCTTCTGTATGGGCGGAAGGTTGTAAAGTCCGGGAGATACGTCAATTGACGAGCGTACAACGCGGTGAAAGCGGCCAGGGCGTACAGGACCGCCTCCACGGAGGCGGTCCTGGTGATCAGTAGGACTGTTTCTATCGAATATGTCGTTAGGGAGATTAGAGATAGGAGATTGATAAATATAAGGAAAAGGCGCGAAATTATCGAAGATATTCTTCTTGGTAATAGGGAGGTAGAGAGAAAGATCGTTGTATCGGAGTTGGGGCACCCGGCCGATATTAGAGGAATCGAGTTTGTAGAAGACGATGGGGACGCGACGGGTATCATAATTTATACGAACGGTTCACGCATGGATGACGGGTACGCAGGCGCGGCGTTTGTCGTATTTAAGCAGGAGATGTTTCGGTTTCAAAACAAAATCGCAAACTGGAGCACTATTTTCCAATGCGAATTGGTAGCCATACGAGAGGCTATCGATTACGTAATAAACCACGCGGGCAGAGATGAATATTATATAATCAGCGACAGTAAATCAGCGCTGACAGCTTTAACAAACATGAACACCTCGACAGACCTCCAGGCGGACGTCTGGAGGACAGCGCATACGGCGCTCGAGTTTTGACGTTTAAAGTTCTGTTGGGTTAGGTCGCACGATGGTAACGTAGTGAACAACAGGGTTGACGAATTAGATAAAGAGGTCGCGACGGGCGACTTTTGAATATTACATTCATCGATACCGAGGTCCCAAATTAAAAAGAAGCTGCGCAAAAAGTCAATTCGACAATGGGAAGAGAGGTGGAATAGTTCTGTAACGGACAGGTTGACCCACAAATTCATACCGAGCATAGAAGCTAGAGGTAAGATTGAGGTGAAGCTCGATTATAAAATGGTGCATTTTTTAACAGGGCACGGCGCCCTGAAAGCGTATTTACAAAAATTCGGTTTAACCGATAATGACTGCTGCGAGTGTGGCGAGGGCGCAGAGCACGTGCTCTTCGACTGTCCACTAGAGGTGGCAAATCGGGGATTGGCTGATATGAAATTAGCTATCGCAGGGGTAGCATGGCCAAAGAGCCTAGAGGAAGTTGGGGAAGTGGCTAACCAGAAGGCGTTCTGGACCGCCTTCAAAGAATTTTCGGGAAGGGTCGTGAGATTGAACGGTGATATCCGCGCGTAAATCGGAAGGTGAAGGTAGGGCGTAGGGAGGATTGGAAAACTTTAACTTCGACTTGGCGTGAGAAATGATATGAGTATGATAACCATAACCTGTAAAACAAAAAATTAAAAAAAAATAAATAAAATAATAATAATATAAAAATAATACTCAAAAGTCTATATGCACGGCGAACCCCCCCACATCACTAAAGCAATCGCTATTCCACCATCTACGCGCGGAAAATCGATAATGAACGAAAACAAATAAATAATAACAAACTAAATCAGAAAACCACATTAATTTAAATCAGTGTAATAAATAAAGAATTAAAATAGAGTGAAACCGCGTATCCCCACCAGGACTTCTAAAGTGATAGTGATAGTGAACCCCCCCAAGAACGTTTAGTGTATACCCTCCAGGACTATAACAGTGCATAACCATCCCTCTAGAAGTAAGAAACAAATACACGTAGGCAGACGACCAGGTCCTCGGATGCTGGGAAAATTTATAATTAAGGTAAGAATAAAATAGGGGCGGCTGTACTCGCATAAGCATTGATTTGTATTA